>CM029452.1:16791632-19256408 GCA_017140165.1 Eucalyptus shirleyi | reverse complement strand
TTGCAAAACAATCCCGAACTCCTTTTCCTTCCAGTACAACACATCCCACTGAAATTTTTTCCCTAATTCATATGGATGTTTGAGGACCTTATCACACCCCACATCGGGATGGTTAACGTTATTTTCTCACAATTCTGGATGATTACTCCCGTGCCACATGGGTGTTCCTGATGCAATCAAAAGCACAAGTTGTTTCTCATCTAAGGATGTTTCTAATCCTGACCAAGAATCAGTTTAGGAAGTCGATTCAACGAATTTGCACTGAGAATGGGACAGAATTTTTTAATAATGATTGCCGTTCACTCTTTTTGTCCTATGGCATTCTTCACGAAAGCTCATGTATTTATACTCCACAATAAAATGAGGTAATAGAGCGAAAACATCGCCATCTCTTGGAAGTCACCAGATCATTGAAATTTCAGGGATCTATCCCATAAAATCATTGTAATACAGCTTATTTGATCAATCGGATGCCAACACGGATACTGGATGGCAAATCGCTTTTCGAATTGCTTTATGGAAAGAAACTGACAGTGGATCATCTGAGGATTTTTGGCTGCTTATGTTATGCTACAATAATGGGGCCTTGGGACAAAATGAGTCCTTGTGCTAGGCGATGCATATTCATGGGATATCCAAATCTGCAAAAGGGATATCGTGTCCTCGACATAAGAATAGGAGATTTTTTCATTAGTCGGGATGTTGTTTTTCACGAAAATGTCTTTCCCTTTCCTGAAACCTCATCCTTCCAAGACGACTTGGATGCTCCAACCAATTCCTGTCAAATCCTAGATGACGAAGAAGCATCCCCTGGCTATATCCTCACAGCGCCTCCAGAAGCAGGTCTTCATCCAACTTTACCTAACTCTCCTCCATAAGAGGTTATGGATAGTGCTCCTGTAGACACAACCAACATGGAGGATACTTCTAAGACAAATGTAGTGGGACAGTCTCCATCTCCACCGCCGACAGCTCATCCACGTTACTCAGGACGAGCTACAAGACCACCAACCTAGACTAAAGATTATATTTGTGCTTCACATAACTCACTAGGTATTCGCTATCCAATATCTTCTTACGTATGCTTTGATAAGCTTTCATCAAACCATAGATGTTGCATTAGCCATATTTCCGATGAGAAAGAACCCTTTAGTTATGATGAGACGTCCAGAGATCCACGATGGCAATAGGCTAGGGCAGTAGAGTTACAGGCATTGACTGATAACCATACATGGGAATTAGTCACTCTTCCTCAAAACAGAAAGTCCATAGGATGTAAATGGGTGTATAAGATCAAATATAGATCTGATGGATCCATTGAGCGTTACAAGGCTAGGTTGGTGGTTAAAGGATATACCCAACGGGAAGGTTTCGATTATCACGAGACCTTTTCCCCAGTCGCTAAGGACGTCACAGTTCGTTCATTCTTATTAGTTGCAGCTATTCATAATTGGTCTTTACATCAGATGGATGTTCACAATGCCTTTCTTCATGGCGATTTAGATGAGGAAATCTACATGGACATTCCTTAGGGCTTACGGAGACATGGGGAGAATAGAGTATGTCGTCTTCACAAATCCCTTTATGGACTGAAACAAGCTTCAAGGCAATGGTATGCAAAGTTTACGAATACTCTCACAACTGTAGGCTTCGAGCAATCCAAGTATAATTATGCCCTGTTCACATGAACTAAATGTATGTCATCTATCTACCTAATGATATATGTTGATGACATCCTCATCATGGGAAATGATGAAACTGCAATAGGGAGTCTCAAGAAATATTTGCATGCTACATTCCATATAAAGGACCTGGGAGCACCAAAATATTTCCTTGGTATTGAGATTGCTCAATCTGACCAAGGGATTTCTCTTAGTCAGCGGAAGTTTGTATTGGAGATCATTTTAGAAGCTGGACTATTAGGTTGCAAGCTAGCAGTTATTCCAATCGAGCAAAATACCAAATTAACCACAGCGGATTTTCTTGGAGGGACATTTGATGATCCTATAGTCAAAGATCCAACAAGTTATCAAAAGTTCGTTGGAAAACTCATATATCTAACTATGACTAGACTTTATATTTCATATGCCGTGCAAACTCTCAACCAATTTATGCACAGCCCGAAGGAGTCTCACATGAATGCTGCCTTGAAAGTTGTGAAATATCTGAAGAAATGCCCAGGACTCGGGATACTTCTATCTAGAAGATGTAACATAGAATTGACGGCATATTGTGATGTAGATTATGCAACCTGTCCGATGAGTCGAAGATCGATTACTGGCTTTTGTATTAAATTTGGGGAATCTCTTCTTTCATGGAAGACCAAGAAACAGGCGACGGTCTCCTTATCCTCAGCTGAAGCAGAATATCGGGCTATGGCGAAAACTACATGTGAGATTGTATGGTTACGAGGGTTACTTGGGGATCTTGGAATAAGGCTAAGAGGGCCAACAAAGCTATTTTGTGACAATGATGCAGCTCTCAAACTCGCAGCAAATCCCGTAATGCATGAAAGAACAAAGCATATAGAGGTGGACTGCCACTTCACACAAGAAAAGATTTAAGAAGGAATCATTGAGACAAAAGGAATTGGAACCACATAACAACCTACAGACATCTTCACCAAACTTCTATGTCAAAGACAACATGCATATTTTCTAAGCAAGCTAGGAGTCTTGGATATCTACAAGCCACTAGCTTGAGGGGGAGCGTTGGAAGATATGCTGGATCTATTTTTGGTTATGATCATGCATTAGATCAATTAGGAATTAGATTGAGATATTGAATTGATTTGTAAAATATATTTTTTCCTTTTATTCATGTATCTCTTGTATTATAGTTACAGTGTGATGTACATTGAATACAAGATGGAGAAAACAGAAAATTCCCCAAAACTCTACGATCTCTCTTCCTTTCTTCAGTCTGGTCTTTGCTTCTCTATACCTTCTGACAGATACTATGATTTTTGAGTCTATACATGGAATGGTTTTATATGAAATAGAGATAAGTGCAAGAGAAACTAATAAATTTTTTTATTGTAAATACAATCAAATCATAAAGTTTACTAAACAAGTATAACCAAGTGGTTTAGTTAGTTTCGTCAATTATGACTATAGAACAGGCCATTTTTAAATATTTTCTGAATACTTAGTGTCAATATAACGCCAAGCAGGTGCAATATAAGGAAATAGCCCAGAAACTTGTAGTAAATATTGAGAGAGAGAGAGAGAGAGAGAGAGAGAGAGAGAGAGGTGATGGGGCCAAAATTGCAGCCCCTCCTGCCTTGATCAAGCTGATGGCGAGGGTTAAAGGTAGCCGCCTCTCGCCTGCTCATCACCACCGATGAGGGTTAGCCTTGCCGAGGTTGTTTACACAGAGTTGGTTGATCCTAGGTCTTGTGCGGACTAGTGTGCCGCATCAGTACTAACTTGGTGCCACATCAATCTCAACTTAAATGAAAAGTATTTGGAGAGGCCACATTGAATTATGGTAGCTCAAAATGGAGGAGAAAATGAGAATTAATTGATCATTTTTAAAATAACTTTTAGAGTTCGATTGCATTGGTTGAAAATTTCAATTAGTTCGTAATTACACATGGCTTAATAGCGCATTTTCTACAAATTTTATGTCAGTGATATAACTTCACTTGGTAGCGTGTTTTTTTTTTCCCAGTTTGATAGTGTGTTCATTTTTCCTTTTTCATAGAACCAATCCTGATCAAGTATACCGTGCGTGGTTGAGGTATTCACAACATCCTTTTGAACATCATTATTCTGAAAAGAAGAGTAATGCACAAATTTAATTAACAAAAATTGATATAACAAGGCAATGGGCTTTTTTAAGGTGCGGTGCTTGTTTGGGCGGCTAAGAAACGTGCATGATCTAAGCCGTCAGATAAAAGAAAACCGATGTCAATTGTTGAACGGCGAAAAATCTCGACCGCGGGATCAAAATGAATTGATGTCAACTGTTGAATTTGGTATAACAATTTCTTCTTGCCAAACCCCACATCATCATCATCTCACTAATCACAGTGAAAAGGACACATTTGATTCTCTAACTTTATTCTTGTGAAATGCGATGGGAGAACAGTAACAACTTAAACAATATTAGATTAAGGTAGTTGAATAGAATTATCTTCCCTCTTGTATAAACTTAATAGGAACTAATCGATCCACCTAGAAATCTTCACTATCAATATAATGGGGTGAGCAAAATTATTCTCTAGTAAATACAAGAGTTACATAGTAGCAATGACCTCAAGAATATCATTATTGGCAATACGAATACATTTCATAAGAAATCAACGATAAATATAACCAAAAAACGCAAGTTTTGATCAACCCACAAAAAAATTGATGTTCGGAGCTTTAAACAAAAATCAAATTGTTCAAATTCGAGAAGAGTTCGTCACAAACACATTGACAAAATTTAAGCTCAATTGGACTACGAATCGATCTCCGATATCAGTTTGATGTAAATCAGACTAATCCCAAAACCCCAGATTTTCTCTTATTACTGCGTCTCTACTAACTTCTTTGCGGCTTGATTCAGTGATGGTTGTCCTTTGAAGGAAGTTCTCAATCTCTATCTAGTTGTGGCTTGATTCAGTGATGGTTGTCCTTCGGAGGAAGTTCTCAATCTCTATCTAGTTGTGTTCAATGTTCGTGCTGCATGTAAATCTACATGCAGTCCACATGTATATTTACGTGCAATCTACTTGTTTGATCTACATGCTGCATGGAGGAAAGGTGTTCGTCCTTTCCCTTTTTCAATTGCACAAAACTTACCTCTTTCCTTTGTCAATTTCGGCATCTCCACCTTCCACAAATGCCTTGATTCTTACTTTGCTTAAGGTAGCCCAAGGTGGCAAGCAATTTTGGCCAAGTATGGTATGACTCCATGCCATTACGATTGAAGGAGAGAGAAAGACTAGGCTTCAAAAGGGCTTTCAGACCTAACGTTCCGGACCTAACGTTCACAGCCGGAATGGGCCAAGGCTTCAAGTGCATGCTAGGGCCTTATTAGAAAAACCATCTAATTTGTATCACAATGACTAAAAATTCTTGTATAAATATTGAGTCAAGTCGCATATCGATGAGGTTCATAAAATTGCATGGTTTTATCTAAAAGTTATCTCTAATTTTCAAATGGAAGAATGTGGTTGAAGAATAAGAACGTGGGATTATTCAATTTGGATGTTTCCATTTAGTCATGACATTTTTTTTGTTAGAAAGTATTCATAACCTTTACAATAGCCATAACATTTATACAGATTAAGGAGTAATTTGATATTTTAATCTTACAATTATGGTTGGCAGAATAAAAAAATCAAACAATTCTAATTTTCCTTTTGGACTGAGTTTTATCTCTAAAGGGTTTTTTTTATCAACAAATGTGTGAAAATTAGGAAGATGGTACATGAAAAGTCAAGAGTTAATTTCAACTAATGGTCAACATTATTTGCAAATTTGTGTAATAGGCTAAGTCAAGTCTAATATATATAAATATATATGTATGTGTGTGTATATATAACATTGCTGTTTTATTGAGTGTTTTTTTTCTTTTTGTTAATTTAGAATGTTACATTATTCTGAAATTTAAAGTGAATAGAGATAAAAAGTTGCTACTCGATTATGGCATTAAAAGAAGAATATCAAACAAGGTCTAAAGTACGACATGAATGAAGTCTCTATTTGGCACATAAGGAAAACTTAACAACAAAGCAATGAGTCCGAATGCAGGGTCTTGCAAAAAAGCACAAAAGTGAATACTTAGATTGTTCCTTAAGCAACTCAAAGCAGAAAGCACAAATAAGGAAAAGGTAAAGCGCCTTAACATGTAGAGATCTTAGTCTAAACTATATTTTCCATGACACACTTATTAAAATTATCATTTCCAAGAAAGTAGCCACTCATTATCACCAACATAACATGATTGAAAATGCAATAATGTAAATAGACTTTAGATAGTGGGGTGTTCCATCTCCTTTTTGAGTCCCACCTTAAATAAAGATTCTCTATAAAAAAAGCTAAAGAGACGAAAGTGTTAAATATTTGTAAATGGCTTAACATAAGAAGCATCACGGGCAAGAGTTTTTTGCTACAATGTGGAAATAAACCAATAGATTAATGACAAGCCAAGTTGGTATTTTCAATTTTTGCAGTTGACATCGCTTCTGTTTTGTTCTGTGCCTCTTTCGTGGTGAGTTTATCATTGGCAAATTTGTGTAGTAGTCTTGTTACAGATGGGTCGTGTTCGACCTACAAAGAATGAAAAGGACAATAGTTAGACTCTGAATTAATGATTTAAAGGTGGTTCTCAATCTCCTGTAATTTTTTTTTCTCTAGATGGTCCCAATGTACTAGAATCTCTGTCTTTTATTCCTCAAAAGTCCCGGGTATCATCAACAATTAATGGAACGTATTCAATGAAGCCCCCTACCTTCCGCGAATGCCTTGATTCTTATTTTGTTTAAGGTTGTCCGAGGTGGCAAGGAATCATGACCAAGCATGATATGATTCCATGCTTATTATGAGGAGGGGAAGAGAGGCCGGGCTTCACCAGGGCTTTCTGACCTAACCTTCAAAACCGAATTGGGCCAAGGCTTCGCATGCATCCTAGGGCCTTATTAACAATCACATTAATTCATAGTGTGATGGCTCAAATTTCTTGAAATTTTGAGTTGGGATCCGGTTCACAAATGGTAGTATCGAAAAAATCGTTAATTCCTAAGTGTGGAAGAATGCCTTTAAAGAATGAGAACGTGGACCTATTCAGTTTGGATGTTTTTGTTTAGTCATAACATTTTTTTTGCTAAAAATTAGTCATAACCTTTACAAATAGTCATAATAAATCTATATATTTATGAGTAATTTGACACTAATGTTACAGTTATGGTTGGCAGAAAAATTAAATAATTTCAAATTTTCCTTATGAACGGAGTTTTTTTTTTTCTTCGCTTAAAGGGATGATTTGAGGGGTTTTTTTTTGTCAAAAAATGTATGCATACTAATGGTCAACATAAATTAGATATAAGGCTCTAAGTTAGCCCAAGTCTAATATGTCAATAGGGAAGACATCGTCAAAAATTGTTGTTCAATAAACATATATAACACGGCCATTTCACATTTAATTGAGTGTTTTCTTTATTGCTGATTCTAGAAATTTACGTTACTCTGAAATTTAAAGTGAATACAGATACAAGTTTTCAATTGATTATGACATTAGAAGAAGAATATCAAACAATATCTAATTTATAACATGAATGAAGTCTCTATATAGCAAATAGGAAAAACTTACCGGCAAAGCAGTGAGTCATAGGGCAAGGCCTGCAAAAAAGCACTAAGCAGTAAAGCACCTTAACATTTGCAGATCTTAGTCTATACTTTTGTTTTCCACGGCAGCCATGCATTATCACCAAAATCCCATAATTAAAGATGCAATAATTTGAATAGACATTAGAAGTGGGTTGTTCCATCTCCCTCTTGAGTCCACCTTTAATAAAGGAAAAGGTAAAGTGCCTTAACATTCAGAGATGTTAGTCTATACTTTTGGTTAGCACAAAATCCTTATTATAATTATTATTTTCAAGAAAGCGGCCATGCATTATAACCAAAATCCCGTGATTAGAGATGCAATAATTTGAATAGACATTAGAGAGTGGTATCTCATTTCCCATCCTAGTCTACCTTTATTAGAGATGCTTTATAAAAAAGCTAAAAAGACACATTGATTATTTGTAAATGGCTTGGCCTAAGGAACATCAAAAGCAAGCGATTCTTGCTACAATGTGGAACCAAACCAATAGATTAATTATTTAAAAAAAATGGATATTCGTCGGCAATTTCATTTTTGCCGTTGAAATCGCTTATGTTTTGTTATGTGCCTCTTTTGTGGTGAGTTTGTTCGAGTGCACTTGTCTAATAGTCTTGTTTTAGATGGGTCTGTCGCTTGCTAGTGGGGGTGTTGGGGCTTGCTTCTATTCACTGCTATTGGTAGATTCAGTCATGGATTCTTGATTTTGGATCTTGAGACTCCATCGTCGAACCTTGTTTAAGTCGAGCATTGAGCTGAAAAATTTGGTGATTTGGCGCTTTAGCCGCTCAAACAAGCAAAGACACCATTTATATCAACAAACAGCGATATTTCATATAACCCCTAGTCCATGTCACATCATCGCTGCTACACGTAGGACAAATAAGTATGATTGGACTACCGTATCAAATTAATTAAGCAAAACTTGGCCGAAATGACTCAATCACAATTTTCCTTGAAGGATTTAGATTACATTAACACAATTAAAAGATTTAGGACTCCTTGATGAAAATAGAAGATTCCTCTATATGTCTTGATCTTGATCATGACATAATCTTAACCTTGTATGTTTCTTATTTTCTCAAGTAAATTGGCAATTTGAGCTTGTCAATTTTGATTATATATTTTATGTCCTCCCTTCGTCATGAACCTTTATTTCCATATGTTAAAATCTCCACCACCAAAATAATTAGATAGAGTAGTATTTGCACAATATTTGGGTTCAACACATATAATTTGGGTCTCATGTGAAAATCACATAACACACAATTAGATCATTTGGGCTTATGAGGACTGGGTTCATCTAACTAAAAAACCCTTTTTGTTTCTTCAAAATTTGGCTATGGCAACAAGGAACATCTTTTCTGTTCTTAGTTTTACAATTGCTCGAGTTGAAGAAGCTCATCTTTTTCGAATACTCCTATTTTTTAAATTGTATTGTCAGCTCAGTCTAAAGTTCTAAATAAGCTTGTGTCTAGGTAGGCGCCAATCAAGGTAAAAGTTTATAATTTTTACGCACATATCGTTTGAATGTAATCAGGAAAGAGATATATTACAACTGAAAAAATTGATTCATTAAATTGGCTTATAAAAGTGATGTGAAAATAAGAACTTGTTATTGATTAAAAAAGACGAAAGCGTTGATTATCAGTAAATGGCTTAGCATAAGGAGCATCAAGCACGAGATTTTGGCTACAATGTGGAAATAAATCAATAGATTAATGACAAGCCAATTTGGTTATTATTGGGGGTCCGTTGGCAAAAATGGGACCAATGTTTGTCCATTAGCAATAGAGGAAAGGATGGAGATTTCATCAATGTTTGTTCATCAGCGGTGGTGGAAAGGGTGGCGACTTAAAGATTGGTCATTATGACTGGTTAATTAAAATAAAAGCAGTGTCCTATACTGCCACGGCGAGAGATTTAATCGACCAATTGATAAAACGTATAGGATTTTCATTTCGTTAATCAAAAGTCCAAGGGTATTTTAAATAATGTTTGAATAAAGAACATAAATGGTGAAATTGTTTATAAAAATATAAATAGTGATTTGTTTTTTTAGTAATAGTGATTCTTTCATCGTGAAATTGTGAGAAAATTACCAAAAAATACTGAAACATTTTGCAATTTTGACAATTCAATTCTAAACTTCTTTTTTTTTTTCGCTAATTCAATTCCAAACCTTTTGCAATTGTATTGATTCAATCTATCCAGCTAAATTTGGCTGGCCAATGCTGACATGGCCAATGGCAAGTCTCGCCCCTGTCAACCACTGCTGAGGGCGAGCCTGGCCGAATCTAGCCCATCCGAGCTCACTGCCAATCTAGCGAGGGTCGACCTTGCTGGCAAACATTAAGACTTGCTAAAACATTATGATTATCATGAAAACAAAAATTCAGACAATTTCACAGAACATATTGTAACACTTCTTCATATCAGAAGAGACGAATTGGCTAGAATTATCGCATAAATCACTACTTAACCAATCGACACGCTAAGGTCTTGTTAAACCATTTTTTTAGTATATTTCAAAGTAACAAACAAAAGAAAGCTACTTGTCAGTGATACAGAAGGACCATATAAGGGAGGCATATTGTAAACCAAAACTCAAGTCCTGCTGTAAAGTCCTCATTTCAAATGATATAGATCTCGTGCTAGCTGGCAACACTCGAAATGGAGACTTTGAAGACATTATCATCCGTATCAGTTAGCTTGAACACGCAGACAATTTGTACGCATAGATTGGCTCTGGTCCCAACCCGGCTTAAAAAATGGGTGACCTTCTTTGTCATATAGATGTCTTGACGCCTCCATTTTCTAGATATTGAGTGGCTGAAAACGCTATGTAATAAAGGATCAGTCATATAGATGTCTTGACGCCTCCATTTTCTAGATATCGAGTGGCTGAAAACGCTATGTAATAAAGGATCAAGGAGGAGAAGGAAGAGTTGTGGGAGTCTGTTTTCCAACAAAACCGAATCCTAACGACAAGTACAGAAAAGTTTGAGCGGGTCTAGGTGTTAGCAAGTACTTTCATTGTGCCTGGAATAAATTCTTTAAGTTTGTTTGATCCTAGGTGGGTGGACAGCCAGTCAAATAGCCATCAACCGAATTAATTTTTATCTACCCCAAAATTGTATTATAAGGGCACGTTTAGTAATACTTTTATCCCCGGAAATAATTTCTGATCAGAAATGATTCTTTTTTATTCTAATCTCGGGAATAATTTCTAAGCATTTTAAGCCGTTTAGTAATTGTCCAAAATTTCAAATCCTAGAATAGAATTACATTTGGTATCGTGTTCAAAATTTCAAAATTTAATTTTTAAATAATTTTATTACTTTTTTCTGTTTTTTCTTTTTTTTTTTTCCTTTCTTTCTCCTATTTTTCATCTTTTTCAAGTGGTCGACGACCTCATCGGAGTGTCGCCGACCCTTAGTGAGGCCGGCCCTCGTTGATCGAGCCTCACCAGCAGCTAAGCGAGGCGAGGCCGACCTCGCGGTGGCCTAGCAAGGTCAAGCCCCACCGGCAGCTAGGCAAGCTCTACCTCAACCGAGCCTCGGTGGGGCTAGCTGATAGGCGAGGCCCGCTTGGCCACCGACGAGGCCAAGTCTCGCCAGACCTAGCCCTAGCCTGGCGAGCTCGCCGGACTAGTTGCCGATGGCCGGCGGTGATGGGTAGTGGACGGCGAACGGCAACCGCGACAGTGACAGCAAATGAAGAAGAAGAAAGAAGGAACAAGAACAAGAAAAAAGAAAAAGAAAAAATAGGTGCTTGATTCTAGAATTGTTTCCGGGAACAAGATTTAACTTTTTTTTTATTATTGATTATGTTCCAAATATACTTCCGGGAACAAAAAAAATAGAAATTTGTTCCTCGAAACAAAAATTTTACCAAACGCATTTATGTTCCCAATTTACTCCCATAAACAAAAGAATAGAAACAAATACTATTTGGCGAGTTGCCAAACAGACCCTTAGCCAGCACATTTGAATCAGAGCATTCATTTTTCAAAGTGGTGATGTAGCCATCCTTTTTTTTTTTAGAGATTCATTGAAAGATCCCAAGCTCAATTCATTAGTGGAAATCTTGCCTCATATTATAGTTTGCTTTTAGCTTGAGTTTTCACTTTGTTTGCTTTTATCCCTTTTACACGTGGCTAAGACTTGAGATTGTGTTATGTACCCTATGTATGGTCTAAGAGCACAAATTTTGATAGGTTAAGATTAATTACTTACATATTATGCACCCCATTGTATGGTCCAGGGTGCTGACTATAACTTTTGAAATTAACAAATACTGTCAAGTGCCAAGAATAATTATGCGGGCAGATGGTTCCCTTTGGATTCTTCATGGCATATATCAAGGGAAATAATAATTTCACAACTTATATTTATTTAGAAAAGTCAAGGAGAGCCAAGTTAAGGATCCATCACATTTTGTAAAAAAAAAAATAGATGACTAAATTGCATGTACCTTTTTTCTCTCCCATGCCTAACACCGTCAACTCATATATGGGTCAATAATAAAAGAGTGACAAAAACTGGTCTAGAAGATGCAATAATCTGAATAGAAATTTACTATTGGGGTGTCCCATCTATCTTCCTCCCGAGTACACCTTTACTAAAGATAACTTTTGAAAAAGCTAAAAAGACCAAAGGATGCAAGTATTCGTGTACAATCAATGTTTTTTTTTTTTTTTTTTTTTTTACCTAGGAAACTCTGTATAGCCGACAGTCGGCGAGTAAACCCTGGGGTGACGCCAAGGAAACCACCACCCTGACACACAGGTAAATCCACAAATGACGACGCTGGGATTCGAACTTGTCATCATCGTGAGGAGGACAAAGCCCGACCCAATGCCACCACCACATGGGGGTGGTATCAATGTTTATCCATTAGCGATGGAGAAAAGGATGGAGACCAGAAATTGTCGGTGGTCACTATTCGAAGAAAGGAATAATAATGCAGAGAATCATCCCTGCACTAAAGAAACCGACTGGTGCTTAGTTTAGGCCTAAACTAAGGTTAAGACGCCGAGCTCCATTTTCTGTTTTAGAGATTTATATATTTTCTAGAGATATTTAGAATATTTTCTTAAAATAAAATGATTAAAGACAGTGTTGACAAAATCGAGAATTTATTGAAAACGAGATAACTGAATATGGCGGCATAAAGGAATAAAAGGCTGGGTCAAATTTGATTCATTTTCTCTTGATTTGTTAAAAAAATCCTAAATATCTCTAATGGCATGTGTGCCAATCTCTCTTTCTTTCTCGGGTCTATCTTTGTTAAACTTCTAAATCATTGGATCTCTACTATTGAATCTCATAATATTTCAGAAAAAAAGTTGATATGTTTCTACCACCAAAATTTAAAGATCGTTATGTCAAGAACCAAAATCGAGCGTAAATGTGATGCTCAATTATAAAGACTCATCTCATATTTCTCTTTATCATCCTCAAATTAAAAACAATAGACACATTATTGTAGCACATTTATTTAAATAAATCTGGAGTTTGACCCCTCACTAATAAGTCTTGCAGTTCTCAAAAGAAATCATAATGCTATCCCGCCATTAGTATTCACCGGAGAAGAAGTGTGTGAAAACAACTTCAAGTCACCACTAATGCAACTGGCATCTCACACCATGGACCATGTTGTACTACTTATTAGTGTGTCCATCTTCACTTTCCCAGTACCAAACTTTGACTCAAAAAAAAAAAAATGATACGAGAGATAAAAGCTCTTGGTGAACATAAAATTGAATTTTTTATCTTGCAAAAATGGTGGTTGTCAAAAAAAAAATCATCATATTATATTTCACTTACATTTTTGTCCACATCTTATTAGGGAGTGATGTTTCACAATAGATATGTTTTAAAATAACAACTTGGGACTTACTCTATCGTTATCTTCCTAGTTATTTTTAATCCACAGATCTAGATTCATTTTGATGACTCTGTTCAAAATGATTGTCATGAATTGGGAATATGCAAGAGGGATTTCGAAAAGACTCCATACAACATTCCATCATCATTTTTTGTTTTTTTGACTTCTATAGTTAACTTGCTCTATTTGTTTAAACTTTTTAAGTACCACTTTATGTGTTTTGCTTTTGCTAAAAAAAATGAAAATGATAATAGTTAGGTTTTTATAAATTATGAAAAACAAATAACTCTACTTGTTAATAATTGTATAGTTTTGAAGGCTTTGAAAATCAATTTGTGATAACTATAATATTTGGATGATAGATGTTAGAAGTAAAAAAACTCCAAACAGACCCAAGCATTTGTGATTATTAGAATCAGAATGAGGGGCCACGAAGCAACGTCAGTTGTTGCTCACAATTGTTCCCATATTTATTTTGTCATGTACAGAGTAGCAGTATTCAAGAAGCAAGAATAGAGAAAGTTTAATTTTCTTAGGAGTTCTGATTGAGCAATTTTCACTTGAAGTTACATCTAATGTAACAATTACAATTGACATTCTGATACAACAATTTGCTCAATTATAATGTTAATTTTATATTTTAAATATGATTTCACTGATCTGTGCATGGACCGGGTTTAATACCAGTACCTAATTAGCGTTTGTCCATTAATGGTGGTAGAAAGGATGAAATATGGATTGGGACTAGTACATTACCAGTGAAAAAGGATGAAAGGGCCATTTGCGGTGGCAAATGATGAAAGGATGGATACCTACAATGTTTGTCCACTAGGGCGAAGGAAAGGATGAAGGCTCCATAGCATGTACCAATCTCCTCTTTTTTTGTCATGGTTTGAAACTTTGTTAATGTTTTAAATTGATGGATATCTTGTACTAAATCCCAGACATTGATGAAATGTTCCAGCAAAAAGTCGTTGTGTTTCTATTATCAAAATCGGGCTAATTCCCAAAAAGAAAAAGTACAAATTTGACCCAATTTTTTTCTCGTAAAAAAGCACAAACTTTACATCAAGGGATAAATCGGGCCTAAACTTTTTTTTTCTCGTAAAAAAGTATCTACTTTAGATCGAGTGACAATTATGGACCCAATTTTTTTGTCTCATAAAAAATCACAACTATTCACTTTTATCCAAATTCTAACCCCTACTATTAACATTGTATTTGAAGTTAACCTTGTTTCAACAAAAAGTATTTTAGTTGTGAACTTGGCAAATTTCGACCATGGTGTCTCTTGGTCGGCGATGGTCTATAATTTCATATTACGACAAAACAACAAAGTTTGGCAAGAGAAATTCAATCTAAAGATTTTTTGTCACGCCCCGATCCTCAGGTACGCACACATCCGTCTCACTTGGTCGATTTTATAATGCGATATCCTAGGACAATATATCGCCGACCCTTTCTTTTACTAAGCACATGCGGAAGCAGTTAAAATCCCCAGACAATAAATCGATGGGATAGAAAAGCAGGGCCATATTTTTCTTATTGAAATTTATAACCAAACTTTTATACAAACCACAAACCAGAACACTTCACAAAATTTTTATTCTAAACTCTATTCACATCAAAATGGAGATATCAAAGAAGATACAATCTCAGTCCATCTGGGCCGTACTCAAGACCCATCTCAGGATTATCTTCTTTTCCCAAAAATCCTTCTCCGATTCTTCCTCCTCAGCTCCTTAGCGGGGTCCCGAAATGTTTTTCCCCAAATCGGGATGAGACTACGTCTCAAATGAGTTCTACCCCACTAAGCCCAATTAGTAAACTATTATACTAAAGGCTGCCTAAACACGCATAGGTCAGAAGACGTACCTTGGCCTCATATCTCACCTGCAAGTCAGTACAATTCACAATAGGCACTCAAGCAACCATATCACCGATCGAAGCATCGATCAAATCGACTTAATCGATTACACGCCAACAAGACCACTCACGGTCATTTCTATTCAATCAATCAATTCGCAACATCAAATCGAAGCAATGATCAATCACATTGAATCACACTCAGATCGAATCATCGATCAATCGACCTAGTCGATTACAAGTCAGCCGAATCATTTCTAGGTCATTCACTCCATCCCACATAATCTCCAATAGTACACTTAGTCACAGAGCTCCATCAATGCTCTCGGGCGTCGTTTTCGCCAAGGTGACATAAGTATCAGACGGTCTACGTGCGTTCTTTAAGGCGCCGTTTTCGCACGCGATATTCCTCATCACCGAACCACGCCCGTCACAGTCACAAATCACCGACAGGTCTACGTGCGTTCTTTAAGGCGCCGTTTTCGCACGATGATATCTTTCATCACCGAACCACGCCATGATTCATAGGTAGTCTACGTATGCTTCTTTAAGGTGCCGCTTTCGCACGTTGATATTCCTCATCACCGAACCACGCCTACCATAAGTCATAGACAATCTACGTGCGTTCTTTAAAGCGCCGTTTTCCAAAGATGTACTTTATCACCGAACCACGCTGTCTATACTTCGTACTTGATCGGTCTCCAGCCAATAGAATTCTCCGTTAGTTCTCATCACTCTCTCCACTTACAGCTCAACAAGGCATTACAATTGCTAACTAGCCATACTCGGCTATCTACCAATCAATAATTCAATTTTACTCAATTTCAATCAATTTAGGGTAAATCCCTAAAATATCACAATTTATTTAATTTCATACAACGTAGAGCTCAAATAAATAAACGGACTGCGCCACGACAATCAGCACGAGATTTCAGTCGTCGGCCATCAAAATCTTAAGTTCCGAAAAATAATTAATTAATTAATTAATTTCGAAAATTAATTATTAAATATTAAAAATTCCGTTTAGCTCAAAATAAGGTCCAATTAAATAAACGGACTTCACCACAGTCATCAGCATAATTTTCCGGTCACGGGCCATCCCAGTTGAATTTTCAGGAAATAAATAATTAATTAATTAATTTCGAAAATTAATTAATATTAAAAATTCAATTTAGCTTAAAATAAAGCCCGATTAAATAAACGGACTTCACCACGATCATCAGCATAATATTCCGGTTCAAGACCATCTCCCTTGAATTTTCGGAAAATAAATAATTATTTAATTTAATTCCGAAAATTAATATTTAAATGCCAAAAATCTCACTTAGGCCCGAATCACCAAATTGAAGCCCAATTAGGGGTCGGAAAATTCCCGAGACACTCCCAATAAATAGTAGACCATGTCTACTTGTTAATTGCACAATCAATTTATCTAAATCGCATCACAATTGACTAATAATTACTAATTAATTCTAATCTAACAACATAAACATAATAAATTAAAACTAAACCAACCTAAAGCATAATTAGTCAACTAATCCGGGATTAGTGAGATTACTCACCAAATCGCGCGCAAATCGGATCAATCGGACGGCGGCGACGCGAGGAACGATTGTTCCCAAAGCGACTCGCGGATCCGGGGTCGGGAAACGGCCCAAAACGGCCTTGAACAGTGCTGGAAACCCATTTTTCCAGCTGCTGTTCTTGGCCAAACGAAGCTGATCCGGTGGCTGAGATGGCGAAGCAAAGCCGGCGGAGGGCGAGGGGAACGTCGGGGAGGTCGGGCGGAGTTGGGCGGTGGCCGGACGGTGGCTGGTCGGGGAGGAACCGAGCTGGGTCGTGGCTGGATCGCGCGGCTTGGGCGTGCACGGACGGGTGGCTGGACGGCGGCGAGCGCACGGGCGCGGCGCGGGCGGCGGTGCGGCGGCGGGACGAGCGGCGAGCGGGGAGCTGCGATCGTGCGGCTCCTGCTCGAGCTTCCTCCTCTGGTTCGCTTCTTCGGATGCGTGGGGAGGAAGAAGAAGAAAGAGAGAGAGAGAGAGAGAGAGAGAAAGAGCTTTGACTAGTCAAAAAGGGGAGAGAAAGCAAAGTAGGAAACGGCAAGGGGAAAAAGAGAGAGAGAGAGAGTCAGCGTGGGGAGGGGGATTCGCACGAGGGGGAGGGGAGAGGAGAGAGAGAGAGAAGAAAGAAAAAGAAAGAAAAGAAAAGAGAGGGAGAGAGAGAAAAAGGAAAAATAAAATACATAATGTCTTTATGTACATTTTCCTTTTCTCTTTTTCTTTTTCTTTTTATTTTCTTTTGGTCTTTAATTTTTTTTCGATAATTTCTTTATTGAAATTTCACCCGTCTAATAAATTGACGAAGCGATGAGGGTGACGAGATCCTAATTATCCACAAATTAAAACCCTAAAATCGGATGTCGCATTTTTGACTTGTTAGTAAAGTGTAGGAAACGATGAACAGTTTCATCATTATTCTCCAAACTGTGGCTCAAACAAGAGGATTATTAATAGTGTTTTAAATCCAACTAGCAAGTGCATAAATCCAAGAACGATTAATAAATCTAAGTTAAGAGAAGTCATATTTAAAATTCAAGTGAAAGTTGATGATTTTTTTTGACAAAAAAAAGTTAGGATAGAATTGTTATTCGATCTAAAGTTGATAACATTTTTTGAGACAAAAAATAGTATGAGCCAAATTTATCTTTCGATTTAAAATTGATGATTTTTTTTTTGGAATTACCCACTAAAGTCTAAAGATTCTTGACTTGTCAAGAGCCAAAATATTACCTGGTGGGAAAATAAAAATTATGCTTCGACGTTAAGACCCGTCCATGCATTTATTTTCGTCACCCTTTAGTTAAAATGACAAGCGTCATTGGAGCTCCTTTATTCCAATATTTCTCAAGCTAGACCCCTCAGTAAAAAGGCTTCATGTTCAAAGAAAAGTCATTGTACTGTCTTGTCATTATTATAAACTGCAGGTGCAGAGGAAGAGTGTAAAAAAGGACTTCACGTGACGGATAAGACAACTGCCATCTGAGACCAGAAGGCCATGTTGTACTACACAGCAGTGCGTCCATCTTCACTTTCCATTACCAAACTTTAACCATATGATAAAATGATACAAGTAAAGGAGCAATTACCCTGGTAGTGGGGATGGTAAGAGAGATTAAAGCTGTCGGTAAAAATGAGATTAACTTTTTATCGTGCAAAAAGGGTAACTGTCAAAGAAAATTGTCACTTTCATTTCACTTATATTTCTATTTGTGTCTTCTTAGTAGAGGTGATGTTCCAGGAAAATGTGCTTCGTACCAAGAATCCAGAACTTATCCTATTAAAGCCTTTATCCTTAACTTGAAATCAGGATATGAACTTGTTGATCCTAGAACCAGTCTAGAACCGCATCAGTGAGTCCCATGGTTGACCCATAAACAGGCCTACCATTTTTTCTTCTATTTCAATTTTTATTAAATTGCTCTTTCATATTCAAGATATTTGCAAAATTTCTCAATTGGAACACCATAAAAGACTTATTATTGAATATCAACAATACGATAAATTTTTCATTTTTTTAAAAATAATACAGAATGCAAAATACACATTATTTACAATAAAAATATTATGCTTACCTAACCAAAAAAATTAGTGTAGTTGATTGGGATGCTAGGAATTTCTAGATTATGAACCAGAGGTCACCCCTTTGACTCCAACAAAGTACGTGAAAACTGTTTTGATTTTGAGCCACCTTTGCTAGCCAAAAGCCTGATTTCAACCGGTTCATGGGTTTGTGGGATATTTTATGAGTTACTAGGTAGACGAGTTTCCATACTTGTATCATTGGATTATAAAAAAATATGCTTACTTTATGTGGTGAATTTTTCATATGCATTATTCCTTACAAACTAATTGGTTATTATGCAGAAGGTCTTTATCAACTTAATCACAAATAGAAAGTACCTCATGACTTTAATTAGTTATAACATTTTTTGGTTAGAAATTTATGATATACAAAGTTAGGAGTAACTTCACATTCTAAACTAACAAACGTGGCTGGCAAAAATTTTTCTTTAAATGACTTGGTTTTCTTTATGAACTGATTTTTTTTTCTATTTTTACTTATCTGGATATTTTGAGGGGTTTTTTGTCAACAACTCTGTCAAAATTTGAAAGATAATACTTATTTCAACTAACGTTTAAAACATTAATTATATAAACGAATCTAAGCTAGCCCAAGTCTATTATTTCAATAAATAGAAAATTATAAAAAAATTACTATTCAATAAATAAAACAATAACGTAGCTATATTATATTTTGAAATTATTTCAATTCGTATATCATTTTGACCTTTAAACTTTCAATGTTTTTTTCCTATAGCTTAATCCTAATATTACTTCTATATTTGTAACATGATTTCATTGACCTACAAGGAGTGGTTTTAGCACCTGTACCTAATCAATGTTGTCAATTGACGGCAGAGGAACGCATGAAAGGATGGATTAAGACTAGTACCCTGCCGGTGGGAAAGTGGACACCCCCATCAATGCCTATCCATTAGCGGTGGAGGAAAGGATGGAGACGTGGACATTGGTGATGGCCACTGGTCCAGTAAAGGAACAATAATGCAGAGAATCATCTATTTCTATAACCAAGTAATTGACTGGTGTTTATTTAAGGCCTAAACTAAGGTTAGGGTAGCATCTATATCTTGCATTATCGAATTATCAATAATATGACAATTTTATGTTAACATTGTCATTTTCTTCGCAAATGATATAGAATGCAAAAGAAATGTACCTACTTTAAGAGAATGATAACTTTACATGGTAATTTGTTTATGCACTTATTCCTCATAGATTAGGTAGTTATTATGCAGAGGATCCTTGTCAACTTAACTAGAAAGAGAACAGCCCTCATAATTTTATTTAGTGACAACTTTCTTCTTTTCAAATAATCATAACAAATAATACGGATTTGGGAGCAATCTAACAATCATGGCTGAGTTTGAGAAAAGGAGTGAGGAAGTTGTGCTGGCGCCGGGGCTCTGGTGGAGCAAGCCAGCGAAGAAGACGCCAAGTTTTGGGACCGTAAATAGCAGCGGAGATGGTGGAGGAGGAGAAACACAGGCAAGAGATGCAAGTGTTGGTACTTTTGTCAGTTCATGGCCTTTCACTTTTGTCTAATTAGAGAGAGTAGTTAAGAAAAACAAAGCGGGAACGCGCTGATTAGTAATTAGAGGAGTTGTGCGTATGCCCCTGTATGTATGGATGAGAAGCGGGGAAATTAAGCCTCAAATCGTGTGAATCACCACACCCCACGTTTTAATCACTATTCGGATCAGATCTCAAGTAAGAAAGAGGAGCATAACGGGTTTTAACAAAGTCAAGCCAAAGATATAATTTTCGGAACGCAAGAGATGAAAAAGGGTTCAAAAGCAAATTTGACCTTATCATTTTATCAAACTATTTTATGCTACCTTGGATTAAGACGTGATTTTTAGAGAAATTTGCACATAGTAGTTGTAGAAATGACTTAGCAAGTTGCACATTAATTATCAAGCCAGTGATTCACGTGGCACAGTGGCACACAGCTTAAGATTTCTTTAATTTGCAAATCTTTTTCTAGTCATATTAATTATTTGCCGCAAGCTACCATTGCCATCACCAACAAAGCAACCACCATCATCAAAATTAGTTCATGCTCGCTAAAATCTTGCTCTTGAGAATGTACTTCTTGCTTGCCCTGACTGCATTCAAGAACGCCAGAGGGTACTCTCAACTCAGATTGATGGTGGGCGAGACCGCTCAGCTCGATCTTGGCGTGCCGGTTGGCAAAGTCGTTGCACCTCCAAGGCCGTTGATGCATTGTCGCACACGCATTGAGCACAAAGTGAACTCATCCTTCGAACAAGGAGTAGAAGAGACTTATGCAATGAAGGCAATGGATGGGAATCAAGGTCCTTGGCATCATTTGGCACGCATGGACGAGCTAGGCCAGCTAAAGCATTACCTTCTTAAATGCGCTAATTGGGTGCTTCATCATTGTCATCATCTGTCGATCACCATCAACCTCCATTAATGGAAGCACTCGAGCGATCTCAGATCTGCATCGCATGACCTTATATGTAATGTGCACAACCTCAAATGAGGTGTCGCACCTTAATCCCAAGACATGAGCTCTATTAATGTAGGTCATCCACACAATGAGGGCAAGAGAGAGAGAGAAACCCGATGGCGGCTTCCGTATGATGGTGGTTGTAGTGGCAGTCATCGAGTTGTTGGTGATGGTAGTGGCGGCTTGCGGTAGCAGTAATGATGACGGCAACATCTAAAAACAACAAAAAAATTAGGGCTTCTAAGGGAGAGGATGAATTGCAAATCAAGAGCTTTTAAAAAAGATAAGATAATAGAAAAAAGATAAATTTAGCAAAAAAATGAGAAAATTAAGCAAAATAATGTCATTTTAAATAGAATCCTATGTCATATCACTAGCTACATGGGACGTTTAGCGATTATTGAATATAATTATATCACAATTGATCGAAAGGATTATAAAAGAATTTTGTGTAAAAATATAAAATTAAATTTGTAAAATTAAATAATTTAAAGTTAAATTTGAATTTGTACAATAGGATTAGGATAAGTTGGATAATCACAATTGAATTTATCATTGGACAAAACAGCATGTCAAGTGGGTGTGACCTGTCCTTCTCCATTTGTACTCACCACGCATGCGAGGATTTAAGTCGAATCGTTTTGTTATTTTAGCTGTCATTACTTGTACGATTTTTTGATAACTACTCAATTTGGGCATTAGCGGGTGAGGCTCGGATGTGATAGTGACCGATCAATTAAAGAAATAATAAAATGCAGAAAATCATCTAATTCTGTTACCTTGACCGTTCATGAGTCCACCATCTTTCGAGGGGACAGGGAAGGTTCCTATTTAATTTATATCTTTTGCCAGTTTCTACGTGGAGCAATATGCTGTCAAGTTTTCAGCTCCCCAAGGAATTAACTAATGTCTAGTTAAGGCCTTGACCATGGTTAAGTTACCGAGCTCTTTTATACTTAAATTGACTGCTCTTCCCCTCCTTCCTCCATCCTTGTTTGCGCTCAAATCTCTCGGCCTTCTTCCTCTCTCATTGTTCTTGCTCTGTTTCCCTCTTTCTTCAGCTCGGCACAGCCGTTCTTCTTCCTCCTCTTCTTCTTCGGTATCTGCTTCTCTTTCCCATCGTCTTCTTTCTCTGTCTCCTTATTTTCTCGCCCTTTCTTTCTCATAAAAAGAAAAAAGAAAAAGAAAAAAGAAAAAGAGAAGAGAAATGTCGATCGATGCTGCTATTGCTATTGCGTGGGATGTCTTGAAGTGGGCAGTTGGTCCCATCAAGCGTCATTTCGGATATGTGATCTACTCCAAGAGGCACGCCCAAGATCTTCAGACGGAAGTCGATGAGCTTGCGTTCGAGGTTGATAGGGTCCACAATCTCGCTCAAAGGGCCAGAAACAATGTTCGGAATGTCTACGATCACGTCATGGAGTCGCATGCAAGTGCTGAGAAGGCCTTGAAGGAGGCGCAAGACCTGTTGGGCGACATCCCAGAGGCGAGCAAGACTTGCTGCTATGGGACTCTTCCTGACCCCAAGTGTCGCTATCAATTCAGTAGGAAGGCCAAGGACAAGATCGAGGTCATTCAGGGACTCACTAAAAAATGCAGTGGATTCAAGGAATTGAACGACATCTCCTTCAGCAATCCTGCTTCAGGGAAAGTTGCTGCTCGGACTTCGGCCAAGAGAGAGGGCATCTCCTCCAGCAATCCTGCTCCAGGGAACATTGCTGCTCTGCCTCCGGCCAAGAGAGAGGGCATCTCCTCTAGCAATCCCGCTCCAGGGAACGTTGCTGCTCTGACTCCGGCCAAGAGAGAGGGCATCTCCTCCAGCAATCCTGCTCCAGGAAACGTTGCTGCTCTGACTCCGTCCAAGAGAGAGGGCAAAGATGTCGTCCAGTCGGCCACTGTGACGGCCTCCCCTTCTTTTGCCTCGACGATGAATAAGGTTGGGGACAATGATGTCTTCGAATCCAGAGCTTCTATTATGCGGGACATCATGGACGCTCTTGCCGATGCCAGCAATCGCGTGGTCGGGGTTCACGGGATGGGCGGGGTCGGCAAGTTCACACTTTTGGCGGATGTTGAAAGGCGAATAATAGAAAAGAAGTCGTTCGATTGGGTCACTAAGGCCGACGTGTCGGAAAATCCAGACATCAAGAAGATTCAAGGAGAGATTGCGGACGCCTTGGACCTTACTGAGATAAAGAAAAAAGAGACTATCAGCGGGCGAGCAACACTTCTGCATGGGAGGTTGAAACGTGAGGAGAGTGAGGAAAAGAAAGTCCTCATAATACTGGACAACCTGTGGAAGGGGCTGGACTTGAAATCAGTGGGCATTCCTTGCGGATATGACAACAGAGTCATAGGATGCAAGTTGTTGCTGACGTCAAGATTTCAAGATGTTTTGCGAAGGGAAATGGGCTGCGACAGGGACATCCGCCTTGAAGAGCTGAAGGATGAAGAGGCAAAAAGATTGTTTAAGAGGACGGTGGGAGATAAAGTTCATGTTGACCCGTTCAAATCCTTGATGGATGAAGCACTCCGCAAGTGTGCAGGTTTGCCTTTCCTAATTATCGCGATGGCCAAAATTTTCACGGACGCTAACTATCGTCAATGTAAGGATGCTTTGAAACAAATTGAGATGTCTACAAATATAGGACTCAGTGGGACAATAAATAAGACGTTGCAATTGAGTTATGATTCTTTTGAAGGTAAGGAAGGTAAGCAGGTGAAGTCATTGTTACGGCTATGTGTTGTGTATGGTGTCTCTAAGCCCTCTCTTGAAAACTTGGTGAGGTACGGCATGGGTTTGAGGTTATTTGAAGAAATTGACAACATCAAAGATGCTAGAAATAGGTTGAGCTCATTGATCTATATTCTGCAAGCGTCTTCCCTTTTGTTAGACAATGAAGATGATGATGGTTTCAAGATACATGACTTGGTTCGTGGATTTGTTGCCTCAATCGCCTCAAGAGAGGAACCTCTTCTCGTGTGGAAAGATAATGATAAGTCAGTAATGGAGTTGCCAAAGGATAAGCTCAAAAGTTGTACAGCGTTATGCTTTTCCTACGTTGAGATGGAGCAACTTCCCGAAGAGTTAGATTGCCCCGAAATGCAGATCTTCTTGTTTTTCACAAACAATGATTCTCTTAAGGTCCCAGTTTCATATTTCAACTCTATGAGAAAACTCATGGTCTTACATCTTTCTCAGGTATGTCTCACTCGTTCACCTTCGCCGTTTAAGTTGTTGGAGGACTTACACACTCTGTGTCTTGATGGTTGTTTGTTAGAGGATGTAGCCATGATTGGCGAGCTAAAAGGGCTACATATTCTCAGCTTTGTGAACTCCAATATTCCCCGATTACCAAAAGAAATTGGACAATTGGTAGCGTTGAGGTTGTTAGACTTAAGTGAATGCTCACAACTTGAGATAATTGAACCGGGTGTGCTTGGAAGCTTGATGAAATTGGAGGAGTTGTATATGTGGAATAGCTTTGATAAGTGGAATGCCATTGAGCAAACTCCACCAACTAATGCCAAGCTTATTGAGTTGGATAAGGAAAAGAATCTCCAGACTTTGCATGTGTCCATTCCCGATTTGAGGATGCTCCCAGAGGATCTAAATGTAGAGAAATTAACCAAGTACAAGATCCGGATAGGTGGAGTGTACTGCTATCGACATTACAATGGATCGAGCGTATTGCAACTTAAGTTGCATTCAATAAGCGATTCTCTTCAAAAAGGATGCATACAAACTTTATTAGGCAAAACTGACTGTCTACTTTTAGATGGATTAAATGGAATTGAGAGTATTTGCTCATTATCCCATGAAGGCTTTAAAAAATTAAAGCATATATATGTTGATGATAGTCCCTCCATCCATTACGTCCTCCAATCGTCATCTCATACAAATTTTAAGATGTTGGAGTCGCTATATCTCGATAGTCTCGCCAACTTGGAGATGATATGCAGCAACCATAGCTTCTCCAACCTTTAGTGCATTAAAAGTAATACAAGTTGTAAGGTGCGACAAGATGAAAGTTTTGTTTCCTCTTTCATTATTGAGAGAGCTTCCACAACTCGAAGAGATTGAAGTTGTCCGCTGCCTCTTAATGTGGAAAATTGTAGAAGTTGATGATTGTGGCAATGTTGAGTTGTCTAAGCTTCGTGTATTGACATTGCATGACCTGCCAAATGTCAAGAACTTTTTCTCCGCTAAGATGGCTCCTTCAGGTAGTACATCAAACGACCAAGTTGGCATCAAGTTGCATTCTTTGATGGACAACAGGTAACTCTCTATCAAAAATAAAAAATAAAAATAAAAACTATTTATTAATCTTCTGTTCATTCGCTAACTAGACGTCACATAGATTATAATCCTTAATCATTTAATATTTGCAATTCATTTTCTTCCTATTTACCTTACCCAATCATGCCTTCGCTGTAATTAGATAAAGACATTTTTTGTTTCTCTTCATTTTGTAGAAGATTCAACTAATTGAAGGAAATCCACGTAAATTTAGTTGTTATAGGATTTGAGTAATTTTCAACTTACATGCTGCAAGTACACCTACCTTAATAGGGTTTATAGAGCAACATTGAAGGGATTTTGGCATTAGAATAATCCATAATAACGTGATTTCATAATCTTGTGAAATGGATTCACTGAATTTAGTTATCTAACTTCGTTATTATCTATAGAATATATTATCTAGGTGACTTAGCTAAAAATTAATATGGAGTATGGGCAAGGGGATTGGGTTTTCAAATAGTAGAAACAGTCCTAATCTAATTGATGCATGTCTTTTCCATATTTTTATTTCAATTAGCACTTAGTCATTCCATAGGTCTTATAAGAATAAAAGTGCACAATTTCATGCACGTTTATGCTTTGCAAGGATACGTAATTGTATAAAAGGTATAATATATTTGCCTGCACTTTTGGCATAATAAACAAAATATGCAACCTGTGCTAATATCGCATAGTCGTAGGCATTAGTGAGCAACTTTTAGGAAAGACTACATGAAATCCCCCGCAAAGATTTTAAACGGTACACATTTACTTTATATTTTGTTATATGATCTATGGCGTATGGAGCATAGCTATGTGATGTTATCATCCAATGGTCCTTTTAAATAGCTGATTGGGGATGCTATTTGCAAAAAGAATTAATTTTTTTTCCTTTCCTATGATTGTTTTATATGCTTGGAACATATTTGAAAGACTAGTAGATGTTTAGCTCTTTTCATGAAGTCAACCATATCATTAGTAATTTTTGTCTTATCTCCGTTAAGATGCTTTGCTTTTTTTTCCTCATTTTTCTTTATTTATTTTGGAAATTTTTAACTCATTTTAGTGCATTCAAAGGCCAAAGGATGATTTAACTAAAACAGATGCAAAAAATTACAACTTTATCAAAAGATCAAAAATGCAAATGGTAAAATGCCCAAAGGGTTGACATCCGCAATAAAATGAAGTTGAACAAATTCATGTAAATTTTAAAAGGTTAGAGTAAAGGTATGCTCCCCTCAAAGTTCATGAGTGGGTTGGGTAATTTCCCTGTAATTTTTATGTTCTTTTGTAAAAATAAATGTTCTATTTATGTAAATTAGCATCATTCGAGAATGAGGAAAAATATAAGAGTGTTAAAATTAAATAGTGAAATTATGGAGAAAGAGAGGAGGAGAAAGCAATTAATAATGAGTGGCTTGTTGAAAGGAGTTCTAAGATTGTTGTAAAAATACATGCAAATCAAGTTCTAATGTTAGTGTTGTCGACAAACAGAAAAAATAGCATTTTATTTTTCATGAAGTTAAGTATAATTCTGACCTAAATCAAGGGGTTGTTACATAGATTTTGTCCCTAATAAAGTGGAACCTTGATTATCATAATTAACAGAAAAAGAACTCACGAATTCTATGTTAAGCGGTGAAAAATCAGTCATTTTCCCGCTTTGTTTACTCAAAATTTGGGCTTAATTTTATTAATTAATTCTCGTAATGAATTAATTTTCTTTTCTCGTTTCTAAACTACTTCATGTGCTTTGTTACTTCATTATGGTCAAAATCATGGTCTTAATTGGTGAAACATTAAAATGAAATGATTTTCAAGCGAATACTTGGTTTGAAGCATTATTCCAACAAATGGTTGAGGCTCGAGCATATAAAATGGCAATTGATATATAATAGACGGTGACATTCATAATAAAATTAATTAAATGATTATGGATAATAAACCTTTATATCCTAGAAATCGGACTTAGAAAATTGTGTGAAGCACTATGTAATTGAGAATTTATGAATATGAAGTTGATAATTTAGATCATCACAACAACAATTAATGGCATTTAATTGAAATTGAGGCCGTTTATGTATAGTTGATTATTATTGTTAGTAAGAGAAATAAACTATGGATAAGCAGTGGTCCAATTAAGGAAAACATGCGGCCGTTTGTACAACAAAAATTTCTTAAAGCCTTTTAGCTGACTAGACACGTTTGTCCTATTATAATGATGTAATAAAGATCTGTGAAAATTTAAATTGTCATAGTAGATTTACGAAGTATAAAATGGAAGTTTGAGTATGGGCTTTTCTGGCCTATTGTGCTATGGCACATATCGATGGCTAATACGTGTCATCATGCTTTTCTCCTTTTAGTGGGTCCCTCCTTCTCTCTCTCTCCGTCAGAAAGCTGTTCAGCATTGCGAGAGGGACTACGTCTTCTGTCACTCCTACTCACCCCGCGCTGAAGGGCTGAGAGCCAAATCGGCTTATTAACACCGTCGACACACTCATCGCGATCCGTCATCTCCCTTGCGGACCAGGCGCAAATTCCATCTCTATTTGTTTCTCTCACGAATTCAACGTGACAAACAAGCTTGACGCTGCTATGAGCCTTGGTTGTGCTTTTCCGAAGTTGATTTTTCGATGATGTGAAGAGAGAGACTGAGGATTTGGTAAAATGAAAAAAAAAAAAAAAAGAAGAAGAGAAAAGAGAGAATAAGATGCCGTGTGTTTAACTATTTGTGCGAGCCATAGACATTAAGTGTAAGGATCGTAGTAGACCATCCACACCCGAATAGTTAATATTAAGGATTGAAGGTACTACATTCGTGAGAAGATACAAATTATAGGATAATTGTTAAAGAGAAACCTTTCGTGTAAATTTTACCGAATCTTACTAAATAAATTATAATATTTCATGAATAAATTGATTAGGTTTGGATAAGCCCAAGTGGGCTTAGGTAGGTGGCCCAGGAAAAAAAGAAGAAGTTACTTGTAGAGACTAACCTTTTATAATAGTAAATTTCCCTTGTGAAGTAATAAATTACTTTTCAAAATTGCTAAATTTCTTTAGGTAGGTAGTAAATTGCTCGGCCATTTTTATGGAGGAGGTGGTGATGATATTGTTTTTATTTTTTGTGCCCAGGGAGGGTTGGGTTGAGTGCGTGCACTGTGTTGGGATGGTCGACAAGTCAATGTTGTGAATTTAAGGCGACCCTGGGGGGTTTTTGTTCCCCTGCTCCACGAGCCTATGTGATTGCACCCGTCTGGGTCGAATCTCAGGGATATCCAGGTTACTTGTGAGCCATTGACACAATCTCAGCCGTTGCACCGCACGCGCCTTAGCTCGACAATGCTAATTGATTGCCCTTGAGTGCTTTGGGTTGCATGGGATTGTCACACACGTGGGGGCGGGGTTGGGGGAGGGGTGGGGGAGGTACACTTTGTGGTGCTGTTTGGAAAGTGTGGACTTTCCATGATGTGGTGGGAGGCCATTGGCGGAGAGGTAGAATGGGAAGTGGGAAAGTTGCTAATAGGGACAAATCAACCGCGATTACTTCATTGAAGTAGCCTGATTATTGTAGAAAAACAACAAACCAAACTTGCCAAAATTAAGGCCCACTGCTATTAAGAAATATTGTCCTTTTTTGTTTTCAAATATTTTATATTGCCTTATGAACCCTCATTCGAAAATATGGGGAGACTAATATGTGTCAAAACATAAACATAATAGCTTTGTTTGTCTTATTGTTTTGTGTGGTCTTCCATCCTTTGGTATGACCTAAGATTGATAGGACTATCGCTTCTTCCATGTGTTTCCTTGCGTCACGTAATTTTTCTTTACCGCAATTAAGAAACTCATAATTTGATTTTAAGGTTGAAGCGAGCAGCTACTTCTTACTGCCACTTTTGATAGATAATTAGTTGCCTTTTTAATCTCAATCTCTTCATTGTTTACTTTCTAATGATGACACTCTTCCTCAAGCAAGCTCTTCTATATGTAATGGAACTTTATGAACTTTTAACCTATCAGAATCACTAATTTCGCAAGCTAATACCGCAGGTTACATTTCCTAGCTTGGAGACATTACAAATCATGGACTTGGATATTGAGATAATATGGGACAATCAGTTTGCTGTGGATTCTTTCCCCAAACTAAAATCGCTTAAGGTGGAGAGATGCAATAGGCTATTGAACATTGTTCCTTCTTGCATTCTTGGACGGCTCAAGAGCTTGGAAAGTTTGGAGGTACAATTATGTCATATGCTTGAAGTTGTTTTCAAACTTCAGCCACTAAATCCTCTAGATGGACATCCTGTTGCTGATTTGCCATTAAAAAGGCTAGAGTTAGATGGATTGCCAGAGCTAAAGTGTTTATGGGATAAGGAACTCCACACTCAAGTCAAATTCCAGTGTCTCCGTTTTGTTACTGTTCTAGATGCAGGAGCCTCACCTCTTTATTTCCAGCCTCAGTAATAATACATCTAACCCAACTTGAGGAGTTGGAGATCAGTGTATGTGGCATTGTGGAACTCATCGAGAAGGAAGACATAAGAGTTCCTAGGTGTGTGTTTCCAAAGTTAACCTCCCTCAAGCTTCGACATTTAACACAGTTGAGGTGCATCTACATTGGAAAATATGTGTCACATTGGCCAGCATTGAAGACCATGGAGATACATAGTTGTGACAAAGTGGAGATACTTGCATCACACCTTGAGAATGATATGCCATTTGATAAACAACCTCTCTTCTTGGTAGAAAAGGTATGACCCATGATTATTATTATTATTTTTTGCCTTGATGGTGAATATTGGAAGTCATGATTAATTGTTATGCTAGCCAACTAAATAATTAAAATTATCAAAAAAAAAATAGTTGTACTAGAGACAATGGATAATCGCCGAAGCCCCCCTTTGGTTAAAATTGGTTGCGTTAAGCATAATCACGGCAACACAAAATCCAGATAAGTCAAAGTAGAGTTACTATTGAAATTGTGATATTAAATTGAAATGAAGAATTTAAAGTAGAGTCACTACGTGTACAAAAGTTGGATAATTAATCTTCAATAAGCACAATTGTTAACTCTCAAAATTCTGGGGTAACTATATAGTGAAATATTTTGTGATATAGTCATTGAACTTTTATTTAATCACCTAAGGCAACATATTTTCATTTCTTTATAATATATGCACTTTGACAAAAAAATCCGAAATTTTCCGGCGAACTATCGATGTGCAAGACACGTGGCTAATTTTCTAAATGGGCTACTATTTCCACTTCACTGTCGGATCATCACCTCACTGGAAATTCTACTTTAAATATTTAATAGTCACTAAAAACTTGCAAGATGATCATTCACCTTTTCTTGTACTTTCCACTCATCTTGCTTCCAACGAGAATTCCTCTCTCATATGTGATTGCCTTGTTCGAGGCCATGGGTCTTAATGCGTTTTAGCATTGCAATTTAGCAAGGTAACACTTCCTATTATATATTTCTTTTGATGAGTTTGTAATTCTCTCTCTCTCTCTCTCTCTCTCTCTCTCTATATATATATATATATATATATATATATATATATATATATATAATCACACTATGTCATATAATATTGACAATTATGAAGTTTTAAATGTTATCAAATCCCTATGTTTTACATAATACGAGTTATGAATTTAGCCTTTTTTCTTCAAAAAAGGTAGATTCATATGAAATGATATGCAATTTAATTAATTACTTATATTAAAAACATATTCTGATTTTACATAAATGAAAGATTCCACGTCTGCACAAACGCGTGGGAATGTTGCTAATCACCAATTTAATGAAAAAAGAGGAATCATGCAAAGGAGTCTCTTAGCTTCTGCTTATTGGGTAGGCATATAGGTTATTGAGAGAAGTATTATGAGCATTCTCTAGCTTTCACGTTAGTGTCACGGGCCAAAAGATGGACGACCCGAGAGGTTCCCCAGAGTCGACCCCAACTCGCCCATCGATCGGCCCATGACATTAGCATCTGTCTTCCATTTGTCTTCCAAACTTAACTAAATATAAGTACTTTCTATCAAGATAAAATAAAAAAATTCGATTGGTGGGGGATTTATGTTCATATGACAATGTTATCTTTTTGTTAATTTTGCCTCGAATTTACGTATATTAAAGTTCATATCCATTCGTGTCATTTTCAAATTTGTCAAATAATCATTTACGAATATGTTATTTTGTATAGTGAACTGTTAGCCCTTTCAATCCTTATATTTTTTTTATATAAAATTCTAATAGTTCTCATGGGCATGTACAAGCTTTTGGGTACTTTGAAACTCAATGGATGTATAAATTTTGTAATAAAGACAAATAACATTATTCAAGTGACGAAAAAAGAACATGCTACCATCTTGTTAATATGATAGAAATGTTTGTTACCTCATAAGGTAGATTATACACATCTCTGATACTATCTTTTAGAGTCAACACTTTTGGAGTCATTTCAAAAATCAATATATCGTCAAAGCGAGCTAAAAAGAAATTGTAAATATTGGACAGTTTTATCACAACATAAACCTTATTAAGAAGTAGACTATCGGGAAGTAAGCAAAATTGCATTAAGAGAACATATGAAAGGAGCAGAAAAAAAAAGAAAAAAAGAGAGGAGGAATTCGAATGTAAAGACACGTTTGTGGAAGGGAAAGTAATAAAAGAAATAAGAAAAAAAAAACATGAGGAGAGAGAAGATTGCAAAAGTTTGACATGTATACATACATATACATATATATCTTCTTTTCTTTTACAATTTTTTTTCCCGATGGAAGGGAGCTCTTGCTTTCAAACTGATCATACCTCCAAAGTCCCGATTCTATCTTAAATGCCAATATACGCAATTTAGTTTTTGCTAATTGCCTGACCATTTTTTATGGAGGAGGTGGTGGTGATATTGTTTTTTGGTTTTTTGCCGGGGGAATTTGTTGGGTTTCGTGCGGGCAATGTGTTAGGGTGGTGGACAAGTCAACGTTTGTGAATTTGAGGCGACCCTGGGGGTTTTCGTTCCCCTGCTCCGCGAGCCTACGTGATCGCGCTCGTTTGGGTCGAATCCGGGGGATATCTAGGTAAATGGCAAATCATAGACGCAATCTAAGCCGTTGCTCTGCGCGCGCCCTAGCGCGCTTCGACAGAGCTAATTGATGCTCTCGAGTGCTTTGGGTTGCACGGGATTGTCATTCACGTGGGGGGTGGGGGAGGCGTGGGGGAGGCACACTTTGTGGTGCTGTTTGGAAAGTGGGGACTTTCCATGATGTGGCGGGAGGCCATTGGCGGAGAGGTAGAATGGGAAGTGGGAAATTTGCTAATAGGGACAAATCAACCACGATTACTTCATTGAAGTAGCCTGATTATTGTAGAGAAACAACACAACCAAACTTGCCAAAATTAAGGCCCACCGCTATTAAGAAATATTGTCCTTTCTTGTTTTCCAATATTTTATATTGCCTTCTGGACCGTCCTTCAAAAACATGGGGCGACTAATATGTGTCAAAACATAAACATAATAGCTTTCTTCGTCTTATTGTTTTGTGTGGTGTTCCATCCTTTGGTATGACCTTTGTAATATGAGGAAGCGTTCATTTAATAAGACGGCAAAAATTGATAGATCAAGATTGATAGGACCATCGCTTCTTCCATGTGTTTCCTTGCATCACATAATTTTTCTTTTCTGCAATTAAGAAACTCATAATTTGATTTCAAGGTTGAAGCGAGCAACTACTTCTTACTGCCACTTTTGATGGATGATTAGTTGCCTTTTTAATCTCAATCTCTTCATTGTTTACTTTCCAATGATGACACTCTTCCTCAAGCAAGCTCTTCTATATGTAATGGAACTTTATGAACTTTTAACCTATCAGAATCACTAATTTCGCGAGCGAATACCACAGGTTGCATTTCCTAGCTTGGAGACATTACAAATTGTGTACCTGGATAATATGGAGATAATATGGGACAATCAAGTTGCTGAGGATTCTTTCCACAAACTAAAATCGCTTGAGTTGTGGATATGCAATAAGCTATTGAACATTGTTCCTTCTTGCATTCTTGGACGGCTCAAGAGCTTGGAAAGTTTGGAGGTACGATCATGTGATTTGCTTGAAGTTGTTTTCAAACTTCAGCCACTAAATCCTCTAGATGGACATCTTGTTGCTGATTTGCCATTAAAAAGGCTAAAGTTAAATGGATTGCCAAAGCTAAAGTGTGTATGGGATAAGGAACTCCATACTCAAGTCAAATTCCAGGGTCTCCGTTTTGTTGCCGTTTCTAGATGCAATAGCCTCACCTCTCTATTTCCAGCCTCAGTAGCAATACATCTAACCCAACTTGAGGAGTTGGAGATCAGTGAATGTGGCATTGTGGAACTCATCGAGAAGGAAGTACCAATTCCCAAGGTTGTGTTCCCAAGGTTAACCTCCCTCAAGCTTACGGATCTAATAGAATTGAAGTGCATTTACACTAGAGTACATGCTTTATGTTGGCCAGGATTGAAGAACTTGGAGGTGCAAGGCTGTAACAAAGTGGAGATACTTGCTTTGCAACCTGAGAATGAAATGCCTTTTCATAAACAACCCTTGTTCTTGATAGAAAAGGTATGACCCAAGATTATATCTTTTGCTTCAATGGTGAATATTGGAAGTGATGATTAAGGTCGCAACCGAGCATCTCATACATGTAGCTATACATATTAACATTTAAGCTACATGACTCCTCAAATCAATAGAACTATTACAACATGGAAACATTGTATGTTTTTCAAATATTGAATGAAAATCCTTGTCAATGTCTTATGTAATGCTTAATCGTTAATTTAAAAAAAAAATGTTTGATTTAATTCCGATGGTTCAGTTCTCTCTTAACTATCATGAAGATTTAAAATACGTGACATGGTGTGTGATATTATGGAGTTGTAAGGGTGTTATCTAAATTAAACTATGTAAAGATGGCTGATTTTATGCTAAAAACGGAAAGATGTAATGTTTTTATTGACATTAATCTCTGAAATTTGTGCAATTATGGTTATAATTGATGGAGAATTTATTTTCACAAGGTATGTATCTACAAAAATGGGAATATAGTGATTTACTTGAGTTCAAATATGGGTATAAAGTCAAATATAAAATATTGGTGATAATGTCTATTCCATGAACCTACATGTCCTTCCATGAAGTCATATGAGACTCAACATCTTAAGAAGTAGTTATTGTGCTAGAAATTTGGTGGAACTCACAAAATTGAGGATAATTAATTGTGAAATGTTGACAGAAGTCATTTGTGATGAGGAAGGTGAGGAGGGGCTTGTGGTGGCTTTCAATCAATTGAAGTATATTGAGCTTGATGGGTTGACAATGTTGAGATGTTTTAGCTCAATTAAATACACTTTGATGTTCCCTCTCTTGGAAGATGTCATAGTGAGTGGATGTCCCCACATAAAGTTCTTCTCTAGGGGACCAATAGAGGCGCCAAAGTTGGAAAGAGTACAAGTATCAACAAGAACAACAAAAATGTGGCTTTGGAAAGAAAACCTCAACATCACCATCCAAAATATGTTTGAATAAATGGTATGCATCGATTACCAAATTCTGTGCAATTCACCAATAGAGTAATTTCTGTTTGCTAATTAGAAGTTTACATTAATGATGCTTTTTCTAATAGGAAATGGTTGCTAGAGTGATGTTTATACAGCTATCTGAGTTCCTTGAGCTGATTGGAAAATGGCATGGCGAACTTAATCCCATCAAGTTAACTTGGCAATTAGAATCATTGATGGTGGATAAATGTCCATCATTTATTAGTGCTATTCCATCCAAATTGATGCTTCTTTTAGTCAATATGACAAGGTTGCAAATTTGTGATTGTGAGTCCCTAGAAGAAATATTCGATTTTGAAGGGCTGGTGGGTTTAGGAAGCACTCAGATGATACCTTCCTCCATGACTTTGGACTTGGTGAATCTACCAAAGTTGAGGCGACTATGGAACAAAGATCTTCAAGGATCAATGCCTTACGATTTTCTATATTGTATAACCCTTTATAATTGTAGCAACTTAAGACATGCTTTCAGTCCATCGATGGCTCAATGTCTTGCCAATCTAGGTCTGGTGGAAATAAAGGAGTGTGATTGGATGGAAGGAGTGATCAAAGAGGAAGAAGGGTAGCGAGGCACACCGGAGAAGATTACATTCCCAAATCTTGAGAGGATGGAGCTAGAATGCTTGCCCAATTTGATTAGCTTCCTTTCGGGGAAGAATCAAATACCGGAATGCCCTAACTTAATAGAGTTGGCCATTGCCCATTGCTCCAAGATGAGTAGTTTGACCAGACAATCCTTGCTGGAGATTGACTACCATAGTCCTTCACTTTTCACCCCACAGGTCAGTCCTTTATTCTTAATCCATTGCTTTTGATTTTTAGATTAGTTATCTTGTCGAATGGAAGTACCAATGGAATGCTGGTGCTTTGCATGAAACAATTTCAGTGCTAGTGTAGTGCAATGTCCTCTTTTTTTCTTTCATTTGTTTTTGCCTCTGAATCCTGGACACATGGTATCAATCAAGGATAAAAAGTTGGTTACCCATTACAGGCTTAAAGATATTGTAGTTAAGTGTCAATAATACCCAATAAAACTTAATAACTGTAAACCCATTTACAAATCGGTTAAACTGAAATCTTCCCGATTAATGAAATCACAAATCAAGAATTAGTTCTCTTGAATAAGGTAAAATGAAAACCAATTGCATGTTCAACTTAAAGCAAATAAGTCGAAAATTTGTTACCTTATAAATTAATTGCAAGCAACGTTTTGTCTTTTGATATTCATATTGAGGGAACTTTCCAAGAAGTCATCATGGCAACTTCCCAAAAATTAAAGGGAGAAGGCGTGGCCAGTATTTAATGTCAAATAAGCCAATCAAAAGTTAATATTCACTGTACTATTGATTGTAAATTGAATTTAGGAGAGCTTGTCGTTGAAGTAGAATAATAAGGAAATATATGTACACACCACCATCTGATTTTTTGAACAATAAAAGTCAATTTTCAAATTTATTTTCATTGAATTCAGTGAACACAAGCTAATATCTTTACCAAATTTGTATTGATTTCCATCATATCTTAAAAGGGCAACGAATACAAACCAACTGTTAAGGTTATTTTTTTTTTCATCACTCCTTTTTTTTTATTATTATTTCAAATACTTTACAAGTTTTAATCAAGGTCATCATTTTTCCACCCGTCATTTAGCTTAAACACTTCCTATCATAATATTTTGACGATGTTGTCCCTTATATGGCCTACCTTTTAGCATTATTCGCTTCTCTTTTTTCTTTACTTCTCTTTTTTCACTGGTCCCACTTTCCTCGCCCTTCTTATCTTTCCATCTTTCCATGCTTTTAGTGTTCTGTTGACAATCCCGTTTCTCTCTATTCCTTCTTTTTTTCCTTTTTTTTTTCTTCAGACATGCCTTTGGTGTCTCATTCTCTCCCTTCTTTTCTAAAAAAAATGTGACATCCTGAAATTCGACCCCGTTTCGATAAAATGAAATGTTCATTTCGTCAACGTGCCTATGGTCCTTTTTCTCTGAGCTGATCACTCACGAGTTAGCTAACCTATTGGGTGAAGCCGTTAAGGGATATAACCGCGGTAAAATCCCTAAAAGCTACCTAATTGGTTGGATTGGACTAAAATCACGTTCGGTCAATTTTAATCATGAAATTTAATTCGGTTTTGGGAATCAAATATTCGGGCGTGTCACAATTCAATTTTAGGATCCTGTCTCATCGCTCGTCAATTTATTGACGAGTCCGAAATTTCGATAAAGAAATTATCGGAGGAAAAATTTGAGTCCGAAAAGAAATTAGAAAGGGAAAGGGAAAAGAAAATCAAATAAGAAAAGTATGGTTAGTTATTTTTCTTTTTCTCTCTCTCTCCCTTCTCTTTTCTTTTCTCTTTTTCCTCTCTCTCCCTCCCTTTTTCCCTTTTCTCTTTCCTTCATGCGATCCCCCCCCCCCCAAACCGACTTCTCTCTCTCTTTCCTTGACTAGTCAATCATCTCTCTCTCTCTTTTCTCTCTCTCTCTCTCTCTTCTCTCTCCTCTCTCTTCTTTCTTCCTTCTCACGACTGAACCGGTTTCTTCTTCTCCTTCTTTTCTTCACGCCGAGCGAACCAGAAGCTGTAGCTCGCCCCTCAGCCGCTCGCCGCTTGTCCCGCTCGCCGCACCGCCACACCGCCGCACCGCCGCCCGCGCCATAGGCTTCGCCGCGCGTCCGCAAGACGCCCAGGCCGCGCGATCCAGCTCTCGGCCCAGCTCTATTTCTTCTTCCTGTTCCAAAGACCGACCAGCCCACCTCCGGCCACCTCCGGCCACCGCCCAACCCCGCCGGACCACCCCCGCGACCCCCTCGCCCTCCGCCGGTCTTCCCCCGCCGCCCTAGCCACCGGAACGGCTCCGTTCAGCCGCGACCAGCATACCCAGCTCTTTCGGGCTCGTTTTAGACCGTTTCCCGGCCCCGAACCCGAGCCGTGCTTTGGGAACAATCGTTCCTCGCGCCGCCGCCGTCGGATTGATCCGATTTGCGCGCGATTTGGTGAGTAATCTCACTAATCCAGGATTAGTGGCTAATTATGCTTAATGTTGATTTAGATTTAATTAATTATGTTTAGGTTGTTAGATTAGAATAAATTAGCATTTATTAGTTAATTGTGATGTGATTTAGATAAATCGATTGTGCAATTAGCAAGTAGACGTGGTCTACTAATTATTGGAAGCATCTCGGGAATTTTCCGACCCCTAATCGGGCTTCAATTTGGCGATTCGGGCCTAAGTGGGACTTTTGGCATTTAAATATTAATTTTCGGAATTAGATTAAATAATTATTTTCCAAAAATTCAAGGCAGATGATCCGGAACCGGAAAATTATGTTGATGACCGTGGTGAAGTCCGCTTATTTAATCGGGCTTTAATTTGAGCTAAATTGAATTTTAATGTTAATTGTTTAATTCTCGAAATTTATTATTTAATTATTTATTTTTCGGAAATTAATGTTGAGATGGTCAGTGACCGGAAAATTATGCTGATGATCGTGGTGTAGCCCGTTTATTTAAATTGGCCTTATTTTGAGCTAAATGGAATTTTTAATAATTATTAATTAATTTTCGAAATTAATTAATTATTTATTTATTTTTCGGAAATTAAGAATTTGACGGCCGACGACCGAAATTTCGTGCTGATCATCGTGGCGTAGTTTATTTATTTAATTGAGCTTACAAGTTTTAATCAAGGTCATCATTTTTCCACCCGTCATTTAGCTTAAACACTTCCTATCATAATATTTTGACGATGTTGTCCCTTATATGGCCTACCTTTTAGCATTATTCGCTTCTCTTTTTTCTTTACTTCTCTTTTTTCACTGGTCCCACTTTCCTCGCCCTTCTTATCTTTCCATCTTTCCATGCCTTTAGTGTTCTGTTGACAATCCCGTTTCTCTCTATTCCTTCTTTTTTTCCTTTTTTTTTTCTTCAGACATGCCTTTGGTGTCTCATTCTCTCCCTTCTTTTCTAAAAAAAATGTGACATCCTGAAATTCGACCCCGTTTCGATAAAATGAAATGTGCATTTCGTCGACGTGCCTATGGTCCTTTTTCTCAGAGCTGATCACTCAAGAGTTAGCTAACCTATTGGGTGAAGCCGTTAAGGGATATAACTGCGGTAAAATCCCTAAAAGCTACCTAATTGGTTGGATTGGACTAAAATCACGTTCGGTCAATTTTAATCATGAAATTTAATTCAGTTTTGGGAATCAAATATTCGGGCGTGTCACAATTCAATTTTAGGATCCTGTCTCATCGCTCGTCAATTTATTGACGAGTCCGAAATTTCGATAAAGAAATTATCGGAGGAAAAATTTGAGTCCGAAAAGAAATTAGAAAGGGAAAGAGAAAAGAAAATCAAATACGAAAAGTATGGTTAGTTATTTTTCTTTTTCTCTCTCTCTCCTTCTCTTTTCTTTTCTCTTTTTCCTCTCTCTCCCTCCCTTTTTCCCTTTCCTCTTTCCTTCATGCGATCCCCCCCTCCAACCGACTTCTCTCTCTCTCTTCCTTGACTAGTCAATCATCTCTCTCTCTCTTTCTCTCTCTCTCTCTCTCTCTCTCTCTCTCCTCTCTCTTCTTTCTTCCTTCTCACGACAGAACCGGTTTCTTCTTCTCCTTCTTTTCTTCACGCCGAGCGAACCAGAAGCTGTAGCTCGCCCCTCAGCCGCTCGCCGCTCGTCCCGCTCGCCGCACCGCCACACCGCCGCACCGCCGCCCGCGCCCGCGCGCCTGCCGCCGTCTGCGCACGCCCAGGCCGCGCGATCCAGCTCGGCCCAGCTCTATTTCTTCTCTGTTCCAACACCGACCAGCCCACCTCCGGCCACCTCCGGCCACCGCCCAACCCTGCCGGACCACCCCCGCGACCCCCTCGCCCTCCGCCGGTCTTCCCCCGCAGCCCTAGCCGCCGGAACGGCTCCGTTCAGCCGCGACCAGCATACCCACGAAGTGGGTATCCAGCTCTTTCGGGCTCGTTTTGGGCCGTTTCCCGGCCCCGAACCCGAGCCTTGCTTTGGGAACAATCGTTCCTCGCGCCGCCGCCGTCGGATTGATCCGATTTGCGCGCGATTTGGTGAGTAATCTCACTAATCCAGGATTAGTGGCTAATTATGCTTAATGTTGATTTAGATTTAATTAATTATGTTTAGGTTGTTAGATTAGAATAAATTAGCATTTATTAGTTAATTGTGATGTGATTTAGATAAATCGATTGTGCAGTTAGCAAGTAGACGTGGTCTACTAATTATTGGAAGCATCTCGGAATTTTCTGACCCCTAATCGGGCTTCAATTTGGCGATTCGGGCCTAAGTGGGACTTTTGGCATTTAAATATTAATTTTCGGAATTAAATTAAATAATTATTTATTTTCCGAAAATTCAAGGCAGATGATCCGGAACCGGAAAATTATGTTGATGACCGTGGTGAAGTCCGCTTATTTAATCGGGCTTTAATTTGAGCTAAATTGAATTTTAATGTTAATTGTTTAATTCTCGAAATTTATTATTTAATTATTTATTTTTGGAAATTAAGGTTGAGATGATCAGTGACCGGAAAATTATGCTGATGATCGTGGTGTAGCCCGTTTATTTAAATTGGCCTTATTTTGAGCTAAATGGAATTTTTAATAATTATTAATTAATTTTCGAAATTAATTAATTAATTATTTATTTTTCGGAAATTAAGAATTTGATGGCCGACGACCGAAATTTCGTGCTGATCATCGTGGGCGCAGTTTATTTATTTAATTGAGCTTTATTTTGTGCTGAAGTGAATTAATTGTGATTACAATATTATTTTCCTGGGTTAATTAATTTGTAAAATTAATTGGAAAATAACCGGGTGTCGGTTGACAACACCAAAAGTGTTTTGGTGAGTGCTAATAATGGTGGGAATTGTGGAATCGAAATCATCATATTTTGGCTAAGGCCAATCGTGTACTAATGCACGATATTTTATTAATGATGATAAAAGATGAAAAGAAATGCTGTGTGAAGAAATGCTGTGTGATGTGGCTCGGCGATTATTACATCGCTTTGGCATGTAGGATGCCTTAGAGAATGCACGTAAATTGTTGGATATTGATCATGCCTGTGTGGCGATAGTTGATCATGCCTGTGTGGCGGTAGTTGATCATGCCTGTGTGGCGATAATTGATCATGCCTGTGTGGCGGTAGTTGATTATGCCTGTGTGGCGGTAGTTGATCATGCATGTGTGGCGATAATTGATCATGCCTGTGTGGCGGTAGTTGATCATGCCTGTGTGGCGATAGTTGATCATGCAAGTGTGGTGTAGATTGTGCCTGCGTGGCTGTATTTCTGTGTATCGAGTATCGGTTGCCAGTGATAGAGGTATTGTAGTAGACTACCGATCATACTGGAAATTGTGGAAATGAAAGTGAGTATGTAAGATGTATGCTGACCTGATGACTTGGCATGTCATTTAGAAATTTGGTCATGTGTATCGTGGCTCAATGATCGGTCCCATCACCTCAGAGAATGCACGTGGCTCGGTGATTGGTTTTATCAGTTGAGACTGTATGGCAATGACTGGAATGACCTAAAGATGGTCCGGCTGACATGTAATCGACGAGGTCGATTGATCATTGTTTTGATTTGATGTTGTGAATTGATTGACTGAATGGAAATGACCGTGAGTGGTCTTGTTGGCTTGTAATCGACTAAGTCGATTTGATCGATGCTTCGATCGGTGATATGATTGCTTGAGTGTCTATTGTAAATTGTACTGACTTGCAGGTGGGATCTGATGCTAAGGTACGTCTTCTGACCTAGGCGTGTTTAGGCAGCCTTTAGTATAATAGTTTACTAATCGGGCTTAGTGGGGTAGAACTCGCTGAGACGTAGTCTCATCCCAGTTGGGGGAAAACATTTCAGGATCCCGACGAGGAGCTAAGGAGGAGGGATTTGTGAATGAGAACTCGCAGGTGAAATTAAGGAAGAGAATGATCTGAGTGAAGAGGAATCATAAGAGGATCATGATGATCTCGAGTATGACTTAGACGAGGATTGATATCCCATCTATTTGTGAACCCTTTTGTATATGTGTAAATAGAGAGAGACTCTGAAATTGCGAATAGTTTGTGAAGTGTCCTGTCTAATGCCATGTATAAAGGTTTGGTTGTAAATTTCAATATGAAAAATATAGCCTGCTTTTCTATCCCATTGTTTTATTGTCTGGGGATTTTAACTGCTTCCGCATGTGCTTATAAATGAAAGGGTCGGCGATACATTGTTCTGGGATATCGCATTATAAAATCGACCAAGTGAGACGGATGTGTGCGTGCCTGAGGATCGGGGCATGACAAAAAACATACAAATGCTTCGTGTGAGTCCCCGACAAAAGCTCAAAAGGAAGAGCAAAATATGACAGAAAATGTCAACTGAACTTGTTGGCGTTATTGTCCGCTCTTTCACCATTCGCAACTTCATCATCAGCTACATTTAAACAATATGGAAATAGAGAGGGACACTCTCTGCACAACCTCGCAGCATCTTCCCAACCCCATCCCCTCCTCCTCATCTAAGAACATGTGATCATCAAAATGACGTCCAACTCTCACCAATTCCCCTCCCTAACTCCTCCGATCCCCACACCACCTCCCTCACCTCCACTTATTCCCCTTAGCCGTTTGCTTCCACGTTTCTCCTCAACCTAGGAGGATTAGTGTGACATCAGTGAGGACGACACGATTGGCCCCGAATCGAGCCGTAGTGAGCCTAGGAGCCTAGCCAAGCTCGATGACGTTCTTGCCAGTGAGAGGGAATGGGCGGAAGTGAGCTTTGATAGAGAGCCACTTGGAGAGGATGAGGGTGGAGTCCTTGTACTTGGTACTAGTAAGGGGCCGACTTGTGACTGAATCGTAGACGTCCTCGTCTTGTTCGATGACGTGTATTGGTGTCCTACGACTCCGATCTCCCTTGTGGTCATTAAACCCAGTGTTTGCAAGCTGCTTCAATGGGATTCGTTAGTTATTTGTTTATAGGAGCTAGTAAATGATAAATGTTGTGTGGTGTTCCTTTTCTTTTTGGTTCTATGAATGCGATTGCCAGATTGAGTTCTACACATTCACTACTCAGTGCTTGGTCATTTAATCAAAGTTCTGGGACTTTTGGCTTAATCTCTCTTCCATCAATCCTCCTTCTAGAGTCTACACATGGTCAGAAGGCTCGTCTGAAGCGAAAATGGAAAGAGAGGGAATAGCAAGGGAAAGATGAAGAAAAAATTGAAACCCATGAGGAAAGAAAGGAAAAGGAAAAGGAAAAGGAATAAAAAAAGGAGAATAATGCCAAAAGGTAGGCCATATAATATAGTCAAAACACTATAATATTGAGTGTCTAAGCTAAATGAGGAGTGAAAAAAGCGCATCCTTTAACTATTGTTTTTTTTTTCTCTAATGGAGGAAATGCTTGAGTTTTTTTCTCTCGTTCTAATACCTTTTCCATTTTATTTATTTATCATTATGTGTGAATAAAACGTTTCATCATAGATAGCATCCACACTTTTTCTTTACTCTTTAATGATAAAAGTTACTACTAGTTATGCATTTACTTCTAATGCCGTTAATATGTTGTTTATGAGTTGTCATATGCCCACATCGTTAGAATACTTCAAAAGGCCATCTTGATACTCATTTTAGAATACTAATAGATATAGTAGTATGAAACTAGTCGCCTGATTTTTTTATTCTAACAAGTTGCAATAACGTTATTTCATTTTTTTTGTCAAGTGTAAGTTATCCCCCACATTTCTTAAAATTATTTAAAAAACTCGTCATAATCCTTAATTTAGAATATTAATAGATTTAGAGAAGTATGGAAATAGTTATCTTGTTTTTTTGGTAGCGATAAGTCGTATTTTGCGTTAATTTTATTGAAACCACAAAAAACATGTCAATACCCGCTTCTCAATAGATAAGCCATAGGAGCTCATAACATCCTTGATTTTCTGCAAAGAAACATAATGTGCTCATAGGGATCATTTGACTACGGCGAAGATCTTATTGGACCATTCGATACTTGTATGACAAGTTTGTCTTCTTCCATGGTATGTGAACTTAGGGAACTGCGAAAATATGCATTTGGTAATTGAGATTGTAGAATGTTGTAATTTAATTAATTTTGTCATAATGAAATGAAAATTCTATATAGGTTCTTAAATGAACAATTCATTAGGGGTGTGAAACCGGACTGGGTCAACCCGGTTCCCGGATCGGCTCACTCGGAAAACAGGGTTGGGAACCGGTTTCGGTTGAAATCGGTTCCCAAAATTCAGAACCGGTTTGAACTGGTTCCGAGGGATTACCCACCCGGGAACTTGATCGACCGGACTGGTTTGGGAACCGGTTTGAGAACTAGTTTGTAAGCCCAAAAAGACCAAAACCCTAATTTGTTTCTATCTTTACCTCTCAAGCTCTCACAGCCGCAAACTTCCCCGAGTTTGCAACCTCCGCCGATCCTGCTTCCATCCGAGTGTTGATGCCGCTTCCACTCACCCACCGTTGCCTTCCTCCCGCAACACCCGTAGTCCGTGAGATCCCAATGTCACCACTCCACCTCTCCCTGCTCCATGCCCCCCAAAATTGCGACGTCACCTTTGTCAACCCGATTCTTGGCTGCTCGCCAGCCTTGCTCCGAGCTCCCCTCCCGAGCTCTGCCGTCAGATCCAGCTCCCCGTCGCGCTACTCCCTCGTCGCGCCATCGGTAGCTCCCCGTTGTGCCATCACCAGCTCCTTGTCACGCCATTGTCCATCGCGCCATCGCTAGCTCCCATCACTCTATTTCATCCATCGCCGGCTTCCTCATCTGTAAGCTCGCAAAGAGATACACTGCGTCTAATATGTACAGACGTTGTAGCTTCTATGATAACTAAGTTTCAAACTGGTGCCTATTCCATAGTAGTCAAATGATTTTTCAGACAATTTCATTATTTCACCATCAATGACTTGATTTTTATTATGTTTTCCAAGGAGACTTGGACAGAAAAGTAGGTTGTTTAGAAGTGTCCTACATTGATCAGTGGAAGCATTTTGCATTCAAACCATCAGTCAGTGCTTATGTTCGCTAGGATTGAAATGAAAGAATTAGATCATGTATTAAATCGGAGAAAAATCTTGGGATCAAGTTTTAACCGTCTATCTGCTCATCGGGGATTTCCATATCAGAAGATCCCTCAACTTGATTGAGAAAACAATTTATTTAGTGTGAGGATGTTTCTTTATTCTGTTCAATGAAGTGTATTGGTCAATTGATCTGTCTTTCTTCTCTCTGCAGGGGAAGCACAAATCATAAGCAGGTGAGTCACTTATCGATTTTCTATGGTTGAAGTGTTATCAGTTTTCATCAACTGATTGGATACCTCAAGATTCCGCTAACAAGCTGTCTCTGCATTATTTGTGTGAAAGGCCACTAGGGGTGCTTGATGAGAAAAGCTGCATCCTTGATAAGCATGATGGAAACGTTTGCTTGGAGGTTCAGAGTTCTGTATCTATACCTATTGGAGTAATTGGCTCTGGAAAGATATCTATTTAATTATTTGAATGTCATTTTACTTCTTTATGTCGTATAATGTCCAAAATCACGATTTTTTGTGGTCTCTACTCAATCTTGAGCTTCCAAACCCAGTTAGTAGCTATTGGGAAATCCGAGTGGAAGTGCCAGTTGGAGAAGCCTCCATCTTTGATTGACTTGCTAGGTGCCAACCGATGTGAAGAGTTAGGAATTCATGAGGTACATGTCTAATTGGGGTTTTTTTAAATCGATCTTCAATTCATAGGTGATTGCAGAAAGTATTTCTTGAAGCATCCTATATAACCTTGTTCGAGTATTTTATAGCATTTAGGTGAAATCTGTCGATCTGAAAGGTTTAAGAGCTAAGGAGATTTTTTGCATAATGTTACATATTGTGTTCCTGAGAATACTATTGATTTATCTGTCCTCCGTCTATATTACTAGCCTATTCATATTTTCTTTTTTGTCTTTTTGTTTTCAGGCATTACCAGTTCATGCACCCATTGCTGTTGGATGAGACCCTCCAAAGGAAATTGTAGCTGTTGTCCGGCCAGCAAATTTTAGTTACTCCACTACTCCAAAGAACTTGGATCAGAAGTACATTGTCAAAAATAAAATGGAAATGTCAATGGAAGTCAAATTCAGTGGTGATTCTGATAATGGTTGAGAAAGTCATCTTTATTCATCTCGTGTGACACCATCTTGTTATAGAGGATTTCATGGTCTATACATCTTTTCCTTGGAGAACAAGTCTCATGAACTATTTCAGAAATCCGATGTAAATAAATTTCTGTTTCATATGATAAACAAGCATTTTTAACTGTTTGCTACAACAGTGGATGTGCTTATGTTGATTGAGATTGTAAACACTTTATCTTACATATGAGTGATGTACAACAATTTTTGTGCAAAACAGATTCCAATATAAACAGGGTTAATCTTGTTCCCGGACCGAAAAAATAGGGTGGGTCGGGAACATGGTCCAATGCAAACAAGGTCTGGTACAGGGTTAAAAAAAAGAGAACCAGTTATAACAGGGTCAAGTACATGGTTCATGTCTAGACCTTACCCATCCTGGACCTGATCACCCCTACAATTCATAGCAAGTCATACAATGATCTCATTTTTTCCGTATCACAATCTATTTTGGCATTACATGTTTCATTTGTTCATGAACACTAATTGCATTTGTGACATCCTGAATTTCTCAACATGTTTTCTACTGAATTAATCGGGCATTTCGTTGACGTGTTTATAAGGCTATTTTCAGAGTTGATCACTCTTGAGATAACTAGATTGTCTGGGTAAGTAATTAAGAAATTTTAGGGCAATAAACTTGAGAATTTGATCAGGAATCGGTTTCTCGACCATGCTCATCTTTAGAGGCCATTGCGGCACAGTTAAAAATCGATTTAAGACCAGAGATAGGTCTAGTCGACTGAGATGTGTGGCCGATCGTGGGAGACTCCACTAAATTGGAAAATTCTCATCGACCGACACTAATATGATTTTATTGTCGTTTTGGTACCATGTGTTCGTATTTGAATCATTGGGATTTTCACGACAATCGAGAGTCGCCATTGAGTTGAATGGGTTCATAGTGGTTCGAAGAAAATCAACCACGGGTCATTTGTCTTAAAAAGTTCTGAGAACTACCCGATAGTCTAGGTCACGCTAAAAACGCGCCGAATGAAAATTAACTGCCAATTCGAGTCCGATTTTAGAAATTGAATTTTTGGCCATGTCACAATAAATTATAGGAGTGTTGACTCAGTCTCAAAAGATTTTTCTGACAACCGACACTTTTTGGAAAAAAGTCGTCGCTAGGTTGTTTTAGTGCAGAAAATGCCAAAGGTGGTTTTCGATTGCGAAATTGAGAAGCGTGATAGATTATTGGATGAGGAAAATATCAATTGAGGCATTCAGAGGTCAAGTGATTTTTGTTGAGGTCATTTGAGATTAATTCAATAGAGAATTTGAGTTCATTTAAGCCAATCCTCCCCCAAATTCGTGTACCCCCACCTAGCCACAACATTTGGACCATTTTGGCTTCTAGAAGAGTGCATGAGTGGTCCATTGTGAGCCAAGGAAACTATACATGGCTAAGAATGGTTTTTTGGAATATTTTTGTGTGAGAATTAAAAGCAAAGGGCCCCTCATCTTTCATATCTATCCTTTCCCTCACACCCCCACAACCGGATAGCCTCTCTCTCCTTCTCATTTCTTCATGCGACAACCTCCATTCTACCGAGAATTATTGCCGCTTGAGGACAGAGAGACCAGCAGAAGCAAGATCCATCAATCGAAGCTGCAGCGCCACTTGTCCATGCCCTGCGGACCTTCGGTCAACAGCAGCAGGGTTCCTCCCTTTTTGTTGACCACCAGCTCGCCAACTACTCACGTGAAGGAGCTTCAACTGCATCGTGTCTTCTTCTTGTTCGATTGGTGGACTGAAGAAAGAACCAAATGCATGCCCATCCATGGAACGGTCTTCTCCGCAAGCAACGACACCAGCTCCATCTTCTGCCGAGCTTGCTACCACTTGGCAGTGTGTACGATTGAAGCTCTTGGTTGACCGCTTGAAGCCCACGACTCCACCGAGTTTGGTCGGCCACGAACGCTGCCTCATCTCTCCCTGCCGCATGCATCCACGCCAGCTGCTTCCCTGCTCCATCTTTGCTCATCCACACGTCCTCTTCGGTCAACGACCCACTCCACCGAATCCCAATTCCACCGAGAAGCCTCACGTCCGTGGACTTTAGTAATTTGAAGATCCCAGCGAAGCCGAAGCAACCGTCGACGTTGCTCTTTCCTTCTGCTGGCGTCAGTCCACGCTCGAACAAGTAGCCCACAGATCAGCCAGCTTCCAGTTGCAGTTTGTTCAGCCCACTTGGGCCGCAAGCCAACCCCGTCGAATTTCACCAACAGCAACTCATCAGCAGAATTTTATTGAGCCTGCAGTCTTCAAGCCCAGTCCAGTCCAAGTAAATTAATTGGTCAAGCCCAATTCTAGCAAATCAATTGCAGCCCAGCCCATAACTTGAAGCCCATCTTCGCAGCAGGCCCAATCCAACTTAGGTCTGGCCCTAAAGCAAGAACAAATCTCAGTTGGGCTGAGATTTGTTGGGCCAAGCTTAAGGCCTGATCCAAGTCTGTCAGTGTTGTCGAAAGTTCGATTTCGGCCGCCGTCGCATCGCCCTTGCGGGGATTCGATCTCCGTTTTTACCAAGTGAGTTTTACTCACTAATGCTTTCTTAGTTTGCTAATTAGGCTTAGGGGTTGGTTAGATTTAATTAAATGCAATTAGGTGGTTAGATTAGTTTAGATCAATTAAATTAGAGACTTAAAAATGCATGTTAGGTGGTTAAAAATAGACATTAGCAAGTAGGCATGCCATGTTATTTATGGAATGAGTCTCAGTAATTTTCCGAGCTCGTCTCTGAGTCCAATTCGGCATTACGGGCCTAAATTGGATTTTTATAACTATTTATTTAATTTTCGAAATTAATTATTTAATTATTTATTTTTTTGGAAATTCAACCAAGATGACCGGTGACCGGAATTTCGTGCTGATCATCATGGTGTAGTCCGTTTATTTACTTGAGCTTTCTTTGGTGCTAAAGTAATTTATGAGTGATTTTAAGATTCATTCCTAAATTAGGTCTTGAAAGGGTCGGGTGAAACCGTAAAGCCACTAGATCTTGAAAGGGTCGGGTGGGACCATAAAGCCACTAGATTTGGAAAGGGTTGGGTGGGACTGTAAAGTCACTAAATTTAAGAAAGTTGCTTGGTGTGGGATGAATGACCTAGAAATGGTCCGACTGAAATGTAATTGACTAGATCGATTTGATCGATGCTTCAATCGGTGATGTGATTGTCTGAGTACCTATTGAACTGTACTAATATGTAGATGGAATCTAAGGCCAAGGTAAGTCATTTGACTTGTGCTGTGCTTAGGTAACCGAGTAGTGTATTGGTTTACTAATTGAGTCTTAGGGGGTAGAACTCGCTGAGACATGGTCTCATTGGTTATTGAATAACCGTTTCAGGACCCTGAGGAGGAGGAGTCTGAAGGGGAGAAAGACTTTTGAAGAAGAAGATGATCTAGAGAGGGATCTTGAGTATAACCCGGATGTGGATTGAGATCCCATCCCTTTCGTAAACCCCATCTTAGTGTAGATAGGTGTGAGACAAGTATGCTATGAATAGTACTATAAATATACTATGAGTTGTTCTGTTAATAAAAGTGTGGTCGTGAATTTCAATATAAAAAAAATATGGCCTACTTTTATATCCCATTGTTTTATTGTCTGGGGATTTATAATTGCTTCCGCATGCGTATTAGATAAAGAAAAGGGTCGGCGATAATTAGTCCTAGGATATCGCACTTTAAAAACGACCAAGCAGAAGGATGGGCGCGTCCCCAAGAGGCTCGAGGCGTGACATCCTCTTTTTGTGGTATCAGAGCGAAGTTCAAGATTGGAGTGATAAGGAGTGTTGACCATGGGATAGTTGGTAGGAAAGGCCTTTAAATTCATGCTGATGCATGTCTGTGTTAGCTAAGTGCTAAAATTGTTTATTGTTTAAATCGCTATGTTTCTAATTCGGTATTGAATTGGAAGGAGGTGTCGGTTGTTTAAAGTGACACTATAAGCGATCAGGAGCCGAGGACTCCTGCAAAGAGGGCTAGTAGGGCCATGACTCGGGGAAGAGCACCGACTAGAGTTGGTGCTTGAGGAGGCCGTGGTTGAGCGCTAGCACAGGCTAGCGCGAGTGGAATGGTTCCACCTATTGTAAATGCTAGAGTAGCACCACATCCTGTTGGTGCTGGGGTAGCAGCCCCAAGTGAGCAAGGAACTGTCGGAATCAACTAAGCTCTAGATGTTATGCAAGAGATGATGGGGGCAACAGGCCCGAGATCAAACTGCCGCCTTTACTGCCGCTGTTGAAGCCGCCGCCACTGTTGCTGCCAACACTACCATTGCTGCCGCAGCTGCCACTGTACCTACTGCCGCACCTATAGTTGCACCTACTGTCGCCCCTGTTGAAATACTACCAGGAGTTGTGGCCGCTGAGAGGCCGGTTCACTAGTTAGTGGATCAGTTCTTAAAGATGAATCCACTAAAATTCATTGGTACCAGACACCCTGAGGCCACATCTCTATGGGTACAGGATTTGGAGAAGGCGTTTGCACTTCTTATGTGTAATGAGGAGGAAAAGGTGTTACTAGCTGTGTACCAACTTCAAGGTAACGCCAATATATGGTGGAGAGCCACCAATGATATAGTATTCCCGGAAGGTGTGGTCCAGGTGTGGGACACCTTCCTCAGAGCCTTTAATGATCAATACTTTTCGAGTACTGCTCGGGAACAAAAGATAAAGGAGTTCCACCGTCTCCGCCAAGGGAGCATGACAATGGATCGGTATGGAGTCAAGTTCGCAGAACTCTCACAGTATGCTCCTAAACTGATAGGAGACCCTGAAGAGAAAGCTCGGAAGTTCAAAAGCGGTCTTCGTGCTGAATTGAAACAACCTCTGCTTCCATGGGACTTGAAAGATTACAGAGAGGTTTATCGTCGAGCCCAAATGATAGAGCGAGGATTGAATGAACAAGCTGCCTCGTCGGGATCGAGATTTGATGTTAACTGGGAAGCGATCAGGCAAGGGAAGAGGCCGATGTTAGGGAATAGATTCCAAGGTTCGCCTAGCAAGAAGGGTGGATTTGGTAGGTTGATGGCTAACAGAATGGGACCGTGTCACCTTTGTGGGAGACGACATGGGTCAGCATCGTGTCCAACTAGGATGGGTGCATGTTACGAATGTGGCCAAGACATTGTCCCAAGAAGCTAAGGGGACAACCGCAATTACCACCGCCATCGCCACGAGGACAGATCGGAGGGTATGCCCCTCAGAACGTGCCGCAAGGAGGACAACAGAGACCTCCAGCTCAAGGCACGATTTATGCAATCACACAAGGTTAGGTGGAAGTTGCACCTAATGTGATAACAGGATTGGTTTCGCTCAACGACCAACCCGCGTATGCTTTGTTTGATTCGGAAGCAACCCACTCATTTATTGTTGAGCAGTATGTTAAGTTGATAGGAGTCAGTCCTATATTATTGGAGTCAGTAATGTGCATATCTACACCCTTAAAAGAAAAAGTTATTACTGCTTTGGGTTGTTTGGGGTGCAAGTTAGTGATTGGTGAGCAAGAAGGGAAAATAGATCTTTTAGTCCTAGCCATGTATGACTTTGATTTAATAATTAGCATGGACTGGCTCACCAAGTAAAGAGCTAAAATGGACTGTTATCGTAAAGTGATTCAGTTTGACTTGATAGAGGATGAGAGCTTTGAGTTTGTAGGAAGTCGAGAGGACCCTTGATTGTCCTAATCTCATCGCAAGAGACAACTCGTCTATTAGACGAGGGTTGTCGAGGGTACCTGGTAACTGTTGTGGATATGACAGTTGAGGAACTGAAAATGGAAGATATTGCAGTGGTCCAGGAGTTTCTAGATGTCTTTCCAAAATAATTGCCAGAATTACTGCCAGAAAGGGAGATTGAGTTTATAATTGAGTTAGCACCAAGGATAGAACCAATCTCAAAGGCACCTTATAGAATGTCATTAATAGAGTTGAAAGAACTGAAGGTGCAAATGCAAGAATTATTGGACAAGGGATTTATTCGTCCTAATGCATTACCTTAGGGAGCACCAGTCCTATTTATTAATAAGAAAGATGGATCGTTGCGCCTGTGCATCGACTACCGACAGCTCAACCAGGTAACCATTAAGAACAAATATCTCCTCCCAAGGATTGATGATCTGTTCAATTAGTTGCAAGGAGTGTCAATATTCTCGAAGATTGATTTGAGGACGAGATATAATTAGTTGAGAATTAGGAAAGAGGACATTCCTAAGTCAACATTTCGTACTCGGTATGGTCATTACGAGTTCACAGTGATGCCATTCGGGTTGATGAATGCTCCAATTGCCTTCATGGATATGATGAACTGAATATTCAAGGAATATCTAGATCAGTTTGTGATCGTGTTCATTGATGATATCTTGGTCTATTTGAGAAGTGACGAAGAGCACGAGAATCATCTGAGATTAGTGCTCCAGACTTTAAGGATGCATAAGTTGTATGCTAAGTTTAGCAAATGCGAGTTTTGGTTGATTCGTGTTGCGTTCTTAGGTCATGTGATTTCCGGAGAAGGAATCTCTGTCGACCCGAGCAAGATAGAAGCCGTGATCAATTGGTAGAGACCGACATCAATGACAGAAATCAGAAGTTTTCTGGGATTGGCAGATTATTATAGACGGTTTGTAGAAGTTTTTTCAGAATTAGCATCGCCTCTGACAAAGCTCATGAAGAAAAATGAAAAGTTCATATGGACAGACAAGTGTGAGTGTAGTTTTCAAGAGCTGAAGGAAAAGCCGACTACCGCACCTGTGCTGACAATTCCATCTGGTCCTGGAGGATTCGAGATCTACAATGATGCGTCATTTAGAGGGTTGGGTTGTGTGCTGATGCAACATGGTAAGGTTGTTGCGTACGCCTCCCGCCAGTTGAGACCTCATGAATTGAACTATCTGACGCATGACTTAGAGCTCGTGGCGATTATCTTTGCCCTGAAGATTTGGAGGCACTACTTGTGTGGGGAAAAGTTTCAGATCTCCACAAACCATCAAAGTCTCAAGTATTTGTTCTCTCAGAAGGAATAGATCATGAGACAGCGTAGATGGATGGAATTGCTGAAAGACTACGACTGTGATATTTTATATCACCCAGGAAAGGTGAACAAGGTCGCCAATGCTTTAAGTCAAAAGTCTTCAGTGGCTCAAATACTGATTAAGGAGTGGAACTTAATCGAGAGAGCTTGGGATTCGGTATTCAAGTTTGAGGTAGGCCACCTCTCAAGTTTTATAGCCACCCTCAGAATTGAATCGGATGTCTAGGTTAAAATCAAACAACTCCAACCGATAAAACCATATGTACAGAGAATTCTTCAGGAAGACACAGATAAAAGAAAGGTTGATTTTCAGATTGCTGATGACAGGACATTAAGGTTCCAAGGACGTTTGGTTGTACCTAACAATGTAGAGTTTAGAGAAGAAATTTTATCTAAAGCACATCGCAGCAGTTACAACATTCATCCTGGAAGCACTAACATGTATCAGAATTTGTGTCAACACTATTGGTGGTCAGGTATGAAGGCGGACATTGCCAAGCGTGTCGCCAAGTGTTTGACTTGTCAGCAAGTAAAAGCCCAGCATTGCAAGCTGGGAGGAATTCTGCAATCTCTCGCGATCCCAGAATGGAAATGGGAGCATATCATGATGGACTTCATGACTGGACTACGAAGAAGTTGTTGGAGAAATCTTTCCAGAATATTTTGAAGCTGACAAAACGTTTCTATCAGTCTAAGTCTGGATATTTGCAGACCGTCAGTTTAAAGTCTGAAGAATTTCTGATCACCAGACTCAGCACTCAAGACTCAAGACTTAAGACTCAAGACTTTTCTCATTGACAGTCTTTCTGATCTAGTGACGAAGGAAATCCAGAGCCGAAGTTTATGGTTAAGGATTTAATCCTATCCTCTGGAGAAGATCTCTTGGTTGGATAAATATATCGGATTCTTTTATTTGTATCAATTGAAGATCCGGTGGTCGACGAAATATTCTTGGAATGTTCTATTCTTGGAAACCAAGATCCTGATTGTATGGGCGAACAGCATTGATGGGCTATCGTCAGGTTCCTTTTATAGCTCGAATGATCTCCTTAATTGATTCCGTCCAACGGGTAGATTGGAGGAATTCCTTTGGTAAGTGCCAACGGTATGATGGCATAAAGGAGTATAAAAAGGAAGACGTTCTAGTTGTGGTTGTAACGTGATCGATAGAGAAATTCCAGAGTCTGAAGCACCTTGATTATTAGTCGATACAGTTTGAGCGAAATTGTATACACAGAGAGTGTTTATACTTGGTGATACCTTGAACGAGTGTGGTATATCATCTACACATAGAAATCAAGGAAGATCAATGCTGTAACATCTCTTTGTTCATAGTGGAATCCAACCAATTGGCTGTCAGTGCAGAAGAGTTGACGTAGGCTTGAATCAAGCCGAACCACTATAAACCGCGTGTTCAATTCTCTCTTTCCTTTACTCAGTCTTACGTTGATTATTATTTATCACAAATCCTTCAACTGTCTAAGTATTATGCAATCATCCGAAAAATCTTTTATATACCTATTCACCCCCTCTAGGTATTCGTACTAGCTATATCAATTGGTATCAGAGCTCGTGTTCTTACTTTATTTGAAGTGTTTTACTTCAGAGTAAAAGATCCATGGCTAGTATGCTGGCACCAGGGCTGGTGGAAGGACAAAGCAATACCAGACCACCCTACTTTGATGGAAAGGATTACAACATCTGGAAGAACAAGATGAAAGCTTTCCTACGATCAAAGGATCCTCTGGAATGGGACGTTGTGGAAAGAGGAATCACTCCAACTGCTGCATCAGTTTCTGAAAGAGGGAAAGAAGTTGAAACCAGCGGAATGACTCAAAAAGAGATAAACAAGAGACAATCACTCGATGCAAAAGCAATTCACTCTTTATATTGTGCTTTGTCACCAACTAAATATAACAGAATATCTTCTTGTGTTACAGCAAAAGAAGTATGGGACAGATTACATATCACCTATGAAGGAACAGATCGAGTGAAGGAGACAAGGATTAACATTCTCCTCGGTCAATATGAAGCCTTCAAAATGAAACCAGGAGAATCTATAACTGACATGTTTAGTCGTTTGACAGATATTGTCAATGGTCTTGAGAACCAAGGACAAAAAATTTATGATCCATGAAGGTGAACAAGCTACTGCGTGGACTCTCCAAGGATTGGAATCATATAAAGACTTCAATAAGAGAGACGCAAAGAATTATGCCACTATCTATCGACGAGGTGATTAGAACTCTTCAATCTTATGAAGTGGAACGAATTAATGAAGACGAAGATCCAAGAGGTAAGAAATCCATTGCAATAAAATCAAATGATGATTCTGATGATACAGATTCAGGAGATGATCTGGACGATGAGGAGCTTGCTCTCATGATAAGAAGATTCAGAAAATTGAATAGAAAAGGAAGAAGGTTCAACTCAAAGAAACAAAGTTTCCAAAGACAACAGACTAAGTCTGTTGATGATGAGGAACCAAACAAATATGTAGTTTGCTTCGAATGCAAGAAAAAGGGACACATCAGACCCAACTGTCCTCTTCTGAAGAAGAAAAGAGGAAAAGCTGAGAAGTTTCGAAAAGCTCTCAAAGCCGAAACCTGGAGTGATATAGAGTGTGAAGAAAGTGATAATGAATATGCCAACATATGTTTGATGGCACATTCGACTCGGACTCAGATTGGATCGACTCGGACGAATTTGAGGTAAGTGATTTTAAAATTCCTATCAAAGTCTCTAAATACATTGATGAACTATGTTTTAGTCTTAAGACTTCTCTCAAAAGAATTTCCGAACTTAAAAATGAAAACTCAGATCTAAAACAAAAGAAAATCATTTTAGAAGAAAAAGTTAAAAGTTTAGACTTGAATGTTTCTACTCTTAAAGAAAAAGAAGATAATCTTTTGAAAGAAAATGCTTTTCTAAAAACTGACTTATCAAATATTTCAAAGAAATTTTCGATAGGGTCTGAAAAACTTGAAAAAGTTCTTTCAGTTCAAAGACCTTACTTCAATAAGTCTGGTCTAGGTATGACAGCAGAAAAAATTCCCTTGATTGATTTTCCTAAAGTAAAAGAAAGGATTAAGAAAAGACCGTCGAAAGAGGCTTACAAAAATCATTTCAAGAAAGTTTTTGTAAAGTCTGTAGGTCGAAATGCTCTAAGGTGTTCAAAGTGTAACAAATCGGGATCACTTTGAAAAAGAGTGTCCTATGGTTTGGAAGCCTGTTAAGAAAGTATGGCCTAATAATGTTTATCCTACTAACACCAAAGGACCCAAGAAAATTTGGGTACCAAAGAAAGCTTGAGACTCTATTTTAAATGCAGGTCTCCGTCAAGAAAAAGGTAGAGTGGTATCTTGACAGCGGATGTTCAAGACACATGACAGGAGACTCAAATTGCTTCATAAAGCTTGTTCAAGTAAATGGTGGAAATGTCTCATTTGGAGAAAACGGCAAAGGAAGCATTGTGGGATTTGGAACTGTGAAAATTGGAAATCTCACAATAAGCAATGTTTCTCTAGTGGAAGGACTCAACTATAACCTTCTTAGCATTAGCCAATTGTGTGATACTGGTTTCAAGATCTCATTTCAAGAAGGAATATGCTCTGGAATCAGTAAAGACTCTACTCGGTCTTTCATGGGTCGAAGACATGGAAATATCTACCTCTTAGACATGAAACTAAATGAATCACAATGTCTAATCTCAATTCAAGATGAAGCAAGCTTATGGTACAGAAAGCTTGGTCATGTTAACATGAAGCAATTAGCCAAAATCTCATTAAAGCAGCTTGTTCGAGGTCTACCCAAATTACCATACCAAAAGTCCGATCCATGCACACCATGTATTCTGGGAAAGTAGGTAAGAAATTCATTTAAGCCAATAAATCATGTCTCTACTAACCATGTACTACAGTTGCTGCATATGGATCTCTTCGGACCAACCAGAACCCATAGTATTGGAGGTAAGAAATATTGCCTAGTAATTGTGGACGATTACTCCCGTTTTACTTGGGTATATTTCCTTGCAAGTAAGTCAGAAACCTTTTCGTATTTTGAAAAATTTGCTAAAAAGGTTCAAAATGAAAAATGATGTGTTATCTCATGTATAAGAACAGATCATGGAGGTGAATTTGAAAATCAAGATTTTACAAAATTGTGTGATGAATCTGGATTTAAGCATGTGTTCTCCTCTCCATATACTCCTCAGCAAAATGGAGTTGTGGAAAGAAAGAATAGATCTCTTCAAGAAATGGCTAGAACTCTTTTAATTGAAAGTAAAAATTCTTCACGATTTTGGGCTGAGGCTGTTTCAACATCATGCTATATCATCAATAGAGTCTTCCTAAGACCTATTCTAGAGAAAACCCCTTATGAATTATTCAAAGGTAAGAAGCCCATTGTTTCATATTTTCATATGTTCGGTTGCAAATGCGTTATATTGAAAAATGCAAAAGATCGAGTTGGTAAGTTTGAAGAAAGATCAGATGAAGGCATCTTCCTTGGATATTCTACATCAAGCAGAGCCTACAGAGTCTATAACAAGAAGAGCCAGTCTGTGGAGGAGTCAATGAATGTCAAATTTCAAGACTCTACGCAAGATGAATCCATCGACTCGACGAAGAGTCTGAACCTGCTCCAGACCTTCCAAAGCTTACAACTCAAGAAGTATCTCAGACTCTGAAAGACCAGCATCAAGATGTTCATGAAGATTCAAATAAAGAAAGAGATCATCATCCAGACAAATCAACCGGTAACTGGAAGCATAAGTCCAGTCATCCCAAAGATCTCATTTTCGGCGAAATTAATGAAGGAATTCGCACCAGATCCAAAAGACGTGAAGAGTCTAGTGCTGTGGCTCTCATTTCTGAAATTGAACCAAAAAGCATAGAAGAAGCTTTATCTTATGAAAGCTGGATCGAAGCTATGCAAGAGGAGCTCAAACAGTTCAACATTAATGATGTCTAGGAATTGACATCTAAGCCGAAAGGTAAAACTGTTATTGGAGCCAAATGGATGTTCAGAAATAAGATGAATGAAAAAGGAAAAGTCGTACGAAACAAAGCAAGACTCGTGGCCAAAGGATACACGCAAGAAGAAGGAATAGACTATGATGAGACTTACGCTCCTGTAGCAAGGTTAGTAGCTATTCGACTATTACTTGCGTTTGCTTGTTATAAAAATTTCAGGTTATTCCAAATGGACGTCAAAAGTGCTTTCCTAAATGAATTTATCCAAGAGGAAGTATATGTGGAACAACCACCTGGGTTTGAAGACCCAAAGAAGCCAGACTCAGTCTTCAGACTGAAAAAGGCTTTGTATGGTTTAAAGCAAGCACCTCGAGCTTGGTACGACAGACTAAGTAAGTTCTTATTACAAAACGGTTTTATCAAAGGTAAAGTAGATACTACTTTATTTATCAAAAAGGAAAACAAAAGTTTTTTACTTGTTCAAATATATGTTGATGATATCATTTTTGGATCCTCTAATGAAAGTCTATGCAAGAAATTTTCTAAGTTTATGCAGGATGAGTTTGAAATGAGTATGTTGGGAGAATTAACATTCTTTCTTGGTCTTCAAATAAAGCAATTGAAGGAAGTAACTTTCATTTACCAAGAAAAATATGCTAATGATCTTGTCAAAAGGTTTGGATTGGAAAATTGCAAGAAGACTGATATACCAATGTCAAGTTCTTTTAAGATAGACAAAGATGAAGAAGGGAAGAAAGTTGATCAAAATTTGTACAGGAGCATCATCGGTTCACTTCTTTATCTAACTTCTTCTAGACCTGACATTTTGTTGAGTGTTTGCATCTGTGCTAGGTTTCAATCAGATCCTAAAGAATCCCATCCCAGTGCTGCAAAACGTATCATTAAATATGTTGCTTCATCTACGAGCATTGGTCTTTGGTATCCTAAGAAGGGAGACTTTAATCTTCTGGGATATTCAAGCGCAGATCTGGCCGGCTGCAGAGTCGATAGAAAGAGTACTTCAGGAACTTGCCAGTTGCTTGGAAGTAGGACAGTGTCTTGGTTTTCAAGGAAACAAAGCACTGTGGCTCTCTCAACAACAGAAGCAAAGTATGTAGCTCTTGGAAGCTATTGTTCGCAAATTCTATGGATAAAACAACAGCTACAAGACTTTGGGATTGAAGACTCATGCACAGAAATCAAATGTGACAACACCAGCGCAATCAATCTCACCAAAAATCCAATTCTTCATTCAAGAGCAAAGCATATAGAGATTCGACATCACTTCATTAGAGATCATATTCAAAATGGAGAAATCTCAATTCAATTTGTTGATTCAAAAAGTCAACTAGCGGATATATTCACAAAGCCTTTGGAGAAAAATCAATTCGACTTTATCCATTCCAGACTCAACATTTTGAAGCTCGAAGAAGTTAAAGTCTAGAGACTCTCCAACCCTCAGACTCAGAAAGTTGATGATCATCAGACTCTAATCTCTCAGACTCTAAATCCTCAGACTCAGACTTTGATGACTATAGACTGTAAGTTGTTATTTTATCTAAACTCGAAAAGGTATGATCTTTCGTTCGCTTATTTTGTAGTCTCGGTGAAAACGAAAACTTGTCTTTTCAAAAGGATTAATTTTGGCGAGTTATTGATTTCAAAAAGAGGTATTCGTACACTTTCCTTGTACCGATTGAACTTCCCTTTTCAAAACTGAGTTATATATATACAGTTTTCATTTTCCAATCTTCAAAACCCTAAAAAGCATTCTCCTCCCAATCCGGTTTTCTACTTCGTGTTCATCTTCGAGAAAGTTGTCATCTTTTCTTGGGAAAGCAAGTAAAGGAATCTTTCAACGACAAGGAAGGATGTCTTCTTCGAGGAAGTCTTCAAGAATCGCGAACAAGGGACCACAGAGGATGAAGGAGGGACCTACCCATTTCGATCTCACCGAAGAGGAAGAATTATCGAGTCAGCATTAGAGCCCGACTCACTCTCCACCACGTCACTCAACGCCATCTACCCCACATGATGCGGGTCAACAACCGGAGGAAGAGATAATCGAGGACGCAGACCCAGTAAGAGTCCAAAAACCCTCGTTTATTTACAAACTTTACTGTGCGTTGAAAAGTACTGGGACTCCGTTGAAATACGTGGATGATTTTCTCAAAGATAAGCATTATGGGAATGAGTATATCTTTCTGAGAAAATGGAGGATTTGGGAATTGCTCCCAAGGGTAAAGCAGAGGAAGCACTTGCGAATATTCCCAGTGACCCTCATATGTCGGGACCTAATTCGACTGAAGGAAACGACGATGATAAAATGTTCAGTGATTTTCAACCTAGAATGGGTATTGCTGCAAAGGTGAAGGGAAAGAGGATGGAGTTATTCAAATCAAAGGAACAGGAGAATTTGTTTTTCAGACTGCTGAAACGAGGGGTGATAAACCCTAGGAGTGTCGATTTCGATTTCTTGGATGTCGTTAACGTGAACTTAAGGGAGAAATTCAAATTGCTTCAACTTGAGCAATTCTGCACTGATACCACAGACGGTTATGCACAACTGACTGCGTATTTCTATTCGAATCTCAGCTTTATAGATGCGAATAGAATATCATTCAGTGTTAGAGACCAGGATTATGTAATAGACGTGGACATGTTGGCGGACATAATTGGAGTTGAACGATGACGTTATCAACCAATCAAAGTCTCAGTTGCTCGTGCCTCAATGGAACTTGTCGAAGATAGAGATATCGAGGGAAGAATCATTTATTCAAGGATGCGTGCCATCAATATTGTGCTGCACAAAATTATTATCAATTACATCAGGCCCAAGTCTACATCAAAGACTGATGTATCTAATTCCGAAGCAAAATTGATGTACGCAATCAACTCAAGGAAGAAATTCTCTCTCCCTCACACTATTCTCTTTCACATGTACAGAGCAATGTCAAAGGACAAGGGTCAATTGCCTTATCCAGGTCTGGTGACCAAAATCTTCAGACACATGAATATTGAACCGCCACATTCACTTTGTGTTCGACCGTGCGATAAGATGGTGGTAGGTTTAAAGATGTTGACGAAGATGCGTCTGAAAGAACTTTCCAAGGCAATGGAGAAATTCAGAGTGAAGACTCCAGTACCGTCTGCTTCAAAGAGAAAAGGAAAGGAGGCCATTGGTGCCCCATCCAAAAAGAAGAAAACTCTCATCTTGGAAGATGAAGATGAGGAGGAAGATCTCACAATCACTGCCTTGATAAGAACCAGACGTTCTATGCCTCAATTGACAGAACTTCAGAAGAAACAGAGAGAAGAAGAGGAGCAAGCCAAGCTCAGAGAAGAAGCAGAGCAGAGAGAGAAGGAGAAAGACGCTGAAGAAGAAGGCGAAGAAGAGAAAGAAAAGTCTGCAGCCGAATCTGGAGAGAAGGATAATCAAGACAAAGAAGATCATCACTCTTCCCCTTTTGAAGTCCTAGAGACAGGGGGAGTTGGCGAGAAAGAAAGGTCCACATCTCATGCTGCCAATAGTGAAGGTCTAAGACAATCTCCAGCAGACCTAGAAGAGTTTCAGGCTTCTCAATTGCCTGAAGAAGGACACGATACGTCAACACCAAATCTGCAAGATTATACAGAAGCGCCATCGTCTGCATTTACCCCATCTGAGAAAACAAATGCAAGTATGCAGACGGACAATTCTGCAGATTTTCATCGTATTCCGGATGTTTTTCTGGAATGTGTGGCCAAATCTATGCTCTGGACTGTGAAATTCAAGCCATAAAGAATGCTGGACAAGCATCTTCAGTTACCCTGGAGGACAAAATGAAAGACCTCGCTCTACAACTTCAAGCCAATGCCAAAGGAGAAGAGGTAGCTCATCTAAGGGAAGACTTGAAGAGGCTAGAAGGCATAGTCCAGTCAATGGGAGATTTCCAGATCGTGCGCATTCCCAAGCAGACCTGACGCTTTTCTCACCTTTTTATTGATGACAAAAAGGGGGAGAATTGCAATTTGAACGAACTTTAAACTTGACTTTAAATTTGTTTTTGTGGTTATGTTTGTTTTTTAGTATGACTTGACTTGAGTGAACTGAATTGGCTGTGGATTTTGATGCTTGACTATCTGCATTTATATCAAGTGTTTTGTCATATGGTATTACTCATGAAAGACTAACCAATTTTCTATGGATGCAGAGTCTAGTTGTTTTATTAATCTTTATGAGATAGCCGTATTACTTGAGGAATGTTTTTGTAGGTCAAAGTTGTTCAAATCTACAGGAAAGTTTTGTCACCATCAAAAAGGGGGAGATTGTTGAAAAAATCTTTCCAGAATATTTTGAAGCTGACAAAACGTTTCTATCAGTCTAAGTCTGGATATTTGCAGACCGTCAGTTTAAAGTCTGAAGACTTTCTGATCACCAGACTCAGCACTCAAGACTCAAGACTTAAGACTCAAGACTTTTCTCATTGACAGTCTTTCTGATCCAGTGACGAAGGAAATCCAGAGCCGAAGTTTATGGTTAAGGATTTAATCCTATCCTCTGGAGAAGATCTCTTGGTTGGATAAATATATCGGATTCTTTTATTTGTATCAATTGAAGATCCGGTGGTCGACGAAATATTCTTGGAATGTTCTATTCTTGGAAACCAAGATCCTGATTGTATGGGCGAACAAGATTGATGGGCTATCGTCAGGTTCCTTTTATAGCTCGAATGATCTCCTTAATTGATTCCGTCCAACGGGTAGATTGGAGGAATTCCTTTGGTAAGTGCCTACGGTATGATGGCATAAAAGAGTATAAAAAGGAAGACGTTCTAGTTGTGGTTGTAACGTGATCGATAGAGAAATTCCAGAGTCTGAAGCACCTTGATTATTAGTCGATACAGTTTGAGCGAAATTGTATACACAGAGAGTGTTTATACTTGGTGATACCTTGAGCGAGTGTGGTATATCATCTACACATAGAAATCAAGGAAGATCAACGCTGTAACATCTCTTTGTTCATAGTGGAATCCAGCCAATTGTGTGGCATCCCAAAATTCAAGTCATCCTCAAGAGAAATTAAAGCCTATAATTAGGTAATGAAATTACCTATGGTCTATGTGTTAGCCATTAGTTTTCTTAAGGCTAGGTGTTATTGTGCTTGTGTTTATGAATTTTGAATTTAGGACTATAGGATAAATTAATAATTTATGCTTGGCCATGTACTTTATAAATTAAATTTCAATGAACAAAAATATTCCAAGACTTTGGCCAAGATGAAAATTGGAATTCAAAAATATTTATAGAAGGAATTTCAAAAAAAAAAAAAAGAAGAGAAAAAGGGGTTAATTTTCGAATGGGCTTTGGACCCATTGGCCTAAAGCTTGGTGGGCCAAGCTAGTCGGCCCATTAGAGCCCACAAGGGGGCTGTCGACCAGCCCATTTGCCGGCCCAATCCAAGCCCACAAGCCTTGCATGCGAGCTGCCAAGTGGCATGGGGGTTGTGCAAGGTGTGGCTGCCCCCATTGGCCATCTTGGGCAGCCACATGCAATATAAAAGCCACTAAAAAGAAAGAGAGAGAGAAAGAGAGGGAGAGGAAGTGGCTGTCATCCAAGAGAGTTGCGAGAGAGAAAAGAGTGTGGCCGAGAGAGGAGAAGCCGAGAGGGAGAGGAAGGAATCGCCGTCCGTCCGCTCGTGCTGATCGTGAGGTCTAGAGGCAAGTTGGGAATCCACTTTCTACTCTTGCACCAATGTTTTCGCATGAACTGTTTGGAGTCAGAAAATTGTTTGAGCTTGCATGTGTGTTTAGAGTCCGATTTTGGTTTTGATTTCTTCATGAAAGTTGTAGCTAACATCTTTTACTACAACATACTAAAATTTCGTGGAAAATGATGGAGATTTGAGGGGTCAAACTCTCATCCTACGGAGCTGCTAGATCTGGAATATTTTCGTATGAACTGTTTGAGTCAGAATGTTGTGAGAGCTTGCATGCATGTTTAGAGTTCGATTTTGGCTGTGATATCTTTATGAGAGTTGTAGCTAACATCTTGAACTACAACATACTGAAATGTCGTGGAAACTGATGGAGATATGAGGGGTTAAAGTTCCATTATACGGAGACCCTAGATCTGTGAAGATTTCACTGACTTCTTGCTGGATTCTTGTTTGCATGTTGATTTTTGTTGAAGATTTGACTTTGATGTCTTCATGAAAGTTGTAGGTAACAACTTAAAATACAACATACTAAAATTTGAAGCGAAAAGAACAAGTATAGCTTGGTAAATCGGCTATATCTTGGGGACGATGATTCTGGTGATGTGTTCCGAGACACCCGAGACTTCATGGACTTAAATGGTGACCATAATTTGGTTATTTGACCTAGATCTCTGCATGAAACTTGTAAAGGACACCTTGGTACATAACATACTCAAATTTCAGAGGAAACGAAAGAGAATAGATGGGTGAAATCTTAATATTTCGGAGATGTGTATTCTGGACGACGCGGTAGTGGTTCCAGAGGTTTCGTAGGGTTGTAGAAATTAATCTAAAAATAATTTGGCTTAGAGTTCTCATGAAAAGTGCACAAAAATGTCTTGGCTATCACCCTGTAAAATTGTGTAATTTTTGGAGACCGTATGGATACTTTAATTGAATTTATTCAGAAACTGTGCACTGGGTTTAAATCCGAGAATTTTAGGATGTTTTTGGAAGAAATTGTGAGATTAAGTAAAAATTTCAATTTGGCCATGAATTTTCCAAGTGATTATCATCTTATGGGTTGATTTAGTAATTTCTTGAATTTCGATAATTTTGGAAATTATTGATATTAAATAAAAAAATGATAATAATAATAATAATAATAATAATAATAATAATAATAATAATAATAATAATAATAATAATAATAATAATAATAGATTTTTATTTGGCCATGGATTCAACTTCATTTGTGTGGCACTTGTGTGATGAGGTCTTTGTACATGTATTAAGTTGAAATGCATATGTGATAAAGCTTTGGCATGTGTATGACATGTGAATTGAAATGCAAGTGTGATTTGTTTGATGCCATGCCAATTGCCATGTTAAATTGAGATAAAAGGATAAATGTGGATGAGGAAGAGGTTGTGGTGGAGGATGATGTCTGGTGGCCGAGTGGCATAATTCCAGAGATTCCCCGGGAGTGTCGGGATGCCCGGTGGTATACGGTACGTAATTCCAGGGGAGGCCTGGTGGTATGTCGGTACATAATTCCGGAAGCCCTGTCGGAGGTCTTTGCCCGAAGGGAATGCCTCGCGATGCCAGGATTTGGGTGCGAGATGCCCGGCTAGAAGGGTAAAGGCCGGATGTCCGGTTGTATCTTGGATACATGCCCGGAGGTTCCTCGTGATGCTAGTTGGGATGCGAGATGCTCGGAATGTGGGAGGTCGGATGCCCGGTTGTATCTTGGATACATGCCCGGAGGTTTTTCTCGCATGAGATGCGAGTGTAAAATATGAGATAAAATTGATGAATCGAGGAAGGGTGATGTGGTGATCAAATTTAAAGATAAAGATGAAAATTAACTCATGGCATGATATGGCATCATATGCATGATGATATGCATGATGATGGTGATGATATGTGATGTGATATGATGATCACCCATGGTATGATATGCATGATGATATGCATGATGATGGAGATGATGATGTGATATGATATGATGATCACCCATGGTATGATATGCATGATGATGGTGATGATATGTGATGTGATATGATGATCACCCATGGTATGATATGCATGATGATATGCATGATGATGATGATGATGATATGTGATGTGACATGATGATCACCCATGGTATGTTATGCATGATAATATGCATGATGATGATGATAATATGTGATGTGATGATGTCATGATAAAGATGACATGTATGATATAATGATGCCATGATGATGATTATGATGATGACATATGATGATATGATACGCATGATGATAAGGCATGATGATGCATGATAGTATTACGTATGGCTGCAAGGTAAGTTACGCCTGTAATGCATGTATGATTTGTATGATGCATTGAGTGGTTATTGGATTCCTTTATCTACTGAGTGGTTGTACTCACCCCTTTTGGGGACCAACATTTCAGATTAGTAGATGGTTTGAGCGGTTGGATATGACCGCGGGGAGAAGGATAGCAAAGGAGGGGACCTTTGGACGCCGACACTGGTTGATGGACCTTAAGCATACGATTGTGGGAGGAGATGTCGGTCATCTTTTAAAGTATAGCCGAGTATAGAAACATTGGCATTTCGATGTACTGATTAAAGATGTCCATATGCTTTATGTAAATAAACGTGTCCGGCTTTAACTTATATAAGATGTTTAGTAGGTGTGCATCGATTTCTGAATGTAGGGAAGGAAATTGTTGGATATGCTTCCGTTATGTAAATTGCGCAAGGGACCGTTAATAAAAGATGTAAACCCCCATGGTTGTATGGACCCGCTGCAACTAAAAATGGTATCAGAGTGACTTGTTATTTGGGAAAGAAAAAGGAAAAGCGAACTGTGGTGACTCTAGCGGATCGGGGGCCGTCGAGGGGTGCCACAAATTGGCTGTCAGTGAAGAAAAGTGGACGTAGGCTTGAATCAAGCCGAACCACTATAAACCGCGTGTTCAATTCTCTCTTTCCTTTACTCAGTCTTACGTTGATTATTATTTATCACAAATCCTTCAACTGTCTAAGTATTGTGCAATCATCCGAAAAATCTTTTATATACCTATTCACCCCCCTCTAGGTATTCGTACTAGCTATATCAGAAGTCAGAGAGGGAATGATTCGATCTAGGTAGTAGTCAACAGATTGACGAAGTGGGCTCACTTCATTGCAGTTTGAAAGGACCTCAGTTTATATAGGCACGCAGACCTGTACGTGCGTCAGGTGATTTGAATGCATGGAGTGCCGGTTACGATAACGTCAGATAGAAACCCAAGGTTTACAGCCGCTTTTTGGAAGAGCTTGTAAAGTGCTCTTGGTACAAAACTTCAATACAGTACGGCACATCATCCTTAGACGGATGATTAGTCTGAGAGGACAATTCAGACTCTCGAGAACATGCTAAGAGCTTGTGTAATAGATTTCAAAGGAAGTTGGGAAGATCAGCTTCATCTAGTGGAATTCGCCTACAATAACAGTTATCAGCAGAGCATCCAAATGGCTCCATTTGAAGCATTGTATGGCAGGGCATGCAAGACTCTAGTGTGTTGGGATGAAGTCGGGGAAAGAAAAATCACAGGCCCAGAATTGGTTCAGCAGTCAGTAGATGCTGTGACAGTGATTAGAGGCAGATTAAAGATAGCGCAGAGCAGGTAGAAAAGTTATGCAGATAAGTGTCAAAGGTCTTTGGAATTCTAAGTTGGTGATCACGTTTTTCTGAAAGTGTCACCAATGAGAGGAACTTCGCGCTTTGGTAAGAAAGGCAGACTGAGTCCGAGGTACGTAGGTCTGATTGAGATTCTTGAAAGAATCGGGAACCTAGCGTATCATCTTGCATTACTGCTAAGATTGGCACGAGTGCATGACGTCTTTCACGTGTCGATGTTAAGAAAGTACGAGCCTGGTACAGAAGGAGCAACATGGGAGACTGAGGAGTCAATGAGAGAATTGTACCCCCATCTTTTTGATCAAGTCTTGTAAGGTTTAAATTTCAAGGACGAAATTTTTATAAGAGGGGAAAAGTTGTGACATCCTGAATTTCTCAACTTGTTTTCTACTGAATTAATTGAGCATTTCGTTGACGTGTTTATAGGGCTATTTTTAGAGCCGATCACTCTTGAGATAACTAGATTGTCTGGGTAAGTAATTAAGAAATTTTAGGGCAATAAACTTGAGAATTCAATCAGGAATCGGCTTCTCGACCATGCTCAGCTTTAGAGGCCATTGCAGCACAGTTAAAAATCGATTTAAGACCAGAGATAGGTCTAGTCGACTGAGATGTGTGGCCGATCGTGGGTGACTCCACTAAATTGGAAAATTCTCATCGACCGACACTAATATGATTTTACTATTGTTTTGGTACCCTGTGTCCGTATTTAAATCATCGGGATTTTCATGACAATCGAGAGTCGCCGTTGAGTCGAATGGGTTCATAGTGGTGCGAAGAAAATCAACCACGGGTCATTTGCCTTAAAAAGTTCTGAAAACTATCCGATAGTCTAGGTCACGCTAAAAACGCGCCGAATGAAAATTAATCGCCAATTCGAGTCCGATTTCAGAAATTGAAGTTTTGGCCATGTCACAATAAATTATAGGAGTGTCGACTCAGTCTCAAAAGATTTTTCTGACAACCGACACTTTTTGGGAAAAAGTCGTCGCCGGGTTGTTTTAGTGCAGAAAATGCCGAAGGTGGTTTTCGATTGCGAAATTGAGAAGCGTGAGAGATTATTGGATGAGGAAAATTATCAATTGAGGCATTCATAGGTCAAGTGATTTTTGTTGAGGTCATTCGAGATTAATTTAAGAGAGAATTTGAGTTCATTTAAGCCAATCCTCCCCCAAATTCGTGTACCCCCACCTAGCCACAACATATGGACCATTTTGGCTTCTAGAAGAGTGCATGAGTGGTCCATTGTGAGCCAAGGAAACTATACATGGCTAAGAATGGGTTTTTGGGAGATATTTGTGTGAGAATTAAAAGCAAATGGCCCCTCATCTTTCATATCTATACTTTCCCTCACACCCCCACAACCGGATAGCCTCTCTCTCCCTTCTCATTTCTTCGTGCGACAACCTCCATTATGCCGAGAATTACTGCCGCTTAAGGACCGAGAGACCAGCAGAAGCAAGATCTAGCAACCGAAGCTACAGCGCCACTTGTCCATGCCTTGCGGACCTTCGGTCAACAGTAGCGGGGTTCCTCTTCTTTTTGTTGACCACCAGCTCGCCAACTACTCACGTGAAGGAGCTTCAACTGCATCGTGTCTTCTTCTTGTGCGATTGGTGGACTGAAGAAAGAACCAAATGCCTGCCCATCCATCGAACGGTCTTCTCCGCAAGCAACGACACCAGCTCCATCTTCTGTCGAGCTTGCTACCACTTGGCAGTGTGTACGCCTGGTTCGGTCAACAACAGCTTCAATTGAAGCTCTTGGTTGACCGCTTGAAGCCCACGACTCCACCGAGTTTGGTCGGCCATGAACGCTGCCTCATCTCTCTCTGCCGCATGCATCCACGCCAGCTGCTTCCCTGCTCCATCTTTGCTCATCCACACGTCCTCTTCGGTCGACGACCCACTCCACCGAATCCCAATTCCACCAAGAAGCGTCACGCCCATGGACTTCAGCAATTTGAAGATCCCAGCGAAGTTGAAGCAACCGTCAACGTTTCTCCTTCCTCCTGCTGGCGTCAGTCCACACTCGAACAAGTAGCCCACAGATCAGCCAGCTTCCAATTGCAATTTGTTCAACCCACTTGGGCTGTAAGCCAGCCCAATCGAATTTCACCAGTAGCAGCTCATCAGCAGAATTTTATTGAGGCCCATCTCCTGCAGTCTTCAAGCCCAGTCCGGTCCAAGTAAATTAATTGGCCAAGCCCAATTCCAGCAAATCAATTGCAGCCCAGCCCATAGCTTGAAGCCCATCTTCGTAGCAGGCCCAATCCAACTTGGGTCTGGCCCTAAAGCAAGAACAAATCTCAGTTGGGCTGAGATTTGTTGGGCCAAGTTTAAGGCCCGGTCCAAGTCCAACGGTGTTGTCGAAAGTTCGATTTCGGCCGCCGTCGCATCACCGTTGTGGTGATTTGATCTCCGCTTTTATCAAGTGAGTTTTACTCACTAATATTTTCTTAGTTTGCTAATTATGCTTAGGGGTTGGTTAGATTTAATTAAATGCAATTAGGTGGTTATATTAGTTTAGATCAATTAAATTAAAGACTTAATGATGCATGTTAGGTGGTTAGAAATAGACATTAGCAAGTAGGCATGCCATGTTATTTATGGAATGAGTCTCCATAATTTTTCGGGCTCGTCTCAGCATCCAATTCGGCATTACGGGCATAAATTGGATTTTTATAACTATTTATTTAATTTTTGAAATTAATTATATAATTATTTATTTTTCCATAAATTCAACCAGGATGGTTGTAATCCGATATTTATTTGAGCTTTATTTCGTGTTAAAGTAATTTATGAGTGATTTTAAGATTAATTTCTAAATTAGATCTTGAAAGGGTCGAGTGGGACCGTAAAGCCACTAGATCTTGAAAGGGTCGGATGGGACCATAAAGCCACTAGATTTGGAAAGGATTGGGTGGGACCGTAAAGCCACTAAATTTAAGAAAGTTGATTGGTGTGGGATGAATGACCTAGAAATGGTCCAACTGAAATGTAATCGACTAGATCAATTTGATCGATGCTTCAATCGGTGATGTGATTGTCTGAGTACCTATTGAACTGTACTAATATGCAGATGGAATCTAAGGCCAAGGTAAGTCCTCTGACTCGTGTTGTGCTTAGGCAACCGAGTAGTGTATTGGTTTACTAATTGAGTCTTAGGGGGTAGAACTCGCTGAGACGTGGTCTCATTGGTTATTGAATAACCATTTTAGGACCCTAAGGATAAGCTGAGGAGGAGGAACCTGAAGGGGAGAAAGACTTTTGAAGAAGAAGATGATCCAGAGAGGGATCTTGAGTATAACCCGGATGTGGATTGAGATCCCATCCCTTTTGTAAACCCTGTCTTAGTATAGATAGGTGTGAGATAAGTATGCTGTGAATAGTACTGTAAATATACTATGAGTTATGCTGTTAATAAAAGTGTGGTTGTGAATTTTAATATAAAAAATATGGCCTGCTTTTCTATGCCATTATTTTATTGTCTGGGGATTTATAACTGCTTCCGCATGCGTATTAGATAAAGAAAAGGGTCGGCAATATTTAGTCCTGGGATATTGCACTTTAAAAACGACCAAGCAGAAGGATGGGCGTGTCCCCAAGAGGCTCGGGGTGTGACAGCATTTGCCTAGGAATCCTTGTTTGTGTTAGAAACTTGCCTTAAAATTTCATGTCATGTGAAATTTTTAGGAAATTACAACAGTATTCATGTGGGATTTGAGGTAGTCATTGCGTTCTTTGGGTCGTAACACAATGAAAAATATTTTCCTATCTTTTTTGTGCATGAGTATTAACAGGTGGTACTGATCGTAAGATAGTTTATTTTGTTGCACCCTGTTCCAATGCAATACACTCGGCCTTGGTTGCGTCAACTAACAAGTACAAGAATGTTCTGATTTATGAGAGGAATGGAAGTTTGGAAATTCTTTCTTTTAAGGTCATCACTCAATGTAATCAAATTGATTATGTCATTTTTTTTCTTATGGCAGGTACAATTTCCTCTGCTTTGGCGGATGGTTCTCTCCCACATGGACAATTTAAGCAAAATATGGACCGACAATACTCAAGATACTTTCACTTTTGAACATTTAAGGAAAGTTAAGGTTGGGAATTGTAAAAGTCTTGAAAATATGTTTCCGCATTGGGTGGCTACAAGTCTAACCCAACTTAAGGATCTTCAAGTGGAGTCATGTAGGCTTGGGGAAATAGTTGTGAGTGGAGATGACACTTCACACTCTAATATTGCTAAATGTTTTTTTCCCGCAACTAACTTCTCTGGCATTCCATAGTATGCCACAACTCAAGACCTTTTGCCCTAACTTGCCCACTTTGAACTGGCCATTCTTGGAGGAATTGCGTGTGACCCACTATGACAAATTGAACTTGTCTTTTGTGGCATCCATGAATAAGTGGGCTCAAAAAGGTGATGAACACGACCTTTCTGACCATGAAGCAGACTTCTGGCTTGAGAGGGTATGATTGCAACTTCTTTTCCTCTCTTTCTTCTTCACTCTTTTATTCACCCAATATATCTCATGTGCACAGCATAATCTTGTCACATTATGATAATATAGTAAACATGAACCCCTTACCTATCAGTTCGTTGACAACATAAGATATTTCTAACATCTTTAAGCACACTTTTCATTTGTGCACACCCAAAATGTTTTTAGTAACACTATGAGCACATCTTGTCACCTGAAATTTCAAGGACCTACATATTTTTGTTGACATGATAAGATATTTCTCATAGAAGACTAATTTGGTCAAGGTGATTACAATACTCACCTCTACTTAAAAATTCTCTTAAATTTTTTTAATGGGAATCAAAAATGTGAATTTCCTATAGACTAAATTGGGAATCAGGCACTGACATTTACCAATTTCTTTTCGAATCGTAGCGAGATGGCCATCTTTCTCTTGATGTTTTATGGGTAAAATGAATTTTCATCCGTTTGTTTGATCATTCATATGCCAATACATTTCTTCCCTTTCTATCTAATCATTATAATATGGGCGCATAGCCAACCTTGGTTGGGGAATGGCCATAGTGGAGCATTTGTTTACAATTTGCATTTTGTAGCTCAACTTTAGAAGCTTGAGACTTGGATGCAGGGCTCTAGAAATTAATGAAATGTAAGAACAAGGCCCCTTTCCATGGGAGTTAACTGACTTAAGCTTGACTCTAAGAGCCCATGACTTATTATCAAACCTTGTTGAATTTATTTCTCTCATTATATTTGCAATTTTGTAGGGCATTCCCATCTTAGAGAGACTATTATTAATCGACAAGGATATTCAGATGATACATAGCAAAAAATTTTCCGATGACTTCTTCGGCAAGCCAAAAGCACTAACATTGGCATGCTTTCATGATAAAAATGCTGTCTTTCCTGCCATATTCCTCCTACAAAGATTTCAAAATCTACAAAGCCTTAAAGTCTTATGTAGTTCTTTTGAAGATATATTCCCTGATGAAGGGCTTGTTGATGAGGGAAAACATCTGGTGCTTGAAAATTTGGAAGAACTTAAGTTAAGCAAGCTACACAACCTAAAGCATGTATGTAGAGAAGGCTATTTGGTGGCGAAAATTCTTCAGAGTATTAGCAAATTTAAGGTTTGGGATTGTCCCAATTTGACAACATTATTTCCTGCCGTGACATCCTTCTAGAATTTGATGAAGTTAGTGATGAAGAATTCTTTTGGATTGGTACATCTAGTGATAGTTTCAGCAATCACAAATTTTATGCATCTCACTAACATGACTATACTTGGATGTAAAAGAATGAAAGAAGTAGTGGCAAACGATGAAATGGAGAAGAAAAAGTGATTTCTCTTGGGGAGCTAAGAAGTTTGACCCTCCAACATCTGCCAAGCCTAGAATGCTTCTCCTCCATCACAAGTTGCATATTTGAGTTTCCATCCATGCTTTTAGTAAAAGTGGAAGAGTGCCCGAAAATGAAGATCTTTTGTAAGGGTATGATAAGCACACCAAAACTACATTGGGCAACACTATTTAGATACTTTTGGGATGGATACTGGGATGATGATCTCAACACAACCATACAAAAGTTAACAGCATAAACAAGTGCACATAAAATTAGTAAGATCCAATTGAGATATTCTCATCCGTTTATTTCTCTCTTGCCCCTACTTCTCAAATTGTCCGACATTTGGAGCACCATAAGTTCTAAACTTTTCATGTTGTTAACTTGTCCAGTCACTGATAAAGGGAAGGACATGGCAGATGCCACAAGTGGTACGGAGATCTGGAAGTTACTGAGGCATAGCCAAAAGTTGAGATGACAAATATTTCTATTGAGGTATCGATTCTATTTCCAATTTCTCTCTTTCTCACTAATAGAATTGCAATTTTGCAAAAGAAAGGGAGGTAGCTTGTTGGTGATAGATAAATAGGTAACAACATGATGCTCTCACCATTTGCCACCTCAGCATAACTGCCTAGATCACCCCATCCTCGTTTTCATAACTTAACGAAGCATCCCATTTCCTTTCTTTTTTCATCAATTCTCTCCTCATTCAAACGAATGAACATGTCGATATGTTCTTTTCTTATTTCTTAGAAACTTGCATAAAAGATCCTCAACATTTTGTTTAATGTACAATTAAGTTCTAAATTTTAAAAAGTGTGATTAAGTGATAAGCGTTTTGAATTAAATGCAGTGAAGTCCTTCGTGGTGTCCCACTCAACCAAATTTGCTAACATGGCGTGTTGGAATCCAACTTCAATTTTCCAATAGGTATTGCTCTCTGGTGATCAATACACAAGTAGGTTCAGATTAAAGTCTATCAATCACTTACTGAAATAATTAAGGATGTGTTGACACCTAATTTTTGTTTTCCAATACATAAAAGAAAAATTAGAGAAAAAGAGAAAAATAAAGAAAAATAACAAAACAACCAAAAAAAAAAGAAAAAGAAAAAGAAAAAATGCCTATTTTTCCCTTGCGCGGCCCAGGCCCATTTCCCCTTTGGCCCTGGCCCATGCCGCCTTCTCCCTCCATCTTCACATGTGAAACCCTAGCAATAAAAAAGAAAGAAATAAGAGAAACACACGAAGAAAAAGGCAATAAGACAGTGAACAGAGGGGAGAGGAGGGAGCTCGAACTAGAGAGCAATGGAGACAACAGAGGGCTAGTGAAGGAGACCGAAAAAAAAAAAGAAAAAACAGAGAAGACCAAAAAGAGAGGGAGAAGGGAGAAAGCAAGAACAAAAAACAGAGAAAGGGAAGGAGGACGGTGTCCGAGGAGAGAGGAGGACTCGCTGCCTCAACCCGTCCAAGCCGAGCCATCGCCCTCCTGCCCGATGCCGTTCGAACCGCCACTTGCGCACTGCTACCTTCAAGCACCGACGTTTGCACCTGCACCTCCGCCGCCACCGCTACTAGTTCACTTCTCTCCTCTGTCGGACTACCGCCGCAGCAGCACCTCTACATGAGTACGCTCTCGCGATGCCAGAACCGGTCGCTGAGCCACCGCGTACCTCGGCCGCGTCTCTGCCAGTCATCGCTGAGTCCCGACGACGGCAGATGGTCGTCGCTCCACCGCCAAGAGAACCCGCACCTAATCATAAGCCTTAAGTCCGTCATTTAGGCAATATCCCTAAACTTGTTCCCTCCCCTCCAGGGTAGGTCACGATAGCTTGGCGACTCTACTGAGGACTTGGTTTTAAACCTTAGAGAACTTAGGCCAAAATTAATCTTGTTCAAAAATATTTTTGTTTGGCAGCAAAGATATCATGTGCATCCATAACATGTCAAATGTTGAACGCTTATGGGAGTTATAAAGGGTGGTGATTTCTAACCTTTGTTTTGTAGGGGGTGTAAGAAGGAATGGCTTATTTATGTTTGAAGTGTTGATTGTTTTAAATTGTCATGCATGAGTCCCCTGCATTGTACTACACTATAGCACACACTACCGGCCGCCGGACCTAGGCCGCATAGGATCACTTAGGATGGTATTGAGATGGATACCACTCCGACTACAAGCACGTAGTACGAGTCGCCCATCTCATCCCCAAAACTTCTTTCTTGATGTCAAAGGTCCCCACCCTGGTCTGCAAGCATGTGACACGGGTCGATCCTTTGACGAAGCCGAAGTCATGGGTAACACGACCTAGCCGCGAGCTTCTTGGTTCAATCCTGTGATCTCATGGCTCCATTTTGGGCTGTCTAGAGTAGAAATCAAACCACTGTCCATGCACATGTCTATGGCATTGACATCGCCGCTCAATGAGTAGGGTAAGTTTTTGTTTGAATTCTTTTCTTCGCAATTTACTTATTCGCTTTCCTTTTGGTCAGTCCATAACAAATTAGGTCGATCATATGATGGGGGTACCTGACTTTCACATCATCTCCGTCCCAAAAGCGAGCTTTGCACGTGGTGGGATAAATTAAATCCAACTGGCTATGATTGGGTGCGATCATATGTTGGACGTTTACTTCCCCTATTAGAGATAGAAACTCATTCTGATGTAGTACAAGCGTTAGCGCATATTTGGTGTCCCGAAACTTGCACGTCCATACTCAGCGATCATGAACTCACTCCAACCCTGGAAGAATATAGTGTTGCCATGGGAAAGCCCTTGGTGTCGGAGTTAATTGGCCCACCTGTGGGGACTAAGCATGTATCGACCTTATCTGATTTCCTTTGAGTTAGGCAGGATGACATGAGGAAAGTTTTAAAAGCTAATCGCAAAACCTGCCCGCTTTCATTCCTAAACGAGCTTTTTCAAAATGCCCCATCTTTTCAAAAGAATAGGATCTTCCTGTTAGCTTTCTTTGGGTTCGTGTTATTCCCACATTGTAGGAACGCTATCAACCCTTCCGTGGCATGGGTAGTTCGTTAGGTATGTATGAGAAAAGGCTTTGTTAACGCCGTCCTGACTGAAACTTTTCTTTCCCTTACTCGTTTTAAAGAAAACAAAAACAAAACTTTCCATGCTCCTCCTGAACTCTTGCAAATTCGGTTCTTCTCTCACGTTAAAGGGTTTGGTAGCTTAATGACCGTGAACGACATCTCTGACTCTAGCCACCCTATCTTGAAGTTTAAGGATAAGAAGATGTTCGCCTCCGATTATCATTATTCTGAGTGGTTAGCTTTCATGACCAACCCTAGACCTGAAGATTTCCAATGGCATGCCAAATGGCTCCGAGTTCGAAAGGCGCAGTTCATGTGTGGGCTTACTGGGCCCGTTCCTTTGTTGGGAATTACCGGAGTCACTGAGTATTACCCGACCCGGGTCGCCCGCTAGTTCCAGGAGGTTCAACAACTTCCGCTAACAATTCAAGAAGACCCGCTTAGAATAGACTTTCCTACCGGATGCCGAGATCACGAAGACTTCTTCGTGTTAATCAAGTCGATGTGGGATATGTGCCACCCTCGGAAGTTGATATGGCTTGAAGAGGAGTTGGAAGGGCAAGAAAAGACCTACTATGCCTCGATGGAATACATTCTTAGGTATAACATCTCAGAGAGCCTATGCCCGAAAATTCCTGACGTGCCATTAAAGACCACCCACCGAGACGAGATCAAGCATCTCAAAAGGAAGCTCGAAGAAGCCGAGGAGCGTGTTTCGAAGTTGACCTAAGTTAGTGGGGCTATCAGAAGCAAGAGCTGTCCTTGTTAGTTAGATTGAGTCAAGTGAGATATGTGATAGGCCCATGCCCACATATGTTTCAATGTTAAAGAATTTGTCTTGTGTCGCAATATCGGGAGATAAGAGTCATGATTAGCTTAGTTGTTTAATGGTTCTTCCTCATGTTTTCTCCTGCGTTATGTAGTAACCTTGCTTTCAATGAAACGAATGACTTAGGGCAATTAGATCTTTGTCGTGGATCGACCGCCTAATCATTACTCCATGCTTATATGTGCTTATCTATCCTTGTTTAGGTACTAGCCGATCAATTGTCTTTTACCGATTGTCGACACGGCCAAGCGGAGATCCTCAATTCGCACGCGTGCGAAAGTCAGAATGGAGAACGAGGACACCAACATACGCATGGCCAAGATGGAGGACCAATTGGCCCAACTTACTACAATGATGCTTGAAATAAGCCAGAAGCTTAAGGAGCCCCCTATTGTAGCTGTCACGAGAACATCTACTCCAGTGTTGACGGAAGGCACGCACGTTGCTGATCCCCTCGGGAAAGAAACTGCCGAGGAGGCTCCTTTTGTCACGCCAATCATCGTCAATTTGGATCCTCCTCCGAAGGAAAACCCAACACCTCGCCTAAGTGAAGATAGTGAAAAACGTTTGGCAAAGATGGAGGAGCGATTGTGTGCCTTGCAAGGTTATGAGCTAAAATGAGCTGATAGGCTGTCTCCATACATCAGGACGAACTTCCCTGAGAACTTCCAAGAGCCTGAGTTCAGAAGAAAATATGACGGAACGGGATGTCCTAAGACTCATCTTAGATATTACATGAGGAAAATGGCTCGCTATGCTGACAACGTGCAATTTCTCATACACACATTTCAAGATAGCTTGGAAGGCATTGCCCTGACGTGGTTCATTGCACTGGACATTGACGAACTCACTAGTTGGGAAGATTTAACCAATGAGTTCTTGCAATAATACCGGTTTTATACCGAGCTCGCCCCGACGAGGGAAGAGTTGACCCGGATTGAGAAGAAAAGGAACGAGTCATTTAAGGCCTTCGCACAAAGGTGGAGGACCATGGCCTCACAAGTGAAGCCGGCCTTGAATGAGAGGGAGATGAAACAACTGTTCCTCAAGATATTGCCCCATGAATACTTCTAAGGGTTAGTATTCTCGGGTTGCCAGACATTTTCACAACTAGTTGAGGTAGGAGAAGGAGTTGAATGGGCAATGGTTGAGGGAAAGATTTCAACCGGAAGCACGAAGAAATTCCTGCCAAGAAAAGATAAGGAGGCCGCAGTTGAAGTAGTGCTTGTGCAGGAGCCGCCTTTCTTTCAACCATCCTTAACACCTGCGCATAAGCCTATAGTGGTTCAAGATAGCTCATCACGAGCATATGATAACGGCAAGAGGCCCTTTCGAAAGGATTTTTCTCCATTGCCATGCTCGCTATCAAAGCTATTGCCCATGCTCCTCGAAAAGAGGATGGTCGCGAAGGAAGTACCAAGAGAAAATTCCCCGAGGTTTGCCGGGTTCGATATGAACAAGACCTACGAATACCACATGGGAGAAAAGGGGCATGATGTAGATGATTGCAATGTGCAGAGATATAAAGTTCAATAGCTTCTAGATAAGAAGATCTTGACTTTCAAGGAGGCCCAACCTAACGTGCAATAGAACCCTCTACCAAATCATGCAGGGGGAGTGAACTCAATTTCCGAGGAGATGTGGATGAGTCAATAGCCTCTAGTGGTGGATGCTTCTAGGTTGTACGATTCCTTAGTGCTGGCGGGATACTACAGAGGTCAGGATGATGTGACTCTAGAAGAGAAGTTGAACCGTGTCTATAGGATGGTAGCCATGGGGGTAATCCGACGCAGAGAAGGAGAGGAGAGGGTCGTGTCCATGATAATGCCATCATCATTCTGCTCTTCTTTTTGCAAGTTTGCTTGTATATCTCGGGCATAAAAGGTTATGCCTGGAATTTCGAAGACCCTAGCTTTGTACGAGGAAGGGGTGATAGCTATGATAACCCCAATGGTGATTGAATTATCTGATGAGGAGTCCACTAATGATATTAAGATGGAAATCATTGAACCCATGGTGATCGACCTTATGGTCGAGGAGATGTCGACAATTGAAGTCACAGGAGGGAACGCAACGCCAGTCACAATAGAATTGCCACCCCTAGGAGAAAGATGGAGTGATAGTGTTGGAGAATCCTCTCAAATTTGATCCCAAAGTTGTACCTTAGGACTATGGAACAATTGAGGTAGACGCTGTCACATGATCAGGATGTTATTATCCCCCTGATAAAGGAGTAGAAAAGAAGACCGTGACCGAGAAGGAGGCAAAGTAATTCTTGTCCGTAGTAAAGTCCAATGAGTTCAATGTGGTGGATCAACTGCGGAAGCTACCGGCTCAAATCTCCCTCCTAGAATTTTTCAAATCTTCCGAGAAACATAGGGACATTTTGCTTAAAGTCCTTAATGAGGTGCACGTGCCGGAATCAATCAGTGAAGTCCAATTGGAAGAGTTTGTTGGGGTTGTTCTACTGAAAGACCAAATCTCATTTACTGATGAAGATCTCCCCTCTGAGGGGCCTAATCATACCAAAGCGCTACACATTTCGGTGAAGCACGAGAGCACTCTTGTTTGTAGAGTGTTGATCGATAATGGTTCAACGCTCAATATATGCCCGTTGGCTACGCTCTACCATCTCGACATTGATCTTGGAAGAATCCATACTGGCAAGTCAACTATACGAGCTTTTGACGGGATGAAGAAGAAGGTGATAGGGGAAATTGAACTTGAGCTGTTGATTGGCCTTATACTTTTCCAAGTCCCGTTCCAAGTAGTGGATATACCAAGCGCTTTTTATTTTTTACTAGGGAGGTCATGGATCCACACGGCGGGTGCTGTTGCCTCCAGCCTTCATCAGAAAGTACGATTTGTGGTGGACAATAGGCTTGTCATGGTCCATAGAGAGTCTGACTTCAAGATCTACCACGAGACGGCCATCCCTTACGTGGAGCCCAAATGTACCGAGGAATCCAGCTTTCAAACTTTAGAGTTGGTGTCCACGATTCATGTGCATGTGGGTTCTTTCACAAAGGCTCCTGAATTGTCTAGGCCAGCTATAGCTGCGGGAAGGATCATGCTAGCGAGCGGATATAATCCTGGGGAGGGTCTTGGATCGCGTGGCCAGGGTGTGTGAAAACCCATTGAAGCTTGTTAAAACTTCAAAAGAAGAGGCTTGGGATATGTCGAGAAGCAGGGAAGCCATAACAACTGAGGAGGTCGTGGAAGGCATAGAGGCCGAGGTGTCCGAGGAGGCCGAGATGGGTACAGAGACCAAAGTGAATGTGTTGCCCAGACTGAAGAGGACGAGGGCTATCAAAGCCCGTTTTCCCCATTGCTAGAAGAGACGTTTCCAGGACCCCCAATGATGTTGTTCAAGGAAGAGAAGGATATCTATGGTGTGACCAAGCTATTCGAGGAAGACATCATATGCACCATCCTGGCGTGTGAGGAAGCCGAGTCCTTTGAAGTCGTGGCTGTCCCTCCAGAGTAGGGCGGTTCTCGTCTAGCCTAGTCTTTTGTTTTATGTCTTTTCCCCTGCGTGGGATCTTGTAGTTTTTCTTTCTTTGTTTCATGTTTATGTCATTTGTAACATAAACTTTGGTTAACCCCGATCTTGAGCCATTGGTCGAGGGTAGTGCGTGTTAAAATACTGCCTTATCTTTCTCCATTCAATAAAATAGACATGTTTTATTAAGGACATGTGGAAGCACATCAAACTAGCCCTATGATGGTCGCCGAGGCTTAGGCCTCCACATGCTCCTTTATTTGACTATTTTGCAAGAACAAGGAAATCCGAGGATATGAGGACGAGTTCTTGAAATTTTTACAAAAATACTTCAAAAACTTTTGAAAATGACATGCATTGTCTTTGTTGTTAACATTACTCTAACTCATCTCATTGCATCTCAGACATTATATTATGCATAATCATGATAAGGACGCATGTGACTCAGATGTACATGAAGAAAGTCCCTAAGGTTCAGTTGACACCGACGACGACAATCAGAAGGGGATCGAGCGCGAAATGGAATCGACACAAAGAATCAAAGCCATTGACTGAAGAGCGAACAATCACCATAAATCTAGGTGATGTAGAGGATGTCAAAGAAATAAAAATCGTGGCATGTCTCTTAGAGTCAGAAGTAGAAATGATGACTAATCTTCTAAAAGAGTATCAAGATGTATTTGTCTGGACATATGCCGACATGCCGAGATTGGATCCTGAAATTATGGAACATGCTTTACCAACGGATCCCAATGTGCCACCCAAGAAGCAAAGACTCAGGAGAACTAAACCAGAGTTGTCCAAGAAGATTGAAGAAGAAGTGATGAAACTAATGAAAGTAGATTTTATCGAAGTGACTCGTTATCCTGATTGGGTAGCAAATATCGTGCCTGTAATGAAGAAAGATGGGCGAATCAGGGTGTGTGTTGACTATCGTGACTTGAATTGAGCAAGTCTCAAGGACGACTTTCCGCTTCCACATATCGATGTCTTAGTTGATAGTACGGCGGGATTTAAGTTATTCTCCTTCATGGATGGCTTTTCCAGATATAACCAAATCCGTATGAAGGAGAAAGATAGGAGCAAAACATCATTCATAACTCCTTGGGGAACTTTTTGCTACAAAGTGATGCCTTTCGGTCCAAAGAATGCTGGGGCAATGTATCAGAGGGCCATGGTCACGTTAATCCATGACATGATGCACAAGGAAATCGAAGTATACGTCGATGACATGATTGTGAAATCGAGACGTGGTGAAGATCATGTTAAAGTCTTGCGAAGGTTGTTCGAACGTCTTCAAAAGTTCAAGTTGCGCCTCATTCTCGCAAAATGCATTTTTGGTGCGAAATATGGGGAGCTATTAGGATTCATGGTTAGTAGTAGGAGCATAAAGATTGATCCGTCGAAGGTTAAAGCCATTTGCGATTTACGACTCTCGACTACCGCCAAAGAAGTCCGCAGCCTGATGGGACGACTTAATTATGTGGCGAGGTTCATTTGTCAGTTGTCTGAAACGGCGAAACCATTTTTCAAGCTCCTAAAAAAGAATGCAAAGATTGAGTGGAATGCCGAGTGCCTGGGTGCATTTTTGAAGATAAAACATTATCTCACTCATTCACTAGTCTTAGTGCCCCCACTCCCTAAAATTCCCCTGATTTTGTACTTAACCATACATGACGAGTCATTGGGAGTTATGCTAGCCCAAAAAAGACCAAATGACGGGAGAGAATGCGCAATATACTACTTGAGCAAGGAGTTCACTATTTCCGAGATGAACTATACGGAAGTTGAGAGAACTTACGGGGCCTTAATTTGGGTTTTGCATAGGCTGCGACAGTACACACTTCATCACCAATTCTTGTTAGTAACCAAAAATGATCCTATTATCTAGAGAAGCCGGCTTTGGTTGGCAAGTTGGCCAAGTGGCAAATCTTAATTTTTGAGTTTAATGTTCAGAGCCTAGGACAGAAGTCCGTTAAAGGTCGAGCCATAGCAGATATGTTGACAGAAAATTCCGAGAAGTCCAAAGCATCTGATGAGGATAGTGATGCAGAAGAGTGAATTTTACTTGTATCAAACGACAAATGGATGATGTACTTTGATGGTGCCGTTAACTTAGCCGGGTCAGGTACTGGGGCAGTTCTTATCTTCCCGAATGGACAGCATTTCCTTGTCGCTGCTAAATTGACGTTCCCTTGCACGAACAACATCGCTAAATACGAAGCATGCATTCTCGCCCTCCAAGCCGTCGTTGATATGAAAATTCAGAAGTTGCAAGTTTATGGTGATTCAACCCTTCTTACAAACTAAAGGCAAATGGCAAACACAGGATTCTAAATTGATTCCGTATCATGAGTTCCTGGGGGAGTTGACGGAAGAATTCCAAGAAATATCATTCGAATACTTACCAAGGTCTCAAAATCAGTTCGCTAATGCCCTAGCTACCTTGTCTTCAATGTTACAAGTAGCTGGAGGCTTGGAAATTGAACCGTTGAGAATTGAAATCTTTAGGCGCCCGGCTTATTGTATGACTATGGAAAAGGAAACCTAATGGACAACCTTGGTATCACAACATCTTGAAGTATTTACAGAAAGGGTGAATTCCCCGAAGGAAGTGAAGCAATAGACAGAAAGCATTTGATAAAGCTAGTATCAAAATTCTTTACCAGTGGAGATGTCCTTTACAAAAGGTCATTCAACTCGACATTGCTAAGGTGTGTCGATGCTAAAGAAGCCGATCGTTTAATGAAAGAGATACATGAAGGGGAGTGTGGCCCTCATATGAATGGACACTTCTTGGTGAGAAAGATCATGCGACTCAATTATTATTGGTTGACCATGGAGTCCGATTGCATTCAGCACGTATGATGGTGTCACTAGTGCCAGATTTATGGAGACAAGATAAACACCCCTCCAATTGAACTTCACAAAATGTCTCAACCCTGGCCCTTTTCAATGTGGGGAATTGATGTGATCGGGCCCATTAACCCCAAGGCTTCAAATGGGCATCGATTTGTCTTGGTGGCGATAGACTATTTTACCAAGTGGATCGAGGCCAACTCGTATGTTAATGTTACTGCCAAGACTGTGGCAAAGTTCATTCATCATGACATTGTCACTCGTTATGGGGTGCCAGAGAAGATCATTACCAACAACGGCACTAATTTGAACAACAAAGTTATGGATGGTTTGTTTAGTGAGTTTCGAATTAAGCATTTGAACTCGTCATCGTACCGTCCTCAGATGAATGGAGCAATGGAGGTGGCGAATAAGAACATAAAGAAAATCCCCTCGAAGACTGCTGAAAATTATCGTGATTGGCATCGCGCGCCTCAACCGCATCTCGCCAAGCCACTGCGCGCCTCGGCCGCGTCTCCACCCGTCACCGCCGTTGACACCACTAGTTCCTACCTTTGCAGCATCTGCTGCTGCGTTGCCGCCGCCGTCCATGCTACCATCCGTCGTCGCCGTCGCCAACGCCACCAAGAAACCCTAGATTTTTGGCCAAAAATCGGGTCGAACGTGGGTCACGAACCAGGTAGGGTTTTTGAGCTATTTGGGCCGATTTTAGGTTTGGGTTATTTTGCTTGTGGACTTGTGGGCTTTATTTTTAAAAAAAAGTTAGAGAGGACTGGACCTGCGAGGGGGATTTTCTTATGCGAAAGAGGACCGGCCCGTCGATTTGAGAGATGGCCTAGCTAGAGGTGGCCGAGCCTAGTTTCTTTTCGGAGCGGGCCGGTCAGACCGAACTGTTCGACCGAACTCAACCCGGATCGCTCCCCTTTTTTTAAAAGAATTAAATTAAAAATTATTTTTAAAAATTAAAAAATTAAAAATTAAAGAAAAAATTATTTTAAAAAATTATTTTAAAAAATTCGAAAATCCAAAAATGATGGGTTTTAGTTAGGAATTGCCACGTATTGCCTTTTTAGTATAATTAGGCATTTATTTACTCGTATATTGATTATATTGCATGTTTAGTTTGCATATTTTGTTATGTTTAATTGCATGTGTTTAATTTTACTGCAATTAAGACCTTGATAGCTATGATTATTACTTTATTAATTGCACACCCGCATGATCACCTCACATGTTAGTGGATAGGTATAAAATCAATCCAAACTACTAACAAAAAATCATTTTGTTAAAATGAACAAGATTAGGTACCGAAAGTGCATTAATTGATTAATTAGTGTAATCAAGTCCCCAACTAGATTCTCTAGTTACGTAGGAAGCGAGGTATACTCCCATACTTCGCTTGGTTTCTACCCGACCCCAATAGACTAGTGGCGACTCATTTTGTGCAAAATTCATAGGAAATATCCAAATGTCATGCAGGATATAGGTTTGGGAGAGCTCACGCTTAATAATGGGCCTTAGGCCCATCCTTAGGCAATACCCCTAAACCTGTTTCCTCCCCCCAAGGGTAGGTTGTGACAGGATGAATATTAAAAGCCAGCATTGACATTGAAGGAGGAAGTTCTATAAGAGGACTAGTCGATCACCCTTTCAACTTAGAAAAAAATGAATGAAATCGAACAAAATGATCATGAACTTTACCTAAATATTAGCTGGAAAAACTTATATTTCATCGCCTTAAAAGTACAGGACTCATGGCTAAGGAATTTCAACAAGCTAAAGATCTTCTGTTTGTGTATAGGTACCCAGTGTTTTACCTTCAATTCTTACTTACAGGAATTGCCAGTGAGACTCTCCCAGCGATAATATAAATTAAGTGCTAGCCTGGACTGAGCAAAGGAAATAAAGATTGACTAGCTTAAACATGATGGATAGAACCAGTTGAGCTTAGTGGATAATATATATATATTTGCCCTATTTATGTTTGGCCTCACGGCAAAGTCGGCCAAGGTCCGCCAAGCCGCAGGTGCAAATAAGCAGGCCGGCACAAGCTATTTACTGATTTAGCACACAGAGCTAGACCCGCCCAGACTGCATTAGTTTTTTTGAGAAAACTTTTTTAGCTATTTTAAATCATCGAGCAAGCCTTTGCAAGAGTTTTTATGCCTAATTCCTATATCATCACGCTCCTTGGTCTTGACCTTCTAACTAGTGGGCTGAATATCTAATGGCGATGGTCATACTTATTGCATTATCACTTTGTAAATCAATTCTATTCATTTCAGCCTCAGTACCTCTGACATTACTCCTGATACAATTTCGATCAAGTAACATATTACCATCGTTCATCCATTCAATTCCGTGTTCTTCTTATTGAGCTTCCTCCAGCATTCATCTGTAATTTCAACTTTTCTTCTTAGAAATGAATATCTTCTCCAATTAAATGCTTCATTTAATTAAGTTGGCTTATATAAATCCACAAAGCTAGTTTAGGTACAAAACTAGTTTAGGTTCAGACGTCACAACTTACTACACAAATTGTGCTCAGGCTATGACTTCTGGTCGCCAGAGAGAAGATGAAGCGCCGGCAAAGTTCTGCATTGAAGGCACCTCATTGCTCCCAAATCACTCTCTAAAGGAAGGAGATGTCTACGTCTTTGAGCTTGTTATAATTGATAATATTGAACTCAAAGTCTCCATGTCAAGACTTTGGCGTAAACTATTTTGGTATGCCTACAGAAAAATCTCTGCTTCTTTTATGTTTTGTTTAGTTAATCAGATCAAAGAAAGCGAAACTTTCTGCTGCAAGCAATTGAATGGTGATGATTTCCCGATGTTTATTGGAGAGTAGCAAACGTCACACCAGGATAATGCATCTGCCAAATTTCCAAGACATTGCATATTGTGTCCTTTGTTCAACAAAGTATAAATCGTACTCAAGCAGAGAATGGGATCGATAAAATAAAACGTCAAAGGCAATCCTTATCTGTTGTCCATATGAAGAGTTGATCTATAACAGAGACTTGTAAGTATATTCCTTCCAAGTACTATCTGTCACAATTGAGGTCGTCCCAGAAAAAGAAAGAAAGAATGTCCAGCACCAACTCTGTTTTCATGAAATATGCAATGGTCTCTGGAGATCAATACATATAGATTCAAGGAAAGGTGAGTAAAGGATAAATCTTGCCGTGCATCAATGACATGAAAGGAAGTTCCAATAAGGGGCTAGTTTTCCTCCTTTTCGCCCTACAAAATGGATGAATGACATCAATAGAACAATAATTAGCCTTACGATAATTATAAAACTGAATAGCCATAAAATTTCCATTACTCATGGTCAGCTGGTATCCCAATGCTCTTGACCACGGTACTTTGAAAAATAAAGTAATAGCACCGTCTGTCAGTGAACTTGCTTGCATCCCCGCGGATGAATCATTAGCAGTGAAAATATCCAGCGGTTTCTAAGAGTCGGACACAGCCAGATCAGAAGAAGCGGCACTGCTTGGCTTGCCATTTGCTCTGATGAGATTGCTGAAGCGCCTATCGACTTCCACGCCATAGATGTGCTCCATCTTGGAGCGTTTCATCTCCAAGCATCTCTCGTTCTCCTTTGTTATGGGAGTTACTTGAGGGACTTGACGGGCTGTTCATCATCAGCGTCATTGTTCTGACTCCCAGGTCCATCAGCATCTGCCGTATAAGTCAATATGTCAAGCACTAATACGAAGGCATCAAATGCTATGAAAAGTTTGGAGTGATTCTTTATACTAATTAGATCTCACCTTTTTAAGATTAGGATTTGAAGCTCCGGTATAGTCGCCCGCTTCCTCTGGCAGTCCTACAAATTATGTACAATATCTGAAATAGTCACTGAAATTCAACTCCCTTCAATTTCAGATTAACCATATTAGTTTACACAGATCCTTCTCGATTCCATAGAGCATAGTGACAATGACTATGAATCAACCTCATTCGGAAGCCAAATTATGCAGGAACTCTCACATCAGTGGAATTATTGACCCGAGGAAGAGAGACCTGAGCACCAATTCCACGCACGTGGACACTGCATCTTCTAAAATTCCGGGTACGTGTGTGCCTCATTCTCAACCTCTTAGCATATTGCATCCTTATTCGACAAAGTATAAATCGAACTCATGTGAAGCATGGGATCGATAAAATCAAAGGTCAAAGGGAATCCTCATCCATTGCCATTATAAGATGACTACCATCTGGAACTCACTTCCAACAATGACATAGAAATTAATGGACGAACAATTGAAATGCGCTCGATAACGTAATGCAGAAAAGCATGACAACCTTTCCTTAGGGGATGTCCCAAATCGCTTCTGGAGTAGAATCAGATCCAGCTCTGGGTTGATTCAAGTCAAATTCATCATCTTCAATCGATTTGCGGCAGACTCTGCACGAAACAAGGCCGCTTAGTGTTTTGCCCATGATGATTTCGAGTTGTGATTTGGGGCTTTTTTTTTTTTTTTTTTTTTTTGGTGGGAAAAAGTCCTAAATTTCTAAACGATCGGGCACTGCAATTGTCAAGTTGTGGGGAAATACGAAGAGGCGAGGCTTCCTAACTATATTTATGCGCGTTGTCAATCTTAATTCATGGAGAGATCACAGGTGTGATTTTGAAATTTCATTTTCTTTAATTTAAGAGCTCATCAGATTATCAATTTAACATCATCCCTTGTTCTTTTTCTTTCTTAAAAAAAAAAAAAAACTAATTGGATGTGTGTCCAAAGAAGATAACTATTATTTATAAATAAAGAGGTTGTGATAAGGGGTGTCTAATTTAACTGGACTATTTGGGAGTGCAACAAATTCGAACTGAACCACACCTCGAACCGAGTTCGGTTCCAATCAATTCGGTTTTTCAATTTTCTTTTTTGAAATATTAAAAACAGTTTTAGGGGAAAATGAGAGGGATTGTGTGAATTTTATATTAAGAAGAGATTGTGTGAATTGTTAATCTTCTCCAATTCACCCGAACCGAGTAGAAAATATACAAAAATTCAGTTTGGTTCAAGTTTCGATTCAGTTTTCGAGTTTAGCTTTGACACCTCTAATCGTGATAGAGATGATTAATGTGTTAACAACCCATGAAGCATTGTGTACGCTATTGCTATTGTAGAGTCTGAGAGCACAATATTAATGGCATTTAGGCATCAAATTGCTGGGTTGGGTTGGGATAGAGGACTCCAAATTTTTATGCTAGAAAATACTAGCATAAATGGACATCATGTTTGCCTTATTCTTTAGGGTTTGGTCATATTTATTCTTTTTCTCATCATATATCGGTTCACAGAACTTTCTACTTGGGAGAGTGTCACTTGTGAATTCGTAAAGAGATAAATTCAAAATAACCAAGATATTGCGATTTTTATGTATTAGACGGATCGTGGCTAGGGCAGCTCAAGACCAACACAGTTGGCCTATGTTTGCGAGAGAAGCTTGTCTGCATCAAATGTCTGCAAGCGTTGGGTTCACACCGGTACGGACGATCTTGTGTTCAAAGTCTCGATCTTCAGCAATGCTGGTAAGGACCGATTGAGACGAACATCAGAAGTGTCACTTGAGGCTGTATACCAACCACAGTGAGGGAGGGTTGCAGACACAAGGTCCAAGTGTTGAAAAAGGCAGTAACAACCATAATTTAGGAATCTAATGATTTCCCGTTTAAGTATAAATGCCTCCCTAAAATGTCAGAATCTTATCAAGAAGGAGCAATTCTTTGTTTGGAATATCTTCTCCCTCTAAGCCTCCGGTTCTGGCTCTTTCAGGCTCTCTTATCCTCTTGCATTCCGTTTTAGCATCAATCCACTTCAATTATTAAAGTTGCTTAAGTATCAATAAATGAAAATGAAATGTGTTGCTACATCTATTAATCGTCATTTTGGAAGTTCTCCTTGCGGATGCATCCCTAACTCTGATACACGTGAAACAACAATTTACATGTAATAATTGTCATTTCGGGACTCAAGGTCGACCCTCCTTTGAAAAGGAGTAGCAGAGAAAGCTTCTCCTATGAGCACGAGAGTGGGAGCAAAATCAGTAGATTAGGCTTTGCTTTTGAGTGGACGAGGCTATGCCAGCAAGTCCAAATTGAAAATTGGTAGACCGATTGGAGTTTCGATTTGGGGATTCTTCCGTGGACAATTCCTTAAATTTGAAGCGTTCGGGCCCTACGTTGTTAATTTGTGATGGAAATTCGACGAGATGAGGAGCAAGAGGAGCATGCGGAGCATGGGATCAATAAAATAAAAGGTCAAAAGCAAATCCTTATCTGTTGCCCATATGGAGAGTTGATCTATAACTCAAGACTTTTAAGTATACTCCTTCAGGTAATATCTGTCACAATTGAGGTGGTCACAGAAGAGGCAAGAAAGAATGTCCTGCATCGACTCTGTTTTCATGAAATATGGGGAGGTCTCTGGAGATTAACACAAATAGATTCACGGAAAGGTGAATTGAGGATAATTCTTGCCATCCATCCATAACACAAAAGAAACTTTCAATTAGAGGGCTAGTCTGTCACCTTCTTGCATTACAAAAATGGATGAATGGCGTCAACAGATCAAAGATTGTAAAACTGAATTGCAATAAAATTCCAGAACTCATGGTCAGCAGGTGTCCCAATGTTCTTGACCTTAGGGCTTCAAAAATAAAGTAATAACAGCATCCGTAAGTGAACTCGCTTGTCTCCTCTCAAATAAATCATTAGCAGTAGAACTATCCAGCAGCTCCTTTGAGTCAGACACAGCCAGATCAGAAGAAACAGGACTGCTCGGCTTTCCCCTTTTGCTGATGAGATTACTGAAGCGACCATTGACTTCCGCTCCATAGTGTGCCCCATCTTGAACGTTTTGTCTCCAAGTATCTCTTCTTCTCCTTTGTTATGGGAGTTACTAGGGGGACTCTGTCAGCAATCATCAGGCCATAATCTTTGAGCCCCACGTACTTCATCAGCTTCATAGTTCTGACTCCCTGGTCGCACAACATCTGCAGTATTAGTCAATATGTTAAGCACTAATACAGATGCGTCAGATGCTGTAAAAAGAAATGATGGAGTGATTTTTTAGAGTAATTAGATCTCACCTTTTTAAGACAAGAATTTGAAGTTCTGCTTTAGTGACCAGCTTCCTCTAGTAGTCCTACAAAATGATGTACAATTTCTGAAACTGTTGCCTCTCACATCAGTATAGTTTCTGTCTTAAGGAAGATATACCTGAACACCGATTCCATACTCTTGAGAGTACACGGGCAATCCAAGCTCCACATTTGCTTCCATGGAATCACGTCTACCATCCTGCAGGTTATAGGCACGTAAAATGTGCCTCAAACCTATTCCTCTCCTTTGTGCCCTCGGAGGTAGACCAGCATGCCCCTACCAGCCGCTTCTATCTGCTGCATCGCAATTGCAAGCTGGTCACAGTTGTGTCTAGCAGATCCAAACATGTCTCCTGGGATGCAGGATACCCTCACAAGGACATCTTGATGACCTCCAACGTCACTCTGTTCAGATGTCAAACAATATAGTATGAATCGCATGATAAGAAATATTGCTGTCTGAAGGGAGGACATAAAATAGGAAAAACTAGAGATACTGCTTTTAATCAAAATTACAGCATTCCTATATCAATTGCAGACACATATAGGTCCCTTATCAATCATTTCATAGACTATAAGAGAGAAAAATGCTCCCAGCAGTTCACTAAAATCCTAACAATCATTTCTCCCAGTGTTAATTTTCCTGTCCAGACAAAATTTGTTATCCAACTAAGATAAATTTGGTACTCCAAATTATGATTGACACATTGTTAGGTATTTTTTTACAAGCTTCCAAAAACATTTAATGGAGTTCCACCCAAAAGATACCATCAATTTTTCAGTGGTGTGATTATTCAACTCTAAAGCTTGACAGTGTTCTAGTAAAATCATTGTTAAACGAAATCATGCAATGGAAGTACATAAGATGAAGCGCAAATTGAAGTTGAGTTGAAAAATTGGACTGATACAAACAAGATCTTTAAAGTTTACAATTAATCCATTCAAAACTCTCTGTTTATCAGTTTCTGAATTCTTAAAACAGTTTTAGCAATTAACTCATAATTTATCTCAACTTGACCATTGCAATTTGCTCGATTCCATCAATATCGACCTATAGCAATGGGCTGTAAAAGGCCCCACATTGTTGGTAATCTTGCAGCAGCAACATGTTCAACTCATTTATCTTTTTTCCAGCGGTACCGTAAATTTATGCATCTAATGAGCAGTGAAACTTTCTTAATCATACAGTATTTCTCAATATACAAGTCAGACAATCTAGATGTTTTATCCCTATTTCCTGGAGATACTGTCGAGAATGCACTTCAAACTCGTCAACTGACATTTACACATGAGTTTTGAAAGAGGTAAATACAAGAAAATGTACATAAAAATAACTGCAGTCACAAGCTCATTGACATAATTTGGCAAGAAATCCTGGCAATTTATAACCATCTACTAATCTAACGACACCACACATAAAAAATTAAGAGAAACAACTCTTCCGAACCCAAAATCATTGATCTGCATGGTGTTGACGAGCGGAATAACAACCACAAGCTTAAAGCATAAACTAAAGTTGAGACATGAATAAACCAAAATAGCTTATGCTTCTCTCCTACTTGCTAAGTAAAACAGCCATCCCTAAGAGACTCTTTTTTCCCACATCACCCAGGGTTCCAAGTTTTCTACTCTTCATTTATCCACTCCCAAAAAGGGGCAATGCTGCTGTGACAACATCTTGGCCAAAAAAGCCAATACTTAAGAAGTGAAAGTTCCAGCTGAAATTGGATTCGATTGGGGACTACATGTCCTTAAAAAGTACTTGCATTGGATTTCTGGGAAGAGAATACATACCTGATTAGATCAGCAATAAATAAAATCTTCAAGTTCTCCTGCTATGCAAGCTCACAAAACTTTAGGTAATCTTGCCATGGAGCCACCATCATCCACTAACTCACAAAGAACTGCCACAGGCACCAATCCAGCTAATACAGCAAGGTTGACAGAAGCCTCTGTATGCCCAGCTCTTTTCAGGATACCAGCCTCCCTGTACTTCAATGGGAAAACATGTCCCAGCCTGTTGAAATCTTCAAGTTTTGGAATCTCCAGACGTAAGAGCCAAAGCCGTCGCTGCCCTGTCACGCATTGATACACCTGTAGTCGTCCCATGCTCTGCATCCTATAACAATATTGCTTAACTACCATCCATTACAAGGTAAGAGAAGAGATGATTAAAGAAAATAACTAAGCTGATCGAAGGCTATTAGGAAATCAAGAATTCGAGAAAACAATATTGTTCTACTGAACCATAAAAGTGCGCGTTATCTATCATTACTTTCGAAAATTGATTATCCCTACCTGAAGGAACCAGTAGTAGTCAATTATCTTCAACTAAGTTTTGATAAAAAAAACTCAAGGATTGAAAAATAGATTTAGGGGAATAAAAGCACATACCGCAGTCACAGTGAATGCAGTCCGAAGCTTGTCTTCATTCTTCCTCTGTCAGAGGAAGTTGCAAGAGCTTCAAATCTTCCCTCTTTCATGCTCGCACAAGCAATCCCAAAGCGCCATACTTCACAACGAAATGCCATAAGCCTAAGGTGATGCCATTATAAGTTCACTCTCAATTGCGTCCGTCCTCATCGCCAACCGCCACTACAAATCTAGAATCCGAAGCGTCTCACTCTCCGGTATCACCACAGTTAGATCAGACGAAAGACCAATTCGCGAAGAAGGGTCGGCCTGAAGCAGCAGAATTGGAGGATCACGAGTTTCGGCAGCCTCGGTAGGAAACAAGGCCGCTCGGGTCTTCGCCATGAAGGTCGAACACCGACTGGAGTTTGGACTTGGGGCCTTTCTGGCCGTCGACAAAAGCCCTAAATTCGAAACAATCGGGCACTGGCATTGTCAATCTGTGGGGAATCTTTCAGCAGAAAACGCAAGCGTTTGATGAAGGTCGCTTTTTGGAGTCTTTATCCGATGGAGATTAGAATCTGAGGAGACAATAAAGAGCGATTTTCCAGTGATATCAACTTGGACCATCTTTCTGCTCTTCAGATTTGAAGTGGTGATGGAAAGAAGATGGATGGAGGGAGACGGGGGAAGAAGAGGAGGGAACGGGGTGTAGGCTTTGCGATGGCTGAGCTCACCGCAACGGACGTTACAAAACAAGAAGAAGTCTTTGTCTTCTCTCTTGACGACGAGAGTCTCCACTTTAGAATTTTTTTTTTCAAAGATTAATGATTAAAAGAAAATTTCTACTGGGCTCCAAAAAATTAACACAAAAATAAAAAGGAGCTGGCAGGAAATGATCTGGGCCGTAAAGCCTAAACCGCCCTCCCGCCATCCCTACTTTGCTGCGCTCATCCATGCACTTGCCTGGAGAAGCTGTTCCGAGAGGACGTGTGGCATAAAAAAACAGAAAAAAACAAAAGAAAAGCATAATATAATGTATAAGAACTCATGTGTACTCCTACGTATTCATTTACTATTGATAACTCTATAAAAAATAGAATTATTTTACCTATTTTAGGCATCAATTAATGCATTATCTGTGAGAAAATATTTGGATTTCCTTCTGATTATTTGAATTTTTCTTGTTTATGTAGAATAATGAGATATGGAGAGGATAAGGAAAAGAATGTCAACTATCAGGAATTCAAATAAAAGAATGTCAACTATCAGGAATTCAAATAAAAGCAGCAGTGGAAGATAGATATCAAATCAGGAAATTCTTGATTTTATTCTCTAATGTTATCTGCAAGCGTTGGGAGATAGATATCTGGGATATATCCTATAAATAGAGCCAGAGAAAGCAGCTAGGGTTTTGGGGGTTAGATCGTTTTTCATTCTTCTGAGAGTTTATCAAGTATTTTGAAGAGAAGACAAAAGTGGTGACAGAATTCTTGTTCTTTGATTCAAGATGCTGGGTTTGATCTGTATTTTTATTTATTCTTCTACTATGTTCTAATTTTCTTTTGTTAGGGCTACGATGTAGCCTAACCATGATGATATGAATTTCATGATTTTTATGTTTTACAATTGATTTTATTCATGTGAGTTATATATTATTGCGTTTAATGCTTGAGTGACTGGCCACCACTTGAATGATCTGATGTGCATGTTTGAGACTGAGAGGTGATAATATGCAATTACTCATTATAATATATAACCATGAATTAAACGTGGATAGAAATATACCGCGTTATTTGTGTAGCTTTTGGTGATAAGGTGATCCAAAAGACTCATTTTAAACCGGGAATATTCATAGTTTTTAATGCACTCATGTTTATTTTAATTCACATAGAGATATAGTGGATTAATAAGCTGAGTAGGTTTGCTATATCTATAGGATAGTAAATAGATTAGGAAATTCCGCTATCACATGTTTGATATCATTCTTGTATTCACAACAATCTGAAATTCATATTTAGTGATTATGGTGAAATCGGATGCTCTAACATATTTATCTGATTGATTTTACTGCATTTATTCTTCAAGTTTTGTTTTTAATTTATTCTAAATTATATTTTGATTTGTTAGATAAATTTTAGAATTAATCTATTTTAGTATTTAATTAGTTTATTAATCATCGATCTCCGTGGGACGATACTTTTTCTTATCATTATATTACTTGTTCGATACGTGCACTTGCGTTTAGAATTTTACGAACAAGTTTTTGGCACCGTTGCCGAGGATCGTTTGTTTATTACTAATTAATATTGATACCAGATAATTCTAAGTTTAATCTAGCTTTCGTTTTGTTTTATTTTTCAGGGTGTACATCAGTTTATGACACTTAGCCAACAAGGGGAACTTGTTGAGCTTGATCCAGAAATTGAGCGTACATTCAAAAAGCGACTAAAAGAACAGAAAAATCACGCTAAGATGGCAAACGGTGAGAATGAAAATCCACGTAGACTCTTAAGAGATTATGCTGCGCCAATAGTTCAAGGCACCACATCAAGTATCAGAAGACCTGCAATTCAAGCAAACAACTTTGAGATTAAGCCGTCACTTATTCAGATGCTTCAACAATCAGTGCAATTCAGTGGGCTACCAAGCGATGATCCAAACGCTCATATCGATGCTTTTCTTGAAATCTGTGACACCATTAAATATAATGGAGTTACAGATGATGCTATTAAATTGAGATTATTTCCATTCTCTCTTAGAGTTAAAGCTAAGAGTTGGCTTTCTTCTCTTCCTGCAGGATCAATTACTACATGGAATGATATGGCTCAGAAATTTCTTGGTAAGTTCTTTCCACCTGCAAAGTCTGCGAAGATGCTTAACGATATTACTAATTTTATGCAAATGGATAATGAATCATTATATGAAGCATGGGAAAGTTTCAAAGAATTTCTTAGGAGATGCCCACATCATGGACTACCTGTATGGATGCAGGTACAAACTTTTTATAATGGCTCTAGCGCAAATCTTCATTCTATGATTGATGCAACTGCAGGAGGAACTCTAAATAATAAAACACCAGAAGAAGCCTACAACTTATTAGAAGAGATGGCGTCCAATAGTTATCAGTGGCCTACTGAGAGATTACCAATGCGAAAAGTTAGCGGAGTTCATGAAGTGGATGCTTTTGCTGCAATTGCTGCACAATTTGAAACACTCAACAAAAAGCTTGATAATATGAGTGTTTCAGCAATGAAAATTCACAATTTGACATGTGATTTTTGTGGTGGAGGACATGTTAGCACAGAGTGTCAGGTAGGTAATACTTTCAAACAATCTCATGAAAATTCTAACTTTGTTGGGAATTTTAACAGGTCACAAAATAATCCCTACTCCAACACGTACAATCCGGGATGGCGCAATCATCCAAATTTTTCATGGAACAATCAGAATGTGACGAGACCATCTGGATTCAAACAATCAGAAGAGACAAAATCAAATTTGGAAAATATAGTCACCAAACTTGCTAACACAACTCATGACTTCATCAAAAGCACGGATGTAAGATTTCAAAACCAAGAGGCTTCAATCAGAAATCTGGAGATGCAAGTGGGTCAGTTAGCAAGCATGATGTCAGGAAGGCAACAGGGTTCTTTGCCGAGCAACACAGAGAAAAATCCAATTGAAAACATAAAGGCTATTACCCTGAGAAGTGGTAAACAAGTAGGAGAAGAAGAGATTTCCAGAGACAAAGAAGAGGTGATCAATAAACAATCAAAGAAGACAAGTAAGACTAAAATTTTTCCAGATAATCCCAAGCCATATGTGCCGCCAATTCCATTCCCTCAGCGACAAAATAGATAAGCAATTTTCTAAATTTCTTGATGTATTTAAAAAATTGCACATTAACATTCCTTTTGCAGATGCTTTAGCGCAAATGCCTAGTTATGCAAAAATTTTGAATGAGATTTTGGCAAACAAAAGGAAACTGGAGGATTATGAAACTGTGAAGTTAAATGAGGAGTGTTCAACCATCCTACAAAACAAATTGCCTCCGAAATTAAAAGATCCAGGGAGTTTTACTATTCCTTGCACTATTGGGGATTCTTACTTTGAAAAAGTATTATGTGATTTAGGTGCAAGTATTAATCTGATGCCTTATTCTGTTTTCAAGAAATTAGGATTGGGCGAGGTAAAAGCAACCACAGTGTCACTTCAACTGGCTGATCGATCAATTAAATATCCGAGAGGTATTGTGGAAGATGTTTTGGTAAAAGTTGACAAATTTATCTTTCCTGCAGATTTCATAGTTCTTGACATGGAGGAAGATTTTGAGGTACCACTTATCTTAGGTCGACCTTTTCTAGCAACAGGAAGAGCTCTTATTGATGTACAATAGGGGAAGTTGATCCTTAGAGTTCAAGATGATCTTGTTTCATTTAATGTTTTTAAAGCAATGAAATATCCATCTGATGATAATTCTTGTTTTAGAGTTGAGACAGTTGACAAGTTGGTGAATAAGGTTTTTCAGGAAAATATTTTTGAAGATCCACTTGAAGCATGTCTAATTCAACTAAGGGACAAAGATATTCATAATGAGGAGATAAAGGAGTACGCAAATTTCATGGAGGCAATTCCACCATATTCAAGGCAAAAGGCAATTAAATTTGAAGAGTTGGGACAACACATTACAAAGCCTAAACCATCAATTGAAGAGCCTCCAATTCTTGAACTCAAACCCTTACCTTCTCATTTGAAATATGCTTATTTAGATGAAGTTTCTTCTTTACCGGTAATTATATCTTCTTCTTTGACAGATTTGATGGAGGAGAAATTGCTCAGAGTATTAAGAGAGCATAAATGTGCAATTGGATGGAAAATAGCTGATATCAAGGGAATTAGTCCTTCCATTTGCATGCACAAAATTTTGATGGAAGAGCAATATAAATCCACTATCCAACCTCAGAGGCGTTTGAACCCGAAGATGCAAGAAGTAGTGAAAGCTGAGGTAATTAAGCTACTTGATGCAGGTATCATCTATCCTATCTCTGATAGTTCTTGGGTAAGTCCTGTACAAGTTGTGCCAAAGAAAGATGGTATGACTGTTCAGAAAAACAACAATAATGAATTGATTCCAACTAGAACAATTACTGGGTGGCGTGTGTGTATGGATTACAGAAAATTAAATGATGCCACTAGAAAAGATCACTTTCCTTTACCTTTTATTGATCAGATGTTAGAAAGACTTGCAGGGCATTAATTTTATTGCTTTTTGGATGGATATTCGGGGTATAATCAAATTCCTATTGCACCGAAGATCAAGAGAAAACTACTTTCACTTGTCCCTATGGTACTTTTGCTTTTAGAAGAATGCCCTTTGGTCTTTGTAATGCACCAGCTACTTTTCAAAGATGCATGATGGCTATTTTCTCTGATATGGTTGAAAAATATATTGAGATTTTCATGGATGATTTTTCCGTTTTTGGCCTATCATTTGATTCTTGTTTAAATAATTTGGCTTTGGTCTTACAAAGATGTGAGTAGACTAACCTTGTTTTGAATTGGGAGAAGTGTCACTTTATGGTGCAGGAAGGAATAGTGCTTGGGCATAAAATTTCTCGAAACGGAATAGAAGTCGATCGAACCAAAGTGGAGGTCATTGCAAAATTACCTCCGCCAACATCTATGAAACTTGTCAGAGGATTTTTGGGGCATGCAGGATTTTACAGGTGATTTATAAAAGATTTTTCAAAAATTGCTAAACCACTTTCTAATCTTTTGGAAAAAGATGCTCCTTTTAATTTTTCCGTTGAATGCATGCAGGCTTTTAACACTTTAAAGGAGAAGTTAATATCAGCACCAATTATGACAGCACCAAATTGGGATTTACCTTTTGAGCTGATGTGTGATGCTAGCGATTCTGCAGTAGGAGCTGTTTTGGGACAAAGGAAGAATAAAAATTTTCAAACCATATACTATGCCAGTCGAACCTTGTTAGGTGCACAATTGAATTATTCAACAACAGAAAAGGAACTTTTGGCGGTAGTATTTGCTTTTGATAAATTTCGTTCTTATTTAATTGGCTCAAAAGTTATAGTTTATTCGACCACTCGCTCTTTAAGTATCTCGCTTGAAAATAAAGAATCAAAACCCAGGTTGATCGGTGGATTCTATTACTGCAAGAATTTGATTTAGAAATCAAAGATAAGAAGGGGACTGAAAATCTAATTGCATATCACTTATCAAGAATTCCAAATTCAAAGGAAGAGGTAAGACCAATTTTGGAAGAGTTCCCTGATGAGAAAAATTTTTCCATCAAGTTAATTCCTTGGTATGCTGACTTTGTAAATTATTTGGTTAGTAATGTTCTTCCTCCTGAATTATCATATCAACAGAAGAAAAAATTCTTTTTTGATGTTAAATTGGGAAGAACCTTTCTTGTTTAAAGTATGTACGGATCAGGTCATAAGGAGATGTGTTCCAGATGAAGAGAAGGCAAACATTCTACATCATTGTCATGATGGAGAGACAGGTGACCATTTTGGTGCCACAAAAACTGCAGCTAAGATTTTACAATCCGGATTTTATTGGCCTACACTTTTTAAAGATGCATACTCCTATGTAGCTTCATGTGATAGGTGTCAAAGAACTGGAAATATTTCAAGAAAAAATGAGATGCCTTTAAACAACATTATTGTGTGTGAATTATTTGATGTTTGGGGTATTGATTTCATGGGACCCTTTACATTTTCGTATGGAAATTTATACATTTTAGTGGCTGTGGAGTATGTGTCTAAATGGGTAGAAGCTGTAGCATTACCAACAAATAATGCTAAAGTTGTGGTGAAATTTTTGAAGAAAAATATTTTTACCCGATTCGGCACTCTTAAGGCAATCATAAGTGATAGGGGGACACATTTTTACAACAAGCAATTTGAAGCACTTTTGAGTAATTATGGAGTCACACATAAGGTTGCAACCCCTTATCATCCTCAGACTAGTGGTCAAGTAGAGATTTCAAATAGGGAAATCAAGAGAATTTTAGAAAAAACAGTGAATGCCTCTAGGAAAGATTGGTCAATAAAACTTGATGATGCACTTTGGGCCTATAGGACAGCGTTCAAAACTCCAATTGGGATGTCTCCTTTTAGGCTAGTGTTTGGAAAGGCTTGTCACTTACCAGTGGAATTAGAGCATAAAGCATATTGGGCATTGAAATTTCTGAATTTTGATATGTAGTCTGCAGGTGAAGAAAGATTATTGCAACTGAATGAATTGGAGGAATTTCGCAATGAGGCCTATGAAAATTCTAAGTTGTACAAGGAGCGTACAAAAAGATGGCATGACAAGCACATATTCAGAAGAGACTTTAAAATTGGTCAAAAAGTCTTACTTTATAACTCTCGTCTTAAACTTTTTCCAGGAAAGTTGCGATCTAGATGGTCTGGTCCTTTTACAGTTACACAAGTATTCCCATATGGAACAGTTGAAGTTGCGCATGACAATGAGGGCACATTCAAAGTGAACGGTCAACGTTTGAAGCCCTACTTTGAAGGTGGTTACAACAAGCAAAAGACCACCATTGAACTTCATCCTCCAGAATAGCGATATTTGAGATAGTTTGGCTGAAAACTATAAAGCAAGCGCTTCTTGGGAGGCAACCCAAGCATTTTAATTATGTTTTTATTTATTTTTAAGTTTACGTTTTGCAAAAAAAAAAAAAAAAAGATTAACTTTTCTCTATTTTATCCAGGTTAATTTTTAGGGAGCACATTTCAAGAGTTTAATCATCAAGGTCATCTATGGACTCATCCTACAACCAGGGAGTTTTCTTCTTCCTATTTCTATTTTTCGCATTGAGGACATTACTTCATTCAAGTTTGTGGGGGGAGACAAATTTTTGGATAATTTTTTTTTATCATGGTTGCTTTCCTAGTTGTAAATTTTTATGATTCTTAGGAAAATTTAATTTTTATTTAAACTTGCAATTGATGTGTGAGTTAATCTTAATTCTGATTATGTTGATCCACTTATTGAGCACTAAAAGTCATTACTTTTTGAATTATGTGTAAATCTAGAGAACATTCATGTGAAATATGTGATTTTCTTAAATTTCACCCAAATCTTAAAATTGTTTGATTTTCTCTTGAGGCGAAATCCTAAGCTAAATCTAATTGAGAAAATGATATAGGCAGTTTTTGGATCGATTAAGCCTTTCAAGCCAACCTTATTTATTTATCCCTAGTCACCCCGTTGAGCCTTAATTATTACCCAATTTTTCAGTGGCACCCATATATGTTTAGCCTAGCCGTGATCAAATTATATCCTTATCCCATGCCCTATGAACACGTTGATTTTCTTTTGGGAAAAAAAATTATTTGAGTTTGATAGAAATTTGGGAGGAATGATGGAGTAAAAAGAAGAAAAAAAAAAGTGATTACAGTGGTTGTTTGGGGTGTATTGTCAAAAAAAAATTGCTTTTATGGTTCCATATCCAACTTTCAATTGAGTGAGCCATTTGGATACTCAATGGGTTGGAAATTTTTATGTTATATTTGGAGGGACTTTGGGAGAAACTCCACCATAAAGCAATTCAAAAAAAAAAAAAAAAAGAGAGAGAGAAAAGAGAGAGAGAAAAGGAAAGAAAAAAAAAAAGAATGATGATATATGGCGGCAGAAAAATTATCTTGAAGGAGTGAAATTGGACAGTGACATTGGCTCTAATTAGATCCTCGAAATCAACGTGTTGATGGGTGATTTGAGCTTAAAATTCCCGTTATCTCACCTTTAGCCCAGCCTTACATTGCAACCCGAGAAAAGTCCTATTGATTTTTGGTTGGATGATTAGCTTACATTAGTGAAGAGAGGAATGAAAAGCAAACCTATGAGATTTGGTCATAATTATTGAGAATTTTTGAGAGGTTACATGTTAATGTGAATTTATTTAGATTACATATAATTCGAAAAAGATGAGAACTCACACACACACACTTGGATCATATAGTTAGAATTGGTCTTAACTTATAAATCGATTTCAATGTTTGGATGAAATTTATGTTTTTCTTTGAATTATGAATTTGAGCAATTATAGAAAGATGTCATGGAGAAGGTTGTTAGGTTGAGTATGTGCTATGTCCTACTTTTGCTCGAGGACTAGCAAAATGTTAAGTTTGGGGATTTGATAACTCTATAAAAAAAATAGAGTTATTTTACCTATTTTAGGCAACAATTAATGCATTATCTGTGAGAAAATATTTGGATTTCCTTCTGATTATTTGAATTTTCCTTGTTTATGCAAAATAATGAGATATGGAGAGGATAAGGAAAAGAATGTCAACTATCAAGAATTCAAATAAAAGCAGCAGTGGAAGATAGATATCAAATTAGGAAATTCTTGATTTTGTTCCCTAATGTTATCTGCAAGCGTTGGGAGATAGATATCTTGGAATATCCTATAAATAGAGACAAAGAGAGCAGCTAGGGTTTTTTTTAGAGGGAGTTAGATCGTTTTTCATTCTTCTGAGAGTTTTTCAAGTATTTTGAAGAGAAGACAAAAGTGGTGACAGAATTCTTGTCCTTTGATTCAAGATGCTGGGTTTGATCTATATTTTTATTTTTATTTCTTATTCTACTATGTTCTAATTTTCTTTTGTTAGGGCTACGATGTAGCCTAACCATGATGATATGAATTTCATGATTTTTATGTTTTACAATTGATTTTATTCATGTGAATTATATATTATTGCGTTTAATGCTTTTGAGTGACTGGCCACCACTTGAATGATCTGATGTGCATGTTTGAGACTGAGAGGTGATAATATGCAATTGCTCATTATAATATATAACCATGAATTAAACGTGGATAGAAATATACCGCGTTATTTGTGTAGCTTTCGGTGATAAGGTGATCCAAAAGACTCATTTTAAACCGGGAATATTCATAGTTTTTAATGCACTCATGTTTATTTAATTCACATAGAGATATAGTGGATTAATAAGCTGAGTAGGTTTGCTATACCTAGAGATAGGATAGTAAATAGATTAGGAAATTCCGCTATCACATGTTTGATATCGTTCTTGTATTCACAACAATCTGAAATTCATATCTAGTGGTTATGGTGAAATCGGATGCTCTAACATATTTATCTGATTGATTTTACTGCATTTATTCTTCAAGTTTTGTTTTTAATTTATTCTAAATTATATTTTGATTTGTTAAATAAATTTTAGAATTAATCTATTTTAGTATTTAATTAGTTTATTAATCATCGATCTCCGTGGGACGATACTTTTTCTCATCATTATATTACTTGTTCGATACGTGCACTTGCGTTTAGAATTTTACGAACAACTATATTAGCCGTCACGTAGTTTTTGAACATTTTAAAAATATAGTTTTGTAATATTTAATACATTATATTATTATACTAGACAAATCAATCATATTTAGATAAGCACGTACTTAAACGATATATATAAATTTAACCATTGAAAATTTTCGATTAATTTATAATTGTACTTATTCTGAATTCTGCATCAAGATGGCAACACTAAGATTTCTTTCTTTGCCTCCCTTTCTGTGAAACTCCTAAAACGTGTCATTTTCCCTTGGGTGCTACTCCCTAATGAGAGGCAATGCCTCATCCAAACAAATCGCTCATGCAAATCCGTCCTACCAAATAGCAGCGCCCCATGAATTGTATCCCTAAGGCTATAGGTCCATTCAACGTGACAACAAGAAAGTCCAATCATGGGCATACGCATCGACACTCCAATTCCATCGAAAAACACCCGGGCACTCTCATATAGCACGAGATGCCACGGCAAACGATCTCAATTGAAACACCACAAACCGGAGCTTGTGAAAATGATCACGGAAAAAACTACTCATGCCGATCATATCTACTCCCACCCACCAAAACAACCAAATGAACCCGGAATTGACTCAAATCGGCACCTCCTTCCACTTCAATTTGAGAATCAAAAGGCGTGAGACTCACTTACCCCAGCTTTCCCAGGGATTATGCAACACCACACCATCAGATTGATTGTACCACCGGGCAAAGTCTCTAGCTTTGCAATGAAACCCATTACAAGGTACGACAAAAGATGACTAAAGAATAATTACTGAGCATCTTATGACACATACCACAGTCACGGTGAAGCTTCTGGTCATTCTCCCTCTGATTCACCATCAAAGGAAGTTGCAAGCTCTTCAAATCTTTCGCCTTTCATGTTCACACAAACAATCCCAGTGCCGCACCCCACGACAAATGCTATAGCCTAAGGTGCTGCAATTGTAAGATCACCCTTGATTCTCTCTGCCCTCATTGTCTACCTCCGCTACAATCTGGAATTCGGTTCCGACTGCTGTGACATGGTCAGTTATGGATGGACAATTAAAATGCACTCGACAATGTAATGCAGAGAGCACACCAACCTTTCCTTGGCGGATGTCCTCGACCGCTCCTGGAATAGAAGCAAAGCCTGCCGTGGTCGGTCCAAGTCCTATTTATCTTCTCGCACATGGAAACAAGTGCTCATGGGGCGAGGTATCAGCCGAAACCGCTCCAAGCGCTACTGCATTGAGCTACAATTCAATGCCGACTGATTCATCCCCAAGCAGTCTTGCTCATGGCAACATCGCCAGAGTAAGACAAAGTTTCACCTCCGGCTGGTATCACCGCAGTTAGGTAGGCCGGAAGCAGCAAATTGGATGATTTTTAGATATTTGCAGACTCTGCATGATACAAGGCCTCTTTTTGTGTCAACAAAGGCCCCTAACTTCGAAGCCATCGAGCACTGCATTGTTAATTTCTGGGGAAGTTCGAAGAGACGCACACTGTTGACGATGCTCATGCTCTGTTTTCATGGACAAATATGATATCATGTTGATGTGCATCCTCTACTTTCACTGCATTATAAACCGAGAGGATGCAGTAGAGGTGATCAGTGTTCGTAACCCATGAAGCATTACCATGGGACTTTAAAACTAGTGTACGCTATTGTAGTGTCCGAGGAATAATATTAGTGGCATTTTGGCTTGAAATTGCCGGGTTGAGAGTGAGGACTCGAGAGTTTTTTGCTAGAAGATAGCAGCATAAATGTACATTTTGTTTGCCTTTTTTTCTTTAGTGTTTGCTTGTATTTATTCGGTTCCTCATCGTATATTGGTTTGCATAATATCCACTTGGTAGAGTGTTGCTTACGAATTCGTAAAGAAATAACATTCAGATGAACCAGTAAATTGCTACTCTTAGGTATTTCGACAAATCATGGCCAAGCCAACTTGGGACTAGGCATGCTCGGTTCCCACCTAGGAACCATGAACCAGCGCACCTGGTCCTAAAACTGTACCAATATCCCTAGGAACCGCCCAAAACCAACCGGTTGTATGGTCCAAGCGGTTCTAGGTTTGGACAGTTCTTTTTGCTCACCCATACTCAAGACCTATCAATACAGTTTTGCAGCAAACGTGTCCAGTGGTTGGCTCACGTTCGTAAGAGGTGTATCAAACGAGGAAATGTTGTTGATGAGGACTTATTAACAAGGCGTATAGTGTGTCTAACTCAGTGAGGGTTGACCAATTGTGATTATACGGTTTGGCCATTTTGATGCAATGACCAGGAAAAGTTCAAGTTCTGAAGAGTTACAAGATAGCTTTGTATTATTCTATGACCAATTAAAGTGTATGAAAAGAAGATTGATAACTTCAGATTTTGATTACATTCATGTGCATCTCTTACAATTAATCCTTCATGGCCTTGTAGGAATGAAAAATAGTTGAATCAGAGTGAAATTTTATTGGACGAATGTGAATTCTCTACTCCACATATTCCTCTTGTGGGTGTGTCGACGTACCACAACCATTGATATAAGAATCATTTGTATACCTTGCCAGTTGATAATTGATTGATACACCAATAAAATTTCAAGGCAGAGGATCTCCATTCTCATTAGACATGTCAACAGTCTTTTTATCTCCTGCTTCAAAGTAGAAACTCACCCCTCTAATCAGATAAAGAATGTTTTGACAAGATTCAACTCATTTCAACAAAATTCATTCATTCTCATTTCCAGTATACTCAAACTTCCCTTTTAATCCTCTAACTCTTGGCCAAATCTTTATCCATCTACATTCAAGTAACAAACATACAAAGTCACCTATTCAGTCTATTGAACCATTCAAAACAGAATTCTCTCAACCATAAACAATGTTCCTTGAAAACCACTATAGCTGAACATTTCAAGATAAAACAAACAACTTATGAGCATCTGTAGTCTACCCAAGATCAGCACATATGAATTTGATATACAGAATCACCTACACAAATCTTAAGCAAAGAATGATATATATACATTTTACCTTGATATTGATCACCTTTGACCACCCCCGACCACCCCCAGATCAAAACGATTAACATATCAACTCCAATCGTCAATATACATGATCACCACATCACTGAACCCACAACGAATGAACAAGAAAGTTTGCGTCAGTGAGAGGAACCAACTTTTGAACATATAAATGTAAAAACTATCGAGCACTACATCCAATCCATGTCACATGTGTTTAGAGTGTGCTCCAAACTATAAATAATGCAGGAGGTCATGATCATAAAATCAACTTTGTGACGTATTCGGACGCTCAAAATGATTCATAACAGAGACTAACTTCTATTGTTCAGATTATCATAAGCTGAAGCAAAGAGATAGTCAAAAGCTAACGCTGATTAGTGAAGACCGAAATTGGATTGAACTCACGTGTGATGGTTTTCGATTAAGAAATAGTGAATCAGAGATCATAATAACACTACATCATTTAACTTCAACTAATAGAAGATGTATTCTTACCTGGGTGAGACTGATTATTTAACTTCAACTAATCGAGATCAATAAAATTCCGAGGATTCTCCCTTCGACTGAAATGAAACTCACAAATCTGCTTGAGACACCTTCACTCTCCTAAATATGCTTCCGCCCTCTCATGTGCCAGCTTGCCATTCTTCAAGGCTCTCGGATCAGCTGTCGTCACACGCCATTGCTTGTCCATCGCTCATGGGCACAGCCTTTTTTTCGGTCACGGCCAAGACGCATCTTCTCTTCCTCGCATCACAGGCGGGCGGGCATGCCAAAGAAAGAAAGGAAGACATAGGGTGGGCCCAGGATTTTCTCTCCTTTGGGGCTCAAATCGTGGGCTCAAAGATATGATGAAAATTGGGCGAAAGTGAGGGAGTTTAATGGGGCCGAAAACTCATTGAAGGGGTGGGCCGGACAAACCGGCCCATTCGACTCGGTTTTTTAATTGCGTTTTTATTTATCTATATATATGTTTTTCATTCTAGTTCTCATCTTTTATTCTTCTTTTTTTTTTAGGATTTCTTTTGCTTTTTATATACATATATTTTTATATTTTTATAAAATAAACATATATCTAAAATGTCAACAAAAATTTGGGTGTCAACAAGCCCTTAACTTCATTTATATCTCTTTGTCAATGCATAACCAATCATCTACATGTCCCATCCAAATGATTCTCTCGTGATGGCATTTAGTAGAGATTACTTTAAATTATTGACACATTAATTTTAATCCACGCATCAAAATAAATTATGAAAAGGAAAGGGGATTTTGGCTTGGTCCAATGCACCTTCAGCCCATGTCCAAATTCACTATTTTTCTCTTTGGGACGTTAGTTCAAATGCTCGAGGGGGAGCATTCTTTTCGGGGTGAGAAAACGATCTTTGTTGTAGAATAGGATTCTTAGGCATTGAAAGTTTCTCTAAGCTTTAAACTTGTGTCTGTCATGACCGAAGGTAACAGTCAATAGCATGAGTCTTGTGATATAGGAGATCGACTATCATGTATATACATTCGATATTTGGTTATCTTTGTGTGATAAGCCCCGACTGTTAATGCGTTGGTATGGTGATCTTTGATTTTGTTTTTGTGTCTTTCTCGGGTGGTGATGAGGAAGGCAATGGGAAGAAGACGATGGGAGAAAGAAAAGTATTATTAGTTAGCAAATGGAAAATGAAGAAAATAGTTAGGTTTAATGAACTTCACGCTTGAATAGGTTTAATGGGCTTGGGCTTAGCATGGTTTAATAAATTTGGGTTTACTTCGGTTCTAGAAAATTTGGGTTTGCTTTGTCTATGTGAATCTGGGCTAGGTTTGATCTTATATGAGTTTGCGCTTAATTCGACTTCGACAAATTGGGCTTCCTTTACATCTGATTTTGAAAAGGCTCGAGATAAGAGCCTATGCTTGTCTTGGGCGAAGCTCGTGAGACCAGAGTTGGCCCATTTTTGGATCCGGCCCAAGTCAGTTAATAAATATCGAATTCTTGTGGAAGTAGCGCATTGTTCCAAAATTCGAACTTTCATTTTATCATCAAATCACATTTCCGAGGTCATTCAAATGAGAGCTCGAAATGTCCGCTAGTTTCCGTCATGAATAAAAATATATTGAAATAGTCACATTCACATATAAATTACAATGCTGATTTTTTTAATCATTTTTATATACCAATTACGTATGTTTTTACATATTAATAAGTAATCCTAGAGCCTCTGGTGGCACAATCAATACATATAATAATTCTTTTTGTCAAGAAGCAATCGGGTATATCAGTAATCACATTATTGTCCCATTATCTAATGATGATTTGCTCTTAAGATAAGATAGCTTTTGGGGAATGTACTTTTAATATGGGGGATAAGCACCACTAAAATAGACTAACTAAAGATGGAGTTAATTAACATTATGATTTATGTGACTTTTAATTAATTAAAAACTACAATTTCTGTGATCATTAATATGGGGGTGGAATTAGTGTAGGCCATAACATAGCGATAATTACATGATTTCATAATAAAAGGGGTGGTGGGAATTCACGAAGCATTACTCATTGGTCACCTCATAATTTTCATAATACGAAGGGAACTCTACTTTTCATGTAATGATATCCAATGAGAGTGCTTCAAAGATAAATTATTCGCCAATCAACGGCAAACTATCAAACCTTGGGAGCTAATTTCTCTTAGCAAATGCGGAAGATGTTGTGGAAGAAGAAGATCTAAAGTAACAAGAAAATCAATTTCTCGAGCTTCGGATCGATTCAATTTCAAGAACAAGAGGCATTAGTATGCTTCAATCGAAAGCTCATGTGATTGCATTTGCAGCTCCTTGAAGCCCGCCGTCTTTTGTCCTCATCATAATTCCTTCAACATCATGACTCGTCCTCATCGTCATTCCCATCCTTGCAAGAGAGAAGATGGAGTTGCTGCCGAGCAGGAGACTCCTCCTCGCAGTAGCCCTCCATTCTTCATATTCTCCAACATGCTAAATTCGCTAGCTCGGTAGCTTTGATCAAATTAAGAGGCTCATGTAAGTCATCAATCTTAATTAACCAGCAAATCGAAAGCAATTTTCTAGGAAGCGACTCTCCTCCAGCAATAGCTATTTTCAGTTGAGTCACTGTGCGATCGATTGCGACTCCTTATAAGCTGATGGATCGATGCCTATTCTGTCCCAGAAATTTCAAGCAAATTCCTCCTTCCCGGAAACTAATATCCGCTCATTTCATTGGCAAAACACGAAATCGCTACGTCCCAAGAGAAATCGTCCCTGCACGGCGTGTAACTAAGGGATACAGAGACTTACCCGCCTCATGTATCCTTCAATCATCGTTTTCCCGGTGATGTTATTCCTCTGGGGCATATCGTCAAAGGGTCACCGCGCATTATCCATTGGACCACACATGGCATAAAGCCGAAGGATGAAGAAGGTTTACGAACGTGACACGCAAAGCAGAGCAGGACAGACCATGGCAACTAGCTGAATCTCCAACTCTCGACAATGAGTGGTAGTGATAGAGGTGAAATGTAGAGCTGGAACAGCGAATACCGAACTGAAGACGTGTCAGATCTCTCTCTCTCTCTCTCTCTGTGGCATTTCGTTAAACGTGTGATTACCACAGTGAGGACGTAAGAACAGAGCAACCGCGGGATAGAGGTAAGACCTTTATGATCGGAGAAGAGATTCAAACTTCTCAATCGGAATAAATGTCGACGAGGATGCATCAATGGAGAAAACCCAGCAACGGAGCGTTGGCGCAATGACGAGATCGTCGCAACGCCTAGGAACCAAGTCACGCACAAGATTTTGCTACCGCCATCGCTTCGGAACATCTGGCAAGCTTCTCAGGCTCCTCCTAATCCTGAAACTATTTGCTTTGCCGATTGCTTGAGTCCACTGAGCTGCCAATAAAAGAAGATCAATGAAGGACTCCGAGGATTTTGCGATGATGACGCTCGACAACTACGGAAATCCAGCGATGAAATCGCTCGACAGAGATACTCAGATGCGACCCGAAACGGATCCAAGTTGCAACTGCGGGGCTGAAGGCGCGGTGCACAGAGCTCCGCCACGGGAGAAACCTGGAGATCACCGTCCGAAGGTCGGACGATGCGAAGGCGATGAGGTGGAGATCCCCTCCGGCGAAACTCCAGTCATCGAAAACGGGCTAACCACTAGGCTTATGTCTGGGCTGCGTTTGATGGGCCTAAAAGAGGAATTGAGTCTGTTAATTGCCTAGCTGGTTGAAGACATGAACTTGGGCTGATGTAATGGATCAGAATTGATCTCTTTCTCTTCTTCTTCCTTTTCTTTTTGGTCAATTTATTTAATATCTATTTTTCTTGAACTTCCTGCTTTCTATTTTAATTCTTCATTTTTTATTCTTTTAAACCAGTGCTTCATTCGTCAATTAAGATTCAAGTTCCAACAACCCTTCTTATTTTCAAGAGTTTCTTTGAATGTATTCTCACACTGTTAGAAGTTAGAAATTTACTATTTGATCAATAAAGTATTTCGAGGATGCTTTTGTGTTGTCCTAAAATATAGAGGAGAAATTTCCTAGGGCTCCACACCATGCCACCAAGTCATTGAATTGGCGTTTCTTTACAACTCAATATCTATGAGAGACTTCGGTTTGAAATGGTCTCTATAAACATAATCATTTTTCTAACTTAATGAAGTAAACTAGCCTCCACTCCTAACTTGATGCCTCCTTTAATATAAAAATCATCCATCCATGTTAACAAGAAAGCAACAGAATGACTCTTTTATTTTCAAATACTCAAGTGTCTAAAAGTCGCTGTTCTTATCTTGATTGAGGTGGCTGACGGCGGTGGTCTTCTTTTATTTTTACATTGGATAATTTGGACTTGTAGTAGTGTGCTACCAAGTTTTCCCCTTTCCAAAGAATTGACTGGTACTTAATTAAGTCCTTAACTAAGGTTAGGTGACCGAGCACCATGGTCCACACCTTGGGAAATATCACTGGTATTTTTATTTGATTATTTTTCAGTTTATAGCATTTTGATTTTTCTCACAATATCCCTTCATACATAAAGTGAGTGTCTTTTTCTAATATTAATTAAATCAATAAAAATTGAAAATATAAATAAAAATATTAGAACTTAATCGATTTATGGAGCCTATAATTTGTGCCATAGGTCCTAGCATTCGTGCTCCTTGATGATCCAAAACAAACATGTGGACTAAAAGACGCCATTTCCTTCCAAAGGAGGAGGGGGAGGGGTTACAAACGTGAGCTTTATTTTTTAGTTAAATTTTGAATATTGATCAAGCCCATATTTTTAACACACTAATCAAAGGCTTGATAAGGATGGAAAAATATTAATGGGATTTAAATAAACTCTCATATTCTAAGCAAGCCATCAGATGGTATCTCAAATAGAGATGTAAATATTGAATCATTCCAAAGCATGAGAAGACAATGTGATCTTATCATTAGCCGCATTAGATAATTTTGTTCGTCTCTTTTTTCTTTCCCTAACCTATCGCAATGAAAGAATCTAAGATCTGCCTACATTCATATTGCTTATATTATGTTTGTGTATATCTACACCGCATTGTCATTAAGATATGACAAATACGTGATTGGCTCTATTTAAGGATATTGCAATGGGCTTCCCATCCACATCAATCATATGCAAATCCATCATCAACGGAAGCAAAACCATACCATTTGATGAGGGTTTATTTTTGCTTAAGAAATTATATTGAATGCGGCGTACGCTTATTCTTTATGATAAGATAATCATTTTTTTGTCAGAGTAAAATAATCATGTTCACTTAACATCATATCTTGCAATTATTGAACATCAATAATGTGATACTTAATCATTTTCATTTTATTAAAGAATGATAAATGATGGAAAATAGACTTATCTTTACAATAAAATATTATGCTTACTGAACCATAGGATTGATGCGGTTGGTTGGGGAATTAAGTAATTCTAGCTTAAGAATTGGAGATTACCAGTTAGGACCACACACATTGTGTGCAAACTACTTTGGATTTGAGTCACCTACACAACCTGAAGGCTTGAGCTTAACCGATTCATTGGGCTTGCAGGTAGGATATTTCATAGGCTTGTTAGTAGACAGGTTTCCAGGCCTATGCCACTAGATTATACACACACACACAAAAAAAAAAAAAGATGCTTACTTTAGGAGAATCCTAATTTTATATCATAATTAATTTTAGTATGCATTTATTCCTCATAATCTAGATAGTTATTAAACAACAAACCCTTATCAACTTAATTACATAGAGAATGTCACCCCTGACTTTAATTAGTAGAACATCTTTTTAGAAATTAGTTATAATTATAATAAATATACAGACTTAGGATTGATTTAACATTCTAGTCGCACAATTATGGTTGGTAAATAAAGAACTTCAAATTTTCCATTTTTCCCCTCAAAGGGATTATTTGAGGCACTACCTATTAACAAATATGTGAAAATTGAAAGATAATACATGAAAAGTCAACACATATTTTCATCTAATTGTCAATATTAATTAGATATGATGGTCTAAGTTAGGCCAAGTCCAATATGTCAATAAGTAGAAAAATGTTCATAAAATTGGATCAATAACGTCCGACCAAAAAATATATATAAATCAATAACATGGCCAGTGAATCAATGTTTGTCATTGGCGGTGCAGAAAAGGAGGGAAACTTATTATGATTACATGAAAAATCAAATTATGACTTGCTAAGACATTAAGTTACGCGAAAACCAAAATTCAAAATATTTGACGGACAAAATATGACTGTTCTTTTTTACCAAAAAAAAGTATGACTGTTCTTCATGTCAAAAAAGAAAAATTAGCTAGATTTCTTGCGTAAATCATTATTTTTCCAAACGACGCACTATTACTAAACCAATTTCTAGCATGTTTCAAAATAACAAAGAAAAGAAAGTTCTTGTCAGTGAAGGAGCAAATAAGGGGGGCATAATTGTAAACCTAAAACTCAAGTCACTCTACAATCAGCCTAAAGTGACACTTTGAGAACTCATTTCAAACATCATAAATAAAGTCCTGACCAGCACCGCTCAAAATGGTGACTTTGAAAACAATTTCATCGCTATCAATTAGATCGAACACGCGGACATTTGTGCGCATGGATGAGTTTCTCTCATGAATGCATGCCAACCAGGGACAAGACATAGCCTCTCTAACTCATCCATAGCTCCTAATGAGCTTCACTGGCCATTATTTGTAACGAGCTCCATTGGTTATAATCTGTTCAAATACCTAAGAGTCGCTCTTTGCTTTTCCATAACATGTTGCTTGATCAATTCACTCGGAATTGTTTGCACATGTTCATTTTGGAACAACCAAGATATGAAATTGCTTAAGTGAAATGATAAATCCAAGGAAAAATTGGAGGGCAAGGAGCAAGATGGTATTGATTTGAGGTCGTGAAATTCCAAGGATAAATCTATCCATTTGAAAGTGTTCAAGGATGAAATAAAGTGAAAGATGCCGTGGAAGCAGAAAATCCAGAGTAAAAAGAAAATCAACTTTGCAAGCTCAAGATCAATTCAATTTCGAGAGAAAGAGGCAAGCAGTGCATGCTTCACTTGAAAACTCATGTGAATGCATTTACAACTCCTCGAAGCCTGCTGTTTCTTTTTTTCGGTCCTTTCCATAAAACCTTTAACATCATGGCTCCTCCTCATCCTCGTCCTTGCCAGAGAGAAGATGGAGTTGTTGTCGAGCAGGAGACTCCTCCAAGTAGTAGCCCTCCCTTCTTCATACTCTTCGATATGCTAGTTCGCTAGATCAGTAACTTTAATCAAATTAAGAGGCTCATGAAAGTCATCGATCTTAATTATCCAGCAATCAAAAGCAAATTATGAGAAGTGACTGTCCATTAATAGCTATTTTTCAGTTAAGTCACTGTGCAATTGCCACTCCTTATAAGCTGATGGACCAGTGACTCTTCTGTCCAATTCCTACTTCATGCGTTCGTCCCAGGAATTTCAAGCAAATGCATTCTTCCCAGAAACTAACATTTGCTCATTTCATTGGCAAAACAAGAAATTGCCGCGCTCCAAGAGAAATCATCCCTGCACGGCATGTAACTAACGCATCCAGAGACTTACCGCCTCTCCCATCCTCATGTATCCTTCGATCATCGTTTTCCCAGTGAAGTTATTCCCTGTGAGGCGTATCGTCAAACAGTCAACGTGCATTATCTATTTCACTGAACACGGCACAAAGCTTGAAGGAAGAAGAAGGTTCGCAAGCGTGATGGTGCAGTTCAAGAGACTAATTACCTTCTCTTGAAAAAGCACGCAGACCGACCGCAAAGCAGGACAGACGATGGCAAAATCTAGAGCTAGAACAACAAATGCCGAACTGAAAATGTGTCGGATCTCTCTCTCTCTCTCTCTCTGGCATTTCGTCGAGAAGAGATTCAAACTTCACAATCAGAACAAATGGCGACGAGGATGCATCAACGGAGAAAACCCAGCGACGGAGTGTCGGCGCTATGACGAGATCGGCACAACTGAGGGTCGGAGGACGACACGAGATTTCTGCTACAGCCATCGCTTCGGAACCTCTCGCGAGCTTCTCAGGCTCCTAATCCCGAAACTATTTGCTTCGTCGATTGCTTGAATCCACTGAACTGCAAACAAAAGAAGATCAGTGAAGGATTCCGAGGATTTTGCGATGATGACGCTTGGCGACGATGGAAATCCAACGATGGAAAATCGCCGGACATCACCGTCCGAAGGTCGGAAGAAGGGACGGCGACGCGGCGGAGATCGCCTCCAGTGAAACTCCGGTCGGGGAAAACGGGGTCATGTTTGATGGGCTTAAGAGAGGAATTGAGTCTGCTAATCGTCTAGCGGGCTGAAGACACGAACTTGGGCTGATGTATTGGATCCAAATTGGTCTCTCTTCTTCTTGTTTTTCTTTTTGTCAATTTATTTAATATCTATTTATCTTGTACTTTCCTATTTTCTATTTTAATTCTTCATTTTTATTCATTTAAACTGATGTTTAATTTGTTGACTAAAATTCAGGTGCCAACGACCCTTCTTATTTTTAGGAGTTTCTTCGAGTGTAATTCCACAAAGTTAGAAGTTAGAAATTAACCATTTGATCATCAAAACTTTTCTGAAATACTTTCGTGTTACTATAAAGTACTTAGGAGAAATTTCCTAAGACTCATGCACCGTGCCACCAAGTCATGGAATGAGTGCTTCTTTGCAATTCAGTATCTGTATGATCGAGTTAGGTTTGAAATAGCCTTTGTAAATATAATCATATTTGAAAAAAAAAAAAGAAAAAAAAAACGTAATCGTTTTTCTAACTTAATGAAGTACACTAACCTTCATTTTTAACTTGATGCCTCCTTCAATATAAAAAATAATCCATCCACATTAGCATGAAAGCAACTTAATGACAATATAACTAAGCAAGTTGGCCGACTCTTTTTATTTTTATTTTTCCTAATACTTGATTGTCTAAAAGTCGCCATTCTTATCTTGGCTGAGGCGGCCGACAGTGATCTTTTATATATATTGGATAGTTTGGACTTGTAGCAATAACAAGTTGTAGCTTCTTAAGGAATTGACCAGTGTTTAGTTAGGGTCTTAACTAAGGTTAGACTACTAAGGTCCGTTGTCCACACCCAAGGATTTTTTTTTTTTTTTGGTCCACACCCAAGAAATTCACCGGTATCTTTATTTGATTATTATTCGGTCTATAACATTTTGATTTTTCTCACTATATCTCTTTATACACAAAGTGTGTGCTCTTTTTATAATATCACTTAAACAAAAAATTGAATATATAAATAAAATCTCTAAAATTTAATAGGCCATGGCATAGGCTTCTAAGTAGTTAGGCCTCTGCATTCGTCCTCCCTGATGCTCCAAAATAAATGAGGACTAAAAGAAGCCATGTTCTGCTCCATGGGGGTTACAACACATGAAAATCAGACATACACTCTATTTTTTGTTAAATTTGCATATTAGTCAAGTCCATATTTCTAGCACCCCAATCAAAGGAAAATACTAAATCATACTTCAGGTAACCCATTGGATAGGGTCTCAATTAGCAAAGAAATCCAATGAGATCTAAATATTGAATCATTCTGAAGCTCGAGAAGATAATTTAACCTTATCAAGAAAGCAGTTTATTTGTTAGCTTTTTGCATTCCTTGCCTTTTTGCCTATCAACAATATATTTATACCATTTTATGGTTGAATAATATAGAATATCAACATTTAGAGAAAGTTGCATGGGTAAGTGCTCAGTTGTACATGAAAAATTCCTTTACCATGTCTCCAATTCAAAGTAATCTCAAATTGAAGGCTACACCCACCACTCTATTGAAGAAGCCTTCTTCAAATCTACATGAATGTACCGGTTAATGTGCATTCAAGTCTATTTGTCTTCGACCCAAAAAAAAAAAAGGTCTAGTGGTCAACATTGAGAAATCAGTGCTGAGAATTTAAGAATGATTTTTAAGTGTTAACAATCTTAAATGCTAATATAGAAATGAGAAGTTGTTTGACAATCATTAAATATCTATAATTTCTTTCCAAACAAAGAATCGCAACCATAATGGGTAGGTCTTAATCATATAGTTGGCAAGATTCTAATTACCATCAATGATATCTTCTACTGAATTAACTAAGTAACCATTTTCAATGAGATAATTGAATATTTTAAGACAACTCTAATTAGAGTTATCTAACAAGCTTAATTTCATTAAGTGCCAAATTTTTACCACTGGGGCTATCACACGTAAAAAGTTTTGATATTGACGTGTTGTTGAATTTATTTTTTAAATCACTGCGAGGGGGCGCGGTTTCTTAAGGAAGGTTTTGTGTTGATTGTTTACTGGTTAGGTACTGGGCCGGGTCGTACTTGGCCCAAGTTGTAGTGGCCCATCTACTATCCCTACTTTCATGGTTATGTCCTTTAGTCCATTTATAAGTCTGGATATGATCTGACCAAAAATGTCACGGGACACTTACTTTGCCCAACAAACGAAAAGGTATAATATAATGTACAAGAACTCCTATGTACTTGTATGTAATCCCTTGTTATCTTAGCTATTGATGCTTGAGCATTTTAAGAAAATAGTTTTATAATAGCTCTTACACTAAAGTTGAACATACAAAAAGATTTAATCACCAGAACTCATCCATGAAATATATACTAATTCAGCATAAACTTGGATATACTACACATGCAAATCTAAATAATCGATTCAATGCTAAAAAAAATTTTACCCCCACCCCCTCAACCTATCCCACGCAAATTCCAAATGGGCACCCTATAAATACTTACTTGGTGTTCTATCAATCTCAACCATCATAAAATAAATTTGAAAAGGCCACGTTGAATTTTGGTCACAATTCAATATAGTTCATCGCTACGAATGACTTAATTCCACATTTTTTTTTGTACAGATTTTTATGACAACAATATAGCGACTCCAACTTCATATTCTCGGATTGTTGCCGATATAATTATAAAAAGCTGCTTTTTGTTGTAAAATATCGCGTTGCGAATATATAATAGAGAAGAGATTAAAGAAGAGAAAACAAGTGAACACTAGAGATAGTAGCAAGATGAGAGAGCTTTATTTTTAGTATCTCACTGTCGTGTTTCTGTGTGATTGTATATTGTACATCAAAACTAAACTCCTATTTATAGGAGAACAAGAATGTACTTATCATTAATATCAATGTATCGAATGATACATGTACAGGATAAGGGAGACGAACGTTCATTGTATAGGGAGATGTACTTAGAATATTTGATATAAATGTACCATAATAAGTACATTGGATAAGATGAATATAATGAATATTCATTCATATATTCTATTCGTTCATGTATTTCATAACACTCCCCCTTGGATATTCATTATGAATGTGCATCGAATAATACTGCCTCATTAAAAACCTTAAGCCGGAAAAACCCAGTGGAATAAAAACTGGACAAAAAGGAAAAAGAGTGCAGAGCACACATGTTATGATATCTCCCTTTTATAGATGCATTAATTGCCTCGTTAAAAACTTTAAGCTGGAAAAACCCTATGGGAAAAAACCGGACATAAAGAAAAAAGAGTGCAATGTATATATAGCCACTCCTGGGACTAATCATTATTGCATCTTGTGAACTAGCCGCATATCAATGCTGCAATGCATAGTTCATAATATCTCCCCCTCAATAGAGCCATATAGCCACTTCTGGGGCTAATTAATCTTACATCTTATGAACTCGCCTCATACTAATGCCATATACTAATTTCTCAAAACTTGATGTTGGCAATGATTTGGTAAAAGGATCTGCAAGATTATTTATGGATCGAATCTGTTTAACATCAATTTGTTGACTTTCTTGGAGTTCATGAGTATAGAAAAATTTCGGCGAGATATGCTTGGTCCTATCACCTTTGATATATCCTCCCTTGACTTGTGCAACACAAGCAGCATTATTTTCATAAATTATAGTGGGAGAATTTGTAACCGGTATTAAGCAACAAGAATTATGAATATGTGTTATAACGGATCTTAACCAAACACACTCTCTTCCAGCTTCATATAAAGCAATAATCTCAGAGTGGTTAGAAGATGTAGCTACTAGCAATTGCTTCGTAGAACGCCAAGAAATAGCGATGCTGTTATAACAAAATAAATACCCGGTTTGAGAGCGAGCTTTATGTGGATCAGATCTATATCCAATATCAGCATATCTAACTAAACCAGAGTTAGTGGAATCCTTGAAATAATATAATCCCAAATCTATGATTCCTCGGAGATAACGGAAAATATGTTTAACTCCATTCCAATGTCTCCGAGTTGGCTCAGAACTAAAACCTGCCAATAAATTTACCGCAAAAGCGATATCTGGTCTCGTACATTGTGCCAAGTACATCAAAGCCCCAATTGCATTGAGATATGGTACTTCATGACCAAGTATCTCTTCATCAGATTCTCTAGGACAAAATTGGTCCTTTTGGAGATCTAGAGACTTTACAACCATAGGGGTACTCAATGGGTGAGCTTTGTCTATGTTGAAACGTTTAAGCAATCTTTCAACATATGTTGATTGATGGACAATTATTCCATTTGCTTTATGCTCAAGCTCTAGACCAAGACAAAGTTTGGTTTTATCCAAATCTTTAATTTCAAACTCCTTTTTCAAATATTCAGCAATTTCAGCTAACTCTTCTGGAGCTCCAATTAAATTTATATCATCGACATAAATTGCTATAATAGTAAATCCAGTTTCTGATTTCTTAATAAACACGCATGGGCAGATAGTGTCACGCCCCGATCCTTGGGCACGCACACATCCTTCTCTTGGTCGATTTTAATATGCGATGTCACAGGACTATATATCGCTGACCCTTTCATTTATTAAGTACATGCGGAAGCAATTATAAATCCCTAGACAATAAAACAATGGGATAGAAAAGCAGGCTATATTTTTCATATTGAAATTTACAACCAAATCTTTATACATGGCATTAGACAGAGCACTTCACAAACTATTCGTAACTTCAGAGTCTCACTCTATCTACACATATACAAAAGGGTTCACAAAGAGATGGGATTTCAATCCTCGTCTAAGTCATACTCAGGATCATCCTGATCCTCTTCTGATTCCTCTTCACTCAGATCATTCTCTTCCTCAATTTCACCTCAGAGTTCTCCTTCACAAATTCCTCCTCCTCAACTCCTCGTCGGGATCCTGAAATGTTTTCCCCAAACTGGGATGAGACTACGTCTCAACGAGTTCTACCCCACTAAGCCCGATTAGTAAACTATTATACTATAAGCTTCCTAAACACGCACAGGGCAAAGGACTTACCTTGGCCTCAGATTCCACCTGCATATTAGCATAGTTCACAATAGGCACCTAAGTAATCACATCACAAATCAAGGCTTCGATCAAATCGACCTAGTTGATCACACGCCAACAAAACCGCTCACGGTCATTCCCATTCAATCAATCAATTTACAATATCAAACTCAAGGCAAAGATCAATCGACTTAGTCGATTACATGTCAGCCGGACCATCTTTAGGTCATTCCAGTCATTGCTATACAGTCTCAACTGATAAAATCAATCAACGAGCCACGTGCATTCTCTAAGGTGATGGGACCGATCATCGAGCCACGATACACATGACCAAATTTCTAAATGACATGCCAAGTCATCAGGTCAGCATACATCTTACATACTCACTTTCATTTCCACGATTTCCAGTATGATCGGTAGTCTACCACAATACCTTTATCACTGGCAACCAATACTCGATACACAGAAATACGGCCACGCAGGCACAATCTACGCCACACAGGCATGATCAATTATCGCCACACAGGCATGATCAACTATCGCCACACAGGCATGATCCACACAGGCATGATCAACTATCGCCACACAGGCATGATCCACACAGCATGATCAACTATCGCCATAAAGGCATGATCAATATTCAACAATTTACGTTCATTCTCTAAGGCGTCCTACATGCCAAAGCGATGTAATAATCGCCGAGCCACATCACACAGCATTTCTTTTCATCTTTATCATCATTGATAAAATAGCATGCATTAGTACACGATTGGCCTTAGCGAATGTCACGCCCCGATCCTCGAGCACGCACACATCCTTCTGGCTTGGTCGATTTTATAATGCGATATCCCAGGACAATGTATCGACGACCTTTTCAATTTTTAAGCACATGCGGAAGCAGTTAAAATCCCCAGACAATAAAACGATGGGATAGAAAAGTAGGGCCATATTTTTCATATTGAAATTTATAACCAAACTTTTATACAAAACACAAACCACTTCATAACTATTCACATCAAAATGGAGATCTCAAAAGAAGACAGAAACTTAGACGAACTGGGCCGGACTCAAGACCCCTCTCAAGATTGTCTTCTTCTTCCAAAAATCTTTCTCCTTAAGTTTCGCCTCCGAGTTCTCCTTCTCGGATTCCTCCTCCTCAACTCTTCAGCGGGGTCCTGAAATGGTTTCCCCAAACTAGGATGAGACTACGTCTTAGCGAGTTCTACCCCACTAAGCCCGATTAGTAAACCATTATACTAAAGGCTGCCTAAACACGCACAGGGCAGAGGACTTACATTTGGTCTCAGATCCTACCTGCAAGTCAGTACAATTCACAATAAATGCTCATTCACTTCAAACAAATCAAACTAGTCGATTACATGTCATACAATTCAATCCCCACTGTGGGATATTTAAAAGCTAGGCCACATGCATTCTCCAGGACAACCTTCCAAGTCTCCGAGCCACGTGTCTCAAACCTCGGACCCACGTGCATTCTCTAAGGCGACCTCTTCGCCAAGGTGGTACATCAAGTCACCGAGCCACGTGCCCTTTTAGATGTCATTCTCAATTACCGGATCCACGTGCATTCTCTAAGGCACTCATTTGCCAAAGTGACGCATCAAATCACCGAGCCACGTGTCCTTTTTACGATGCCCGGGCCCACGTGCCTTCTCTTAGGTGCTATCTCACCAAAGTGATGCATCAATTCACCGAGCCACGTACCCTTTTAGATGCCAAACTCTGTCACCGAGCCACGTGCATTCTTCAGGACGACATACCGAGTCTCTGAGCCACGTGCATTCTCTCAGGCGACCTTTTCGCCAAGGTGACATATTCAACCACTGAACTCACGTGCATTCTCCAGGTGATATTCCAATTCACCGAGCCCACGTGTCCTCTTTCAGATGGTTACCAATTTACTTTCAATATCGACAACCAATGCCCAACGATTTCTCAATCAAATAATTAAATCAACTCAACAAAGCATTATAAATGCTGAATAACATACTTGGCCATTTACCAATCAACAATTCAATATCAATCAATTTCAATCAATTTAGGGTAAATCCCTAAAATATCACAATTTATTCAATTCCATACTACGTGGACCTCAAATAAATAAACGGACTGCGCCACGATGATCAGCACGAGATTTCGGTCGTTGACCATCAAAATCTTAATTTCCGAAAAATAATTAATTTATTTATTAATTTCGAAAATTAAATAATAATTATTAAAAATTCAATTTAACTCAAAATAAAGCCCGATTAAATAAACAGACTCCACCACAGTCATCAGCATAATTTTCCGGTTCCGGGACATCTCAGCTGAATTTTCGGAAAATAAATAATTATTTAATTTAATTCCGAAAATTAATATTTAAATACTAAAAATTCCACTTAGGCCCGAAAAGCCTAATTGGAGCCCACTAAGGGTCGGGAAAAATCCCGAGGCACTTCCAATAATTAGTAGACCATGTCTACTTGCTAATTACACATTCAATTTATCTAATTCGCATCACAATTGGCTAATAATTGCTAATTTATTCTAATCTAACAACATAAACATAATTAATTAAATCTAAACCAACCTTAAGCATAATTAGCCAACTAATCCTGGATTAGTGAGATTACTCACCAAATCACGCGCAAATCGGATCAATCCGACGGCGACGACGCGAGGAACAACAAACTCCAAAGCACGGCTCAGGTTCGGGGCCCAGAAACGGCCCAAAACGGCCTTGAACCAGCTGGAAACCCACTCGCGGGTTTGCTGGACGGGGCTGATCGGGGCTGCTCCGGCGGCTAGGGCGGCGAGGGGAGGCCAGCGGAGGGCGAGGGGGACGCGGGGAGGTCCGGCGGGGCTGGGCGGTGGCCGGACGGAGGCTGGACAGAGGCGAACAGCGGCTGGGTCGCGGCTGGATCGCGCGGAGGGAGGAGCGGCAGCGGCGATGGACACGGGCGGAGCGCACGGCGTGCGCGGGCGTGCGTAGCGGGTGCGGGCGGTCCGGCTTCGACGCGGCGGCGACGGGCGGCAACAGAGCTGTAGCTTCTGGTCTTCCTCCGGCTTCTGGTTCGCTCGAACGGAAGGGGGAAGAAAGTGTCGAGGGAGAGAGATGAGAGAGAGGAAGAGATAAGAGAGAAAAGAGAGAGAGAGAGAGAGAGGATGAGGATTGACCGGTCAAAATGAGGAGAGAGGAGAGAGAAGTCGGTGGGGGGGGCTGTCTGCACGGAAGAAAAGGGGAGAGAAGAGAGAGAGAAAGAGAAAAAAAAGAGAAAAAGGAGAGGAAAAGAGAGAGAAAGAAAAGGGGAGAGAGAGAGAAAAGGAAAAGAAAATGCATAATGCCTTTCTCTCAATTTTCCTTTTCACTTTTCCTTTTCCTTTCTATTTTCTTTTTGGTCTTCAATTTTTCTTCCGATAATTTCTTTATTGAAATTTCGGACCCGTCAATAAATTGACGAGCGATGAGACAGGATCCTAAAAATAAGAATTATGATGCGCTTAAAATTCGATTCCCGAAATTGAGTTCAATTTCATGATTAAAAATCGATCAGACATGATTTTAGCTCAATCCAACCAATTAGGTAGCTTTTAGGGATTTTATAGCTGATACATCCCTTAACGGCTTCACCCAATAGGATAGTTAACTCGTGAGTGATCAGCACAGAGAAAAAGGGCCATAGGCACGTCGACGAAATGCCCATTTCACTTTATTGAAACAGGGTCGAATTTCAGGATATCACAGCCAAAATATAATGATTTTGATTCCACAATTCTCACCATTATTAGCGTCCACCAAAACGCTTTTGGTGCTGTCAACCGACACCGGTTATTTTCCAATTAATTATCCAAATTAATTAACCCAAAAAAATAATCTTGTAATCACAATTAATTCACTTCAGCACAAAATAAAGCTCAATTAAATAAATGGACTACGCCACGATGATCAGCACGAAATTTTGGTCGTCGGCCATCAAATTCTTAATTTCCGAAAAACAATTAATTAATTAATTAATTTCGAAAATTAATTAATAAATATTAAAAATTCCATTTAGCTCGAAATAAAGCCAATTCAAATAAATGGGCTGCACCACAATCATCAGCATAATATTCCGGTCACTGGCCATCTCAACCTTAATTTCCGAAAAATAAATAATTAAATAATAAATTTCGAAAATTAAACAATTAACATTAAAATTCAATTTAGCTCAAGATAAAGCCCGATTAAATAAACGGACTTCACCACGGTCTTCAGCATAATATTCCGGTTACTGGCCACCCCACTTGAATTTTCAGAAAATAAATAATTAATTAATTTAATTCCGAAAATAATATTTAAATACCAAAAATTCCACTTAGGCCCGAAAAGCTTAATTGAAGCCCACTAAGGGTCGAGAAAAATCCCGAGGCACTTCCAATAATTAGTAGACCATGTCTACTTGCTAATTGCGCAATCAATTTATCTAAATCACATCACAATTGACTAATAATTGCTAATTTATTCTAATCTAACAACCTAAACATAATTAATTAAAAATAAACCAACCTTAAGAATAATTAGCCAACTAATCCTGGATTAGTGAGATTACTCACCAAATCGCGCGCAAATCGGATCAATCCATCGGGGGCAACGCGAGGAACGATTCTTCCCAAAGCACGGCTCGGGTTCGGGGCTCGGAAACAGCCCAAAACGGCCTTGAACCAGCTGGAAACCCACTCCGTGGGTTGCTGGTTAGCTGCGAAACAGGGGAAAACAGAGATGGTTAGGGGCGGAGAAGGGTTCGGGAGAGCGGGCGGTGTTTTGGGGAGGGTCGGCAGAGGTCCGGCAGCTTCAAACGGTGGCCGGAGGTGGCCGGATCGAGCTGGACAGAGGCCGAACAGGGCTGGGTCGCCCGGGGGAGAGACGGTCGCGAGCGACGGGCGCGGGGCGAAGCGCGCAGCGGCGAGCGGCGCGCGCACGGGTGCGGGCGCAGGCGTGCGGTGCGGCGGCAGGACGAGCGGCGACGGAGCAAACGGCGAGCTGCAGCTTCTGGTTCGCCATTTCCACGAAGAAGAAAGAAGGAGAAGAAGAAAGGGGGGGTTCGGTCACGTGGGAGAGAATGGAGGAGAAGAGAGAGGAGAGAGAGAGAGAAGGGATAAGAAACTTTGACTGGTCAAAAGTAAAAAGAAGAGAGAGAGAGAAGAGAAGAGAAGCCAATTTCAATTTGGCAAGGGCATTCGGCGGTGGGGAGGGGCTGCGCACGAAGGGGGGAGAGGAGAGAGAAGAAAGAGAGAGAAAAAGAGAGAAAAGGAAGAGAGAGGGAGAGAAAAGAAATAAACTAAAATAATACCAGTCTTATTTTTTTTCTTTTCTCTTTCCCTTTCCTTTTCTATTTTCTTTCGGTCTTCAATTTTTCCTCCGATAATTTCTTTCTTGAAATTTCGGACTCGACAATAAATTAATAGACGATGAGACGGTCCTAAAAATGAATTGTGACACGCCCGAATATTCGATTCCCAAAACCAAATTAAATTTCATGATTAAAATCGACCGGACGTGATTTAGTCCAATCCAACAAATTAGGTAGCTTTTAGGGATTTTACCGCGGATATATCCCTTAACGGCTTCACCTAATAGGTTAGTTAACTCGTGAGTGATCAGCTCAGAGAAAAAGGACCATAGGCGTGTCGACGAAATGCACATTTCATTTTATCGAAACGGGGTTGAATTTCAGGATGTCACAACTCTTCCCCTCTTATAAAAATTTCATCCTCGAAATTTAAACCATTATACACTTTGCTCAAAAAGGCCGGGGTACAATAGTCTTATCGACTGTTTAGTCTCCCAAGTCGCTCCTTCAGTACCATGGTATTGCCAGACCACTTTGACCAACGGAATGGTCTTTGTACGCAGAACTTGTTCTCTTTGCGATCAACAATTTGAACTGGGCTTTCAACGTATGACACACAGTCATCCACGTCCAATTCTTTGAAATTGAGCACGTGGGTCGGGTCAGGCTCACACTTCCTTAACATCGACACGTGAAAGACGTCATGCACTTACGCCAATCTTGGCAGCAACGCAAGACGATAGCTAGGTTTCTGATTCTTTCAAGAATCTCAAACAGACCTACGTACCTCGGACTCAATTTGCCTTTCTTACCAAAGCGTGAAGTTCCCCTCATTGGTGACACTTTCAGAAAAACATGATCACCAACTTGGAATTCCAAAGACCTTCGACGCTTGTCTGCATAACTTTTCTACCTGCTCCACGCTGTCTTTAATCTGTCTCTGATCACTGCCACGGCATCTACAGATTGTTGAACCAACTTTGGACCTGTTATCTTCCTTTCTCCGACTTCATCCCAACATACTGGAGTTCTGCACGCTCTGCCATAAAACGCTTCAAATGGAGCCATCTTGATGCTCTATTGATAACTGTTGTTGTAGGCGAATTCCACCAGATGACGCTGATCCTCCCAACTTCCTTTGAAGTCTATTACACACGCTCTCAGCATGTCTTCAAGAGTCTGAATCGTCCTTTCCGACTGGCCATCCGTCTGAGGATGATATGCCGTACTGTACTGAAGCTTTATACCTAAAGCACTCTGCAAGCTCTTCCAAAAAGCAGCAGTAAATCTCGGGTCTCTATCAGATGTTATCGTAACTGGCACTCTATGCATACGAACCACCTGACGCACATACAGGTCTGCGTGTTTATCCAGACTCAAGTCCTTTCGAACTGCAATGAAGTAAGCCGACTTTGTCAGCCTGTCAACTACTACCCAAATCGAAACATTCCCCCTCTGACTCATTGGTAGTCCAGTCACGAAGTCCATCGTGATATGCTCCCATTTCCACTTTGGGATCGCGAGAGGTTGCAGAAATTCTCCCGGCTTGCAATGCTGGGCTTTTACTTGCTGACAAGTCAAACACTTGGCCACATGCTTGGCGATGCCCGCCTTCATACCTGACCACCAGTAGTGTTGACGCGAATTATGATACATCTTGGTACTTCCAGGACGAACGCTATAACTACCATGATGCAATTCAGACAAAACATCCTCTCTAGGCTCTACATCGATAGGCACAACTAAACGTCCACGGAACCTTAGTGTCCAATCGTCAGAAATCAGAGAGTCAGCTTTTCCATAAGCCCAACCTTTTTATATAGAACATCAAGTTATACATAAACAAAATTTTCAAGTACCACTCTAGTCAGTGATTCTCCTCTTTACAACTTCATTTTCATAAACTAAAATTCTATAAACTTAAGCAAAATTTCATTGTGCTACTTCCATAAAGTCACTCCAAAAACGTTCTTCCTCTGATCGGTGCATAGTTGGTTCCTTCAGGTCCCCTTCACTATTCTAGTGATGCTCTATCTGCAGTGCTTTCCCTTTGTCCTGTCCATTAGTGATGGCATATGTCCGTCCTTGAGCTGGAAGTCTGAATGGTCTACCCTGCTGTGCAATTAATGGCGGGAGTCCTCGGTTTTGACCCATCTGTGGTTGTGGTGGCAGCTGCTGTTGTCCCATCTTTCTTTGGGGACAATCTTTGGCTAGGTGGCCGTGCTGGCTGTTATTGCTAGTACGAGTACCTAGAGGGGGGTGAATAGGTATATAGCAGATTTTTCTTGATAATTACGCAATACTTAGACAGTTGAAGAATTTGCGATAAGTAATAATCAACGTAAGACTAAGTAAAGGAAAGAGAGAATTGAACACGCGGTTTATAGTGGTTCGGCTTGATTCAAGCCTACGTCCACTCTTCTGCACTGACAGCCAATTGGCTGGATTCCACTATGAACAAAGAGATGTTACAGTGTTGATCTTCCTTGATTTCTAGGTGTAGATGATCTACCACACTCACTCAAGGTATCACCAAGTATGGACACTCTCTGTGTGTACAATTTCGCTCGGAATGAATTGACTAATAATCAAGATGCTTCAGACTCTGGAATTTCTCTATCGTTCACGTACTCAAACAACTAGAACGTCTTCCTTTTTATACTCCTTTATGCCATCATACCCGTTGGCACTTTCCAAAGGAATTCCTCCAATCTACCCGTTGGACGGAATCAATCAAGAAGATCATTCGAGCTATTAAAGGAACCTGACGATAGCCCATCAATCCTGTTCGCCCATACAATCAGGATCTTGGTTTCCAAGAATAGAACATTCCAAGAATATTTCGTCGACCATCGGATCTTCAATTGATCTAGATAAGAACAAAAGAATCCATTATATTTATCCAACCAAAAAAGATCTTCTCCAGAGAATAGGATTAAATCCTCAACCATATACTTCGGCTCTGGATTTCCTTCGTCACTAGATCAGAAAGACTGTCAATGAGAATAGTCTTGAGTCTTGAGTCTTGAGTCTGGAGTCTTGAATCTTGAGTCAGTGATCGAGAAAGTCTTCGACTTTAAACTAGACGATCTGTAGATATCCGAGACTAGACGATAGAAACGTTTTGTCGGCTTCAAAATATTCTGGAAAGATTTCTCCAACAATCTCCCCTTTTTGATGGTGACAAAACTTTCCCGTAGATTTGAACCACTTTGACCTGCAAAAATATTTCTCAAGCAATATGGCTATCTCATAAAGATTTAACAAAACAACCAGACTCTGCATCTACAGAAAATTGGTTAGTCTTTCATGAGTAATACCATATAACAACACTTGATATAAATGCAAACAGTCAAGCATTAAAATCCACAGCCAATTCAGTCAAATTCAAGTTCACACCCAAGTTCACTCAAGTCATACTAAAAAAAAAAAACACATTCAACCACAAAAATAAATTTAAAATTAAAGAAAGTTGGTTGGTTGGTTGGTTCAAATTGCTTTTCCCCCTTTTTGTCATCATTAAAAAAAGGTGAGAAAGGAGTCAGGTCTGCTTGGGAATGCGCACGATCTGGAAATCTCCCATGGACTGGACTACGCCTTCTAGCCTCTTCAAGTCTTCCCTTAGTTGAGCTACCTCCTCTCCTTTGGCATTGGCTTGAAGTTGTAGAGCGAGGTCTTTCATTTTGTCCTCCAGGGTAACCGAAGATGCTTGTCCAGCATTCTTTATGGCTTGAATCTCACAGTCCATAGCATAGATTTGGCCACGCATTTCTAGAAGAACATCCATAATACGACGAAAATCTGCAGAATTATCCGTCTGTGTACTTGCATTTGCTTTCTCAGATGGAGTGAATGCAGACGATGGCGCTTCTGTATAGTTTTGCAGATTTGGTATTGACGTATCGTGTCCTTCTTCAGGCAATTGAGAAGCCTGAAACTCTTCTGGGTTTGCTGGAGATTGTCTTAGACCTTCACTATTGGCAGCATGAGGTGTGGACCTTGCCTCGCCAACTCCCCCTGTCTCTAGGACATCAAAAGGGGAAGAGTGATGATCATGCTCTTCTGTATCTTGATTCCCATTTTCTACAGTTTCAGCTACAGACTTTTCTTGCTCTTCTTCTCCTTCTTCTTCAGCTTCTTTCTCCCTCTCTCGCTGCTCTTCTTCTTCTCTGTTCTTGGCTTGCTCCTCTTCTTCTCTCTGTTTCTTCTGATGTTATGTCAATTGGGGAACAAAACGTCTGGTCCTTATCAAGGCAGTGATTGTAAGATCTTCCTCCTCATCTTCATCCTCCAAGATGAGAGTTCTCTTCTTTTTGGATGGGGCACCAATGGCCTCCTTCCATTTTCTCTTTGAAGCAGACGGAACTGGAGTCTTCACTCTGAATTTCTCCATTGCCTTGGAAAGTTCTTACAGACGCATCTTCGTTAACATCTTCAAACCTATCACCATCTTATCGCACGGTCGAACACAAAGTGTGTGTGGCGGTTCAATATTCATGTGTCTGAAGATCTTGGTCACCAGACCTGGGTAAGGCAATTGTCCCTTGTCCTTCGACATTGCTATGTACATATGAAAGAGAATAGTGTGAGGAAGAGAGAACTTCATCCCTGAGTTGATTGCGTACATCAATTTTGCCTCTGAATTAGACACATCAGTCTTTGATGTAGACTTGGGCCTGATGCAATTGATCACAATTTTGTGCAGCACAATATTGATGGCACGCATCCTTGAATAGATGATTCTTCCCTCTACATCTCTATCTTTGACAAGTTCCAATGAGGCACGAGCAACTGAGACTTTGATTGGTTGATAGCGTCCTCGTTCAACTCCAATTATATCCGCCAACATGTCCACGTCTAACACATAATCCTTATCTTGAACACTGAATGATATTCTATTCGCATCTATAAAGCTGAGATTCGAATAGAAATACGCAGTCAGTTGTGCATAACCATCTGTGGTATCAGTATAAAAACGTTCCAGTTGAAACAGACTGAACTTCTCCCTTAAGTTCACATTAACAGCATCCAAGAAATCGAAATCGACACTCCTAGGGTTTATCACCCCTCGTTTCAGCAGTCTGAAAAATAAATTCTCCTATTCCTTTGATTTGAATAACTCGATCCTCTTTCCCTTCACCTTTGCAGCAATACCCATTCTAGGTTGAAAATCAGTGAACATTTTATCATCGTTGTTCCCATCAGTCAAATTCGGTCCCGACATACGAGGGTCACTGGGAATATTCGCAAGTGCTTCCTCTGCTTTACCCTTGGGAGCAATTCTCAAATCCTCCATTTTTTTTCAGAAAGATATACTCATTTCCATAATGCTTATCTTTGAGAAAATCATCCACGTATTTCAACGGAGTCCCAGTACTTTTCAACGCCCAGTAAAGTTTGTAAATAAACGAGGGTTTTTGGACTCTTACTGGGTCTGCGTCCTCGATTATCTCTTCCTCAGGTTGTTGACCCGCATCATGTGGGGTAGATGGCGTTGAGTGACGTGGTGGAGAATAAGTCGGGTTCTGTTGCTGACTCGATAATTCTTCCTCTTCTGTGAGATCGAAGTGGGTAGGTCCCTCCTTCATCCTCTGTGGTCCCCTGTTCGCGATTCTTGAAGACTTCCTCGAAGAAGACGTCCTTCTTTGTCGCTAAAAGATTCCTTTACTTGCTTTCCCAAGAAAAGATGACAATTTTCTCGAAGATGAACACGAAGTAGAAACTGGATTGGGAGGAGAATGCTTTTTAGGGTTTTGAAGATTGAAAAGGAAAACTGTATATGTATAACTCAGTTTTGAAAAGGGAAGTTCAATCGGCACAAGGAAAGAGTACGAATACCTTTTTTTTTTTTGAAATCAATAACTGCCAAAATTAATCCTTTTGAAAAGACAAGTTTTCGTTTTTCACGGAGATTACAAAATAACTGAACGAAAGATCATACCTTTTCGAATAACAACTTACAGTCTATAGTCATCAATGTCTGAGTCTGAGGATTTAGAGTCTGAGAAATTAGAGTCTGATGATCATCAACTTTCTGAGTCTGAAGGTTGGAGAGTCTCTAGACTTTAACTTCTTTGAGCTTCAAAATGTTGAGTTTGGAATGGATAAAATCGAATTGATTTTTCTCCAAAGGCTTTGTGAATATATCCGCTAGTTGACTTTTTGAATCAACAAATTGAATTGAGATTTCTCCATTTTGAATATGATCTCTAATGAAGTGATGTCGAATCTCTATATGCTTTGCTCTTGAATGAAGAATTGGATTTTTGGTGAGATTGATTGCGCTGGTGTTGTCACATTTGATTTCTGTGCATGAGTCTTCAATCCCAAAGTCTTGTAGCTGTTGTTTTATCCATAGAATTTGCGAACAGCAGCTTCCAAGGGCTACATACTCGCTTCATTGTTGAGAGAGCTACGGTGCTTTGTTTCCTTGAAAACCAAGACACTTGTCCTACTTCCAAGCAACTCGCGAGTTCTGAAGTACTCTTTCTATCGACTCTACCCAGCTAGATGCAACGTCGAATATCCCGAAGATTAAAGTCTCCCTTCTTAGGATACCAAAGACCAATGCTTGAGGATGAAGCAACGTATTTAATAATACGTTTTGTAGCACCGAGATGGGATTCTCTAGGATCGATTGAAACCTAGCACGATGCAAACACTCAACAAAATGTCGGGTCTAGAAGCGGTAAGATAAAGAAGTGAACCGATGATGCTCCTGTACAGCTTTTGATCAACTTTCTTCCCTTCTTCATCTTTGTCTATCTTCAAAGAACTTGACATTGGTATGTCAGTCTTCTTACAATTTTTCAATTCAAACCTTTTGACAAGATCATTAGCATATTTTTCTTGGTAAATGAAAGTTCCTTCCTTCAATTGCTTTATTTGAAGACCAAGAAAGAATGTTAATTCTCCCATCATACTCATTTCAAACTCATCCTGCATAGACTTAGAAAATTTCTTGCATAGACTTTCATTAGAGGATCCAAAAATAATATCATTCACATATATTTGAGTAAGTAAAAAGCTTTTGTTTTCTTTTTTGATAAATAAAGTAGTATCTACTTTACCTTTGACAAAACCATTATGTAATAAGAACTTACTCGATGCAATAGTACCAAGCTCGAGGTGCTTGTTTTAAACCATACAAGGCCTTTTTTAGTTTGAAGATCGAGCACGGCTTCTTTGGGTCTTCAAACCCAGGCGGTTGTTCCACATAAACTTCCTCTTGGATAAATCCATTTAGGAAAGCACTTTTGACGTCCATTTGGAATAACCTGAAATTTTTATAACAAGCAAACGCAAGTAATAGACGAATAGCTTCTAACCTTGCTACAGGAGCGTAAGTCTCATCATAGTCTATTCCTTCTTCTTGCGTGTATCCTTTGGCCACGAGTCTTGCTTTATTTCGTACGACTTTTCCTTTTTCATTCATCTTGTTTCGAACACCCATTTGGCTCCAATAACAGTTTTACCTTTTGGTTTAGATGTCAATTCCCAGACATCATTAATGTTGAACTGTCTGAGCTCCTCTTGCATAGCTTCGATCCAGCTTTCATCAGATAAAGCTTCTTCTATGCTTTTTGGTTCAATTACAGAAATGAGAGCCACAGCACTAGACTCTTCCCGTCTTTTGGATCTGGTTTGAATTCCTTCATTAATTTCGCCGATAATGAGATCTTTGGGATGACTGGATTTATGCTTCCAGTTACTGGTTGATCTATCTGGATGACGACCTCTTTCTTTATTTGAATCTTCATGAACATCTTGATGCTAGTCTTCCAGAGTCTGAGACATTTCTTGAGTTATGAGCTTTGGAAGGTCTGGAGTAGATTCAGACTCTTCATACTGAGTCTGACTGGATTCATCTTGCGTAGAGTCTTGAAATTTGACATTCATTGACTCCTCCACCGACCGGCTCTTCTTGTTATAGACTCTGTAGGCTTTGCTTGATGTAGAATATCCAAGGAAGATGCCTTCATCTGATCTTTCTTCAAACTTACCAACTTGATCCTTTGCATTTTTCAATATAAAGCATTTGCAACCGAACACATGAAAGTATGAAACAATGGGCTTCTTACCTTTGAGTAATTCATAAGGGGTTTTCTCAAGAATAGGTCTTAGGAAGACTCTATTGATGATATAGCATGCTTTGTTGAAACAAACTTGACTTCAGCCCAAAATCGTGAAGAAATTTTACTTTCAATTAAAAGAGTTCTAGCCATTTCTTGAAGAGATATATTCTTTCTCTCCACAACTCCATTTTGCTGAGGAGTGTATGGAGAGGAGAATACATGCTTAAATCTAGATTCATCACACAATTTTGTAAAATCTTGATTTTCAAATTCACCTCCATGATCTGTTCTTATACTAGAGATAACACATCCTTTTTCATTTTGAACCTTTTTAGCAAATTTTTCAAAATACGAAGAGGTTTCTGACTTACTTGCAAGGAAATATACCCAAGTAAAGCGGGAGTAATCGTCCACAATTACTAGGCAATATTTCTTACCTCCAATACTCTGGGTTCTGGTTGGTCCGAAGAGATCCATATGCAGCAACTGTAGTTTAACACATGCTTTGTCGTTTCCTCCAAAAGAAACATTTCCACCGTTTACTTGAACAAGCTTTATGAAGCACTTTGAGTCTCCTGTCATGTGTCTTGAACATCCGCTGTCAAGATACCACTTTACCTTTTTCTTGACGGAGACTTGCATTTAAAATAGAGTCTCAAGCTTTCTTTGGTACCCAAATTTTCTTGGGTCCTTTGGTGTTAGTAGGATAAACATTATTAGGCCATACTTTCTTAACAGGCTTCCAAACCATAGGACACTCTTTTTCAAAGTGATCCCGATCAAGTTACACTTTGAACACCTTAAAGCATTTCGACCTACAGACTTTACAAAAACTTTCTTGAAATGATTTTTGTAAGCCTCTCTCGACGGTCTTTTCTTAATTCTTTCTTTTACTTTAGGAAAATCAATCAAGTGAATTGTTTCTGCTGTCATGCCTAGACCAAACTTATTGAAGTAAGGTCTTTGTACTAAAAGAACTTTTTCAAGCTTTTCGGATCCTATCGAAAATTTCTTTGAAATATTTGATAAGTCCGTTTTTAAGAAAACATTTTCTTTCAAAAGATTATCTTCTTTTTCTTTAAGAGCAGAAACATTCAAGTCTAAACTTTTAACTCTTTCTTCTAAAATGGTTTCCTTTTGTCTTAGAGTTGAGTTTTCCTTTTTAAGTTCGGAAATCCTTTTGAGAGAAGTCTTAAGACTAAAACACAGTTCATCAATGTATTTAGAAACTTTGACAGGAATTTTAAAATCACATACCTCAAATTCACTATCTGAGTCTGATCAAGAATCTGAGTCTGAGTCTGAATGTGCCATCAGACATATGTTGGCATATTCATTATCACTTTCTTCACATTCTGTATCACTCCAGGTTTCGGCTTTGAGAGCTTTTCGAAACTTCTCAGCTTTTCTTCTTTTCTTCTTCAGAAGAGGACAGTTGGGTCTGATGTGTCCCTTTTTCTTACATTCGAAGCAGACTCCATCTTTATTTGGTTCCTCATCATCAACAGACTTGGTCTGCTGTCTCTGGAAACTTTGTTTCTTTGAGTTGAACCTTCTTCCTTTTCTATTCAGTTTTCTGAATCTTCTTATCATGAGAGCAAGCTCCTTGTTGTCCATATCATCTCCTGAATCAGTATCATCAGAATCATCATTTGATTTTAATGCAATGGATTTCTTACCTCTTGGATCTTCGTCTTCATTAATTCGTTCCACTTCATAAGACTCGAAGAGTTCCAATTAGCTCGTCGACGAGATAGAGGCATAATTCTTTGCGTCTCTCTTATTGAAGTCTTTATATGATTCCAATCCTTGGAGAGTCCACGCGAGAGCTTGTTCACCTTCATGGGATCAGAAATTTTTTGTCCTTGGTTCTCAAGACCATTGACAATATCTCGTAAAACGACTAAACATGTCGGTTATAGATTCTCCTGGTTTCATTTTGAAGGCTTCATATTGACCGAGGAGAATGTTGATTCTCGTCTACTTCACTCGATCTGTTCCTTCATAGGTGATATGTAATCTGTCCCATACTTCTTTTGCTGTAACACGGAAGATATTCTGTTATATTCAGTTGGAGACAAGGCACAATATAAAGAGTAAATTGCTTTTGCATCGAGTGCTTGTCTCTTGTTTATCTCTTCCGAGTCATTCCGCTGGTCTCAACAGGTTTCTTTCCCTCTTTCGCAGGCCGATGCAGCGAGGAGTGATTCATCTTTCCACAACGTCCCATTCCGAGGATCCTTTGATCGTAGGAAAGCTTTCATCTTGTTCTTCCAGATGTTGTAATCCTTTCCATCAAAGTAGGGTGGTCTGGTATTGCTTTGCCCTTCCACCAGCCCTGGTGCTAGCATACTAGCCATGGATCTTTTACTCTGAAGTAAAACACTTCAAATAAAGTAAGAACACGGACTCTGATACCAATTGTTATTGCTAGTACGAGTACCTAGAGGGGGGTGAATAGGTATATAGCGGATTTTTCTTGATAATTGCGCAATACTTAGACAGTTGAAGAATTTGCGATAAGTAATAATCAACGTAAGACTAAGTAAAGGAAAGAGAGAATTGAACACGCGGTTTATAGTGGTTCGGCTTGATTCAAGCCTACGTCCACTCTTCTGCACTGATAGCCAATTGGCTGGATTCCACTATGAACAAAGAGATGTTACAGTGTTGATCTTCTTTGATTTCTAGGTGTAGATGATCTATTACACTCACTCAAGCTATCACCAAGTATGGACACTCTCTGTGTATACAATTTCGCTCGGAATGAATTGACTAATAATCAAGATGCTTCAGACTCTGGAATTTTTCTATCGTTCACGTACTCAATCAACTAGAACGTCTTCCTTTTTATACTCCTTTATGCCATCATACCCGTTGGCACTTTCCAAAGGAATTCCTCCAATCTACCCGTTGGACGGAATCAATCAAGAAGATCATTCGAGCTATTAAAGGAACCTGACGATAGCCCATCAATCCTGTTCGCCCATACAATCAGGATCTTGGTTTCCAAGAATAGAACATTCCAAGAATATTTCGTCGACCATCGGATCTTCAATTGATCTAGATAAGAACAAAAGAATCCGTTATATTTATCCAACCAAAAAGATCTTCTCCAGAGAATAGGATTAAATCCTCAACCATATACTTCGGCTCTGGATTTCCTTCGTCACTGGATCAGAAAGACTGTCAATGAGAATAGTCTTGAGTCTTGAGTCTTGAGTCTGGAGTCTTGAATCTTGAGTCTGGTGATCAGAAAGTCTTCAGACTTTAAACTAGACGATCTGCAGATATCAAAACTAGACTGATAGAAACGTTTTGTCAGCTTCAAAATATTCTGGAAAGATTTCTCCAACACTGGCGACACTCGTAGCAAACTCTTATCCTAGGAAAGCACGGAGCCGATCCATGTTGTCTTCCACAGAAACGACACATACCAATCCGATTGGGTTCCGACTTTCCAATTCCACCCTCCTTACTGGGCGAAACATGAGATCTACCTCTAATCATCGGTCTTTTCTCAAACCAATTTCTGTCTTGGTTCAAACCAAACCGCAATCCAGATGCGACGGCTCGTTCATTCTGATCCTTCTCAATCTTCTGAGCTCTTCGATATAGATCATTATAAGTCTTTAGATCTAGAAGGACTAAGGCACTCCTTATGTCCGGTTTGAATCCATCTCTGAACCTCCTCACTTGGTTCACAGGATTCTCAATTAACTCGGGGGCATACCGCGAAAGTTCAACGAACTTCGCCTCATATTCATCAACAGTTAGGGAACCCTGGCGAAGACGTTGAAATTCTGCCATCTTCACCTCTCTGGCAGTCTCAGAGAAAAACTTATCATTGAAGGCTTCACGAAAAGTGTTCCAATCCTGAACAGTGCCTTCTGGAAAGATTGTTTCACGAGTTGTCATCCACCAAGTGTCTGCAACTCCCTCCAGCTGGTAAGTTGCTAACATTACCTTCTCAGTCTCGTTGCACATCAACAGTGCAAACGCCTTCTCAAGCTTCTAAACCCATGAAGAAGCAGCTTCGGGATCTCCATACCCAGTGAACAACGGCGGATTTAACCTTAGGAAATGCTCCACCAACTTATGGATTGGTCTTGCAGCGACCACTATCTCTGGTGGATTTTCAACATTCACGGCGGCTGGAGCAACGGCAGGTGCAACTGTGGGTGCGGCAGCAAGTGCGACTAGAGGGGCAACTCCGGTGGCGGCAGCGGCGGCGGCAGTTGCGACGGCCTGAGCAGCGGCTTCAACAGTAACGGCTTGCTGATCCATTCTAACACCCATTGCTTCTAGAACACGCAAGATCCCATCCAACCTGGGATCATTAGGGGCTACTACCCCGACATCTACGACTGGTGGAATCATTCCACTCGCGCTAGCCTGTGCTGGCACTCGACCACGTCCGCCTCCGTTTCCGACACGAGTCGGAGCTCTACCCCGAATAACGGCCCTACTGGTCCTCTTTTCAGGAGTTCTCGACTCTTGATCGCTCATGGTGTAACTTTACTCAGCTAACACCTATTTCCTATTCAACTCCGAATTAGAAACGGAGCGATCCAAACAACAAACAATTTTAGCACACAGCTAACACAGACATGCATCAGCATGAATTTAAAGGCCTTTCCTACTAACTATCCCATGGTCAACGCTCCTTATCACTCCAATCTTCCACGTCGCTCTGATACCACTTAAACTGGATGTCACGCCCCGATCCTTGGGCACGCACACATCCTTCTCTTGGTTGATTTTAATATGCGATATCCCATGACTATATATCGCCGACCCTTTCATTTATTAAGCACATGCGGAAGCAATTATAAATCCCTAGAAAATAAAACAATGGGATAATAAAGCAGGCTATATTTTTCATGTTGAAATTTACAACCAAATCTTTATACATGGCATTAGACAGAGCACTTCACAAACTATTCGTAACTTCAGAGTCTCACTCTATCTACACATATTCAAAAGGGTTCACAAAGAGATGGGATTTCAATCCTCGTCTAAGTCATACTCGGGATCATCCTGATCCTCTTCTGATTCATCTTCACTCAGATCATTCTCTTCCTCAATTTCACCTAAGAGTTCTCCTTCACAAATTCCTCCTCCTCAGCTCCTCGTCGGGATCCTGAAATGTTTTCCCCAAACTGGGATGAGACTACGTCTCAGCGAGTTCTACCCCACTAAGCCCGATTAGTAAACTATTATACTATAGGTTGCCTAAACACGCACAGGGCAAAGGACTTACCTTGGCCTCAGATTCCACCTGCATATTAGCACAGTTCACAATAGGCACCTAAGTAATCACATCACAGATCGAGGTTTCGATCAAATCGACCTAGTCGATCACACGCCAACAAAACCACTCACGGTCATTCCCATTCAATCAATCAATTTACAATATCAGACTCAAGGCAAAGATCAATCGACTTAGTCGATTACATGTCAGCTGGACCATCTTTAGGTCATTCCAGTCATTGCTATACAGTCTCAACTGATAAAATCAATCACCGAGCCACGTGCATTCTCTGAGGTGATGGGACCGATCATCGAGCCACGATACATATGACCAAATTTCTAAATGACATGCCAAGTCATCAGGTCAGCATACATCTTACATACTCACTTTCATTTCCACGATTTCCAATATGATCGGTAGTCTACCACAATACCTTTATCACTGGCAACCGATACTCGATGCACAGAAATACGGCCACGCAGGCACAATCTACACCACACAGGCATAATCAACTATCGCCACACAGGCATGATCAACTATCATCACACAAGCATGATCAATTATCGCCACACAAGCATGATCAACTATCGCCACACAGGCATGATCAATTATCGCCACACATGCATGATCAACTATCGTCACACAGCATGATCAACTATCGCCACACAGGCATGATCAACTATCACCACACAGGCATGATCCACACAGCATGATCAACTATCGCCACACAGGCATGATCAATATTCAACAATTTATGTTCATTCTCTAAGGCATCCTACATGCCAAAGCGATGTAATAATCGCCGAGCCACATCACACATCATTTCTTTTCATCTTTTATCATCATTGATAAAATATCGTGCATTAGTACACGATTGGCCTTACCCAAAATATAATGATTTCGATTCCACAATTCCCACCATTATTAGCGTCCACCAAAACGCTTTTGGTACTGTCAACCGACACCCGGTTATTTTCCAATTAATTATCCAAATTAATTAACCCAGTAAAATAATCTTGTAATCATAATTAATTCACTTCAGCACAAAATAAAGCTCAATTAAATAAATGGACTGTGCTACGATGATCAGCACGAAATTTCGGTCGTCGGCCATCAAATTCTTAATTTCCGAAAAACAATTAATTAATTAATTAATTTCAAAATTTAATTAATAAATATTAAAAATTCCATTTAGCTCGAAATAAAGCCAATTTAAATAAACGGGCTGCACCACAATCATCAGCATAATATTTCGGTCACTGGCCATCTCAACCTTAATTTCCGAAAAATAAATAATTAAATAATAAATTTCAAAAATTAAACGATTAACATTAAAATTCAATTTAGCTCAAGATAAAGCCCTATTAAATAAACGGACTTCACCACGGTCATCAGCATAATATTCCGGTTACTGGCCACCCCACTTGAATTTTCGGAAAATAAATAATTAATTAATTCAATTCCGAAAATAATATTTAAATACCAAAAATTCCACTTAGGCCCAAAAAGCCTAATTGAAGCCCACTAAGGGTCGAGAAAAATCCTGAGGCACTTCCAATAATTAGTAGACCACGTCTACTTGCTAATTGCGCAATCAATTTATCTAAATCACATCACAATTGACTAATAATTGCTAATTTATTCTAATCTAAAAACCTAAACATAATTAATTAAAACTAAACCAACCTTAAGCATAATTAGCCAACTAATCTTGGATTAGTGAGATTACTCACCAAATCGCGCGCAAATCGGATCAATCCGTCGGGGGCGACGCGAGGAACGATTCTTCCCAAAGCACGGCTCGGGTTCGGGGCTCGGAAACGACCCAAAACGGCCTTGAACTAGCTGGAAACTCACTCCATGGGTTGCTGGTTAGCTGCGAAATAGGGGAAAACATAGAGGGTTAGGGGCGGAGAAGGGTTCGGGAGAGCGGGCGGAGCTTCGGGGAGGGTTGGCGAAGGTCTGGCAGCTTCAAACGGTGGCCGAAGGTGGCCGGATCGAGCTGGACAAAGGCCGAACAGGGCTGGGTCGCGCGGGGGAGAGACGGCCGCGAGCGACGGGCGCGGGGCGAAGCGCGCGGCGGCGAGCGGAGCGCGCACGGGCGCGGGCGCGGGCGTGCGGTGCGGTGGCGGGACGAGTGGCGACGGAGCAAACGGCGAGCTGCAACTTTTGGTTCGCCGTTTCCACGAAGAAGAAAGAAGGAGAAGAAGAAAGGGGGGGTTCGGTCACGTGGGAGAGAATGGAGGAGAAGAGAGAGGAGAGAGAAGAAGAGATAAGAGAATTTGACTGGTCAAAAGTAAAAAGAAGAGAGAGAGAAGAGAAGAGAAGCCAATTTCAATTTGGCAAGGGGCATTCGGCGGTGGGGAGGGGCTGCGCACGAAGGGGAGAGGGGAGAGGAGAGAGAAAAGAGAGAGAAAAAGAGAGAAAAGGAAGAGAGAGGGAGAGAAAAGAAATAAACTAAAATAATACCATAGTCTTATTCTTTTCTTTTCTCTTTCCCTTTCCTTTTCTATTTTCTTTCGGTCTTCAATTTTTCCTCCGATAATTTCTTTCTTGAAATTTCGGACTCGACAATAAATTAATAGATGATGAGACGGTCCTAAAAATGAATTGTGACACGCCCGAATATTCGATTCCCAAAACCGAATTAAATTTCATGATTAAAATCAACCGGACGTGATTTAGTCCAATCCAACAAATTAGGTAGCTTTTAGGGATTTTACCGCGGATATATCCCTTAACGGCTTCACCTAATAGGTTAGTTAACTCGTGAGTGATCAGCTCAGAGAAAAATGACCATAGGCGCGTCGACGAAATGCACATTTCATTTTATCGAAACGGGGTCGAATTTCAGGATGTCACAGATAGGATCATTTTTGTACATTTCCTTAATTAGGTACTCACTTAGGCATTGATACCACATGCGACCAGATTGTTTTAACCCGTACAAGGGATCTTTGCAATTTTATTGAGAATAAATTGCGGAGAGTGCATGCTTCAGGCATTTTGAATCCCTCAGGAATTTTCATATAAATATCAGAGTCTAATGAGCCATATAGATATGCCGTCACAACGTCCATAAGACGCATTTCCAATCTTTCAAAGATTGCTAGGCTAATGAGAAAACGAAATGTAATCATATCCATAACAGGTGAATATGTCTCATTATAATCAATCTCAGGTCTTTGGGAGAATCCTTAGGCAACGAGTCGGGCTTTATACCTGACAACCTCGTTTTTCTCATTTCGTTTTCGGATAAATACCCATTTATATCTGTTGGAGAAATCTTTCCAGAATATTTTGAAGCTGACAAAACGTTTCTATCAGTCTAGTTTGGAGCATTGCAGACCCTTCTATTTAAAGTCTAAAGACCTTCATTGGAGACCCTTCTGTTTAGAGTCTGAAGACTTTCAGATCCCCAGACTCAGCACTCAAGACTTAAGACTCAAGACTATTCTCATTGACAGTTTCCAATCCAGCGACGAAGACGATCCAGAGCCTAAGTGTTTGGTTGAGGATTTGGTCTTATCCACTGGAGAAGATCTCTTTGCTGGATATGATATAACGGATTCTTTTATTCGAAATCAAGATCATTTGAAGATCCGATGATTGACGAAATACTCTTGGAAGGTTCTATTATTGGAAACCAAGATCCTGATTGTATTGGCGAATAGGATTGATGGGCTATCGACATGTTCCTTTAATAGCTCGAATGTTCTTCCTAATTGATTCTGTTCAACGGGAAGATTGAAAGAATTCCTTTGGTAAGTGCCAACGGGTATGATGGCATAAAGGAGTATAAAAGGAAGACATTCCAGTTGTTCAAGAAGATGCACGATAGAGAAATTCCAGAGTCTAAAACTCCTTGATTATTAGTCGATTCATATTGAGCAAAACTGTATTCACAAAAGAGAGTATATACTTAGTGATACCTTGAGGGAGTGTGGTAGATCTTCTACACCGTGAAATCAAGGAAGAACAATGCTGTAACATCCCTTTGTTCATAGTGGAATCCAGCCAGTGGGCTGTCAGTGCAAAAGAGTGGACGTAGGCTTGAAATAAGCCGAACCACTATAAACCTTGCGTTCAATTTTCTCTTCCCTATTCTTAGTCTTATTTTGATTGTTGTTTGTCAAGAATCAATTGTCTCAATTCTATCAACTGTCTAGTATTGTGCAATTATCGTGAGAAATTACTCTTTACACCTATTCACCCCCCTCTAGGTGCTTTTACTAGCCATATCAATATCCAACGAGCTTTACATTATCGGGGATACGAGTTATATGTCCAAAAACCTCTCGTTTAGTCAGGGAAGCTAATTCAACTTTAATTGCTTCCTCCCACTTATGTCAATCTTGCCTTTGATGACATTCAATAATAGATTGTGGTTCACAATCATTATCCATAATTTGATGAGCAACTGAGAATGCAAAAGCATCATCAATGATGATTTTATTTCAATCCCAAATTTCATTACAATATGTAATGGAATTCTCAGTATTCCCGAGGCTAGTGCTCCTTTCATGGATTTGCGCCTCTTCAAGGGCAATAAGCTCTTTGGGAGCAAGCACAACGCCAGGCTCTTCTGGAGCGGATTCCTGATTCTTTCCCCTTCGTTTTCGAGGAGCAGTATCTTTTGATCCTATCGGTCTGTCACGCTCAAGTGCGGGGGATTTTTATCCATTTTAGCCTGTTTTTCGGGAACAGCTATCTTAGCTGGAGCATTTACAGCTGGAATATGAGACTTCGTTACCTTAGTAGCATCATTAAACACATCCGGAAGTCTATTGGCCATAGCCTATAAATGGATTATGCGCTGCACCTCGTTTTCACATTCAGGAGTCCTTGGGTCTAATTGAGATAAATTTTTCTCATTCCAGGAGAAAACCTTAACTGGTTTTTGTTTTGCAGTCATGGAAGTTGTAGGTATCCCAATTGATGGAAACCTAGTCTCATCGAAATGACAATCTGCAAACTTGGCAGTAAAAAGATCACCAGTAGTTGGTTCCAAGAACCTAATGATAGATGGTGAATTAAACCCAACATAAATGCCCAAACGGCGTTAGGGAGCCATTTTCGTCCTTTTTGGCGGTGCTACAGGCACCTGTACTGCACAACCAAAGGTGCGTAGATGTGAAATATCTGGTTCATAATCAAGAACCATTTGAAGGGGAGATTGTAAAATACTAGCAGTGGGACGTAATCTTATTAGAGCTGCCGCATGCAAAACTGCATGACCCCATGCTGTATCGTTGAGATTCGTTCTCAATAATAGAGTGCGGGCAATGATTTGGATACGTTTAATCAAGGATTCTGCTAATCCATTTTGAGTATGAACATATGCAACCGGGTGCTCAACCTCGATTCCGAGTGAAGCACAATATGTATCAAAACTCTTTGATGTAAATTCACCAGCATTATCCATCCTTATGCTCTTAATTGGATAATCAGGGAATTGTGCCCAGAGCTTTATAATCTGCGCAAGTAAACGTGCAAATGCGACATTGCGCGTAGATAATAGGCAAACATGGGACCATCTACAGGATGCGTCCACTAATACCATAAAATATCTAAATGGTCCACTTGGTGGTTGTATTGGTCCACAAATATCACCCTGAATTCTTTGCAAGAATAAAGGAGATTCAAAATTAACATTTATTATAGAAGGTTTGATAATGAGCTTTCCTTGTGAGCAAGCCTCACAATTATAATCTTTGGACAACAATACCTTTATATCCCTTAAAGGGTGCTCTTTTGTATTTTGAATTATCCTACGCATCATTGAAGCGTCAGGATGACCAAGGCGATCATGCCACAGTCCAAACTTATCAGGGCTTACCAATCTTCAGGATATGGTAGCGTAGGTTTCAACAGCTTTAATCATGACACAATACAAACCCATAGAAAAAGCTTCTAGCTTCTCATGGATGGTCTTCAAGCCCATCTTATAAGAGGAAATGCCAATATATTCCTTATCTTGCTCATAAATAGTCTCAATATGGTACCCATTACGGCGTACATCTTTGAAACTGAGCAGATTTCTTTTTGATCGAATGCTTAGAAACGCATTCTCAATATGCAGGATTGTGCCATTTGGCAAAATAATTGCAGCATTCCCAAAACCATCAATAATCAGAACAGGACCTGATATGTATGGATTTGTGTCTTACGTAATGTCATACTCGAGAAAAAATGTCTACTACAAAATATAGTATGTGTTGTTGCACTATCAAGCAAACAAATATCTTCCTTTTTCTCGGTATTTTCCATTTGCATTTATATTGACAACTTCAGGTGTCAAGTATCATAAAAGTTGCATATTGGTTATATAGTCGAATAAAATTTAAAAGATAAATATTATATAAGATTCATAAGTATTTCATAAAGAACAAAAAATAATACATTTAAAGCGAAACAACATAAATTTCAAAGTTCAAATTATTATTCACCAATTTGATTCATCAAAGTAATCATAGGTCCTCAAAGAAATCAGAGACATCCAATGATGCATTTGCTACTTCAGGAACAAGAGGAGTCCCATCAACAGAGATATTGTTAGCCTCAACAGTGGTTATGGTAGTATGATTGATTTCAATGACATGAGATTCACCACGCTTGCCCGTATTCTTTAAAGATGCCTGGTATAGGTCAACAAAATGTTTTGGCGTACTACAGGTACGTGACCAGTGCCCAATCATGCCACAGCGATAACAAATACTTTCATTAATCACCTTCTTTTGCTTCTTTTCTTTGCCATGATTCAGGCCAAAGTTTGATTTCCTAGGGCGGTTAAATTTCTTGACATCCCTTTTAGGATTATGTTCTTGCCTGCGCTTATAGCCCTTAAAATGGCCAGTATTTTTCTCAAAGTTAGCATGTGTTTCAGGCAATGCTTTTGAGCCAGCAGGTCTAAGATCATGATTTTTGAGTAGCAATTCATTAGTTTGCTCGGCAATAAGAAGCACATAAATTAATTCAGAATACGTGGCAAATTGACGTTGCCGGTATTGCTGTTGCAATACAATATTCGAAGCATGAAAGGTGGAAAAATTTTTCTCAAGCAATTTTGCATCAGTGAGTTTGATACCGCATAACTCTAGCAGAGAAACGATATCAAATAAAGCAAAATTATAGTCAGACACTAATTTAAAATCTTGCAGTCTGAGATTTTGCCAATCATATTGTGCTTGAGGGAGGATAATAGTTTTGGTATGATCATACCTATCCTTCAACCTCCTCCACAAGATATGCGGGTCTCGAACGGATAAATATTGAGTCTGCAGGCTCTCATGCAAATGACGGCGAATAAAAATCAACACATTTGCTTTATCCTTTTCATTTGAGGTTCCATCCTCTGTAATTGTATTAGCGAGACCTTGCCCTTGGAGGTGCATTTCCATGTCAAGGCACCAGGATAGATAATTCTTTCCACTCACTTCCAAGATGTGGAATTTGGGCTTTTCAATATTTGCCATAACCCTTGCAAAAATAAATCCTTAAATTAATTAAAAGAATTTCCAAATATCCACCGCTACTTCAGGAGCAAAAGGATACTTTTAGATTTAAAAATTTTGGCTTCGGGCCAAGAAAAATAAAAATAAAGAATTGATAGAAGAAGATGAAGTATAAGTTGATCAATAATAAGAATACCCACCTTGCAAAAATTACTTACTCAGTCGGTAGATCTTCGTGCTTGCAAAAATTACTTACTCAATCGGTAAATCTTCGTGCTGATAACGTGTTGTAAAATATCGCGTTGTGAATATATAATAGAGAAGAGATTAAAGAAGAGAAAGCAAGTGAACACTAGAGATAGTAGCAAGATGAGAGAGCTTTATTTATAATATCTCACTGTCGTGTTTCTGTGTGATTGTATATTGTACATCAAAACTAAACTCCTATTTGTAGGAGAACAAGAATGTACTTATCATTAATATCAATGTATCGAATGATACATGTACAGGATAAGGGAGACAAACGTTCATTGTATAGGGAGATGTACTTAGAACATTTGATATAAATGTACCATAATAAGTACATTGGATAAGATGAATATAATGAATATTCATTCATGTATTCTATTCATTCATGTATTTCATAACACTTTTCAAGAAATTTAGACCAAGTTTCACTTTCCTTTGGGGGAACACTGTCAAGCATCTTTGGTCACCAAACAGTCCATCTTTGTCCTAAACCAATTGAGATGAAGTGAATTGTGTCATGGTTCAGGTTTTCACAACATCCTTTGAACATTACTATTCTGCAGTTCGGTTTGACTGCAATGAGTTATCACCATGGACTTGTAGCTTTTAATTTTTTATGATAGAGAATCAATTCCAAAGAGTCTATTGAGAAAATGTGGAAAGGATCACTCAAGTTCGGTGTTCTCAACGTTCAAGGCAGTTTAACCTAGACTATAGAACTAGAAATAAGTAATAATGGCATTATTTCGCTGTTGAAATGGTGGTGGGAATTCACGGATCCTTACTCCATTGATCATATTCACCTTATAGTTTTTAAATATAAAGGGGAATGCTTTTTTCGCCTAATATTATTAAATCAAAGTGCTTCAAAGATATTATGATGGTGTAAAATTGTACAAAAATGTAATCACTAATTAAACTAAGCATGCAATTCTATTAAATTGTGTACATTCCAAAGGCCACTCAATATGTGCATGAAGTCAATTGAATATTGGCATATGGTGCCAACATTTTATCAAATGAGATTAGGCTAGACTGACATGGAGTTGCAAAATTACTGCACCACATCTCAATTTCACTCCCCTGCAAGGGCATTTTAGTATATTAAAAAATAGCTATATGGACTAGTCGCATGATGATATGAGAAAAGGTAATTGAGATATGAGGAAGAGAAAAGTGTGGTAACAAATCATACAAGGGAGAGGAGAGTAAAGAAAGTTCTGCTCATGGATCAAGTTAGGCCCAGTTGCAAAGAAGGTCGCATGCATGCTAGCAACAGACTAGGGCATGTTTCAATCATGCATTAGGCCCCATCCCGGTCATGAATCACAGGCTCTGTCTAGTTGTGGCTTGATTCATTCTTTCCCTTTTTCAATTGCATCAAACTTATCCCTTTTCTTTGTCAATCTCGGCATCCCCACCTTCCACAAATGTCTTGATTCGAACTTTTGCTTAAGGTTATCCAAGGAATCATGCCTGGGTCCATGCCACTACGGTTGGAAGGAGGGAGGGCCCGGGCTTAAAAAGGGCTTTCGGACTTGACCTTCAAAATCGAAATGGGCCAAGGCTTTGCGTGCATGCTAGGAGGGTCTTATTGAGAACCACATTAATCCATACCGTGAGGACTTCAAATACTTGCATGAAAATTTTCAATCAGGTCGATCTGGTTAACAAAATTCTGTGACTTTATCTTTAAAAAAATTCCGCAGTTCCTAAATATGGAAGAATGCTGTTAAAGGATGAGAACATGAGAATAACTTCTTCTTTTTTGTTAGAAATTAATCGTAAACTTTTAAATAGTCACAAAAAATTATGGATTTTGGAGACATTAACCATTATGGTTGAGGAGAAAATAAAACTATTTCAAATGTTGGTTATGAACTGAGTTTTTTTTCCCTCATTTAAAGGGATGGTTTGAGGGACTTTTGGTCAACAAATCTATGAAAACTTGAAAGATAATACATGAAAAGTTAAGGCTTATTCTCAACTAATGGTCAACGTTAATTAGAAATAAAGGTTTGAGTTAGTCCAAGTCTAATATGTTAGTTTGCGGAAGATTATCAGAAATTGCTCTTTATATGTATGTAAATGTATCACGTGACCATTTTATATTTTATTCAGTGTTTTTCTTAAATTCTAATTTGGAATTTTATGTTATTCTGAAATTTAAAGTCAATAAAGAGAGAAGTTTCCAATTGATTATTGCGTTAGAAGAACAAAATGGAACATTTTCCAATTTATGACTTAATTAAATCTCTGTATGATAAAAAGGAACACTTACCGACTAAGCAGTTGAATCAAAGGGTAGGGCCTGCAAAAAAGCATTCAAGTGAACAGAAGGATGCGGAGGTAAATACTTCTTCCTTACGTAACACAATGCATAAAGGTCAAACATTTAGAACCCTTATTCTTATTCTTTTTTTTTTTTGAACAACTTAGAACCCTTATTCTATACTTTCGTTTTCTATGACATTTTTATTAAAATTATTATTTCCAAAATAGCAGTCATGCAATATTACAAAAGTCCAAGGATTGAATCATTCATGCAAAAATAGGGTCCACACGTATTCTTTTGTCGGATAGAGCTTTGTCACTGGAAAAAAAGCTATGTAGAAATAGCAGCCATGCATTATTACAAAAGTCCAAGATTGAATCATTCATGGAAAAATAGGGTCCACACGTATTCTTTTGTCGTATAGAGCTTTGTCACTGGAAAAAAAGCTATGTAGAAATAGCAGCCATGCATTATTACAAAAGTCCAAGATTGAATCATTCATGCAAAAATAGGGTCCACACGTATTCTGTTGTCGGATAGAGCTTTATCACTGGAAAAAAAGCTATGTACTTTTCAGGCCAAAAAATGCAATAATGTGAATAGGCATTAGATGGTGGGGTGTCCCATCTAGCTCCTCATCGAGTCCACCTTATATAAAGACGCTTTATAAAAAAGCTAAAAAGTTGAAAGCGTTGATAATTCCTAAATAGCTTAGCTTAAGCAGCATCACACACAAAATTTTTGCTACAATGTGGAAATAAACCAATAGATTAATGATAAGCCAAGTTGTTTATTGATGGGGAAAAAATGGGGTTGGTAGGCAATTTTCATTTTTGCAATTGAAATCGCTTCTGTTTTGTTTTGTACCTCTGTTGTGGTGAGTTTGTTTTGGCATACTCGTGTAATGGTCTTGTTTCATATGGGTCATGTGGCTTGTTGGTAGGGGTGTTGGGGCTTGATTATACTCGCTGCTGTATCCCATCAACCCTTTTGTTTAAGTCGAACGTTTGAGCTAAATATTTAGTGATTTGGGGCTTTAGCCATTCGACCAAGCACCGATGCCATTTATCTAAGAATAAACAACGCCGTTTCATGTAATTTTAGTCCACGTCACACCATTGCCATTACATGTAAGCTATGATTGGATTGTCACGTGAGATAAATTAAACAAAACTTCGGTTAAGAGGACTTGATTACACTTTTCCTCAAAGTGTTAGGGCAAAATTTATTCGATTAAAAAGTTTAGGGCTTCACTATATTCTATATAATAGGTTTTAGACTAATCGTGCAATTTTCCAGCAATAGTTAAACTCCAGCAGCCCGTACTTTGATGAAAATAGAAGATTCTTGAGTATGTTTACCCATTAATCACAACGAAATCATAAATCTCGTACATTTCTTAACTATACGGGTAAAATGATAATTTGCACTTGTCAATTTTGATCCTCTAATTTTATGTCCCCCTTTCAATGTGAAACTCTATTTCCACATGTTAAAAACTCCACTCTATTATAATAATTAGATAGAGTGGTATTAGGGCAATATTTAAGTTCAACATGCATCATTTGGGTGAAAAATGATGTAATATAAAGAGCGAGATCATTTGGGCTCATGAGGACTGGATTCATGCAATTAAACAACCATTTTGTTTCTTCAAAATTTGGTTTTGAAAGGCAACAAGGAACACCATTCACTCATGCGTGATGGAGTTTCCTAAGCCATGGTTATGGTCAAGGTGAAGCTGATCTTTTCTATTCTTCTTATTTTTGCAACCATTTGAGTCGAAATAACTCATCTTTTTCAAGTACTCCTATTTTTTAAATTGTAATGACTTCTGAGTCTAGAGTTTAGAGTACAATTGCGTCTAGCCAAGCACCAATCAAGGTAAAAGTTTATAATTTTTTACGCACATACCGTTTGAATATTATCAAGAATGAGTTATATTACAACTTAAAAGAAATAATTTATAAAAATGATGTGAATAAGCTGGGGTCTGGCTAAAGCATCGTTTTGTCAAGCATTTCCAAATGAACTACTTTTAGCAGGATTCAATTAGCCAGCACATTTGAATTGGGGGTCCTTTTTCAAAGCTGTGATGCAGCCATCTTTTTTGAGAGATTCATAGAAAGATCCCAAGCTTAATTCAACAGTGTGGCATGTCTCCAAATTTGAAAGCTTGCCTCATATTTTAGTTTGTTTGTAGCTCGAGTTTTCACAACAACTTTACTTGAGATTACATTATCTACCCCACATACAATCTAAGAGCACAAATTTTGATAAGTTAAGATTGATTATTTACAAATTATGCAATCTATCGTATAGTTTGGGGTGCTGATTATAAATTTTGAAACTAGCAAATACTATCAAGTGTCATGAGCATAAATACATCTTGTGTATTCTTTCATTTTGTATGTTTATATTATTGTATTTCATTCATATTCATACATTCCTTGTTGAAATATGCATGCCAACAATTTCCTTTGGATTGTTCAAGGTATATATTGAGTAAAATAATAATTTTGCGCCTCCTATTAATTCCGACAGATCGTGGAGGGCGAAGTCAAGGATTCCATCACATCTTGTCAAAAAAAATAGAGGACTAAAATGCATTTGGCTTGTTCTCTGCCATGGCTAACGTTGCCTGATCATGTAAGGGTCAATAATAAAAGAGCGACTAAAACAGGTCGAGAAGATACAATAATTTGAATAGACAATTGACAGTGGGGAGTCCCATCTATCTTCCTCTCGTGAATACCTTTAATAAAGACGCTTTTATAAAAAGCTGAAAAGACTGAAGGATGGAAGTGCTCGGAGACAATCAATTTTGTCTATTAGCTATGGAATGGAGGCCAGAAATTATCAATGGTCACTGTTTAAGCAAAGGAACAATAATGCCGAAAGTCACCCACTTCTACACTAAGAAATCAATTGGTGTTTAGTTTAGACCTAAACTAAGGTTAAGACGCCCAACTCCATTAATATTTGGATAGCTTTTGGAAATATTTAGAATATCTCCTCTGAAGATTAAATGACCAGAGATGAAGTTGACAAAATCTAGAAATTACTGAAAATGAAATGACTAAAGATGGCTACATAAAGGAATAAAAAAGGCTAGAGTTTAATTTGATTCATTTTCTCTTGATGACTTAAGGAAACATCCTAAATATGTCTAACAATTTGCATCAATCTCTTACTTTCTTGTGGTTTGTGTTTTTATTAAAGTTCTTAATCGTTGGATCTCTCCTATTGAATCTCACCCGTTGATAATAAAAAAAAAAAATTCAGAAAAAAGTTGCTATATTTCTATAACCAAAATTTAAGGATCTTCATGTCTAGAACCAAAATCAAACGAAAATATAATGCTTAGTTATAAAGACTCATCACATATTTCTCTTTACCACCCTCGAATAAAAACTACAAAGACCTTATTGTGGCCCATTTATTTAAATAAATCTGGAATTTGACCCTTCAGTAAAAAGTCCTGCTGTTCTGAAAAGAAATCATGACACCATGCCGCCATTAATTTTCACCAAATAGGAAAAATGTAAAAACGACTTTAAGTCATCACTGATTAAATTGGCATTTGGCATCATGGATCATGTTGTACTGCTCATCAACGTGTCTAGCTTCACCTACCCAGTACTAAACTTTGACTTTAAAAAAATGATGCGAGAGTTTAAGGCTGTCGGCGAAAATAAAATTGAACTTTTTATCTTACAAAAACAGTAGCTATCAAAGAAAATCATTACATTTGTTTCACTTATATTTCTATTTACATCTTCTTATCAGGATCTTATGTTTCAAGATAGATATGTTTCAAAACAAAAACTTAGAGCTTACTCTATCAAAATTGATTCCTTATTTTTAAAATCATGAATTGAAGTGGTTAATCCTTTTATAGCTTAGAATCACATTGGCTAGTTCTAGGGTCGACTTGAGAATTGGGCTGTGTCTTCTTCTTCTTTTTTTCTGTTTCATTTTTTATTTAATTGCTCTATCATATTCATTAATTAGATATAAGGGTCTAAGTTAGCCCAAGTCTAATATGTCAAAGGTAGAACATTATCAAAAATTATTCACACATGCACACATCATATACACATGGCCATTTTACATTTTATTGAGTGTTTTCTTAATTTATAATTATAATTTTATGGTATTTTAAAATTTAAAGTCAACACAGATACAAGTTTTCAATTGATTATGGCATTAGAAGAAGAATATCTACCAATTTATAATTTACAACATGAATGAAGTTTTCAAACGGCAATTAGGAAACTTACTGGCAAACTTAAGTAGGGAATGATTTGAGAGCTCTTAGCCTATACTTTCGTTTTCTATGATATCCTCAAGAAAGTTATTATTTCCAAAAAAACAGCCATGAATTATTATTACCAGGATCCCAAGATTGAACCATTTGCGCAAAAAATGGGGTCCACATGTATTCTCATCTGATAGAGCTTTATCATTGGAAAAAAGCAATGCAAGTTGCTCAGGCCTTAAGATGCAATAATTTGACAAGACATGTTTCAATGGAGTGTCCTCACTCTCTCTATCTATAATTGACCTTTAGCATGTGGAGCATCACGTCCAAGATATTTTTTGCTACATTGTGGAAATAAATCAATGATTGACGATAAAACAACTTAATTTATTGTCGGGCAAAACGGGGGCCCGTCAGCAATATTCATTTTTGCTATTAAAATGAAATTTGCTCCTTTTTTGTTGTGCGCCTCTTTCGTGGTGAGTTTGTTTTTGTGTACTTCTGTGGTAGTTTTTTCGTTTCAGAAGAGTCACGTTGCTTGTTGGTCTGGGTGTTGCGGCTTTACTTTTATTCGCTGCTATTTAGTAGATTCAGTTCAGTCATGGTTTCTCGATTTTGGACCTCGACACTTTGTGTACCATCGGACCCTTTTGTGTAAGTCGAACATTAGAACCAAAGATTTGGTGATTTAGGGCTTTAGCTTAGCTGCTCTACCAAGCAAAGTAGCCATTTATATCAACAAAGACAGCATCGTTTCATTGTAACCTCAGTCTACAGCACATTACCGCTGTTAGATGTAGGACAATTAGTTATGATTGGACTAAAGCGGTAGATAAATCAAGTGAAACTTGTCCGGAAAGACTTTATTACAATTTTCCTCAAAGGATTAAGACTAAATTGATTTAATTAAAAATTTTAAGACTCCATAACATTATGTATAATAAGTTTTAGACTGGCTGTGCAATTTTTCCTGCAATAGTAAAACTCTAGCAGCCCGTACTTTGATGAATATAGAACATTCTTGTGTATGTCTCCCCATTAGTTACGACAGAATCTTAATCTCATACATTTCTCGATTACACAAGTAAAATGATAATTTGTGCTTGTCAAGTTTGATCATCTAATTTTTATGTCCTCCTCTCATTGTGAAACTCTATTTCCACGTTTAAATAATTAGATAGAGTGGTATAAGGGCAATATTTAAGTTCAACATGTGTCATTTGGGTCTCAAGTGAAAATGACATAATACAAAGAGCGAGATCATTTCGGTTCATGTGGATTGGGTTCATCCAGTTACAAAACCGTTTTGTTTCTCCAAAATTTGGTTCTGAAAGGCAACAAGGAACTTCATTCGTTCAAGCGTGTGATGGAGTTTCTTAAGCCATGGTTAATTTGTTATGGTCAAAGGTGAAGCTGATCTTTTCTATTCTTCTTATTGTTACAACCATCTGAGTCGAAATAACTCATCTTATTCAAGTACTCCTATTTTTCAAATTGTAATGTCTTCTCAGTCTGGAATTTAGAGTACACTAGTGTCTAGCCAAGCACCAATCAAGGTAAAAGTTTATAATTTATTACGCGCATATTGTTTGAATATTATTGAGCATATATATATATGAAAACTAAAAGAATTGATCTATAAAAGTGATGTGAATAAGTAGACAATCGCATCACCTTGTCAATCATCTCCAGATGCATTATTCTTAACATAATTCACTTAGCCAGCACATTTGAGTAAAAGCATTCATTTTTCAAAGTGATGATGTAGCCATCTTTTTTAAGAGATTCATGGAAAGATCCCAAGCTCAATTCATCAGTGGCATGTCTCCAAATTTGAAATCTTGCCTCGTATTATAGTTTGTTTTTAGCTTGAGTTTTCACTTTGCTTTCTTTTATCCCTTTTGCAATTGGCTAAGACTTCAGATTCCATTATGTATGGTTTAAGAGCACAAATTTTGATAGGTTAAGATTAATTACTTACAAATTATGCAACCTATTGTATAGTTTGGGGTGCTGATTATAGCTTTTGAAACTAACAAATACCACCAAGAGCCGAGAATAATTACGCGGGTAGATAGTTTCCTTCGGAATCTTCATGGTATATGGCGAGGGAAATAATAATTTCGCAACTTTTATTAATTTAGAAAAATCGTGGAGGGCTAAGTTAAGGATCCATCACATCTCGTCAAAAAACAAAAAATAGATGACTAAATTGCATGTATCTTCTCCTCTCCCATGGCTGACGTCGTCAACTCATATAAGGGTTGATAATGAAAGAGTGACTAAAACAGGTTCGAAAGATGCAATAATTCGAATAGACATTTGCTGTCGGGGTGTCCCATCTACTCCCTCTCGAGTCCACCTTTAATAAAGATACTTTTTTTTTTTTGTGAAGGTAATAATATTAATGAGAATGGACAAAAGTACAAAAGATCGGATCCAAACAAGCACTCTTAACAAAAGAGCAAGAGTGACGGGGATCCGATAAAAAAGCCTCAGGGCGCAAACAATAAACACAGAAGCTAAGAAGCCAACAAACAAAACGAAACAACCGGAACCCCTACCCTCCCCAACCCTCTAGCCCTCAAAAGCTGAAGGTGAAGAACGGAGATGGAAGGAACCTGCAACTACAAGAACAAAAGCAAACTGAAACAACAGCACGCTAAGGAGAATCAGCTACAGAGGAGAAGATCATGGGGTCGAATCCCCACCCCCTTTGCAGTCTTTTGTTCCTCGGAGAAGGAAGAACTTCCGTGAATGTGAACGCTTTGTCCTTAACCACCTTGATTAGGTGATTTTTAAGGGCAGGGACCACCAAGGATTCACCCCTGAAGATAATCGCATTTCTCTTCTTCCAAATGAGATGGCACAAAGCACCGAAAGAGAATCGAACTATCCTATGGTAGAAATCCTTCCCAATAAGGAATTTCATGGCCCAATTGAGCACCTCTCTCCAACATCTATTCCTCCATGGCAAGTTACTTCTAGCAGCCCAAAAGAAGGCCAGTGAGGTGGAGATGCGACACCGGAAGAATAGGTGTTCGATTGAGTCCGGTACTTCACTACAAAAGGGACATAGATTGAAATCAATTCGGCCCTGATTAATCAACATCACCTGAGTGGGAAGACGGTTTTTAGATATAAGCCACAGAATAAACTGATGGCGAGGGACTATATCGATATCCCAAATCAAAGGAGCCCAGTCCACCCGATCTCTCTTGACTCTAATGGCATTCCATGCGGATGCGACCGAGAAGGAGGCTGATGGATCGCCACACCAAATAAACTTGTCATTATGAGACTCCAGAGTCGGTAAAGCTACGCCCCATCTAATTAATATTCGAGAGAATGAGTCGCCTAACGGGGTGTATAAGTCAGCAACTACTGCATAATCAGGGAGCCACATATTTTCCCTAAACGAGGGCGGGACGAATCCATCAAGAGGGCCACATGGAAGCCAGTAATCATGCCATAGAGATACCGACATCCCATTTCCAATTTTCCACTTAAACGAAGTTCTGAAGTGCTTTCTAAACTGAAGGATTTTCTTCCACGCCCAGGAACACGTCCCAGGTTGTGATGAAACCCAGAAATTCTTCTTTGCCAAGAAAATGGAATGAATCCACTGGCACCACATCGATTCCTTATCTGAGAAGAGGATCCATATGAATTTGAGCATAGAGGCTTTGTTGCAGTCTCTCAAATTCCTAATGCCAAGACCCCCTTCATGTTTCAGAAGACATACCTCCTCCCACGCTACTTTTGCTCCTCCACGGCCAAGAGCCGTTCCCTTCCATAAAAATTGCCTCATGATTCGCTCGATGTCCGACAAAACCGAAGTGGGAAGCATAAAGACACTTGCCCAGAATGATTGAATCGAATGAAGAACCGACCGAATTAGCTGCAATCTCCCTGCAAAAGACAGGAAACGATGCGCCCAGGATTGAATCCTAGTCGTAATACACTCTGTCAATGCAATACAATCCCCCTTATTCAATCTAGAAGATATGATAGGTACCCCAAGGTAACGAACAGGGAGTTTCCCTTCCTTAAAACCAAATGCTCTCCGGATTCTATTTCGAATAGAAGGGTCACCACCTGCAATAAAAATCTCGCTCTTGTTTTTGTTAGGTACCAGTCCACTCCAGGATGAGAATATATCTAATCCTCCTTTGAGCATGGATACCGACGGCCAGTTAGCTTGACAGAAAAGGAACACATCATCAGCAAAGAATAGATGCGATAGTTGGACCGGCTTACACCTCCAATAATACCTGAATTCATGATTTGAAGTTTGAGACACCAATAAACCGAAAAACACTTCCATAACTAAAGTGAAGAGGTAAGGTGACATAGGATCTCCCTGCCTCAAACCACGACCTCCCGAGAAAAAACCATGGAGATCGCCATTTATAGAAATGGAGTATTTATGAGTCCGAACACAAGCCATCACTAGCTTAATAAAATTCTCCGGGAAGTGGAAGGCTGCAAGAACAAGTTCAAGGAACTCCCAATCTACCGTGTCATATGCCTTATGGAAATCAACCTTAATTGCACATTTAGGCAAGTATGGATGGAGATGAAACCCCGCAAACAACTCCTGAGCCAAGAGGATGCTATCCCTAATTCTCATTCCTTTAACAAACGCATTCTGTGACGGACTTATCAAACCATTTAAAACCACCGCTATACGATTTGCCATGATCTTGGTAATCACCTTATATATAGTATTACAACAAGCAATCGGCCTAAAGTCCGAAACAGCACTAGTATTAGGAACTTTAGGGACGAGAGCAAGGATAGTTGCATTTACCTCTCTCAGCAGCCGGCGGGTGTGGAAGAAGTCGTGAACCGCTTCCAATACCGATGGACCAACGATCTCCCAGTTGGACTTGAAGAATTCAGCCGAGAATCCATCAGGTCCAGGGGCCTTACCTTTGGCTAAAGAGAACATCGTAGACTTGATCTCCGCATCAGAAACCGGATTAGAGAGAAAGCACATCTGATCAGCAGTTAAAGGCTGTCGAATAACCCGCTCCACCTCTTGGACGGATGGCCTAATTAACGCATCTTGGGGGGAGTACAACGAAGAGAAATAATTAATGAACACCTGCGGAACCAGCTCCCGGTCAGTAATCAGCGAACCGGTGGGATCCTTCACCAAAAGGATTCTGTTAATTAGTTGTCTCCTCTTCACAGATTGGTGGAAGAAATTCGTATTTCGGTCACCCTGCTTTAGCCACCTAATTCTGGACTTCTGTCTATAATAAGATTCCTCTTGATTCCTCAAATCAACAAACTGCCGGTGATGACTCCTTTCTTGATCAGCAAGAGTGAGGCTGGTCGGGTTTGATTGAAGTTGCACTTGAGTGACGTTAAGAGCTTCTCTTGCCTCAGCAGTTCTAACCGAAATGTTGGAAAAAGCATCCTGGTTGAGGGTCTTGAGCTGAGCTTTCAAAATCTTCAATCTAGAAACCAGTTTAAACATAGGGACGCCTGTAATCGGAGTATTCCAGACACGCTGCACGATCGCCTTAAACTCTGGGTGATCTATCCAAAAATCAAAGAATTTGAAGGGTTTCCTCCTCGGGGCCGGGTGGACAGCTCTTACAACCATCGGAGTGTGGTCATATATGCCAGGGTTCAAAAAAGACGCCTCCGAATATGAGAAATCAAGGTTCCACTTGCTGTTAACCAATACACGATCTATCTTTCTCATTTTCCTCCAGGTCCCAGATGAGGTGGACCAAGTGAAACGGAGCCCGACATATCTGAGGTCCGAAAGATCCGTTTGCTCCAAGCATTGGCAGAATTCATCAAAATACGGAATCCAATTGGTGGCACCCCCAACTCGGTCCGATGGATCTCTGATAGCATTGAAATCACCAGCAACTAGCCATGGTGAATTGAGGAAGAGTTCACTGCAAAGCTGGAGATTTTCCTATAATGGTCTACGACGGGTAAATGTATGTTCCCCATATACGGTCGATATATAGAAACTTCTTCCAGATAGATTACATTTTAAATTGCCATGCAACACTTGGTCATTAATAGAGATGGTAGAAAAGGCAACGAGATCCGGGTTCCATCCAACCCATATCCTCCCACGCGAAGCATAATCATAGTTAGCACGCCAATTCCACCCTCTAATGAGAGTGGCCGAAATAGAATCAAAAAGCTCTAAAGGAACTTTAGTTTCAATCAAGCCAATAAAACAAAGCTTATTTACCTCGACAAAACGTCTTATTTCGGCACGCCTAAGAGGATTTAAGATACCTCTAATATTCCAAAAACCAACAATCATCAAAAAACAAGGAGCAAAATTACCTATTTTTAGAGGCCTTCGAAGCAGCAACTTCCTTCTTCAGATCTTCTGGACCATCAGATAGGAGCATACGAAGCTTTTCCTGGAAGTTTGCCATTAACGGTGAGGTGAGCCTTTTGGGATCAGGAATATCCCCAACTTGAGAATCTTCTCCAATCGGGTCCTCTTGGATACTAGAATTACTGATTTCGTCGGAGCTATCAATTAAAGCCAGGGAGTCATCCAGAGAAGGAGGGTCCGCTACAGGAGGGGAAACCGATCTTTCGGGGATATGAATCACTGGATCAAGAGATTTTGAAGGGTCGTTTGGATTCGGATAGACATATCTGCAACTTCCGCTTGAATAATATTAGTAGCTACTATTGCGTTTGCAGTAGCGGCATCCACAGCAGCAACACCATCAGCATCAGCAACAGCAGCAGCGGCCGCCTTCCTTGCTGCCTGCTTCATCTTTTTTTTCTTATTTTTCCGATTAACTTGCTTCCACCCTACCTCCTCATCAACTTGTTGCGGGTTAGCTAGAGCAGAGAAGATAGGATATGGAACCTTTGGAACATCCGGTCCCTGAGGAGCCGCCTTTACCAAGCTTGATTCACCGACATAGGAAGGCTTGTTAACAGCCACACCAGATATGGGTTCTGCATCACCCACTTTAGAACTATGGGTGACTTGAATATTTACATCTTCCGCAGACTGTTGCTGCATGGCCACCTCCTTTCCCTTAAAGGAGCGGGCCTCTACTAACAAATTAACCTGGATACTTTCTGTAGCTCCCTCAGATCGTCCAACAGAAGGACCAGGAGTAACATTTTTACAGGTGTGACCAAACATTTCACATTTTGAACAAACCATCGGTTTCCATCCATACTCGACTTCCACCACGACCTTTGATCCATTGGTAGTTAAATCAAGGGTCTCATATCGAGGTTGCTGAGTTGTCATTTCCACACATACACGGGCAAAAGTCAACATGGACATCTGCTCAGTTTTCTGATCAACATAAAGCGGCTTACCCAAGGCACTAACCACCTTTCCGATAGCCTGAGCAGACCAAAAGGCAAACGGAAGATTCATTAGTCTTACCCAAACTGGAACAGACCTATGAGTATCTTTGTTCAGCTCGACACCCGGTTTCCATTGTTGAAGGATCATAGGCTTTCTTGCAACAGTAATGGGACCACCCTCAAGGATACGCCTTCTGAACTCACGATCTATAATGCACAGAAGAAACACGCCACGCCCATTGGACATTACTTCTAACAAATTCGGTCCCCAAGCTCTCCTCAAGGACGCCTCAATCAGCTTAAACGGAAGTTGCTTCCCAATAAAGTGTCCGACAAGGCAGTCATACAACTTAGGGTCTGCAGCATCAATATCAGAATCGTCCATTTGGATAACTGGCTTGTTATTCACAATTATCGGGGGGGTAAACTCAAGGTCATATCCCTTATTCGCACCACTTGCGACAGCAGCCTAGGAACGGGTCTCAGGCTTCTTCGATCGACCCCTAGACTGAGGTCTTTTCGACTTAGAACGCTCTCTATTAACAGGACGACTTCTTACAGATGTCATTGGGGGATTTGAAGCCCCGATTCCAGCAGAAGGGGGGTTCATTTGGTTACCCACATTCAACACAGGAGCATTCGTCAAAGGATGATCATTCCTAGGGGAGAAGGGGCCGACGAGCGCATTCCTTCATCATTCAGGCGAGTTCGAGCAGATTGGGGTTTCATCTCAGCGTAGAACCCTAATCCATCGGAACAAGAACAGCCCAAAGAGGAGATGCAAACAAGCTAACCTTTAGGGGTTCTGAGGCTGATGGAAGGCGCCTCTTTTCACTGAAATCCGGCTCTGATTCTTACAAGTCTACTCCCGCGCCGCCGCCGCCCAATCTTGCCTCCGCAGCCGCCCGCAACCCAGACCCCGACCGTCGCCGATGGTCCGGCCGCACGCGGACCAGATGCGGCTCCACCCTCTTTGATCTCGCTGAGACTGGTGCCGTCGTCTCCGGCTCAACCGAGCTGGGTTCCCTTGCGAGAGAGAAGGAACGAACGAGCGAACCCACGCGCCACCGCCGCTTAGCTTTGCCTTTGCGACCGCCCGCAACCCAGTTCCTGATCAGTCACCGATGGTCCGGCCGCACGCGGACTTCGATGCGGCTCCACCCTCTTCGATCCCGTCGAGATTGGCGCCGTCGTCGCCGGCTCAACCGTGACGAGAACCCCAGCGAGAGAGAAAAGTCTTCTTTTTTCTTAATAAAGATACTTTTTGAAAAAAGCGAAAAAGACCAAAGGATGTAAGTACTCTGGACAATCAATGTTTGTCCATTAGCGGTGAAGGAAAGGATGGAGACTCGAAATTGTTGGTGCACTGTTCAAGCAAAGGAATAATAACGCAGAAAATCATCCATTTAATCACTGAGGAAACCTATCGGTGTTCAGCTGAGGCCTAAACCAAGGATAAGTCACCGAGCTCCATTTTTTGTGTTAGAAATATTTAAAATATTTCCTTTGAAGATGAAATGACTAAAGATGGTGTTGATAAAATTGAGAAATTACTGAAAATGAGATGACTAAAAATGACGGCATAAATAAATAAAAACTAAGATATAATTTGATTCATTGTTTCTTGATGACTTAGGAAATATCCTATATGTCTCTAAAATTCTATACCAATCTCCTCTTTCTTCTTCGTGGTTTGTCTCTTTGTTAAAGTTCTAAATGGTTGGATCTCTAAACCTCAGCCGTTGATAATCAAATATTTCATAAAAAAGTTTGTGTTTCCATCACCAAAATCTAAAGATCATCATGTCAAGAACCAAAATCTGGCTTGCCACAAAACGAATATGTAATTCACAGTTATAAAGACTCATCACATATTTCTCTTTATCACCCTCGAATTAAAACAATAGATACATTATTGTAGCCCATTTATTCCTATAAATCTGGAGTTAGACCCCTTGGTAAAAAGGCTTACTGTTCTTAAATCATAATACTGTATTGCCATTAAAATTCACCAGAGAGTAAGAGTGTGGAAATGACTTCAAGCCACCACTAATACAACTGGCATTTGACACCAAGACCATGTTGTATTACTTATTAGTGTGTCCATCTTCACTTTCCCGGTACCAAACTTTGACTTTGAAACAATGATATGAGAGATTAAAGCTGTCGGTGAAAATAAATTGAACTTTTTATCTTGCAAAAAGGGGTAGCTCTCAAAGAAGATCACAATTTATTTCACTTATATTTCTATCCACATCTTCTTATTAAGGGTGATGTTTCCCAATAGATATGTTTCAAAACAAAAATTTGGGATTTGCTTTATCAAAATTGATTTCCTATTTTTAAAATCATGAATTGAAGTGGTCGACCCTATAATGGCTTGGAGCCACATTAGCCAGTTCTAGGGTCGACCTAGGAATTAGCCTCTCTCTTTTCTTTTTCTTTTTAATTTTTTTTATTTGATTGCTCTATCATATTCATTATTTTTGTAAAATTTTTCAATTAGGAAATCAGCCTGCCTATGTTGGAATGTTCAACCTTATTATTTCTACAAAATTTTTCAATTAAAAGACTTGTAGGGTTTGGTTTTGAGCCAATTCAAAACTGGTTCTACCCGATGATTGACCTTAAAATCACTTCTACCCGAAACAATTCTAGTTAGGAACCAGTCTTCCCAAGGATAACCCATCAGTTCAAGGCCTAGAATTGGAAAACAATTTGGTTAAGGCCAAAAACCAAATTTTACCCAAACACCGAATTGGTTCTCGTGTAAATCATCTTGAAATTAGTTGGTTAAGACCAATTAAGTTTGATTTTGTAGTTGAACTGACTCAGTTGCTCACCCCTACTCCTTATCATTAAAATATCGAGAATATGTGATTGGAGAAAATTGTAGTGGGGTTCATCCTCGTCAATATTATGCAAATCAATCACCAAAAGAAGCAAAACTGTACCATTTAACTAGAGACCATCTTTTCTTAAGAAATTATGCAAAATGAATAATACACTTAATTTTTTTTTTTTACCTTAAAAGGTTATACTTATTTAACATCTCTAAATTTGCAATTATTGAATATCAACGATGATAAATTATATTACCCATTGGTGGGCAGCTGCGTTGGTAAGGCGGCTTGGTTCCTCATCGAGAGATCGCAAGTTCAAATTCCCGTGTTGCTATCATGTCTTAAGTGGGGGGTCATAGTGATGGGATCCCGTGCTAGTCTCCCTTGAGATATAGTCGTGGATACTCGGGCATAAGCCTTACGAAGCAATGAAGCGAATCCTTGGATATCAAAAAAAAAAAAAAAACAATGATACTTATATGTTAACATTGTCATATTTTTAAAAATAATATAGAATGCATAAGACACTTATTATTTACAATAAAAATTATGCTTACTTAACCCAATAAGTTGGCCTACAGAATTGGGGTGGTAGGGATTTCCATCTTAGGAAGTCCACGTGTAAATTATGTTGGGTTAAAGCCACCTTCATCATCCAAAAGCCTAATCTTAACCAGTCATGAGGTTCACAGGATATATCATGAATTACTAGGGAGATGAGTGTCCATGCCTATATCCTTACATTATAAAAACACAAATGCTTACTTTATGTGATAATTTTTTTTAGGATCAATACCATGAAAAACCTCAAACTGATATACATGTGACAAATCTATCGCAAATTAATTTTTTTCCTACAAAAAAAATCCAAATTGATATACACGTGACAATTTTACCCCAAATTAATTTTTACGACCAAAAGCCCCAAATTACAAATTCACCCCCAAACTACACATGTGATAAATTTATCATCCGTTAGTTTTCGTTTAATTTTACTATCAAATTATTGAGCTAGATGACATGTGGTAGTTGACGGGTATACTAATTTGGGTTTTGCCCTCCGTTTGTTATATGTATACTAGTTTTGTCATTTTTCATGATAGTAATCTAATGTAATGGAGGTATATTTGTGACAGTTTGGGGCTTTTGGCGATCAAACTATTAGTTTGGAGTAAATTTGTCACAAATATATAATTTTTGAATTTTTTGTGATCAAATGTGTACCGGTTTAAGGTTTTTCGTAATTAAAATATTAGTTTTGGGTAAATTTGTCATAGTGTATTGGTTTGGGGTTTTCATGGTTAAAAATATTAGTTTGTGGTAAATTTGTCATATATGTATCGATTTGAAGTTTTTCGTGGTAAAAAAATTAGTTTATGGTAAATTTATTAAGTGTGTACAAGTTTGAAATTTTTAGTGGTGTTAACCCCATTTTTATATGCATTATTCCGCGTAAACTAGGAAGTTATTATGCAAAAGGTCCTTGTCAACTTAATTACAAAGAAGAAGTACCTCAGGACTTTATTTAATTATTACATTTTTTGGTTAGAAAATTATGGTAACCTTTTTAAATAGTCAGAATATATATGAGCAATTTGACATTCTAATCTAAGGATTATAGTTGGTAAAAAATTTAGAAGACTTCAAATTTTCCTTATGAATCGAGTTTTTTTTTTTTTCCACTTAGAGGGATGATGTGAGGGGCTTTTTGTCAACAATTTTGTGAAAATTTGAAAGATTGTACTTACTTTCAACGAACAATCAAAACATTATTTTTGCCCAAAAAAAATCAAAACATTAATTGGATATATGGATCTAGGTTAACCCCAACTCTATTACGTCAATAAATAGAACATTATATAAAATTGCTATTCAGTATATAAAACAATAAAATTAAACTTCATTTTTTTACTGTAGCTTAGATATAATGTCACTTCTATATTTTTCACATGATTTTATTGACTGCTCAAGAAGCGGGTCAATTGGCAGTTGTCCGTTATCGATGGTGGAAAGAACGGAAGGTTGGATCAGGACTAATGCATTAGCTGTGGAAAAAATGAAAGGGCCATTTGCGGTGGCAAAGGATGAAAGGATGGATACCTACTCAATGTTTGTCTATATAGGCAGAGAAAATGACATTGGTGATGGTGACTAGTCCAGCAAAAGTAACAAAAATGCAGATAATCATCCATTTTTATACCCAATAAATTGACTGATTTTTAGTTAAGGCCTATAATAAGATTTGGCTAACAAGCTCCATAGTCTGTACCCATCTTCTCATTTTTCGTCATGGTTTGGATCTTCACTCAGATTCTAAATTGTTGGATCTTTGCAGAAAATCCAATGTTCCGGTGAAAAGAAGTTGTGTTTCTATTGCCAAAATCTGAAGATTGTTGACATGTCAAGAACCAAAATTGGACTTACTGGGAAAAGAAAAATTAATGCTCAGGCATCAAGACCCGTTATGTATTTCTTTCCGTCACCCTTTATTATAAATGACACTCACCCATGGAGCCCCTTTATTCCAAGAGCTAGACCCCTCAGTAGATAGGCTTCAATGTTCAAAAGAAAAATTATTGGACTGTCCTAGTAAAAAAATCACCATAAACTACAGAGGAAAAGTGTAAAGAAGGACTTCACGTCGCGGCTAAGACAACTGTCATTTGACACCAAAGGCCATGTTGTACTGCGCGTCAGTGTGTCCATCTTCACTTACCACTACTGAACTTTTACTATGAAAAAATGATACCAGAAAAGCAGCAATTTCCCTTGTACTGGGGGATGGGGAGAGAATAAAGCTTTCCGCAAAAATGAGATGAACTTTTTATCCTGCGAAAAGGATAAAATTGCCACATTTATTTCACTGGTCGGTCCTGGAACCAGCTTAAACCGCCTGGAACCAACCTAGAACCGTATCAGTGAGTTCCAACCCTGGCTTAGGAATGGGCCTACTTTTTTTCTATTTCATTTTTTATTAAATTATTCTTTCATATTCAATATTTTTTTCAAAAGTTCTCAATTAGGACGCCATGATGTATGTTTATGTTGGAATAGTCAACCTTATTTTTTTGCAAAAGTTCTCCGTTAAAAGGCTTGTAGGGTTTGGTTTTGAATCAATTCAAAACTGGTTCTAACCAATGATTGGCCTTGAAATCGATTCTACTTGATAATTAGCCTTGAAACAGATTAAAAACCATTATAGTTGGGAACTAATCTTCCTAAATAGAACCAATTAGTTCAAGGCCAAGAATAGGGAACCGAACTCAAATTTGTACGAGGAAATCAAATCAGTCTCAATGTGAATATACTTGAAATCGATTGAGTAAGATCGATTCAATTCGATTTTCCGTTGAACTGGCCCAGTTGTTCATCCTTACTCCTAGTCATTAAGATATTATAAATATGCGATGTTTCTATTTAAGAACATTGCAGTCGATTTTCCATCCTTGTCAAATTTATTAAAATCAATCACCAAAAGAAGCAAAACCATATCATTTAACTAGTGCATGTCTTTTCTTAAGAAATTATTCATAATGCAAAATACAATTATTTTTTACAATAAAATATTATAATTACTTATCATCTCTATCTTGCAATCACTGAATATCAACAACATGATAAATTACTATTAGCATTGCCATTTAAAAATAATAATACATAATGCAAAATACACATTATTTACAATAAAAATACTATGCTTAACCAAAAAAATCAGTGCAATTGATTGGGTTGTTAGGAATTTCTAGTTCAAGAACAAGATGTCACCCATTTGAATCCCACAAACTACTTGTAAACTACTTCATGATAGAGCCATTTTTCCTAGCCAAAAGCCTGAGATTAGTCTCAATGTATGTATCCTTGGATTATAGAAAAAATGCTTACTTTATGTTGTCATTTTTTTAAATGCTTTAACACTTGTAAATGCGAAAAGGTCTTAATCAACTTAATCACAGAGAGAAAGTACCTAATGACTTTAATTAGTCATAAGATTTTTAGATAAAAATTCAAGACACACAAAGTTAGGAGTAATTTGACTTTCTAATATAACAATTAAGTTTAGCAAAAAATAACTTCTTTTTCCTTGAGATCCGAGTTTATTTTTTCATTTTTCACTTAAAGGGATGATTTGAGGGGTTTCTATCAACAAATCTGTGAAAGTTTTCAACTAACAGTCAAAACATTAATTGGATAAATTGATCTAAGCTAACCCAAATCAATTATGTCAATAAATAAAAAAATTACAAAAAATTGCTATTCAATATATAAAACGAGAACATGGCTATATTACTTTTTAAAACTATTTTGATTTGTATATCATTTTGACCTTTAAACTTTCAATTTTTTTTCCTGTGGCTTAATCCTAATGTTGCTTCTTCTTCAAAAAAAAAATAAAAAATCCTAATGTTGCTTCTTCTTCAAAAAAAAAAAAAAAAAAATCCTAATGTTGCTTCTATATTTTAACATGGTTTCAATGACCTGCACCGGGAGTGGGTTCAGCACCGGTACCTAATCAATGTTTGTCCGTTAACTGCGGAGGAAAGGATGAAAGGATGAAACGATGGATAAGGACCAGCACTTGGCGCTGGGAAATAGGAAGAAAAGGACCATTTGCAGTGGGAAAGGACAGAAGGATGTATACCTCATCAATATCTGTTCGAAAAGGACCATTTGCAGTGGGAACGGACAGAAGGATGTATACCTGATCAATATCTGTCCATCAGCTGTACAGGAAAGGATGGAGACATGGACATTGGCGATGATGAGTGGTCGTGTAAAACAGCAATAATGCAGAACATCATCCATTTCTAATTTATGTACTCGACAAATTGACTTGTGTCTTATTAATTCCTAATAAGCTCCATGGTCTATAACCATCTCCTCTTTCTTCCTCGTGATTTGGTTCTTTGGTAAGGTTCTAAATTGCGGAATAACTGGTACTAGATCTGATTATCAATAATTCCAGCAAAAATTGCTGTGTTTTCTATCACCAAAATCTGACTTACTGGGGAAAAACAAAATAATGCTTAGGTATAAACACTCATCATATATTTCTTTCCATCACCCTTTATTAAAATAATACACATTATTGGAGCCCCTTAATTCCAATACATCTGGAGTTAGACCCCAAGGGCCAACTTATCCTATTCTTATCGGATCTTGAGTTCAGTCACTTTTTCAATCTCTTCTAGGATTTAGAAAGTGGAGCATAATGGGTTTTAGTGGTTTTAGCAACGTTATGCCAAAGATGTAATTTTTGGAACACGAGGCAAAAAGGGTTCGGAAGCTAATTTGACCTCCTCATTTTATCAAATTATATTATGCTACGCTGGATTAAGTCATAGTTTTTAAGAGAAACTTGCACTTAGTAGTTATCCGAATGGCTCAGCATGTTGCACATTAGTATCCAAATTTCTTTCTAGTCATATTAATTATTTGCCGCAAGCTACCACCGCCATCAAAATCAGTTCATGCTCGCAGGAGTCTTGCTCTTGAGAATGCACTTCTTGCTTGCCCTGACCGCATTCAAGACCGTGAATCGCGGAGCAAATCTCGTTATAAGAATTTGTTGGAGGAGCGAGAGTGTACTCTCGACTGAGATTGACGGTGGCCGAGACCGCCTGGCTCGATTTTGGCATGCCCCTTGGCAAAGTCGTTGCACCTCCAAGGTCGTTGATGCATTGTCGCAAATACATTGAGCGCAAGGTGAACTCATCCTTCAAACAAGGAGTAGAAGAGACTTTCCCAGCGAGGGCGGTGGATGGGAATCTAGGTCCTGCTCCACAGGCGAATTGGGTTGTGAAGATGAATAGGGTTTGAAGGAGAGACGCGGCATCATTTGGCACGCATGGACGAGCTACGCCAGCTAAAACATTACCTTCTTAAATGCGCTAATTCGGTGCTTCATCATCATCCTCATCTGTCGGTCACTGTCAACCTCCATTAATGAAAGCACTCGAGCGACCTCAGATTTGCATTGCGCCATCTCATATGTTATGCGCGCAACCTTAAGTGAGGTGTCGCACCTCGATATCAGGAGGCGAGCTCCATTAATGGAGGTTGACCAGAGAGAGAGAGAGAGAGAGAGAGGCAATGGCGGCTTCTGTATGATGGTGGTCGCAGTGGCGTTGGCCAAGTTTGACCTTGACGGTGGTGGTCAAGTTGTTTGTGATGGCGGTGGCAGCGACGGTGGCTGCAACATCTTCTAAAAACAACAAAAAACTAGTGCTTCCAGGGAAGAAAAGCGAATTAAGAACATTTTAAGAAATAAAAAAGATAAAAAAAAAACAAAAAACAAAAAACATGTCATTTGAATAAAATTGAACAAATTATGTCACTCACCATCAACATAGGACGACTAATAATCACTAGGTGCTACATCAAAGATTTTCGACCCCTATTAATCATAAGAATTACAAAAGAATTTATGTAGATATTTATGATTAAATTAGTAAAATTAAAATTTTAAAGATTAATTAGATAATTTCTCCATTAAAATTGAGTTAAGAAATTGATTTACATCCCAAATTGGTACTTCCAGGCAAAACTACATGTCACGTGGGCGAGGATTCAAGTCAGATCTTTTTTTTTTTTAATATTGACAGCTGGTCTTTTGTTACTATGCGGGCCTGGCTTTCGTTGCTTTTGCAATTTTCTCATGCGTAATCATCTGAGCATTCGAACAAAATGAAAATTCAATTTGTGCATTACCGGGGGAGGCTCAAACATGGGTGATGGTGACCGGTCAACTAAAAAATAATAATAAAATGCAGAAAATCATCTAATTCTGTTACCTCGACTGTTCATAAGTCCGCCATCTTTTTCTTGTCTTGATTGAGGCGAGCGGGAACGGCCTTATTTAATTTTTATCTTTTTTCCAGTTTCCACTCGGAGCAATATGCTATCGAGGTTTCAGCTACCCAAGGAATCAACTAATGTCTAGTTAAGGCCTTGACCATGGTTGAGTTACCGAGCTCTTTTATACTTAAATTGATTGCTCTTTCCCTCTCCTTCCTCCATTCTTGTTTGCGCTCAAATCTCTCAGCCTTCTTTCATCTCTCATCGTTCTTGCTCTGTTTCCCTCTTTTTTCACCTCGGCACAACCGTTCTTCTTCCTTCTCTTTTTCTTCGGTATCTGCTTCTCTTTTCCATCGTCTTCTCTCTCTGTCTCCCTATTTTCTCGCCCTTTCTTTCTCAAAAAAAGAAAAAAAGAAAAAGAAAAAAGAGAAATGTCGATCGCTGATGCTATTACTATTGCGTGGGATGTCTTCAAGTGGGTACTTGTGCCCATCAAGCGTCAATTCGGATACGTGATCTACTCCAAGAGGCACGCCCAAGATCTTCAGGAGAAAGTCGAGGAGCTTGCGGATGGGGTTGATAGGGTCCACAATCTCGCTGAAGAGGCCAGAAATAATCTTCGAAATGTGAACAGAAACGTCACGGGTTGGCACGCAAGTGCTGAGAAGGCCTTGAAGGAGGCGCGAGACCTGTTGCGCGACTTCCAAGAGGCGAGCAAGACTTGCTGCTATGAAACTCTTCCTGATCCCAAGTGTCGCTATCAATTCTGTAGGAAGGCCAAGGACAAGATCGAGGTCATTCAGCGACTCACTCAAAGATGCAGTGGATTCAAGGAATTGAACGACATCTCCTCCGGCAATCCTGCTTCAGGGAACGTTGCTGCTCGGACTTCGGCCAAGAGAGAGGGCATCTCCTCCAGCAATCCTGCTCCAGGGAACATTGCTGCTCTGCCTCTGGCCAAGAGAGAGGGCATCTCCTCTAGCAATCCCGCTCCAGGGAACGTTGCTGCTCTGACTCCGGCCAAGAGAGAGGGCATCTCCTCCAGCAATCCTGCTCCAGGAAACGTTGCTGCTCTGACTCCGTCCAAGAGAGAGGGCAAAGATGTCGTCCAGTCGGCCACTGTGACGGCCTCCCCTTCTTTTGCCTCGACGATGAATAAGGTTGGGGACAATGATGTCTTCGAGTCCAGAGCTTCTATCATGCGGGACATCATGGACGCTCTTGTCGATGCCAGCAATCGCGTGGTCGGTGTTCACGGGATGGGCGGGGTCGGCAAGTCCACACTTTTGGCGGATGTTGAAAGGCGAATAATAGAAAAGAAGTCGTTCGATTGGGTCACTAAGGCCGACGTGTCGGAAAATCCAGACATCAAGAAGATTCAAGGAGAGATTGCGGACGCCTTGGACCTTACTGAGATAAAGAAAAAAGAGACTATCAGCGGGCGAGCAAAACTTCTGCATGGGAGGTTGGAAAATGAGGAGAGGGAGAAAAAGAAAGTCCTCATAATACTGGACAACCTGTGGAAGGGGCTGGACTTGAAATCAGTGGGCATTCCTTGCGGACATGACAACAAAGTCATAGGATGCAAGTTGTTGCTGACGTCAAGATTTCAAGATGTTTTGCGAAGGGAAATGGGCTGCGACAGGGACTTTCGCCTTGAAGAGCTGAAGGATGAAGAGGCAAAAAGATTGTTTGAGAGGACGGTGGGAGACAAAGTTCGTGTTGACCCGTTCAAATCCTTGGTGGATGAAGCACTCCACAAGTGTGCAGGTTTGCCTTTCCTAATTATTACAATGGCGAAGATTTGTAAAGACGCTGAGTTTTATGAATGGAAGGATGTTTTCACACAAATCGAGAAGTCTCCAGACATAGGAATAAAAGAGAGCATATATAAGATGTTGCAGTTGACTTATGATCATTTCATAGGGAAGGATGGCGAACAGGTGAAGTCAATTCTACGACTCTGTGTCATTTATGGTGTCTCTAAGCCTTCTCTTGAAAACTTGGTGAAGTACAGCGTGGGTTTGAGGTTATTTCGAGAAGATAGCAACATGGAAAAAGTTCGAAATAGGTTGCGCTCACTAATCCGACGCCTGAAAGCCTCCTCCCTTTTGTTAGATGATCTAGACGATGAAGATGATGATGGTTTCAAGATTCATGACTTAGTTCGTGGATTTGTTGCCTCGATTGCTTCAAGAGAGGAACCTCTTATTGTGTGGAAAGATAATGATAAGTCAGTAATGGAGTTGCCAAAGGATAAGCTCAAAAGTTGTACAGCATTATGCTTTTCCTACGTTGAGATGGAGCAACTTCCCGAAGAGTTAGATTGCCCTGAAACGCGGATCTTCTTGTTGTTCACAAACAATGATTCTCTTAAGGTCCCGGATTCATATTTCAACTCTATGAGAAAACTCATGGTCTTACATCTTTCTCAGGTATGTCTCACTCGTTCACCTTTGCCGTTTAAGTTGTTGGACTTACATACTCTGTGTCTTGATGGTTGTTCATTAGAGGATGTAGCCATGATTGGCGAGCTAAAAGGGCTACATATTCTCAGCTTTGTGAACTCCAATATTCACCGATTACCAAAAGAAATTGGACAATTGGTAGAGCTGAGGTTGTTAGACTTAAGTGAATGCTCACGACTTGAGATAATTGAACCGGGTGTGCTTGGAAACTTGATGAAATTGGAGGAGTTGTATATGTGGAATAGCTTTGATGAGTGGAATGCCATGGAGCAAACTCCACCAACTAATGCCGAGCTTATTGAGTTGAATAACAAGAAGAATCTCTACACTTTGCATGTGTCCATTCCTGATTTGAGGATGCTCCCAGAGGATCTAAACATCGAGAAATTAACCAAGTACAACATCCGGATAGGTGGAGCGTGCTTCTATCAACGTTACAAAGGATCAAGGGTATTAGAACTTAAGTTGCGTTCAATAAGCGATTCTCTTAAAAAAGGATGCATACAAACTTTATTAGGCAAAACTGACTATCTACTTTTAGAGAGATTAAATGGAATTGAGAGTATTTGCTCATTATCCCATGAAGGCTTTCAAGGATTAAAGCATCTATGTGTTAAGGATAGTCTCTCCATCCATTACATCCTCCAATCATCATCTCATACAAATTTTAAGATGTTGGAGTCATTATATCTTGATAATCTCGTCAACTTGGAGATGATATGCAGCAACCGTAGCTTCTCCAAATCCTTTAGTGCATTAAAAGTAATACGAGTTGAAAGTTGCGACAAGATGAAAGTTTTGTTTCCTCTTTCATTATTGAGAGAACTTCCACAACTCGAAGAGATCGAAATTGTTTGCTGCCCCTTAATGTGGGAAATTGTAGAAGTTGATGATTGTGGCAATGTTGAGTTGCCTAAGCTACGTGTATTGACATTGCGTGACCTGCCAAATGTCAAGAACTTTTTGTCCGCTAAGATGGCTCCTTCATGTAGTACATCAAAAGACCAAGTTGGTAGTCAAGTTGCATTCTTTGACAGACAACAGGTAACTCTCTATCAATATATAATATATATATATATATTAATATTTATTAATCTTCTGTTCATTTGCTAATTAGACGTCACATAGATTATAATCCTTATTCATTTATTCTTTATTTGTAGTTCATTTTCTTCCTATTTACCTTATCCAATCATGCCTTCGCTGTAATTAGATAAAGAAATTTTTTGTTTCTCTTCATTGTGAAGAAGATTCTCAACTAATCGAAGGAAATCCACGTAAATTTAGTTTGTTATAGGATCTGCGTAATTTTCAACTCACATGCTGCAAGTACACCTACCTTAATAGGGTTTATAGAGCAATATTGAAGGGATTTTGGCATTAGAATAGTCCATACTAACGTGATTTCATATTGTGAAATGGATTCACTGAATTTAGTCATCTAACTGTTATTATCTATAGAACATATTATCTAGGTGACTTAGCTAAAAATCAATATGGAGAGTGGGCAAGGGGATTGGGTTTTCAAATAGTAGAAACGGTGCTAATCTAATTGATGCATGCCTTTTCCATATTTTTATTTCAATTAGCACTTAGTCATTGCATAGGTCTTATAAGAATAAAAGTGCACAATTTCATGCACAAGCATACGAAATTGTATAAAAGGTATAAATATATTTGCCTGCACTTTTGGCATAATAAACAAAATATTCAACTTGTGCTAATATCGCATGGTCGTAGGCATTAGTGAGCGACTTCTAGGAAAGACTACATGAAATCCCCCACAAAGATTTTAAGCGGTACACATTTACTGCCAAATTTTGGTTATATAAACTATGGCGTATGGAGCATAGCTATGTGATGTTATCATCTAATGGTCCTTTTAAATAGCTGACTGGGGATGCTATTTGCAAAAAGAAATAAAAAATTTATCCTTTCCTATGATTGTTTTATATGCTTGGGACATATTTGAAAGACTAGTAGATGTTTAGCTCTTTTCATGAAGTCAACCACATCATTAGTAATTTTTGTCTTGATCTCTTTTAAGATCTTTGCGTTTTTTTCCTCATTTTTCTTTATTTATTTTGGAAATTTTTAACTCATTTTAGTGCATTCGGAGGCCAAAGGATGATTTAACTAAAATGGATACAAAAGAATTGCAACTTTATCGTAAAAGATCACATGTAACATGCAAATGGTAAAATGCCCAAAAGGTTGACATCCGCAATAAAATCAAAGTTGAACAAATTCATGTAAAATTTAAAAGGTTAGGAGTAAAGGTGTGCTCCCCTCAAAGTTCATGAGTGGGTTGGGTAATTTCCCCGTAATTTTTATGTTCTTTTGTAAGTAAATAAATGTTCTATTTATGTAAATTAGCATCATTCAAGAATGAGGAAAAATATGAGTGTGAAAATTAAATAGTGAAATTATGGAGAAAGAGAGGAGGAGAAAGCACTCAATAATGGGTGGCTTGCTGAGAGAGGACTTCTAAGATTGTCGTACAGGCAATTTGAAATACATGCAAATCAAGTTCTAATGTTATTGTTATTGACAAACAGAAAAGATAGCATTTTATTTTTCATGAAGTTAAAGTATAATTTTGACCTAAATCAGGGGGATGTACATAGATTGTCCCTAATAGAGTGAAACCTTGATTATCATAATTAACAGAAAAATAACTCACGAATTCTATGTTAAGCGGTGAAATATCATTGTCATTTTCCCACTTTGTTTACTAAAAAAATTGGGCTTAATTTTATTAATTAATTCTCGTAATTAAGTTTCTTTGCTCATTTCTAAACTACTTAATGTTCATTGTTCCTTCATTATGGTCAAAATCATGGTCTTAATTGGTGAAACATTAAAATGAAATGATTTTCAAGCTAATGCTTGGTTTGAAGCATTATTCCAACAAATGGTCGAGGCTCGAGCATATAAAATGGCAATTGATATAGTAGACCGTGACATTCATAATAAAATTAATTAAATGATTGTGTAATAAACCTTTATATCCTAGAAATCTGACTTAGAAAATGGTCTGAAGCACTATGTAATTGAGAATTTATGAATATGAAGTTGATAATTTAGATCATCGCAACAACAATTAATGGCATTTAATTCAATTTGAGGCCGTTTATGTATAGTTTGATTAAATTGATTATTGTTAATAAGAGAAGTTAACTATGGATAAGCAGTGGTTCACTTAAGGAAAACGCACGGCCATTTTGTACAACAAAAATTTCTTAAAGCCTTTTAGTTGACTAGACATGATTGTCCTATTATAATGACGTAATAAAGATCTGTGGAAATTTAAGTTGCCATAGTAGATTTACGAAGTATAAAACGGAAGTTTGAGTATGGGCGTTTGCGGCCTATTGCGCTACGGCACGTATTGATGGCCGATACGTGTCATCATGCTCTTCTCCTTTTTGTGGGCCTCCCCTTCTCTCTCTCTCTCCGTCTAAAAGTTGTTCAGCATCGCGAGAGGGATTGCGTCTTCTGTCACTCCTACTCACCCCGAGCTGAAGGGCTGAGAGCCAAATCGGCTTTACTGACATCGTCGACACGCTCATTGCGATCCGCCATCTCCCTTGCAGACCAGGCGCACATTCTATCTGTATTTGTTTCTCTCACAAATTCAGCGTGACAAGCAAGCTTGACGCTGCTATGACCCTTGGTTGTGCTTTTTTGAAGTTGATTTTTCAGTGATGTGAAGAGAGAGAATGAGGATTTGGTAAAATGAAAAAAAGAAAAAGGAAAAAATGAGAGGAAATAAGGTGCCGTGTGTTTAACTATTGGTGAGCGCCATAGACAATAAGTGTAAGGATCGCAGTAGACAATCCACACCTGGATAGTTAATATTAAGGATTGAAGGTACTACATTCATGAGAAGATACAAATTATAGGATAATTGTTAAAGAGAAACCCTTGTGTAAATTTTATCGAATCTTATTGAATAAATTATAATATTTCTTGAATAAATTGATTAGGTTTGGATAAGCCCAAGTGGGCTTAGGTCGGTGGCCCAGGAAAAAATAAAGAAGTTACTTGTAGAGACTAACCTTTTATAATAGTAATTTTCCCATGTGAAGTAATAAATTACTTTTCAAAATTGCTAAATTTCTTTAGGTAGGTAGTAAATTAAAGCTTCTGTAATTAAGTCTTATAGCATAGTAATTTACTTCTCGTGATTGCAATCTCGCTTGTTTGATCACTTATTGTAATGATATATTTTCCTTTGTTAGTAAATTGTCTATGTCTTTCGTAATCACGGTCATTCTATAGTTTCTTTATTTTATTTTTTCATCGTAGTAATCTCCATTGTGAGATAGTAGCAATCATCCAATAAAATGGGTAATATATTCTTTTACAATTTTTTTTTGCCGATGGAAGGGAGCTCTTGCTTTTAGATTAATCATACCTCTAAAGCCCTGATCCTATCTTAAAGGCCAATCTGCGCAATTTAGTTTTTGCTATTTGCTCGACCATTTTTATGGAGGAGGTGGTGATGATATCGATTTTTTTTTTCTTTTGGTGTACGTGGGCTGGGGGGGGTTGGGTTGAGTGCGTGCACTGTGTTGGGGTGGTCGACAAGTCAACATTGTGAATTTAAGGCGACCCTGGGGGGTTTTCGTTCCCTTGCTCTGCTAGCCTACGTGATTGTGCCCGTCTGGGTCAAATCCTGGGGATATCCAAGTTACTTGTGAGCCATAGACGCAATCTTAGCCGTTGTGCCGTGCGCCTTAGCGTGCTTCGACAGTGCTAATTGGTTGCTCTCGAGTGCTTTGGGGTGCACGAGATTGTCACTCACGTGGGGGTGGGGGTGGGGAAGGGGTGGAGGAGGCACACTTTGTGGTGTTGTTTGGAAAGTGGGGACTTTCCATGATGCGGCGGGAGGCCATTAGCAGAGAGGTAGAATGGGAAGTGGGAAAGTTGCTAATAGGGACAAATCAACCGTGATTACTTTATTGAAGTAGCCTGATTATCGTAGAGAAACAACACAATCGAACATGCCAAAATTAAGGCCCATTGCCATTAAGAAATATTGTCCCTTTTTTTTTTCAAATATTTTATATTGCCTTATGAACCGTCCTTCGAAAATATGGGGAGACTAATATGTGTCAAAACATAAACAGAAGAGCTTTGTTCGTCTTATTGTTTTGTGTGGTCTTCCATCCTTTGGTATGACCTTTGCAATATGAGGTAGCGTTCATCTAATAAGACAGCCACAATTGATAGATCAAGATTGATAGGACTATCGCTTCTTCCATGTGTTTCCTTGCATCTCGTAATTTTTCTTTATCACAATTAAGAAACTCATAATTTGATTTCAAGGTTGAAGGGAGCAGCTACTTCTGTACTGCCACTTTTGATGGATGATTAGTTGCCTTTTTAATCTCAATCTCTTCATTATTTACTTTCTAATGATGACACTCTTCCTCAAGCAAGCTCTTCTTTATGTAATGGAACTTCATGAACTTTTAATCTATCAGAATCACTAATTTTGCGAGTGAATACTGCAGGTTGCATTTCCTAGCTTGGAGACAATAGACATCAGTGACATGGATAATATTGAGATAATATGGAACAAACAAGTTGTTGTGGATTCTTTTCACAAACTAAAATCGCTTAAGGTGTGGAGATGCAATAAGCTATTGAACATTATTCCTTCTTGCATTCTTGGACAGCTCAAGAGCTTGGAAAGTTTGGATGTACGATCATGTGATTTGCTTGAAGTTGTTTTCAAACTTCAGCCACTGAATCCTCTAGATGGACAACCTGTTGCTCATTTGCCATTAAAAAGGCTAGAGTTAGATGAATTACCAGAGCTAAAGTGTATATGGGATAAGGAATTCCACAGTCAAGTCAAATTTCAGTGTCTCCGTTTTGTTACAGTTTCCGAATGCAAGAGCCTCACCTCTCTATTTCCAGTCTCAGTAGTAGGATATCTAACCCAACTTGAGGAATTGGAGGTACGATCATGTGATTTGCTTGAAGTTGTTTTCAAACTTCAGCCACTAAATCCTCTAGATGGACATCCTGTTGCTCATTTGCCATTAAAAAAGCTAAAGTTAGATGGATTACCAGAGCTAAAGTGTGTATGGGATAAGGAACTCCATAGGCAAGTCAAATTCCAGTGTCTCCGTTTTGTTACAGTTTCCGAGTGCAAGAGCCTTGCCTCTCTGTTTCCAGCCTCAGTAGCAATACATCTGACCCAACTTGAGGAGTTGGAGATCAATGAATGTGGCATTGTGGAACTCATCGAGAAGGAAGACAGACTAGTTCCTAGGTTTGTGTTCCCAAAATTAACCTCCCTCGAGCTTGAGCATCTGACAGAGTTGAAGTGCATCTACATCGGAAAACATACTTCACATTGGCCAGCATTGAAGACCTTGAGGGTGCGTGGCTGTAACAAAGTGGAGATACTTGCATCGCACCTGGGGAATGAGATGCCGCTTGATAAACAGCCTCTCTTCTTGATAGAAAAGGTATGGCCCAAGATTAAATGTTTTGCTTCAATGGTGAATATTGGAAGTGGTGATTAATTATTATGCTAGCCAGCTAAATAATTAAAATTAACAGAAAAAAAAGAGTTATAGTGGAGACAAAGCATAATCCCTGAAGCCCCCTCTGGTTAAAATTGATTGTGTTTAGCATAATCACGGCACCATAAAATCTAGCTAAGTCAAAGTATAGTTACTATTCAAATTGTGATTTTCATTTCTTTATAATTTATGCCCTTTAACAAATAATATGAAATTTTCCGGTGAACTATCGACGTGGCAAACACATGCCTAATTTTCTAAATGTGCTACTGTTTCCACTTCATCGCCGAATCAGCACCTCACTTGAAAATTTATATCAATATTTAATACGGAGTATTCTTTATTAATATCCATAATGACCATCACTTGAACTTTTAATTTGCAAGCAGATTGTTCTCCTTGCAATTGAAACTCTCCTCGTACATTCCACTCATCTCGCTTCCAACGCAAAGTCCTCATTCTCATACGTGGTTGCCTTGTTTGAGACCATTAGTTCTAATGAGTTTTAGCATTGCAAATTAGCAATGTAACTCTTCATGTTATATGTTTCTTTTGATGAGTTTTGTAATTTTCTCTCATTATTAAAATAATGTTGTATTTTATATAAGAAATCACAGTATATCATATAACAATGACAATTAAGAACTTTTAAATGTTATCAAATCCCTATGTTTTACATAATACAAGTTAAGAATTTTCACTTTTTTCTTTAAAAAAAAAGGTGATTCATAAGAAATGAGATACAATTTTAATTAATTATTTGTTTTAAAACATATTCTGATTTTACAAAAATGAAAAATTCCATGCCCATGCAAACGCACGAGAATGCCGCTAATTACCTGGTAATTGAAGAAAGAGGGATCATGCAAAGGAGTCTCTCAGCTTCTGCTTAGTAAAATCAATATTTTATCAAATTAGTAAAATCAAATCTTTCGCATGACCTTTACAAGATGAGTATGCGTTCATCTAATAAGACGACCACAATCGATAGACCAAGATTGTTAGGACACTGCTTCTTCCATGTGTTTCCTTACATCTCGTAATTTTTCTTTACGATAATTAAAAAACTCATGATTTGATTTCAACGATAGTGCGAGCAGCTACTTCGGTACTACATCTTTTGATGGATGATTAGTCACCTTTTTAATCTCAATCTCTCCATTGTTTTCTTTCTAATGTTGACACTCTTGCTCAAGCGAGCTCTTCTATATGTAATGGAACTTCATGAACTTTTAATCTAACAGAATCACTAATTTCGCAAGCGAATATCGTAGGTTGCGTTTCCTAGCTTGGAGACATTAGACCTCAGTGACATGGATAATATTGAGATACTATGGGACAATCAAGTTGCTGTAGATTCTTTCCATGAACTAAAATGGCTTGAGGTGTGGAGATGCAATAAGCTATTGAACATTGTTCCTTCTCGCATTCTTGGACGGCTCAGGACCTTGGAAAGTTTGGTGGTAAGATCATGTGCTTCGCTTGAAGTTGTTTTCAAACTTCAGCCATTGAATCCTCTAGATGGACATCCTGTTGCTCATTTGCCATTAAAAAGGTTAGAGTTAGATGGATTACCAAACCTAAAGTGTGTATGGGATAAGGAGCTCCACAGTCAAGTCAAATTCCAGTGTCTCCGTTGTGTTATCGTTTCCGAGTGCAAGAGTCTCGCCTCTCTATTTCCAGCCTCAGTAGCAATACATCTAACGCAACTTGAGGAGTTTGAGATCAGTGAATGTAGCATCGTGGAACTCATCGAGAAGGAAGACGAACTAGTTCCCAGGTTCGTGTTCCCAAAATTAACCTCCCTCGAGCTTGAGCATCTAACGGAGTTGAAGTGCCTCTACATCGGAAAACATACTTCACATTGGCCAGCATTGAAGACCCTAAAGGTGCGTGGCTGTAACAAAGTGGAGATACTTGCATCGCACCTAGGGAATGCGATGCCACTTGATAAACAACCTCTCTTCTTGATAGAAAAGGTATGGCCCAAGATTAAATGTTTTGCTTCAATTGTGAATATTGGAAGTGGTGATTAATTATTATGCTAGCCAGCTAATAATTAAAATTAACAAAAAAAAAAGTTATACTGGAGACGAAGCATAATCGCTGAAGCCCCCCTTTGGTTAAAATTGATTGCGTTCAGCATAATCACGGCACCATAAAATCTAGATAAGTCAACGTAGAGTTACTATTCAAATTGTGATTTTAAATTGAAATGAAGAATTTAAAGTAGAGTCACTACATATACAAAAGTTGGATAATTAATCTTCAATGAGCTCAAATGTTAACTGTCAAAAGTATGGGGTAACTATATAATAAAAGATTTTGTAATATAGTCATTGAACTTTTATTTAATCACCTAAGGCAACAAATTTTCATATCTTTATAATTTATGCACTTTAACAGATAATATGAAATTTTCCGGCGAACTATCAACGTGGCAAACACATGGCTAATTTTCTAAATGTGCTACTGTTTCCACTTCATCGCCGAATCAGCACCTCACTTGAAAATTTATATCAATATTTAATACGGAGTATTCTTTATTAATATCCATAATGACCATCACTTGAACTTTTAATTTGCAAGCAGATTGTTCTCCTTGCAATTGAAACTCTCCTCGTACATTCCACTCATCTCGCTTCCAACGCAAAGTCCTCATTCTCATAGGTGGTTGCCTTGTTTGAGACCATTAGTTCTAATGAGTTTTAGCATTGCAAATTAGCAATGTAACTCTGCATGTTATATGTTTCTTTTGATGAGTTTTGTAATTTTCTCTCATTATTAAAATAATGTTGTATTTTATATAAGAAATCACGCTATATTATATAACAATGACAATTAAGAACTTTTAAATGTTATCAAATCCCTATGTTTTATATAATACAAGTTAAGAATTTTCACTTTTTTCTTTAAAAAAAGATGATTCATAAGAAATGACATACAATTTAATTAATTATTTGTTTTAAAACATATTCTGATTTTACAAAAATGAAAAATTCCATGCCCGTGCAAATGCACGAGAATGCCGCTAATTACCTGGTAATTGAAGAAAGAGGGATCATGCAAAGGAGTCTCTCAGCTTCTACTTAGTAAAATCAATATTTTATCAAATTAGTAAAATCAAATCTTTCGCATGACCTTTACAAGATGAGTATGCATTCATCTGATAAGACGACCACAATCGATAGACCAAGATTGTTAGGACACCGCTTCTTTCATGTGTTTCCTTGCATCTTGTAATTTTTCTTTACGATAATTAAAAAACTCATGATTTGATTTCAACGATAGTGCGAGTAGCTACTTTTGTACTACATCTTTTGATGGATGATTAGTTGCCTTTTCAATCTCAATATCTCCATTGTTTTCTTTCTAATGCTGACACTCTTCCTCAAGCGAACTCTTCTATATGTAATGGAACTTCATGAACTTTTAATCTAACAGAATCACTAATTTCGTGAGCGAATATCACAGGTTGCGTTTCCTAGCTTAGAGACATTAGACCTCAGTGATATGGATAATATTGAGACACTATGGGATAATCAAGTTGCTGCAGATTCTTTCCATGAACTAAAATGGCTTGAGGTGTGGAGATGCAATAAGCTATTGAACATTGTTCCTTCTCGCATTCTTGGACGGCTCAGGACCTTGGAAAGTTTGGTGGTAAGATCATGTGATTCGCTTGAAGTTGTTTTCAAACTTCAGCCATTGAATCCTCTAGATGGACATCCTGTTGCTCATTTGCCATTAAAAAGGTTAGAGTTAGATAGATTACCAAACCTAAAGTGTGTATGGGATAAGGAACTCCATAGTCAAGTCAAATTCCAATGTCTCCATTTTGTTACCGTTTCTGAGTGCAAGAGCCTCGCCTCTGTATTTCCAGCCTTAGTAGCAATACATCTAACCCAACTTGAGGTGTTGGAGATCAGTGAATGTGGCATTGTGGAACTCATCGAGAAGGAAGATGGACTGGTTCCTAGGTTTGTGTTTCCAAAATTAACCTCCCTCGAACTTGAGCATCTAACAAAGTTGAGGCGCATCTACATTGGAAAGCATGTGTCACATTGGCCAGCATTGAAGACCCTCAAGGTGCATGGTTGTGACAAAGTGGAGATACTTGCATCTTACCCTGAGAATGAGATGCCACTTCTAAAACAGCCTCTCTTCATAGTAGAAAAGGTACGACCCAAGATTATTATTATTTTTTGCTTTGTTGGTGAAAATTTGCATGATGATTAAGGTCACAGTCTAGCGTCTCATGAAAGTAGCTCTATACATGAAAATGTAAACTTTGTGCCTCTCCGTAAATCCATAAATATATTATAACATTGAAACATCATATGTTCTTCAAGTATTGATTGAACATTCTTGTCATTGTCCAATGAATCAAATGCACACTCGTCAATCCCCCTTTAAAAAAGTAGGGGCTAATTTTGATGGTTTAGCTCTCTCTTTAAGTACCACAAAGATTGAAAGCACATGGAATGTGGTGTGATCTTGCCATGTCAGAAGTGTATTAAGATATCACTTATGTTCACATATGAATACAAGTCAAAAGTAAAAGATCAACGATAATGTTGATTTGATGAGGCCACATTTTCTTCCTTTGAATCACATGAGACTCAATATCTTAATATGCACTTATTATGCGTGGAATGCAACACTTATACCATGATGCAAACATTTTCTTTTTACTAAGCTGGATTTTGATTTGGATATTTTACCAGGGTGCATTCTCAAATCTACAAGAGTTAAAATTGAAATCATCCAAATGGATGGAGATATGGCATGGGAATTTTCTCAATGAAGAACTTTTTTGCAAGCTTAGAGTTCTTGAGCTTTGTTGTATCTCAAAAGAATCTGCAATGTCCGCATGTCGTTTCGTTCAAAGTTTGACCAACTTAGAAGAGCTAGTTATATTTGAATTATATCTAGAGGAGCTGAGCATCAATGTCGAAGCCGTAGGAGGCCAAAGTCATCAGCTAAAAGTAGTATCACCAATTTCAAGATGTAATCAACATCTAAAGACTCTCGATGTGTCACATTGTGATGTATCAAATATGTTCACACCGACAATAGCAGGAAATTTGGTGGAACTCACAAAATTGAGGATAAGTAATTGTCACATGTTGATAGAAGTCATCACGGAGGAGGGAGGTAAAGAGGGGCATGTAGTGGCCTTCAAAAAATTGAAGTATATGGAGCTTGATGGATTGAAAGGGTTGAGATGTTTCACCTCCAGTGGACACATTCTAATGTTTCCTCTCTTGGAAGATGTCACTGTTACTAGATGTCCGAACATGAAGTTCTTCTCTAAGGGTCCAATAGAGACACCAAAGTTGGAGAGAGTACAAGTATCAAAAGTGGAGTGGTTTTGGAAGGAAAACCTCAACACCACCATCCAAAGTGTGTTTGAACAAACGGTATGAATCATTTATCAAATTCTATGTAATTGCATGGTTTTGATCAACCTAGAGTGATTTCTTTTTGCTAACTAGAAGTTTACATTTAATGATGAATCTCTGACGGGGTATAATTGCTGGAGTAAAGTTTATGCAGCTGTCTGAGTTCTCAAAGTTGATTGAAAAATGGCACAACGAACTCATTCCCATCAATTCATATTGGCACTTAAAATATCTGGTGGTGTATAAATGTCCATTGTTTGTTAATGCTATTCCATCCAGATTGATGCTTGTTTTAGGCAAAATGCAAGCATTGCAAGTGTGCGATTGTGAATCACTAGAAGAAATATTCAGTCTTGAAGGAAGGGAGACTATGAAAGGCACTCAAGTGCTACCTCAGTTAGAGTCTTTGGACTTGGTCAATTTACCAACATTGAGGCGACTATGGAACAAAAAACTTCAAGGAGAGCTACGCTTCAATTCTCTAACATACTTGGGCCTTTATAATTGCAGCAACTTAAGGCATGCTTTTGCTCCATCGATGGTTCAGTGCCTTGCCAATCTTGAGCGAATGGTAATAAAGGAATGTGGCCAAATAGAAGGAGTAATCGCAGAGGAAGAAGGGCAGGGAAGTGCAATGGAGAAGATTACATTCATGAATCTCAGTGAGATGAAGTTGGAATGGTTGCCCCATTTTACTAGTTTCCTCTTGGGAAACAATTATGTTTTGTATTGTCCTGGATTACAAAAGCTGACCATTGCCCATTGCTCCAAGATGAGAAGTTTCACTCAACAATCTTTGATGGCGATTGATCACGACGCCCCTTCACTTTTCAATCCACAGGTCAGTCTTTTTTTTTTCTTCCCAGAGGAAATGTTATGTTTTTGTTATTATGATGTTTTTGCTTTTTTTTTTTGTTTTAGATTATCATCTTGTCAAATCAAAACACGAATATCTCAAGTTCCTGATTCGTGAATCGAATGTCGAAGTAAATGAAATCGTGAGATTCAAAAATAAACAAAAATTAGTTTTCTCGATAAAGATGCATATCAGGTAGGAAACAATAAATAAGTTTTCGCTTACCTCTGATACGAAAAGTATAACACTCAGAAATCCACTTAGCTTCCTCTGCGCCTTTTTATTCCAAGACCCCGATCTTCAATCTTCCCAACCCCAATGTCGAGTTGGCCCATCACGAACTGAACGAGATTTCTTTTAGGGAAAAAAAAATTAAAAAAATCTAACGATTAGTAATATTCATGTGCTTTGTATGGATTTATGTACATAATCGTTTAATAATTAGTTCAAAGATTTAAAAATTTTCTAATCCTCAAAAAAGCCACAAAAAAAAACTTTAGTTTTGTTTATACATACCATTCTAGAAGTGTTGTTTTTGTGTCAGCTCATAAGATCACATCATCCACAGTAAGGTTCTAAAAAAAATTACCAACATAACCGTATAAAAAAATATTCCCTTTTTACAATTTGAACTTTAAAGTACTATACATAGAATAGCATCTAAGATATGGCAAAACTACATCCGTTTTGCATGTTCAATTTCAACTTGAAGCATACAGATCCTAAGAATTCTTTCCTTTTATAATGTTGCATTTTTTAAAAAGGGAAGACAATTGGAGAAGAAATTGGAGAAATTGGAGAGAGCGGCCTTCTTTAATCGGAGTGCTCAAAAATTTCTTTTAAAGTGGTGCATTTATTTGTGATCAGCAAACATAAAAGTTGGAGAATTCGATAAGTTGTCACGGCAGTGTTCCAAAAATTAGAGGGAGAAGGCGTTGCCAGTATTATTTGTCAATTCAGCCAATTAAAAGCTAGTGTTCAATGTACCATTGATTATAAAAATCAAACAAAATACAATTTCAAAATTCGACAATTATTTTATTCATTCGACAAATTTAGGAGAGGTTGCCCTCAATGTAGAATGTTGAGGAACACATAGATACACGCCATCGTATAATCTTTTGAAGAACGGAAATCAATTCTCGAATTTATTTAGATCAAATTCAGTAAACAGAAGCTAATATCTTTACCGTCACTTCTTAAATTGGAAATTAACGCATACTGACCGATCGAGGCAGTCTTTTTTGTTCCCCTCTTGTGGGCTATTTTTAAGCTACAGATTCTATGGAGGTTTCAATTGTTGCTTTCTTTTCTAATGGAGGAAATGCTTGCGCGCGCGTGTTTTTTTTAAAAAAAAATTATATTCTAATGCTTTTGCCAAATTTTTTATTGTTGTTAGAGTCATCGCTGATTACGCATTTACTTCTAGTGTCATTTATTTGTCATGCGTAAATTGTCATGTAATGGTATACCCCCATGTTGTTAGAGTAATTCAAAAAGTAATCGTAATACTCAATTTAGAATACCAATAGGTTGTTAAAAACACAAAAATAGTCATACGATTTTCTTATTGTGACAAATTGTCATCACGTTAATTTCATTTATTTGTCATATATGAGCTATCATGTAATAATAGGTGTTCCCCACATTGTTAAAATATTTTAAAAACTTATAGTAACCCTCAATTTATAATTTTGATTTAGGGAAGTGTGGAAATAGTGATTTGTTTTTTGGTTGTGACACGTTGTAATTGCATTTATTTTATTGCAACCAGCTTAAATATATATATTACTTGCTTCTCCACGGACAAGTCATAAGAGTTCGTGACACAGTTGTTTTTCTCTAAATAAACAGAATGTGGTAAAAGGAGGGGAATATCTTGGTGGACCGTTCAATACTTGCATGACAAGTTTGTCTTTTTCCATGGTCCATGGACTTAGGAGAAGTAAGGAAATATAGATTTGGTAATTGAGGTTGTAGCATGCCGTAATTCTTTAATTTCTTGATAATGAGATGAAAATTCCGCATGGGCACTTAAATAAACAGTTAATAATAGCTCACGCAATGGTTTTATTTTTTTTCGTAGCACCAAAATATTTCATTTGTTCACGAAGACTAATTGCGTTTGTCTAGGGGTCCATTTTTTGTGTGTGACACTAGCATTAAAATTTCATGTCATGTGAAACTTACGCAATTGCAAAAATATTCATTTGGTATTTGAGGTTGTAATTGCGTTCTTTGTATCATAACTCATTGAAGATTTTTCTTTTTTCTTTTTTGCGCACGAGTATTAATAATTATTAAGGACAGTAAGGTCACTAATTTTCTGGCACCGCATTTCATGCTTGTTGTAATGCAACATACTCGACCATAATCAGGCTCACTGAACTGAAAGCATCAGTCAACTCCTCCCTCTTTGTGTCCCTAACAAGCTCTGGAATTGTCATCATTTACGAGAGCTAGGATTTGAGGTGATAACTCAATGTAATCAAATTTACTGGGTAATTTTTTTCAATATGGCAGGTACAATTTCCCAAACTTGAGATGATGGTTCTCTCCCACTTGGACGACATAAGCAAAATATGGATTGACAATCCTCGAGAAACTCTTACTTTTGATTGTTTACAGAAAATAGAGGCTAAGAACTGTAAGAACCTTGAAAATCTATTTCCACATTGGGTGGCTAGAAGTCTAAACCAAATTGAGGAACTTTGTATAGAGTCTTGCGAGCTCAAGGAAATAGTTGCAAGAGCAGATCCACCCTCTAATACTGCTGAAGTTCTTTTCCCAAAACTAACATCTCTGGTGTTACATGATATGCCGCGACTCAAGAGCTTTTGCTCTAACTTGTCCACTTTGAACTGGCCATTCTTGAATGAATTGCGAGTGACTCACTGTGACAAACTGAATAAATTCTCCGTTACCACATCCATGAACAAATGGGCTCAGAGAGACGATCAACACGACCTTTCGGACCATGAAGCACACTTGCCACTTGAGAGGGTATGTTTGCAAATGCTCTTCCCCAATTTCTACTTTATTCTTTAATTCACCTACTATATCTTATGTCAGTTGCATAGACATGTCACAATTTGATATCATATAAAACATGAACCCCTAATCTCTTTAAGCACACTTTCATTTGTGGACACCAGGATGTTGTAGCAACACTAGTGGCACATTCCATTACCCAAATCAAAGATCTACATATTTTCGTTAACAGCATGACATATTCTTAATACGAGATGAATTTGTCAGGGTGATTCTTGAATTGACGGTGCCAACTTAACCATATTGACATTTAGCAATTCCTTTTCAAATCGCGGTGGGATGACCAGCTTTCTTTTGATGTTTCTTGAGTAAAATGGAATTTCATTTGTTTGTTTGATCATTCCTATGCCAATAAGTTTTTTCCTTTCTATCTAAGCATTAGCACATGAGCGCACAGCGAACCCTGTTGGCGAATGGCCATGGCCCATGGTAGAGCATTTGGTTACGGTAGTATGAGTTTACGGTTGTATTAATGAACCGTAAGAAGATGACCACCTTCCATGGCAATTAACCAACTCAATTAACCTTTTACAGCACTTGCTTTATTGTCTTACTTTTATTGAATTTACTTCTCTCATTGAATTGGCAAATTGGCAGGACATTCCCATCTTAGAAAGACTTTTATTGCTTGATAAGGATATTGAGATGATATTGGATGGAAAATTTCCTGATGACATCTTTGGCAAGCTAAAAGTACTAACATTGGCATGCTTTCATGATGAAAAGGCCGTCTTTCCTCCTAGATTCCTTCTAGAGAGATTTCGGAATCTACAAAGCCTGGAGATTTTCTGTAGTTCCTTTGAAGATGTATTCCCTAATGAAGGGCTTGTGGATGAGGGCTTACATGCAGTGCTTGAAAATTTAAGGGAACTTAAGTTAAGCAAGCTACACAACATAAAGTGCATTTGGAGAGAAGACTATTTGGTGGCAAAAATTCTTCAAAGTATTGAAACATTTGAGGTTTGGGATTGCCCTAGTTTGACGACAATATTTCCAGCCATGGCATCCTTTTGGAATTTGACAAAGTTAGTGGTGAAGAATTCACCTGGGTTGGTACATCTAGTAACTTTTTCAACGGTCACAAATTTGGTGCATCTCACTGAGATGACGATAATAGGATGTGAAAGAATGAAAGAAATAGTAGCAAACGATGGAAAAGGAGAAGGAGAAGTGATTTCTCTTGAGAAGCTAGAAACACTGAGACTACAATATTTGCCAAGCCTGTTATGCTTCTCCTCCATCAAAAGTTGCATCTTTAGGTTTCCATTATTGGATGGCATTGAAGTGGAGGAGTGCCCGAGTATGAAGATATTTTCTAAGGGTACAGTAAGCACACCAATACTTCGTTATCCAAGACTGTTTCGACACACATGGGATGTGTGCTTGGAGGGTGATCTGAATGCAGCCATACAAAAGTTATCAGCATAAACAAACGCACATAAAACTAGTAAGATCCAATTAATGTCACTGTAATCGTTTTTTCGTTCCCGCTTGCCTCTGCTTCTCTAATTGTCCAACACCTTAAGCACTATAACTTCTATATCTTTCATCTTTTTAACTTGTCTAGTCACTGATAAAGGGGAGGGCAGGTGATGTAATTGGTATAGAGATTTGGAAGTTATTGAGGCACAGTCAAAAGTTGAGATGAAGAAAACTTTAATTGAGGTAGGGATTCTATTTCCAATTTATCTCTTTCTCGCTAATTTTTCTGGTGAGGTAATTCTCTATTTTTTTTAGGATTAATAAGAGATGATATTCTAACAAAGCGGTGTGTGTTTGGCCCTATCCATGAAATATCAGCACAAATTATTCCATATTTCCATCAGTCCAAAAGAGACTCGACTTGGATTTAGTCATCGCTCTTCTTGGGCTTTAGCAATCTGGTTCATAGCTTGATTGGCCTCACGTGGCAATGTCTGAAGAAAGCATGTGAATATTGACCGATCAGAAGTCTGCATTATCCTACATACTTTTCTCTGAATAATGACCTAGAGACGAAGGATGCCGTTAATGCTATAGAATGCTTTATATAAATCCTTCTATGACAATTACTCACTTGAACCTTTCCTAATCGAGTGCAGAGGGCTAATTGAAATGTTCCGGCAGGTGAAGATAGAGCACGTGTTCACGGGGGGTAAAGACTTGCTTGTTGGACTCGCACGAGTGGTGTTGACCGAACAAAGCAGGTGGAGCTTTTCGCACATGTGAAAATGGTGGCCACCCTAGCAAACGGTCCAGCAGTAATTTTTCTAGGTTCTTTCCTAATTTACTAGCAAGCATGGGAAGGCGGGTCGCACCTATAGCTAGAAATTTAACTTTGTAAGTTGTGCTTCAAATTAGCAATTTATAACATGCTAAATAGTTTGGAGGAAATTGTGTTATTAGTCCTAAACTATTTTCGCACAAAGATTTAGGACTAAATTGTTAAAGTTGAATTAATATCCGCACAATAAGTTTAGTACCTAATTAAGTAACTTTCTGTAAATAATAATATAGAAACTATATTTCATGCTGTGGCATGCGATGGCCCAAATGCTTCTTGATTGTACCGAACTGTAGATGGAGAGAGAGAAGTAAATACCAGCCCCGTGTGAGCTGATTCCTCTATTTTTGGCTTCTCCATAAATTTCAATACTCCTCTTGGGTTTCTTTCCTTCAATTGGGCGAAATTTTATCGTTGCTCTGATCAACATCATCAATCCCATTGGTCTCGCCTCCATCACTGAAAGCTTATCCAGACAGTAGTTTTTATCTTGTTACAAGGGCTTTTTATAGATCAGCAAAAGCAAAACAGTGCGCTTTCCCGCCATTTCACAAAGGTCATGGCTTCTGGTCATCGTCGTCCTAGAGAGAAGATGAAAGTGCAACACCAGATATTGCCCGGTCTGGTCTAGACTATTGAAGTATTGTCCAAAATCGCTTGATTAAGATCCTAAATACATTTTCTATTCATATGATCTCCCTCTACCCAACAACTTAAACTTTTAGGTTGATCGCATAATTATACTCTCTTCCACACTTGAACCCAGCTAATTTGTCAGTTCACGCTTGTTCACACATCATCTTTTTAGTCTGCCGAAATTTCTTCCTAATTCAGCATATATTAGTTGAAGCTGGAAGAAGGTTTTATAAACCTTCCTCAATCGTTTGTCTTCTTCAGCTCCTTCCTCTCTCTCTCTCTCTCTCTCCAGCTTGAGAAGAAATTTCTCAGCCCACTGCTTCTTGAAAACTACTAGCTCGCCCGTAATGTTGGCAATGGGGGCCCTGTTTTGTTCTATGGGATGTGGACCTGTGGACTCTAATTCAGAGAGAGAGAGAAAGAGAGAGAGTTGGGGGGGAAGGTCAACGGTAAACAAACAAATCACGCTTGGGAGAAATCCTCTATAGAAACAGATACGTGGACACCAAATTCGAGTTGAACAATGGACAATTAGATAACTACATTTTGTAAATTACTAATTGAAGCTCTCATGGAAGAGAGGAGGTAAGGTAGGGGCTTTATTATCTTTACAAAAGTTCAATTTTTTTTTTCTATAAGAAGAAAGGAGAAAACAATTTGTCTTTCTAAGACCAATTATCTTCACTTTTTGCTATTAAAGAAATTGACCAGATTCATTCCACATTATAGTTATCTTAGGGTTTGTTTTACGAAAAATGAATAGTTTGGACAACATTTCTTAAAAATTATTTTTTGTATCGCTTAAAATAATTAATTAATGAAAAATATTTTTATTATTGCAAATAGCTTATTTTTAAATATCTTTGTAGATAATAAAAATATTTTCACTTATTTGTTTTTGTAAGGAATATAAGCGTTTATTTTTAGGAAAATGTTTTTCAAATCATTCCTAATCCATGAAACAAACGGAGCCTTATTTTTGTGACTTCAAATCATATAGGCTACCTTAGAGTCTAAAAGCACAAGCTCTCAAACTTGCAATTATTGTCCTAAATCTACATGTTGTGTACTTCTCTCGTGAGTATACACGGTCTTTCTTTATCACACTGGCTGTTTGAAAACGTGCATGGGCAGAGTAGTCCTCGTGGATTCCTGAAGAGACATATTCATGACTTATCCACGAAGCTTAACATCTGAAGGAGGAAGTTCAATAAGAGGACTCGTCTTTCCCCTTTTCAACTTATGTGACGATGAATGAAATTGATAAGAATGATCATGAATCTTACCTGACTATTAGCTGAAAAAAAATTAGACTTAATCGCCTTAAAAATGCAGGACTCACGGCTAAGGAATTTCTAAAGGCCAAAGATCTTCAGTTTGTAGCAGGTAGCCGAATGTTTGACTTTCGATCCTTTGTTATAGGAATTACTAGTGAGACTCTCCCCGCAATAACATAGCTAAATCCCAAAATAAACAATGTCTCTCTCTTGGTTTGCACACAGAGCAAGACCCGCTCAGACCCCCATCAATTTTTATTTTTATTTTTTAAATTAATTAGTTATTCTATCATCGGCAAGTCTTTGCAAGGTTATTTATACCTAGTGCCTGAATCAACCTGCTTACCGTTGACGTCTTCAAACTAGTGGGCTGAATATCTAATGGCAATGTTCATACTGATCACTTATTAATGCACGAGTCATGCTAAAGACATCACAAGTACTAGGCATAGAGTAAGCGGATCATATTCAAACAATCAATTGAAATCTTGCACATCACTTTGTATATCAATTCTATCAGATTCAGTCTTATTATCTTTAACACTACATACGAGTCTTAGCATCTCTAACAATATTCTTGATACAATTTCGGTCAACTAACAAATCATCTCTTTATTTATTCATTCGATCCCCTATATTTTCTTCTTAATAAGCATCCTAAGGCATTCACTTGTTTATTAACTATTTACATCGTAATGATGAGCTAAGCTAGTTGTTCATCAACAATTTCCAATGGTTTTGGTTTAATTACTAACAGTATGAGCTGCAATATCCTTCCTTTTGACCACTCCAATCATTCATATCAATAGGGATAGCATAGAACATATATCAATTATATTAACATTTACACACTAACTTTAATACACCAAAAACTTAGCATATATACATCCGCGAAGCGGATTCCTTCCAATTTATCAAAAGGGGTTAAGGTTAGCCTAACACTTTTATACTACTAGAGTGCCTTAAAAAAATGTGGTATCCCTTACACATCAAGTACGCGTCTAGGTTATAATACCACGGCTTAGGCTCAGGGTTTGACTCCAGATCAGGGTCCACCTCCGGGTTAGTGACATCGCCATCGGCGGCATCCACGACCATGGGGTCCCAAGCAACACCCTCGGATCCCCCACCTGGTGGTCCATTAAGTCCATTGAGAGGGCCCTAGAGCTTCCCTCCGAACCAAACATACTAGGCCACAAACCTATGGGGGCACCAGTTTAGGCAACCCCTCATCGACTCAGATGGTGGACACGTGCTTCTCATAGATTACGTCAGTACCCTCGATTGAGGATGGGCTCACCTAGGAGTCCTGGTCGATAGGCACCCCAAAGCAAACATGTTGAAATGGGCTAGTCATGATGAGGGCCTGGCACATTTAACAACAACAAATGAGATATACTTAGTAAGTAAACTCCCCTAATCCTCACGTAGGAAGGTACTTCGCCTCGAAGACGCCCTAAACATGCACAATCCACGTACCTCTCAAATCATAGACAAGGTCGATCAAGCATGCATGTGCCACATAAATCATTAATACGATAATTAACTCGCGCATATCTCATGCGACTCATATATAACCATGCCATACATGTGCAAGCCATAACATCACTCTCATAATATATATTTAGCACTCATGCACTTTGCAGACGCGGTGTCTTGAGAATCACATGGCATCTCATACTACCATACTATTCTTGAGACCATAATTTCATATTATTAGGATTGCTCTTGACCACGACCGACACTCGCGTTGGTGGTCTTCCGACGTAACCGGACATAGTCCTGCCCCATCGAGCACAGCAATGTCTCGACCTCACTTGAAGATGGCATTCCAAATAAAGAGCTTTGTTTTGAAATTTATCTGTGAACGGCATCTCGTTGATGTGAAGGGCATCCGAAATCCATCGGGCATCGTCCATCGTAATCATACGAGTACGGAAATTATGTGATCACACGGGTACATGAACCACTCAAGTCAATTTTTATCTTTCTCATTACCCAATGCAAGAGTGTTTAGTGCTCATACGTTATACTTTAGCAATATTTGCACATAAAAATGCCATGAAATAATCTCACATGATCATGCAATGATTATTTATCCACCGAAATAATCATGCATCAACCTCATAATATATAATATCACACCATGAGTTCAATTACCAACTTGGCGCATCACTTTTCAAAATAACATTTTGAAAAAACTTATCATTTTCAAAATGAGGATTTCATAAACGCATATCACCTTTAAATATAGAATATAATAAGCACTTAGCATTCTAAAAATTGAAATTCAAGAAGTACTTATCATATTTAAAATTGCAATATAATATGCACTTATCACATTCAAAATTAAAATATAATAAGCATTTATCACCTTTTTGATAAGTTATCACATACATTTTTCACTATTCATGATAACTTATTACTAGCATCACTTATCATGATATCCTCTTACTTGCACTTATAACTAATCACAATAGCTTATCACTAGCACTCATCGCTTATCATGATAGCTTCTCACATCCGCTTATCACTTTTCATGCTAGCTTATCATATCCACTTATCACTTTTCATGCTAGGTTATCATATCCACTTATCACTTTTCATGATAACTTATCACCTCCACTCATCACTTATCAATAATAACCTATCCTCCTAATCCACTTATCATCTAATCTAACTATCATCAACCTTAATCTAACCCTAATCCTAAGCGTAACTACCACCCTAAATAAGGGTTAGGAAGTTACTCACAAGACCGGATCAAGGCTTGACAGTGAGCAGCGGCGATGAGGCTTACGGTGTGGACGATGGTCTGGCACGGCGGTGGCTTGACATGGGTGGCGGCATGAGGTGAGTGGTAAGGGACGGTGAACGGTCATGACTCACAGCAGGGAGGATGGCTCGGCTACGGCAATGGACGGTAGATAGCGGCTCAACTGAGAGAAAAAATGGGAATGAGATGAGATGAACCAAGAGATAGAAATGGGTATGGGGTTTCGGTTGAGAGAGAGAGAGAGAGAGAGAGAGAGAGAGAAATTAGTGAAATTTAGCTTATCTTCTCTCTTAAAGCATTAATGACTTCATGTACAACTCTCCTTAATTTGCTTATGACTAAGCTTTTACTTGGCTCATATTGCTTCATGAAGCCTTTATATCTAAGTCCATTAATGACAAGATATCCCACATGTGCTAGAATTGGGATATGAGCTAGGTCGACTAGCTAGGTAGGTCTTCTCTCTCTTCCTTCTTCACTTCAGGCGCCACTTTTCCTTCTTGCATACCCACAAATTTGTCTCATTAGCCTTCTAGCTTCTAAAAGGAGTAAAATGGGAATTAAACTGAATTATAGTCCAATTCACTATTCATGCACATTGTGACATCCAGATTTTCGGGTTCTAATTTCGATTGGATAAATAGGGCCATTTCTGTTCAGTTGAAGCTAGGGATCGTGAAATTGGGATGCAAGTGGGCTATATTGGTAGGGAAAAATACCAATTGGAATGACGAGGTGTTGAATGAAATTATGAGAGTCAATTTAAATTGAATCAAGAGGAATTATGGTCCAATTGGGAAGAAAACCTAGCAAATTCGTATGCCACTCATACCCCCACACTTTGGCCTACCTAAATGCTTCTAGAAGGGGTAGAATTGACAAGAAAATGTGGGTGGATGACAGCCATAGTGGCCCACGTATGGCTGACCTAAGAGAGAGAGAGAGTGAGAGAAAAAGAAAGAAAAATGGGTTTTCTCTTCTTCCCTTCCCTCTCCCGTCGCTGTCTCTCTCTTCCTTCATCTTCTTCTTTGGTTGTGCGACGCCATGGAAGCCGAAGAAGCTGAAGCAGCAGCAGCAGCTCCGCCCATCGTCGCCTCTTGTCGTCATCGTCGCACGCCCGCAAGCACCGAAGCTGCTCACGCTACCGAGCCGCCGCCGAGCTGCTGACCGCGTGCGTCCGCCCCTCTCCTCCCTCTGGTTCGAACAGAACCAGCCAGCAGAAACAGAAGCAGCGATCGGTGTTGCTTGAAGGAGCTGCAATCGCGCCGGAGCTGCCATCGCCGCCGCACGCTGCCTAGCCGCCGTCCGCTTCGTGCTCCGCCTGCCTCGGTCTCCCCCTCGCTCAGCCCTCTGTTCCAGCGATGTTTCAGATCTGGTAGAGCTCCGCCGGAGCCGTCCACCCCTCCTCCGGCCACCGTGAAGACTCGCCTTGGTCTTGTTCAGCTCCTCCGCCCATTCTCGAGCTCAACCAGCCCCGGAACCGCCCACCTTTGCCTCCAACCAGCAGCGATCAGAGGACTGCAGAAATGGGTTTGCAGCAACTGTTTGGCCCGTTTTGGCCGCCTTCCCGAGCCCGGATGTTCGGCCCGCTTTGGGAAGAATCGTTCCTCGCGTCGCCGCCGTCGGATTGATCCGATTTGCGCGCGATTTGGTGAGTAATCTCACTAATCCTTGATTAGTTGGCTAATTATGCTTTAGGTTGGTTTAGTTTTAATTAATTATGTTTAGGTTGTTAGATTAGAAGTAATTAGCAATTATTAGTCAATTGTGATGCGATTTAGATAAATTGATTTTGCAATTAACAAGTAGACGTGGTCTACTATTTATTGGGAGTGTCTCGGGAATTTTCGGACCCCTAATTGAGCTTCAATTTGATGATACGGGCCTAAGTGGGATTTTTGGCATTTAAATATTAATTTTCGGAATTAAATTAAATAATTATTTATTTTCCGAAAATTCAAGGGAGATGGTCTGGAACCGGAATATTATGCTGATGATTGTGGCGAAGTCCGTTTATTTGATCGGACTTTATTTTAAGCTAAATTGAATTTTTAATATTAATCAATTTTCGAAATTAATTAAATAATTATTTAATTCCTGAAAATTCAACTGGGATGGCCCGTGACCGGAAAATTATGCTGATGACCGTGGTGAAGTCCGTTTACTTAATTGGACCTTATTTTGAGCTAAACAGAATTTTTAATATTAAAGAATTAATTTTCGAAATTAATTAATTAATTAATTATTTTTCGAAAATTAAGTTTGAGATGGCCGATGACCGAAATTTCATGCTGATTGTCATGGTGTGGTTCATTTATTTATTCGAGGCTTAATTTGTGAGAAATTGATTTATTAGTGATTTTAGGATTTATTCCTAAATTGCATAATTTTTGGTTATTACTTGAAGAATAACCTAAGATCGGTTGATAATGCCAATATATTGAAAAAGTTGCTTAATGTGGGGCGTGATGCCACTACATATAGCATTGCTTAGGTGGAGGTGTGATGCCACTACATGCCGAAAGGGGCGTGATGCCACTACATATAGCATTCTTAGAAATGGTAGTGATGCCACTACATATGATATTGCCAAGTGGGGCCGTGATGCCACTAAATTTAAGAAAATTGCTCGGTGGGGCCGTGATTACCACTTATAATTAAGTTGTGTCCTAAGGACAATGATTCATAATTGGGAACTAAATTGGAATAGTTGAAATGACCGGAAGTGGTCATGTTGACATGTAATCGACTAGGTCGATTGATCGTTGCTTTGATTTGACGTCGTAAATTGATTGACTGATTGGGAATGACCATGAGATGGTCTGATTGACTTGTAATCGACTAGGTCGATTGATCGATGATTCGATCTGAGTGTGACTTGATGTGATTCATTGATTTAATTTGATGTCGTGGATTGATTGACTGATTAGAAATGACCGTGAGTGGTCTTGTTGGCATTTAATCGACTAGGTCGATTTGATCGATGCTTCGATCAGTGATATGATTGCTTGGGTGCCTATTATGAATTGTACTGACTTGCAGGTGGGATATGAGGCCAAGGTACGTCTTCTGCCCTATGCGTGTATAGGCAGCCTATAGTATAATAGTTTACTAATTAGGCTTAGTGGGGTAGAACTCGCTGAGACGTAGTCTCATCCCAGTTTGGGGAAAAACATTTCAGGACTCGATGAGGAGCTGATGAGGAGGAGTCTGAGAAGGAGAACTCGGAGGTGAAACTTAAAGAGAAGGACTTTTGGAAGAAGAAGATAATACCGAGAGAGATTCTGAGTATGACCTGAAGGGATTGAGATTTCATCTTATTTTGTGAACTCCAATTGATGTGAATAGTTATGAAGTTCTCTAGTTAATGTTTTGTATAAAAGTTTGGTTATAAGTTTCAATATGAAAAATATGGCCCTGCTTTTCTATCCCATTGTGTTGTTGTCTGGGGATTTATAACTGCTTCCTCATGTGCTTAATAATTAAAAGGGTCGGCGATACTAGTCCTGGGATATCGCATTATAAAATCGACCAAGAGAGAAGGATGTGTGCGTGCCTGAGGATCGGGGCGTGACACACATGGGCCAATTTAATGCATATGTTCCCAGAATTCAAGAATGGGCTTGAATGGCTTAACGAGCCCTCTTGGGCCACCTATAGTGGGCGTGAGGCCCATTGGGCCTGCTTGTGGCTTGGGCCCTCATGGCTCCTCATTTGCAATCTATTTCTAGTTGTCTGGAATTTCGTGATCCGCCAATGAAAATTTGAGTTTTCATCCTAAAGTGGCCATCCTTTACTTTCTTGTGGTATGTTGATTATCGTCATAATTTTACTCCGTAGATAGGGGATGGATTGAGGATGACACAGGCCGTAATTGAAGGAGGAACTTCTCTAAAAGAAGGAGATGTATGTGTGTTTGAGCTCATTAGAATTGATAATACTAAACTAAAAGTCTCCATTATTTTTATTATTATTTTTGAGATACCACATAGACTTTCACATATTAATCATTAATTTCGAAGTCTGTGGCAGCATAGTCGAAACCGGTGATAGATATAACAATGGAAAAAGAATAGAAAATGAGACAAAATGAGTGGTTAAATCACTTCTTTTTCTCAGGGATCAATCAGGTGTATCAATAATCAGTTATTGTCCCATTATCTAATGATGGTATGTTCTTAAGATAACATATTTTTGGGGAACGTCCTTTTAAGATATTGCACAACTAAATTAGACCACCCAAAGATGCAGTTAATTGACTATGATTTATTTCTGTGACCATTAACTAATTACTAATATATAAAAAAGAGGATGCCCATCTAAATTTGTGCCTAACTATGATTTCTGTGATCATTAACACGGGGTTGGGAAATTAGTATAGGCCATACCAAGCAAAAATTACATGGTTTCATCGTCGAAAAAGGGTGGCTAAACTTCACGAAGCATTTACTCATTGGTTATGGTTACCTAATAATTTACAAATACAAAGTCAACTCTACTTTTTGTATAATAATATCCAATAAGAGTGCTTCAGAAATAGATTAATCGCCAATCAGCAGCAAAATATCAAACCTCAGGAGAAAATTTCTCTCAACTAAAACGGAAGATGTCGTAGAAGCAGATGACCTGGAGTGAAAAACTGATCAATTTTTCGAGCTCCGAGTTGATTCAATTTCAAGAGAAAGAGGCAAGCAAAGATTAATTCATTTGAAAGCACATGTAATTACATTTGCTGCTCCTTGAAGCCCTCCGTCTTTTGTCCTTTTTGAAATTCATTCAACCATGGCTCATCCTCATCCTCATCCTCTTCCTTGTCCTTGCCCTCGTCAGAGAGAAGACGGAGTTGTTGCTGAGCAAGAGACTCCTCCAAGTAGTAGCCCTCCTTTCTTCATACTCTCCGATACGCTAATTCGCTGGCTCAGTAGCTTTAATCAACCCAAGGGCTTCCATGGGTGTCCTATTCTTGCCATAACCATGAACCCTGGAATTTTAAGCTTATGCATTCTTCTTGGAAACTAACATTTGCTCATTTCACCAGCAAAACATGAAACCGACACGTTCCAAGAGAAATTGTCCCTGTACGGCATGTAACTAAGGGATCCAGAGACTTACCCGCCTCTCCCATCCTCATGTATCCTTCAATCTTCGTTTTCCCAGTGAAGTTATTCCTCAAGAGGCATATCGTCAAACGATCACCGTGCATTATCCATTCGACCGCACATGGTGTAAAGCTGAAGGGAGAAGAAGATATGCGAGCGTGACGGTGCATCAACAGACTAAATTACCTTCTCTTGAAAAAGCACACAGGAATAAAGCATAAAGAGGCCGCCATAACCAACCGCAAAGCAGAGCAGGACAGACCATGGCAACTAGATGAATGTCTTAACTCTCGACGATGAGTGGCAGTGACAGAGGTGAAATTTAGAGCTGCAACGGCGAATACCAAACTAAAGAAGTGTCGGATCTCTCTCTCTCTCTCTCTCTCTCTCTGGCGTTTTGTCAAACGTGTGATTACCACAATGAGGACGTAAGAACAGAGCAACCGCGCGGGACAGAGGTAGGAACTTTGCGATAGGAGAAGAGATTCAAACTTCTCAATCAGAACAAACGGCAACGAGGATGCATCAACGGAGAAAACCCAGCAACGGAGCGTCGGCGCGACGACGAGATCGTCGCAACGCCCAGGCGCCAAGTCACAACAGAGGATCGAAAGACGGCATGAGATTTCAGCCACCGCTATCCCTTCAGAACCTCCGGCAAGCTTCTCGGGCTCCTAATCTCGAAACCATTTGCTTTGTCGATTGCTTGAATCCACTGAACGAAGACGACGCTCGGCAACGATGGAAAATCCAGCGATGGAATCTTCCGACAGAGATAATTTCAACTAACGGGTTGTTTCTTTTTATATGGTAAAAAAGTGGTTCGTATTAGCTAATAAGATTAGGCAAGTGGATAAATGAATTCTAACATGATTAACCCCCATTGCTAATTGATTGGCCATTGATGTGGCAATAAAGCAAATCCTCTGTCATATGACAAAGATGATAAATAGTGAAATACATAATTTTCTCACAATTTGCCACCTCAGCACAACTACCCAAAACGCGCCATCCTCATTCTTCTACAACTTACCTAAGCATCTCTCATTTCCTTTCTTTTTCCTCATCCAAATATGTGGAAATTGTCGTTTCCTTCTCTTTTTTTTTTTTTTTTTTTTTTTTTTTTTTAATTTCATTTTTGATAATTGTATCTAACGTTGGAAATGATTCCTCCGGCCACCATTTGATTTCCATCCTCTTAAAATTCAAAATCTAGGAATTATAATCCACAAAGTTCACTTTTTATGGAAGATTTTTTGACACTGCCACTACAAAGATGACGTGAAATAGTAGAATTCAATTCTACTCAGTTAAATTTTCTCTCTCTACTCGCTTTTCCAGTTAAACTTGTGGAAATTGCACGAGTTGCATCTGCTTTGCTGTGTTTAAGCACGAAGGATGAATAATGATCTCATTAGTCAATCTTGAAGATTTTTTTTTTTTTTTACCTCTCCCACATCTTATGGTCTGCATATGTAGACATACCGTTTACTCTTCTAGTTAAATAGGAGCTGGAATGGTGTTTCTCCATTACTTTTAAAATTGTAACGGTTGTGGTTTCCTGAATTGTATGAATATTTCAATTTGTTGAGACAACCGAAGTGACTCTGCAATTAGCATTTCTTGTGTAAGTCATCGTTTGTTGATAAAAAATCAACTCTGCAGGCTGTCCCCGGCGATTTTGAAGGGAACACATCAACGGAAGCATGCAAACTGCGGCTCTTAAGTATTCGGATTGATCAAGGCAAGGGAAGCTCCAGTACTATCCAGTACCCACAACATGGCTCGAGAAAGCTCTCTGCTGGTCAAGCCACATTTCAGAGAGAAACTTCTCTAAGGGAAGCAGATGCCCGTGTGTTCAAGCTTGTTAGCATTGATAATATTGAACTCAAAGTCTCCATTTTCAGAAGGAATGTCAAGACATAGGCGTAAACTTTGGTATGCCTACAGAAAATTCTATTCTTCGCTATATTTTGTTTTGTTAATCAGATCAAAGAAAGCGAAACTCTCTGCCGCAATAATCGAAGGGTGATGTATTTCCTGATGTTTTCGGAGAGTAGTGAACATTACACCTAGACATTGCATTTTCCAAAGTAATACGTGTGTGACTAATTTCCAACCTCTTTGCGTATTGCATCTTCATTCGACAAATAAAAGGTCATGAGCAATACTTATCAATGCCAATATGGAGAGATGATCAATAACAAAGACTTGAGCGTATCCTTGAACTTGAATCAAGGATAAATCTTGCAAGCCATCGATAACACGAGGAAGTTTCGATAAGATGGCTAATCGTCACCTTTTCACCTCACAAAATGGATGAATGACATCAATAGAACAATAATGAATCTTAGATTAATTTTAAAACTGGATCCCCATCAAATTTCCAGAACTCATCACCAGCAGGAATCCCAATGTTCTTTAACTTAGTGCTTTTAAAATTAAAGTAATAACACCATCTGTCAGTGAACTTGCTTGTGAGCCCCCGCGTAAATCATTAGCAGTTGAACTATTTAGCAGGTTTCATGAGTCAGACACAGCTGGATCAAAAGAAATAGGGCTGCTCCTCTTGCCGGTTATGCTGATGAGATTGCTGAAGAGGCCATTGTCCGCTCCCATAAATGTGCCCATCTTGGAGCGTTTTGTCTCCAAGCATCTCTTATTCTCCTTTGCTGTAGGAATTACTAGAGGGACTCTCTCAGCAATCATCAGACCATAACCTCTAAGCCTCACGTTCTTCATGAGCTACAAAAAGATTAACGAATACAGAGAATCATCAATTCCTATAATTGAGGAATTGATTGGTATTTGGTTAAGACCAAAATTGAGGTTAGGTTAGCATCTCTATTTGGCAATTTTCGAATTGTTAGTAATATGATGGATTTATGTTAACATTTTCATTTTCTTGAGAAATGATACATAATGCAAAATACACTTGCTCTTTAACATAAAAAAATTATGCTTACTTCACTCTAGGATTGGCGCAATTAATTGGGGTATTGAGGATTTCCAGCTCAGGAATTGGAGGTTGTTAGTTTGAATTTTACAAATACATGCAAATAGCTCTGGGTTAGAGTAGCCTATATAGGTGGAAGGCCTAAGTTTGACCATTTTACAGGGCTTACGGGATGTTTCACAAGATTCTAGCCCAAATCTACATGCTCATGCCCCTATATTGCAAAAAATAATGTTACTTACTTTGGGAGGATGATAATTTATGCAAAAGATCATTGTCAACTTAAATAGAAAGAGAACATGCCTCATAACTTTAATTAGTGATCACATTTTCTTTGTTAGAAATTAGTCATAACCTTTTCATATAGTCATAACAAATATACAGATTTGGGAGTTATTTGACATTCTGATCTATCAATCATGGCTGAGTTTGGGAAAAGGAGTGAGGCAGTTGTGCAGACGCCCAGCATTCCAGTTGAGCAAGCCGGCGAAGAACACACCAAACTCTGGGACTGTAAATAACAGAGGAGATAGCGAAGGAGGAGAAACTTGGGCATGAGATGGAGGCGTTGGTACTTACATCTTATGCCTTTGGTTTGGTTTAAGTAGAACAAAGTGTTAATGCACCAATTAGAGGAGCTGCATGTATGCCGTCTTTATTTATGGTAATGCCCTAATAGAATGGTCTTGATAATTACTATTCGGATCAGATCTCAAGTTCATCCACATTGTCATTATCTTATATGAGTAAGAAAGAGAAGCAGAACGGGTTTTAACAACATTAGGCCAAATATATAATTTTTGAAAAAAGAGTAAAAAGGGTGTGGAAGTTAATTTGACCTCATCATTTTATCAAACTATATTATGCTACGTTGGATTAAGACATGATTTTTATGAATAACTTGTGCATAGTAGTTATACGAATGGCTCAGCAAGCTCCACATTAATTATTAAGCCGGCGATCAACATGACTTAGTGGCACTCCGTTTAAGATGTCTTTATTGTCCAAATATCTTCTTAGTCATTTTTTCCCCATAGATCTATATTCATTTTGATAACGTTGTTTAGAATGATTGCCATGAATTAGAAATATACAAAAGTGATTCCAAAAGACTATACGATATTCCATCATCATTTTTGTTGACTTCTATAATTAACTCGTTCTATTTGTTTACACTTTTTAATTTGCATTTTCTGCAGTTTGCTTTTGCCCAAAAAAATTGATAATGGAATGAAAAAGAAATAACTCTACTTGTCAATAGTTGTATACTTTTGAAGGCTTAGAAAATCAATTTGTGATAACTGCATTATTAGGATAATAGATGTTACAAGTAAACAAATCCAAACAGACCCAAGCATTTGTGATAACTAGAATTAGAATGAAAGGACTATTTGCGGTGGAATAGGATGAAAGGATGGATCAAGACTAGTACATTAGCGATGGCAAAGGATGAAAGGATGGATACCTACTCTCGTTAGTCCATTAGGGCAGAGAAAATGATGGAGAAAGGACATTGGTGATCGCGACTGGTCCAGTAAAGGAACAATAATGCAACAAATCATTCATTTTTATACCCAAGAAATTGACGGGCGTTAAGGCCTTCGGTTAACAAGCTCCATGATATGTACCCATCTCTTTTTTTCGTTGTGATTTGGATCTTTGCTAAGGCTCTAAATTGTTTGATCTCTAGTACTAAATCTCGGCCGTTGCTAATCCAATGCTCCAACAAAAAGTAGTTGTGTTTCTATTCTCCAAATCTGAAAATTTTCGACATGTCAAGAATCAAAATCTGACTTGCTAGGAAAAAAATAAATAATGCTTAGGCATTGAGACTCGTCGTGTATTTCTTTCCATCACCCTTACTTAAAAATAACACTTATCAGTGGAGCCCTTCATTCCAATAAATTTGGAGCTAAACCCCTCAGTAAAAAGGCTTCCTGCTCATAAGAAAAATCATTGTACTTTCCCACCATTGTTTACACTGCAAGTGCAGAGGAAGAGTGTAAAAAAGGCCTTCACGTCATAGGTGATACAACTGCATCCGACACCAAAGGCCATGTTGTACTACACATCTGTGTGTCCGTCTTCACTTATCATTTCCAAACTTTGACTATGAAAAAATGACACAAGAATAGCAGCAATTTCCCTCGTGGTGAGGGAGGGGCAAAGAGATTAAAACTATCGGTAAAAATGAGAGGAGCTTTTTATCGTGCAATAAGGGTAGTTGTCAAAGAAAATTGCCACGTTTATTTCACTGGTGGACGCCGAAACCAGCCTTAAACCGCGTCAATGAGTTCCAAGGTCCGCTCAGGGACTGGCCTACTTTTTTTTCTATTTCATTTTTTTATTAAATTGCTCTTTCATATTCAATATTTTTGCAAAAATTCTCAATTAGGACACCATAATGGCATGTACACGTTGGAATGTTCAAACTTATTTTTTTTTTTTTTGCAAAGGATCTCCATTAAAAGACTTGTAGGGTTTGGTTTAAACCAATTCAAAGCTGGTTCTAATTGATAACCGGTCCTGAAATCAATTGTACTTGAGAACTAGCATTGAAATCGGTTAAAAACTATTCTAGCTCGGAACCAATCTTCCTAAACAGAACTGACTCGCTCAAGGCCAAGAATAGGGAATCAAGCCGGTCAAGGCCGGTCCCCAAATTTGTACTGGGGAATTGAATATATGCTAGTGTGAATAGACTTGAAATCGATTGAGTAAGGCTGGTTCAATTCATTCTCTTGTTGAACTCGCCTGCTTGTTCACCCTTACTCCCTAATCATTAAGATATCATAAACGTGTGATTGACTCTATTTAAGAACATTGTAATGGATTTTCCATCCACATCAAATTTATGCAAATCAATCACCAAAAGAAGCAAAACCATACCATTTAACTAGAGACTATCTTTTCTTAAGAGATTATGCAGAATGCAAAAGATACTTACTTTTTACAAATAAAAATTATTCTTACATAACATCTCTTTCTTTCAGCTGTCAAATATAAACAATATGATAAATTTATTTTAGCAGTCATTTATTTTAAAAATAATACAGAATGCAAAATACATATTATCTACAATTAAAATATTATGCTTACTTAACCAAAAAAATTAGTGCAGTTGATAGGGGTGTGAGGAATTTCTAGCTTAGGGACTAGATGTCACCCCTTTGAATCCTACAAAAGTGTAAACTACTTCGAGATAGAGTCACTTTGCTAGCCAAAAGCCTAATCTTAATAAGCTTATGGGGTTTGCAGAATATTTCATGAATTACTAAGCAGACAAGTTTCCATGCTTCTATCCTTGGATTATATATATACTTACTTTATATGCATTACTCCTTATAAATGCAAAAGGTCTTTATCAACTTAATCACAGAAATAAAGTACCCAATGACTTTATTTAGTAAAAAAAAAAAAATTGGATGGAAATTTATGACACATAATTGTAGGAGTAATTTGACATTATAATCTAACAATATGGTTGGCAAGAAAATTTAAATAACTTCATTTTCCTTATGAACTAACTTTTGTTCAGTTAAAGGGATGATTTGAAGGGTTTCTTGTCAACAAATCTGTGAAAGTTTTCAATGAACGATCAAAACATTAATTGGATAAATGGATCTAAGTTAAGCCACTTCTATTATGTCAATTAATAAAAGATTACAAAAAATTGCTATTCAATATATAAAACACTAATGTTGACACCTAAATTTTGGCGACCGGATTAGTCATTTATCGCATTAAAAAAAATATATAAATAAAATATTAATTACATAGATATAATTTTAGGTGGCATTCATTTTTTATTTATTGCATTCACGTTGAATTGACAATGGTGGATGGACTCAGGAGAATGAGACTCTAAATATTTTCTTACAAGGACGTGGAATATACTTCATCGATTCCTTTGTAGTGGAGTCTGCATAATCTTGAACTTTTGGCAATTGAAAATATGAATCTTTCCTTTCGTGAACAAGACGCTTATCCTTAGCATAATAAATGGAATCGACCAACTCGTGAGCTGATATTTAGTTGAAAGAAATAAAATCGATAAAGATTATTCAGCATGCACGATCGAAAGGAAAGAAATATGCCCGAATCGTCAAAAGATGGATTCACGGTCAAAAGGAGGGAAGAAAAGGACAAATCATGATATCATTTAAGCAATCAGAAGATGAAAGACGATTTGCTTTCTTTCTTCGTAACACTGCCCGTTGACGTATACAAGGAACGCTTCACGACCAAAGCGAGAGGAGGCCACACACTTCGAAAATACGGCCGCACAAGGGGTTTTCTCTCGAGTAGGAAGTTAGGAAATTCAAGAAAAGAAAAGTCAAAAAGTCTTCTTCGCTTTTGCTGAAAGGACGACAGAGAGAACTGCCGAGAGAAGAGAGGGGGAAACGTAGGAAGTGACGTACAGCAGGATGTGAGGGCTTCATTCAGCAAAAAAAATAATAAAAAAAGGAGAAAAGAGCCCCTGTTCATCTTCATCCGCGAAGCCGCACACTGCCGGCCTCCCCGGTAGCGCCTCCACCCGCGACGCCTCTGCTCCGACGCCACGCCCACACCACGACGACGCGGTAGCAATCACCAACCACAGCACCCGCACCGCCGTCAAGCCCGCCTTGCCTGCAATCCACTCCGTCTGCTGCGACCCGAGCGCCGACACCGGAGCTGCTCCTGCCCTGCTCCGCCACTCGTCCGCGATCGCCCAGCGCAGATCTTATGTTCGCCGAGCCCTTCGCTGTGCCACTGAGACTCCGGTAGCCTGTAGCCCCGCGAAGCCGAAGCCCACTGCGATTTCGCCCTGCTGCTTCGCCGTTCCGCCCCCCGCCGTACCGACGCCAGCAGCTGCCGTCGCCTGTCCGCCTAGCTCCGTCTCTGCTCCAACCAGCGACTGACGCTGCTCCTGCCCGGGTGCCGTCCCTATCCCGCCTGACCCCGCACCGCGCCTTCGCCGAGCCTCCCTGCTATTGGGTTCTCCCTCTGCCGCGTCTCATCGAGCCCCTGCTCACTCGTCCGACGCCAGTAACGCCAACGACGCCCCTGCTCCGGCTCTGTTTCGCTTCTGCTTCGCCTCTGCCCTGTTGCTGCCGGAGCACCCTGCGCCCGCGTCTGCTCGCCTGCTGTTGCTCCTTCGCCCGACAGCGCTGCCCACGACGCCCTGCTGCCCCGCCAACCGAGCCCTCCGCCCTGTTACAGTCCCGGCGGATCTGTTGCTGCTCCGCCCACTGCTGACCTGTGCTTGTTGGCCCTTGCCGGAGCTCCGATGACCGTGACCTTCGATCCACGGCTGCCCATCCTTGAGCCGTGCCGCCCCGAATCTCAATCGTGGTTCATCCTACCGATCGGATTCTTTTGGAAAAAATCAAATTTAGGTAGATTTATTTTATTCTATTAGATAGATTTATTTTGTTAGATAGATTTGATTTATTAGGTAGATCCATTTTATTTTATTTTATTTTTTGATATTTTATCTCTTTGCTTGAAAAGCAAATTTGGAAATTCCAACATAATTTGCAACCTAAATTTTTTATTTCATCTAAAAGGCTTTAGATGAAATAATTAATCAGCGGAATAAAATTGATATTTTGATCTTTAAAGCTTAAGATCAATTTATCGATTTTACTAGTGAAATATTATCCCTTGATCTAAACGATGTGTGATATTTTTGATGATTTTGAATGTCTTATCTTATCTTGATTACTTTATTTATCTTGAAATATGTTTGAGTTAGAAGATTGCATGCTTTAAGGTTATCTCGCATGTTTAGGGTATGAACTTTATTATTTCGAATTTTTAAAAATAAAAAATTTCAAAAAAATAAATTTAGGATGTTAGATTTTCGTTTCATTAAATCAAATTGCATGTTTAATTATTTGCTAATTTTGATTTCGAATTTTTATATATAAAAAAAACAACAAAAAAATCATCATGCATATGTTATGTAGAATTAGAGTATATTTTGTACATCATTGCATATTATGGTAAAATTGCACTTAGTTTAATTCTAGATAATATTTTTCTTAATTTATTATAAATTTAGATAAATTTTTAGATATATTGCATTTTAGTTAGGGATTTCTAAGTTAGGGTAACATCCTAGTTTGAATTAGGATTTGACTTAATTTCATTCCTAATACAAATTAGATGATATTTTAATTTAGGTAGTTAATTTTCACATTTTCCTAATTTCGAATTTCATAAAAAAAAATACAAAAAAAATGCCTTAGGATAAGTTAATTCCATAGATTGCACATTTATTAAGAAAACACAAAAAATGTCATGTGCATGCCGTATAGAATTAGGTTCATGAAATGCATGTTATTTAGTAATCGTGGTTAGGTCCATTTAGCTAGAAATTACTTATCATTAGGCCAAATTGCATTGCATTGCATAACTCTCATTAAATAAGTGAAAACAAATAAAAAAAATTGCGTGTTAATTAGAAATCATATCTAGAGTTGTTGATGTGGATTCTAATTTAACATTACAAATGTTTTTGTTGTTTTAAGGTAAGTTTTGCAATTTATTCATTATTTATCTGGGCGTTAAATTAGTGGTTTGCGCATTCATATGATCGCCTCATATGTTAGAGAAATAGATTTAAAATTAATTTAAGCTATCTTCAAAAACATTTTTGAAAATAAAATAATTGTACCGAAATGGCATTAGAAAAATCTAGTGTAACTAAATCTCCGTACCTATAGTTTCTAGTTTGTAGGAGTAAAGTAAAACTCCCGTTACTTGGGTTTCTAATTGACCCAACAAAAAATAGATTAATGGCGATTCCTAGATAAAATCTATTTGCATGTTAAAAAACTTGAACCTAAGTCGCAACCCAGGTATGGGCTTGGAAGAGCCCGAGTCAAGTCTAGACTTAACAATCCATTAGCAAAACCCTAGGTGGTTCACTCCAAAAAATTTGGTCGCGACAGCTTGGCGACTTCACTGAGGACTTGAGTTAGAACTTTTAGTGGACTTAGGCCAATTTTTTCTTTTGAAAAATGTTTTTGTTTCGCAGCGAGAATTCTAAATACGTCCCTAACATTTGAGGTGCTAAGGGCGCGCATGACAAAATTTCTATTCCAGAAATTGATTTCTGGCCAGAAATTGATTTCTTGATTTCTATTCCCTGGACAAGTTTACGAGAAAGAAAACCTGTTTGATAATATTTCAAAATTTCTATTTCTAACAAAAATCCGTTTGATAACAGAATAAAATTTTAATTTCTAGGAATAGAAATTGATTAGATGACAACATAGGAAATCCTCAAATACAAAATAATAGTTGAAATAATACTAATACATTACAAAAGTTGAAAATACAATTTCATGGAATTTCCTATTACATGTGTTTACGTTTCGTATTACGTAATATTTTCTTTCGAAAAATAAACGACGTGGCAAAAAAAATCAATTGAAATTCAATTGTAGTGAATATGTCGTTATGTTTTTGCCGAGATTGATTTCACATTAATCAAATAAGTCTAATGATAGCCATGATTATAATAGTCTAATCTCCTAAAAAAGTCCTAACTTCAAGTCTAATTCCAATTTCTTTCCAAATTTTGTTAAAAAAATCCTCACCATGTTCAAAAATCGTCACCAATTTTTTTCAAAATTATCAACACTAGGATTATTTAAAAATTTATTATCAAAATCTGTATTTTGATCAACACTCTTACAAGAACAACAGATTCCTTATTAGATCTCTTTTCCTTATAAAAGAAAAATCGGATGAAACCCTAATGATTTGACCCCTTTTTACCGTCTCAATATGAAGTTTATGAATAAAAAAATAGTTAGCTAGATAGAGCCGTTGTCTGGCGTACTACGGAAGAGTAGGTGAAGAAAGACTCGTTAGATATGAATGTGGCAAGTTGACTATTACCATGTGTGAAATCTCTTGCGTGCAACAAATGAAGCCTTGTCCATTCAATTCCCACCATTTGGCCCAATGGTTAATCATTTCAATTAATATTGATTGAAATGATTATATTAAAAAATTATTAAAATATTTTGGACTAAATTAACTATTTCTATTTCTATTTCAATATTAGTGATCTAAAATATTTTGGACTAAATTGAAAAGTTGAGAAAAAAAAATTTCTATTTACATTTGAAACCGAGAAGCTAAAAATTTCAACTTCGATTTCTTCGATTTCTCTATTTACTGGAATAGAAATCTGTTTCAGAAATAGAGAAATCAGATTGCGTTACCAAACGAATTTCTGTTCCAAACCTGTTCCGGGGAACAGAGAAACAGAGAAATCGAGAAACAGAAATTTTATCATGCGCACCCTAAATGTTCTTGCAGGATGGAAGGTATAAGGGGAAGTGTATGATAATCTTTGTTTTGCAAGAAGATGTAGGAATGTATAGTTTATTTTCATGAATGAAGTGTTGTTTGATATAAACTGTCGTGCATGCCTATGTATTTACACTACACTGCTGCACACACAACCTGCCGCCGAACCTGGGCTGCACTAGGATACTTAGGATGGTTGCCCAACTCAATCTCGAAAGTTTTTTTTTTTTTTTTTTTTTTCGTGTAAAGAATGTTTACCTTTGTAGAAAATCATCCATTTCTAATTTCCATACTCGAGAAAAATTGATTGGTGTTTAATTAAGGCCTAAGCTAAGCCCCATAGTTTATACTCATCTCCTCTTTCTTCCTCGTGATTTGGGTCTTTGCAAAGGTTCTAAGTTATGAAATCTCTGATATTAAATCTCAGCCTCTGATTATCAATTATTCCAACAAAAAGTTGTGTTTCTATCACCAAAATCTGACTTACGGAAAAAAGAAAAAATAATGCTTAGATAGAGAGCCCTTGGTGAAGGTTTGGTGTTTAGTAAAGCTGTTAAACGAGTGAGTCAGGTCGGGTTTGGGTCGGGTCATTAATGGTCTGATCCAAATTGAACCATTAACCCATTTATGCCTAATGTAAATTTTCCGATCCATACCCGACCCGACCCGTACTCAACGCATACCCGACCTGACTCATATTAATAAAATATTTTCATATTTAACCAAATTTAGAAAAACTTATTCCTATGTTTTTTTTTTGAAATTATATTACTAAAATACTTCCAAGTTTATTATATATATATTAATTTTTTTAAAATGGTATTGCTGAAATAGTTTTATACAACATAAATTTAATGGACAATTTTTATAATTTTTAAAATTATTATTTGAAAAAATCGAATTTTAATTATTTTTATTTTTTAAAAATAATTTTTTTTATTTTTATTTTTTATTTTTTTAAATATAATATTTCTTTTTCTTTTTCTTTTTTTGTTCTTCTTCTTCTTTGGCTGGTGGCCAGCCACAGGCGAGCCTCAAGCTCGCTCGGCTTGCCGACGCCAGCAAGCTCGAGCTCGCCCGACGTCGGCGAGGCCTTCGCCCCGCCAGATCTGGCAAGCTCGAGGCTCGCCGGTGAGTACGAGTCTCGCCAGGCATCGGCAGCCTTGCCAGATCTGGCAAGCTTGAGGCTCGCTTGGCCGATCACAGGCCATCGCCATGCCGGCAACCGAAGGAAGAAGAAATTAAAAAAAAAAAAAGGAAAGAAAAAAGAAAATAAGCAAAGAAAAGAAAAATAAAAAATAATTATAATTTCGATTTTAAAAGAAAAATTGTAAAGTTAAAGAGAGAAGAGAGAGATTGTGAGGTTTTGGCTTTGGGTGAAAATAAATGGGTGACCCATTTAAGACCCATATATCTCACTCTCTTTATTTTGAAAATCCATTATGGGTACTTTAGGAAATAATGCTTGACCCATTAACGACTCATTTAAACATAAATGGGTCTATAAACGGGTCAATGATCCATTTTAACATCTAGTGTTTAAAGAAGTCATAATACTGTTCCCCCATTAATATAAACTGCAGACGAAGAGTGTGAAAAAGACTTCCAGTCATCGCTGATACAACTGGCATACGACACGAAGGGCCACGTTATACTATCTATCATTTTGTCCATCTTCATCCTACGGTTACCGAACTCTCTGAAAAAGACGATTCAAGAAAGCCAGCATTTCCTTCTGGAGAGAGAGAGAGAGAGAGAGAGAGAGAGCAAAGCGGTCAATAAAAATGAAACCAACTTTTAATCCTGCAAAAAAGGCAGCTGTAAAAAAAAAAAAAAAATCCCTGCAGGACCAAAAAAAAAGAAAAAGAAAAAAGAAACGGAAGAAAATCACTACATCCAAGTTTTCGAAGAAGAGACCTCACGTACGGCTTGAAAGAGTAATTAGAAATTGATTATTTAAAGTCACATTTTTTACATCAAAGGCCATGACTATTGCACTCGCCCCAGCTGGCATACACTTTCATTAGATGACCGTTGAAAATAATTAATAAATAATTAATATTACGAAAAATCTCAAATTGATACATTTATAATGAATTCATCCAAAATTAATTTTTTGATCATAAAAAACTCCAAATGATTGTACCTTTGACAAATTGCCCCCAAATCGGTTGCTTTGTCGATTTGTTAAATTTTACCATCAAATTACTGAGTTAGATTACATATGATAGTTGATTAGTACACCAATTTGAAATTTTAACAATTGTACTAGTTTTGTGATTTTTGGTGGTATTAATTCAATTCAACGAAGGGTATATATATTATAAATGTACTAGTTTTAGATTTTTGACAGTCCAAAAAATTAGTTTGGGGTAAATTTGTCATAAGTATTCTGATTTGAATTTTTTTTTTTAGGTTCATTTAAGTTTATCACAGATATACTAGTTTGGGATTTTTTCTGGTAAAAAATTAGTTTTGATAAATTTATCACAAGTGTACTAATTTAACATTTTTTGTGGTCAAAAATTAGTTTAGGATAAATTTGTCATAAATGTACAAGTTTTGAATTTTTCGTAGTATTAACCCTATATAAAAAGTCAAAATCATTTTCAACTTACGATCAATATTTTTTTTATTATAAGGATTTAATTCAGCTCAAGTCTAATATGGCAATAATAGAACATTATACCATTTTTATAGGTCATCCATTTCTATGACACGATTATTAATAAGCATGCTATTAATTTTATCTTGGCTAGCGACTACGTGGAGCAATCTTCTACCATTCAACTTCCTAAGTCTATCTTCATCTATACCCATCTCCTCATTCTACCTCAACATTTCGGTCATTCTTAAGATTCGAAATCGTTAGATTGCTGGTACTAAATCTTAACCGTTGATCCCTCATCCATTTTTGGGCGCAACCATTCTTCCTGCTTCTCTTCTTCTTCGGCATCCATTTCATCATTGCTCTCTATCTCTCTTTTACTCGCTCTTCGTCAGGCTCACCACAAAAAGAAAAGTAGTCCTCACGTATAAAGACTCAACACTATTTCTCTTTATCAGCCCCGATAGAAAAGAAAAAAAAAAAAGGCATTGTAGTAGACCCTTTAGGGTGCGCTTGGGAACCACATCCCAAAGCTCTTTGGGGGTCCAAAGCCCTTCGAGCAAAAACAAGGGTGTTTGGCAAAAAACTTTGGAAGGGGCTTGGATTGAAAGCTAGCATTTTTAATGCTGAAAGCCCAAGGCAGGTTGGGGGCTGCCTTGGGCTTTTTAACATTTTTGGCATGCTGAAGGTTCATTAAAAGAAAGTGTTGTTTTGCCTTTGTTGCCCTCACAAATTTATTAAATTCCAACTTTGACCTTTTGAAAACCTAATTTTCGTCACCGCTTGCCGTCTCGCTTCTCTCGTCCAAAGGCCTTCTCTTCTCTCCCCGATCTTCTCCATCGCTCCTTTTCAACTCCATGACCGCCAACCCCGACCGTCGCTGTCGGAACCAGCCACCATCATCTTCGTCAAAGCCCAGCCACCATCGTCGCCGTCGGAGCGACGTTCTCTCGTTCGAAGGCCTTCTCTCTCCCCGATCTTCTCCACCGCTCCTTTTCAACTCCATGAACGCCAACCCCGACCGTTGCCGTCGAAACCAGCCGCCACCGTCTCCGTCGAAACCCAGCCACCATCGTCGCCATCAGAGCCCCAACCACCACCGTCGCCAGCCACCCAATGCCGGACTCTCTTTTTGCTTCAATAAGTTCTCGATTCCATTTTCTTTCATGCCTAGTTGAATTCCAGTTTTGGGTTTCTGGCGTGTTCTCTGCTTATTAGTCGTTAGTTGCAGTTGAATGATTACCCATTTTCTTTCTTCTTTCTTCGAAGTGTTGTGTGCGTGTTCGGTGCTCGTGATTAGATCTGTGCTCGATTTGATGTGCGAATGAGTTGTTTTTGGTGGGACGGGAGCTAATGAGCTACGCTAGTTTGAGTTTTGATCGGATCTTTCCCTGAGGGTCTCGTTTTGCTTGTTGTGCGGAGGAGTTTTTTTGCAAATAAGCTGATCGGCTAATGGATTCTTCTTTTGCACCTTAGATTGCTTGTTGTCAAGCTCAAGCTACTTTTCTGGAGCTTTAACTGACAGAAGCGTGCTCAGATTTCTTACTCACGCAGCTGCTCTTGTATTTAGTGTTATTTCTTTCAGATCATGCGTTGGGTAGTTGATCAATAGGAGGCAATATTTCTTCGAATTGTGGACATTCTTAAGTTGGTGATCAAGTCTTGGTATTTTGCTCTTGCTTAAGTGTCAATGATTAAATTGCTTCAACAAAGTAATCACAACTGTCATGTTCTGATTTCACTAAAACGTTACATGATGTCCTAGAACAGTAGCACAGAAATGAAAGGCAGTTTTATCTATACTCCTGCTAGCTTTTACAGAATCGAAAAAAGGTTTAATCATTCTGACTATGCTCCTTACAGCTGATAGCAATAATAAACTCTGTTTTGAACTCTGTTTTGGAGCTCTCTTTCTTTAGGGTGTAGTTGCAGCAACCCTTAGTTGGTGATGACAAATCCTAATGAAGCAAAAACTTTTCTTTTCTTTTTTGGCCCTTCAAAGTTTAGGGTCTTACAGCCTATGTAGCATCGACGCGGACACGTGACACGTGACACGACACGATACGACATGCCGACACGTCATTTCTTAAAAATATAGAATTCCGACACGTTTTGACACGTTATATAGTAAATATATTTTTATATATAAATACATAAATAAATGATAATAAAAATAGCCTATAATTAATTTACATGAAAAATATTAAATAATATCATTCATTATTTTAATTTGTTACAATAATACACAAAACTTAGAGGAAAAAAACATTGTTTAAAGAAAAATGCTGAAATGATATTGTTAAATTTATTTATTTATCATATATAGAATTTTTTATTACTTCTTTCATAGTAAAAGACTTTTAAAAAAATAAAACAATTCTAAAAAAATGAAAAAAAAATGACCCCGTGCATGTATATTTATAGCAATTTTATTACTTCTTTTATTACTTCTTTTGTGTATATTTATATTTTGACCTTTCAAGTATTAATAATTTTTAAAATTGACCCCGTGCATGTTGGAATCGCGTGTCGGAATTTTGGACTCGCGTGTCGGAGAGAGTTGACCACGTGTCGGATTTTTCGACACTCGTTGACCGCGTGTCGGGACGTGTTGGAGCATCTCGGACACGTGTCGGAGTATCGGACACGACACGAAGGCTTCTGGAGAGTGTCCGTGCTACATAGCTTAGAGCTAGGTAAAGCTCATGCTGTGATGAAGCTAAAACAGTTGCTAGTCATGGACACTTTATAGCTCTTGTGTGTATTTGTTCTGCATGGTTTTTGTTTAAAAAAAAATGTTTGATGGCTCATAGCAGTGCTCAGAAGAGATGGTTAATGGCATTGTCTGTGGATGGTGGTGCATGGTGGCCGCATATAGCTTACGGCTGTGCATGGGTTACTTTTAATTTGAAACTTGAATGTGTTAAGTGTGCAAGTTTCTGGAGGTCCTCAGTTTATCGGGGAAGGAGGCTGCGGGCGTGCATTGGGGTGTGAAAGACCATGTTGAGATAGCTAGAGTGGTGAGTTATGGGCTTAATAAACCGTAGGTTTAATGCGAGTAGGCTTGAGTGTTGAAGTTGAGCTAGATTTGATTTATTTTAGGTATTTTCTAAGCTGGGCTATGAACAGTTTTGAAAGAAAAGAGGTTTTGTATGGGCTGGGTTTATTTTAGTGAAATGGGTGAACATGATTGACGTTGACATGCTTAACTGTTTCAAATACTGAGTTAGGAACACGTTTTATTCTGATTGTTTTTTTGTATTTGAATTTCCACAGTAGGATATATACTCCTTGTTCATATTCTTTCACCGAAGTGCTCCCCTCTCTCTTCGCTCAAAAGGTGTCCATTGTCCCACTTTGAATCCAGGTTCTTTTACTTCTATTTCTTATGTTTTTATTCTTTTTCCCCACTTACATATCTAGCTTGGTGTGCTCTTTCATGTATTTATATGTAGTGTCCCTTGCTTTGTACATCATCTCTTTTCATTTTTCAAATATGTTTGTATTCATTTTATTGAAAGATGGCAAGTTCATCAAAAGAAAAAGCATATTGGAGTCCTGAAGATATAGAAACTTTTTGTCAATTATGCATCGAACATATTAAAAAAGGCAATCGTCCTACAAGCAACAAAAGGGATATATGGACGGACGAATATAATTAACAAGTTTGAGGAGCTGAGGGGAAAATGTATGATAAAAATAAAATGAAGAGTAAGTGGGATAATTTAAAATAAGAATGGAAAAAATGGAAGCAATTGGTTTAAAAGGAAACAGGACTAGGATGGGATCCAAGGAAGAAAACCATTGACACGAGTGGCGAATGGTGGGAGAGAAAAATTCATGTGTTTATCTAATCTTTTGTTACTTTTTGTTTTGTAAGTTCAACTTTTACAATATAACTTCTAAAAGTATTTTATTATAACAGGCCAATCCTAAGTTTAAAGCCTTTCGAATGAAAGGCATACATCTAGATATTAAAGCTTTGTTGGATCAAATGTTCCAGGGTATAGTTGCTACTGGAAGTGTTACTTGGAATCCTGCACAAGATTTATGCAATAATGAGAATGTTGAGACTACACAAGCTGATATTGATGATTGTCTAGGATTTACTGATGATACTTTAGAGGGTGATGTAGGTGAAACAAATACTCAACCAAGTCAAAGTAAGAGCAATAAAAGGACGGTAGAAAGTTTAACGAAGCAAGCTCGAGGAAAGAGAGGAAAAAAATTGACTGTACCTGATAAGTTAGCATCACAAATTGACAGACTTTGTTTAGTTGTTGAGAGTAGGAGCAATGCAACATCGGTTGCAATGGAGTTTGATCCTTACAAAGAAATTGTGCAAACATTGAAAGCCATACCTGAGATTAAGCAAGACAGAAAGTTATTCTTTTTTGCACTCTCTCATTTTGCTGAAAAGAAAGACAATAGGCAGATTTTTATGAACTTAGATGAAGATGAAGAAAAAGTTGAGTGGCTGAAGTATAAGTTGGAAGAGCATGATAGTTGCCATTAGGATACTAGTTATTTCTTTGAGCTCTTTCATATTAATCTATGTTGTAATGAGAAATTTATTTTCGATTGCTAATTTACACTACTTGTGAACTCTTCTCCTAATTATGTTTTAATGTGAGACATGTGTTTTCAGTTTATGTTATTTTGATTTGGTAAAATTTGCATATATATTATGGAAAATAATTGTTCCATTAATGGATAATTATTCATAACTTTTCTTATTGTTTTGTTACTTTAAACAGATATGGACAATTCTCCTGAAAGATAAATCCATGAGAAAGAGGATGAGGAATTCAATCAACTTGTGGAAATTACTCAAGCCACAATCACTTATCAAGCAATATACAGTTAAAAAAAAAAAAAAAAACCTTGTAGGATATCATCATATACATAATATGCATGGTTAGAATAGTTGATGGGTGAAGATGTTAATCCGATAAGGTGTTATCAAATGTTTATGATGGATAAGATTGTATTTAATACTTTAATGCATGATTTAGTAACACGCTATGGTCTTGAAAGAACTAGGAATATTGATGTTAGAGAAATGCTTGGAATATTTCCTCATATTTTAGGATATGGTATAGGTAATAGGTTAACACAAGAACGTTTTCAACGCTCTGGGAAAACTATAAGCAGGTACTTTAGCTTAGTATTAGACAAAGTATGTGAAATGGGAAAAGATTTGATCCAACCAGCTGATCGACAATTTAGGGATGTTCCGGAGAAGATAAAAAATAATCGAAGATTTTATCCATATTTTAAGGTATGTATTGATTATTCAATAGAAAGAAAGAACTAATTGCAAATTTTGATTATATAATAATATTTGCATTTTTGTTTTAGGATTGTATTGGAGTTATTGATGGCACTCATATCCCAGCTATGATACTTGTAAAAGATCAGATTCGTTTTATTGGTCGAAAATGTATAACGACTCAAAATGTCTTAGTAGTGTGTAATTTTAATATGGAATTCACTTATATCTGGGCTGATTAGGAGGGCCAAGCCCATGATACTCGTATTTTTTATGAAGCTTCAGAGAGACATGATATGCAATTTCCTCATCCTCCTCTAGGTTTGTTAATTAATGGTTTTTGTACATTAATATGTATAAATATGGTATATGTTTATCAAATTTATATTATATTTATGCAAGTAAATATTATTTAATAGATGCTAGATATCCAAATTCGACGGGTTATTTGGGGTCATACAAAGAAGTTAGATATCATTTACCAGAATTTCAACAAGGTCCCATCCCTACAGGCTATCAAGAGGTATTCAATCGTGCTCATTCTTTGCTGCGATCGGAAATTGAGCGAGCTTTTGGTGTGTTGAAGAAGAAGTGGAAGATCCTAAAGTATATGACAAATTTCCCCTTTGAAAAGCAAGTAAAAATTGTTATAGCAGCAATGACTTTTCATAATTACATACGACGAAACACCACCAATGATGGACATTTTGCATGAGCAAATTTGGATCCCAATTATAGATATTCAGTTGACCTTCATAATACAAATGAGGGGGCTAGTACTTCAAATGACAATTTATTTTCTGACATGACGCATTTGCGTGATCAAATAGCAATGAGTTTAGTAAATACTATGTTTATTATAATAAAATTACTATTTATTTTTGTTAATATATCTCTTTTATATATATCTCAGTGCAAAAATAAAAAAATAAAAAAAATCATTGAATTTGTTAATATATATATTTTTATATATACATCTTAGTGTAATATATATATATATATATATATATATATATATAAAGTCATTGAATTTGTTAATATATCTCTTTTATATATACATCTTAGTGCAAATATATATTTAAAAAAATCACTATTTTTTTTTTTCAATTTTAAAAAATAAAAAACAAAAGCTTAAATTAATCGCGCTAACGGACTTCCAACAAATATGTGTTACCAAACAGGATTTTCCTAAAGTTGCTTCTCAAGGCGCTTTTCAATTATAGTTTACCAAACAGTTTTTGCATTTCACCAAAAGCCTTTAGACCAAAGGCCTTTGCATTTCCTTAAAGCCTTTTCCCAAAAGCAGTTCCCAAACGCACCCTTATTCCAATAAAATCTTAGAGTTAGGACCCTCAGTAGAATAGAAAGGCTTCCTATTCTTACAAAAAGACCATTGTAATGTCCCACAAATAATATAAAGTGCTGATGAAGAGTGTTAAGAAAGGACTTCAAGTCACCGCTAATAAAATGGCATCTAACACCAAGGGCCATGTGGTATCAGTGTATCCATATGCACTTTCCATTGCGAAACTTTGAGTCTGAAAAAATGATGCCAAAAAAGGAGCAATTTCCCACATGATGAGTGTAACATCCTAATTTTCGAGTCTGATTTTGATGAGATGAGTTGGGCTTTTCATCAACGTGTCTATAGCCTTTTTTTCTTTAGTTGGCCACTCACAAGTTAACTAGTCTATCAGGTGAGACCGTTAAGGAATCTAAACGCAATAAACATGAGAATTTGATCAGGAATTGACTGCTCGACTGTGCTAATCTGCAAAGGTCATTACAACACCGATAAAATTGATCAGAGACAGGAGATAGGTTGATTTGATAGAGGTGTGTGATTAGTGCGTGGGTGATTCCACCTAATTGCAAAATTTCTGTCGAACGGCATTAAACCGATTTTTCTGTCATTTTCGTACCCTGTGTCCGTATTTGAAATCTAGAGATTTTTACGACAACCGAGAGTCGCCAATGTGTCGAAGATGTACGTTGTGGCTCGAAAATAATCGACCACGAGTCAATTGCATTAAAAATTCCTAAAAGCTACCTAGTAGATTAGGACGCGCTAAAATCACGTCAGGGTAAAATTAACCATGAAATTGAACTCGATTTCAGAAATTAAAAGTTCTTCCATGTCACGATTCATTTAAGGGAGGTCGGTTTATCTTCCGAAAAAATTTCGGAGATTTCGGGATTTTTACGGAAAATCGATTTGGAAAATGAACGGAAATTCGGTTTAGCTCATGTGAAGGGAATTTAAGCTAAACCGAATTTTGACTTCTAGGCTGAGCTATTGGACGTTGGGAACTTATAGAAATTTTGTGGACTTTTTCTTCAACAAAATCGGACTTCGAATTGGAGAAATCGGAGAAGAAATTGAAGCCGAAGTTGAGTGCCAAAAATGTGAAATTCGGAGCTTTGGCTTGAGGGCTGATTTTTGGCATCAAGCTGGTTAATTTATGGATTATATTTACTAGAAAGAAATAGGGGGAACAAGATTTTAATGCCTCGATATTTATCTTTGACCAATTCCTTTTGTTCTAATCTCCTTAGCCGATCCATCTAGCTGCTCTCCACGGACGCCTCTTCATTTTTCATTTCATTTGATGCAGCTTCGTCCACGTCGTTCCTCTTTCCTCCTTCTTCACGGTGCTGCTTCTCTTTCATTTATCTTCTCAGCTGCTGCCTTTCTTTTCTTCTATTTTGTTTCTGCCGAAGACCGCTGCTCTCCCTTTAAATCGACGCCACCGAAGCCGCTCATCCCCTCCCCCATTCACAAACGCCCACCTCCACTCACCGACTTTCCTCTGCAGGCCACACATATACACGGTCAACTAAAGAATTCTTCTTGCCGTGAAGCCCTCCCCCATCTTTGCCGTAAAGCTGTCGGGAACAATGAGACTAACTTTTTATCGTGCGAAAAGGGTAGCTGCACATCTAACGATCTCATTGTGGAAAGGGAGTCTCGGTTTGATAGTGTTTATCATTGTGTTTTTGGGTGTAAATTTTCTTTTTGAGAAATTAAACTTGTTGACACAAAATTATGTACTAACTTCACGCTGAAATCTATATGACTAAACAATATCAGTCTTTGCGAAGAAGACTCTGAATTTGATTATATTATCATTTTCTTTGTTTTGGGTGTACTTTTTCTTTTTGAGAAATCGTACTTCTTTATACGAAAGATATATATGCACTAACTTTACGTACAAAAATTAATTGGCGAATCTGTATTTATAATCATGTAACAGTTTTCTCCCTAAGGGCTGCATCTAACATTGACACATAGCATTCTAGATCAGTAGAGAGGTCTTCTCCTAATTCCAAGAATTGGATTTGCTACATTCTCCAACAAAAAACGTGGCGACCACCTAAGCTAATATTATGCACTACTCACTAGATAGATTATTCATATATACTAATATTTTATATGCATTAATTTCTTGTTAACTAGATAAATGTTCTACTCAACGTAATCACAAGGAGCATGTGCCTCATGACTTTCATTGTTTATACTTAGTCAAAATAGTTTCAAACGGTCATACTGCATCTACTGCATTGGGAGTAAATTTCCCTTTCCAACCTAACAATTTTGATGGGCATGTTTGTCTCTGGGACTAATAAACGCATATAATTTTAGCCAGCTAACAGTCTATATCCTGAGGTCAATATCATGAATATCTATCATATGATACTATTACTTTAATATTATGCTTATTTAGCCTCTCTATCATTCAATTATTGAATGTCAATAGTACAATAATTCTATGTAGAGATTATCATATTTCTCAAGAAATGAAACAGAATGCAAAAAACACTTCCTATGCTCGCAAGATTTGTTCAATTGGTTGGGGCATTGTGAGATTTTCTGTTCGGAACTGGGAAATCGCCGTTTCAATCTCACAAGTTGCATGCAAGTTGTTTTAGGTTAGAGCTACCTACAGGTCAAGGCCTGAGCTTAATCGGTTTTGGATAGATAATTCATAAAAAGTCAAGACATGTTTTCACTTAATGGTCCACATTAATTAGATATCTGTCTATTCGCAGTGGAGGAAAGGAACGATCTTTGCAAGTCCATATTGGTGGCTTGATAGGGGCGACCAATGGCGGAATTTCTTTTATTTCAAATCGTTAAATCTCCGGTACCGAATCTCAGCCGTTGATCCCTCATCCTTTTCAGTACTCAAATATCTTCGTTTTCTTCATCTCTCATCCTTCTTACTCTGTTTCGCTATTTCTCCTTCGCATAACCATTCTTCTTTCCTCTCTCTCTCTCTCCTCTCTCTGTTTTCTCGCTCTTTCTTTCCCGGAAAAAATATCAAAGGAAGATGCCGATCGATCCCGTTATTTCTATTGCGTGGGATGTCTTGAAGTCCGTAGTTGATCCCATCAAGCGTCAATTCGGATACGTGATCTACTTGAAGAGGCACGCCCAAGATCTTCAGAAGGAAGTCGAGGAGCTTGCGGATGAGGTTGATAGGGTCCACAATCTCGCTGAAGAGGCCAGAAACAATCTTCGGAATGTCTACGGTCGCGTCACGGAGTGGCAAGCGAGTGCTGAGAAGGCCTTGAAGGAGGCACGAGACCTGTTGCGCGACTTCCAAGAGGCGAGCAAGACTTGCTGCTATGGGACTCTTCCTGACCCCAAGTGTCGCTATCAATTCAGCAGGAAGGCCAAGGACAAGATTGAGGTCATTCAGCAACTCACTAAAAAATGCAGGGAATTCAAGGAATTGAATGACATCTCCTTCCGCAATCTAGCTCCAGGGAACGTTGCTGCTCTGCCTCCGTCCAAGAGAGAGGGCAAAGATGTCGTCCAGTTGGCCACTGTGACGGCCTCCGCTTCTTTTGCCTCGACATCGAATAAGGTTAGGGACAATGATGTCTTCGAATCCAGAGCTTCTATCATTCGGGACATCATGGCCGCTCTTGCTGATAACAACCATAGCGTGGTCGGGATTTATGGGATGGCGGGAGTCGGCAAGTCCACCCTGTTGGGGGAAGTGGAAAGGAGAATAAGGAAAGAGAAGTCGTTTGATTGGGTCGTTAAGGCCGATGTGTCGGAAAATGAAGACATCAAGAGGATTCAAGGAGAGATTGCGGACGGCTTGGGCCTTACTGAGATAAAGAACAAAGAGACTATCAGCGGGCGAGCGGGGCTTTTGCACAAGAGGATTCAAGGAGAGATTGCGGACGGGACTATCAGCGGCCGAGCGGGGCTTTTGCACAAGAGGTTGGAAAATGAAGAGAAGGCAAAAAAGAAGGTCCTCATAATACTGGACAACCTGTGGAAGGGGCTGGACTTGAAATCAGTGGGCATTCCTTGCCGACATGACAACAAAGTCATAGGATGCAAGTTGTTGCTGACGTCAAGATTTCAAGATGTTTTGCGAAGGGAAATGGGCTGCGGTAGGGACTTCCGCCTTGAAGAGCTGAAGGATGAAGAGGCAAAAAGATTGTTTGAGAGGACGGTGGGAGACAAAGTCCATGATGACCCGTTCAAATCCATGGTGGATGAAGCAGTCCACAAATGTGCAGGTTTGCCTTTCCTCATAGTTGCAATGGCGAATATATTTAAAGACGCCGATTTTCCTGAATGGAAGGATGTTTTGAGACAAATCGAGAAGTCTACAAACAGAGGAATCGGTGAGAGGATAAATGAGATGCTGCAGTTGAGTTATGATCATTTCAAAGGGGAGGAGGGCAAGGAGGTGAAGTTGCTATTACGACTTTGTGTTGTTTATGGTGTCCCTAAGCCCTCTCTTGAAAACTTGGTGAGGTACAGTGTGGGTTTAAGGTTATTTCAAGAAGATAATAGCATGGAAGAAGTTAGAGATAGGACGAGCTCACTTGTCCAAACCCTGAAAGCCTCCTGTCTTTTGCTAAAAGATAATGAAGATGTTGATGGTTTCAAGATACATGATTTGGTTCGTGGATTTGTTGCCTCGGTCACTTCGAGAGATGACCCTCTTCTCGTGTTGAAAGATAATGATAAGTTGGTGATAGAGTTGCCAAAAGACAAGCTCAAAAGTTGTACGACGGTATGCTTTCCCTATGTTAACATGAAGGAGCTTCCCGAAGAGTTAGATTGCCCTGAAATGCAGATCTTTTTATTGTTCACAAACAATGAATCTCTCAAGATCCCAAATTCATATTTCAACTCTTTGAAAAAACTCATGGTCTTACACCTTTCTCATGTATGTGTTAGTCATTCACCTTCGCCGTTTCAGTTCTTGGAGAATTTACGCACTTTGTGTCTTGATGGTTGTTCATTAGACGATGTAGCCATGATTGGCGAGCTAAAAGGGCTACATATTCTCAGCTTTGTGAACTCAAAAATTCAACGATTGCCAAAAGAAATTGGACAATTGGTAGAGCTAAGGTTGTTAGACTTAAACCATTGCTCACAACTTGAGATAATTGAACCGTGTGCTTGGAAGCTTGATGAAATTGGAGGAGTTGTATATGGAGAATAGCTTTGATCGATGGAATGTTGTGAAGCAAACTCCACCAACTAATGCCAAGCTTATTGAGTTGAATAACTTGAAGAATCTCTACACTTTGCATGTGTCCATTCTCGATCCAAGTAGGCTCCCTGAGGATCTAAATGTCGAGAAATTAACCAAGTACAAAATCCAGATAGGTGATGCATGGAAGTGGCCAAAGCACAAAGGGTCAAGCACATTACAGGTTGAGTTGGATCCAATAAGCAATATTCTTCAGAAAGGATTCATGCAAACTTTCTTAGGCAAAACTAATGATCTATTTTTAGATGGATCAAATGGAATTGAGCAAAGTATTTGCAAGTTATCCCAAGAAGGCTTTCCAAGATTAAAGCATTTGCACGTCGAGAATAGTCCCTCCATCCATTATGTCCTCCAATCGCCGTCCCATACAGATTTTAAGACATTGGAGTCATTACTTCTCAAGAATCTCATCAACTTAGAGAAGATATGCAACTACTCTATTTCCTCCAAGTCCTTCAATGCATTAAAAGTGATACGAGTCGAAAGTTGCAACAAGATGGAAATTTTGTTCCCTCTTTCATTATTGAGAGAACTTCCACAGCTTGAAGAGGTCCGAGCTGTCCAATGCGACTTAGTGCGGGAGATCATGGAAGTTGATGATTGTGGCAAAGTTGAGTTGCGTAATTTGCATGTATTGGAATTGCGTGACTTGCCAAATACCAAGAACTTTCTCACCACTAGGATAGCTCCTTCAAGTAGTACATCAAATGACCAAGTTCGCACTCAAGTTGCATTCTTCAATGGGCAAGAGGTAACTTTCTATCAAAGGAATATACTATTTATTAATCTTTTGCTCATTTGCTATTTAGATGTAACTTAGATTTTAATCCTTATTAATTTTTTTTTTTTAATTTTTAGTTCATTTTCTTCCTAATTAACTCATCCAATCATACCTTCTCTACAATTAGATAAAGCAATCTTTTTTTCTCTTCATTGTGTAGAAAGTCCAACTAATAGAATGAAATCCATTTAAATTTAGTTTGTGATAGAATCTGAGTAATTTTCAACTTACATGGTGCAAATACACGTATCTTAGAAGGGCTTTATAGGGAAACATTGAAGAGAATTTTGGCATTAGAATAATCCATAATAACGTGATTTTATAATCTTGTGAGACGGATTCATTGAATTTAGTTATCTAAGTTTGTTAATATCTACAACATATTATATCTAGGTGACTTAGGTAAAAATCAATAAGAAGAATGGGCAAGGGAATTGAATTTTCAAATAGTAGCAATGAAGCTAATCTAAATGATGCATTCCTTTTCCATATCATGTATTTCAATAAGCACTTTGTCATTGCATAGGTCCTATTACTATAAAAGTCCACAATGTCGTGCATTTTCATGATTGCAAGCATACGAAATTGTGTAAAAGAAATAAATTTATTTGTAAGTACTTCTGGCATAACAGACATATATCTTCAACTCATGCTAATATCTCATAGTCGTAGGCATTAGTGAGTAGCTTTTAGGAAAAACAACACGAAATGCCCCAGGCAGATTTAAAGCGGTACCCATTTACTTCCAAAATATGTTTCTATATATTATGACGTTTGGAGCATAGCTATGTGATGTTGTCATCCATTGGTCCTTTTAAAATAGCTGACTAGGGAGACTATTTGCATAATGAAGTAAAAAAAAATTTAGCTTTTTCTGTGATTGTTTTACATGCTTGGGATATATTTCAAAGCCCACTAGATGTTTTGCTTATTTCATGAAGTCAACCATATTATGAGTAATTTATGTCTTAATCTCCGTTAAGATCATCTCGTCTTTTTCCTCATTTTTCTTTATTTACTTTGGAACTTTTCAACTCGTTTTAGTGCACTCAAAGGCCAAAGGACGACTTAAGTAAGATACACAAGAATTGCAACTTTATCATAAAAAATTCACATGTAGCAAGCAATTGAGTCCTAAATATATTTAGAGAGAAAGTGCCATAGGAGTCTTAACATTTTAGTCACGAGTCAATTGAGCCCTAAATATATTATTTGGAATAGTCCTCACATTTTGAAAAATAATGAAAATCAAGTTCCAATGTTAGTGTTGTTGACAAATTTCATTAACAGAAATGATAGCATTTTGTTTTTCGTGAAGCTAAGTATGATTTTGAAGTAAATCAAGGGAATGTACGTAGGTTTGGTCCATAATGGAGTGGAACCTCGATTATTATAATTTACTGAAAAATAATTCACAAATTCTATGTGAAGCCCTGAAAAATCATTGTCATTTTCCCGATTTGTTTAATTAAAATTTGGGCTTAAAATTATTAATGAATTTACGTAATTGAGTTTTTTTTGCTCATTTCTAAACTACTTCATGTGCTTTATTCCTTAAGTATGGTCAAAATCATGGTCTTAATTAGTGATTAAGACGAAATGATTTTCAAGCGAATACCTGGTTGAAGCATAATTCCAAGGTATGATTTTGTATAGTAGACTATAACATTCATAAGAAAAATAATTAAATGATTTGTATAATAAACCTTTATCACCTAGAAATCTGACTTAGAAAATGTTCTAAAGCATTATGTAATTGAGAATTTATGAATACAAAGTTGATAATTTAGATCATCACAACAACAACTAATGGCATTTAATTGAAATTGAGACCGTTTATGTATAATTGATTAAATTGGTTATTGTTAGTAAGAGAAGTAAGTAAATTAATGACCAGCAGTGGTCTAATTAAGGAAAACGCATGGCCGTTTTGTACAACAAAAATTGCTTAGAGCCTTTTAGTTGATTAGACATGATTGCCCTATTATAATTACGTAATAAAGATTCCTGCAAATTTAAGTTGCCCCATTACAAAGTATAAAAGATAGTGTGAGTATGGACGTTCGCGGCCGACTCTACACCCATTGTCTACGACACGCGGGGTTGGCCGACAGGTGTCATCTTGCTTTTCTTTATTTTTGGGCTCTCTCTCTCTTGCCCCCCCCCCCAAACAAAGGTTCTGCCTCGCGAGAGGGTCTGCATCTTCTCTCGCTCCTTCTCATCACACGCTGAAGGGCTGATGGTCAGATCTGCTTGCCCCCACCATCGCCACGCTCACCCGCCACCACCATGACCAGCCACAACTCACCTCCGTCAACGTCGCCACCGAAAGCTCACGGATTCTACACTTGCGCTCGGTCATCTCCTTTGCGGACCAAGCACAAATTCTATCTCTATCTATTTCTCTCACGAACTCAGCGGGACCAACAAGCTCGATGCTAGCGTGAGCCTTGGTCATGGTTTCCTGATGTTGATTCTTCGGTGATATAAAGAGATGAACAAGAATTTGGTAAAATGAAAAAAGAAAAAAAAGAAAAAGAAAAATCAAAGAGAAAATAATAAATCGTGTGTCTAACTATTCGTGTTGCAGACAATAGGTGTCAGGATTACAGTATACTATCCATGCCCAGGTAGTTAATATCAAGGATAGAAGGTACTACCATTCATGAGAAGATATAGGACAACTATGAAGGACAAACTCATCATGTCATTAGATAAAAATACAATACTTTATTGGATCTTATTATATAAATTATAATACTTCACACATTAATTGATTGGTTTTGAATAAGCCCAAGCGGGCTAAGTGCGTGGCGTAGGCATAGGAAGTTACCTACAATAACAAAACTATCATGACAGTAATCTTCCCTTCTGAAGTAGCAAATTACTTTTTGAAATTGCTAAGTTTAATTTTTTTTTGGCCAGAGCTAAGATTCCTTAGGTAGGTAGTAATTAAGGTCTTACAACATAATAATTTATTTCTCATGATTGCAATCTCGCCTTATTGAATAATTATTGCAATGAGATATTTTCCTTTATAAGTAAATTGCCTATATCTTTCGTAATCACAATCATTCCATAGTTTCTTTATTCTTGTTTCACCGTAGTAATCCCTGTTGTGAGATAGTACATTACTTTCTCGCAATCATCCGATAAAATGAGTCATATATTGTCACAACAGTAACATAACCTAAGAGGGAGTGGTTTATCTTATAGGAAGTAATTTACCTTGAATGGACTTTCTTTCGCTATATGGATCGCGAATTTTCATAGTCATTAGCAAAATGAATGACTGTTATTTCTTGATGCCTGTAATTTCCCTTATTATTAGTAAATTGCAAAGAAAATTAATTATAGTAACATCCATGAGTATATTGTAAATAAAAAATGAAGTTTATAGTTGTCTTTTAATACCTTTCCAGATTGCAAATCAGCTTCCCTATCATAGATATATGTAAATGCAAAAGTTATCTTAAGTTTGTAAATTTCCTTCTGCAACCATTTGTAGTACCTGCTATAGTGCACAAGTTTCTTGGTTGCTCTTTGCTAATGGGTTTATTCGTCAGGTTTTAATCACATCCTTAAAGTCCTTGACAATGGTTGGACTTCCCAATCTAGAAGATTTATGGACTGATGAATCTCCAATGGAGCTGAGCAATCTCCAATTTCTTAAGCTGTCTTCATGCAAATCTCTCTCAAAAGTTATCAACTCTAGGTCCCTAAAAAAACTACACAAGTTACACTTTTTAAAGGTAGAAGATTGCATTTCAATACAGAATATTTTTGACCTTGACGGACTAGGTGCCAGTGCAAATATTGAGACTCTCTCTGAGCTAAACACCATAAATATAAATCAATTACCAATCTTGAGGCACATATGGAACAAGAACCCTTGTGGAATTGTGAGATTCCATAATATGAAGAAATTACGCGTGTGGTATTGTGACAACCTCCGGTTTCTATTTTTCCCATCTATGGTTCAGTCTCTTGCACAATTAAGAGAACTGCATGTACGGCGTTGCAAGAGCATGGAGGCGATCATTATGGAGGAAGAAGAGTTGAGAATAGAAACATCAAAAACTCTAGTATTCCCAATGTTAACCTCGTTAAATTTGATAATGTTGGAAAGCTTGACGTGCTTCTCTCATAGAAAGTGTAAGATTGTCTTTTTTGGTTTCATCATTGAAGATCTTCTTGGATTAATTCATCCTTGCTGATAACTCTATAAAAATAGAGTTATTTTACCTATTTTAGGCAACAATTAATGCATTATCTATGAGAAAATATTTGGATTTCCTTCTGATTATTTAAATTTTCCTTGTTTATGCAGAATAATGAGATATGGAGAAGATAAGGAAAAGAATGACAATTATCAAGAATTCAAATAAAAGCAGCAGTGGAAGATGGATATCAAATCAGGAAATTCTTGATTTTGTTCCCTAATGTTATCTGCAAGCGTTTGGAGATAGATATCTTGGATATATCCTATAACTTCCCAATGGCTTTCTAAATTCCTCTTCTTCTCTAGCCTGGTATGATCCTTAGAGAAATGCAGCTTGGGTAGGTTAGAAGCGTTTCCATCTTGGCATTCTTTGGGTGTCTCTAGGCTCTGAACTAAAGGGCTGAGTAGTTTTCTGCTAAAAGGCTGTCCCTAGAAGGGCTTGAACGGGAGTTGTTCGCCCAATGTGGGATGCATACCTGCAGGAAATTTACTCTCCTTCCCTGGTTCTAAGTCTAGGTCCATTCATTGGTATCAGAGCCATGGTTTCGTTTTTAACATTATCCATTCCATGCGCTTGAAAGGTGAATCCAGTGCTGAGAAGATTTTTTTTCATCATGTCTACAGAACCAGAAATTCTCGAAGCACCAGTTTCTCTTGCACCCTCTTCATCATCTTCAACCCCTCCAGAATTTCGTGTCTCCAATGCCTCTAAGATAGATTATTTTTATGAAGTTTCTCTTAGCGATGAAACCAAGATTTCCGAAACTCAGCTTCCTCTTATGAACCTTTACTCTGCTTTTGCTAAACCCACTTCCTCATTTTCCCCTATCCGCTCCATTCGCCAACTTATTCACCAAACCCCAAAGCAAGTAAAAGAGTACGTCCAGTCCTCCAAGTTCGACCAGCATCCCATTCTTGCTACTGAAAAAGAGTATTTTGTTACTCTCCAGATCCCTCCAGAATTTCCCAGACAATGGGTACAGCAGGGATATTCTCATGTCCATTATAGAGCTGTTCGTCTTGCTCTCACCTTCCATGGTCGTAAAGGTTTGCCCGTTGTGGCAAGAATTGCTTTATTGGATACCAGGTTTTTACAATACCAGCATGCATGTATAGGCACTGTTCAAACCACTTTAAATGCTGGAACAGTTTTTGTAACTTTGTATCCAAATTTTAATATCGCTCTATCAGACCCCCAGTTACTTTCTTTTTTGAAAGTCCAAGTCCAGCTCACTGGAGCCCCTCAGACTGCTGAATCTATAGCCACAACTTTACATTACCAGATGGTTTATCGAGTGCAGAATCATGCTCTCGACCTTAATTTCAACAATGGGAATGAAGATGCGTTGTTCATCTCCATGCAAAATGACCAGGCGTCCTGCATTCATGTCCCCAGACAGATCCCGAAGGATACCCTGGCCAAGCTCCTTCCAGAGACTTGGATCACCAATTACGAAAAGCTACACCAGCATAACAAGCCTTTCCAGTCCACGGACTCAGAATTTGTAAGGAAAAAAGATGGAACTGTTTCCATCAAATTTGGCAAAGAAAAGGAAGAAAGTCCTTCTATCTTCCAAACCCTCTTCATGATTGAACCATGTGTTCCAGAATCTATTTCCGAACCAGACCCAAAAAAACATGTTAGGCACTTCGACGGTGATGGACATCCTGTTCATTACTACAAAGACAATTATGGTCATTGTTTTTGGGATCCTTTTTGCCAATGTTCTTACTGTACAAATTCTCCAGATAAGGTAGATCCTCTTGCAAGATCTCCACCTCGACGGAAAAAGTCCAAGGATAAGATGTACCAAAGGTACTTAGACGGAGATTCCTCCGTAGATGCTCTTGGGGAGTGTGATAAATACCAATTCATGGTATCTTATGTACCACCTCCACCACCAGAGTCCAGCACTATATCCCAAAACTTACCAGATCCACCAAAATCACCTCCACCCTCTCCTCCTCAGAAAAAGCAAGCTCTCTCCCCGTTTTACAAGCCAATCCTCAAATGGGCTAAGAAACACTCTTACCCCCTCGAAGTTCCAGCAGAAACACCACCCACTTCTTCTATTGCCATGTTCCATGACACTGATTTTCCTCCTCTCACCAAGGAAAGTTCTAAACTCTCATTCCCTGCTACAGAAGAGTTTATTTATCCACATGGCAGATACCGCCATGCTCCTAAAATTCCTACCCCCACAGATGTGGATGAACATGGAAGGCAGAAGAAAACCCCTGCTGCTGAAGCCGTTCTAAACTGGCAATCAGAGACTCTGTTAGCACAAAACAATGCCTTCAAGGCCATTGATTCTAAGATCGGAAATGTGCAACAAGATCTCCGAAGATATGATGAAAGTACCAAGAAGATACTCTCTGAATTCCAAAAAAGGCTTCACGCCTTGGAATCAGGACAACATCTTGGGTACCACTATCTTGAAAGTCCAAAGCCAGAAATAGAAAAGCTCAAGAAGTAGATCCAACTTCTTGAAGAAGGAAGGTTCAGACCTTTCGACCCACTAGCACCTTCTGTTCGAACCGGGTATGTACCCCCAGCTCCACAAGCATCTGTTTTTGCCAATATCCCAGAAGATACTTCTAGAAGAGAATCGGATATACGAGATCGTCTCAAAGCCTTGAAGAAAGAAAAGGGGAAAGAGAAAACACCTCCTACAGAATCAAGCTTAATTATTATAAGAGAAAGACCAGACCAGATGATGTTATCAAATCCATTAGAATCCTTTTTGAAGGATTTGGGTAAGCAAGAAATTGATCCTAGTACCCAACAGCCTGAGCCTGATCCTGTTATCCCAGAAAAGCAGATTCTGCAAGCTGCACAAACTTCTTCTACTACATCAGACTCAGCATCCCTCTCCTCTTTCTCATCCTTTTCAGATCACACAGTTGATTCTCCCCCTATTGTTCCACCAACTTCACAAATATTCATGGCTGGCACTCCTCCAAACTATGATTATGAAATGGAGATGGAATCAAACTATGCTGATCCAGAATTTGGACAGACAAGTAATCCCACCAGAAATGATTCTACCAGACATGTGTCTATGGCATCAAAACAATTCTTCTCCATTGACGACATTCCTTATCCAAAATGGCCAGAAAGACTTGAAGAGTTTCATACTTGGTTGAGTACACAATCCATTACCAACCATGATATGAATAATGTCCTCTACAACTTTGTTACAAGGTTTACAGGAAGCCTTAAATTCTGGTGGCAATCACTCACAGAACAGGACCAGCTTACATTTCTGTTATCTCCTAATTTCAGCCATGCTCTTACCTACCTATATCATGTTTTTGTGGGAACCCCCGGAGATCTCAAAGAGCTAAAAAGAAGAGAATTCTTTGAAAGAATATGCTGCTCCCTCCAGAAAATGCATCTTGATAAGCATTATCGACTAATGCTTCAGCTCTTTTACCAAATTGGCGCAGATCCAAATCTAAAGCATGTCTTCCTTACCTCTTGATATTGCTAGTATGAGTACCTAGAGGGGGGTGAATAGGTATACAAAGATTTTTCTTGATAATTTCTGTATACTTGCGCAATACTTAGACAGTTGAAGAATTCGCAACAAGTAATAATCAACGCAAGACTAAGCAAGGAAGAAGAGAATTAAACACGCGGTTTATAGTGGTTCGGCTTGATCCAAGCCTACGTCCACTCTTCTACACTGACAGCCAATTCGGCTGGATTCCACTATGAACAAAGAGATGTTACAATGTTGATCTTCCTTGATTTCTTGGTGTAGATGATCTACCACACTCGCTCAAGGTATCACCAAGTATAGACACTCTCTGTGTATACAATTTCGCTCAGACTGTGTCGACTAATAATCAAGGAGTTTCAGACTCTGGAATTTTTCTATCAATCACGTTCTTAAACAACTAGAACGACTTCCTTTTTATACTCCTTTATGCCATTATACCGTTGGCACTTACCAAAGGAATTCCTCTAATCTACCCGTTGGACGGAATCAATCAAGAAGATCATTCGAGCTATAAAAGGAACCTGACGATAGCCCATCAATCCTGTTCGCCCATACAATCAGGATCTTGGTTTCCAAGAATAGAACATTCCAAGAATACTTCGTCGACCATCGGATCTTCAATTGATCTAGATACGAACAAAAGAATCCGTTGTGATTATCCAGCCAAAAAGATCTTCTCCAGAGGATAGGATTAAATCCTCAACCATATACTTCGGCTCTGGATTTCCTTCGTCACTGGATCAGAAAGACTGTCAATGAGAATAGTCTTGAGTCTTGAATCTTGAGTCTTGAATCTTGAGTCTGGTGATCAGAAATTCTTCAGACTTTACACTAGACGATCTGCAGATACACAGACTAGACTGAAAGAAACGTTTTGTCAGCTTCAAAATATTCTGGAAAGATTTCTCCAACAATCTCCCCCTTTTTGATGGTGACAAAACTTTCCTGTAAATTTGAACCACTTTGACCTACAAAAACATTTCTCAAGCAATATGGCAATCTCATAAAGATTAACAAAGCAACCAGACTCTGCATCCACAGAAAATTTGTTAGTCTTTCATGAGTAATACCATATAACAATACTTGAAATGAATGCAAACAGTCAAGCATTTAAATCCACAGCCAATTCAGTCAGATTCAAGTTCATATCCAAGTTCACTCAAGTTCAAAAACGAACACATTCAAACAAATTTAAAGTCAAAGAAAGTTGGTTGGTTGGTTGGTTCAAATTGCTTTCTCCCCCTTTTTGTCAACATTAAAAAGGTGAGAAAGATGTCATGTCTGCTTGGGAATGCGCACAATCTGGAAATCCCCCATGGACTGGACTACTCCTTCGAGCTTCTTCAAGTCTTCCCTCAGTTGAGCTACCTCTTCTCCCTTGGCATTGGCTTGAAGTTGCAGAGCGAGGTCTTTCATTTTATCCTCCAGGGTGACTGAAGATGCTTGTCCAGCAGTCTTCATGGCTTGAATTTCAAAGTCCAGAGCATATATCTGGCCACGCATTTCCAGAAGAACATCCATAATACGACGAAAATCTGCAGAATTGTCCGTCTGAGTACTTGCATTTGCTTTTTTCGATGGAGTGAATGCAGACGATGGCGCTTCTGTAAAGTCTTGCAGATTTGGTTTTGACGTATCGTGTCCTTCTTCAGGCAATTGAGAAGCCTGAAATTCTTCTGGGGCTGCTGGAGATTGACGTAGACCTTCACTATTGGCAGCATGAGGTGAGGACCTCTCTTGCTCGCCAACTCCCCCTGTCTCTAGGACATCAAGAGGAGAAGAGTGATGATCATGCTCTTCTCAGTATCCTTCTCTCCGATTCAGCTGCAGACTTTTCTTGCTCTTCTTCTCCTTCTTCTTCAGCTTCCGTCTCCTTCTCTCTCTGCTCTTCTTCTTCTCTCTCGTTCTTGACTTCTTCTTCTTCTTCTCTCTGTTTCTTCGCTGTTCGTTGATTGGGGAACGAACGTCTTGTCCTTATCGGGCGTGATTGTAAGATCTTCCTCCTCCTCTTCATCTTCCAAGATGAGAGTTCTCTTCTTTTTGGTGGGAGCACCAATGGCTTCCTTTCCCTTTCTTTTTGAAGCAGACGGAACTGGAGTCTTCACTCTGAATTTCTCCATTGCCTTAGAAAGTTCTTGCAGACGCATCTTTCTCAACATCTTTAAACCTACCACCATCTTATCGCACGGTCGAACACAGAGAGTGTGTGGCGGTTCAATATTCATGTGTCTGAAGATCCTGGTCACCAGACCTGGATAAGGCAATTATCCCTTGTCTTTTGACGTTGCTCTGTACATATGGAAGAGAATAGTGTGAGGGAGAGAGAACTTCTTCCCAGAGTTGATTGCATACATCAATTTTGCTTCAGAATTAGACACATCAGTCTTTGATGTAGACTTCGGCCTAATGCAATTGATAACAATTTTGTGCAACACAATGTTGATGGCACGCATCCTTGAATAGATGATTTTTCCCTCAATATTTCTATCTTCGACAAGGTCCATTGTGGCACGAGCAACTGAGACTTTGACTGGTTGATAACGTCCTCGCTCAACTCCAATTATGTCCGCCAACATATCCACATCCAACACATAATCCTGATCTCGAACACGAAATATATTCTATTCGCATCGATAAAGCTAAGATTTGAATAGAAATATGCATCGATTGTGCATATCCGTCCGTGGTGTCGGTGCAAAAACGTTCTAGTTGAAGCAGACTGAACTTTTCTCTCAAGTTCACATTCACAGGATCTAGGAAATCGAAGTCGACACTCCTAGGGTTTATCACCCCTCGTTTCAGCAGTTTGAAGAACAAAGTTTCCTGTTCCTTCGATTTAAATAACTCCATCCTCTTTCCCTTCACCTTCGTAGCAACACCCAATCTCGGTTGAAAATCAGTGAACATTTTGTCATCGTCGTTCCCATCAGTCGGATTTGGGCCCGACATCCGGGGGTCACTCGGAATATTTGCAAGTGCTTCCTCTACTTTACCTTTGGGAGCAATTCCCAAATCCTCCATTTTCTTCAGAAAAATGTACTCATTCCCATAGTTCTTTTCTTTAAGAAAATCATCCACATATTTCATCGGAGTCCCAGTAATTTTCAATGCACGGTAGAGTTTGTAAATGTGAGAGGGTTTTTGGACTCTTACAGGGTCTGCGTCCTCGATTACTTCTTCCTCCGGATGTTTACCCGCACCTTGTGGGGTAGAAGGCGTTGAATGACGTGGTGGAGAGTGAATCGGGCTGAGTTGCTGACTCGATAATTCTTCCTCTTCTGTGAGATCGAAGTGGGTAGGTCCCTCCTTCATCTTCTGTGGTCCCCTTGACGCGATTCTTGAAGACTTCCTCGAAGAAGACATTCTTCTTGTCGCTGAGAGATTCCTTTGCTTGCTTTCCCAAGAAAAGATGACAACTTTTTCGAGGATGAATTTCGAAGTAGAAACATGATTGAGAGTAGAATACTTTTAGGGTTTTGAGGATTGAAAGAGAAAACTGTGTATATATATAACTCAGTTTTGAAAAGGGAAGTTCAATCGGTACAAGGAAAGTGTACGAATACCTCTTTTCGAAATCAATAACTGCCAAAATTAATCCTTTTGAAAAGACAAGTTTTTCGATTTTCACGGAGACTACAAAATAACTAAACGAAAGATCATACCTTTTCGAGTTTAGATAAAGTAACAACTTACAGTCTATAGTCATCAACGTCTGAGTCGTAGAGATTTGAGTCTGACGGTTATCAACTTTCTGAGTCTGAAGGATGAAGAGTCTCTAGACTTTAACTTCTTCAAGCTTCAAAATGTTGAGTCTGGAGCGGATAAAATCAAATTGATTTTTCTCCAAAGGCTTTGTGAATATATCCGTGAGTTGACTTTTTGAATCAACAAATTGAATCGAGATTTCTCCACTTTGAATATGATCTCTAATGAAGTGATGTCGAATTTCTATATGCTTTGCTCTTGAATGAAGAATTGGATTTTTGGTGAGATTGATTGCACTGGTATTGTCACATTTGATTTCTGTGCATGAGTCTTCAATTCCAAAGTCTTGTAGCTGTTGTTTTATCCATAGAATTTGTGAACAGCAGCTTCCAAGAGCAACATACTCTGCTTCTGTTGTTGAGAGAGCTACAATGCTTTGTTTTCTTGAAAACCAAGACACTGTCCTGCTTCCAAGCAACTGGCAAGTTCCAGAAGTACTCTTTCTATCGACTCGCAGCCGGCCAGGATCTGCGTCTCGAATATCCCGGAAGATTAAAGTCTCCCTTCTTAGGATACCAAAGACCAATGCTTGAAGATGAAGCAACGTATTTAATGATACGTTTTGCAGCACTGAGATGAGATTCTCTAGGGTCTGATTGAAACCTAGCACAGATACAAACACTCAACAAAATGTCAGGTCTAGAAGCAGTAAGATAAAGAAGTGAACCGATGATGCTCCTGTACAGCTTTTGATCAACTTTCTTCCCTTCCTCATCTTTGTCTATCTTCAAAGAACTTGACATTGGTATATCAGTCTTCTTGCAATTTTCCAATCCAAATCTTTTGACAAGATCATTAGCATATTTTTCTTGGTAAATGAAAGTTCCTTCCTTCAATTGCTTTATTTGAAGGCCAAGAAAGAATGTTAATTCTCCCATCATACTCATTTCAAACTCATCCTGCATAGACTTAGAAAATTTCTTGCATAGACTTTCATTAGAGGATCCAAAAATAATGTCATCAACATATATTTGAACGAGTAAAAAGCTTTTGTTTTCCTTTTTGATGAATAGAGTAGTATCTACTTTACCTTTAACAAAGTCGTTCTGTAATAAGAACTTACTTAGTCTGTCGTACCAAGCTCGAGGTGCTTGCTTTAGACCATACATAACCTTTTTCAGTCTGAAGACTGAGTCTGGCTTCTTTGGGTCTTCAAATCCAGGCGGTTGTTCCACATAAACTTCCTCTTGGATAAATCCATTTAGGAAAGCACTTTTGACGTCCATTTGGAATAACCTGAAATTTTTGTAACAAGCAAACGCAAGTAATAGACGAATAGCTTCTAACCTTGCTACGGAGCGTAAGTCTCATCATAGTCTATTCCTTCTTCTTGCGTGTATCCCTTGGCCACGAGTCTTGCTTTATTACGTACGACTTTTCCTTTTTCGTTCATCTTGTTTCTCGAACACCCATTTGGCTCCAATGACAGTTTACCTTTTGGTTTAGATGTCAATTCCCGGACATCATTAATGTTGAACTGTCGAGCTCCTCTTGCATAGCTTCGATCCAGCTTTCATCAGATAAAGCTTCTTCTATGCTTTTTGGTTCAATTTCAGAAATGAGAGCCACAGCACTAGACTCTTCACGTCTTTTGGATCTGGTACGAATTCCTTCATTAATTTCCCCGATAATGAGATCTTTAGGATGACTGGACTTGTGTTTCCAGTTACTGGTTGATTTTTCTGGATGATGATCTCTTTCTTTATTTGAATCTTCATGAATATCTTGATGCTGGTCTTCCAGAGTATGAGACATTTCTTGAGTTGTGAGCTTTGGAAGGTCTGGAGCAGATTCAGACTCTTCATATTGAGTCTGACTGGGTTCATCTTGCGTAGAGTCTTGAAATTTAACATTCATTGACTCCTCCACCGTCTGGCTCTTCTTGTTGTAGACTCTGTAGGCTTTGCTTGATGTAGAATATCCAAGGAAGATGCCTTCATCTGATCTTTCTTCAAACTTACCAACTCGATCTTTTGCATTTTTCAATATAAAGCATTTGCAACCGAACACATGAAAGTATGAAACAATAGGCTTCTTTCCTTTGAATAATTCATAAGGGGTTTTCTCAAGAATAGGTCTTAGGAAGACTCTATTGATGATATAGCATGCTTTGTTGAAACAACTTGAAAAATCGTGAAGAAATTTTGCTTTCAATTAAAAGTGTTCTAGCCATTTCTTGAAGAGATCTATTCTTTCTTTCCACAACTCCATTTTGCTGAGGAGTGTATGGAGAAGAGAATACATGTTTAAAACCAGATTCATCACATAATTTTGTGAAATCTTGATTTTCAAATTCACCTCCATGATCTGTTTTTATACTTGAGATAACACATCCTTTCTCATTTTGAACCTTTTTAGCAAATTTTTCAAAATAGGAAAAGGTTTCTGACTTACTTGCAAGGAAATATACCCAAGTAAAGCGAGAGAAATCATCCACAATTACTAGGCAATATTTCTTACCTCCAATACTCTGGGTTTTGGTTGGTCCGAAGAGATCCATATGTAGCAACTGAAGTACATGGTTAGTAGAGACATGATTCATTGGCTTATATGAACTTCTTACCTGTTTTCCCAGAATACAGGGTGTGCATGGATCGGACTTTTGATATGGTAATTTGGGTAGACCTCGAACAAGCTGCTTTGATGAGATTTTGGCCAATTGCTTCATATTGACATGGCCAAGCTTTCTGTGCCATAAGCTTGCTTCATCTTGAATTGAGATTAGGCATTGAGATTCATTCAATTTCATGTCTAAGAGGTAGATGTTTCCATGTCTTCGACCCATGAAAGGCTGAGTAGAGTCTTTACTAATTCCATAGCAAATTCCTTCTTGAAAGGAGATCTTGAAACCAGTATCACACAGTTGGCTAATGCTGAGAAGGTTATAGTTGAGTCCTTCCACTAGAGAAACATTGCTTATTGTGAGATTTCCAATTTTCACAGCTCCAAATCCCACGATGCTTCCTTTGCCGTTTCCTCCAAATGAAACATTTCTGCCGTTTACTTGAACAAGTTTAACGAAGCACTTTGAGTCTCCTGTCATGTGTCTTGAACATCCGCTATCAAGATACCATTTTATCTTTTTCTTGACGGAGACCTGCATTTAAAAGAGAATCTCAAGTTTTCTTTGGTACCCAAATTTTCTTGGGTCCTTTGGTGTTAGTAGGATAAGCATTATTAGGCCATACTTTCTTAACGGGTTTCCAAACCATAGGACATTCTTTTTCAAAGTGATCCTTCTTGTTACACTTTGAACACCTTAGAGCATTTCGACCAACAGACTTTACAAAAACTTTCTTGAAATGATTTTTGTAAGCCTCTCTCGACGGTCTTTTCTTAATTCTTTCTTTAACTTTAGGAAAATCAATCAAGGGAATTGTTTCCGCTGTCATGCCTAAACCAGACTTATTGAAGTAAGGTCTTTGAACTGAAAGAACTTTTTCAAGCTTTTCGGATCCTATCGAAAACTTCTTTGAAATATTTGATAAGTCCGTTTTTAAGAAAACATTTTCTTTCAAAAGATCATCTTCTTTTTCTTTAAGAGCAGAAACATTTAGGTCTAGACTTTTAACTCTTTCTTCTAAAATGACTTCCTTTTGTTTTAAAGCTGAGTTTTCCTTTTTAAGTTCGGAAATCCTTTTGAGAGAAGTCTTAAGACCGAAACACGGTTCATCAATATATTTAGAGACTTTGACAGGAATTTTAAAATCACTTACCTCAAATTCACATGTTCGAGTCTAATCCAAATACGAGTCGAGTCTGAATGTGCCATCAAACATATGTTGGCATATTCATTATCACTCTCTTCACATTCTCGTATCACTCCGGTTTCGGCTTTGAGAGCTTTTCGAAACTTCTCAGCTTTTCCTCTTTTCTTCTTCGAAGAAGAGGACAGTTGGGTCGATGTGTCCCTTCTTCTTACATTCGAAGCAAACTACATCTTTGTTTGGTTCCTCATCATCAACAGAGACTTGGTCTCTGTCTCTGAAAACTTTGTTTCTTTGAGTTGAACCTTCTGCCTTTTCTATTCGGTTTTACAATCTTCTTATCATGAGGGCGAGCTCCTCATCATCCATATCATCTTCAGAATCTGCATCATCAGAGTCATCATTTGATTTTAGTGCAATAGATTTCTTACCTTTTGGATCTTCGTCCTCATTAATTCGTTCCACTTCATAAGACTGAAGAGTTCCGATCAGCTCGTCGACAGATAGAGGCATAATTCTTTGCGTCTCTCTTATTGAAGTCTTGATATGATTTCAAAAATTGCTAAACCTCTTTCTAATCTTTTGGAAAAAGATGCTCCTTTTAATTTTTCTGTTGAATGCATGTAGGCTTTTAACACTTTAAAGGAGAAGTTAATATCAGCACCAATCATGGCAGCACCAAATTGGGATTTACCTTTTGAGCTGATGTGTGATGCTAGCGATTCTGCAGTAGGAGCTGTTTTGGGACAAAGGAAGAATAAAATTTTTCAAACCATATACTATGCCAGTCGAACCTTGTCAGGTGCACAATTGAATTATTCAACAACAGAAAAGGAACTTTTGGCAGTAGTATTTGCTTTTGATAAATTCCGTTCTTATTTAATTGGCTCAAAAGTTATAGTTTATTCTGACCACTTTGCTCTTAAGTATCTGCTTGAAAAGAAAGAATCAAAACCCAGGTTGATCAGGTGGATTCTATTGCTACAAGAATTTGATTTGGAAATCAAAGATAAGAAGGGGACTGAAAATCTAATTGCAGATCACTTATCAAGAATTCCAAATTCAAAGGAAGAGGTAAGACCAATTTTGGAAGAGTTCCCTGTTGAGAAAATTTTTTCCATCAAGTCAATTCCTTGGTATGCTGACTTTGTAAATTATTTGGTAAGTAATGTTCTTCCTCCTGAATTATCATATCAACAAGAAAAAAATTCTTTTCGATGTTAAAAATTATTTTTGGGAAGAACCTTTCTTGTTTAAAGTATGTGCAGATCAAGTCATAAGGAGATGTGTTCCAGATGAAGAGAAGGCAAACATTCTATATCATTGTCATGATGGAGAGGCAGGTGGCCATTTTGGTGCCACCAAAACTGCAGCTAAGATTTTACAATCTGGATTTTATTGGCCTACACTTTTTAAAGATGCATACTCCTATGTAGCTTCATGTGATAGGTGTCAGAGAACTGGAAATATTTCAAGAAAAAATGAGATGCCTTTAAACAACATTATTGTGTGTGAATTATTTGATGTTTGGGGTATTGATTTCATGGGACCCTTTACACCTTCTTATGGAAATTTATACATTTTAGTGGCCGTGGAGTATGTGTCTAAGTGGGTAGAAGCTGTAGCATTACCAACAAATAATGCTAAAGTTGTGGTGAAATTTTTGAAGAAAAATATTTTTACCCGATTCGGCACTCCTAAGGCAATCATAAGTGATAGGGGGACACATTTTTACAACAAGCAATTTGAAGCACTTTTGAGTAAGTATGGAGTCACACATAAGGTTGCAACCCCTTATCATCCTCAGACTAGTGGTCAAGTAGATATTTCAAATAGGGAAATCAAGAGAATTTTAGAAAAAACAGTGAATGCCTCTAGGAAAGATTGGTCAATAAAACTTGATGATGCACTTTGGGCCTATAGGACAGCGTTCAAAACTCCAATTGGGATGTCTCCTTTTAGGCTAGTGTTTGGAAAGGCTTGTCACTTACCAATGGAATTAGAGCATAAAGCATATTGGGCATTGAAATTTCTGAATTTTGATATGCAGTCTGCAGGTGAAGAAAGATTATTGCAACTGAATGAATTGGAGGAATTTCGCAATGAGGCCTATGAAAATTCTAAGTTGTACAAAGAGCGTACAAAAAGATGGCATGACAAGTACATATTCATAAGAGAGTTTAAAATTGGTCAAAAAGTCTTACTTTATAACTCTCGTCTTAAACTTTTTCCAGGAAAGTTGCGATCTAGATGGTCTGGTCCTTTTACAGTTACACAGGTATTCCCATATGGAACAGTTGAAGTTGCGCATGACACTGAGGGCACATTCAAAGTGAACGGTCAACGTTTGAAGCCCTACTTTGAAGGTGGTTACAACAAGCAGAAGACCACCATTGAACTTCATCCTTCAGAATAGTGACAACTGAGATAGTTTGGCTGAAAACTATAAAGCAAGCGCTTCTTGGGGGTAACCCAAGCATTTTAATTATGTTTTTATTTATTTTTAAGTTTATGTTTTGCAAAAAAAAAAAAGATTAACTTTTCTCTATTTTATTCAGGTTAATTTTTAGGGAGCACCTTTTAAGAGTTTAATCATCAAGATCATCTATGGACTTATCCTACAACCAGGGAAGTTTTCTTCTTCCTATTCTATTTTTCGCATTGAGGACACTGCTTCATTCAAGTTTGGGGGGAAGACAAATTTTTAGATAATTTTTTTTTTTTATCAATTATTGCTTTCCTGGTTGTGAATTTTTGCGATTCTTAGGAAAATTTAAATTTTATTTAAACTTGCAGTTGAGGTGTGAGTTAATCTTAATTTTGATTATGTTGATCCATTTATTGAGCACTAAAAGTCCTTACTTTTTGAATTATGTGTAAATCTAGAGAACATTCATGTGAAATATGTGATTTTCTTAGATTTCACCCAAATCTTAGAATTTGTTTGATTTTCTCTTGAGGCGAAATCCTAAGCTAAATCTAATTGAGAAAATGATATAGGCAGTTTTTGGATCGATTGAGCCTTTCAAGCCAACCCTATTTATTTATCCCTAGTCACCCCGTTGAGCCTTAATTATAACACAATATTTCATTGGCACCCATATATGTTTAGCCTAGCCGTGATCAAATTATATCCTTATCCCATGCCCTATGAACATGTTGATTTTCTTTTGGAAAAAAAAAATTATTTGAGCTTGATAGAAATTTCGGAGGAATGATTATAGAAATTTCGGAGGAATGATGGAGTAAAAAGAAAAAAAAAAAGTGATTGCAGTGGTTGTTTGGGGTATATTGTCAAAAAAAAAAATTGCTTTTATGGTTCCCTATTCAACTTTCAATTGAGTGAGCCTTTTGGATACTCAATGGGTTGAAAATTTTTATGTTATATTTGGAGGGACTTTGGGAGAAACTCCACCATAAAGCAATTCAAAAAAAAAAAAAAAAGAGAAAAGAGAGAGAAAAGAGAAAAAAGGAAAAAAAAAAAGAATGATGATATATGGTGGCAGAAAAATTATCTTGAATGAGTGAAATTGGACAGTGACATTGGCTCTAATTAGATCCTCGAAATCAACGTGTTGATGGGTTATTTGAGCTTAAAAATTCTCGTTATCTCACCTTTAGCCCAGCCTGACATTACAACCCGAGAAAAGTCCTATTGATTTTTGATTGGATAATTAGCTTACATTAGTGGAGAGAGGAATGAAAAGCAAACTTATGAGATTTGGTCATAATTATTGAAAATTTTTGAGAGGTTGCATATTAATGTGAATTTATTTGGATTGCATATAATTCGAAAAAGATGAGGACTCACACACACACACACACTTGGATCATATAGTTATAATTGGTCTTAACTTATAAATCGATTTCAATGTTTGGATGAAATTTGTGTTTTTCTTTGAATTGTGAATTTGAGCAGTTATGGAAAGATGTCGTGGAGGAGGTTGTTAGCTTGAGTATGTGTTATGTCTTGATTTTGCTCGAGGACTAGCAAAATGTTAAGTTTGGGGGTTTGATAACTCTATACAAATAGAGTTATTTTACCTATTTTAGGCAACAATTAATGCATTATCTATGAGAAAATATTTGGATTTCCTTCTGATTATTTAAATTTTCCTTGTTTATGCAGAATAATGAGATATGGAGAAAATAAGGAAAAGAATGACAATTATCAAGAATTCAAATAAAAGCAGCAGTGGAAGATGGATATCAAATCAGAAAATTCTTGATTTTGTTCCCTAATGTTATCTGCAAGCGTTTGGAGATAGATATCTTGGATATATCCTATAAATAGAGACAGAGAGAGCAGCTAGGGTTTTTTAGAGAGAGAGAGAGAGAGAGAGAGGAGGAGTTAGATCGTTTTCCATTGTTCTGAGAGTTTTTCAAGTATTTTGAAGAGAAGACAAAAGTGGTGACAGAATTCTTGTTCTTTGATTCAAGATGCTGGGTTTGATTTATATTTTTATTTTTATTTCTTATTCTACTATGTTCTAATTTTCTTTTGTTAGAGCTACGATGTAGCCTAACCATGATGATGTGAATTTCATGATTTTTATGTTCTACAATTGATTTCATTCATGTGAGTTATTTATTATTGCGTTTAATGCTTTTGAGTGACTGGCCACCACTTGAATGATCTGATGTGCATGTTTGAGACTGAGAGGTGATAATATGCAATTGCTCATTATAATATATAACCATGAATTAAACGTGGATAGAAATATACTGCGTTATTTGTGTAGCTTTCGGTGATAAGGTGATCCAAAAGACTCATTATAAACCGGGAATATTCATAGTTTTTAATGCACTCATGTTTATTTTAATTCACATAGAGATATAGTGGATTAATAAGCTGAGTAGGTTTGCTATACCTAGAGATAGGATAGTAAATAGATTAGGAAATTCCGCTATCACATGTTTAATATCGTTCTTGTATTCATAACAATATGAAATTCATATCTAGCGGTTACGGTGAAATCGGATACTCTAACATATTTATCTGATTGATTTTACTGCATTTAGTCTACAAATTTCATTTTAATTCATTCTTAATTATATTTTGATTTGTTAGATAAATTTTAGAATTAGTCTATTTTAGTATTTAATTGGTTTATTAATCATCGATCTTCGTGGGACGATACTTTATCTCATCATTATATTACTTGTTCGATACGTTCACTTGCGTTTAGAATTTTACGAACACTTGCAATGCAAAAGATGACATTCTTTTCATCTGATGAAAAATGGATCATAGGTACACCAAAAGCTTGGGATGAGGATCGCATCAAATCGTGCTCTATTGTCCTCTTCAATCAAGAGGTAAGTGATTAACCTTATGTCAAAATATTAAATATAATAAAAATCTGATGGAGTAAAGGCATCAATTTTATGTGTTATAACATTTTAGAAGTTTATATGCTTGCATTTCAAGTTGCCACATGCCGCTACAAATAATCGGCAAGAGTTGGATCAATCACATCAAATTGTTAAGAAATTAGAATAAAGATATATGCATATAAATAATTATTATGCCATCCAGCTAATTAATTAAAATTAACCAATAAATAGTTATACTAGAGACTAAGCATAATCGGCAAAGCCCCCTTTGGTTAAAATTGATTGCGTTCCACATAATCATTGCACCATTAAAGCTCAATTGTTAACTCTCAAAATTATGGGGTAACTACATAGTAAAAGATGTTGTAATATAATCATTGAACTTTTATTTAATCATCTAAGGCAATAAATTTTCATTTCATTATAATTTATGCACTTTGACACAAAATCTGAAATTTTCCAGCGAATTACTGATGTGCAAGACACGTGGCTAATTTTTTAAACGTGCTGTAGCTTCCACTTCATCACCGAATCAGCACTTCACTGGAAAATCTATATAAATATCTAATATAAGCACCAAAACTTTTAACTTGCAGGATGATTGTTCTCCTTCTCTTGTACTTTCCACTCATCTTGCTTCCAATAAGAATTCCTCATTCTCATAGGTAGTTTCCTGTTCGATGCCATTGGTTTTAATGAGTTGTAGCGTTGTAAATTAGCAATGTAAGTATTCCTATTATATAAATATATATAGGTGATTTTTGTAATTTGCTGTGAATATTACCATAATGTTATATATAAAATCACAATATGTCATATAACAATGACAATTAGGAATTTTTAGATATTATCAAATCTCTATGTTTTACATAATACGAGCTAACAATTTAGCCTTTTTTCTTCAAAAAAGGGAGATTCATATGAAGTGAGATACAATTTAATTTACTTGTATTAGAAACATATTCCAATTTTACATAAATGAAAGATTCCATGCCGGTACAAATGAGTGAGAATGCTACTAATTACCTAGTAATTGAAGAAAGAGGAATCATGCAAAAGGAGTATCTTAGCTTTTGCTTGTTGGGTAGGTGTACAGGTTATTGAGAGAACTACTTTGAACATTCCGAAGCTTCCACGTTAGCATCTTTCTTCCAAATATAACTAAATATAAGTTTTTTCTATCAAAAAAAAAAATTGACTAGCTGGCAATTTATGTTCATTGGACAACACTATATTTTTGTTAATTTTGCTACAAATTTACATATATTATGTTCATATCAATTCGTGTCAATTTTTGAATTTGTCAGATACTCATTTACAAATATGTTAATTCGTATCACAAAATGTCATCCCTTTCAATTCTTTTATTTTTTTACGTGTAAAATTATAATAGTATCCCACTTTTGGAGCCGTTTCAAAAATCAAGTTCTCATCAAAAGCTAGCTAAAAAGAAATTGTAAATATTGGACAGTTTTATTACAACATAGACTTTATTAAGAAGTAGACAATCAGGAAGTAAGCAAAATCGCATTAAGAGAACATATGAAAAGAACCAAAAAAAGAAAAGATAGAAATTCCAATCATAAATACATGAGTGTGGAAGGAAAAGTAATAAAAGAAAAAAGAAAGAAGGAAAAACATGAGGAGAGAGAAGATCACATAAGTTTTGACATATTTGAATTTAAGGTGACCTAGGGTACTGTTCTGCTGCTTCGTGAGCCTATGCGAACATGCCCGTTTGGGTCCGCCACGTGCGTGTGCCACGGTCGAATCGTGGGCACCAGGTAACTCGTGAGCCACAGACGCAACCTTAGCCATTACGCCACATGGGCCCTAGTGCGCTTGACGATGCTAATCAACTGCTCGTGAGTGCTGAGGTGCACGGGATTGTCGCTCACATAAAAAGGGGGGGGAGTTAACTAACCAGCTGCCTTCATTTCCTTGTAAGGCGTCTCAGTCTAGCTGAGCGGCCTCATCACGGGGATCCGGCCCGTGGGACTTTTCCCATGTTTGGTTAAGTTAAACCCCCGACTGTTTATCATTACCTCATTTTACGTTTGGGGTTGAGTCCAATAAACGGAACAGTTTAAGGACTTGTTCGGGTCCAGTTTGGGAACTCTTTGAGGTACTATTTTGAAAGTAGGGGGATTGTTATGACGTAGTGGGAGACCATGGGCGGCAAGGGAAAATGGGTAGTGGGGCCTTGGCAAGGCTTTGCATTGCATTTGGTTTTTTCTTATAAAAAGTCTTGATGTGTGGGACTGTAAAGATGCTTTTCATGCCATGTTGGGGTTAAGGCCTTTCTTCTCGATGTGGGGGTCCATAGAGGGGAAAGAGAGAAATTTAGCCAAAAAAAGAGAGAAAAATAAGCAAAATAATGTCGCTTTAAATAGAATCTTATATTATATTACTGTCTACATTGGACATTCAACGATTATTAAATAAAACTATATCACAATTGATTGAAAGGATTACAAAAGAATTTTGTATAGATATTTAACATTAAATCTGTGAAATTAAATAGGATAAGTTGGATAATCACAATTGAATTTATCGCGGAACCAAACGGCATGTCAAGTGGGTGTGACCCGTCCTTCTCCAGTTGCACTCACCACGCGTGCGAGGATTTAAGTCGAATCTTTTTGTTATTTTGACAACTGATCATTACTTTTACAATTTTCTGGTAACTATTCAATTTGGGCATTAGCGGGGAGGCTCAGACGTGATAGTGACCGATCAACTAAAGAAATAATAAAATGCAAAAAATCATCTAATTCTGTTACCTTGACTGTTCATAAGTCCACCATCTTTTTCCTGTCTTGATTGAGGCGACTGGGAACGGTCTTATTTAATTTTTATCTTTTGCCAGTTTCCACATGGAGCAATATGCTATCAAGTTTTCAGCTACCAACGAATTAACTAATGTCTAGTTAAGGCCTTGACCATGGTTAAGTTTGCGCTCAAAACTCTCAGCCTTCTTCATCACTCATCGTTCTTGCGCTGTTTCCCTCTTTCTTCACCTCGGCACAACCGTTCTTCTTCCTTCTCTTCTTCTTCGGTATCTGCTTCTCTTTTCCATTGTCCTCTCTCTCTGTTTCCCTGTTTTCTCGCCCTTTCTTTCTCAAAAAAAAAAAAAAGAAAAAAAAAAGAAAAAAAGAGAAATGTCGATCGATGCTGCTATTGCTATTGCGTGGGATGTCTTCAAGTTCGTAGTTGCTCCCATCAAGCGTCAATTCGGATACGTGATCTACTCCAAGAGGCACGCCGACGATCTTCAGGAGAAAGTTCGTGAGCTTGCGAATGAGGTTGATAGGGTCCACATTCTCGCTCAAAGGACCAGAAACAATGTTCGGATTTTCTACGGTGAGTTCACGGAGTGGGAGGCAAGTGCTGGGAAGGACTTGAAGGAGGCGCAAGACCTGTTGCGCCACTTCCAAGAGGCGAGCAAGACTTGCTGCTATGAAACTCTTCCTGATCCCAAGTGTCGCTATCAATTCAGCAGGAAGGCCAAGGACAAGATCGAGGTCATTCAGCGACTCACTCAAAGATGCAGTGGATTCAAGGAATTGAACGACATCTCCTCCAGCAATCCTGCTTCAGGGAACGTTGCTGCTCTGACTTCGGCCAAGAGAGAGGGCATCTCCTTCAGCAATCCTGCTCCAGGGAACATTGCTGCTCTGCCTCCGGCCAAAAGAGAGGGCATCTCCTCCAGCAATCCTGCTTCCGGGAACATTGCTGCTCTGACTCCGGCCAAAAGAGAGGGCATCTCCTCCAGCAATCCTGCTCCGGGGAACGTTGCTGCTCTGACTCCAGCCAAGAGAGAGGGCAAAGATGTCGTCCAGTTGGCCACTGTGACGGCCTCCGCTTCTTTTGCCTCGACGTCGAATAAGGTTAAGGACAATGATGTCTTCAAATCCAGAGCTTCTATCATTCGGGACATCATGGCCGCTCTTGCTGATAACAACCATAGCGTGGTCGGGGTTTACGGGATGGGCGGGGTCGGCAAGTCCACACTTTTGGCGGATGTTGAAAGGCGAATAATAGAAAAGAAGTCATTTGATTGGGTCACTAAGGCCGACGTGTCGGAAAATCCAGACATCAAGAAGATTCAAGGAGAGATTGCGGACGCCTTGGACCTTACTGAGATAACGAAAAAAGAGACTATCAGCGGGCGAGCAAAACTTCTGCATGGGAGGTTGGAAAATGAGGAGAGGGAGAAAAAGAAGGTCCTCATAATACTGGACAACCTGTGGCAGAGGCTGGACTTGAAATCAGTGGGCATTCCTTGCCGACATGACAACAAAGTCATAGGATGCAAGCTGTTGCTGACGTCAAGATTTCAAGATGTTTTGCGAAGGGAAATGAGCTGCGACAGGGACTTTCGCCTTGAAGAGCTGAAGGATAAAGAGGCAAAAAGATTGTTTGAGAGAACGGTGGGAGACAAAGTTCATGAAGACCCGTTCAAATCCTTGGTCGATGAAGCACTCCACAAATGTGCAGGTTTGCCTTTCTTAATTATTGCAATGGCGGATATTTTTAGAGACGCCGATTTTCCTGAATGGAATGATGTTTTGAGACAAATTGAGATGTCTACAAACAAAGGAATGAGTGAGAGGATAAATGAGATGCTGCAGTTGAGTTATAATCGTTTCAAAGGGGAGGATGGCAAGGAGGTGAAGGCATTGTTACGACTTTGTGTTGTGTATGGTGTCTCTAAGCCCTCTCTTGAAAACTTGGTAAGGTACGGTGTGGGTTCAAGGTTATTTCGAGAAGGTAGCAAAATGGAAGAAGTTAGAGATAGGATGAGTTCACTTGTCCAAACCCTAAAAGCCTCCTCTCTTTTGTTAAAAGACGATGAAGATGTTGATGGTTTCAAGATACATGACTTGGTTCGTGGATTTGTTGCCTCGGTTGCTTCAAGAGATGACCCTCTTCTTGTATTGAAAGATAATAATGAGGGGGTGACAGAGTTGCCAAAGGACAAGCTTAAAAGTTGTACAGCGATATGCTTTCCCTATGTTAACATGGAGTTGCCTGAAAAGTTAGATTGCCCCGAAATGCGGATCTTCTTGTTGTTCACAAACAATGAATCTCTTCAAGTCCCAGATTCATATTTCAACTCTATGAGAAAACTCATGGTTTTACATCTTTCTCATTTCAGTTTCTGGATAACTTACACACTCTGTGTCTTGATGGTTGTTTGTTAGAGGATGTAGCCATGATTGGCAAGCTGAAAGGGCTACATATTCTCAGCTTTGTGAACTCCAAAATTCAACGATTGCCAAAAGAAATCGGACAATTGGTAGAGCTGAGGTTGTTAGACTTAAACCATTGCTCACGACTTCAGATAATTGAACCGGGTGTGCTTGGAAACTTGATTAAATTGGAGGAGTTGTATATGGATAATAGTTTTGATAAATGGAATGCCATGGAGCAAACTCCACCAACTAATGCGGGGCTTATTGAGTTGAATAACAAGAAGAATCTTTGCACTTTGCATGTGTCCATTCCCGATTCAAGGGTGCTCCCAGAGGATCTAGACATTGAGAAATTAACCAAGTATGAAATTGCGATGGGTGATGTGTGGGGCTGGCGAAGTCATAAAGGATTGAGCACATTGAAGCTTATATTGGATCCAATAAGTGATATTCTTCGGAAAGGATACATACAAACTTTGTTAGGCAAAACTGATGATCTATTTTTAGACGGATTAAACGGAATTGAGCAAAGTATTTGCTCGCTATCCCAAGAAGGCTTTAAAAAATTAAAGCATTTACGAGTCGAGAATAATTCCTCTGTCCATTACGTTCTTCAATCACCATCCCATACAGATTTCAAGACATTAGAGTCGTTACATCTCAAGAATCTCATCAACTTGGAGAAGATATGCAACAATTGTATCTCCTTAAAGTCCTTCAGTGCATTAAAGGTGTTACGAGTTGAAGGTTGCAACAAGATGGAAATTTTGTTTCCTCTTTCATTATTGAGAGAACTTCCACAGCTTAAAGAGGTCCGAGTAGTCAAGTGCCACTTAATGCGGGAGATTGTAGAAGTTGATGATTGTGGCAAAGTTGAGTTGCATAATTTGCATGTATTGAAATTGAGTGACTTACCAAATATCAAGAACTTTATCGCCATTAGGACAGCTCCTTCATCTAGTACATCAAACGACCAAGTTGGCACTCAAGTTGCATTCTTCAACGGGCGACAGGTAACTTTCTATCAAAAGAATATACTATTTAATAATATTTTGTTCATTTGCTACTTAGATGTAATATAGATTATAATCCTTTTTTCATTTTTTTTTTTAATTTTCAGTTCTTTTTCTTCCTAGTTACCTTATCCAATCATGCCTTCTCTGTAATTAGATAAAGCAATATTCTCTCTCTTAATTGTGTATAAGTCCAACTGATAGAATGAAATCCATGTAAATGAAGGGAATTTTGGCATTAGAATAATTCCATAATAACGTGATTCCATAATCTTGTATAATGGATTCACTGGATAGTTATCTAACTTTGTTATAGGTGGCTCAGGTGAAAAACAACGCAAATAATGGCCAAGAAGATTGGGTTTTCAAAAGATAGCAATGATGCTAATCTAATTGATGCATGTCTTTTCCGAATCATGTATTTCAATAGGCATTTAGTTTTTGCATAGGTCCTATAAGTATAAATGGACACAATTTTATGTGTGTTCATATTTTTGTAAGCACTTTGGGCATAACAAACATAAATATTCAACTTGTGGTAACATCTGGTAGTCGTAGGCTTCGGTGAGCGACTTTTAGGAAAAACTACATGAAATCCCCCCATGAAGATTTTAAGTGGTACATATTTACTTCCAAAATTTGATTATATAAATTATGGCATATTGAGCATACCTATGTGATTTTATTATCCAATGGTCCTTTTAAATAGCTGACTGGGGATGCTATATGCATAATGAAATAAAAAATTTAGCCTTTCCTATGATTGTTTTATGTGCTTGGCATATACTTGAAAGCCTACTAGATGTTTTGCTTTTTTCATGAAGTCAACTGTATGATTAGTAATTTTTGTCTTAATCTCTGTTAAGATCATCGCGACTTTTTCCTCATTTTTTCTTTATTTATTTTGGAAACTTTCAACTCATTTTAGTGCATTCGGAGGCCAAAAAAATGATTTAACTAAAACAGATACACAAGAATTACAACTTTATCGTAAAAGATCACATGTAACATGCAAATGGTAAAATGCCCAAAAGGTTGACATCCGCAATAAAATCGAAGTTGAACAAATTCATGTAAAATTTAAAAGGTTAGGAGTAAAGGTGTGCTCCCCTCAAAGTTCATGAGTGGGTTGGGTAATTTCCCCGTAATTTTTATGTTCTTTTGTAAGTAAATAAATGTTCTATTTATGTGAATTAGCATCATTCAAGAATGAGGAAAAATATGAGTGTTAAAATTAAATAGTGAAATTATGGAGAAAGAGAGGAGGAGAAAGCACTCAATAATGAGTAGCTTGTTGAGAGAGGACTTCTAAGATTGTCGTACAGGCAATTTGAAATACATGCAAATCAAGTTCTAATGTTATTGTTATTGACAAACAGAAAAGGATAGCATTTTATTTTTCATGAAGTTAAAGTATAATTTTGACCTAAATCAAGGGGATGTACATAGATTTTGTCCCTAATAGAGTGAAACCTTGATTATCATAATTAACAGAAAAATAACTCTCGAATTCTATGTTAAGTGGTGAAATATCATTGTCATTTTTCGCACTTTGTTTACTAAAAAAATTGGGCTTAATTTTATTAATTAATTATCGTAATTAAGTTTCTTTGCTCATTTCTAAACTACTTCATGTTCATTGTTCCTTCATTATGGTCAAAATCATGGTCTTAATTGGTGAAACATCAAAATGAAATGATTTTCAAGCTAATGCTTGGTTTGAAGCATTATTCCAACAAATGGTCGAGGCTCGAGCATATAAAATGGCAATTGATATAGTAGACCGTGACATTCATAATAAAATTAATTAAATGATTATGTATAATAAACATTTATATCCTAGAAATCGGACGTAGAAAATTATCTGAAGCACTATGTAATTGAGAATTTATGAATATGAAGTTGATAATTTAGATCATCACAACAACAATTAATGACATTTAATTGAAATTGAGGCCGTTTATGCATAGTTGATTAAATTGATTATTGTTAGTAAGAGAAATAAACTATGGGTAATCAGTGGTCCAATTAAGGAAAACATGCGGCCGTTTGTACAACAAAAATTTCTTAAAGCTTTTTAGTTGACTAGACATGATTGTCCTATTATAACGACGTAATAAAGATCCGTGGAAATTTAAGTTGTCATAGTAGATTTACGAAGTATAAAACGGAAGTTTGAGTATGGGCCTTTGTGGCCTATTGTGCTATGGCACGTATCGATGGCCGATACGTGTCATCATGCTCTTCTCCTTTTTGTGGGCCCCCCTTCTGTCTGTCTCTGTTTGAAAGTTGTTCAGCATCGCAAGAGGGACTGCGTCTTCTGTCACTCCTACTCACCCCGCACTGAAGGGCTGAGAGCCAGATCAGCTTACTGACACCGTCAACACGCTCATCGCGATCCGTCATCTCCCTTGCGGACCAAGCGCAAATTCTATCTCTATTTGTTTCTCTCACGAATTCAGCGTGACAAGCAAGCTTGATGCTGCTATGACCCTTGGTTGTGCATTTCTGAAGTTGATTTTTCGATGATGTGAAGAGAGAGAACGAGGATTTGGTAAAATAAAAAAAAGAAAAAAGAGAGAAAATAAGGTGCCATGTGTTTAACTATTGGTGCAAGCCATAGACAATAAGTGTAAGGATCGCAGTAAACCATTCACACTCGGATAGTTAATATTAAGGATTGAAGGACTACATTCGTGAGAAGATACAAATTATAGGATAATCGTTAAAGAGGAACCCCTCGTGTAAATTTTATCGAATCTTATTGAATAAATTATAATATTTCATGAATAAATTGATTCAGTTTGGATAAGCCCAAGTGGGCTTAGGTAGGTGGCCCAGGAAAAAAAAAAGTACTTGTAGAGACTAACATTATATAGTAGTAATTTTCCCCTGTGAAGTAATAAATTACTTTTCAAAATTGCCGAATTTCTTTAGGTAGGGAGTAGATTAAACCTTCCGTAATTAAGTCCTACAGCATAGCAATTTACTTCTTGTGATTGCAATCTCGCTTGTTTGATCACTTATTGCAATGGTATATTTTCCTTTGTTAGTAAATTGCCTATGTCTTTCGTAATCACGGTCATTCTATAGTTTCTTTTTTTTTTTTCATCATAGTTATGATAAAATAAGCCATATATTCTTTTACGATTTTTTTTTCTTGATGGAAGGGAGGTCTTGCTTTCAGAGTAATCATACCTCTAAAGGCCCAATCCTATCTTAAAAGCTAATTTGCGCAATTTAGATTTTGCTAATTGCTCGACCATTTTTATGGAGGAGGTGGTGATGATTTTGTTTTTTTTTTTTTTTTGTGCCCCGGGTTGGGGGGGGGGGGGGGTTGAGTGCATGCATTGTGTTGGGGTGGTCGACAAGTCAACGTTCTGAATTTAAGGAACCTTGGGGGGTTCTCGTTCCCTTGCTCCACAAGCCTACGTTATTGCGCCCGTTTGGGTTGAATCCGAGGGATATCCAGGTTACTTGCGAGCCATGGACGCAATCTCAGCTGTGGCGCCTTAGCACGCTTCGACAGTGCAAGTTGATTGTTCTTGAGTGCTTTGGGTTGCATGGGATTGTCATTCAGATGGGGGTGGGGGTGGGGGTGGGGGTGGGGTCGGCACACTGTGTGGTGCTGTTTGGAAAGTGGGGACTTTCCATGATGTGGTGGGAGGCCATTGGCGGAGAGGTAGAATGGGCAGTGGCAAAGTTGCTAATAGGGACAAATCAACCGCGATTACTTTATTGAAGTAGCTTGATTATCGTAGAGAAACAACACAACCAAACTTGCCAAAATTAAGGCCCACCGCTATTAAGAAATATTGCCCTTTTTTGTTTTCAAATATTTTATATTGCTTCTGAACTGTCCTTCGAAAATATGGGGAGACTAATATGTGTTCAAATATAAACAGAAGAGCTTTGTTTCTCTTATTGTTTTGTGTGGTCTTCCATCCTTTGGTATGACCTTTGCAATATGGGGAAAGCATTCATCTAATAAGACGGCCACAATTGATAAATCAAGATTGATAGGACTATCGCTTCTTCCATGTGTTTCCTTGCATCTCGTAATTTTTCTTTACCGTAATTAAGAAACTCATAATTTGATTTCAAGGTTGAAGCGAGCAGCTACTTCTGTAGTATGCTACTTTTGATGGATGATTAGTTGGCTTTTTAATCTCAAATCTCTTCATTGTTTACTTTCTAATGATGACACTCTTCCTCAAGCAAGCTCTTCTATATGTAATGGAACTTTATGAACTTTTAATCTATTGGAATCACTAATTTCGCGAGCAAATACCGCAGGTTGCATTTCCTAGCTTGGAGACATTAGAAATCAGCGATATGGATAATATTGAGATAATATGGGACAATCAAGTTGCTGTGGATTCTTTCCACAAACTAAAATCGCTTGAGGTGTGGAGCTGCAGTAAGCTATTGAACATTGTTCCTTCTTGCATTCTTGGACGGCTCAAGAGCTTGGAAAGTTTGGAGGTACGATCATGTGATTTACTTGAAGTTGTTTTCAAACTTCAGCCACTGAATTCTCTAGATGGACATCCTGTTGTTGATTTGCCATTAAAAAGGCTACAGTTATTTGGATTACCAAAGTTAAGGTGTGTATGGGACAAGGAACTCCACAGTCAAGTTAAATTTCAATATCTTCGTTTTGTTAGAGTTTCTAGATGCGAGAGCCTCACCTCTCTATTTCCAGCCTCAGTAGTAGTACATCTAACCCAACTTGAGGAATTGAAAATTGATGAATGTGGCATTGTGGAACTTATCAAGATGGAAGACAAAGGAGCTCCCGAGTTTGTGTTCCCAAAGTTAACCTCCCTCGAGCTTCAAGATTTAACAGAGTTGAGGTGCATCTACATCAGAAAATATGTGTCACATTGGCCAGCATTGAAGACCCTAGAGATGTGTGGCTGTCATAAAGTGGAGATACTTGCGTCACACCCAAAGAATGATATGCCATTTGATAAACAACCTCTCTTCTTGGTAGAAAAGGTATGACCCATAATAATTATTATTATTATTTTCTGCTTCGATGGTGAATATTGGAAGTCATGATTAATTGTTATGCTAGCCAACTAAATAATTAAAATTAACGAAAAAAACAGTTGTACTAAAGACAGAACATAATCGCCGAAGCCCCCCTTTGGTTAAAATTGGTTGCGTTAAGCATAACCATGGCACCATAAAATCTAGATAAGTCAAAGTAGAGTTACTATTCAAATTGTGATTTTAAATTGAAATGAAGAATTTAAAGTAGTCACTACATATACAAAAGTTGGATAATTAATCTTTAATGAGCTCAATTGTTAACTCTCAAAATTATGGGGTAACTATATAGTAAAATATTTTGTAATATAGTCATTGAAATTTTATTTAATCACCTAAGGTAATAAATTTTCATCTCTTTATAATTTATGCACTTTGACAAAAAAATCCAAAATTTTCCGGCGAACTATCAATGTGCAAGACACGTGGCTAATTTTCTAAATGGGCTACTATTTCCACTTCACTACCGAATCATCACCTCACTGGAAAATCTACTATAATTATTTAATAGTCACTAAAAACTTGCAAGATGATCATTCTCCTTTTCTTGTACTTTCCACTCATCTTGGTTCCAACAAGAATTCCTCTTTCTCATATGTGATTGCCTTGTTTGAGGCCATGGGTCTTAATGAGTTTTAGCATTGCAATTTAGCAAGGTAACACTTCCTATTGTATATTTCTTTCGATGAGTTATGTAATTTTCTCTCAATATTACAACGATTTTATATATATATATATATATATATATATATATATATATATATATAATTCACTATGTCATATAACGTTGACAATTACGAAGTTTTAAATGTTATCAAATCCCTATGTTTTACGTAATACAAGTTATGAATTTAACCTTTTTTCTTCAAAAAAGGTAGATTCATATAAATGAGATACAATTTTATTAATTACTCGTGTTAAAAACATATTTCTATTTTACATAAATGAAAGATTCCATGTCTGCACAAACGCATGAGAATCCTACTAATTACCTAGTAATTGAAGAAAGAGTAATCATGCAAAGGAGTCTTGGGTAGGCATATAGGTTATTGAGAGAAGTATTATGATCATTTTGAAGCTTTCATGTTAGCATTTGTCTTCCAAACGTAACTAAATATATGTACTTTCTATCAAAATAAAAATAAAAAATTTGACTAGTTGGCAATTTATGTTCATCTGACAACGCTATATTTTTGTTAATTTTGCCACAAATTTATGTATATTAAAGTTCATATCAATTCGTGTCATTTTCGAATTTGTCAAATAATCATTTACGAATATGTTAATTTGTATAATGAATTGTCAGCCCTTTCAATTCTTATATTTTTTATATATAAAATTCCAATAGTTCTCATGGGCATGTACAAGCTTTTGGGTACTTTGAAACTCAATGGATGTATAAATTTCGTAATAAACACAAATAACATTACTCAAGTGACAAAAAAAGAACATGCTACCATCTTGTTAATATGATAGAAATGTTTGTTACGTCATAAGGTAGATTATACACATCTCTAATATTCTCTTTTAGAATCAACACTTTTGGAGTCATTTCAAATAAAAATATATCGTCAAAGCGAGCTAAAAAGAAATTGTAAATATTGGACAGTTTTATCACAATATAAACCTTATTAAGAAGTAGACTATCGGGAAGTAAGCAAAATTGCATTAAGAGAACAAAAAAGAAAAAAGAAAAAAAGAGGAGAAATTCCAATCACAAATGCACGCTTGTGGAAGGGAAAGTAATAAGAGAAATAAGAATGAAAGAAAAACATGAGGAGAGAGAAGATCGCAAAAGTTTGACATGTATACACACATATACATATATATCTTCTTTTCTTTTACAATTTTTTTTTTCCCAATGGAAGGGAGCTCTTACTTTCAGATTAATCATACCTTTAAAGCCCCGATTCTATCTTAAATGCCAATATGTGCAATTTAGTTTTTGCTCTAATTGCTTGACCATTTTTATGGAGGAGGTGGTGCTGATATATATATATATTTTTGTGCCGGGGGACGGTGGGTTGGGTTGAGAGTAGACATTGTGTTGGGGTGGTCGACAAGTCAACATTTGTGAATTTAAGGCGACCCTGGGGGTTTTCATTCCCCTGCTCTGCGAGCCTACGTGATCGCGCTCCTTTGGGTCGAATCCCGAGAATATCCAGGAAAGTCGCAAATCATAGACGCAATCTAAGCCGTTGCGCTGCGCGCCCCTCAGTGTGCTTTAACAGTGCTAATTGACTGCTCTCGAGTGCTCTGGGGTGCACAGGATTGTCACTCATTTGCTATTTAGATGTAACATAGATTTTAATCCTTATTCTTTTATTTTATTTTATTTTTTAAAATTCAGTTCATTTTCTTCATGATTAACTTATCCAATCATGCCTTCTTTGCAATTGGATAAAGCAATTGTTTCTCGTCATTGTGTAGAAGTGCAACTAATTGAATGAAACCCATTTAAATTTAGTTTGTCATAGGATTTGAGTAATTTTCAACTTACATGCTGCAAGTACACCTATCTTAATAGGGTTTTATAGGGAAACATTGCAGTGAATTTTGGCATTAGAATAATCCATAATAACGTGATTTCATAATCTTGTGAAATGGATTGACTGAATTTAGTTATCTAACTTTGTTATTATCTATAAAATATAATGTCTAGGTGACTTAGGTAAAAATCAATAAGAAGAATGGGCAAGGGGATTGAATTTTCAAATAGTAGCAACGATGCTAATCTAAGTGATGCATTTCTTTTCTATACCATGTATTTCAATAAGCACTTTGTCATTGCATAGGTCCTACTACTATAAACGTTTACAATTTCATGCATGTTTATGCTTGCAAGCTTATGAAATTGTGTAAAAGATATAAATATATTTGTAAACACTTCTGGCATAACAAACATAAATCTTCAACTCATGCTAATATCTCAGTCGTAGGCATTAGTGAGTGGCTTTTAGGAAAAACAACATGAAATCCCCCATGAAGATTTAAAGCGGTACACATTCACTTCCAAAATATGTTATATATATATTATGACGTTTGGAGCATAGCTATGTGATGTTGTCATCCATTGGTCCTTTTAAAATAGCTGACTAGGGAGGATATCTGCATAACGAGAAAAAAAAAAGGAAAAGAAGAAAAATTAGTGTTTTCTATGATTGTTTTATATGCTTGGGATATATTTGAAAGCCCACTAGATGTTTTTCTTTTTTCATGAAGTCAACCGTATTATTACTAATTTATGTCTTAATCTCTGTTAAGACCATTGCGTCTTTTTCCTTATTTTTCTTTATTTATTTTGAAACTTTTCAACTCGTTTTAGTGCATTCAAAGGTCAAAGGATGGTTTAACTGAAACAGATACACAAGAATTGCAACTTTATTGTAAAAATCACATGTAACAAGCAATTGAGTCCTAAGTATGTCCGGGGGAAAGTGTCATAGGAGTCTTAACATTTTAGTAACAAGTCAATTGAGTCCTAAAAATATTAATTGGAATAGTCCTCACATTTTCAAAAATAATGAAAATCAAGTTCCGATGTTAGTGTTGTTGATAAATTTCATCAACAGAAATGATAGCTTTTTATTTTTCATGAAGTTAAGTATGATTTTGAATAAATCAAGGGAATGTACATAGGTCTGATCCATAATGGAGTGGAACCTTGATTATCATAGTTTACCGAAAAATAACTCACAAAATTCTATGTGAAGTGGTGAAAAATCATTGTCATTTTCCCAATTTGTTTAATCAAAATTTGTGCTTAAAATTATTAATGAATTCACGTAATTGAGGTTTTTTTTTTTTTTTGCTCATTTCTAAACTACTTCATGTGCTTTATTCCTTCGATATGGTCAAAATCATGGTCTTAATTGGTGATTAAAACGAAATGATTTTCAATCAAATACTTGGTTGAAGCATAATCCCAAGGTATGATTTTGTATAGTAGACCGTAACATTCAAAATAAAAATAATTAAATGATTTTATATAATAAACGTTTATCACCTAAAAATTCAATTTAGAAAATTGTCTCAAGCACTATGTAATTAAGAATTTATGAATATGAAGCCGATAATTTAGATCATTACAACAACAGTTAATGGCATTTAATTGAAATTGAGGCTGTTTATGTATAGTTGATTAAATTGGTTATTGTTAGTAAGAGAAGTAAGTAAAGCAAGGATAAGAAGTAGTCCAATTAAGGAAAACGCATGGCCGTTTTGTACAACAAAAATTGCTTAGAGCCTTTTAGTTGATTAGACATGATTGCTCTATTATAATTACGTTATAAAGATTCCTGCAATTTTAATTTGCCCTATTACGAAGTATAAAAGGAAGTGTGAGTATGGATGTTTGCGGCCAACCATGTACCCATTGTCTACGACACCCAGGGCTGGCTGAAACATGTCGTCTTGCTTTTCTTTATTTTTGGGCTCTCTCTCTCTCTCTCCCCCCAAAAATTCTGCACCGCGAGAGGATGTGCATCTTCTGCACGAGCCTTGGTCATGCTTTCCTGAGGTTGATTCTTCGGTGATGTAAAGAGAGTGAACAAGAATTTGGTAAAATAAAAAAATAAAAAAAAAGCCGAAGAGAAAATAATGCGTCGTGTGTTTAAGTATTCGTGTTGTAGACAATAGATGTAAGGATTGCAGTAGACTATCCACGCCCAATTAGTTAATATCAAGGATAGAAGGTATTGCCATTCATGAGAAGATATGGGACAACTATGAAAGACAAACTCGTCATGTCATTAGATAAAAATACAATACTTTATTGGATATTATTATATAAATTATAGTACTTCACGCATTAATTGATTGATTCTCAATAAGCCCAAGCGGGCTCAGTGCGTGGCGTAGGCATAGGAAGTTATTAGTAACAAGACTATCATGACAGTACTCCTCCCTTCTGAAGTAGCAAATTAGGCTGCGTTTGTTTTCGTTTCTTTTTTCTGTTTTTAAACAACTTTTTTGTTTTTTTTGTTCCTGGGAACAAAAAAGGAACAGAAACATGTTTATGTGCGTTTTTGTTCCAAAATTATTTTTTTGTTCCCAGAAACATATCTGGAACAAAAACAAGAAACAAAAAACAGTTGTTTATTGTTCCTGGAACAAAATTTAGAAACATTTTTCTTTTCTTCTTCTTTTTTCTTTCTTTTTTCTTTGGCCGGTCGCTGGCCTCAGCCAGGGTCGGCGACCGGCCCCCGGTGAGGCCAAGCGTCGCCGGCCGCTAGGCAAGTTCGGCCTCGCCGGATCTGGGCGAGCTCGAGCTCGCCCGCCAAGGCGAGGCCGCCAAGCCCTTGTTGGCCGATTGCCGGCCATGGCGAGCCGGAGACCAGCCAAAAGAAGAAAAAAATGAAAAAGGAAAAATAAATAAGAAAAAAGGAAAAATAAATAAGAAAATAAGAAAGAAAATAGAAAAAATAAAAGAAATAAAAAAAATTATATAAATTTACTAAACGTGTTTCTGTTCATTTTTTATTCCTGGAACAAGTTTATCAAATGTATTTTTCTGTTCAAAAATTGTTCCCCGGAATAGAAACACTTTTTTCTATTTCTGTTTCCTATAACAATTTTTAAACAAAAATGTTACTAAACGCACCCTTACTTTTTGAAGTTGCTAAGTTTAATTTTTTTTTTTTTTGCCAGAGCTAATTTTCCTTAGGTAGGTAGTAATTAAGGTCTTACAAAATAATAATTTATTTCTCATTATTGCAATCTTGCCTTATTGATCAATTATTGCAATGAGATATTTTCCTTTATAAGTAAATTGCCTATATCTTTCACAATCACGGTCATTCTATAGTTTCCTTATTCTTGTTTCATTGTAGTAATCTGCGATGTTAGATAGTACAATACTTTCTCGCAATCATCCGATAAAATGAGTCATATATTGTCACAACAGTAACATAACCTAAGAGCGAGTGGTTTATCTTATAGGAAGTAATTTACCTTGAATGCACTTTCTTTTGCCATATGGATCATGAATTTTCGTAGTCATTGGCAAAATGAATGACTGTTATTTCTTGATGACCATAATTTCCCTTATTATTAGTAAATTACAAAGAAAATTAATTATAGTAACATCCATGAGTATATTGTAAATAAAAAATGAAGTTTATTAGTTGTCTTTTGATACCTTTCCGGATTGCAAATCAACTTCCCTATCATAGATATATATGTAAATGCAAAAATTATCTTAAGTTTGTAAATTTCCTTCCGCAACCATTTGTAATACCTGCTATAGCGCGCAAGTTTCTTGGTTGATCTTTGCTAATGGGTTTATTCGTTAGGTTTTAATCCCATCCTTGGAGTCCTTGACAATGGCTGGACTTCCCAATCTAGAAGATTTATGGACTGATGAATCTCCATTGGAGCTTAGCAATCTCCAATTTCTTAAGCTATCTTCATGCAAATCTCTCTCAAAAGTTATCAACTCCAGGTCACTAATAAAACTACACAAGTTACATACTTTAGAGGTAGAAGAATGCATTTCAATGCAAGAAATTTTTAACCTTGACGGACTAGGCGCCGGTGCAAATGTTGAGACTCTCTCTGAGCTAAACATCATCAATATAAATCTATTACCAAGCTTGAGGCACATATGGAACAAGAACCCTTGTGGAATTGTGAGATTCCATAATTTGAAGGAATTAAGTGTGTTGGGCTGTAACAACCTCCGATTTCTATTTTTCCCATCTATGGTTCAGTCTCTTGCACAATTGAGAGAACTAACAGTATGTTATTGCGAGAACATGGAAGCGATCATTATGGAGGAAGAAGAGTTGAGAATAGAAACATCAAAAACTCTAGTATTCCCAATGTTAACCATGTTGAATTTGCAAATGTTGGAAAGCTTGACATGCTTCTCTCATAGAAAGTGTAAGATTGTTTTTTTTTTTTTTTTCGGTTTCATCATTGAAGATTTTCTTGGATTGATTCAGCCTTGCAATGCAAAAGATGACATTCTTTTCATTTGATGAAAAATTGATCACAGGTACACCGAAAGCTCGGGATGAGGATTGCGTCAAATCGTGCTCTATTGTCCTCTTCAGTCAAGAGGTAAGTGATTAACCTTATGTCAAAATATTAAATATAATAAAAATCTGATGGAGTAAAGGCATCAATTTTATGTGTTATAACATTTTAGAAGTTTACATGCTATGCATTTCAAGTTGCCACATGCCACTACAAATAATTGGCAAGTTTCAATTCACACCAACAAGAGTTGGATCAATCACATCAAATTGTTAAGAAATTAGAATAAAGATATATGCATATATACAATTATTATGCCATCCAGTTAATTAATTAAAATTAACCAATAAATAGTTATACTGGAGACTAAGCATAATCGCCAAAGCCCCCTTTGGTTAAAATTGATTGCGTTCCACATAATCACTGCACCATTAGAGCTCAATTGTTAATTCTCAAAATCATGGGGTAACTATATAGTAAAAGATGTTGTAATATAGTCATTGAACTTTTATTTAATCATCTAAGGCAATAAATTTTCATTGCATTATAATTTATGCACTTTGACACAAAATCTGAAATTTTCCAACAAATTATTGATGTGCAAGACACGTGGCTAATTTTTTAAATGGGTTGTAGTTTCCACTTCATCACCGAATCAGCACTTCACTGGAAAATCTATATAAATATTTAATATAATCACCAAAACTTTTAATTTGCAAGATGATTGTTCTCCTTCTCTTGTACTTTCCACTCATCTTGCTTCCAATAAGAATTCCTCATTCTCGTAGGTAGTTTTCTTGTTCGATACCATTGGTTTTAATGAGTTTTAGCATTGTAAATTAGCAATGTAAAATCACAATATGTCATATAACAATGACAATTAGGAATTTTTATATATTATCAAATCTCTATGTTTTATATAATACGAGTTAAGAATTTAGCCTTTTTCTTCAAAAATGGGAGATTCAAATGCAATGAGATACACTTTAATTTACTTCTATTAGAAACATATTCTGATTTTACATAAATGAAAGATTCCACGCCTATACAAACGAGTGAGAATGCTGCTAATTACCTAGTAATTGAAGAAAGAGGAATCATGCAAAAGGAGTCTCTCAGCTTTTGCTTGATGGGTAGGCATTTAGGTTATTGAGAGAACTACTTTGAACATTCTGAAGCTTCCATGTTAGCGTCTTTCTTCCAAATATAACTAAATATAAGTACTTTCTATCAAAATAAAAATAAAAATCGACTAGCTGGCAATTTATGTTCATTGGACAACACTATATTTTTGTTAATTTTGCTGCAAACTTACATATATTATGTTCATATCAATTCGTGTCATTTTTGAATTTGTTAGATACTCATTTACAAATATGTTAATTTGTATCACAAATTGTCAATTCTTTCAATTCTTATATTTTTTTTTATGTATAAAATTATAATAGTATCCTCTTTTAGAGTCGTTTCAAAAATCAAGATCTCATCAAAAGCTAGCTAAAAAGAAATTGTAAATATTGGACAGTTTTATTACAACATAGACCTTATTAAGAAGTAGACAATCGGGAAGTAAGCAAAATTGCATTAAGAGAACATATGAAAAGAACCAAAAAGGAAAAGATAGAAATTCCCATCATAAATGCACGCATGTGGAAGGAAAGGTAATAAAAGAAAAAAGAAAGAAAGAAAAAGTGAGGTGAGAGAAGATCGCATAAGTTTGACATATGTGAATTTAAGGTGACCTGGGGTACAGTTCCGCTGCTCCGTGAGCCCACATGATCGTGCTCATCCACGTCCGCCACGTGTTTGTGCCACAATCAAATCCGGGGCACCGGGTGACTCACGAGCCATAGATGCAACCTCAGCCGTTGCGCCACGCTGGCCCTAGCGCGCTTGACAACGTTAATCGACTGGTTGCAAGTGCTCGGGTGCACGGGATTGTCGCTCACATGAAGCAGGGTGGTTTGGGGAACTCACTGAGGTACTGTTTTGAAAGTAGGGGCTTTTTATGATGAGGTGGGAGACCATTGGCGGCAAGGGAGAATGGGCGATGGGCCCCTGGCAGGGCTTTGCGTTGCATTTGGTTTTTTTCATATAGAAAGTCTTGCTGCGTGGGACTGTAAAGATGTTTTTCATGCCATGTTGGGGTTTGGTCTTTCTTCTCAATGTGGTGGTCCATAGAGGGGAAAGAGAGGTGCTAGATGGCTCGAAACATTGATTTGAAACTTAGGTTAAATTGTTCATCCGCCACCACATAAAATTGATGGTGGTGATAGAGCTTTGTGTGAGTTCTAGGTGATGATCCATCAAATTCAATCGATCTATGAACTTTGATTCGTGCAAAGTGCCCCTCGCTCGAGGTAATGCTTTCACCCGTATCATTGAGCTGATCGAGCTATCAATAATGAAAGTGAGCAACCTGTTGATAACTTGGAAAGCATAATAACGATTTTTAATTTCGTCAAATGTTTGTTAAGTTTTCTTGATGTAACTATTTTAGTTGACTCATCTAAACTTCTTGAGTAGATGGTGGAAGGACATTTCAATGGAAAATGAAATAGAAAAATTTATAGGCGGATCCACTTTGATCTTCTTTAATGAGATATTTAGGACTATTTTCGATAGTTGGACTTAATTATTGGTATGAACTACAATATTGAGTTCTTTCAAGTGTAAAATGATATAAGAAAGATTTGTTCGTTTTGACCCAAACAATCCTGTTTTTCATTGTTTTGTTTTAGCCTGACTTTTTAATTGTTCTAGAGTGATATAATTTCAAATAAAAATGATTGATATTGACTTTAATTGGAAGTGATGATTTCCTTTGACAAAAAATACGAAATTTTCTGGCAAACTATTGATATGACATACACATGGCTAATTTTCTAAATGTGCTATTGTTTCCACTTCATCGCCGAATCAGCACCTCACTTGAAAATTTATATAGATATTTAATACAGAGTATTTTTCATCATAATGAGCATCACTTAAACTTTTAATTTGCAAGAAGATTGTTCTCCTTGGAATTGAAACTCTCCTTGTACTTTCCACTCATCTTGCTTCCAACACGAAGTCCTCATTCTCATAGGTGGTTGCCTTGTTTGAGACCATTGGTTTTAATGAGTTTTAGCATTGCAAATTAGCAATGTAACTCTTCCTATGTTTCTTTTGATGAGTTTTGTAATTTTCTCTCATTATTACAATAATGTTTTATTTTATATAAAAAATCACACTATATCATATAACGATGACAATTAAGAACTTTTAAATGTTATCAAATCCCTATGTTTTACATAATACAAGTTAAGAATTTAGACTTTTTTCTTCAAAAAAAAAAAAGAGATTCATAAGAAATGAGATACAACTTAGTTAATTATTTGTATTAAAACATATTCCGATTTTACAAAAATGAAAAATTCCATGCCCCTTTTTGCTTGTCACTTGTAGTGGTTTGTTGCTGGCCCTCGGGGCTGTTGTCTCTTTCCTTGTCTCTGCGGTTTGCCTTGCTGCCACTTTCTTTTCTGTAAGCTTTGAGGAGGTTTTCTCTCCTTTTTTGGGCACCCTTCCACTCGTACTGACATGTTGGTCTCTATGTGCGTAAGCTTTTGGTGCCTTGTCCTTTTTGTACATTTGTTGGTTAAAATCATTATAATACTTACCTTACCAAAGAAAAAAAGAAAAATTTCATGCCCGTGCGAACGCACGAGAATGCTGCTAATTACCTAGTAATTAAAGAAATATGAATCATGTAAAGGAGTCCGTCAGCTTCTGCTTGTTGGGTAGGTGTATAGGTTATTGAGAGAAGTATTTTGAGCATTCTAAAGCTTCCACGTTAGCATATTTCTTCCAAACGTAACTAAATATAAGTACTTTCTATCAAAATAAAAATAAAAAAATCGACTGCCTAGCAATTCATGTTCATTGGACAACACCATATTTTTGTTGATTTTGTCACAAACTTACATATGTCATGTTTGTATTAAGTCGTGTCATTTTTGAATTTGTCAGAATCATTTACGAATATATTAATTTGTATTACAAATTCTCAGCCCTTTCAATTCTTATATTTTTTATGTATACAATTTTAATAGTTCTCATGGGCATGTATAATTACACTCACCTGACTTCATTTACACTTACTTGATCTATTTTTTACAAATTTTTTTTTTTTGATGGAAGGGAGCTCTTGCTTCCATATTAACCATACTCTCAAGGCCCCGATTATATCTTAAATGCCAAACTGCGCAATTTAGTTTTTGCTCATCGCTCGACCGTTTTTATGGATGCGGGGGTGGGGGGTTGACTGCGGGCACCGTGTTGGGCTCCGATTTGTCGACCTAGTTGGTGGGGGATGGTCGACATGCCAACGTTAGTGAATTTAAGGCGACCCTTGGGCTACTGTTCCGCTGCTCTGCGAGACTACGTGATCCTAGGTAGCTCGCAAGCCACAGACGCAATCTCAGCCATTGCGTCGTTGAGGCCCTAATGCGCTTTGATGGCACTAATCGACTGGTGTCAATTGCTTCGCTTTGCGGGATTGTCGCTCACGTAGGGGGGACTCCTTGAGGTACTGTTTTGAAAATTGGGGGGTTGTGTGACGTGGCAGGAGGCCATTGGCAAAAAGGTAGAATGGGCGGTGGGCTCCGGTAAGGCCTTGTGTTGCATTTGGTTTTTTCTTATAGAAAGCTTTTGCTGTGTGGCAATGTAAGAATGCTTTTCATGCCGTGTTGGGGTTAGGTCTTTCTTCTTGATGTGGTGGTCCACAGAGGGGAAAGAGGCGCTAGATGGCTCATGACATTGGTTTGAAACTTAGGTTAAAACTGTTCATCGGCCACCACATAGAATTAATGGTGGTGGTAGAGCTTTATTTGAGTTCTAGATGATGATCCGTCGAATTTGATTGATCTATGAACTTTAATTTGTTCAAAGTGCCTTTCGTTCAAGGTAACGCTTTTGCCCGTATCATCAAACCAATCGAGTTGTCAATACTGAAACCGAGTGATCCGTTGATAATCCGGAAACCATAATAACGATTTCAATTTCGTCAGACATTCATTAAGTTTTTGTGGTACAACTATTTTAGTCAACTCATGTAACTTCTTGAGTGGACGGTGGAAGGACCTTTTAATGGAAATTGAAATAGAGAAGTCTATGGGCTGATCCACTTTGACTTAACTAAGTGGGCCATTCAATAGGATTGATATGATGACTTTAATCTTCTTTAATGAGATATTTAGGACTATTTTCGATAGTTGAGACTTAATTATTTGTATGAACTACAATATTGAGTTCTTTCGATAGTAAAATGATATAAGGAAGATTTGTTCATTTTGACCCAAGCAATCCCATTTTTCATTGTTTTGTTTTAGCCCAACTTTTTAATTGCTTTAGAGTGATATAGTATTGAATAAAAATACTTGATATTGACTTTAACCAGAAGTGATGATGTCCTTGATATATTTCACTTATATTTTAGAGATAGTAAAGATTATAAATAGTAATATTATTTGTGTCACACGTGTTTAATTTTAGCAAATTAGTAAAATCAAAAGAAACCTAATGGGCTAACAAAGATAGTATGGAGATTAATACACTAATTTCGAAGCTAGACTTGTCCAAAATGAAACCTGAAACTACTTTTAGTAAAATGAAAGAGGAAAATTGCTAATATGGACAAATCAACCGTGATTACTTTATTGAAGCAGAATAGTTATCGTCGAGAAACAACACAACCAACCATGCTAAAATTAAGGCCCACCACGAATAAGGAATATTGTCCTTTTTGTTTTCAAAAATTTCATATTGCCTTTTGAATTGTCCTTTAAAAAATGGGAAGACTTGTGCAACCTGTCAAATCTCTCATATGACCTTGACAAGATGAGGATGCGTTCATCTAATAAGACGACTATAATCGATAGACCAAGATTGTTGGGACCAACAATTTTTCCATGTGTTTCCTTGCATCTTGTAATTTTTCTTTACGACAATCAAGAAACTCATGATTTGATTTCAAGGATAGTGCAAGCAACTACTTCTGTAGTGCACCTTTTGATGAATGGTTAGTCGCATTTTTAATCTCAATCTCTCCATCGTTTTCTTTCTAGTGCTAACACTCTCAAGCGAGATCTTCTATATGTAATGGAACTTCATGAACTATTAATCTAATAGAATCACTAATTTCATCGGTGAATAGTGCAGGTTGCATTTCCTAGCTTGGAGACATTAACAATCTGGCGCATGAATAATATTGAGATAATATGGGACAACCAAGTTGCTGCAAATTCTTTCCACAAACTAAAATCGCTTATGGTGTTGATGTGCAATAAGCTATTGAATATTGTTCCTTCTTGCATTCTTGGACGGCTCAGGAGCTTGGAAAGTTCGGTGGTACAATTATGTGATTTGCTTGAAGTTGTTTTCAAACTTCAACCATTGAATCCTCTAGATGGACATCCGGTTGTTTATTTGCCATTACAAGAGCTAAAGTTAAATGGATTACCAGAGCTAAAGTGTGTATGGAATAAGGAACTCCACGGTCAAGTCAAATTTCAGTGTCTTCGTTTTGTTACCGTTTCTAGATGCAAAAACCTCACCTCTCTATTTCCAACCTTAATGGCAATACATCTAACCCAACTTGAGGAGTTGGTGATCAGTGAATGTGGCATTGTGGAACTCATCGAGAAGGAAGACGGAGAAGTTCCCAGGTTTGTGTTTCCAAAGTTAACCTCCCTCAAGCTTGAGCATCTAATAGAGTTGAAGTGCATCTACATCGGAAAACATGCTTCACATTGGCCAGCATTGAAGACCCTAGAGGTGCTTGACTGTGACAAAGTGAAGATACTTGCATCGCAACCTGAGAATGAAATGCCACTTGATAAACAACCTCTTTTCATGATAGAAAAGGTATGACCCAACATTATATGTTTTGCTTCAATGGTGACTATTGAAAGTGATGATTAAAGTCACAACCAAGCATCTCATGCAAGTAGCTATACATATTAAGATTCAAGCTACATGACTCTCCTCGAATCAATAGAACTATTACAACATGGAAACATCGTATATACTTCAAATATTGAATGAAAATTCTTGTCAATGTTTGATATAATGCACAACCATTAATTTAAAAAAAAAGGTTTAATTTGATTCTGATGGTTCAACTCTCTCTTAAGTATCATAAAAATTTATAATACATGACATGGGGTGTGATGTCATAGAGTTGCAAGTGTGTTATCTAAATTGGACTACGTAAAGATGATTGATTTTATGCTAAAAACGGAAAGATGTGATGTTTTTGTTGATATTAATCCCTGAAATTTGTGCAATTATGGTTATAATTGATGGAGAAGTTATTTTCGCAAGGTATGTATTTATAGAAAGGGAATATAGGGATTTATTTTAGTTTAAATATACGTATAAAGTCAAATATAAAAGATTGGTGATGATGTCTATTCCATGAGCCTGCATGTCCTTCTATTGAATCACATGAGACTCAACATCTTAAGAAGCAGGCATTGTGCATGATATGTAGGGCATATATCACAGTACACAAATACTTTTTTAATTAAGATGGTTTTAGATCATAATTTGACTAATTTCTCAGGGTGCATTCCTAAATTTGCAAGAGTTAAAATTGGACTTATCCAGAAGGATGGAGATGTGGCATGAGCATTTTGATGATGGAGAATTCTTCAGCAAGCTTAGAGTTCTTGAGCTTCATCATATCTCGATGGAACTCGCAATATCCACATGTTTTTTTCAAAGATTAGCCAACTTGGAAAAACTTGTTGTGCACAAATCTTACCGAGAAGAGCTTAACATCAGTCTAGAAGCCATAGCAGGTCCAAGTCATGAGCTAGAAGTAATATTACCATTTTCATTTCAACATTTGAAGATCTTAGAAGTGTTATATTGCGATGGATTATCTCCGTACGAAAATATTACCCTTTCCAAAAAAATTTCAACACCTCGAGACTCTAGATATGTCATTTTGTGATGGGTTGTCCATTATATTCACTCCGACTATAGCTAGAAATTTGGTGGAACTCACAAAATTGAGGATAAGTAACTGTAAAATGTTGACAAAAGTCATTTGTGATGAGGAAGGTGAAGAGGGGCTTATGGTGGCTTTCAATCAATTGAAGTATATTAAGCTTGATGGGTTGACAAGGTTGACATGTTTCAGCTCAATTAAATACACTTTAATGTTCCCTCTCTTGGAAGATGTCATAGTGAGTGGATGTCCTAGGATGAAGTTCTTCTCCTGGGGACCAATAGAGGCGCCAAAGTTGGATAGAGTACAAGTATCAACAAAAACGTGGTTTTGGAAAGAAAACCTCAACATCACCATCCAAAATATGTTTGAAGAAATGGTATGCATTGATTACCAAATTCTGTGCAATTGGAAGGTCTTTATCACCAATAGTGTAATTTATATTTGCTAACTAGAAGTTTACATTAATGATGCTTTTTCTAACAGGAAATGGTTGCTACAATGAAGTTTATACAGATATCTGAGTTCCCCGAGCTTATTGGAAAATGGCACGGCGAACTTAATCCCCTCAAGTTATCTTGGCAATTAGAATCATTGATGGTGGATAAATGTCCATCATTTATTAATGCTATTCCATCCAAATTGATGCTTCTTTTAGTCAATATGACAAGGTTGCAAATTTGCGATTGTGAGTCTCTAGAAGAAATATTCGATCTTGAAGGGCTAGTGGGTTTGGGAATGCTACCAACCTTCATGACTTTGGACTTGGTGAATCTACCAAAGTTGAGGCGACTATGGAACAAAGATCTTCAAGGATTGCTGCCCTACAGTTTTCTACTTTATATAACCCTTTATAATTGCAGCAACTTGAGACATGCTTTCAATCCATTGATGGCTCAATGTCTTGGCAGTCTAAGTGAGGTGGAAATAAAAAAGTGTTATCGGATGGAAGGAGTGATTGAAGAGGAAGAAGGGCAGCGAAGCACACTGGAGAAGATTACATTCCCGAATCTTTATAGGTTGAAGCTAGAATGCTTGCCCAATTTGACTAGCTTCCTTTCGGGGAAGAATCAAATATTGGAATGCCCCATCTTAATAGAGTTGACCATTGCCCATTGCCCCAAGATGAGTAGTTTGAGCAGACAATCCTTGTTGGAGATTGACCACTGCAGTCCTTCACTTTTCAACCCACAGGTCAGTCTTGTATTCTTAATCCATTGCTTTTGATTTTTAGATTAGTTATCTTGTCAAATGGAAGTACCAATAGAACGCCGATGCTTTGCATGAAACAATTTTAGTTCCAGTGCAGTGCAACATCCACTTTTTTTCTTTCATTTGTTTTTGCCTCCGAATCCTAGACACACGATATCAATCAAGGATAAGAAATTGATTACCTATTACAGGCTAAAAGATATTGTAGTTAGGTGTCAACAACACCCACTAAAACTTAATAACTATAAACCCATCCACATATCGGTTAAACTAAAATCACAAATCAAGAATTAGTTTTCTCGATTAAGGTAAATTGAAAACCAATTGCATGTTCAACTTGAAGCAAATAAATCAAAGAATTGTTACTTTGTAAATTAATTGCAAGCAATGTTTTGTCTTTTGATATACAAACTGAGGGAACTTTCCAAGAAGTCATCACAACTTTTCAAAAATTAGAGGGAGACTAGTATTTAATGTCAAATAAGCCAATAAAAGTCAATGTTCACTTTACTATTGACTATAATTGAATGGAAAATGTCACAAATGGTCCCTATACTTTTACTTAATATGCAATCTCGTCCTCGAACTTTCATTTGCTCAATTTGGTCCCTGAACTATTGATAAATGTCTTATCTAGTCCTTGAACTTTCGATTTGTTCAATTTGGTCCTTGAACTACTGATAAATGTCCGATCTAGTCATTTCGTTACTTTTTTCCTTTTTTTTTTTTTTTTGCTTCTTCTCTCTTCCCTCCGCCGGCCAGGGTGGAGGGAAGCCGGTGTCTGGCAAGGGTCGTAGTCGCCCGACATCAGCGAGGGCCGCCCTCGCTTGCATCTGGCGAGGATGGCCCTCACCCTACGCAAACAAGGGCAACCCTTGTTGGATGCCGGCTTCCCTCTGACGGCTCTGCCATGGCGGCGAAGGTAAGAGAGAAGCAAAAAAAAAAGGAAAAAAAGTAACGGAAGGACCAGATCGGATATTTATCAATAGTTCATGGACCAAATTGAGCAAATCGAAAATTCAGGGACTAGATCGGCCATTTATCAATAGTTTATGGACCAAATTGAGCAAATTGAAAGTTCAGGGACGAGATTGCACATTAAGTAAAAGTATAGAGACCGTTTGTGACATTTTCCCTAAATTGAATTTAGGAGAGGTTGTCGTCGAAGTAGAATAATAAGGAAATACATGTACATGCCACCATCTAATTTTTGAATGAAAGTCAATTTTCAAATTTATTTTCATTGAATTCAGTTAACATGAGCTAATATCTTTACCAAGTTTGTTTTGATTTCCATCATTTCTTTAAAAGGCAACATACACACCACCAACTCTTCATGTTAGTTTTTTTTTTTTTCCATCACTCCTTTTCTGTTACAAATACTCTACAAGTTTTTACTAAAGTCGTGCTTTTTCCACTCCTCATTTAGTTTAGACACTCCCTATCATAATATTTTGACCTTATTGTCCCTTATATGGTTTACCTTTTAGCATTATTTGCTTCTCTTTTTTCTATACTTTTCTTTTTCCACGGGTCCCACTTTCCTCCCCCTTCTTATCTTTCCATGCCTTTAATGTCCTGTCGACAATACCATTTCTCTCTATTCCCTCTTTTTCCATGTTTTTGCCACTTTAGACACGCCTTTGGTGTCTCGTTCTATCCCATTTTTTTTCCTCTAAAAACATTCAAATGCTTCATGTGAGTCCCCAACAAAAGCTCAGAAGGAAGAGCAAAATATGACTGAAATGTCAACTGAACTTGTTGGCGTTATTGTCTGCTCTTCACCATTTGCAACTTCATTATCAGATACATTTAAGCAATTTGGAAATAGAGAGGGACACTCTCTACACAACCCCGCAGCATCTTCCCAACCCCATCCCCTCCTCCGCGTCTAAGAACATGTGCTCATCAACATGACGTCCAACTCTCCCCGATACCCCTTGCTAACTCCTCTGATCTCCACACCAACCCCCCTCACCTCCACTCATTCCCCTTAGCCATTTGCTTCCACGTTTCTCCTCAACCTGGGAGGATTAGCGCGACATCAATGAGGACGACACGGTTGGCCTTGAACCGAGCCACAGTGAGCCTAGGCGCCCAACCGAGCTCGATGACGTTCTTGCTAATGAGAGGGAATGGGCGGAAGTGAGCTTCGATAGAGAGCCACTTAGAGAGGAGGAGGGGAGAGTCCTAGTGCTAGGATCTGGTGAGGGGACCACTTCCTTGTCTTGTTCAATGACATGTATCGGTGTCCTATGACTCCAATCTCCCTTGTGGTTATTAAACCCAGTGTTTGCAAGCTGCTTCGATGAGATTCGTCAATTATCTTTTTGTAGGAGCTCGGAAAACTAAATGTTGTGTAGGGGTCATTTTCTTTTTGGTTCTATGAATGCAATTGCCAACTTGAGTTCTATGCAATCACTACTCAATGCTTCGTCTTTTAATCAAAATTCTGGGACTTTTGGCTTTATCTTTCTTCCAGCAATCCTCCTTCTAGAGTCTATGCATGCTCAGAAGGCTTGTTTAAAGCAAAAAATGGAAAAAAGAGGGAATGGCAAGGAAACGATAAGAGGAAGAAGAAAATTGAGATCCACGACAAAAGAAAAGAAAAGTAAAAGGAAAAGAAATAGATATACAAAAGAAAGAGAATAATACCAAAAGGTGGGCCACATAAGGGACAATATAGTCAAAACATTGTAATATGAAGTGTCTAAGTCAAATGAGGAGCAAAAAAAACAGTGTGGCCCTTTAACTACTGCTTTCTTTTTTCTTTTTCTTTTTTTATGGGGAAATGCTTGTGTTTTTTCTTATTCTAATACTTTCTCCATTTTTTTTAATTGTTATGTGTGAGTAAAACTTTTCATCATAATAAGCATCCACACTTTGTTTTACCTTTCAATGATAAAAGTTATTACTAATTATGCATTTACCTCCAATGCCATTAATATGTCGTTTTTGAGTTGTCATATGCCCACATTGTTAGAATACTTCAAAAGGCCATCAGGATACTCATTTGAGAATACTAATAGATAGAGAAGTATGAAACTAGTCAACTGATTTTTGTTACTCACAAGTTGCAATGACGTTATTTCGTTTATTTGTCAAATATGAGGTATCCACCACATTATTTAAATAATTCAAAAACTCATCATACTCCTCAATTTAGAATATTAATAGATTTAGGGAAGTATGGAAATAATCGTTCAGTTTTTTGGTAGTGAGAAGTTGTAGTTATGTTAATTTTATCGAAACCAAATAAAAAAATGTCAATACCCGCTTCTTAGTGGACAAGGTATAGGAGCTCATAACATGGTTGGTTTTCTGTAAACAAACATAATGTGCTCATAGGGATCATTTGAATACGACGGATATCCCGGTGGACCATTCGATACTTGTATGACAAATTTGTCTATTTCCATGGTCTGTGGACCTAGGGAACTGTGCAAATATGCATTTTGTCATTGAGATATTATAGCATGTCATAATTTAATTAATTTTATCATAATGAAATGAAAATTTCATACGGGCTATTGGATGAACAATTCACAGCAGCTCATACAACGGTTTCATTTTTTTGTATCGCAATGTATTTTGGCATAACATGTTTCATTTGTTCATGAAGACTAATTGCATTTGTGTAAGAAACTTGCCTTAAAATTTCATCTCAGGCGACACGAAACTTTTAGGAAATTGCAAAATTTTTCATGTGGCATTTGAGATCATCATTGCATTCTTTGGGTCGTAACCCAATGAAAAATATTTCCCTATCTTTTTTGTGCTTGAGTGTTAACCTATGGTATGGACAGTAAGGTAATTTATTTTGTCACACCCACTTTCATGTGATGTTCCAATGCAATACACTTGGCATTAGTCATCAATCAATTGAAATGAAAGCATCAAGCACTCCTTAATTGTGTCACTAATAAGTTCTAGAATGTTATGATTTGTGAGAGGAAGGGAAGTTTGGAAATTCCTTCTTTGAGATCATCACTCAATTTAATCGAATTTATTGTGCTATTTTTCCAATATGGCAGGTACAACTTCCTCAGCTTTCGTCAATAGTTCTCTCCCACATGGACAATTTAAGCAAAATATGGACCGACGGTCCTCAAGATACTCTCACTTTTGAACATTTACAAAATGTGAATGTTAAGAATTGTAGGAGCCTTGAGAATCTGTTTCCGCATTGGGTGGCTACAAGTCTAACCCAACTTAAGAAACTTAGAGTAGAGTCACGTGGGCTTGAGGAAATAGTTGGAAGTGGAGATGGCATTTCACACTCTACTACTGCTCAATTTTTTTTTTCCAAAACTAACTTCTCTGGTATTCCATGATATGCCACAACTCAAGAGCTTCTGCCCTAACTTGCCCACTTTGAACTGGCCATTCTTGGAGGAATTGCGAGTGACCCATTGTGACAAATTGAACTTGTTGTCCTTTATGGCATCCATGAACAAGTGGGCTCAAAAGGGTGATCAACACGACCTTTCTGACCATGAAGCAGACTTCTGGCTTGAGAGGGTATGATTGCAACTACTTTTCCTCTCTTTCTTCTTCACTCTTTTATTCACCCAATATATCTTATGTGCGCAGCATAATCTTGTCACATAATGAAAATTTAGTAAACATGAACCCCTTACCTATTAGTTCATTTATTTGTGCACACACAAAATGTTTTTAGTAACACTATGAGCGCATCTTGCCACCTGAAATTTCAAGGACCGACATATTTTTATTGACAGGATAAGATATTTCTCATAGAAGACTAATTTGGTCAAGGTGATTACCATACTCACCTCTACTTAAAAATTCTCTTAAATTTTTTTAATGCGAATCAAAATGTGAATTTCTTGCGGACTAAATTGAGAATTAGGCACTGACATTTAGCAATTTCTTTTCAAATCGCAGTGGGATGGCCATCTTTCTCTTGATGTTTTCTGGGTAAAATGAATTTTCATTCGCTTGTTTTATCATTCATATGCCAATACATTTATTTCCCTTTCTATCTAATCATTATAATATGGGCGCACAACCAACCTTGGTTGGTGAATGAACATAGCGGAGCATTTGTTCACAGTTTGCATTTTGTAGCTCGACTTTAGAAGTTTGAGACTCATATGCTCATATGTAGGGCTCTAGAAATTAATGAAATGTAAGAACAAGGCCCATTTCCATGGGAGTTAACTGACTTAAGCTTGCCTTTAAGAGCTCATGATTTATTGTCAAACCTTGTTGAATTTGTTTCTCTCATTATATTTGCAATTTTGTAGGGAATTCCCACCTTAGAGAGACTTTTATTAGTCGACAAGGATATTCAGACGATACAAAGCAGAAAATTTTCTGATGACTTCTTCGGCAAGCCAAAAGCACTAACATTGGCATGCTTTCATGATGAAAATGCTGTATTTCCTCCTATATTCCTCCTACAAAGATTTAAGAACCTACAAAGTCTTGAGGTCTTATGTAGTTCTTTTGAAGATATATTCCTTGATGAAGAGCTTGTTGACGAGGGAAAACATCTGGTGCTTGATAATTTGAAAGAACTCAAGTTAAGCAAGCTACACAAACTAAAGCATGTCTGGAGAGAAGGCTATTTGGTGGCGAAAATTCTTTAGAGTGTTAGCATATTTAAGGTGTGGGATTGTTCCAGTTTGACAACATTATTTCCAGTTGTGACATCCTTCCAGAATTTGATGGAGTTAGTGGTGAAGAATTCTTCTGGATTGGTACATCTAGTGACAGTTTCAGCAATTACAAATTTGATGCATCTCACTGACATGACTATAGTTGGATGTGAAAGAATGAAAGAAGTAGTCACAAATGATGAAAATGGAGAAAGAAAAGTGATTTCTCTTGGGAAGCTAGAAAGATTGACCCTCCAACATCTACCAAGCCTAGTATGCTTCTCCTCCACCACAAGATGTAGCTTCAGGTTCCCATCCTTGGAATATGTTGAGGTAGAAGAGTGCCCAAAAATGAAGATATTTTCCAATGGTACTCTAGGCACACCAAAACTAGAATTGGTGAGATTGTTTAGATACAAGTGGGATGGCTACTGGGAAGGTGATCTCAATGCAACCATACAAAAGTTATCAGCGTAATAAATGCACACAAAATTGGTAAGATCCGGTCAAGGTCATTCTCATTTATTATTTTCTTTCGTTTGCCTCTGCTTCTCAAATTTTCCATCAGCTGAAGCATCATAAGTTCTAAACTTTTCATTTTTGTAACTTGTCTAGTCACTAATAAGGGGAACAACAGATGCTTGAAAGTGGCGTGGAAATTTAAAAGTTACCGATACACAATCAAAGGTGGAGATGAAGAAAATTTATGTTGAGGTAGTGATTCTATTTTCCAATTTCTCTCTTTCTCCCTAGTAAAATCATAGTTTTGCAAAGGGAACCCCCACCGGCCCGAGGCCCCCTGCCGGGGGGGGGTGGGTGGTACTGCTGTGGTGATGGCTAATAGGTAATGACATCTCACCTTTTGCCACCTCAGCATAACTGCCTAGATTGCACGCTCTTCATTTTTCATAACTGAACATCCCATTTCTTTTTTGTCTCCTTCAACTCTCTTCTCGTCCAAATGAATAAGCATGTTAATCTGTTGGTTTTTTTTTTTTTTTCAAGGAACTTTCCTAAAAAGATCGCAAACCTTATGATTAATGTATAATCGTGTTCTAAATTTAAAAAAAAAAATGCAATTAAGTCATAAAGGTTTTGAATCAAATGTAGTGAAATCCTTCCCACTTCCCAACAACCACTTGGTCTTCCTGATGACCACCCCAAATTTGCTGACATGGCATGTCGGAATCCTGCATCAATTTTCAAATAAGTATTGCTCTCTGGTGATCAGTATACAAGTAGATTCAGATTAAAGTCTATCAATCACTTACTTAAATAATCACGGATGAATATTAGAAGCCAGCACTGACATTGAGGGGGGAAGTTCCATAAGAGGACTAGTCGCTCAACTTTTCAAATTAGAAAAATGAATGAAATTGAGCAAAATAATCATTAACCTTACCTAAATATTAGTTGATAAAACCTATATTTGATCGACTTAAAAGTACTTCACTCACGACTAAGGAATTTCTAAATGCTAAAGATCTTCGGTTTGTAGCAGGTACCAGTGTTTTTCTTCCAATTCTTAGTTACAGGAATTGCTAGTGAGACTCTCCTAGTTAATATAATCTACATGCTAATCTGAACTCAACAAAGGAAATAAAGATTGACTGGCTCAAACATGATAGATACGACCCGTTGAGTTTGAGTGAATTATCTTTTCTCTTGGCCTAATTATCTCTTATATTTAGAAGAGGTGTTTGGCCTCACGGCATAGTCTGCCGAGGTCCACCAAGCCGCAGGTGCAAATAAGCAGGCCAAGACAAACAATTTTCTTCTTTAGCTCGGTGCTCATTGGTCGAGTCTTCTAACTGGTAGGCTGAATATCTAATGGCGATGGTATACTAATTACACATCACTTTGTAAATGAAATCTATCGATTTTAGCCTTAGTACCTCTAACATTATTCTTGATACAATTTTGATCAACTAACAGATTGTCCATCTTTTCAACCTTTCGATTCCGTATATGCTCTTCTTAATCAGCTTCTTCCAGAATTCTTATTTTATTATATTTTTTTTTTTAACTTTTTGTCCCGGAAATGAATTGCTTCTCCAATTAGATGCTTCATTTAATTAAGTCAACTAATATAAAGCCATGAAACTAGTTTAAGTTCAGACGTCACAACTTACTACACAAATTATGCTCAGGGGATGACTTCTCGTTGCCGGAGAGAAGATGAACAGCACCGGGAAATTTTTGCATTTGAGGCACCTCATTTCTTCAAGATCATACTCTATCTAAAGGAAGGAGATTGTCTGTGTGTTCGAGCTTGTTAGAATTGGTAATATTGAACTCAATGTCTCCATTTTCAGAAGGAATGTCAAGACTCGGGCATAAACTCTGGCATGCCTGCAAAAAAATCTCTGCTTCGCAATGTTTTGTTTAATTAATCAGATCGAAAAAAGAAAAACTTTCTTGATTTTTTTTTTTTTTTTTTGGAGAGTAGTGAACATCGTTACACCTGGTCATTGCATCTTTCCCAAATTCCGGGTATGTTATAAGTCGAATTCATGCTGAGCGTGGGATTGATAAAATTAAAGGTTGAAGGCAATCCTCATCTATTGCCATTATAAGATCACTAGAATCTGGAATTCAGTTCCAAACATGACATAGAAATTAATGGACGAACAATTGAAATGCGCTCGATGACGCAAAATGCAGAAAGCATACCAAGCCTTCCTCAGGGGATGTCCCAAATCGCTTCTGGAATAGAAGCAGAGCATGCTCTGGGTTGATCCAAGTCAAATTCATCATCTTCGATGAGGAGGAAGGGTGGGCCTGAAGCAGCAAATTGGACGATTCCGAGTTGCCGCTTGGCTTTTTACTCATGATGATTTCGAGTTGTGATTTGGGGCTTTTTTTTCGTCAGCAAAAGTCCTAAATTTCGAAAAAAATCGGGCATTGCAATTGTCAAGTTGGGGGGAAATTCGAAGAGGCGAGGCTTCGTAACTAAATTTACGCGCGTTGTCAATCTTAATTCATGGAGAGATCACAGGTGTGATTTTGAAATTTCATTTTCTTAAATTTATGGGCTCATCAAATTACCAATTCTAATAGAAGACGGCGTCCTTTTTTCTTTTTCTTTCTTTAAAAAAAAAATCTAATTGGATGTGCATAGAAAGAAAATAACTATTATTTATAAATTGAGAGGTTGCAATCAGGGGCGTCTAACTTAACTGAATCGTTCGGGTGTGCAACAAATTTGAACTGAACCACGCCTTGAAATGAGTTCTGTTCCAATCGATTTGATTTTTCGGTTTTCTTTTTTGAAATATTAAAAAAAGTTACGGAAAAATGAGAGAGATTGTGCAAATTGTTAATCATATCTAATTCACCTAAACTGAGAAGAAAATACGCAAAAATTCAGCTCAGTTCAAGCTTCGATTCAATTTTCTAGTTCGGTTTTGACACCCCTAATCGCGATAAAGATGATTAGTGTGTTAGTAACCCATGAAGCATTGTGTATGCTATTGTAGAATTTGAGAGCACAATATTAATAGCATGTAGGTATCAAATTGCCTGGTTGGGATTGAGAACTTCAAATTTTTAAGCTAAAAAATACTAGCATAAATGGACATCTTGTTTGCCTTTTTCTTTAGGGTTTGCTCTTATTTATTCTTTTTTCTCATCATTTATTGGTTTGCAGAACTTCTACATGGGAAAGTGTTACTTGCGAATTTGTGAAGAGATACATTTAAAAGAGCCGAGAAATTGCGACTCTTAAGTATTTAGACGGATCGTGGCTAGGGCAGATCAGGACCTATCAACACGGTTAGCCCACATTCGCAAGAGAAGCTTGTCTGCATCAAACATCTGTATGCGTTGAGCTCACATCGGTAGGGATGATCTTGTGTTCAAAGTCTTGATCTTCAGCAATGCTGGTAAGGACCGATTGAGACAAACATCATTTAGGCCTGATTGAGACGAACATCGGAAGTGTCACTTGAGGCTGTCTATCAACCCTATTGACAGAGGGCTGCAGACACAAGGTCGGAGGGTTGAAAAAGGCAGTAAAAACCATAATTTAGCAATCTAATGATTTTCAGTTTAAGTATAAATGCCTCCTTGAAGTATCGGAACCTGATAAAGACAATCTTTGTTCAGAAAATATTGGAGTCTGGTAGCCAAGAAGGAGCAATTCTATCTTTGGAATATCTTCTCCCTCTAATCCTCGAGTTCTGGCTCTTTCAAGCTCTGTTATCCTCTCGAATTCCGTTTTAACATCGATGCACTTCAATTGTTGTTGTTACATAAGTATCATTAAATGAAAATGAGATGTGTTGTCTATTAATTGTCATTCTGGAAGTTCTCCTTGTCGACGTGTCCCTCACTTTGATATATGTGAAACAACAATTTGCATGTGATAATTGCATTTTGGGACTCAAGGTCGACCCTTCTTTGAAAAGGAGTAGCAGAGAAAGCCTCTCCTGTGAGGGCGAGAGCGGGAGCAAAATCAGGAGATAGGGCTTTGCTTTTGAGTGGACGAGGGTCTACCAGCAAGTCCAAATTGAAAATTGGCAAACCGATTGGAGTTTCGATTTGGGGCTTCTTATGTGGACAAATTCCCTAAATTCAAAGCCATCGGGCCCTACATTGTTAATTTGTGATGGAAATTCGAAAAGACGAGGAGCACGCGGAGCATGGGATCAATAAAATAAAAGGTCAAAAGCAATCCTTATCAGTTGTGCAAATGGAGAGTCGATCTATAACAGAGACCTTTAAGTATATCCCTTCAAGTAAAATCTGTCACAATTGAAGTGGTCACAGAAGAGGAAAGAAAGAATGTCCTGCACCAATTCCATATTCATGAAATATGGGGAGGTCTCTAGAGATCGATACACAAAGATTTACGGAAAGGTGAATTAAGGATAATTCTTGCCATCCATCAATAACACAAAAGGAAGTTTCAATTAGAGGGCTAGTCTTTCACCTTCTTGCCTTACAAAATGGATGAATGACATAGACAGATCAATGATTGTAAAACTGAATCGCAATAAAATTTCCAGAACTCATGGTCAGCAGGTATCGCAATGTTCTTGACCATAGGGCTTTAAACATAAAGTAATAACACCATCCGTAAGTGAACTTGCTTGTCTCCCCTCAAATAAATCATTAGCATTAGAACTATCCAGCAGCTCCTATAAGTCAGACACAGCCAGATCAGAAGAAACAGGACTGCTAGGCTTCCCCTTTTTGCTGATGAGATTGCTGAAGCGACCATTGACTTCCGCTCCATAGATGTGCCCCATCTTGAACGTTTTGTCTCCAAGTATCTCTTCTCCTTTGTATGGGAGTTACTAGGGGGACTGTCTCGGCAATAATCAGACCATAATCTTTGAGCCCCACGTACTTCATCAGCTTCATAGTTCTGACTCCCTGGTAGTCAATATGTTAAGCACTGATACAGATGTGTCAAATGCTGTAAAAAGAAATGATGGAGTGATTCTTTAGAGTAATTAGATCTCATCTTTTTAAGACAAGAAGTTGAATCTCCGCTTTAGTGACCAGCTTCCTCTAATAGTCCTCAAAATGATGTACAATTTCTGAAACTGTTGCTGTTGGAGAAATCTTTCCAGAATATTTTGAAGCTGACAAAACGTTTCTATCAGTCTAGTCTGGATATTTGCAAACCGTCTGTTTAAATTCTGTAGATTTTCTGATCACCAGACTCAGCACTCAAGACTCAAGACTTAAGACTCAAGACTATTCTCATTGACAGTCTTTCTGATCCAGTGACGAAGGAAATCCAGAGCCAAAGTATATGGTTGAGGATTTAATCCTATTCTCTGGAGAAGATCTCTTGGTTGGATAAATATAACGGATTCTTTTATTCGTATCTAAATCGATTGAAGATCCGGTGGTCGACGAAATATTCTTGGAAGGTTCTATTCTTGGAAACCAAGATCCTGATTGTATGGGCGAACAGGATTAATGGGCTATCGTCAGGTTCCTTTAATAGCTCGAATGATCTTCTTAATTGATTCCGTCCAACGGGTAGATTGGAGGAATTCCTTTGGTAAGTGCCAACAGGTATGATGGCATAAAGGAGTATAAAAGGAAGACGTTCTAGTTGTTTTAGTGTGTGATCGATAGAGAAATTCCAGAGTCTGAAGCACCTTGATTATTAGTCGATACATTTTGAGCGAAATTGTATACACAGAGAGTGTCTATACTTGGTGATACCTTGAGCGAGCGTGGTAGATCATCTACACCGAGAAATCAAGGAAGATCAACGCTGTAACATCTCTTTGTTCATAGTAGAATCCAGCCAATTGGCTGTCAGTGCAGAAGAGTGGACGTAGGCTTGAATCAAGCCGAACCACTATAAACCGAGTGTTCAATTCTCTCTTTCCTTTACTCAGTCTTACATTGATTATTATTTGTCGCAAATCCTTCAACTGTCTAAGTATTGTGTAATTATCAAGAAAAATCTTTTATATACCTATTCACCCCCCTCTAGGTACTCGTACTAGTTATATCAATTGGTATCAGAGCTCGTGTTCTTACTTTATTTGAAGTGTTTTACTTCAGAGTAAAAGATCCATGGCTAGTATGCTAGCACCAAGGCTGGTGGAAGGGCAAAGCAATACCAGACCAACCTACTTTGATGGAAAAGATTACAACATCTGGAAGAACAAGATGAAAGCTTTCCTACAATCTAAAGATCCTCTGGAATGGGACGTTGTAGAAAAAGGAATTACTCCTACAGCTGCATCAGTCTCTGAAAGAGGGAAAGAAATTATTGAGACCAGCGGAATGACTCAGGAAGAGATAAACAAGAGACAAGCACTCGATGCAAAAGCAATTTACTCTTTATATTGTGCTTTGTCACCAACTGAATATAACAGAATATCTTCTTGTGTTACAGCAAAAGAAGTATGGGACAGATTACATATCACCTATGAAGGAACAGATCGAGTGAAGGAGACCAGAATTAACATTCTCCTCGGTCAATATGAAGTCTTCAAAATGAAACCAGGAGAATCTATAACTGACATGTTTAGTCATTTTACAGATATTGTCAATGGTTTTGAGAACCAAGGACAAAAAATTTCTAATCCCATGAAGGTAAACAAGCTACTGCGTGGACTCTCCAAGGATTGGAATCATATAAAGACTTCAATAAGAGAGACGCAAAGAATTATGCCACCATCTGTCGACGAGCTGATTGGAACTCTTCAGTCTTATGAAGTGGAACGAATTAATGAAGACGAAGATCCAAGAGGTAAGAAATCCATTGCATTAAAATCAAATGATGATTCTGATGATATAGATTCTGGAGATGATCTGGACGATGAGGAGCTTGCTCTCATGATAAGAAGATTCAGAAAACTGAATAGAAAAGGAAGAAGGTTCAACTCAAAGAAACAAAGTTTCCAAAGACAGCAGACCAAGTCTGTTGATGATGAGGAACCAAACAAAGATGTAGTTTGCTTCGAATGTAAGAAAAAGGGACACATCAGACCCAACTGTCCTCTTCTGAAGAAGAAAAGAGGAAAAGCTGAAAAGTTTCGAAAAGCTCTCAAAGCCGAAACCTAGAGTGATACAGAGTGTGAAGAAAGTGATAATGAATATGCCAACATATGTCTGATGGCACATTCAGACTCAGACTCATTCTAGATCGACTCGGACAGTGAATTTGAGATAAGTGATTTTAAAATTCCTGTCAAAGTCTCTAAATACATTGATGAACTGTGTTTTAGTCTTAAGACTTCTCTCAAAAGAATTTCCGAACTTATAAAGGAAAACTTAGCTCTAAAACAAAAGGAAAACATTTTAGAAGAAAGAGTTAAAAGTTTAGACTTGAATGTTTCTACTCTTAAAGAAAAAGAAGATAATCTTTTGAAATAAAATGCTTTTTTAAATACTGACTTATCAAATATTTCAAAGAAATTTTCGATAGGGTCCGAAAAACTTGAAAAAGTTCTTTCAGCTCAAAGACCCTATTTCAATAAGTCCGGTTTAAGTATGACAGCAGAAACAATTCCCTTGATTGATTTTCCTAAAGTAAAAGAAAGAATTAAGAAAAGACCGTCGAGAGAGGCTTACAAAAATCATTTCAAGAAAGTTTTTGTAAAGTCTGTAGGTCGAAATACTCTCAGGTGTTCAAAGTGTAACAGTCAGGATCACTTTGAAAAAGAGTGTCCTATGGTTTGGAAACCTGTTAAGAAAGTATGGCCTAATAATGTTTATCCTACTAACACTAAAGGACCCAAGAAAATTTGGGTACCAAAGAAAGCTTGAGACTCTCTTTTAAATGCAGGTCTCCGTCAAGAAAAATGTAAAGTGGTATCTTGACAGCGGATGTTCAAGACACATGACAGGAGACTCAAATTGCTTCATAAAGCTTGTTCAAGTAAATGGTGGAAAAATTTCATTTGGAGGAAATGGCAAAGGAAGTATTGTGGGATTTGGAACTGTGAAAATTGGAAATCTTACAATAAGCAATGTTTCTCTAGTGGAAGGACTCAACTATAACCTTCTCAGCATTAGCCAATTGTATGATACTGGTTTCAAGATCTCATTTCAAGAAGGAATATGCTCTGGAATCAGTAAAGACTCTACTCAGTCTTTCATGGGTCGAAGACATGGAAATATCTACCTCTTAGACATGAAACTAAATGAATCGCAATGCCTAATCTCAATTCAAGATGAAGCAAGCTTATGGCATAGAAAGCTTGGTCATGTCAACATGAAGCAATTAGCCAAAATCTCATCAAAGCAGCTTGTTCGAGGTCTACCCAAATTACCATACCAAAAGTCCGATCCATGCACACCATGTATTCGGGGGAAAGCGGTAAGAAATTCATTTAAGCCAATAAATCATGTCTCTACTAATCATGTACTACAGTTGCTGCATATGGATCTCTTCAGACCAACCAGAACCCAGAGTATTGGAGGTAAGAAATATTGCCTAGTAATTGTGGACGATTACTCCCGCTTTACTTGGGTATATTTCCTTGCAAGTAAGTCAAAAACCTTCTCGTATTTTGAAAAATTTGCTAAAAATGTTCAAAATGAAAAAGGATGTGTTATCTCAAGTATAAGAACAGATCATGGAGGTGAATTTGAAAATCAAGATTTTACAAAATTGTGTGATGAATCTGGATTTAAGCATGTGTTCTCCTCTCCATACACTTCTCAGCAAAATGGAGTTGTGGAAAGAAAGAATAGATCTCTTCAAGAAATGGCTAGAACTCTTTTAATTGAAAGTAAAATTTCTTCACGATTTTGAGTTGAAGCTGTTTCAACAGCATGCTATATCATCAATAGAGTCTTCCTAAGACCTATTCTAGATAAAACCCCTTATGAGTTATTCAAAGGTAAGAAGCCTATTGTTTCATACTTTCATGTGTTCGGTTGCAAATGCTTTATATTGAAAAATGCAAAAAATCGAATTGGTAAGTTTGAAGAAAGATCAAATGAAGGCATCTTCCTTGGATATTCTACATCAAGCAAAGCCTATAGAGTCTATAACAAAAAGAGCCAATCTGTGGAGGAGTCAATGAATGTCAAATTTCAAGACTTTACGCAAGATGAATCCAGTCAGAGTCTGAACTTGCTCCAGACCTTCCAAAGCTTACAACTCAAGAAGTATCTCAGACTCTGGAAGACCAGCATCAAGATGTTCATGAAGATTCAGATAAAGAAAGAGATTATCATCCAGACAAATTAACCAGTAACTGGAAGCATAAGTCCATTCATCCCAAAGATCTCATTATCGGCGAAATTAATGAAGGAATTCTCACCAGATCCAAAAGACGTGAAGAGTCTAGTGCTGTAGCTCTCATTTCTGAAATTGAACCAAAAAGCATAGAAGAAGCTTTATCTGATGAAAGCTGGATCGAAGCTATGCAAGAAGAGCTCAGACAGTTCAACATTAATGATGTCTGGGAATTGACATCTAAACCAAAAGGTAAAACTGTTATTGGAGCCAAATGGGTGTTCAGAAACAAGATGAATGAAAAAGGAAAAGTTGTACGAAACAAAGCAAGACTCGTGGCCAAAGGATATACGCAAGAAGAAGGAATAGACTATGATGAGACTTACGCTCCTGTAGCAAGGTTAGAAGCTATTCGACTATTACTTGCGTTTGCTTGTTATAAAAATTTCAGGTTATTCCAAATGGACGTCAAAAGTGGGTTTCTAAATGGATTTATCCATGAGGAAGTTTATGTGGAACAACCACCTGGGTTTGAAGACCCAAAGAAGCCAGACTCAGTCTTCAGACTGAAAAAAGGCCTTGTATGGTTTAAAGCAAGCACCTCGAGCTTGGTACGACAGACTAAGTAAGTTCTTATTACATAATGGTTTTGTCAAAGGTAAAGTAGATACTACTTTATTTATCAAAAATGAAAACAAAAGCTTTTTACTTGTTCAAATATATGTGGATGATATTATTTTTGGATCCTTTAATGAAAGTCTATGCAAGAAATTTTCTAAATCTATGCAGGATGAGTTTGAAATGAGTATGATGGGAGAATTAACATTCTTTCTTGGTCTTCAAGTAAAGCAATTGAAGGAAGGAACTTTCATTTACCAAGAAAAATATGCTAATGATCTTGTCAAAAGGTTTGGATTGGAAAATTGCAAAAAGACTGATATACCAATGTCAAGTTCTTTGAAGATAGACAAAGATGAAGAAGGGAAGAAAGTTGATCAAAAGCTGTATACGGAGCATCATTGGTTCATTTCTTTATCTTACCGCTTCTAGACCCGACATTTTGTTGAGTGTTTGCATCTGTGCTAGGTTTCAATCGGATCCTAGAGAATCCCATCTCGGTGCTGCAAAACGTATTATTAAATACGTTGCTTCATCTTCAAGCATCGGTCTTTGGTATCCTAAGAAGGGAGACTTTAATCTTCGGATATTCAAACGCGATCTGGCCGGTTGCGGAGTCGATAGAAAGAGTACTTCGGGAACTTGCCGGTTGCTTGGAAGCGGGATGAGTGTCTTGGTTTTCAAGGAAACAAAGCACTGTGGCTCTCTCAACAACAGAAGCCGAGTATGTAGCTCTTGGAAGCTGCTGTTCGCAAATTCTATGGATAAAACAACAGCTATAAGACTTTGGAATTGAAGACTCATGCACGTAAATCGGATGTGACAACACCGGTGCAATCAATCTCACTAAAAATCCAATCCTTCATTCAAGAGCAAAGCATATAGAGATTCGACATCACTTCATTAGAGATCATATTCAAAATGGAGAAATCTCGATTCAATTTGTTGATTAAAAAAGTCAACTAGCGGATATATTCACAAAGCCTTTGGAGAAAAATCAATTCGATTTTATCCGTTCCAGACTCAACATTTTGAAGCTCGAGGAAGTTAAAGTCTAGAGACTCTCCAACCCTCAGACTCTAAACCATCAGACTCAGACATTCATGGCTATAGACTGTAAGTTGATATTATATCTAAACTCGAAAAGGTACGATCTTTCGTTCAGTTAATTTATAATTTCCGTGAAAAACGGAATCTTGTCTTTTCAAAAGAATTAATTTTGGCAGTTAATGATTTTAAAAAGAGGTGTTCGTACACTTTCCTTGTGTCGATTGAACTTTCCTTTTCAAAACTGAGTTATATATATACAATTTTCTTTTTCACCCAATCTTCAAAATCCTAAAAGGCATTCTCCTCCCAATCTTGTTTCTACTTCGTGTTCATCTTCGAGAAAGTTGTCATCTTTTCTTGGGAAAGCAAGTAAAGGAATCTTTCAACGACAAGGAAGGATGTCTTCTTCGAGGAAGTCTTTAAGAATCGCGAACAAGGGACCACAGAGAATGAAGGAGGGACCTACCCATTTCGATCTCACTGAAGAGGAAGAATTATCGAGTCAGCAACAGAGCCCGATTCACTCTCCACCACGTCACTCAACGCCATCTACCCCACAAGGTGCGGGTCAACAACCAGAGGAAGAAATAATCGAGGACGCAGATCCTGTAAGAGTCCAAAAACCCTCTTTTATTTACAAGCTTTACTGTGCGTTGAAAAGCACTGGGACTCCGTTGAACTACGTGGATGATTTTCTTAAAGATAAGAATTATGGGAATGAGTATATCTTTCTGTGACGAATGGAGGATTTGGGAATTGCTCCCAAGGGAAAGGCTGAGGAAGCACTTGCGAACATTCCAAGTGACCCTCGTATGTCGGGACCAAATTCGACTGACGAGAACGATGATGATAAAATGTTCAATGATTTTCAACCTAGAATGGGTGTTGCTGCGAAGGTGAAGGGAAAAAGAATGGAGTTGTTTAAATCGAAGGAACAGGAGAATCTATTCTTCAGACTGCTGAAACGAGGGGTGATAAACCCTATGAGTGTTGATTTCGATTTCTTGGATGCCATTAATGTGAACTTAAGGGAGAAGTTCAATCTGCTTCAACTTGAGCAATTTTGCACCGATACCACAGACGGTTATGCGCAATTGACAGCATACTTCTATTCGAATCTCAGCTTTTTAGATGCGAATAGAATATCATTCAGTGTTCGAGACCAAGACTATGTGATAGACGTGGACATGTTGGCGGACATAATTGGAGTTGAACGAGGACGCTATCAACTGATCAAAGTCTCAATTGCTCGTGCCTCATTAGAACTTGTCAAAGATAGAGATACAGAGGGAAGAATCATCTATTCAAGGATGCGTGCCATCAATATCGTGCTGCACAAAATTGTGATCAATTGCGTAAGGCCCAAGTCTACATCAAAGACTGATGTGTCTAATTCCGAGGCAAAATTGATGTACGCAATCAACTCAGGGAAGAAGTTCTCTCTCCCTCACACCATTCTCTTTCACATGTACAGAGCAATGTCGAAGGACAATGGTCAATTGCCTTACCTAGGTCTGGTGACCAAGATCTTCAGACACATGAATATTGAACCGCCACATACGCTTTGTGTTCGACCATGCGATAAGATGGTGGTAGGTTTGAAGATGTTGACGAAGATGCGTCTGAAAGAACTTTCCAAGCCAATGGAGAAATTCAGAGTGAAGACTCCAGTACCGTCTGCTTCAAAGAGAAAAGGGAAAGAGGACATTGGTGCCCCATCCAAAAAGAAGAGAACTCTCATCTTGGAGGATGAAGATGAGGAGGAAGATCTCACAATCTCTACCTTGATAAGGACCAGACGTTCTATACCTCAATCGACAGAACTTCAGAAGAAACAGAGAGAAGAAGAGAAGCAAGCCAAGAACAGAGAAGAAGAAGAGCAGCGAGAGAAGGAGAAAGAAGCTGAAGAAGAAGGAGAAGAAGAGAAAGAAAAGTCTGCAGCTGAATCTGGAGAGAAGGGGAATCAAGATACAGAAGAGCATGATCATCACTCTTCCCCATTTGAGGTCCTAGAGACAGGGGGAGTTGGCGAGCAAGAAAGGTCCACACCTCATGCTGCCAATAGTGAAGGTCTAAGACAATCTCCGGCAGATCCAAAAGAGTTTCAGGCTTCCCAATTGCCTGAAGAAGGACACGATACGTCAACCAAATCTGCAAGATTATACAGAAGCTCCATCGTCTGCATTCACTCCATCCGAGAAAGCAAATGCAAGTACACAGACGGACAATTTAGTAGATTTTCGTCGTATTCTTGATGTTCTTCTGGAAATGCGGGGCCAAATCTATGCTCTAGACTGTGAAATTCAAGCCATAAAGAATGCTGGACAAGCATCTTCGGTTACCCTGGAGGACAAAATGAAAGACCTCGCTTTACAACTTCAAGCCAATGCCAAAGGAGAGGAGGTAGCTAAACTAAGGGAAGACTTGAAAAGGCTAGAAGGCATAGTCTAGTCCATGGGAGATTTCTAGATCGTGCGCATTCCCAAGAAACTTGACTCCTTTCTCACATTTTTTAATGATGACAAAAAGGGGGAGAAGCAATTTGAACCAATTTGAACTCTTTAAACTTTGACTTTAAATTTGTTTTTGTGGTTGAATATGTTTGTTTTTGAGTATGACTTGAGTGAACTTGGATGTAAACTTGAATTTGACTGAATTGGCTGTGGATTTTTTATGCTTGATTGTTTGCATTTATATCAAGTGTTGTCATATGGTATTACTCATGAAAGACTAACCAATTTTCTGTGGATGCGAGTCGGTTGTTTTATTAATCTTTATGAGATAGCCATATTGCTTGAGAAATGTTTTTGCGAGGTCAAAGTTGTTCAAATCTACGGAAAGTTTTGTCACCATCAAAAAGGGGGAGATTGTTGGAGAAATCTTTCCAGAATATTTTGAAGCCGACAAAACGTTTCTATCGATCTAGTCCGGATATTTGCGAGACCGTGCTGTTTAAAGTCGAAGACTTTCGATCACCGAGACTCGGACTCAAGACTCAAGACTTAAGACTCAAGACTATTCTCATTAATAGTCTTTCTGATCCAGTGACGAAGGAAATCCAGAGCCAAAGTATATGGTTGAGGATTTAATCCTATCCTCTGGAGAAGATCTCTTGGTTGGATAAATATAACGGATTCTTTTATTCGTATCTAAATCGATTGAAGATCTGGTGGTCGATGAAATATTCTTGGAAGGTGCTATTCTTGGAAACCAAAATCCTGATTGTATGGGCGAACAAGATTGATGGGCTATCGTCAGGTTCCTTTAATAGCTCGAATGATCTTCTTAATTGATTCCGTCCAACGGGTAGATTAGAGGAATTCCTTTGGTAAGTGCCAACGGGTATGATGGCATAAAGGAGTATAAAAGGAAGACGTTCTAGTTGTTTTAGTGTGTGATCGATAGAGAAATTCCAGAGTCTGAAGCACCTTGATTATTAGTCGATACATTTTGAGCGAAATTGTATACACATAAAGTGTCTATACTTGGTGATACCTTGAGCGAGCGTGGTAGATCATCTACACCTAGAAATCAAGGAAGATCAACGCTGTGACATCTCTTTGTTCATAGTAGAATCCAGCCAATTGGCTGTCAGTGCAGAAGAGTGGACTTAGGCTTGAATCAAGCCGAACCACTATAAACCGCGTGTTCAATTCTCTCTTTCCTTTACTCAGTCTTACGTTGATTATTATTTGTCGCAAATCCTTCAACTGTCTAAGTATTGTGCAAATATCAAGAAAAATCTTTTATATACCTATTCACCCTCCTCTAGGTACTCGTACTAGCTATATCAGTTGCCTCTCACATCAGTATAGTTTCTGACTTAAGAAAGAAATACCTGAACACTGATACCATACTCTTGAGAGTAAACAGGCAATCCAAGTTCCACATTTGCTTCCATGGAAGAATGCCCACCATCCTGCAGGTTATAGGCACATAATATGTGCCTCAAACCTATTCCTCTCCTTTGTGCCCTCAGGGGTAGACCAGCACGGCCCTACTAGCTGCTTCTATCTGCTACATCGCAAGTGCAAGCTGGTTGCAGTTGCATCTAGCAGATCCAAACATGTCTCCTGGGATGCATATACCCTCACAAGGACATCTTGATCACCTCCAACGTTGCTCTGTTCAGGAGTCAAACAATAAAGTATGAATCACATGATGGGAAATATTGCTATCTGAAGGGAGGACATAAAATACGAAGAACTAGAGACACTGCTTTTAATAAAAAAAAATACGACATTCCTATATCAATTGCAGACACAAACAGGCCCCTTATCAATCATTTCATAGACTATAAGAAAGAATTATTGTTCCCAACAATTCACTAAAATCCTAACAATCATTTCTCCCAGTGTTAACTTTCTTGTCCAGACAAAATTTGTTATCCGACTAAGATAAATTTTGGTACTCCAAATTATGATTGACACATGATTAGACTTTTTTTTACAAGCTTCCAAAAACATTTAATGGAGTTCCACCCAAAAGATACCATCAATTTTTTAGTGGTGTGATTATTCAACTCTAAAGCTTGACAGCCTGCTCTAGTAAAATCATTGTCAAACAAAATCATGCAATGGGAATACATAAGATGAAGGGCAAATTGAAGTTGGGCTGAAAAATTGGACTGCTACAAACAAGATCTTCTAAGTTTACAATTAATCAATTCAAACCTCTCTGTTCAATAGTTTCTGAATTCTTAAAACAGTTTTAGCAATTAGCTCATAATCTATCTCAAATTGACCATTGCAATTTGCTCAATTCCATCTAATATCGACCTATAGCAATGGGCTGTAAAAGGCCCCACATTGTTGGTAATCTTGAAGCAGCAGCACATTCAACTCATTTATCTCTTTTCCAGCCGTACCTTTAAATTTATGCATCCAATGAGCAATGAATCATTTCTAAGTCACACAGTATAAGAAGCTTCTCAATAGACAAGTCAGAATACAATCTAGATGTTCTATCCCTATTTCCTGGTGATAATGCTGAGAATGCACCTCATACTCAGCCTCAGTAAGTGGTCAACTTACATTCAGACATGGGTTTTGAAATGAGGTATATACAAGAAAATGTACATAAAGATAACTGCAGTCACAGGCTCATTGACAAATTTTGACAAGAATCCTGGCCATTCATAACTGTATACTAATCTAACGACACCATACACATAAAAAATTGTGAGAAACAACTCTTCAGAACCCCAAAAACCACTGATCTGCATGGTGTTGACGAGTGGAATATCAGCCACAAGCTTAAAGCATAAACTAAACTTGAGACATCAACAGACCAAAATAGCTTATGCTTCTCTCCCTTTTGCTATGCAAAACAACAGCCCAACAATAACCCATAAGAGACTCTTTTTTCCCACCCCACCCAGGGTTCCAAGGTTTCTACTCTACTCTTCATTTATCCACTCCCAAAAAGGGGAGATGCCGCAGCAACAACATCTTGACCAAAAGAGCCATCACTTAAGAAGTGACGGTTGCAGCTGAAATTGGATTTGATCGTCCTTAAAAAGTATTTTGCATTGGATTGCTGGGAAGAGAATATTTACCTGATTAGATCAGCAATAGATGCATTTTTCAAGTTCTCCCGCTGTGCAAACCCATGAAGCTTACGTAATCTTGCCATGGAGCCACCATCACCCACTACCTCACAAAGAGAACTGCCACAGGTTAGCGAACACAGCAAGGTCGACAAAAGCCTCTGTATGCCCAGCTCTTTTCAGGGCACCGCCCTCCCTGTACTTCAATGGGAAAACATGTCCCGGCCTCTCGAAATCTTCAGGCTTTGGAATCTCTAGACGCAAGAGCCAAAGCTGTCGCTGCCCTGTCACGCATTGATATGCCTGTAGTCGTCCCATGCTCTCCCATGCTCTGCATCCTATAACAATATTGCTTGACTACCATCCATCACAAGGTAAGAGGAGATGATTAAAGAAAATAACTAAGATGATCGAAGGCTATTAGGAAATCAAGAATTCGAGAAAACAATATTGCTCTACTAAACTATAAAAGTGGGCGTTATCTATCATTACTTTCGAAAATTGATTGTCCCTACCTGAAGGAACCAGTACCAGTCAATTATCTTCAACTAAGTTTTGATAAAAAAAAAAAAAACTCAGGGATTGAAAAATAGATTTAGGGGAATAAAAGCACATACCGCGATCACGGTGAATGCAGTCCGAAGCTTGTCTTCATCCTCCCTCTGATGCACCATCAGAGGAACTTGCAAACGCTCCAAATTTTCCCTCTTTCATGCTCGCACAACCAATCCCAAAACGCCATACTTCACAACGAAATGCCATAAGCCTAAGGCGCTGCCATTATAAGATCACCCTCAATTCCGTCTGTCCCCATCGCCGACCGCCACTACAAATCTGAAACCCGAAGCGTCTCACTCTCCGGTACCACCGCAGTTAGATCAGACGAAAGACCAATTCACGAAGAAGGGTCGGTCGGAAGCAGCAGAATTGGAGGATTACGAGTCTCGGCAGCCTCAGCAGGAAACAAGGCCGCTCGGATCTTCGCCATGAAGATCGAACACCGACTAGAGTTTGGATTTGGGGCTTTTCCGGCCGTAGACAAAAGCCCTGAATTCGAAACGATCGGGCACTGGCATTGTCAATCTGTGGGGAATCTTTCAGCAGAAAACGCAAGCGTTTGATGAAGGTCGCTTTTTGGAGAGTCTTTATCCGATGGAGATTAGAATCTGAGGAGATAATAAAAGAGCAATTCTGCACTGATATCAACTTGGACCATCTTCTACCTTCAGATTTGAAGTGGCGATGGAAAGAAGATGGATGGAGGGAAGTGGGGGAAGAAAGAGGAGGAAACGGGGTGTAGGCTTTGCGATGGATGAGCTCACCGCAACGGCGTTACAAAATAAGAAGGGTCTTTCTCTTCTCCCTTGACGACGAGAGTCTCCCACTTTAGAATTTTTTTTTTTTATTTTATTCAAAGAGTAATGATTAAAAGAAAATTTCTACTGGGCCCCAAAATATTAATAGAAAATACAAAAGGAGGTGGCACGAAATGATCTGGGTCGTACTAGGCCCGTCTGAACTGCCCTCCCGCCATCCCTACTTTCCTGCACTCATCTGTACACACTCGCCTGCAGACGCTGCTCCGAGAAGACGTGTGGCATTAAAAAAAAAAAAAAAAAGCATGAATATAATGTACAAGAACTCATGTGTACTCATACGTATTCCTTCACTATACTAGCTATTATTAGTTTTTGAACATTTTAAAATAATAGTTTTGTGATAGTTATTACATTAAGTTATTAGACTAGATAAATCAATCATATTTAGATATACACATGTTTAAGCGATACATATAAATTTAACCATTGAAAATTATTGATCAATTTACAGTTATACTCGCTCTACATCAAGACGATGGCAACAACAAAATTTCTCCCTTGCCCCTTTTCTGTGAACCTCCTAAAACATGTCATTCTCCCTCTTATCACCTCCGTAGGTGCTACTCCCTCATGAGAGACAATGCCTCGCCCAAACAAATTAGTTATGCAAATCCATTCTATCAAACTAGAGCCTATGAAAGCAAGCACGAAACAAATTACTCACGCTGATCATATTCACTCCCACCCACCAAAACAACTGAACAAACCCAAAATCAACTTGAATCAGCACCTCCTTCCACTTCGATTTGAAAATAAAAAGGCAAGAGACGACACTTACCTCCGCTTTCCCAGGGATTATGCAACGCCACACCATCATATTGATTGTAGCATTGGGCAAACTCTCTGGCTTCGCGATGAAACCCATTACAAGGTACAAGAAAAGATGATTGAAGAATAATTACTAAGCATCATATGACATATACCACAGTCACGGTGAAGCTTATCGTCATTCTCCCTCTGATTCACCATCAAAGGAAGTTGCAAGCGCTTCAAATCTTTCGCCTTTCATGTTCACACAAACAATCCCAATGCCGTATCCCACGATAAATGCTATAGCGTAAGGTGCTGCAATTGTAAGATCACCCTCGATTCTCTCTGCCCTCATCGTCTACCTCCGCTACAATCTGGAATTCGGTTCCGATTGTGACATGGTCAGTTATGGATGGACAATTAAAATCCACTCGACAATGTAATGCAGAGAGCACACCAACCTTTCCTTGGCGGATGTCCTCGATCGCTGTTGGAATAGAAGCAAAGCCGGTCGTGGTCGGTCCAAGTCATATTTATCTTCTTACAGATGGAAACAAGTGCTCATGGGGCACGGTATCAGCCGAAACCACTCCAAGCGCTACTACATTGAGCTACAATTCAATGCCGACTAATTCATCCCCAAGCAGAGTCTTGCTCCTGGTAAGCTACTCCATCACTATCTTAGTGAAAAGATAGAGTGTCACTTGAATTGAGTACTAACCAAAAATACAATTAATGGCAGTAACTGTTTTGAAAATGCTTTACATTGCGGGTTAAGATCAATGGCTTTCATGAGCCTCTTAAGACTGTTGACTTAAGCCTGCCTTGTGTGCTTTCTTTCCAAGGGCGCATGCTTACATTGTTGTCCTTCTTTCGGCATACATTGGTTGTTCAAACGTCTACCCATGTGCAGCATGTTCCCGGTCAATTGCCAGGCAACATATTCAAGAAAACAAGAAAGAGGGAACTCTTAAGTATTCAGACAGGTCGTAGCCAATGAAGCTCTCAAGATATACGCAGGAAATCTGAGTGTTCTTCTCTGTTGGTTGGCCAGCATTTACTAGAGAAACTCATTTGTGTGTAGGAAATGTCTGTGTGTTTGAGCTCATTGATAGGGATGATGCTGTGTTCAAAGTCTCCATCTTCAATAGTGGTGGTAAGGATCAAATTCACATTGATTGAGATGTCGATCGGACGTGTTACTCTAGACTATTCACAACGTCAATATGAATTGAAGATATCTAATTATGCCTCCTTTATTCAGCTTGTGCGAATTGATGAAAATGATTTTGTTCATGTTTTATTGTTTCTTGGTGCAAGTTTTGGTTCTATATTTTCATCTTGGTAAGAATCCCTCAAATTTGGCGCTTCTTTTAAGGTTTCTGGTTGCTCAACTGCCCTGCAGGGTTTAATATGTATTTTCTTGACTTGCTAACATTTTGTGTTTGTCGCGACCTATATTTCGGGTGCACTACCTAAAACTAGGTTAATGGACTGCTAAGTTTTTACACTTAGCTCGGGCTCTCCCAAGCCCATACCAATTCACGACTCAAGGTTTAAGTTTTTTAACATGCAAAAGATTATTATCTAGGAGTCGCCACTAATTAGTTTAGGGTAGGTCAATTAGACACCTAAGTAAAATAAAGGGAGATTTATTTTACTCCTATGAACCAAGGACTATGGGTACGGGGACTTGGTTACATTAGACTTCTCTAATGCCCTTTCGGTACCATTTCTTTTTTAATTTTCAAAATTATTTTTGTAGGCAGCTAATTTATTTTAACCTAAATTACTATCATGCAAAGATGCGATCACACAAGTGCTCAACCATTATTAGAATTTCAACAAATGAAATAAATTGTATCACATGAGGTTAACAATTTTTGGGTTTTTTTTATATTTTTTTATAAAATGCATTTCTAATTACATGACCTAATTTTACTAATAAGCGAATTCTAATTAAATGATCATATTATGCAAACTACTTAATATGCACCTCATGACCTAATTTTACTAGTAAATAAATTCTGATTAAATGCTTCTATTATGCAAAGTAATTAACATGCGCCTAGTATTTTTGCATTTTTTTATTGAAATTCAGAATTTATGAAAACCCTAATTAATCTATCTAAAAAGGGGCTAATTTTCTAATTTATTCTAGGGATTAATTTGACTTAAACCCTATCCTATCTTAAAAAATTATTTTTTTTAGAAAAATGGGATTATTGAAATGTGCGAAGATTATCTTGAATCATTCCTAATCTATTCCTAAAATTATCTAAAAATGCGATCCTAAAAATGGAATCCTAATTTACCAAACCTACATGTCTAATTTACTAATTCTATATGTTCATGTAGAATTTTGATTTTTTTTTATTTTCTGATTTTTTTTAGTCTTTTTTCAAAAGATAAGTAATCATTGAATAAATATTAAATCAAGGCTATCAACAAAATAAAGGATTAAAATAATCGAAAAAAAATAACCTGTTGTCTCACAGTCAAATTAACAATTATCTTAACCCTAATTATCACAACAAAGGAATCAAAATAACTAAAAATTTGATCCGAAGTCTTACGGATCAAATTCTTCGGATCAAATTTATAATTATAATGATTTAATAATTGAAATTCTACCAAAAAGCCCAAAAATTAATGTAATTAAAAAAATGATCCGATGTCTCTCGGATCAAATTAGTAATTCCAATAATTCCGGGCAAAATCCCTGTGGATGATGCCTACAATATGCATAAAATGAAAATCACATCCCTGTACAATAATATTGAAACTTTAAAAAATAAACTAAAATAGCATAAAATAGATTTTAAAAGAAAATAATAACAAAAGCCACCTAAAGGGGGACTTGGAAAGAGGGAGCAACGGCGCCGATCAGTGAGGGGAGGAGCACGGCGGAGGGCAGGCGGGAAGCGCAGCGGCGTCAGGCTCCGGCGGCGAGATCTCAAGCGGTGGGCGAGTTGCGGGCCGGTGCTGGGATCAACGAACAAGCGGAGGACGGCGAATTGAGGTGCAGCGGAGACTGTACGGGCTGTTGGTGCAAGCAGGTGGCGCTCGGCAAGGTCAGGAATGGCAGGCTTCGTCGGAGCTCCGGCGTCGAGCTAGGCAGCAGCTGGTCGCGGGTGCAGAGGCGCGGCGGTGGGCGTCAAAGGCACGCGGCAGCGGCGTTGAGGGAAGCAGCAACGGCAGGTCGGGCTTGATATAGCTAGTACGAATACCTAGAGGGGGGTGAATAGGTATATAAAAGATTTTTCGGATGATTGCACAATATTTAGACAGTTGAAGGATTTGCGATAAATAATAATCAACGCAAGACTGAGTAAAGGAAAGAGAGAAATGAACACACGGTTTATAGTGGTTCGGCTTGATTCGAGCCTACATCCACTCTTCTGCACTGACAGCCAATCGGCTGGATTCCACTATGAACAAAGAGATGTTACAGCGTTGATCTTCCTTGATTTCTAGGTGTAGATGATCTACCACAGTCGCTTAAGGTATCACCAAGTATAAACACTCTCTGTGTATACAATTTCGCTCAAACTGTATCGACTAATAATCAAGGTGCTTCAGACTCTGGAATTTCTCTATCGATCACATTTTTTCACAACTAGAACGTCTTCCTTTTTATACTCCTTTATGCCATCATACCGTTGGCACTTACCAAAGGAATTCCTCCAATCTACCCGTTGGACGGAATCAATTAAGGAGATCATTCGAGCTATAAAAGGAACGACGATAGCCCATCAATCTGTTCGCCCATACAATCGGGATCTTGGTTTCCAAGAATAGAACATTCCAAGAATATTTCGTCGACCACTTTGGATCTTCAATTGATCTAGATACAAATAAAAGAATCCGATATATTTATCCAACCAAGAGATCTTCTCCGTAGGATAGGATTAAATCCTTAACCATAAACTTCGGCTCTGGATTTCCTTCATCACTGGATTAGAAAGACTGTCAGTGAGAATAGTCTTGAGTCTTGAGTCTTGAATCTTGAGTCTGGTGATCAGAAAGTCTTCAAACTTTAAACTAGACGATCTACAGATATCCGGACTAGACGATAGAAACGTTTTGTCAGCTTCAAAATATTCTGAAAGATTTCTCCAACAATCTCCCCCTTTTTGATGGTGACAAAACTTTCCCGTAGATTTGAACCACTTTGACCTGCAAAAACATTTCTCAAGCAATATGGCTATCTCATAAAGATTAATAAAACAACCGACTCGCATCCACAAAAAATTGGTTAGTCTTTCATGAGTAATACCATATAACAACACTTGATATAAATGCAAACAGTCAAGCATCTAAATCCACAGTCAATTCAAGTTCACACCCAAGTTCACTCAAGTCATACTCAAAAACAAACATATTCAACCACACAAAAAAAAAACAAATTTAAAGTCAAAGTTTAAGGTTGGTTGGTTCAAATTGCTTCTCCCCCTTTTTGTCATCATTAAAAAGGTGAGAAAGGAGTCAGGTCTGCTTGGGAATGCGCAAGATCTGGAAATCTCCCATGGACTGGACTACACCTTCTAGCCTCTTCAAGTCTTCCCTTAGTTGAGCTACCTCCTCTCCTTTGGCATTGGCTTGAAGTTGTAGAGCGAGGTCTTTCATTTTGTCCTCTAGGGTAACTGAAGATGCTTGTCCAGCATTCTTTATGGCTTGAATTTCACAGTCCAGAGCATAGATTTGGCCACGCATTTCCAGAAGAATATCAAGAATACGATGAAAATCTGCAGAATTGTCAGTCTGCGTACTCGCATTTGCTTTCTCAGATGGGATGAATGCAGACGATGGCGCTTCTGTATAATTTTGCAGATTTGATGTTGACGTATCGTGTCCTTCTTCAGGCAATTGAGAAGCCTGAAACTCTTCTGGGTCTGCTGGAGATTGTCTTAGACCTTCACTATTGGCAGCATGAGATGTGGATCTTTCTTTCTCGCCAACTCCCCCTGTCTCTAGGACCTCAAAAGGGGAAGAGTGATGATCATGCTCTTCTTGATTATCCTTCTCTCCAGATTCTGCTGCAAACTTTTCTTTCTCTTCTTCGCCTTCTTCTTCAGCTTCTTGCTCCTTCTCTCTCTGCTCTGCTTCTTCTCTGAGCTTGGCTTGCTCCTCTTCTTCTCTCTGTTTCTTCTGAAGTTCTGTCGATTGAGGTACATAAGGTCTGGTTCTTATCAAGGCAGTGATTGTGAGATCTTCCTCCTCATCTTCATCCTCCAAGATGAGTGATTTCTTCTTTTTGGATGGGGCACCAATGGCCTCCTTCCCTTTTCTCTTTGAAGCAGACGGAACTGGAGTCTTCACTCTGAATTTCTCCATTGCCTTGGAAAGTTCTTGCAGACGCATCTTCATTAACATCTTCAAACCTACCAGTATCTTATCGCACGGTCGAACACAAAGTGAATGTGGTGGTTCAATATTCATGTGTCTGAAGATCTTGGTCACTAGACCTGGGTAAGGCAATTGTCCCTTGTCTTTCGACATTGCTCTGTACATATGAAAGAGAATGGTGTGAGGAAGAGAGAACTTCATCCCTGAGTTGATTGCGTACATCAATTTTGCCTCTGAATTAGACACATCAGTCTTTGATGTAGACTTGGGCCTGATGCAATTGATCACAATTTTGTGCAGCACGATATTGATGGCACGCATCCTTGAATAGATGATTTTTTCTTCTACATCTCTATGTTTGACAAGTTCCAATGAGGCACGAGCAACTGAGACTTTGATTGGTTGATAACGTCCTCGTTCAACTCCAATTATGTCCGCCAACATGTCCACGTCTACCACATAATCCTGGTCTCTAACACTGAATGATATTCTATTTGCATCTATAAAGCTGAGATTCGAATAGAAATACGCAGTCAGTTGTGCATAACCGTCTGTGGTATCAGTGCAGAATTGCTCAAGTTGAAGCAATTTGAATTTCTCCCTTAAGTTCACGTTAACGGCATCCAAGAAATCGAAATCGACACTCCTAGGGTTTATCACCCCTCGTTTCAGCAGTCTGAAGAACAGATTCTCCTGTTCCTTCGATTTAAACAACTCCATCCTTTTTCCCTTCACCTTCGCAGCAACACCCATTCTAGGTTGAAAATCACTTGAACATTTTATCATCATCGTTCCCATCGCCGGATTTGGTCCCGACATACGAGGGTCACTTGGAATGTTCGCAAGTGCTTCCTCGGCCTTTCCCTTGGGAGCAATTCCCAAATCCTCCATTTTTCTCAGAAAGATATACTCATTCCCATAATTCTTATCTTTGAGAAAATCATCCACGTAGTTCAATGGAGTTCCTGTACTTTTCAACGCACGGTAGAGTTTGTAAATATGAGAGGGTTTTTGGACTCTTACAGGGTCTGCGTCCTCGATTATCTCTTCCTCCGGTTGTTGACCCGCACCTTGTGGGGTAGATGGCGTTGAGTGACGTGGTGAAGAGTGAATCGGGCTCTGTTGCTGACTTGATAATTCTTCCTCTTCGGTGAGATCAAAATGGGTAGGACCCTCCTTCATTCTCTGTGGTCCCCTGTTCGCGATTCTTGAAGACTTCCTCGAAGAAGACATCCTTCCGTGTCGCTGAAAGATTCCTTTACTTGCTTTCCCAAGAAAAGATGACAACTTTCTCGAAGATGAACATGAAGTAGAAACCGGATTGGGAGGAGAATGCTTTTTAGGGTTTTGAAGATTGAAAATGAAAACTGTATATATATATATATATATAACTCAGCTTTGAAAAAGGAAGTTCAATCGGCACAAGGAAAGTGTATGAATACCTCTTTTCAAAATCAATAACTGCCAAAATTAATCCTTTTGAAAAGACAAGTTTTTGTTTTTCACAGAGACTACAAAATAACTGAACGAAAGATCATACCTTTTCGAGTTTAGATAAAATAGCAACTTACAGTCTATATCTATGAATGTCTGAGTCTGAGGATTTAGAGTCTGAGAGATTAGAGTCTGATGATCATCAACTTTCTGAGTCTGAGGGTTGGAGAGTCTCTAGACTTTAACTTCTTCGAGCTTCAAAATGTTGAGTCTGGAACGGATAAAATCGAATTGATTTTTCTCCAAAGGCTTTGTGAATATATCCGCTAGTTGACTTTTTGAATCAACAAATTGAATCGAGATTTCTCCATTTTGAATATGGTCTCTAATGAAGTGATGTCGAATCTCTATATGCTTTGCTCTTGAATGAAGAATTGGATTTTTGGTGAGATTGATTGCGCTGGTGTTGTCACATTTGATTTCTGTGCATGAGTCTTCAATCCCAAAGTCTTGTAGCTGTTGTTTTATCCATAGAATTTGCGAACAACAGCTTCCAAGGGCTACATACTCTGCTTCTGTTGTTGAGAGAGCTACAGTGCTTTGTTTCCTTGAAAACCAAGACACTGTTCTACTTCCAAGCAACTGGCAAGTTCCTGAAGTACTCTTTCTATCAACTCTACCGCCGCCGTGATCTCAAGCGTCGAATATCCCGAAGATTAAAGTCTCCCTTCTTAGGATACCAAAGACCGATACTTGAAGATGAAGCAACGTATTTAATGATACGTTTTGCAGCACCGAGATGGGATTCTTTAGGATCTGATTGAAACCTAGCACGAGATGCAAACACTCAACAAAATGTCGTCTAGAAGCGGTTAGATAAAGAAGTGAACCGATGATGCTCCCGTACAGCTTTTGATCAACTTTCTTCCCTTCTTCATCTTTGTCTATCTTCAAAGAACTTGACATTGGTATATCAGTCTTCTTGCAATTTTCCAATCCAAACCTTTTGACAAGATCATTAGCATATTTTTCTTGGTAAATGAAAGTTCCTTCCTTCAATTGCTTTACTTGAAGACCAAGAAAGAATGTTAATTCTCCCATCATACTCATTTCAAACTCATCCTGCATAGACTTAGAAAATTTCTTGCATAGACTTTCATTAGAGGATCCAAAAATAATATCATCCACATATATTTGAACAAGTAAAAAACTTTTGATATCCTTTTTGATAAATAAAGGAGTATCTACTTTACCTTTGACAAAACCATTATGTAATAAAAACTTACTCAGTCTGTCATACCAAGCTCGAGGTACTTGCTTTAAACCATACAAGGCCTTTTTCAGTCTGAAGACTGAGTATGGTTTCTTTGGGTCTTCAAACCCAGGTGGTTGTTCCACATAAACTTCCTCTTGGATAAATCAATTTAGGAAGGCACTTTTGACGTCCATTTGGAATAACCTGAAATTTTTATAACAAGCAAACGCAAGTAATAGTCGAATAGCTTCTAACCTTGCTACAGGAGCGTAAGTCTCATCATAGTCTATTCCTTCTTCTTGCGTGTATCCTTTTGCCACGAGTCTTGCTTTATTTCGTACGACTTTACCTTTTTCATTCATCTTGTTTCTGAACACCCATTTGGCTCCAATAATAGTTTTACCTTTCGGTTTAGATGTCAATTCCCAGACATCATTAATGTTGAACTGTCTGAGCTCCTCTTGCATAGCTTCGATCCAGCTTTCATCAGATAAAGCTTCTTCTATGCTTTTTGGTTCAATTTCAGAAATGAGAGCCACAGCACTAGACTCTTCACGTCTTTTGGATCTGATGCGAATTCCTTCATTAATTTCGCCGATAATGAGTTCTTTGGGATGACTGGACTTATGCTTCTAGTTACAGGTTGATTTGTCTGGATGATGATCTCTTTCTTTATTTGAATCTTCATGAACATCTTGATGCTGATCTTCCAGAGTCTGAGATACTTCTTGAGTTGTAAGCTTTGGAGGGTCTGGAGCAAGTTCAGACTCTTCATACTGAGTCTGACTGGATTCATCTTGCGTAGAGTCTTGAAATTTGACATTCATTGACTCCTCAACAGACTGACTCTTCTTGTTATAGACTCTATAGGCTTTGCTTGATGTAGAATATCCAAGGAAGATGCCTTCATCTGATCTTTCTTCAAACTTACCAACTCGATCTTTTGCATTTTTCAATATAAAGCATTTGCAACCGAACACATGAAAATATGAAACAATGGGCTTCTTACCTTTGAATAATTCATAAGGGGTTTTCTCTAGAATAGGTCTTAGGAAGACTCTATTGATGATATAGCATGATGTTGAAACAGCTTCAGCCCAAAATCGTGAAGAAACTTTACTTTCAATTAAGAGAGTTCTAGCCATTTCTTGAAGAGATCTATTCTTTCTTTCCACAACTCCATTTTGCTGAAGAGTGTATGGAGAGGAGAACACATGCTTAAATCCAGATTCATCACACAATTTTGTAAAATCTTGATTTTTAAATTCACCTCCATGATCTGTTCTTATACTTGAGATAACACATCCTTTTTCATTTTGAACCTTTTTAGCAAATTTTTCAAAATACTAAAAGGTTTCTGACTTACTTGCAAGGAAATATACCCAAGTAAAACAGAGTAATCATCCACAATTACTAGGCAGTATTTCTTACCTCCAATAGTCGGGTTCGGTTGGTCCAAAGAGATCCATATGCAGCAAGAATGTAGTACATGATTAGTAGAGATATGATTTATTGGCTTAAATGAATTTCTTACCTGCTTTCCCAGAATACATGGTGTGCATGGATCGGACTTTTGGTATGGTAATTTGGGTAGACCTCGAACAAGCTACTTTTATGAGATTTTGGCTAATTGCTTCATATTGACATGATCAAGCTTTCTGTGCCATAAGCTTGCTTCATCTTGAACTGAGATTAGGCATTGCGATTCATTTAGATTCATGTCTAAGAGGTAGATATTTCCATGTCTTTGACCCATGAAAGACTGAGTAGAGTCTTTACTGATTCCAGAACATATTCCTTCTTGAAAGGAGATCTTGAAGCCAGTATCACACAATTGGCTAATGCTGAGAAGGTTATAGTTGAGTCCTTCCACTAGAGAAACATTGCTTATTGTGAGATTTCCAATTTTCACAGTTCCAAATCCAACAATGCTTCCTTTGCCGTTTCCTCCAAATGAAACATTTCCACCATTTACTTGAACAAGCTTTATGAAGCAATTTGAGTCTCCTGTCATGTGTCTCGAACATCCGCTGTCAAGATACCACTTTACCTTTTTCTTGACGGAGACCTGCATTTAAAAGAGAGTCTCAAGCTTTCTTTGGTACCCAAATTTTCTTGAGTCCTTTGGTGTTAGTAGGATAAACATCATTAGGCCATACTTTCTTAACAGGCTTACAAACCATAGGACATTCTTTTTCAAAGTGATCTTGACTGTTACACTTTGAACACCTTAGAGCATTTCGACCTACAGACTTTACAAAAACTTTCTTGAAATGATTTTTGTAAGCCTCTCTCGACGGTCTTTTCTTAATCCTTTCTTTTACTTTAGGAAAATCAATCAAGGGAATTGTTTCTGCTGTCATACCTAGACCGGACTTATTAAAGTAAGGTTTTTGAACTGAAAGAACTTTTTCAAGTTTTTCAGACCTATCGAAAATTTCTTTGAAATATTTGATAAGTCGTTTTTAGAAAATCATTTTCTTTCAAAAGATTATCTTCTTTTTCTTTAAGAGTAGAAACATTCAAGTCTAAACTTTTAACTTTTTCTTCTAAAATGATTTCCTTTTGTTTTAGAGCTGAGTTCTCCTTTTTAAGTTCGGAAATTCTTTTGAGAGAAGTCTTAAGACTAAAACACAGTTCATCAATGTATTTAGAGACTTTGACAGGAATTTTAAAATCACTTATCTCGAATTCGCTGTCTGAGTCTGATCCAGAATCCGAGTCTGAGTCTGAGTGTGCCATCAAACATATGTTGGCATATTCATTATCACTTTCTTCACACTCTGTATCACTCCAGGTTTCGGCTTTGAGAGCTTTTCGAAATTTTTCAGCTTTTCCTCTTTTCTTCTTCAAAAGAGGACAGTTGGGTCTGATGTGTCCCTTTTTCTTGCATTCGAAGCAAACTACATCTTTGTTTGGTTCCTCATCATCAACAGACTTGGTCTGCTGTCTTTGGAAACTTTGTTTCTTTGAGTTGAACCTTCTTCCTTTTCTATTCAATTTTCTGAATCTTCTTATCATGAGAGCAAGCTCCTCATCGTCCAGATCATCTCCTGAATCTGTATCATCAGAATCATCATTTGATTTTAATGCAATGGATTTCTTACCTCTTGGATCTTCGTCTTCATTAATTCGTTCCACTTCATAAGACTGAAGAGTTCCAATCAGCTCGTCGACAAATAGTGGCATAATTCTTTGTGTCTCTCTTATTGAGGTCTTTATATGATTCCAATCCTTGGAGAGTCCACGCAGTAACTTGTTCACTTTCATGGGATCAGAAATTTTTTGACCTTGATTCTCAAGACCATTGACAATATCTGTAAACATGTCAGTTATAGATTCTCCTGGTTTCATTTTGAAGGCTTCATATTGACCGAGGAGAATGTTAATTCTTGTCTCCTTCACTCGATCTGTTCCTTCATAGGTGATATGTAATCTGTCTCATACTTCTTTTGCTGTAACACAAGAAGATATTCTGTTATATTCAGTTGGTGATAAAGCACAATATAAAGAGTAAATTGCTTTTGCATCGAGTACTTGTCTCTTGTTTATCTCTTCCTGAGTCATTCCGCTGGTTTCAACTTCTTTCCCTCTTTCAGAGACTGATGCAGCAATTGGAGTGATTCCTCTTTCCACAACGTCCCATTCCAGAGGATCCTTTGATCGTAGGAAAGCTTTCATCTTGTTCTTCTAGATGTTGTAATCCTTTCCATCAAAGTAGGGTGGTCTGGTATTGCTTTGTCCTTCCACCAGCCCTGGTGCCAGCATACTAGCCATGGATATTTTACTACGAAGTAAGACACTTCAAATAAAGTAAGAACACGAGCTCTGATACCAATTGATATAGCTAGTACGAATACCTAGAGGGGGTGAATAGGTATATAAAAGATTTTTCGGATGATTGCACAATACTTAGACAGTTGAAGGATTTGCGATAAATAATAATCAATGCAAGACTGAATAAAGGAAAGAGAGAAATGAACACGCGGTTTATAGTGGTTCGGCTTGATTCGAGCCTACGTCCACTCTTCTGCACTGACAGCCAATCGGCTGGATTCCACTATGAACAAAGAGATGTTATAGCGTTGATCTTCCTTGATTTCTAGGTGTAGATGATCTACCACACTCGCTCAAGGTATCACCAAGTATAAACACTCTCTGTGTATACAATTTCGCTCAAACTGTATCGACTAATAATCAAGGTGCTTCAGACTCTGGAATTTCTCTATCGATCACATTTTTTCACAACTAGAACGTCTTCCTTTTTATACTCCTTTATGCCATCATACCGTTGGCACTTACCAAAGGAATTCCTCCAATCTACCCGTTGGACGGAATCAATTAAGGAGATCATTCGAGCTATAAAAGGAACCTGACGATAGCCCATCAATCCTGTTCGCCCATACAATCAGGATCTTGGTTTCCAAGAATAGAACATTCCAAGAATATTTCGTCGACCACCGGATCTTCAATTGATCTAGATACAAATAAAAGAATCCGATATATTTATCCAACCAAGAGATCTTCTCCAGAGGATAGGATTAAATCCTTAACCATAAACTTCGGCTCTGGATTTCCTTCGTCACTGGATTAGAAAGACTGTCAGTGAGAATAGTCTTAAGTCTTGAGTCTTGAGTCTTGAGTCTTGAATCTTGAGTCTGGTGATCAGAAAGTCTTCAGACTTTAAACTAGACGATCTGCAGATATCCAGACTAGACTGATAGAAACGTTTTGTCAGCTTCAAAATATTCTGGAAAGATTTCTCCAACAGGGCTCTAGTGGTGCTGCAGTGGGATGGCGACGATCGATGGATCACAGGGGCGCGGCGTCTAGCATAAGTGGCGCAGGCGCTTGGACAGAGGAGGTACGGTGGCGCGGCGAGGTCAGGAGCGGCAAGCTTCGGAGCTCCGACGTCAAGCTGGGCAGCAGCATGTCGCGGGTATAGAGGCATGGCGGCGATGGGAGACGCGTGTGGCGGGTTCAAAGGAGGAAGATGAACAGTGACTTTATTTTGCTTTTTTCTTCTTCTTTTTTTCTCTCCCTCTGCTCTAACCTGCCTCTCACGTCACTTCTCTCTCTCAGCACATTTTACTGACTTTTCCCTCTCTTTTCTTGGTCAGAGAAAGAAAAGAGAAATGTTTTCTCTGACCAAGATGGATGAAAGCTTTTTTTTTTTCTTGCACGAATTTCCTTCTCAAATTTTTCTCTCCATTTTTCGAAAATTGCCCCCCCTTCGAATATTGTGCAGGTCAACCCCTTTTTATAGTGGTTCCAATCGGCCACTTTCTATGGAAAATTTTAAACTTCCATCTTCTATTGCATTAAATCATGGATGCAAATCGGAGCATGATTTCGCAATCAGCTCGATTTTGCATCGATTCCTTCCATTTTATCAAAATCATTGCCATTTGTTCACTTGATCTTAAAATTGTTGCTGCATTTAATAAAATCCGGGCATCCATTAGAATTCCATATTTCCTTGCATACTTCAATCAAATCAATTTCCCCCATTTTCATTTTTTTCTTTTTATTTGTTCAAAATGCAATTTTATTTCTCCAAAATTAGGTGTCAACAGCTGCTCCTCTTTGAAGGTGAGCTTGTAGAGGTTGCCTTCAAAGACAAATTGAGACCTAATTTTAATGACTATTTGTTTTTTGTTTTTTTTGTTTTTTTGGAAAATGAATCCCATTTTGAAATGAAATTTATATGATGCATGGAAATGCTAATGCAAATGATAAAGGAACTTACCTGGAATTACTTACCTTCAGGGATGGTAGAGTTACTCAAGATAGATTAGTGTTACATGTCCAGGACCCGTACCATTCTACGGTCGCCCGGAATAGTAACATGACTTCGTAAAGTGACTGCTTTCCAGGACTCGTACAATTCTACGGTCGCCCAGTATGGCATTGTTTGGTTGTGTCTAGGACCTGTACCATTCTATGGTTGCCTAAACGAAAAAAAAAAAAAAATGATTTTTCGAGACCCGTACAATTCTACGGTCGCCTGAATGTTTTCTAGGACCCGTACCGTTATACGGTCGCCTTGACGAAAAAATGATTTTTCAGAACCGTACCATTCTACGGTCGCCTAAACTAAGGTTGTCTATGACCCGTACCATTTTACGGTCGCCTAAATGGAGATCTGTTTTCCAGGACTCGTACCATTCTACGGTCGCCTGAACTGAGGTTGTCTAGGACCCATACTATTCTACAGTCGCCTAAACGGGGATTTATTTTCCAAGACCCGTACCATTCCACGGTCGCCTGAACTGAGGTTGTCTAGGACCCGTACCATTTTACGGTCGCCTAAATGGGGATCTATTTTCCAGGACCCGTACCATTCTACAGTTGCCTGAACTGAGGTTGTTTAGGACCCGTACCATTTTACGGTCGCCTAAACGAGGATCTGTTTGGCTAGGACCCGAACCATTCTTCGGTCGCCCAGCCTTGCAACAGAGGTCAACTGACCAGGACCCGAACCGTTCTTCGGTCACCTTAATCAGATTGAATATGGAGGAAAATCTTTGGGGGACAACTCAGTCGAGTGTCGGTGTTTTCAAAAGGGACTCTGGGCTATGACAGCACGCTAGGTCAATATAAATGGATATCGGGCTACGAAAGCACGCCGAGTCGATGAAGATGGGCCATGGGCTACAAAAGCACGCCAGGTCAATATAAATGAACATCGGGCTACAAAAGCAAGCCGAGTCGATAAAGATGGGCCCTAGGCTACGAAAGCACGCCAGGTCAATTTACAAGGACACCTTGACCGAGTCAAGTGTCGAGAATGGGTAGAGATACACTTACCTGATGATATCTCTGATTCTTTAAGATATGTCTTTTGAAACTTAGATATCTTGTGGAGGCCTCTCACCTCCTGGTAGAAATAAATTTTGAAACATCAAGGATGCACCTTGAATGTTCATGATGGTTTCTCATGACGCATTTTGAAAGGAATCTGAATATCAGGAGCTCTTGGGTCTTTGAGAAAACATTATCTGTCAGACATGATTAGAGCAAAAATGCATTTACCAATGAAAGAGGCAATTAAGGCTATTCAGGAATGCATACTTGAAAATCTACTAAAGCTTTTATCAATTCAATGAAGATTCATGCATAATGACTCTTGCATCACCCAAATTTCCACTAGAGAGAATTATCGTTCAAGACAACTTTCACTCATGACATGGATTTATTTAAAAATACTAAATGAGAGACTTTCAGTTAGAAGGGACTTTCACTCACTCTCATTTAGAATGGCTATTTTATGAGAATCACTCAATTTTATCATATCGACATGGGTTCGAGTATTCTTGTAAGCGGTACGATCTTACCAATCTGAGAGGTCTTTAACATGGACCATAATGTGGGTTGGTCAATGGCTTAACAAAGGGACTCTTTAAGTCAAGGCTATTGAACGAACAGTTTTGTAATCATCTCCGGGTTTATAAGTCAAGATTCCTGCAAAATGAAAAAGAAATAATCTTGCTCGCACTTCTTCAAGCGATGCTTATAAACATATGAACTCCTAAGTTAATTCAAATGCCCTAATCTAAAGAGACTTTGTAAGGGACGTAACGTAGGTTGGGTTCATGGGTTGAGAAATGAATGGATCATTAGGCTCAAAATGTGTGTAAAATGTGAGAGTTGATGATCATCTTGGGATTGCCATTGGTTTTCTTTTCACCATTGGGGATTGTCTTCATGAAGTACCCCATTGATTGTAGAAATTCAGCATTTGAGTTCTTTGAGTGTTGCTCCATTAGGATTCAATTCTTGTAATTGATAGTCACATATCTTGACTTTCTTCTTTCATCTACGGGCATTGGCCTTGCTTTTACCAAGCACACCGCCTTTTCATGCCCCTAGTTCTCATGCATTTTGTCTTCATTTCTTTTTTCATGGGTATTGGCCTTATTTTTACCAGGCACACTACTTTTTCATGCCCCTTAGTTTTATTTTGAATTCAATTCTTACTTTGAATGACACTTGAACTTTCAAAGGTCCTCATCTGCCTTTTGCCTTGCCCTAGTGTGGGGGATGATCACCAACTTGGTTTAAAGAAATGAAATTGTAGGCTCAAGTGAGCTATGCAAAGGATATAAGTGTATGGGATAGAGAAAGAAATGCTCTTCGTCATCCTAAGGCATTTAAATTAACGCATGATTTCAATGTAATAGCACTACTTGAAGATTGATGCAAGTGAAAGCAAGAAAATTTCAATTCATATTCCTCACCTCATGATGCCATTTGATCTCTTAGTTGCCCCGATGTGGGGTGATTCTTAACAAGGGTAATTTGAAAAGAATATCAGTAAGTGTATGGGCTCAAAAGGGTTAAGCAATGGATCACCTGTAGTGTTTGGGATAGAAAAATGAATTACCTCTCATCATTTCAGTTGCCGTACCTCTTGCGAGAGAACTCTTTACCTTATGGATATGAACCTTCCTACACTCATCTCACAAGTGTATGAATATGGGACTGTGTATAGGATAGGGTTTGCCTTTCATCATCCCGACTCGTCTCATTTAGCATGCTCAATCAATTCCACATCATTCATTAAATTAGTCCATCTTAATGTTATTTAGTGGAATTGGTGGATAAAACATGTAAGGGTCATCATGCAAAACCCTTTTTAAAAAGAACTCAACAACTTTCATGTCAACTTCAAACAGTTTTCTATACTGTAAAATAATTATAAGCATTCATTCAAGGATTCCTCTACAATGGGAATTGCCTCAGCAGTTGATGTCTTTGGATTGTCCATATCATTCAAGACTGAAAATCCACTTTTGCCCCTGCACAAGAGAACGTGCATCAGTATGATACTGCAACATCAAAGTAAATTCAAATTACATATCCATTTTGGCTCGGGTTGAGACTTTATCCCAGTCGGGCCACTACCAAAACCTGTCATGCCCCCAATTTGTCAACTCTTCCACCAGGGAATGATGGTCCTCTTTTACTTGCTCCAAATTTGTTTTTTTTTTTATTTTTTATTACTGCAAGTGTGCTCTAAGCCCGTTGATCACAAGTCAAGTTTATGATCGTTGAAACTTAATATGCTATTTTCAGATGTCCCTTGTCATAACAAGTGATAGAATTATGCTCTGAGACAAGAAGTAAATGAGTCAGACAAACAAACAGATCTAATCTGCAACAAGCTTTGGAATTTTTTTTTGACAATGAAATGCTTTTTGTTTTTGAAAAATTTTTTGGGAGGAAACATGAGAAAGTCTAGTCCTCGGGATTTTTCTGTGGATGATATTTTTCTTTTTCATGGTTGGATATCGTCATTGGACTAGTTTGGTATACTCCATCATGTCCTCAAAATTGGAAATAAAATTGTAATTTCATTGAATAGAATCAAATGAATTACATTTATTGAATGGAAACATGCAACACTCAAGAATTAAAAGAAAAGGAAACTGAAAACATCTCTCAGAAAACAATAAAAATTCCAACGCAAGGGAATGTGCAAAAGCAGTAAAAGAGTTACTCTTGTGGGCCAAGGCCCATCTCTTCAGGGGATCCTTCATCAATGGTTCCAATGATGAGGTCGTCGAATAAGCTTACAACTCCTTCCAGCTCATCATCAGGGTTTTCCGTCTTCAGGGGTGTTGGATCATCCATGCCACCCCATCCATCTAGGACTATCTCACTAGGATCAATGTAGTAGCTGGGAGGGGCCGAATACTTCACCAAATAATCAAACTTGCTACTAGGTTGTCCCAAAGTGTCTATCACTTCCACTTCATCTTGCATCATTCTTGGAGGACCGGGGAATGTCTCGTGAATGCTCGGGGGTAGTGGGTTTTGCCTCCCTCGCCCTTGGTTAGGTGGCGAGTTCCGCATTTCCTGTCTTTGTCCTTCAGAACTTCCCCCACCTCTTCCATGGTGCCCTAATTCAGTAGAACGGGACCTCCGAGGGGCTTTGATAGGGTTCTGATCATGGAAAAATAAATCATTAATCTCACACTCCAACCTGCAAGACAAAGGTTAGCATAGACTACTCACCTTATACCTCCCATCTGCAAGAACATTTAACACCTTATAAATGTTAGGACATACCTAGGATTCTGGCTACCAAACAAAAACATTTTTAAAAGAAAAAGAAAAATTGGCCTAAGTCCACTAAGTGTTTTAACACAAGTCCCCAGCGGAGTCGCCAAGCTGTTGCGACCTATATTTCGGGTGCACCACCTAAAACTAGGTTAATGGATTGCTAAGTTTTTACACTTAGCTCGGGCTCTCCCAAGCCCATACCAATTCGCGATTTAAGGTTTAAGTTTTTTAACATGCAAAAGATTATTATCTAGGAGTTGCCACTAATCAGTTTAGGATAGGTCGATTAAACACTTAAATAAAATAAAGGGAGATCTATTTTACTCATACGAACCAAAGACTATAGGTACGGGGACTTGATTACATTAGACTTCTCTAATGCCCTTACGGTACCATTTCTTTTTTAATTTTCAAAATTATTTTTATAGGTAGCTGATTTATTTTAACCTAAATTACTATCATGCAAAGATGCGATCACACGAGTGCTCAACCATTATTAGAATTTCAACAAATGAAATAAATTGTATCACATGAGGCTACCAATTTTTGGGTTTTTTAAAGATTTTTTTATAAAATGCATTTCTAATTACATGACCTAATTTTACTAACAAGCAAATTCTAATTAAATGATCCTATTATGCAAACTACTTAATATGCACCTCATGACCTAATTTTACTAGTAAATAAATTCTGATTAAATGCTTCTATTATGCAAACTAATTAACATGCGCCTAGTATTTTTGCATTTTTTTTATTGAAATTCAGAATTTATGAAAACCCTAATTAATCTATCTAAAAAGGGGATAATTTTCTAATTTATTCTAGGGATTAATTTGACTTAAACCCTATCCTATCTTAAAAAAAACTATTTTTTTTAGAAAAATGGGATTATTGAAATGTGCGAAGATTATCTTGAATCAATCCTAATCTATTCCTAAAATTATCTAAAAATGCGATCCTAAAAATGGAATCCTAATTTACTAAACCTACATGTCTAATTTACTAATTCTATATGTTCATGTAGAATTTTAATTTTTTTAATTTTTGATTTTTTTTTTTTTTTTTTAAAGATAAGTAATCATTGAATAAATATTAAATCAAGGCTATCAACAAAATAAAGGATTAAAATAATCGAAAAAAATAACCCGTTGTCTCACGGAGTCAAATTAACGATTATCTTAACCCTAATTATCACGACAAAGGGATCAAAATAACTAAAAATATGATCCGAAGTCTTACGGATCAAATTAATAATTATAATGATTTAATAATTGAAATTATACCAAAAAGCCCAAAAATTAATATAATTAAAAAAATGATCCGGTGTCTCTCGGATCAAATTAGTAATTACAATAATTCTGGGCAAAATCCCTATGGATGATGCCTACAATATGCATAAAATGAAAATCACATCCCCACAATAATATTGAAATTTAAAAATAAACTAAAATAGCATAAAATAGATTTAAAAATAATAATAACAAAAGCCACCTAAAGGGGGACTTGGAAAGAGGGAACAACGGCACCGATCAGTGAGTGGAGGAGCACGGCGAAGGCAGGCAGGAAGCGCGGCGGCGTCGGGCTCCGGCGGCGAGATCTCAAGCGGCGGGCAAGTCGTGGGCTGGCGCGGGGATCAACGACCAAGCGGAGGACGGTGAATTGAGGTGCGGCGGAGATTGCACGGGCTGCTGGTGCTGGCGGGTGGCGCTCGGCAAGGTCAGGAACGGCGGGCTTCGTCGGAGCTCCGGCATCAGGCTGGGTAGCAGCTGGTCGCGGGTGCAGAGGTGCGGCGGTGGGCGTCGAAGGCACGCGGCAGCAGCGTTGAGGGAGGCAGCAATGGTAGGTCGGGCTTTGGTGGTGCTGCAATGGGACGGCGACAATCGACGGATCACAGGGGCGCGGCGTCCAGCAAGTGGCGCAGGCGCTCGGAGGGAGGAGGTACAGTGGCACGGCGAGGTCAGGAGCGGCAAGCTTCGAAGCTCCGACGTCGGGCTGGGCAGCAGCAGGTCGCGGGTACAGAGGCATGGCGGCGATGGGAGACGCGTGCGGCGGGTGCAAAGGAGGAAGATGAACAATGACTTTATTTTGCTTTTTTCTTCTTTTTTTCTCTCCCTCTGCTCTGACCTACCTCTCACGTCACTTCTCTCTCTTAGCACATTTTACTGACTTTTCCCTCTCTTTTCTTGGTCAGAGAAAGAAAAGAGAAATGTTTTCTCTGACCAAGACGGACGAAAACTTTTTTTTTTTCTTGCACGAATTTCCTTCTCAAATTTTTCTCTCCATTTTTCGAAAATCACCCCCCCTCGAATATTGTGCAGGTCAACTCCTTTTTTATAGTGGTTCCAATCGGCCGCTTTTTATGGAAAATTTTAAACTTCATCTTCTATTGCATTAAATCATGGATGCAAATCGGAGCATGATTTCGCAATCAGCTCGATTTTGCATCGATTCCTTCCATTTTATCAAAAATCCTTGCCATTTGTTCACCTGATTTTAAAATTGTTGCTGCATTTAACAAAATCCGGACATCCATCAGAATTTCATATTTCCTTGCATACTTCAATCAAATCAATTTCCCCCATTTTCATTTTTTTCTTTTTATTTGTTCAAAATGCAATTTTATTTTTCCAAAATTAGTTGTCAACAGTGTTTAACCAAAGCTTTTGCAAGAAAGTGAAAAATACAAAGAAAGCAGTCCATGCGTTTACTTTTTAATTTAAAAATATTTCAAAAAAAATTGTGAGGAAGTTGTATGGTGAAGCACTTGATTGTATGTGACAGATTGCTAATTGAATTATATTTCCAACTCGAAGTTATTTGGAGTTGGAGACAATGCCCTGCCACTCTATTTAAGCCTTATTTGCTATAAATGAATGTACTGATTTTTGTTTACTATGTTAAGAATTCAAAGATTGATTTTAAGTGATGTTGATACTTGATTTTTTTTTTAAGTTAAAGTTAGAAAATTCAAAACTTGTGATGTATGAATGTGTCAATACTTGTTTCTTGACAAAAAATAAATAAATTAGATTAGCGTCTTTAGTACCTTAATTGCATGTAGAGATTAGGAGCATTTAACTCCATTAGTAATTAGGCATCAATTTGTCTAAAAATTAAGAATTGACTTTTAGATTGATTCTTTTGTCAAAGTTATAAAAAAAAGTCAGCTCTAAACGTAAAAAAATTGCATATAGGTGTCGATATTAGTCCTTTGAATTTTAAATTTTCATACAAATGGCCGAAGGTCGAGTTTTTGGTTGAATGGAAGAATTTAACCAGACTCAAAATAGAAATCGGAATTTCGTGAGTTTCCAAATTTTCTTAGACATTTGATTTAGAGATGGTGAAAGAGACATTGGATTCAATTAAAGAAATTTTAATCTATGAAACCGGTCAATCATTTAGAACATGACACTTGACACCTTAATATTTGAGTTACTTAAACGCACCCTCGCTAGTGATCAAACAAAAACGCAAAAGGAAAAATCTCATAAGACTGAATCTAGGAAAAATCCCTTTCCTTCTCTTTTGTTGTCGGACGTCCTCCATCGTCACCAGCGATCACCTCCCCACCGATGGCGAGAAGTCCTCTGTCTTGCCCTGTTTTACCGTTAGTGCATAAGAGAAGTTTGAGCCTTCGTTCGAGGCCTTTTCGCCCGCGAAAAACACCTCATGACCTCCTGCTCCTTCTCGGTTTCTCCTTTCACCATTGCCGCATCCTTCATCTCGACGTCTTTGCCTGCGTTGTTGTTAGGATAGTGTTCTCTCTAGTCAAATGGTTCCTGTTCAGCAGCAGAACTTCAGGCGACGATGGCTTGGGCTTGGACAATAGTTGCTGTCAGCTTCATCCGAGGACGGAGTTTTCCGGCTGCGGTACCTATGGTCGGCAAGCAACGGCAAGAGCCTGCGTGGCTTTGACGATGATGGGGACATTCGTGCCACCCATTACAATCGGACCGTATTCGAGACAATCTCGCTGTCCGTGCGTCCGATAAGCTCAAGCTGTCGTTCTAAGCTTATTCATCCGCATGAATCACCAGAGACGGGTTTCTGAGGCCACGGTTCTTCATTTGATCCTCGCTCGTGTCGAGAAATTCCATCTTCAAGGTGAGTTCTTCCATGCTCTGTCTTTTCATAGTTCTGTGGCTGAGAATATAGAAACACGATCTGTATGAAAACTGACTCTAAACGAGTGTTTGTTAGTGGGGTGTACGTTCTTTGATAAGCCAATCATAGTCAGGGGACGAGACTCTGTTTCGTTGTTACAGTTAAGCTTTCCCATCGAAATGCTAGCCAACTGTTTGTGAAATGCTCCAACGAAGTTGCGAAATATCTTTGAGGAAAAGCCGCTTGAATCTGTAGATGCGGATGCTCATCACACGTTTAAACCACAATGGCATCTTCAATTCATTTATTCTACTCTTATTTCGTGAAATTTGAATCTAAGACCGAGAGTAACTCGTGTGTTGTTTTGTTTTGTGCATTGTTCTCATGGTGAATACTGGCAAGATGAACGGCAGACTCTTGATGAACACTGATCTCTTACGATCCTCGACTTAACTGTGCTGGGTATGTTCCATTTTGTATGCTACGCAGTAAGCATCAGTGTGGAGTCATAATTGAGGATGGGTGGTGGCCAATGGTGGCAGCGGTCCCGTGATGAATGTAGGTGGCTGAGGGTAGAGAATATATGTTAATGATTTGAGGCATTGGTATATTGATCTTTAAGGTAGCTCTAAAGTTCATGCTGTTGATATGATTAGAATCTGGTGCATTGAAGATTTCATGGAGTTCTGGGAAAAATGAAAGAACTGAAAAAAAGGAGAGAGAGAGAGATTAAAAGGGGCCTAACTTGTTCATAATTATTAATTAATAAGGGCTAATCTGATGGGCCCAAGAATCATGAGGCCAGGTTTAGTCCACATTAGATCGGGCCCAAGGATTCGGCCCATGATCTATTATAGAGAAAAAAGAAAGGAATTTGCAAATAATAATTTTTTTTTCATATTAGATAACGAAAATAGGGGAGAAAATTAGACTTGCAGTACAGATTGTAGGCATAAAAGGAAAAATATAAATTAAAAAATTAATAATTAATAAAAAAATGGATTTTTTTTAAATGGTAAGAAATAGAGGCCTTTTTGCTCAGTTTTAGCATTAGATTGAGCTTAGTTTCATTTTTAGGTAGTACATATAGTTTAGACATTCTAGTGAACATTTTCAATATAGCTTAGTTTTAATAAATTGATCTTTTAGGTAAGAAATTGGACTTAACTTGAATTTAACTCATGGGGATTGCTATCCTGGGGCTTAATAACAAGGCCACGTTATATTTTTGGCCCATTTGTATTAGATTACTTTAGTGCACTCTATCGTTTAATTGATCTTTTATTATTATTTTGATAACTTGGTCATGATTCTTTTATATTGGTTTTGTGTTGTGATGTGCTTGTTCTAGTTATATGGTTAGGTTACCTTTTGGGAGTGTAATAAACATTAAAAAAAAAAAATTGCATAAACACTTAGTGGATGAGAACTTTGGGATTTATAATATGAAAAAAAAAATTGTGTGGACACTTTAACTAACAAATAATCCAATTTAGATACCGAAAGGGTAATAGTTAAATAACCGATATAATCAAGTCCCTTATACACTTTGATTGCGTACAAAGTGAGATAGCCTCTCATGTCTCATTTTGTCCCTAGTCAGCCCTATTGGTGTTTGGATTAGGCACACAAACATAATGAAATATAGAGTAAATGCAAAAAAGAGAAATTGAAACACAAACTATATCGTGATTTGCCCTTAACATATGGTTATGTCCAGTAGAGGATTTCACTATAATTAGCACCCCTATTTCTATTACACCCTTGATTACAAGAGAAATATATATAGGCAGCACATGAAAACCCAAGGGGCCGAGAGAGCCTTAGGCCACTTAAGAACTATTCATGGGCTCATGCCCAAACTACTAATAAAATACATATAAAAAAAAATTCTCAATTAAGATGCCATAATCACCTGTTTATATAGGAATGCTCCTCTTCACTAATTTTTGCTAAAGTTCTCAATTAATATACTAGTAGTTTTTTGTTAACAAATCCGCGGAAGTTGGAGAGATGATACATCAAAAGTCAAGACATATTTTCAACTAATGGTCGACACTAATTAGATAGAAGGGTCTAAATTAGCCTAAGTCAAATATTTCAGCATGTAAAATATTATAAAAAATTGCTATTCAATGGGTGTGTGTATATAGATCACGGCCACGGCCATTTTATGCTTTATCGAGTATTATCATTATGTTTAATTTGACATTTTATGTCATTTTGAAATTTAAAGTTGATAAAGATGGAAGGTTCCAATTGAATATGACATTAGAAGAAGAATATTAAATGACGTTTAATTTATGACTTGAATGAAGTCTCTATATGGTAAATTGGAAAACTTTCCAGCTAAAGAAGTGAATCAAAAGACGGGCTTGCGAAAAAGCACACGAGTTAATACTAATATTTTTTATTTTATAATACTTGTTCCATTTGATAAAAATATTCGTAGCTCTTTTAGTCTGTACTTTCCATTTGAAAAAGCAATGCACGTTGCTCATGCCCAGAACATGCAATAGTTAACTAGACATTAGATCATGGGGTGTCCTCACTCCATCTCGGGTCCACTTTTTATAAAGATGTTTCATAAAATAAAGCTGTACTGATCATTCGTAAATGGCTTAGCATTAGGAGCATCACACACGAGATTTTTACCCAAGTTGGTCATTAGTGGGGAAAAAAAGGGGGTCCGTCAGGCAATTTTCATTTTTACTGTTGAAATTGCCTCTGTTTTGTTGTGTGCCTCTTTTGTGGTGAGTTTGTTTTGGTGTACTTGTGTGATGGTCTTGTTTTAGATGGGTCGAGTTCCTTGCTGGTGGTGTTGTTGCGGCTTTGCTGCTATTCGCTGCTATTGGTAAATTCAGTCATGGATTTTCAATTTTGGACCTTGGATTTTGAGACTCTGCGCACCGTCGACCCTTTTGTTTAAGTCCAACATCAGTGCTATGGCGATTTTGGGCTTTAGCCGCTCCGCCGAGCAAAGGTGGCGTTTATCTCAGTGAAAACAGTGGTCTTTTCATAGAAACTTCAGTGTTATCCAGAATGATTGGGCGTAAAGTGTTTGTAGGTGGCTTTTTAAGTCTGCCATCAAATCCCATGGCTCAACCCTGGACAGGTGGTGGAAACTACCAAGCTAGAGTACAGTAGGGGCAGTGTTGAAAGCTTTTTTCCTTAGCAAAGTCTCTTTCTTCCGGGAATTTAAAAAGTTTTTTTACCCGTAAAATAATCAGTTATGATTGGACCGCCACATCAGATAAATCAGGTGAAACCTGGCTGAGATGACTCAGTTACACTTTTTCTTAAAGATTATGACTAAATTGGTTTAGTTAAAAGGTTTAAGAATCCATTATATTATGCACAATATGTTTAAGACCAATTATACAATTTTCCCAACAATAGGACACCGACACCCCAAACTTTGATGAAAACAGTGTATGTCTCCATATTGATCATGACAGAATTGTAATCTTGTATCTTTCTTCATTTCTCGAGTAAATTGATATTGCCGCTTGTCAATTTTGATCATCTAATTTTATGTCCTCTCTTGATTGTGAAACTCCATTTACACATGTTAAAATCCTCCACACTTTTAAAATAATTAGATAGAGTGGTATTTGAGCGATATTTGAATTTAATGCATATCATTTCAGTCTCAAATGAAAATCATGTTATACAAAGAGTTAGATCATTTGGGCTTATGAGGATTGGGTTCACGCAATTAAGAAACCTATTTTGTTTCTTCAAAATTTGGCTCTGATGGCAACAAGGAACATCTTGCATTCATGTGTCACGGTCCGTGAATTCTCCCGTACTTGTGACACTTGTGAGTGGGGCTTGGGGTTATCTGATGAAGAGTGTGAAGCAGAAGGGTAGAACACAACTGGTCCATGGGCGTGGTAGGATCTCGCACGAAGAATCATTCACCGTATCGTTTGTGGAACAGCTAAAGAAAGGGCTGGCCTGGCGAATTCCGCTTGCTAGGCGCCTGCGGGTCGTTCTGAGGCCAAGGAAACTCTCAGCCTGTGACAAGTGGTATCAAAGCAGGAATCCTTCTAGTAAGCGAGTGAGTGAGTCGGAGAATCGAGCTTCTCGCTCTAGTGCGGGTTGCACAGATAAGTCCTAGTGGGACCGGTCCTAGTGGGTGGAAAGTGAATGGCTGGGGCAAAAGATGCTCGAACGAAGCTGCGCTCTCTGCTCCTAGGATGACAATGGGTACTGGGACGAGTCGGTCTACCGCCGAGCCGATAGGGAGTTCGAGAAGAACCGAACCCTTGCTGAATGGGGATAACGTTCCTGGATCGATCGGTGAATTCGAAGAAGAGCTCTACTATCACGTTTTCAACAAGGAAAGAACCTCCATCTGGTTGGCTGAGGTCAAGATGCTGGTTAGGCTGAAATGGTGCTGCCAAAAGATGCGGTTGGCAAAAAATGCCACATTTGCCAGAAAGCGCAGGTGACCGAATGGCTGAGCGGCTGAGATCAAAAGAGGCCACCAATGGAGCAAAACCTGTTTTGTTGGGCGAGCGTGACCGTTCGATGTGAATTCCCAAAAGCGGCACATCAATGGTTAATTGACGCAAGGAAGCGACAGAGCAGATCGCAACGAGGATGTTGCGAATTGAGTGGGGGAGAATGTCACGGTCCGTGAATTCTCCCGTACTCGTGACACTTGTGAGTGGGGCTTGGGGTTATCTGGTGAAGAGTGTGGGCAGAAGGTTAGAACACAACTGGTCCGTGGGTGTGGTAGGATCTCGCACGAAGAATCATTCACCGTATCGTTCGTGGAATAGCTAAAGAAAGGGCTGGCCTGGCAAATTCCGCTCGCCAGGCGCCTGCGGGTCGTTCTGAGGCCAAGGAAACTCTCGGCCCGTGACACATGCATGATGGATTTTCCTTAGCCATGGTTATGGTCAAGGCCAAGTTGGTCTTTTCCATTCTTCTTATTGTCTCAATTACTTGAGTCGAAGTAGCTCATCTTTTTCGAGCACTCCTATTTCTGAAATTGTAATGTCATTCTGGTCTAGAGTTTAGAGTTAGCTTGTGTCTAGACATGCACTAATCAAGGCAAAATTATAAATTTTATTATGCACATATCTTTTCAATATTATCAAGAAAGACTTAAAATACAACTAAAAGAATTAATTTATAAAAGTGATAGTGAATAAGTTGGTCAGACTATGATATCATTTTGTGAATTATTTCCATACGCATTATTCTTTCTAGGATTCAATTAGCCAGCAAATTGTATTGGAGCGTCCATTTTTGGAAGTGGTGATGTGGCCATCTTATATGAAGAGATTAATTGAAAGATCCAAATCTCAATTCATTAGTGGCATGTCTTCAAATTTGAAAGCTTGCCTAATGTAGTTTGTTTTTAGCTTGAGTGTTTGCTCTATCCCTTATACCCATGGCTAAGACTTGAGATTCTATTATGTACCCGATGTATAGTGTAAGGGCACCTATTTAACAAGTTGAGATTGATGACTTTCAGATTATGCACCCTATCATTAATTAAGGCTATTGATTAGAACTATTGAAGCCAACAAATATAGACAAGTGCGTGAATACACATATCTTGTGTGTTCTCTCAATTCGATGTGTTTATACTGTGGTCTTTCATATTCATACATTGCTTGTTCAAATATGCATGCGGGCAAACAATTCTCTTTGCATTCTTCAATAAATATATTGAGGGAATAATCAAACCACAGCTTTTAGGCACTCAGACGGATCATGCATAGTGAAGCTAAGGATCCATCACATCTTTAAAAATGAGGGTTGAATTACATTTATCTTGTTCTATGCCAAGTCCAAATTGCAATGACAAGAATTTGGTGGCGTCACTTATAAGGCATGTTTTTGCTCACATTGCGATCTTTTAATTGGTATTTAATTAAATCACATCTTTTACAAATGGCGGTAAATGAAAATATGAGTTCCTATTAACGATAAGCATTACAAAGCGAATGATTTGATGATAGCATTCAAAATTCTCAGTCTTTACTTATTATTATTTTTTTTTTTGTAACCTCCTCATTAAAGTTATTATTTCAAAGAAAGTGGTAATGCATTATAATCATAATCCTATGATTCAATCATGCATGCAAAAATGAGGTCCACATGTATTCTTTTTATCTGATAGAGAGCTTTGTCATTGGGAAAAGGCTATGCTCGTTGCTCGGGCCAAAGATAGAATAGTTTGGCTAGACATTGGATAGTGGGGTGTCCCATCTGTCTCCCTCCTGAGTCCTCCTTTGATAAAGATGCTTTAATAAAAGAGCTAAAAAGATGAAAGTGCTGATTATTCGAGAATGGCTTAGCATAAGAATCATCACACGAGAGACTTTGGCTGCAAGTGGATTTGATAATTATACTTGTTCCTTCTACTTTTGCCATTGAACCATAACGTAAGGAATGATTCGATATTTTAATACTCAATCTCAGCCGTTTGATTATCGACTTTTCCAGCAAAAATAGTTGCTGTGTTACAACGCAGAATCCTTCCTTCATCCACTTGTCTAGTGCCTCCATCAATGTTGCTCAACATTTACGTCAAATCTGATGAGTTTTTATTATTTGCTTTCAGGTTCCAGAGGAGGTGTTGAACATATGTATGCTCAAGTGAATAGATTATTGTTTATATACTTATCCGTAAAATCTCACACAAAATCTTTAATAACCAAATCCGTCCATTACAAAATAGGGTTGAACTAGTGCAGGCTTTCTCACGTGAAATCATTTTCTAAGTCTCTCCATTTGACCTCAAACATAGCGAGCAGCCTGGTTGGTCTGTCCATTATTTGTATAAGTTAAGACACTGTATAGGGAGGCTCGAGTTATATATTGAAGAAGTATTGATATTGTCATGGGAAAAAATATTAGGAGCTCAATTCATTGTAGTACTAAGCATCTAAATTCCATACAGAAATCTATTATGAAAAGGAAAAAAAAAAATCTTCCTGAGGATGTCTTTTTCCTTGTATTGCGCAGGTTTGCCTGTTGCGCCGGTGTAGCTCGACAGGGCACATCCAACGGCATTCCATCTCCAACCACCCGAGCATGAATCGCGCCTGGAGTTTCGTCAATTGGATTCATTGTTAACTGCATTGCTAATAGCATCTGCAAACTACTTGTGATGTTACTCGCCTAGAGGCTATTTTTAAACATTGTAATTATCTTTAAAAATTGTGCCAAAATGCAAAATACACTAGTTCTCCACAGTAAAAAAGATATTATACTTAACCTCTCTATCTTGCAATTATTGAATATCGGTAATGTGACCACTTCTTGTTTACAATGGCATTTTCTCTAGAAATGATACAACCTGCAATATAAACTTATTCTTTACAATAACAAATTATGCTTCCTCAACCCAAGGACTGGCATACTTGATTGGGGTGTTGCGGGAGTTCTAGTTCGAGAATTAGAGGACGCCCGTTTGAATGTCAAATACAATCACGTAAATAGGTCAAAGGTCTGGGCTTAACCTATTCAACTTGCAGGATATTTAGTGGGCTTCTAGGTAGATAGGTCTCTACAGCCATTTCCTTATATTACAGAAAATTAAAGTAAAAGATACTTACTTAAGAGTGGTATAAGGGCAATATTTAAGTTCAACGTGCATCATTTGGGTCTCAAGTGAAAATGATGTAATCAAAGAGTGAGATCATTTGGGCTCACGAGGATTGGGTTCATGCAATTACAAAACTGTTTTGTTTCTTCAAAATTTGGTTCTGAAAGGCAACAAGGAACTTCATTCGCTCACGCGTGATGGAGTTTCCTAAGCCATGGTTATGGTCAAGGTGAAGCTGATCTTTTCTATTCTTCTTATCTTTATAACCGTCTGAGTCTAAAAAACTCATCTTTTTCAAGTACTACTATTTTTAAAGTTGTAATGTCTTCTGGAGTTTAGAGTGCACTTGTGTTTATAATTTATTATGCACATATCGTTTGAATATTATCAAGCAAGAGATATATAACAACTAAAAAAATTGATTTATAGAAGTGATGTGAATAAGCTGGGTCAGACAATCGCATCATTTTGCCAATCATCTCCAAACGCATTATTCTTAGCAGGATTTAGTTATCTAGCACATTTGAATCACAGCACATTTTTCAAAGTGGTGTTGTAGCCATCTTCTTTTAGAGATTCATGGAAAGATCCCAAGCTTAATTCATTAGTGGCATGTCTCCAAATTTCTAATCCTGCCTCATATTATAGTCTGTTTTAGCTTGAGTTTTCACTTCGCTTGCTTTTTATCCCTTATACATGTGGCTAAGACTTGAGATTATGTTATGTGCCCTGTATATGGTCTAAGAGCACAAATTTTGATAGGTTAAGATTGATTGCGTACAAATTATGCACCCTATCACGTAGTTCGGGGTGATGATTATAACTCTCGAAACTAGCAAATGCTGCCAAGTGTCATGAATATGCATCTTGTGTCTCTCATTCTGCATGCTTATATTATGGTATTTCATTCATATTCAAACATTATCTGTTCAAATAATTTTGCGGGCAGATAATTTCTTTTGGATTCTTCAAGGTATATATTAAGAGAAATAAATAATTTCGCAACCTTTATTTGCAAAAATCGTGGATGGTGAAGTTAATGATTCATCATATCTTGTAAAAAAAAATAGAGAATTAAATTGCATGTGCCTTCTTCTCTCCATGCCTGACGTCGAACAGTCATACAAGGGTCAATAATAATGAGAATAAAAGAGTGACCAAAGAGGACCAAGACGATGCAATAAGTTGAATAGACATTTGCTAGCAGGTGTCCCATCTATCTCCCTCTCCACCTTTAATAAAGACGCATTTTGAAAAAGCTAAAAAGACCATAGGACGCAAGTACTCATGGACAATCAATGTTTATCCATTAGCGGCAAAGGATAGGATGGAGACCAGACATTGTTGATGGTAATGTTCAAGCATGGGAATGATAATACAGAAAATCATTCATTTCTACACTAAAGAAATTCATTGGTGCTTAGTTTAGGCCTAAACTAAGGTTAAGTCGCTGAGCTCCATTATCTATATTAGCGATAAATATTCCCTCTGACACCAAGGACCATGTTTTAATACTCATCAGTGTGTCCACCTTCACATATTCAATATCGAATTTTCACTCTAAAAAAATGATATGAGAAATTAAAGCTGTCGGTGAACAAAAAATGGTAGCTGTCAAAGAATATCACTATATTATATTCCATTTATATTTCAATCTGCATTTTCTTATGAGGGGGTGAGGTTTCACGATGGATGTGTTTCAAAACAAGAACATGGGTCTTGCTTAGTCAATATCTTCCTAGTCAGACTTCATTGGTATTGAATCTGTACAAAGGGAGCAGAACCTTATGGTAATGGAAACATCGAGTCTAAAAGTAAGTTATGGAATCAAAAAGAAAGAAAGAAGTGGCAAGAAGGCCCACATGGCAAAAAAAAAAAAAATGAAACGCTTTAGTCCGTATGAACATTAAAGCTTTAACTCTCAGCTTATTGATGAGGGGACCCTCCAAGAAACACCGATTCAACAAGTCTAAGAAATGGAAGAGTGGGCTTTGGTGGCTAGCCTTAATAAGCCACCGGGGTTTAAATGAAGATCTTGACTTGGAACTGTCAGGGTTTGGGCACTCCCCTGACGTTCTAGCATTTTAGAGCCTTAGTGGCTCAAGAAAAGCTCAGTTTAATATTTTTAATGGAAACTAAAAATAAAGAACCAGCAGTAAAGGGTAACAAAGCGGCTGAAATTCCAAAATTTGAGGGTTGTCAATTTGATTGGGATCGCTGGGGGGCTAGCTTTAATGTGGAACAATGACGTATCGTTTAAACTAGTTTCGAGTTCGAGGGAGATGATTAAGGTCACTTGCAGTGAGCTGAATTGTGACAACAAAATGAGGATTTCTTTCCTACATGCCTCGACAAATTATCAGGAAAGACTCCAACTATGGCAGCAACTCATAATGATTCATGAGAGAAACAATTTACCCTGATATGCATTGGAAATTTTAATGAGACTTTATATCACTGCGAGAAGTATGGTAAAAGGGAGACGGACTATTATAGAATGGCAGCCTTCCGTGACCTATTGAATGATTGTGCGCTCATGGATATGGAAAGCAAAGGATGTGCCCTCACCTGGACAAATAACCGAGATGGGGAGGAGCATGTGAAAAAGAGGTTAGATCGAGTGCTTTGCAACATAGAATGGAGAATTATGTTCTTACAGGCAGAAGCCTAAGCCCTACCTGCCATTGGCTCGGACCATAGCTCTATTCTACTATCATTATACCCCCCCCCCCATCAAACAAAAGGAGAAGAGTGTTCAGATTTGAAGTTTAGATTTGAAGCTTACTTTATGGAGGATGCTGAATGTAGAGAAATTGTGCAATATGTGTGGAATGATCAACTGAATTCCCAGTTGAATTTGCCTGAAAAACTGAATGCGATAGCTGATGCTCTAACCAATTGGAGCAAGGATAAATATTCCAATGCCTATAGAAGGATTGAGGAACTTAAAAAAGAGCTTACAAATATAACTAACAAAAAGGATTCGGGATCGAGAAAGGAGGAAGCAAAGAGGCTTAAGTTGCAAATTGAACAATTATGGAGACAGGAAGAAATGTATTAGGGAATGAGATTGAGGATAGAGTGGTTGAAATGGGGAGATAGGAATACGAAATTTTTCCATACTACAACTGTGCAACGAAGGCAGCGGAATAGAATTGCTATGCTGAAACTTGACCAAAACCGGTGTAGGGGTCCTGAGGCTATTAAAGAACACATTGTTACTTTCTATCAATGCCTTTACGGCTCAGTCGGCCCTAGAAATTTTCAGCCGGTGCTAGACCAATGCCCTTGCCTAGTAGCAGATGCCATGAATGAAGCTCTAACTGCAAAAGTCACAATGGAGGAAGTAAAGTCAGTAGTATTCCAACTGGGAGCCATTAAGGCTCCGGGGCCAGACGGCTTAAATGGACAATTCTTCCAGCATAATTGGGAGCTAATCTAGGAAGATGTGCATAAAATGGTGGATAACTTCTTTGTTTCAGGTACTCTAGACCCTTCCCTCAATACAACTCACATTACCCTCGTACCAAAAGTGACTCTCCTAGAATCTATAGCGCAATACAGGCCCATCAGCCTTTGTAATTTCAGTTACAAGATAATTTCAAAAGTGATAGCAAATAGGTTGAAGTCCTGGCTTCCTAAACTAATGGAAATGGAGCAAAGTGCTTTCGTAGATCGAAGACAAATACAAGACAATATTTTAATTGTCCAAGAAGTGCTGCATCAATTGAGAATCATGAAAAGGAAAAGGAAGTTTCAGGCTGTGCTTAAACTTGACATGCAAAAAGCATATGACCGAGTTGAATGGGACTTCTTGTGCGAGTGCATGAGCAAAATGGGCTTTAGCGATCACTGGGTTTCGTTGGTGAAAACATGTATATCAACCGTTACCTTCAGCATCAAAGTGAACGGGGAACCTCTTCAAGCATTCAAGCCGACTAGGGGTTTAAGGCAAGGGGACCCTCTCTCTCCCTACTTATTTATTGTGATGACTAATGTGTTGTCTTTGTTAATACAAAAAGCACTTAGAGATGTCAATGTAAAAGGGATTAAACTGAATAGAAGCTGTCCAACACTTGCACACTTACTTTTTGCAGATGATGTGATCTTCTTCCTCGATGGCACAATGAAGGAATGTCAAAACATGGCAAACCTATTGAATCAATATTGTTATGCATCCGGTCAAGCCATAAACCGAAACAAGTCGGGTATTAACTTTAGCAGCTGCTGCCCATAGCAATTAAGAAGGAATATGTCAGAAGAACTAAGAGTCCCGATCATCGAAAAAACAGGGAAATATCTAGGCATTCCTTCAGATTGGGGGCAATCGAAGAAAGAGATGTTCTCGTGGATTCTAGCAAGAGTTAATATGAAACTTGAGGGGTGGAAAGAGAACATAATGTCAAAAGCGGGGAAGGAAATACTTATTAAAACGGTTGTACAAGCATTGCCATAATATGCTATGTCAATTTTTAAGATGCCAATTTCGATATGCAGATCAATTGAAAACAAGATTGCCACATTCTGGTGGCAAAAGAACAGTGCAAAGAAAGGTGTCAACTGGAGAAAGTGGGAGGAGCTGAAAAAAAGAAAAGACCGTGGGGGTTTGGGATTTAAGGACCTTGTTGCCTTTAATAAGGCTATGCTCGGAAAACAAGCATGGAGACTCATACAAGACCCTTCAACCTTGTGGAGTAGATTGCTGATAGGACTACACTTCCCCATAGGAGATTTCATGAAGGCAAACACGGGATCACGACCATCTTGGGGATAGCAAAGCCTATTACAAGGAAGAGAGGTGATGGAGCAGCAAATATGATGGGCAGTGGGAGACGGATCGCAAACCAGAGTGAGAGAAGACAAATGGTTAGCGAGAGGTTGCATAGGAGGACCAAAAAACCGAGGAGAACCTGAATATGTGGTTGAGATAATCGACCAGGAGTCCAAACAGTGGGATGAGCATAAACTAAAGACCTGGTTTGACGACGACTTAGTCAAAGAGATACTCGTGATGCCGCTTAGTCACACAAGAAACAAAGACAAAATCATATGGACCAACAACAGATCCGGCATCTCCTCAGTCAAAAGTGGATACAATAAAATCCAGATAGCACACAACCAGACATCGGCACACGCATCCTCATCATACTAGCAACCCAAGAAGCTATGGAACCTGATTTAGGACCTCCACACCCAACCAAAGGTCAAGTTCTTTACATGTAGCCTTTGTGCTAATGCTACCCATGAAGGAGAACCTATATAGGAGAAAGATGATACCTGATCCAAGCTACCCCATGTGCCACCGTATGCCAGAGACACCCGAATATCTATTCCTCCTATGCGAATGGACGCACAAGATTTGGGCAAATCAGAAGCTAAAGTTGAACCCTTCCCCTAGCAATATCTCAAGAATAGACAAATGGCTACTTGAAGTCCTTACCTCGGAGAGAAACCCTTAGCCGATTGATCTCGGCCGATCAGGAACGATCCATGATCGATCCACACGACCAAGGCCCTTGACCACAATCGATTCGCATGGTCAAGGGATTGATCCATGCACCGTGCGGATCAATGGGATTGTGTGAAGATAAAAACTATAGAGCCAACCGAGAAAATATCAAGAGTCTCTAAATTAGATGCAACATCTCAAGAGATATGGAAAATTGGGGGAAAGAAAAATCCTTAAAATTAAATCCCAAATGTCAAGCCCTTCAACTTTCAAGTCTCTTGTTCTTTACTCAAGATAAGACAAAAGAAGTAATACAAGTAAGACAGGCACGCCTTCTTCGAACAATTATGAACGCACCTGTGACATTGATAATCCAACTTCACCGTAAAGTACATATATTTGCAAAGTAATTATTCGTAATTTCTTGGCAATTCATCTAGGTGATTTTCTTTAGCGAAATGATAACATTGACGAATGCATTCTTTTCCTTGGACATGCGATCAGCAAGTAGAGCCTCATACCTCTTAAAGACCTCATCAATAATCTCCTTACCAAAGTGATCAATGAGCAAGGGCTCGGCCACGGCTCTCATGCACCGGGCCAAATTGTATCCCCCATCCTTCAAGACAATATCAGAGTCAGAATCGGTGGCAAGTATACTCCAATTCACTTCGGACGCTTCCAAGCAATCAATTGAGAATGACCCTTGCTTTTGGACCTCCCCTTGTACTTCTTTTGGTGAGGGTGTGTACTGAGGGATGTTGAAGGAGTCTAGTTTTTGTTCTTCTACAAGTCCCTGGATTAGTGCAGATGTAGAATTTTAGATTTTCCAACCAAAGAAGTGACAACTGCAAAAACATTAGCTGTTACCGTAATATCATAACAAAATTCACAGTTACTTGTCTATGTTATTATTGCACTGTGATAATACATTAAGTTTCTTATCATGTAAATGTTGATTCCATTTTAATAAAGTCTACACTAGCCTAAGAGGGAATAAGAGTGTGCTTGAAGCACCTCATAATTTTATCTCTTATTCTCTGATTTTCCGGGGAAATTAGCAAAAAATTCTGAAACCCATTATACTTATTCCAATTTAGTCCTAAATCTTTTAATTTTGTCAATTTAAACATAAAATTTTTAATGATTAGATAATTTAGTAATAAATTTTTCAATCCTGCTAGTTTAATCCTAAATCTTTTTGACAATTTATCAATTTAGTCATTCTAGCTATTTTGGGCGGAAATTGCTAACGTGGCGATCTAATTAGCACTAGCGATCTTAATGTCGACAATTTTATTAATTTTCTTAATTTTTTTTCTTCTTCTTTTTTCCTTTCCTTTTCTTATACTTTTTCCCCTTTTCCCTCCACGGCCTGAATGAGGGCAACCCTTGCCTAGGTAAGGGTCACGCTCGCCAAGGGTCAATGATGGGGACCCTTTCTTGAGGCTAGTGAGGGAGAATCCTTGCTAGGGTAATCGTCACCTAGGGCTGGCAACCTCCATTAGCCATCCCTGAAGACTAGCAATGACCAGTGGAGTGAAAAAGGAAAAAAAAAAATTATAAAATTGTAAAAAAAATTATAAAAAGTGTTCACTTTAACGCTAGCTATGTTATTTAGCATAGTTGGTGTTTGATAGATCACTATGTCAATGATTTATAGTCATAATTAGCCGGAAGGATTAAATTGGCAAATCATTTAAAAAAATTAGGACTAAATTTGTATATATGCAAAAGGTTTATGACTAAATTGACACAATTAAAATTTTTAGGTTTAAATTGACTAAATTGAAAAGTATAGAACTTAAATGGCACAAGTATAATAAGTTTGGAACTTTTTTTTTTGTAATTTTCCCTTGATTTTCTCGAATACATTCCTAAGCAAGAGAAATGGGATTATTCTTGTAAGATTTTCAGATTGGAATTTTGCTTTCGATCAGAGAATCCATGTGCAAATCTTAACTATAGGTTTGCAAGAAAAGTCTTGATGTTATCTAACATAATCAGGGATTATGTTTGATTTTACAGAGTGCAGAAACAAAAATTATTCCCAAGGGACTGGCAAATTTCACTGGCGTGGTAGGATGTGACAATTTTTTATGTGATAAAAATTATTCACAACAGGCTAACAAAACTAACCTCCAATTTAACTTAATGTGTCCATGACGATTCAAGTACTATTTTGATTTTTTATTTGTTACCTCTGAGACCATCTGATTGAGAGCAATAGCTAAGAGCTCCCAAATGTAACAACACTCTTTACTTGAAGGATAGTCGCTTCTTCGACCCACGAGGGTCAACACCATACGTCCTCCCACCAGTAACTCTTGCCCACGACATTTCAAGAACGTCGAGAAGTCCCTCTGAAATTGCTTGTAGTATGCCCTAAGCACCTTGGGAGGGCTCGATCTCGCCATGTATATGTTGCCTTTGTTTCCCTCTAGTCCTCGTGGGACCTGAGGAGGGAGGGAGGGAGGGAGGGAGGGAGGGAGAAAAAAAGTGAGTGAGTTTGATTTCAAGCACACCCCTCGTTTCTTCATAAAAGAGTATAATTTTCCTAGAACCCCAAAATAGACCTTTTGGGTGTCTCGACTATTATTTGCTTGACTCTACCCTTAAAAAAGAGTTAGACCAAAGTTTCCAGAAAACAACAATAACAACAATGATAAAAATAGTGTTTCTCGACATATATTTCCCATTAGGTTTACAAACTATGAGACAAAAAATTACCTGAGATAGCCACATGAGGCTATACGAAGAATGAATCAAGTGCAGGCTCTCTCGAGCGAACAATCTTCCATAGAATGAACCAGGAACGCCATTGACGAAGCACGGCAACGTTGCTGACACTCCATACTTGCTCTTCAATTGCTCGCTCAGCTTCCCTTGGAATCTTGGCAAGAAGCTGCTGAAGAGGGTGTTGAAGTCGTTCCCTGGGAGATCGTTCAAGAACACTTGGAACTCCGGCAGCTCGTGCTTCATTGCCTTACAGAGATCAATCACGATGTTGAGGATCTCGGACACAGCGAAAAGAGCAGTGGGACCGGTGGAACAACCCAAGTCCGCAATGGCAAGGCTCGTCGGTATGGAGGCAGCAACAGTGGAGAAGAGAGCTGTAATGGCTGCCTCCATTATGGGTTTCGTCATCGATATCACTTTTCTCTACAAAAAGAAAGGAGCGCATTCACTCAATATAAAGAAAAAAAATTCGTGTCTTTAATTTTTCGTATATAAAGTCTTTAATTTTTCATATATAAAGTAATAAATCCCAAAACTAGCCAATATATCCAGCGATATATCCGCGGGCAGTCCATATAAAATGAAATAATATTGCAGATTCCATGCAATTTCTTTGTAAATTCAAATTAGAACATCATCGGAAAGGGTTTGTCCTATATTGCAATGATTTTGCGAGATCTAGTACTTTCATATAGCCTCTGGTGTACATTCTTTTTCAAGAGAAATCTTGTTGATTGAAAAGTGTATCTACGAATTAGGGTCATAATTTCAATTATTGAATAATAAGTAACATAATCTCAAAGGGCATGGTAAATTGGCTTCTTTATGCATATAGAATTTCAAATCTTGGTAAAACAAAAAAAATCCTAGTTTGCTATAAAATGAAGAAATCATGTTATGGTGCACATAAGATTGAAATAATCAAACATTAAATGCAGATTAATCCAAGATTTGCGGAGCCCACAGGGGGGCAATGAGAGATGTACCGGAAGCAATGAGTTGTTAGCATAACTTGTTTCTCCCATTCCTCCATTCATGTGCAGTACTTGCATGACTTCCATCTCACCCGTGAGTTCCGTCTCTCTCTCTCTCTCTCTCGTACGTGTGTATGGCGTTGCTTTAGTTGGCTTGCATTTGAATTGGTACGGGGCTCTTATATTTATAGACAGTTTTGGGGTACTTTGTCTCGATGTTCTGCATTGATTGCAAGTTGCAACTTGAGCCTTATTGTGTGAAAGATGCATGGGCATGAGCTGACACGCAAATATCCACTTTGTGGAATTTTCTTTCCCTTTTGAGCTGTACTTCGAGATAAAGATAAGTGTATAAGAGTACAGAGGAAATATTCAGTGGCTAAAGACTGTCATGTAAACAACTGATATTATATGTATATTTTTTTTACTTTCAATCATTCACAATTTGACACATATTCATTCGTTTATGCAATTGATATAAAGGATCATTTTTAAGAAATGCCCTTTTTAGATCATTTATATTTCAGAAAACAAACTGTGTAGAAATTGCACAAGTCATTTGAAGTTTCTATTAAAAAAAAAAGTACACATAGATCCGTAGAATCACAGCACAAAAAGTTAGATTGCTGGTGCATTTTGTGTTTTGTGGGGCCTAACGTCGACTAATCTTAGATTAGGGAGTTAAAAGCAACTCTGCAACAAGGTTGTTACCAATCTAGTAAATATGGAGGGCTGATCATTTAGTTTGCCTCCACCAATCAGCATCCACTTTACGTGCCCCGACCACGACGTGGACTGCTAGGCTCCGCTTCGAGCCGCCGCTCGTGTTGTGGACGACGTACGGGGAGGAGGAGGAGCGAGGGAGCTCCAGATCCGTCACCAGGCCGGTGATGAGCTCCGCACCGCAGGACTCCGCGCGCGAGCGGAGGAAGGAGTCGAGGACCTTGCAGCGGAGCATGGCGATGAACTCGTGCGGCCTCAGGATCTTGCCGAAGTCGACGGTGATGTTCGATAGCGAGATGACCCTCATCTCGGTGACGCGACGGTCGACAAGGCTGGGCGGGAGGTTGAACTCGTCCAGCATGCAGAGCGGCATGGCACCACCGCAGGGCTTGGCGGAGGAGGGGCTGCGCTCGAAGAGGAAGGTCTTGACGCCGCCAGAGGCGAGGGACTCGGCGGCGGAGGACCCGGCCAGCCCACCACCAATGATGGTGGTGTGGAGCTTGCGGCCGGGGAGGGGCGGGTTCTTCAAGGCGGCGACAGTGAGGGGGCCCAGGGAAGGCTTGCGCGGTTGCCGGGTGCCGAGGCGGAGGGAGGCGAAGTGGTGGTGGAGAAATTACTTCAAGAAATATGCTAAAGTCTCTGTTAATGATCAGCCCTCCATATTGGCAATAGATAAGGATTGCTTTTAACACTAATCAGCTATAATTTAGTTCGCCTTAAGGATTCAATTTTCTTTTGGTCCTACGTCCTCGTGCTGATTAGTGTGCCACTATCCCATGGGAGCTAGAGGAAAGACCACAACATGAGAGCTTTAAGATCTTACATTTAAAAAAAAAAAAAATAGTTAGGTGCACCATCAGTTTCAGCTGTCATAAAATATATATATTTGAAAAGACTACATTGGACTTTGTCACTTAAATTAGAGGAGATAATGTGAAGTACTTGATAATATTTTAAATAAATTCTATGATTTTATTACACAACCTAAAAGCGTTAAGATCTAATTGGATATACATAATGAATTAATTTGTCCTTGTACATGGCTTAATTGCAAAAATTTTACAAATTATATGTCAGTGATATAACGGCATTTAATTGTCCTTTTTCTTTACCAAACTTAACGTCATAGCTAATGACACAAGAATGACATGATAACTGAACTAACAATTGAAAGCGTAAAGTAGTAGATGGAAGACAAGACTAGTGGTGAATTGATTTTGTTTTGCCTTAGATAAGTAGCGTAATGCTTTCCCGAATGTTGTGTGCTCACTTATTGCAAATTGATGTCAACCGTTGGATGACAAAGCATCTCAACCCTGCGATCAAAGATAAATTGATGTCCACCGTTGGATCTGGCACAACAATCTTGTCCTGCCAAACCCCCTGGTCCCATAGCTCACGCCGGAATTAATAAATCGTGTTCTTTCATCAAGAAAAATTATCAAAAAGGTCAAAACATTTTGCAATTTTGTTAATTTAATTCCAAATATTTTTGTTTTGTCAATTCATTCATAAATCTTTGACAATTATATCAATTCAGTCCATATAACCAAATTTGATTAACCAACACTAACGTGGATACCGACCGTCCGGTTGACGTTAACGTGGACACTTTTTTATAGTATTTCATTTTTTGATTTTTATTTATTTTGTTTTTTCTTTTTTTCTCTAGTTGCTTCTTCCTGCCCAATCATGTGTGATTGAATAAAAAACACACAAGCAGCCTAATATTGTCTCTAAAAGAAAATGGCAATCCAAAATCCCTATTGTTAAGCCATAAAGGCTTGTTTAATTTTGGATTTTAATTTTTTTAAAGGTTTTTCCAAACTTTAAGAGAAAGAAAATATTTGAAGAGCTAGCAGATTTTCTAACGAATTCTAATTTCCTGAATTTTTCTGATTTTTCAAGGTTTTCTAAATTTTTTTATGATTTTATGATTTTATTATTTATTTATTATGTTTTATGAATTTTCTGGATTTTTTAAATTTTTAATGATTTTCCTGAATTCTATGAATTTTTTATTGTTTATTTTAAAGATTTTTAAGATCTTATTATGCTTTTTAAGATTTTGTAATGATTTTCATCATTATTATATTCGGGAAAAGGATCTCGGGCCAGGTTTACCCGGGCCAACCCGCTAACCCAATCCGTCTATCTGGACCCAACCCGCGTCGGATTAAACCTTAATTTTTAAAGCTTTTTTTTTTTTAAATAATAATTTCCTTCATTACCTTTCTCAGGTCGTCTTCTTCCCGAAGCCAATCTCTCCCCCTGCAACTTGCCGAATCTTCTCTATGGAAAAACTCAAAACTCACCACACAAACGCACTTCAAAATCTCAACCGTTCCAACGTCGGCAGCCAACCTCGCCCACCGTCACCAAACCGTCACTGCCGATCATCTCCGACCGTCGTCAAACCTTCGCCGACGATGGCTTACCCTGCGGTAACACCAACACATCCTCCACCGGAAAAGAATTCCTTTCTAACTTAACAGTCACACACACCAATCCAGAACCGGACGAAACACAAGTGCTTGAAAGAGAGGTGGAGGCATCCAACACCGCCGTAGCTAATCGCGATCGTCGCCGAAATAAACAAGGATGGATTTGAGACTCTGACCACGTTCAAACGGCACCATGAGCATGATATGCATCCAGAAGGAAAGGAACGCAGCAGTTAGTGTAGTAGACACGAATCATTACAGATATAAACATTCTCAAGTATCCGATTATACAAAGTCAGATGCAAAACGTCTAATGCGCAAATCATCGAACAGGCGGCGTGCGTTTTTTGTATATAAGTTCCGAGACCAAATTTGGTGATGTACTCGGTCTAAACGCAGCACATCAACCGCTAGATCAGCATAAATCGCGAAGAAAACGATCTCAGTCTAGTAGGATTTTCTCGTGAGTTCATTGGCTAAGTTTAATCCTCTAAACTTTAGCAAAACCGAACAAAATAGAGCAGAGATGAAGCAGTGGTCTCTCCTTCTTCGAAAGAGATTTTTTTCTCCCCCACTTTTGTTGATTCTTTCGCTTCTCTTTAGCCAAGCTCCCTGCAGCTTCTCCCCACTTCAGTGGCCGACGCCAACCCAAAACAGGATTTTCTCCTTGCGACACAGACGCTCTGTTCTCACCAGGGTGTGCGTGCAAGGGAGGAGGACAAAGGGCCGGGCTTTTGAGGAAACAAAATGGGCTGAGAAAGGGAGAAGAAAGACCAAAGGAAAAGGGTTGGGCTGGAACAAAATAGGAAAAGTAAGAGGAAATTTGGGCCAATTCAAGGACTAAGCCCGAGTGGGCCGGAAATTTTGCTAAAGGAAACGGGCCAGGCATAAATGGCCTACCCGAATTTTATTTTATTTTATTATCTGTTTTCCTTTTTTTTTTGTTATCTTTCTTATTACTATATTTTTGTTGTTTTTACCTTCTTTTTTGTATTTTTATATTTTGGCAAAAAATGGATACCTAAAATGATCGATAAAAATTCGGGTGTCAGCAATGTTATTCTTACCTTTTACCAAAAAAAAAAAAAAAAAAGATGTATCAAATAGTCTAAATGTAGGATCACTCCAAGTCCAACATGTCTTCCTACTCGTGAATTAGCCAGCAAATTTGAATCGGAGCATCCGTTTTTCTCAAGTTTATGATGTAGCCAACTCATATGAAGAGACACTGGGGGGAGGGGTGGGTTTAAGATCCCGAGCTTAATTCATCACTGGCATATCTCAAATTCCAATATAAGCGCCGCCTAATGCTGCCTCACATTCTAATTTCTTTTGCCAGGTGGATTTGGTGTAGTGTAGGAAGAATGTGATGTGTTATTTTCTTCGGAGCTTTCATGGTTCAATGTCCTAAACCAGAATTTATTAATAAGGACAAGTTAAGTTGGGAATTAGGTGGACACATTTATTCTCCACTTGGTTAAGAAACCTAACCAAAGAAGAAATGGCAAAGGAACAAATACCACTAATCCAACAATTGATTGAGTTATTTTTTTTTTTTGGTCAGTAACAATTGATTGAGTTAAAACATCGAAAATGTCATTTTAGGCCTTTTGCGGCACTTACCTGAATTTACGATTCCTAACTATGCCTCCTTTGTGCAATTGTGATAAATCGATGAAGAAGTGTACTCTTTCTGCTTTTATTTTATTCCCTTTCAAGCTAGTTGCAATTTATCATTTTTTTTCTAAATAGAATTCCTCGACTTCAGTGCTTCCCATGTTTCCATGAGAGATAATTTTTTGAGTAATCTATTTTCTAGTTCATAACCGTTTCATGATACACCTTTCTTAATCTATAGTTTCCTAGATCACATATTTTGATACACAAGCAACATATTAATTTCAACTAAGTAGAATGATAGAAAGTTCTTGCCATTGTCTACGAGAACTCTCCTTTCTTTGTGCAGGCTTAATTAGTCTAGACTGAGCCGTTTATGAGCTGGTGAATTCATATGTTGGTGATGTGGCCATCTTATCTCTCTATTGATAAAATAAAATAGTTGGCGGTAATTGCAGATGAAGTCCACATAGAACTAGCAAAATACATGTTTGTTGCGCAGCTCCAAGACTACAGTTTCCACATATTTTTCTAAATGTTAGTTTAATTCTATTTTGCCTTTGTTCATATTTCAAGTTAATTATTTTTCTTAACCTTTCGAATTTTAATTTGGTCGTATCATGATTATTAGTTAATTTTTTTTACTTACATTACTATATTTTATAAGGTATATAGACATTCATGTCAAGATAGAGAAATATTGATGGTCCCATACTTTAACATCCCTATGAGAAAACTTGGTATGAAATTAAAAAAGAATGTAAGGTATTCTTTTAGAAGTTAAAAATAAAGGTTCGCTAACATATAACTTGAAGAATGATGTAGACTATTCTTTGAACTTGATTATGCTGTAAAAATATGCTTTAGAATATTAATCTACTCTATCAAATAAAAAAATCAATGACCTCTTCAACCTTACATTTTTACAAAGAAACTTCCATGAAAGAACTGTGCATATTGAGAAGGTCGCGAGTAAGTAGCAAATCTCTTGCAAATAAGTAGTAATGACATCTTTTTGTTGTTGAAAGGGTGGCAAGAATTCTTGGAGCTAGTGGTTCGAAGATATTATGATGGCACACGATTGTACAAAAATGCAATCGTTAATTTAAACTAAGAATGCACTTTAGTTAAATTGTATACATTGTGAAGGCCACTCAGTATGTGCATGAATTCAATTTTACATCGACACGGTGCCTGCGTTTTATTAAATGAGATTAGCCCAAATTGACATGTAGTTGCAAAATTACAGCACTCCATCATTCAATTTTACTCCCACACAGGGGCATTATATCAAAGAATAGCAACATGGACCGATTGCATAGTGGTATGAAAAAAGGTAATAGAAATATGAGGAACGAAAAACTGTGGTGACAATCAATAGAGGGGAATGGCAAGTAAAGAAAGCTAGGCCCGATCGCATGTATGCCGGCAACGAACCAGGGCACGTCTTGATCACATAGTAGGCCCCATCCTAGTCATGAATCAAGCTATGTCTAGTCGTGGCTTGATTCATTCTTTCCCTTTTTCAATTGCATGAATCTTATCCCTTTATTTTGTCAATTTTCACACATGCCTTGATTCTTACACTACTTAAGGTGATCCAAGGGTGGCAAGGAATCATGCCCGAGTATGGTATGATTCCATGCCATTACGGTTATAAGGGGGGGAGGGGCCGGGCTATCAAAAGGTCTTCCAAACCCAACCTTCAAAATTGAAATGGGCCAAGACTTCGCATGCATGATAGGAGGGTCTTATTGAAAAACCAAATTTATCCATACTGTGAGGACTTGAAATGCTTGTATGAAATTTTGAATAAGATCGCATATCAATTTGGTTAACAAAATTCCTTGGCATCATCTAAAAAAAATCATTAATTCCTAAACTTGGAAGAATGCTGTTAAATAATGAGAAAATGAGAATATTCAGTTTGGATGTTTTTGTTTAATCATAACATTCTTTTTTGTTAAAAAGTAGTTATAATATTTACAAATAGCCGTAATATCATACTAATTAAGGAGTAATTTGACATTCTAACCTTAAAATTATGCAAAAATAATAAACGACTTCAAAATTTCCTTATAAAATTAGTGTTTTTTTTTTTTTTGGTTTATGGTGTGATACGAGGGGCTTTATGTAATAAAAATAACTTGGAAAATTGGAGAGATAATGCACGAAAAGTCAAGACTTATTTTCAATTGATGGACAACATTAATTAGATATTTAGGATCTAAGTTAACCCAAGTTTAATATGTCAATAGGTAGGACGTTATCAAAAATTATTCACACAGACAATTACAGATGGCCATTTTACATTTTGTTAAATTTTAATTCTTTAATTTAAAATTTTATGGTATTATGAAATTTAAAGTCAATAGAGATAGAAGTTTTTAATTGATTATTTCATTAGAAGGAGAATATCAACCAATGTATAATTTATAACATGAATGAAGTCTCTATAGAGTAAATAGGAAAACTCACTAGCGAATGTTTTAACAAATAACATTTTGAGCACTTAGTCTATACTTTCGTTTTCTATGATATTCTCAATAAAGTTATTATTTATAAGAAAGAAGCCATGCATTATTACCACGGTCCCATGATTAAAATAATTCAGGCAAAAAATGGGGTCCACATGCATTCCCGTCTGACTGAGCTCTGCCATTGGACAAAAGCAACGTTGATTCAATAATTTGACAAGACATTATTTAATGGAGTGTCCCCCTCTCTGTCTCTATTTCACCTTCAGCACATGGAGCATCACGCCCAAGATATTTTTGCTACAATGTGGACATAAATCAACGATTGACGATATCCCGAGTTGACTTATTCTTGGGCAATAATGGGGTCCGTCGGCAATTTTCATTTTTATTGTTGAAATGAAATTTGCTTCTGTTTCGTTGTGTGCCTCTTTCGCGGTGAGTTTGTTTTTGGGTACTTCGGTGGTAGTTTTTGTTTCAGAAGGGTCACGTTGCTTGCTGGTGTGGGTTGCTGTGACTATGCTTTTTTTTTTCTTTTTTGACTATGCTTTTATTAGCTGCTATTTGGCAGATTCAGTCATGGATTCTCAATTTTGGACCTCGAGACTTTTGATACCGTCGGACCCTTTTGTTTAAGTCAAACATTAGAGCTAAAGATTTGGTGATTTGGGGCTTTGGCTTAGCTGCTCAGCCAAGCAAGGAGTGCTGATTATAACTCTTGAAATTAGCAAATACTGTCGAGAATCATGAATACTTCTTGTGTCTTCTCTCATTTGGTGTGCTTATTTTGTGATATTAAATTTATATTCATACATTCCTTATTCAAATAAGCACACGGGCAGAAAATTCTGCTTGGACCCTTTAAGTATATATTGAGGAAAATTATGATTCTCGAGGTTAAGAATCCATCACATCTTATCAAAAAAATAAAGGACTAAATTACATTTACCTTGTCCCACTACCATGCCTGACCTCGTCCCCTCAAATAAGGGTCAATAATAAGAGAGTGACTAAAATAGGTCCAGAAGATGCATTAATTCGAATGGACGTTTGCTGGCGGGGTGTCCCATCTGTCACCCTCTCGAGTTCACCTTTAATATGCTTTTTGAAAAAGCTAAAAGGACCAAAGGAATGCAAGTGCTCGTGAGCAGTCACTGTTTGTCCATAGTGGTGGAGAAAACCCTAGAGACCAGAAATTGTCGGTGGTCACTACACAAGCAATGGAATAATAATGCAGAAAATTATCCATTTCTACGCTGAAGAAATCTATCGGTGCTTAGTTTAGGCCTAAACTAAGGTTAAGTCGTCGTGCTTCATTATCTATGTTAGGGATATTTAGAATTTTTTTTTGGAAATAAAATGATGAAAGACAATGTTGAAAAAATCAAGAAGTTACTGAAGTTGAGATAACTTAAGATAGTAGCATAAAGGAACAAAAAGCTGGCGTTAAATTTGATTCATTTTCTCTTGATGGCTTAGGAAATATCCTAAATATCTTTGTCAGGCCAATCTCCCGTTTCTCCTTCATGGTTTGTGTCTTTGTTAAAGTTCTAAATTGTTGGATCTTAACTATTGAATCAATGTTCCAGAAAAAAGTTGTGTTTCTATCACCAAAATCTAAACATCGCCGTGTCAAGAATCGAAATCTGGCTTACTTCAAAATGAAAATGTAATGCTCAATTATAGGACTCATCACATATTTCTCTTTGTCACCCTTGAATTAAAACAACATAGACGTTATTGTAGCCCATATATTTAAATAAATCTGGAGTAAGAGCCGTTAGTGGAGGCTTGGTGTTCAGAGAAAAGACATAACACTATTCCACCATTAATATACACTGCAAAGGAGTGAAAAAAGGATATCATGTCACCGCTAATACAACTGGCATCTGACACCAATGACCATATTGTACTACTTATAATTGTGTCCATGATCCAGTGCCAAACTTTGACTCTAAAAAAATAATACGAGAGATTAAAGTTGTCGGTGAAAATAAAATTGAAGTTTTCATCTCGCAAAATGGTAGCTACCAAAGAAAAACACTACATTTATTTCACTTATGTTTCTCTCCATCTCCATGATATGTTTCAAAACAAAACTTTGAACCCACTGTGTGAAAATCGATTCCCTATTTTTAAAATCAATAATCCCTATAATAGCTTAGAATCACATAGGCTAATTTATGGTCAACTTGAGAACTGGCCGTCTCTATCTTTTATGTTTTATTTTTTTACCTAAGTTAGACCAAGTTTAATATGTCAATAGGTAGAACATTATTAAAATTTATTCACACACACATTACGGCCATTTTACATTTTATTGAGTGTTTTCTCAATTAATAATTTATAATTTTATGGTATTCTAAAATTTAAAATCAATAGAGATAGAAGTTTCCAATTGATTATGACATTAGAAGAAGAATGTCAACCGATGTATAATTTACCACACGAATGAAGTAATAGGAAACTTAATGTCTAACTTACGTAGGAAATGATTTGACAAATAACGTTCAGAGCTCTTATCCCATACTTTCGTTTTCTATGTCATCCTCAAGAAAGTTATTATTTCCAGAAAGGAAGCCATGAATTATTATTACAATCCCATGATTAAACCATTCGTGTAAAAAAGGGGCTCCACATGTATTCTCTTATGATAGAGCTCTGGCGCTGGCAAATAGCAACGCACGTTACACAGAATACTCGATGCAATAATTTGACAGAACATTATTTAATGGAGGGTCCCCACTCTCTCTACCTCTGATTGACCTATAGCGTGTGGCGCATCCCGCCCAATATATTTTTGCTACAACGCGGAAATAAACCAATATGATGAGCCAAGTTGATTTATAGTTGGGCCAAAATGGAGTTCTGTCGGCAATTTTCATTTTTGCTGTTGAAATGAAATTGCTTTTGTTTTGTTGTGAGCCTCTTTCGTGGTTAGTTCGTTTTTGTGTGCTTCTGTGATGGTTTTTATTTCAGAAGGATCAAACTGCTTGCTGGTGTGGGTGTCGCGGCTTCGCTTCTATTCATTGCCATTTGGTAGATTCAGTCATGGATTCTCGATTTTGGACCCCGAGACTTTGGGCCCGTTTGGTTCGGCTTTTGGGGAATGCATTTGCAGAAATGCAAATACCTTTTTGGGTAAAGGGTTTTTTCCGAAATCTGCAAATGTTGTTTGGTAAAATTTCGTTGATCGAAAACAACTTTACCAAAAATACCGCTTGGTAAAATTTACATTTGTAATTAACTTTTATTAAATTAAAAAAGCAAAAATATGTTTATATTTTTTATATAAACATATTTTTATATGAAAAAATATAAACATATAAACATAAAATATATTTATTAAACATAAAAATATAAAAAAATAGATAATTTTATATAAATATATATTTATATAAAAGCAATCGGAGAAAAAAATAGATATGTTCATATTTATAAATATATATTTATTTATTAAACATAAAATATATTTATATAAAAAATGGATATGTTTATATCTATATAAAATATATATAAATATATATTTATTAAACATAAAATATAAAAAAATAGATATGCTTATATTTTTTATATAAAAAATCAACATAAAATATATGTTTATATATTTACACCGGACCGCCAAATTTGGTGGCCGAACTGCCTAAATAAAAAATATGTTTATGTTTTTTATATAAACATATTTTTTTATAAAAAATATAAAAATATAAACATAAAATATATTTATTAAACATAAAATATATATAAAAAATAGATATTTTTATATAAATATAGATTTATATAAAAACAATAGGAGAAAAAAAAAAAAAAAGATATGTTTATATTTATAAATATATATTTATTTATTAAACATAAAATATATTTATATAAAAAATGGATATGTTTATATCTATATAAAATATATATATATATATAAATAAAATATAAAAAATATATTTTTATATAAAAATATAAACATATTTATTTTTATATAAATATATTTATTTTTATATTTATTTTTATTCAGCGACCGATTGGCTTCTCCACCGAAGAGATGAATAATAACAGAAAGTTGCGTTTCAAGATGCAACTTGCAAAGACCTCAAGAGCTGCATTGGGCTAAAGGCCCTTAGAGCCACTTGGAGATGCAATTGCATCTCGCCAAAGTCGCGCAAAAAAACGAACCAAACAATTTTGCATTTGGCCAAGGGACTTTAGAGCCCAAATGAGCATTCCAAATGCTGAACCAAACAGGGCCTTTGTGTACCGTCCACCTTTTTGTTTAAGTCGAGTGTTAGAGCGAGATTTGGTGATTTGGGGCTTCAGCTTAGCCGCTCGACTAAGCAAAGACGCCATTAATTTCAACAAAAACAGCGTCGTCTCATTGTCACCTCAGTTCACGTCACACCATCGCCGATAGGACTTGATTACAATTTTCCTCAAATAATTAAGATTAAATTGATTCAATTAAAAAAAATTGAAACTCCATTACATTATGTATAATAAGTTGTAGACTAACTGTGAAATTTTCCAGCGATAGAAAAATTCCAACAGCCCCTACTTTGATGAAAATAGAAGATTCATGTGTATGTCTCCCCATTAATCATGATAGAATCTTAATCTTGTACATTTCTAAACTTCACAAGTAAAATGATAATTTGTGCTCGTCAATTTTGATCCTCTAATTTTATGTTCTCCCCTCATCGCAAAACTCTATTTCCACGTATTAAAAACTCCACACTATTGAAATAACTAGATATTCAACATGCATCATTTGGGTCTCAAGTGAAAATGATGTAATCAAAGAGTAAGATCATTTGGGATCATTTGGCCTCACGAGGATTGAGTTCATGCAATTACAAAACCGTTTTCTTTCTCAAGAGGGCTGGGTTCATGCAATTACAAAACCGTTTTCTTTCTTCAAAATGTGGTTATGAAAGGCAACAAGGAACTCCATTTGCTCATGCGTGATGGAGTTTCCTAAGCCATGATTATGGTCAAGGTGAAGCTGATCTTTTGTATTCTTCTTATTTTTACAACCGTCTGAGTCTAAAAAACTCATCTTTTTTCAAGGACTCCTATTTTTTAAGTTGTAATGTCTTCTGCAGTTTAGAGTACACTTGTGTTTATAATTTATTAAGCGCATATTGTTTGAATATTATTAAGCAAGAGATATGTAACAATTAAAAAAATTGATTTATAGAAGTGATGTGAATAAGCTAGGTCAGACAATCGAATCATTTTACCAATCATCTCCAAACGCATTATTCTTAGCAGGATTTAGTTATCTAGCACATTTGAATTAGAGCATATTTTTCAAAGTGGTGATGTAGCCATCTTCTTTTAGATATTCATGGAAAGACCCCAAACTTAATTCATTAGTGGCATGTCTCCAAATTTCTAATCCTGCCTCGTATTAAGAGCGCAAATTTTAGCTGGAGTTTTCACTTCGCTTGCTTTTTATCCCTTGTACATGTGGCTAAGATTGGAGATTATGTTACGTACCCTGTGTATGGTCTAAGGGTGCAAATTTTGATAGGTTAAGATTGATTACTTGCAGATTAGGCACCCTATCGCGTAGTTCGGGATACTGATTATAACTCTTGAAACTAGCAAATGTGAATATGCATCTTGTGTCTCTCATTATGCATGCTTATATTATGGTATTTCATTCATATTCAAACATTGCCTGTTCAAATAATTGTGCGGGCAGACAGTTCCCTTTGGATTCTTCAAGGTATATATTAAGAGAAATAATAATTTCACAACCTTTATTTGGAAAAATCGTGGATGGTGAAGTTAATGATTCATCATATCTTGTAAAAAAAAAAATAGAGAACTAAATTGCATGTGCCTTCTTCTCTCCATGCCTGAATTGAACAGTCATACGAGGGTCAGTGATAAAAGAGTGACCAAAGCAGGACCAAGAAGATGCAATAAGTCGAATAGACATTTGCTAGCAGGGTGTCCCATCTATCTCCCTCTCCACCTTTAATAAAGACGCGTTTTGAAAAAGCTAAAAAGACCAAAGGACGCAAGTACTCGTGGCCAATCAATGTTTGTCCATTAGCGGCAGAGGATAGGATGGAGACCAGACATTGTTGATGGTACTGTTCAAGCATGGGAATGATAATACAGAAAATCATCCATTTCTACACTGAAGAAATTCATCGGTTTGTAGTTTAGGCCTCAACTAAGGTTAAGTTGTATTAGAGATAAATATTTCCTCTGAAGAAGAAATGACTAAAGATGGTGTTGACAAAATCGAGAAGTTACTTAAAATGAGATGACTAAAAATGGCGACATAAAAGAATAAAAAGCTAAGATTCAATTTGATTCATTCTTTTGTGACAGCTTAGGAAATATTTTAAATATCTCTAACAATATGTACCAATCTCCTCTTTCTTTCTGGTGGTTTGTGTATTTGTTAAAGTTGTCAACAGTTGGATCTCTACTATTGAATCCTAAAATTGCAACAGACGTGACCCGAGAGTCGCCGTCATGACTAGACCAACACTACTTCGACACCCAAACGCCCAGACAGTACGTGCTCTCGCAATCACTTAATACCTTTTATTTACTTTTTATTCACTTCAAACCTCACACAAAAAATAAAATAAAGGAACTCAAGTTCATTTCCGTACGATAAAGCAGATGGAAAGCACATGAACTCCGTGAGCATTATTCTTCAGCGAATCAACACTTTCCGAATGAAATTCTACGGGAAAAACGCATTGCTCGGATGCTAACTTTCGCGCGAACACCAGAGGACTCGAATTCACCCTCGGCGACCTCAGTCGATCCTCACAACAACAGACAACAACCGTGAGATCGCGACCCCGCGCACTCGCCCGACATTAGTGACTAAACCGACCGACGAGCAGAGAACGCGAAAGGAGAAGCCGCGCAGGACGATCGACGAGCCCACCTTCGAAGCGCTCTTATCCTAAACTTTTGTTTTCTATGTCATCCTCAAGAAAGTTATTATTCCCAAAAAAGAAGCCATGAATCACTATTACAATCCCGTGATTGAACCATTCATACAAAAAGATGGGCTCCACATGTATTCTCATCTGATAAAGCTCTGGCACCTGAAAAAAGCAAGGCACGTTGCTTGGGCTACTTGATGCAATAATTTGATAAACCAAGTTGATTTATAGTCGGGCCAAAATCGGCAATTTTCATTTTTGCTGTTGAAATGAAATTGCTTTTGTTTGCTTTTTTTTTTTGTGGTAATCGAGGATCCACCAGCCCCACCGAGCTTATGCCGGGCAGCCCACAACCGTATAGTGCGTGATGCATTTCAAACCAAGTGTCAATATTTCGGGAAGGCTTTAGGCAAGCGCGTGATAAAATTTTTGTTTTCCAATTTCTCTTTTCCGCTTAGAATGCAGGTTTGGAAACAATCCGCTTTGGTAACGCATTTGATTTCTCTATTTCAAAAACAGATTTCTATTCCAAATAGAATCGAAGAAAATCGTGTTGAAATTTTTAACTTCTCGATTTCAAAATAGAAATAGAAATAGAAATTTTTTTTTTCTCAACTTTTCAATTTAGCCCAAAATATTTTAAATCACTAATATTGAAATAGAAACAAAAATAGTTAATTTAGTCCAAAATATTTTAATGATTTTTTAATATAATCATTCTAATCAATATTGATTGAAAATCTTAACCATTGGGCTAGATGGTGATAATTGAATGAACAAGGCTTCATTTGTTGCACGTAAGAGATTTTATGCATGGTAATAGTCAATTGGTCATATTCATATCTAATGAGTCTTTCTTCACCTACTCTTCCGTGTATGCCAGCCAACGACTCTATTTGGCTAACTATTTTTTTAATCATAAACTTCATATTAAGGCGGTAAAAAGGGGTCAAATCATTAGGGTTTCATCCGATTTTTCTTTTATAAGGAAAAGAGATCTAATAAGAAATATGTTGTTCTTGTAAGAGTGTTGATGAAAATATAGATTTTGATAATAAATTTTTAAATAATCCTAGTGTTGATAATTTTGAAAAAAATTGGTGACGATTTTTGAACATGGTGAGGATATTTTTAACAAAATTTGGAAAGAAATTGGAATTAGACTTGAAGTTAGGATTTTTTTAGGAGATTAGACTATTATAATCATGGCTATCATTAGACTTATTTGATTAATGTGAAATCAATTTCAGCAAAAACATAACGACATATTCACTATAATTGAATTTCATTTTTTTTTTGCCACGTTGTTTATTTTTCGAAAGAAAATATTACGTAATAGGAAACATAAGCACATGTAATATAAATTCCATGAAATTGTATTTTCAACTTTTCTAATGTATTAGTATTATTTCGACTATTTTTTGTATTTGAGGATTTTCTATATTGTTTTAGTATTATTTCGGCTATTATTTTATATTTGAGAATTTCCTATGTTGTTATCTAATCAATTTCTATTCCTAGAAATAGAAATTTTATTCTCGATATCAAACATTTTATTCCGTAAATAGAAATTTTGAGTTGTTATCAAACGGGTTTTTTTAAACTTGTCCTAATAGAAATTGAGAAATCAATTTAAAGCTAAATCAATTTGGAATAGAAATTTTGTCATCGCGCGCCCTAAGACTCCAACACCAAAACCCCCCACTTAAGACACTCTAGTAATGAGAGGGCTTGAACCCTTGACATTTGCGATGGAAGAGGGAATAAACACCAACTGGGCTGCTTGTGATTGGGTTTGTTTTGTTGTGTGCCTCTTTCGTGGTTATTTTGTTTTTGTGTACTTCAGTGGTAGTTCCTGTTTTAGAAGGGTCGCGTTGCTTGCTAGCGTGGGTGTCGCGGCTTGGCTTCTATTCGCTGCTATTTGGTAGATTCGGTCATGGATTCTCGATTTTGGACCTCGAGACCCTGCGTATTGTCAACCCTTTTGTTTGAGTTAAGCATTAAAGCTAGAGATTTGATGATTTAGGGCTTTAGCTTAGCCGCCCGACTAAGCAAAGACGCCATTAATTTCAACAAAAACAACGTCATTTCATTGTAACCTCCCTATATGTCACATCATCGCCAAAAGGACTCGATGACAATTTTCCTTTAAGGATTAAAATTAAATTGATTCAATTAAAAATTTTGGGGCTCCATTACATCATTTATAATAAGTTTTAGATTGATTGCAATTTTTCCGGCAATAGTAAAACTCCAGCCCTGTGCTTTGATGAAAATAGAAGATTCTTGTGTATGTCTCCCCATTAAACACGATAGATCTCAATCTCATACATTTCTTCACTTCCCGAGTAAAATGATAATTTGCCTTCACTAATTTTGATCCTTTAATTTTATGTCCTCACCTAAGCTCAACGTCCATCATTTGGGTCTCCATTAAAAATGATTTAATACGAAGAGTGAGATCATTTGGGCCCATGAGCATTGGGTTTGTGCAATTACAAAACCGTTTTGTTTCTTTAAAATTTGGTTTTGAAATGCAACAAGGAACTTCGTTCGCTCATGCGTGATAGAGTTTCCTAAGCCATGGCTATGGTCAAGGTGAAGTTGGTCTTTTCTATTCTTCTTATTTTTACAACCGTTTCGAGTCGAAAAAACTCAGTAATTCTATTTTTTTAATTGTAATGTCTTCTCGGTTTGGAGTTTAGAGTACACTCATGTCTAGCCAAGCACCAATCAAGTAAAATTTTATAATTTATTATGCACATATCATTAGAATATTATCAAGCAAGAGATATACAACAACTACAAAAAATTGATTTATAGAAGTGATGTGAATAAGCTCGGGTCAGACAATCGCATTATTTTGTCAATCATCTTCATACGCATTACTTTTAGCGGGATTCACTTATCTGGCACATTTGAATAAGAGCATTCATTCTTCAAGGTAATGATGTAGCCATCTTCTTTTAGAGATTCATGGAAAGATCCCAAGCTTAATTCATCAGTGGCATGTCTCAAAATTTGAAATCTTGCCTCGTATTATAGTTTGTTTTTAGCTTGAGTTTTCACTTTGCTTGCTTTTAACCCTTATACATGTGGCTAAGACTCAAGATTATGTTATGCATCTTATGTATGGTTAAGATTGATTACTTACCAATTACGCACCCTATCGTATAATTCAGGGTGCTGATTATAAACTGGCAAATACTACCAAGTGCCGTGATTATACATCTTGTGTCTTTCATTATGCATGCTTATATTATGGCATTTCATTCATATTCAAACATTGCTTGTTTAAATAATTACTCGGGCAGATAGTTGCCTTTGGATTCTCCAAGGTACATATTGAGAGAAATAATAATTTCGTAATTTTTATTAATTTTTTTTAGCCATCAATTTTTATTAATTTAGAAAAATTGTGGACGGTGAAGTTAATGATTCATTGCATGTGCCTTCTGCCCTCCCATGCCTGACGTTGAACAGTCATGTAAGGGTCAATGCTAAAAGCGACTAAACAGGTCCAAGAAGATACAATAATTTGAATAAACATTTCTTAGCTAGGTGTCCCACCTATCTCCCTCTCCACCTTTAACAGAGACGCATTTCGAAAAAGCTAAAAAGACCATAGGACGCAAGTACTCATGGACAATCAATTTTGTCCATTAGCGGTGGGGGATAGGATGGAGACCAGATATTGTTGATGACTCGATGGTAGTGATACTGTTCAAGGATGGGAATGATAATACAGAAAATCATTCATTTCTACGTTAAAGAAATCCATCGGTGCTTAGTTTAGGCCTGGTTAAGTCGCTGAGCTCCATCGTCTGTGTTAGAGATAAATATTTCCTCTTAAGATGAATCGACTAAAGATGGTGTTGACAAAATTGAGAAGTTACTTAAAATGAGATGACTAAAAATGGCGACATAAATGAATTAAGGGTTAATATCCTAAAAAATTCCAAACTGGTATACTGTACATAATAAATTTATCCCAAACTATTTTTTTAACTATCAAAAACCCTAAATTAATAAAATTTTGACAAATTTACCCAAAAATTGTACACTTGTGACAAATTTACCATTTATTAGTTTTCGTTAAATTTTACTTGTCAAATTATTAAGTTAAATGACATCAATTTGAGATTTTACGATCTGTTTGTCACAATTTACAATTTTCGTGATTTTTTTGTGATATTAATTTAATTTAGTGGATGGTATATTTGTCACAAATTTACCAGTTTAAGGTTTTTTGCAGTCAAATAAATTAATTTAGGATAAATTTGTCATAAATATACCAATTTATAGTTTTTTTATGATCAGTTGGGATAAATTTATCAAAGGTGTACTAATTTGGGGTTTTTCATAATTAAAAAAATAATTTATGGTAAATTTGTCACATGTATACTAGTTTGGGATTTTTCAATGTATTAACCCATGAATTAAAAGCTAAGATTCAATTTGATTCATTCTTTTTTGATAGCTTAGGAAATATCTTAAATATCTCTAACAATACGTACCAATCTCCTCTTTCTTCCCGGTGGTTTGTGTATTTGTTAAAGTTCTCGATTGTTGGATCTCTACTATTGAATCCCAGCCGTTGATAATAAAATATTTCAGAAAAAAGTAGCTGTGTTTGCATCATCAAAATCTAAAGATTATCATGTTAAGAACCAAAATCTGGCTTACTACAAAATGAAAAATGTAATGCTCGGTTATAAATACTTGTCACATATTTTTCTCTTTATCACCTCGAATTAAAACAACAGATATTAATGTAGCCCATTTACTTAAATAAATCTACAGCTTGACCCTTCAGTAAAAAGTCTTGCTGTCTTGTTGTTTTGAAAAGAAATCATTATACTCTCCCACCATTAATATTCACCAAGGGTGTGAAAACGACATCAAGTCACCGCTAATGCAACTGGCATTTGACGCCAAGGACCATGTTGTAATACTCATTCAGTGTGTCCATCTTCACAAATTCAGTACCGAACTTTGTCTCTAAAAAACTGATACGAGAGATTAAAACTGTCGGTGAACAAAAAATTGAACTTTTTATCTTGCAAAAACGGTAGCCATCAAAGAAAATCACTATACTATATTCCACTTATATTCTATCTGCATTTTCTTATTAGGGGGTGATGTTTCATAGAGGTAGCAAATGGGTGAGTCGGGTCGGGTCGAAAATGGATCGACCCATATTTAATCAATTTCACCCATTTGACCCATATTTTTATAGTGTAAATCTAGTGATCCATATCCGACCCAACCTGTATCTGACCCATACCCGACCCGACTAGTATCCGACCCATACCCGACCCGACCCGTATTGCTAAAACCTATTTATTGTTAAAACATTTTTATGCAATACAAATTTTTTGACAATTTTTATGCAATACAAATTTAATGAAATTTTTTTATAATTATTTTAAATATATTTTTTAAAAATAGAAATTTTAATTTTTTTAAATATAATATTTAATTTTTTAAAAAATATATATAATTTTAAATTATTTTTATTTTTAAAATATAATTTTTTATATTTGTTATTTTTAATAATTATTTTTCTTTTCTTTTCTCTTTTTTTTTTTCTTCTCCTTGGTCACCACCGACCGCTAGCCACAACGATGGTCGGTGACCGGCCACAGGCGAGATCAAGCTTGCTAGCATCAGGCAAGGCTCAATCTCGCCGATCCAGCAAGGCCGAGGCTCCGCCTAACGTCGGTGAGCTTGAGCCTCGCCAGTCGTTGGCGAGGCTTGAGCTCGCCGGCGTCGAGCGAGGCTCGAGCTTGCCGGCATCAGGCGAGGCCTGTCGTTGGCGGGCGGGCCGGCCATCGCCACCGCCCGCCGCCGTAAGGAATGAAGAAAAAGAAAGAAAAAGAAAAGAAAAAAATGAAATATGAAAAATAATTATAATTTCGATTTTTATTAAAAAATATTTTTATAAATTTAAAAAAAAAAAAAAGACAAGGGTTTAAACTTTAAAATGGGTTTCCTTATAACCCATTTAGGCTATTTCTTTTTGTGTTTACATTCACTAACCCATTTCTGACCCATATTTAACTTTCATTTGATCAATTTCTGATCTATATTTAATATTTACTTGACCCATTTCTGATCCATATTTAACCTTCATTTGACCCACATATAACCCATTTAACTAAAAATGGGTCATAATATGGGTTTTTTGACTCATATTGCCAGCTCTAATGTTTCACAATAGATATGTTCCAAAACAAGAACTCGGGTCCTGCTCTGTTAATATCTTCCTAGTCATTTTTTTCTTAGATCTATATTCATTTTGATAACGTTGTTCAAAATGATTGTCATGAATTAGGAATTTAGAAGACTCCACACAACATTCCATCATCATTTTTGTTGACTTCTATGTTTTTTTTTTTTTGGTCAGATGACTTCTATGGTTAACTCGTTCTATTTGTTTATACTTTTCAAGTACCATTTTATGTGTTTTGCTTTCGCTAAAAAAATTTGAAAATGAAAATAATTAGGTTGTATAAATTACTAAAATACAATAACTCTACTTGTCAATAATTGTATAGTTTTGAAGGCTTTGAAAATCAATTTGTGATAACTATAATATTTGGGTAATAGATGTTAGAAGTAAAAGCTCCAAACAGACCCAAGCATTTGTGATAATTAGAGTCAGAATGAGGGGCCACAAAGCAGGTCAGCGGTTGCTCACAACCGTTCCTATATTTATTTTGTCATGTACGGAGTAGCAGTATTTAAGAAACAAGAACAGAAAAAGTTTAATTTTCTTGGGAGTTCTAATCCAACAATTTTTACTTGAAGTTACTTCTAATATAACAATTACAATTGACATTCTAATACGAAAATTTGCTTAATTATAATGTTAAATTTATATTTTAAATATGATTTCGTTGATCTGCGCATGGAACGGGTTTAAGACTAGTACCTCATTAGCGTTTGTCCATTAATGGGGGTAGAGGGGATGAAAGGATGGATCGGGACTAGTACATTAGCAGTGAATAAGGACGAAAGGACCATTTGCAGTGGCAAATGATGAAAGGATGGATGCCTACTCAATGTATGTCCATTAGGACGGAGGAAAGGATGAAAGCTCATAGCAGGTATCAATCTCCTCTTTTTTCGTGGCGGTTTGAAACTTTGTTAATGTTTTAAATTGATGGATATCTAGTACTAAATCCCAGCCGTTAATAAAATGTTCCAGCAAAAAGTTGTAGAATCGAGCTAATTCCAAAAAAAAAAAAACATCAATTTTAGATTGAGGAATAAATCTGTTCTAATTCCTCTTAGCTCAGGAATTGTTTGCAGGGTTTCATCTCCATCCATATTTGCCTAAGTGTGCGGTGAAAGTCGATTTTCATAAGGCATATGACACGGTAGATTGGGAGTTTCTAGAACTTGTTCTTTCGGCTTTCCACTTCCCGGAGGGATTTATAAAGTTAGTGATGGCTTGCGTTCGTACGTCTAAATATTCCATATCTATTAATGGTGATCTCCACGGCTGCTTTCCGGGAGGTCGTGGACTGAGGCAAGGGGATCCTATGTCACCATACCTTTTCACATTGGTTATGGAAGTGTTTTCTGGATTATTGATTTCCCGAACTGCGAATAATGAATTCAAGTATTACTGGAGATGTAAGCCGGTTCAACTAACGCATCTATTCTTCGCTGATGATGTGTTTCTCTTCTGTCATGCTGACTGGTCTTCCGTATCTATGTTGAAAAGAGGCCTGGATATATTCTCTTATTGGAGTGGATTGTTTCCTAACAAAAATAAGAGTGAGATCTTCTTCTCGGGAGGTGATTCGTCTATTAGGAACAGAATCCTCTGGGCATTTGGTTTCCAAGAAGGGAAGCTTCCTGTTCACTACCTTGGGGTTCCCATTATCTCTTCCAGATTGAGTAAGGCTGACTGTACTGCATTGACGGAGCGTATTACCGCTAGGATTCAATCCTGGGCGCATCGTTTTCTGTCTTTTGTAGGGAGGATGCAACTGATTTGTTCGGTGCTTCATTCGATTCAATCATTTTGGGCAAATGTTTTCTCTATTCCCTCTTCGGTTTTGTCGAACATTGAGCGGATTATGAGGCAATTCTTATGGAAGGGAACGGCCCTTGGGCGAGGAGGGGCCAAAGTGGCGTGGGAAGATGTGTGTCAACCGAAAGTTGAAGGTGGCCTCGGCATTCGGAATCTAAAAGATTGCAATAGAGCTTCTATGCTCAAATTCATATGATCCTTTTCACAGACAAAGAATCGATGTGGTGCCGGTGGATTCACTCTGTTTTCTTGTCTAAGAAGAACTTCTGGATTATTTCTCAACCTAGGACTTGTTCTTGGGCGTGGAAGAAAATACTCCAGCTTCGAAATTACTTCCGAACTTCGTTCATGTGGAAAATTGGAAATGGGCTGTCGGTGTCTTTATGGCATGATTACTGGCTTCCATGTGGCCCTCTTGATGGCTTTGTTCCTCCCTCTTTCAGGGACAATATGCGGCTCCCAGATTATGCGGTGTCTGCTGATTTATACACTTATTTGGGCCATTCGTTCAGGGAGTTGTTGATTAGATGGGGCGTCTCTCTACCATTGCGGGGGTTGGACAATGACAGGTTTATTTGGTGTGGTGATCCTTCGGGCTCCTTCTTGGTTGCATCTGCATAGAACGCCTTAAGAGCAAAGAAAGATCGGGTGGAGTGGGCTTCTCTTATTTGGGATAATGATGTAGCCCCTCGTTACCAATTTATTCTTTGGCTTATATCTCGAAACCGGCTTCCCACGCAAGTGATGCTTTTAATCTATGGCCGCATTGATTTTAATGTATGCGCCTTTTGTAGTGAAGTCCCAGACTCAATCGATCATCTATTCTTCCGGTGCCGCACTTCGGCTTCGCTGGCCTTCTTCTGGGCCGCCAGGTGTAATTTGCCGTGGAGGAATAGATGTTGGAAAGAAGTTCTCACTTGGGCCAGGAGATTCCTTACCGGGAAGGACTTCTACCACAGGATAGCTCGATTATCCTTCGGTGCTTTGTGTCATCTCATCTGGAATAAGAGGAATGCGATCATCTTTAGGGGTGAATCTTTGGTGGTTTCGGCCCTTAAAAATCATCTCATCAAGGTGGTGAGAGACAAAGCTCTCACATTCACGGATGTTCGCCCTTCTCCGAGGATTAGAAGACTGCTGAGGGGATGGGGTTTCGATCCGGTCGTCTTCTCTACTGTAGCTGAACCTCTTTAGTTGCTTTTGTTGTTCTTAGGCTTCTCCGTTCTTTTCCTTCGATAGAAGGGTCTGAGGTTCGGTCCGCCTAGTTGCCTTCGGGTTGGGTTGGTTATTGTTCTCTTTGAGTTCGTTCTTTTGCCTTTCTGCCTTTTGTCGGATCCCGTTCACTCTTAAGTCTTTGAGAGTGTATGTTTTGGATCCGATCTTTGTATATTTGTCCTAGCTCTATATATCTATTACCTTTACCAAAAAATAAAAATAAAAAATCTGGTCTAATTTTTTTTTTTTTTATCTTGTAAAAAGCAAAATATTTAGGTCGAAAGATAAATCTGGTCCAATTTTTTTTTTTTTTTTTATCTTGTAAAAGAGTGTACCAACTTTAGATTCATTAACAATTATGGCCCTAAACCACCGGCTGTGGTGGCTTCGCTGGGTAGGCTTCAGTCCTTTGAATGAAGATTAGGAGTTTGAAGCCCTTGCAACTTGCGTTGCAAGGAGGTTGGCGGGCTATTAGGTGATTGACACGTGGCGCTTGGGTGGTGGTTTTTCCACTAGCGACATTTAAGGATTTACGTGGTGGCTATCGGCCAAAAAAAGCGGTTCTCTCCAAAGATCAAAAAAAAAAACAATTATGACCCTAATTTTTTTTTTGTCTCATAAAAAATCACAAACTTTCACTCTTATTGCAAATCTAACCCCATCATTAACTCTCTATTTGAAGTTAATCTTGAGCTTGGTGGATCTTGTCCATGGCATCTCTAGATGGGTAGTGGTCTATAATTTCATATTACAACAAAACAACAAAATCTGGCTAGAGAAATTTAATCTAAGGTTTTTTCACTTTCTAGTGAAGTGTAAGAGACAACGGACATTTTTATCGTTATTCTCCAAGCTGTGGCTTAAACAATAAGAGAATGAATAGTGTTTTAAATCCAATCAGCAAGTGCACATGGATTTATTATTAAGGACAATCGATGGATTTAAGTTAAGGGAGGCCAAATTTAAGATTTGAGCGAAAATTGATGATTTTTTTCTGGATAAAAAAAGTTAGGGTTAATGCATTTTTATGAGGCAAAAAAAAAATTAAACCAGATTTATCTCTCGATTTGAAGTTAGTCCTTTTTTTCTTTTGAATTACCCCACAAAAATCTGATGATTCTCGACATATCAAGAGCCAAAAACTGACTTGCTGGGAAAATAAAAAATAATGCTTAGGCATTATGACCCGTCCGTACATTTCTTTCCATCATTGTTTATATAAAATGACACACATCATTGGAGCTTCTTTATTCCAATATATATGGAGCTAGACCCCTCAGCAACAGGGCTTCATGTTCACAAGAAAAATCATTATACTGTCCCGCCATTATTATACGCTGCAAGTGCAGAGGAAGAGCGTAAAAAAGGACTTCACGTGACGGATAAGACAACTGCCATCTGAGACCAAAGGCATTATTATACACTGTAAGTGCAGAGGAAGAGTGTTAAAAAAGGGACTTCACGTGACGGATAAGACAACTGCCATCTGAGACCAAAAGGCCATGCTGTACCATTAGTGCGTCCATCTTCACTTGCCGTTGCCGAACTCTGACTACGATAAAATGATACCAGTAAAGGAGCAATTACCCTGGCAGTGGGGGAAGGGGAGAGAGATTAAAGCTGTCGGTAAAAATGAGATAAAATTTTTATCTAGCAAAAAAGGTAATCATCAAAGAAAATTGCCACATTCATTTTACTTATTTTTCCATCCTCATCTTCTTATTAGGGATGATGTTTCAGGATAAATATGTTTCGTGCGGTGGAACTTACCCTATCAAAGCCATTATCCTTTACTTGAAATCCGGATATGAACTTGTCGAACCTAGAAGCAGTCTAGAACCGCATCAACAAGTCCCAAGGTCGACCCGTAAGCTGGCCTACCTTTTCTTTTTTTCTATTTCATTTTTTATTAAATTGCTCTTTCATATTCAATATTTTTGCAAAAGTCCTCGATTGGAACACCAAAAAAGATTTATTATTGAATATCAACAATATGAGTTTTAAAAAAATAAATACAGAATGCAAAATACACATTATTTTCAATAAAAATATCATGCTTACTTAACCAAAAAAATTAGTTTAGTTGATTAGGATGTTAGGAATTTCTAGATTAAGAACTAGAGATCACCCCTTTGAATCCTATAAAGTACATGAAAACTGTTTTGATTTAGAACCAACTTTGCTAGCCAAAAGCCCCATCTCAACCAGTTCATGGCTTTTTGACCCAAAAAAAAAAAAAAACAGTTCATGGTTTTGTGGGATATTTCATGAGTCACTAGGTAGATGACTTTCCATGCTTGTATCATTGGATTATAAAAAAATAGGCCTACTTTACGCGGTGAATTTTTATATGCATTATTCCTTATAAACTAATTAGTTATTATGCAGAAGGTCTTTATCAACCTAATTACAAATAGAAAGTACCTCATGACTTTAATTAGTTAATAACATTTTTTTGTTAGAAATTTATGACATATGGAGCTAGGAGTAATTTCACATTCTAATCTAAGGCTGGCAATTTTTTTTTTTTAAACAACTTGGTTTTCCCTATGAATTGAGTTTTTTTTTTTTTTTTTCTATTTTTGCTTATCGAGATATCATGACGGTTTTTTTTTGTCAACATATCTGTGAAAGTTTGAAAGATAATACTTATTTCAAGTAGTGGTTAAAACATTAATTACATAAACCGGATCTAAGCTAGCCCAAGTCTATTATGTAAATAAATAGAAAATTATAAAAAAAAATTGCTATTCAATATATAAAACAATAACGTGGCCATATTATATTTTGAAACTATTTCAATCCGTATATCACTTTGACCTTTAAACTTTCAATTTTTTTTGCTATAGCTTAATCCTAATGTTACTTTAAAATTTGTAACATGATTTCGTTGACCTGCACAAGGAGTAGTTTTAGCACTTATACCTAATAAATGTTTGTCAATTGGCGGTGGGAAAGCATGGACACCCCCCATCAATGTCTTGGAGGAAAGGATGGAGACATGGACATTGGTGGTGGTGACTGGTCCGGGAAAGGAACGATAATGCAGAGAATCATCTAGTTCTATAACCAAGTAATTGACTGGTGTTTTTTTAAGGCCTAGACTAAGGTTAGGGTAGCATCTATATCTTGCATTATCGAATTATCAATAATATGACAATTTTATGTTAACATTGCCATTTTCTTCGCAAATGATATAGAATGCAAAAGAAATGTACCTACTTTAAGAGAAAGAGAACATGGTAATTTGTTTATGCACTTATTCCTCATAGATTAGGTAGTTATTATGCAAAGGATCCTTGTCAAACTAACTAGAAAGAGAACATCCCTCATAATTTTATTTAGTGATAACATTTTCTTTGTTAGGAACTAGTCCTAACCTTTTCAAATAATCATAACAAATAATACGGATTTGGGAGCAATCTAACAATCATGGCTGAGTTTGAGAAAAGGAGTGAGGAAGTTGTGCAGGCGCCCGGGGCTCTGGTGGAGCAAGCCAGCGAAGAAGACGCCAAGTTTTGGGACTGTAAAGAGACGTAAGTGTTGGTACTTTTGTCAGTTCATGGCCTTTCGCTTTTGTCTAATTAGAGAGAGCAGTTAAGAAAAACAAAGCGGGAATGCCCTGATTAGTAATTAGAGGAGCTGTGTGTATGCCCTTGTATGTATGGATGAGAAGCGGGGAAATTAAGCCTCAAATCGTGTGAATTACCACACCCCATGTTTTAATCACTATTCGGATCAGATCTCAAGTAAGAAAGAGGAGCATAATGGGTTTTAACAAAGTCAGGCCAAAGATACAATTTTTGGAACGCAAGAAATGAAAAAGGGTTCAAAAGCAAATTTGACCTTATCATTTTATCAAATTATTTTATGCTGACTTGGATTAAGATTTGATTTTTAGAGAAATTTGCACGTAGTAGTTAAAAGAATGGCTCAGCAAGCTGCACATTAATTATCAAGCCAGCGATTCACGTGGCACAGTGGCACACAACTTAAGATTTCTTTAATTTCCAAATCTCTTTCTAGTCATATTATTTATCTGCCGCAAGCTGCCATTGCCATCACCAACAAAGCAACCACCACCATCAAAATCAATTCATGCTCGCTACAATCTTGCTCATGAGAATGTATGTCTCGCTTGCGTTGATTGCATTCGAGAACGCCAGAGGGTACTCTATTGAGATTGACGATGGGCGAGACTGCCTAGCTTGATCCTGGCATGCTACTTGGCAAAGTCATTGCAGCTTCAAGGCCGTTGATGCATTGTCACAAACAAATTGAGCACAAAGTGAACTCATCCTTCAAACAAGGAGTGGAAGAGACTCATCTAGTGAAGGTGATGGATGGGAATCAAGGTCCTCGATATCATTTGGCACGCATGGATGAGCTAGGCCAGCTAAACCATTACCTTCTAAAATGTGCTAATTCAATGCTTCATCATCATCATCATTTGTCGATCATCGTCAACCTCCATTAACGGAACCACTCGAGTGACCTCAATTCTGCATTGCGTGACCTCATATGTAATGTGCACAACCTCAAGCGAGGTGTTGCACCTCGATCCCAGGACACAGGCTCTGTTAATGTAGGTCGGCCATACAGTGAGGGCGAGAGAGAGAGAGAAACCCGATGGTGGCTTTTGTATGACGGTGGTTGCAATGGCGGTGGTTGAGTTTGATCTTGACGATGGTGGTTGAGTTGTTGGTGATAGCAGTGGTGGGTTGCGGCAACAGTAACGATGGCGGTAACATATTTTGAAAACAACAAAAAGCTAGGGAGAGGATAAACTGCAAATCAAGAGCATTTAAAAAGATAAAGACAATAGAAAAAGATAAATTCAGCAAAAAAATGAGAAAAATAAGTAAAATTATGTCGTTTTTAATAGAATTCTATGTCATATCACTGGCTACATCGGATGTTCAACGATTATTGAATACAACTATATCACAATTGATCGAAAGAATTACAAAAGAATTTTGTGCAAAAATATAGAATTAAATTTGTGAAATTATATAATTTAAAGTTAAATTTGAATTTGTACGATAATATTAGGATAAGTTGGATAATCACAATTGAATTTATCACAAGACCAAACAACATGTCAAGTGGGTGTGACCTGTCCTTCTCCATTTGTACTCACCACGCGTGCGAGGATTCAAATCGAATCGTTTTTGTTATTTTGACAGCTGGTCATTACTTTTACAATTTTTTGATAACTATTCAATTTGGGCATTAGCGGGGGAGGCCCAGACGTGATGGTGACCGATCAACTAAAGAAATAATAAAATGCAGAAAATCATCTAATTCTGTTACCTCAACTGTTCATAAGTCCGCCATCTTTTTCTTGTCTTGATTGAGGCGAGGGGGAACGGTCTTATTTAATTTTCTGTTTTGCCAGTTTCCACTTGGAGCAATATGCTGTCAAGTTTTCAGCTACCAAGGAATTAATTAATGTCTAGTTAAGGCCTTGACCATGGTTAGGTTACCGAGCTCTTTTATACTTAAACTGACTGGTCTTCCTCTCCTTCCTCCATCCTTGTTTGCGCTGAAATCTCTCGGCCTTCTTCATCTCTCATCGTTCTTGCTCTGTTTCCCTCTTTCTTCACCTCGGCACAACCGTTCTTCTTCCTCCTCTTCTTCTTCGGCATCTGCTTCTCTTTTCCATCGTCTTCTCTCTCTGTCTCCCTATTTTCTCGCCCTTTCTTTCTCAAAAAAAAAAAAAAAAAAAAGAAAAAGAAAAAAGAGAAATGTCGATCGATGCTGCTATTGCTATTGCGTGGGATGTCTTCAAGTCCGTAGTTGCTCCCATCAAGCGTCAATTCGGATACGTGATCTACTCCAAGAGGCACGCCCAAGATCTTCAGGAGAAAGTCGTGGAGCTTGCGGATGAGGTTGATAGGGTCCACAATCTCGCTGAAGAGGCCAGAAACAATCTTCGGAAGGTCTACGGTCGCGTCACGGAGTGGCATGCAAGTGCTGAGAAGGCCTTGAAGGAGGCGCGAGACCTGTTGCGCGACTTCCAAGAGGCGAGCAAGACTTGCTGCTATGAAACTCTTCCTGATCCCAAGTATCGCTATCAATTCAGTAGGAAGGCCAAGGACAAGATCGAGGTCATTCAGCAACTCACTCAAGAATGCAGGGAATTCAAGGAGTTGAACGACATCTCCTCCAGCAATCCTGCTCCAGGGAACGTTGCTGCTCTGACTCCGGCCAAGATAGAGGGCATCTCCTCCAGCAATCCTTCTCCGGGGAACGTTGCTGCTCTGACTCCGGCCAAGAGAGAGGGCAAAGATGTCGTCCAGTCGGCCACTGTGACGGCCTCCGCTTCTTTTACCTCGACGTCGAATAAGGTTAGGGACGATGGTGTCTTCGAATCGAGAGCTTCTATTATTCTGGACATCATGGGCGCTCTTGCCGATGATAGCAATAGCGTGGTCGGGGTTTACGGGCAGGGCGGGGTCGGCAAGTCCACCCTTTTGGCGGATGTTAAAGGGAGAATGATAGAAAAGAAGTCGTTCGATTGGGTCGCTAAGGCCGACGTGTCGGAAAATCCAGACATCAAGAAGATTCAAGGAGAGATTGCGCCCGCCTTGGGCCTGGACATAAAGAACGAAGAGATTGTCAGCGTGCGAGCCGAGCTTTTGCACAAGAGGTTGGAAAATGAGGAGAGGAAAAAAAAGAAGGTCCTCATAATACTGGACAACCTGTGGAAGGGGCTGGACTTGAAATCAGTGGGCATTCCTTGCGGACATGACAACAAAGTCATAGGATGCAAGTTGTTGCTGACGTCAAGATTTCAAGATGTTTTGCGAAGGGAAATGGGCTGCGACAGGGACTTCCGCCTTGAAGAGCTGAAGGATGAAGAGGCAAAAAGATTGTTTGAGAGGACGGTAGGAGACAAAGTTCGTGATGACCCGTTCAAATCCTTGGTGAATGAAGCAGTCCACAAATGTGCAGGTTTGCCTTTCCTCATTATTGCAATGGCGAATATTTTTAAAGACGCTGATTTTTATGAATGGAAGGATGTTTTGAGACAAATCGAGAAGTCTACAAACAAAGGAATAAGTGAGAGCATAAATAAGATGTTGCAATTGAGTTATGATCGTTTCAAAGGGGAGGATGGCGAGAAGGTGAAGTCATTGTTACGACTTTGTATTGTTTATGGTGTCTCTAAGCCATCTCCTGAAAACTTGGTGAGGTATAGCATAGGTTTGAGGTTATTTCGAGAAGATAGCACCATCGAAGAAATTAGAAATAGGTTAAACACACTGATCCGAAAATTGAAAGCAGCCTCCCTTTTGTTAGAAGACAATGAAGTTGTTGATGGTTTCAAGATACATGACTTGGTTCGTGGATTTATTGCCCCAGTCTATCCAAGAGATATTCCTCTTCTTGTGTTGAAAGATAATGATAAGTCGGTGATGGAGTTGTCGAAAGACAAGCTCAAAAGTTATATAGCAGTATGCTTTTTCTATGTTGACATGAAGGAGCTTCCTGAAGAGTTTGATTGCCCCGAAATGCGGATCTTTTTGCTGTTCACGAACAATGAATCTCTTAAGGTCCCAGATTCATATTTCAACTCTATGAAAAAACTCATGGTCTTACATCTTTCTCAAGTATGTCTCACTCGTTCACCTTCGCCGTTTCAGTTCTTGGAGAACTTACACACTCTGTGTCTTGATGGTTGTTCATTAGAGGATGTAGCCATGATTGGTGAGCTAAAAGGGCTACATATTCTCAGCTTTGCGGACTCCAAAATTCAACGATTGCCAAAAGAAATTGGACAATTGGTAGAGATGAGGTTGTTAGACTTAAACGGTTGTTCGCGACTTGAGATAATTGAACCGGGTGTGCTTCGAAGCTTGATTAAATTGGAGGAGTTGTATATGGAGAATAGTTTTGATAAATGGAATGCCATGGAGCAAACTCCACCAATTAATGCCGAGCTTATTGAGTTGAATAACAAGAAGAATCTCCGCACTTTGCATGTGTCCATTACTGATCCGAGGGTGCTCCCAGAAGATCTAAACATTGAGAAATTAACCAAGTACAGAATCCAGATAGGTGATGACTGGAGTTGGCGAAGTCGCAAAGGATTGAGCACATTGGAGCTTAAGTTGGATCCAATAAGTGATATTCTTCAGAAAGGATGCATACAAACTTTATTAGGCAAAACTGACGACCTATTTTTAGATGGATTAGATGGAATTGAGCAAAGTATCTACTCATTATCCCAAGAAGGCTTTCAAAAATTAAAGCATCTACAAGTCAAGAATAGTCCCTCTGTCCATTACATCCTCCAATCTCCATCCCATACAGATTTTAGGATGTTGGAGTCATTAATTCTCAGTAATCTCATCAACTTGGAGAAGATAAGCAACAACCATATCTCCTCTGACTCCTTCAGTGCGTTAAAGGTAGTACAAGTTGCAAGTTGCAACAAGATGGAAGTTTTGTTTCCTCTTTCATTCTTGAGAGAACTTCCACAGCTTGAAAAGATCCAAGCCATTGATTGCCACTTAATGCGGGAGATTGTAGAAGTTGATGATTGTGGCAAAGTTGAATTGCGTAATTTGCATTTATTAGAATTGCGTGCCTTGCCAAATATCAAGAACTTTTTCATTGCTGGGACAGCTCCTTCAAGTATTACACCAAAAGACCAAGTCAGCACTCAAGTTGCTCTCTTCAACGGGCAACAGGTAACTCTCTATCAAAAGAATATACTATTTATTAATCTTTTGTTGATTTGCTAATTAGATGTACTGTAGATTTTAATTCTTATTCTTTTCTTTTTTCAGTTCATTTTCTTCCTAATTACCTTATCCAATCACGCCTTCCCTGTAATTAGTTGAAGCAATCATCTATTTCTTCTTATTGGGTAGAAGTCCAACTAATAGAATATAATCCATGTAAATTAGTTTGGGATAGGATCTGAGTTATTTTCAACTTACATGATGCGAGTATATGTATATTAATTGGGTTTTACGGGACAACATTGAAGGGAATTTTGGCATTAGAATAATTCCACGATAACGTCATTTCATAATCTTGTAAAATGGATTCCCTAAATATAGTTTTCTAACTTTTTTATTATCTATTAATTTAATATCTAGGCGACTTAGGTAAAATTCAATACTGAGAATGAGCAAAGGGGATTGGGTTTTCAAATAGTAGTGACGATGCTAACCTAATTGATGCACGTCATTTCAATATTGTGTATTTCAATAAGGTCTCAGTCATTGCATAGGTCCTATTAGTATAAAAGTACACAATTTCATGCGTGTTCATATATTTGTAAGCAATTTAGGCATAACAAACATAAATATTCAATTTGTGCTAATCTCTCGTAGTCGTAGGCTTTCGTGAGCAACTTTTAGAAAAAACTACATGAAATCCCACGTGAAGATTTTAAGCGGTACACATTTGCTTCCAAAATTTGGTTATATAAATTATGGTGCATTGAGTATAGCTATGTGATGTTATCATCCAATGGTCTTTTTAAAATCATATTGGGATGCTATATGCATAATGAAATTAAGAAATCTAGTCTTTCCTATGATTCTTTTACATGCTTGGCATATATCTGAAAGCCTACTAGATGTTTTGCTTTTTTCATGAAGTCAACCATGTTATTAGTAATTTTTGTCTTAGGGCTTGTTTGTTAAAATTTGTTTTGTTTTTGTTTTGTTTTTGTTATGAGGAACAAAAAAAGAATAGAAATCTGTTTGGTCAAATTTTTGTTTCTAAATAGATTTGGAACGTAAATAAGAAATAGAAAAAGTAACTTCTTGTTCCTAGAAACAATTTCTACAATATATTTTTCTCTCTCTTCGCTCTTCTTCTCTTTTCTTCTTTTTCTTCTTCTTCCTTTTGGCTGGTCGCCGACTTTGGCCATAGCCGGCGTTGGCGACCAGCCAGACGAGGGCCAGTGACCTTGTCGGAGCGTCGCCGGCTCTCGGAGACACTGAGCCTCGCCATGGTCGCGCGAGGCTCGGCCTCCCTAAGCCAACACGAGGTTGGGCCTTGCCAGGCCAGGGCGAGGCCGAGGCTTGCTGGAGCTTGCCCAGCCGGTTGTTGGCCACCGTTGTGGCTGATGACGGCCAAAGAGAAAGAAAAAGGAAAAGGAAAAAAGGAAAAAAAGAAGAAAATATAATAAAAGAATTAAAAAATTAAAAGAAATAAAAAAATCTAAGAATCCTATCAAACGTATTTATATTCTGGGAGTAGAAATTTTGGAAAGTTACCAAACGCGTTCTTTTGTTCAGAAATTATTCTTGAGAATAAAATCAGAAAAAATCATTTCTCATCAAAAATTGTTCCCTGAAACATAATCGTTACCAAACGTGCTCTTAATCTTTGTTTAGATCATTTCGTTTTTTTCCTCATTTTTCTTTATTTATTGCGGAACTTTTCAACTCGTTTTAGGGCATTTAGAGGCCAAAGGACGACTTAACTAAAACAAATACACAAGAATTGCAACTTTATTGTATAAAATCACATGTAACTAACAATTGAGCCCTTAATATGTTTAGGGGGAAAGTGTCATACGAGTCTTAACATTTTAGTCAAGAGTCAATTAAGTCCTAAATATATTATTTGGAATAGTCCTCACATTTTGAAAAATAATGAAAATCAAGTTCCAATGTTAAATGTTGTTGACAAATTTCATCAACAGATATGATAGCAATTTGTTTTTTGTGAAGTTCAGCATGATTTTGACCTAAATCAAGGGAATGTACATAGTTTTGGTCCATAATGGAGTGGAACCTTGATCATCATAATTTACTGAAAAATGACTCACAAGTTTGTGGAGCGGTGAAAAATCATTGTCATTTTCCCAATTTGTTTACTCAAAATTTAGGCTTAATTTTATTAATTAATTCACATAATTGAGTTTTTTTTGGCTCATTTCTAAACTACCTTGTGCATTATTATGGTCAAAATCATGGTCTTAATAGGTGAAAGAGGAAAACGAAACAATTTTCAAGCAAATAGTTGGTTTGAAGCATTAGTCCATGGTGTGATCAAGGTCTGGTGTGATCAAGGTCTGGTGTGATCAAGGTCTGAGCATCTGAAATGGCAATTGAGATATAGTGGACCATAACATTCATAATAAAAATGATTAGTGATTTTGTATAATAAACCTTTATCACCTAGAAATCTGACTTAGAAAATGATCTCAATCACAACAGCAATTAATGATATTTATTAATGATATTTAATTGAAATTGAGACCGTTTATGTATAGTTGATTTGAGTGCTAAACTAGTAGGTGGAAATCTCCGTTTATGCACCCATTGTCTACGACACGTATGGATGGATGACACTTGTCATCTTGTCCCCCCGACCCCCGGATGGACGACACTTGTCATCTTGTCCCCGCACCCCCCCCCGGCTGCTTTTTCTTCTCTTCTCTTCTCCTCTCTTTCTACATATCCATCCAAAAGTTATTCAGCATCGCAAGATGGCCCGCATCTTCTCTCGCTGAAGTGGTTGAGAACCAGATCTGCTTGGCCCCACCGTAGCCACGCTCATCCGCCTCCACCATTACCGGCCGCAGCTCACCTCCATAAGCGTCACCACCAACAGCTGGCGGATTCTACCCTCACCCCCGATCATGTCCCTTGCGACTTGACGCAAATTCTATCTATAATTGTTTTTCTTCTTCGCTTGCAATTACCGTCATGAACTCTGTCACGACCAACAAGCTTGACGCCAGCACGAGGCTTGGTCGCATCTTCCTGAGGTCGATTCTTCGGGGACCTGAAGAGAACAAGAAATTGGTAAAAAGAAAAAAAATAAAATAAAGAGAAAATAATGTGCCACGTGTCTAACTATTGGTGCGAGCAGTAGACAATAGATGTAAGGACTGCAACAGATAATCCACACCTTGGTAGTTAATACTTAAGATAGAAGGTAATAGCCATAATGAGCTACCAAATGTCATGTCTTGGATGAAAATACAGTAATTTATTGGATCTTAATTGGATAAATTGTAATGCTTCACCCATAAATTGATTGGGTCTGGACAAGCCCAAGCGGGCTAAGATGGGTGGCCTAGGCGTCAGAAGGAAGTTACTTGCAGTAAGTGAACTTTTATGATAGTAATTTTCCCCAGTGAAGTAGTAAGTTACTTTTTGAAATAGCTAAGTTTCCTTGGGTAGGTAGTAAATTAGACATACCTTCCATAATTAAGGTCTTATAGCATTGTAATTTACTTCTTCTGATTGCAATCTCGCCTTGTTGATCGCTTATTGCAATGAGATATTTTCCTTTTGTTAGCATATTGCCTATGTCTTTTGTAATCATGGTCGATCTATAGTTTCTTCATTTATTTCTTTCATGATAGTAATCCTCATTGTGAGATAGTATAGTACTTTCTAGCAATCATATGATAAAATGAGTAATGTAAGTAGTAACACAACCTAAGAGGGAGTATGTTACCTTATAGGAAGTCATCTACCTTGAATGTACTTCCTCTTGCTTTATGAATTACTAATTTTTGTAGTCATTAGCAAACTGAATTGATGCTATTTCTTGATGATTGTAGTTTCCCTTGTTGTTAATTTATTACAAACAAAATCTAATCGTAATACCACCCATGAATCTAATTTGTAAATTCAAATATCTCGTAGTTGTAGGCATAAGTGAGCGGCTTTTAGCAAAAGCTACACGAAATCCCCATGAAGATTTGAAGTGGTACACATTCACTTCCGAAATTTGTTTATATATATATATATATATATATATATATATATATATATTATGAAGTATTGAGCACAGCTATGTGATGTTGTCATCCAATGGTCCTTTTAAAATAGCTGACTAGGGAGGCTATATGGATAATGAAATAAAAAATTTAGCTTTTTCTATGATTGTTTTATATGTAGCTCTTTTCATGAAGTCAACCGTATTATTAGTAATTTTTGTCTTAATCTCCGTTAAGATCATTGCGTTTTTTTCCTCATTTTTCTTTGTTTATTTTGGGAATTTCCAACTCATTTTAGTGCATTCGGAGGCCAAAGGATGATTTAACTGAAGCAGATACAACAAAATTGCAACTTTATTGTAAAAAATCACATGTACCATGTAAATGGTAAAATGCCAAAGGGTTGACATCCGCAATAAAATCGAAGTTGAACAAACTCATGTGATTACTTAAAAGGTTAGGAGTAAAGGTGTGCTCCCCTCAAAGTTCATTAGTGGGTCGGGTAATTTCCCCATGATTTTTGTGTTCTTTTGTAGGTAAGTGAATGTTATATTTATAAATTAGGATCGTATAATAACGAGGAAAAATATAAGAGTGCTAAAATTCAATTGTGAAATTATGGAAAAAGGGAGGAGGAGAAAGCGATTAATAATTAGTGGCTTGTTGAGAGAGGAGTTCTAAGATTATTGTGCAGGCAATTTGAAATACATGCAAATCAAGTTCTAATGTTAGTTTTGTTGACAAACTTCATCGATAGCAATGATAGCAGTTTATTTTTCATGAAGTCAAGTATAATTTTGACCTAAATCAAGGGAATGTACATAGATTTGGTCCCTAATAAAGTGGAACCTTGATTATCATAATTAACCGAAAAATAACTCATGTATTCTATGTTAAGTGGTGAAAAATCATTGTCATTTTCCTGCTTTATTTACTGAAAATTTGGGCTTAATTCTATTAATTAATTCTCGTAATTAAAATTTTGGCTCATTTCTAAACTACTTTATGTGCGTTATTTCTTCATTATGGTCAAAATCATGGTCTTAATTGGTGAAAGATTAAAACAAAATGATTTTTAAGCGAATGATTGGTTTGAAGCACATTCCAACATATAGTTGAGGCTTGAGTGTATGAAATGATAATTAATATATAGTAGACTATGACATGCATAATATAATTAGTTAAATGATTATGTATAATAAACCTTTATCTCCTAGAAATCGGGCTTAGAAAATTGTCTGAAGCACTATGTAATTGAGAATTTATGAATATGAAGTTGATAATTTAGATCATCACAACAACAATTAATGGCATTTAATTGAAATTGAGGCGGTTTATGTATAGTTGATTCAATTGATTATTGTTAGTAAGAGAAGTAAACTATGGATAAGCAATGGTCCAATTAAGGGAAACGCATGGCTGTTTTGTACAACAAAAATTTCTTAAAAGTCTTTTAGTTGACTAGACATGATTGTCCTATTATAATGATGTAATAAAGATCTATGGAAATTTAAGTTGCCATAGTAGATTTACGAAGTATAAAATGGAAGTTTGAGTATGGGCATTTGCGGCCTATTGTGCTATGGCACGTATCGATGGCCGGTACATGTCATCATGCTCCTCCTTTTTGTGCCCCCCCTTTTCTCTCTCTCTCTCTATCTCTCTCTCTCCCTCTCTCTCCGTTTGAAAAAAAGTTTAGCATCGCGAGAGGGACTGCTGGTGTGTTTGGTTCAGTATTTTGAAAGTTCATTGGGAAAACGCAAAGCAATTTAGCCTAAAAGACTTTTAGGCAGATGAAAAGATCGTTTGATAAACTATGATAAACTATGCTTTGAGAAGCAACTTTGAGAGAAATACCGTTTGATAGAAAATATATTTGAAAAGCTCTTGGGGGATTAATATTAGTTTTTTTAATTTTATTTGTTTAAAATTGAAAAAAATAATGTAATTTTTTAATATAAATTTTGACAATAATATTAAAAAAATCGAATACATATATATTTTGACAATAATACTAAAAAAAATTAAATATATATGCTAAAAAATCAAATATATAAATATTTAAAAAAACCAAAAATTTACATATTTGATTTTTTAGCATTATTTTGGCATTTTTAAAAATAATGAGGGATAAATCAGAAATTTGAAGAATGAGTGAGGATAGTTTTAGAAAAAAAAAATAAGTTTCAGCATTTGGCTAAATGCTAAAAGCTCAAAGCTAGTCCTTACTAGCATTGAGCTTTCAGCCTTCTCAATGCTAGCTTTCACTTGAAAGCTACTTTAAAATGATTGTCAAATAGTCTAACATTTTCCCAATGGGCTTTGGAGGCTAAAAGCCTCTTAAAATGCTGAATCAAAAATGCTAAATCAAACGCACCCTGCGTCTTCTGTCACTCTTACTCACCTCACGCTAAAGGGCCGAGAGCTAGATCGGCTTACTGACACCGTCGACAAACAAGCTTGACGTTGCTACGAGCCTTGGTTGTGCTTTTCTGAAGTTGATTTTTCGGTGATGTGAAGAGAGAGAACAAGGATTCGGTCAAATGAAAAGAAAAAAAGTGAAAAAATAAGGTGCCGTGTGTTTAACCATTGGTGCGAGCCACAGAGAATAAGTGTAAGGATTGCAATAGACCATCCACACCCGGATAGTTAATGTTAAGGATTGGAGGTACTACATTCGTGAGAAGATACAAATTATAAGATAATTGTTAAAGAGAAACCCCTCGTGTAAATCTTATCGAATCTTACTGAATAAATTATAATTTCATTAGGTTTGGATAAGCCCAAGTGGGCTTAGGTAGGTGGCCTAGGGAAAAAAGAAGTTACTTGTAGAGACTAACCTTTTATAATAGTTATTTTCCCCTGTGAAGTAATAAATTATTTTTCCAAATTGCTAAATGTCTTTAGGTAGGTAGTAAATTAAACCTTCCGTTATTAAGTCTTATAGCAAAGTAATTTACTTATTGTGATTGCAATCTCGCTTGTTTGATCACTTATTGCAATGATATAGTTTCCTTTGTTAGTAAATTGCCTATGTTTTTCGTAATCACGGTCATTCTATAGTTTCTTGATTTTTTTTCATCGTAGTAATTTTCATTGTGAGATAGTAGCAATCATCCAATAAAATGAGTAATATATTCTTTTACAATTTTTTTTTCCCGATGGAAGGGAGCTCTTGCTTTCAGATTAATCAAACCTCTAAGGCCCCGATCCTATCTTAAATGCCGATATGCACAATTTAGTTTTTGCTAATTGCTTGACCATTTTTATGGAGGAGGTATGATGATATTGTTTGTTTTTTTGTGCCCGAGGTGCACTGTGTTACGGCGGTTGACAAGTCAACGTTGTGAATTTAAGGCGACCCTGGGGGGTTTTCGTTCCCCTGCTCTGCGAGCCTAGTGATTGCACTCGTCTGGGTCAAATCCTAGGGATATCCAGGTTACTTGTGAGCCATAGATGCAATCTCAACCGTTGCGCCTTGTGCACCTTGGCGCCCTTCGACGACGCTAATTGACTACTCTTTGAGTGCTTTGGGGTGCACGAGATTGTCACTCAAGTGGGGGTAGGGGTAGGGGTGGGGTGGGGGTGGGGGTGGGGGTGGGGGTGGGGTCCGCATACTTGTTTGGAAAGTGGGCTTTCCATGATGTGGCGGGAGGCCATTGGTGGAGAGGTAGAATGGGCAGTGGGAAAGTTGTTAATAGGGACAAATCAACCGCGATTCCTTTATTGAAGTAGCTTGATTATCATAAAGAAACAACAAAACCAAAATTAAGGCCCACCGCTATTAAGAAATTTTGTCCTTTTTTGTTTTCAAATATTTTATATTGCCTTCTGAATCGTCCTTCGAAAATATGGGGAGACTAATATGTGTCAAAACATAAATAGAAGAGCTTTGTTTGTGTTATTGTTTTGTGTGGTCTTCCATCCTTTGGTATGAGCTTTGCAATATGAGGAAGTGTTCATATAATAAGACGGCCACAATTGATAGATCAAGATTGATAGAACTATCGTTTCTTCCATGTGTTTCCTTGCATCTCGTAATTTTTCTTTACTGCAATTAATAAACTCATAATTTGATTTCAAGGTTGAAGCAAGTAGCTACTTCTGTACTGCCACCTTTGATGGATGATTAGTTGCCTTTTTAATCTCAATCTCTTCATTGTTTACTTTCTAATGATGACGCTCTTCCTCATGCAAGCTCTTCTATATGTAATGGAACTTTATGAACTTTTAATCTATCAATATCACTAATTTCGCGAGCAAATACCGCAGGTTGCATTTCCTAGCTTGGAGACATTATACATCAGTGACATGGATAATATTGAGATAATATGGGACAATCAAATTGCTGCAGATTCTTTACACGAACTAAAATTGCTTGAGGTGTGGAGATGCAGTAAGCTATTGAACATTGTTCCTTCTTGCATTCTTGGATGGCTCAAGAGTTTGGAAAGTTTGAAGGTAGGATCATGTGATTTGCTTGAAGTTGTTTTCAAACTTCAGCCACTGAAGCCACTAAATCCTCTAGATGGACATCTTGTTGCTCATTTGCCATTAAAAAGGCTAGAGTTAGATGGATTATCAGAGCTAAAGTGTGTATGGGATAAGGAACTCCACAATCAAGTCAAATTCCAATGTCTCCGTTTTGTTACCGTTTCCGAGTGCGAGAGCCTCACCTCTCTATTTCCAGCCTCAGTAGCAATACATCTAACCCAACTTGAGCAGTTGGAGATCAGTAAATGTGGCATTGTGGAACTCATCGAGAAGGAAGACGTACTAGTTCCCAGGTTTGTGTTCCCAAAGTTAACCTCCCTCAAGCTTCAACATTTAATGGAGTTGAGGTGCATCTACATCGGAAAATATGTGTCACATTGGCCAGCATTGAAGACCCTGGAGATGTGTGGCTGTCACAAAGTGGAGATACTTGCATCACACCCTAAGAATGAGATGCCATTTGATAAACAACCTCTCTTCTTGGTAGAAAAGGTATGACCCATGATTATTATTATTATTATTATTATTATTATTATTATTTGCTTTGATGGTGAATATTGGAAGTCATGATTAATTGTTATGCTAGCCAACTAAATAATTAAAATTAACAAAAAAAAAAAAATAGTTGTACTAGAGACAAAGCATAATCGCCGAAGCCCCCTTTGGTTAAAATTGGTTGCGTTAAGCATAATCACGACACCATAAAATCTAGATAAGTCAAAGTAGAGTTACTATTCAAATTGTGATTTTAAATTGAAATGAAGAATTTAAATTTAAAGTAGAGTCACTACATATTCAAAAGTTGGATAATTAATCTTCAATGAGCTCAATTGTTAACTCTCAAAATTATGGGGTAACTATATAGTGAAATATTTCACAATGTAGTCATTGAACTTTTATTTAATCACCGAAGGCAATAAATTTTCATTTCTTTATAATTTATGCACTTTGACAAAAAGATCCAAAATTTTCCGGCGAACTATCTATGTGCAAGACATGCGGCTAATTTTCTAAATGGGCTACTATTTCCACTTCACTACCGAATAATCACCTCACTGGAAAATCTACTATAAATATTTAATAGTCACTAAAAACTTGCAAGATGATCATTCTCTTTTTCTTGTACTTTCCACTCATCTTGCCTTGTTCGAGGCCATGGGTCTTAATGAGTTTTAGCATTGCAATTTAGCAAGGTAACACTTCCAATTATATATTTCTTTTGATGAGTTTTGTAATTTTCTCTCAATATTATAACATTTACAACTACGAAGTTTTAAATGTTATCAAAACCCTATGTTTTACATAATACGAGTTATGAATTTAGCCTTTTTTCTTCAAAAAAGGTAGTAACATATGAAATGAGATACAATTTAATTAATTACTTGTATTAAAAACATATTCCGATTTTACATAAATGAAAGATTCTGCACAAATGCGTGAGAATGCTGCTAATTACCTAGTAATTAAAGAAAGGGGAATCATGCAAAGGAGTCTCTTAGCTTCTGCCTATTGGGTAGGCATATAGGTTTTTGAGAGAAGTACTATATGAGCACTCTAAAGCTTTCACTTTAGCATATGTCTTCCAAATGTAACTAAATATAAGTACTTTCTATCAAAATAAAAATAAAAAATCGACTGGCTAGCAATTTATGTTCATCGGACAATGCTATATTTTTGTTAATTTTGCTACAAATTTACGTATATTAAAGTTCATATAAATTCATGTCATTTTCGAATTTGTCAAATAATCATTTACAGATATGTTAATTCATATAACCACGTCATCGCGGTGGCGCAGGGCTCTCTCTCCCCTCACGAAGGGGAGGAGTTCGAATCCTGTCGCATTCGTGTGACTCGCCCGCGGCTATTGGTGGTGGCTTATGCGTCATATATTTTTCGGGTCACAAAAAAAAAATGTTAATTCATACAATGAATTGTTAACCCTTTCAATTCTTATATATATATAATTCTAATAGTTCTCATGGGCATTACAAACTTTTGGGTACTTTGAAACTCAATGGATGTATAAATTTCATAATAAACACAAATAACCTTACTCAAGTGACGAAAAAAGAACATGCTACCATCTTGTTGATATGATAGAAACGTTTGTTATGTCATAAGGTTAATTATATACATCTCCAATATTCTCTTTTAGAGTCAACACTTTTGGAGTTGTTTAAAAAATCAATATATCGTCAAAGCGAGCCAAAAAGAAATTGTAATTATTGGACAGTTTTATCACAGCATAAACCCTCTTAAAATGTACTAAATCAGAAAACGAACGTAATCGCATTAAGAGATGAAAGGAAAAAAAAATGAGAGACTCCAATAAAAAATGTACGCAAGTGGAAGGGCAACGTAAGAAGATAAAGGAAAACGCATTGGGACAAAAAGTTTCATACAAGTGTGCATGTTGATCAAACTCTATATCCGACGCCTTTCAAAGCAATTCTAGAATAGAAATTCTCTCCCTTTCTGTCTCTGTCTCTATGTCTCTCTCTATATATAATCATTAAAATGAATGGGATTGTAATAGTAAAAGGGTGATGACTTAGTCCACAATTCGTTCAGGTGGAGAGTTGGTAGGTCAGTTTTTTTTTCCCCTGTATATTATATATAGGCGCGTGCGCACACATATATATGTTTTGGTGTTAGAGGTGCTAGGTGATCTTTTAGACGAACTTTGTTTTCAAAAATATCCTTCCTCTATGTCGAAGAATAGTCTTACTATTGTTCTTTACGTCAATTTCAGAATAAAAAATGTTTGACTCCTCATTTGGCCATTCAAAAAGAAATCTTCAAATATAATACATCCATGGATATCGTCCCACCGAAATTACCTGGAGTTGGAAGTGAAGATTTGCCAATTCAAATAAACTTGAAAATGATGATTATTATTTGGCATTCTCGACCCTCGAGTCTTATGTAATAAGTATCTATAACATCTTGTAATTGATCATTCACTTTAACTAAATACGGAAAATACATGTACGTATACATCTAATTAAAAACCAATATACATAATTCGTTAAAAATCGAGTTTTTTGCTATCAAGTTTGAATTTTGTAATGAAGTGCTTGATTAATAAATTATTTAAATATTAAATCACGCTTTCATTTAACAGTTTAAACTTTTAAAAAATGACAGTAATTCCACAAATCTCACGTGTTATCAGGATTGGAGATCTCATTTGCTTTCCAATTAAATATATCCAAGCTTAGTACTAAGTAGTAGGTTAAGCGTGAGGGGGAAGTGATAGTACGTCTTTATCTAACAATTAGTAGTGATCTTACAAAATCTTACAAAGTATTAACTAGCTCAATAACGAAGAAACTCTCTCACAATAGTTAATATTTTGGCAGTTTAACTAACAATAGATTAACGTCCTTCTTCCCCATTATCATAAAAACCTTGAAGTTCTCAACAATATCACATGTACGGCTTGGACCTTTCGGGCATGTACTCAGGAAGCAATTGAAAATCTTTGAGAGGAAAGTGAGCAGTTAGGTTCAAGAGAACCCAAAAGAAGAAGAAGAAAGAAAGACACGTTGGAGATGAAGGGCCTTTTATACGCTCGCTTTACTTCATTTGCACTAATTGGATCTCATATATATTTTTGTCTGATGAGAAGAAAAAAAAACTCTTGCTCTCAGATTAATCATCCCCAAAGCCCCAATTTTCTCCTAATTACACCAGAAAAAGGTGTCTGAGCCCCATCTATTATCAAATTGGGCAAGATTTCTTCAGTGTGAGTCTCAGAAAACTGTTTGTTATTCAACGAAACAGTCAAAGAAATTAGAAACGAGGAGTATTATGGATATTTCTATACTCCTTTTAATTTATCTTCTTTTTTTCTTGTTGTGCAACTTAATAAAATATTCTATAGCAAGCGATCGCTTGACTCTCTTCTGCAGTTGTAGAGTTCTACGCTTGCACCACGATTTGGTTATCACTGACAAAAATTTGCATGCATCACAATTTTGCAACTTATCTATCTTGAGCAACCATATGGAAAAATGATGAATCATGCTATAATCAATATCACCTCTAGTTCTCAGTGATTATTTAGGGTATACATTGGACATTTTTTAAGCCTTCAAGGTGTGATTTTATCTAGTAGTGAATGCCTGATATCTTCCATATTCTAGAAAAGTGAACTCAAAAGGTCATTTGACTAACTGGAAATGCTCACATAATTCTTTTAACATAAACTAATATAATAATCAGCCAAACCAACATGCCTTTTTTACTTTCTTGAAGACGCAGAAGTCATTGTGGAGCCATATTCTTTCTTTTTTGATTACAGGTTGTGTTTCCTAGCTTGGAGGCCTTACATATCTCTGGCATGGGTTACATCAAGATGATATGGGATAATCATGTGGCATTTTCTTTTCCAAGATGTTTTCAATATCTGAAGACTCTAGATGTGTCATATTGTGATGAATTATCAAATATGTTCACACCAATAAAAGTTGGAAATTTGGTGGAACTCACAAAATTGAGGATAAGTAATTGTTACAAGTTGACAGAGGTCATCAGCGATGAGGGAGGTAAAGAGTGGCCTGTAGTGGCTTTCAAACAATTAAAGTATATACAGCTTGAAGAATTGAGAGGGTTGACATGTTTCAGCTCAGGTAGACATATTTTGATGTTTCCTCTCTTGGAAGATATCATTGTGACTGGATGTCACAACATCAAGTTCTTCTCTGAGGCACCAATAAGGGCGCCAAAGCTGAAGAAAGTACAAGGATCAATAGGAACGTGGTTTTGCAACGGAAATATAAATAACACCATACAAAAAATGGTATGCATCAAATTCTGTGCAATTGGATAGTTTTAATTACCAACAAACTAATTGCTTTTTGCTAACCACAAGTATATGATTAATGATGCATTTTTTGACAGGCTATGGATGATGGAGTAGAGTTTATGCATCTCTATCAGGCAAAAGGGCATAGCGATCTTATTTCCATCGAGCCATCTAGGCAACTAAAATCACTAGTGGTGGATGGCTGTTCATTTTTCAACGCGATTCCATCCGGATTGATGGGTAAATTAGACAAAATTAACACATTGCAGGTGCAAGATTGCGAGCAACTAGAAGAAATATTTGGCCTTGAAAGTCTGGTGGCTAAGAAAATCACCCAAGGGCTGCCTAAACTATGTGCTTTGAACTTGGTCAATTTACCAAAATTGAGGCAACTATGGAACAAAGATTTTCAAGGAACGCTCTGCTTCAATTCTCTAAGTTGTCTAATGCTTTATAAGTGCAACAACTTAAGATATGCTTTCACTCCATCAATGGCTCGATGCCTTCCCATGCTTCAATGGATGGAAATAAAGGAGTGTGATCAGATGGAAGAAGTGATCAGAGAGGAAAAAGGGGAGAGAAGTGCAGTGGAGAAGATTACATTTCCGATTCTTCATTGGATTGAGCTGGAATGCTTACCCAATTTGACTGCTTTTCCTTTTAGGATGAATCATGCGTTGGAATGCCCTGTACTACAAGAGTTGACCATTGCCCGCTGCCCCAAGATGATAACGTTCACTTGGCAATCATTGATAAAAATTGACCAAGGCATTTCTTCACCTTTCACTCCACAGGTCGGTTTTTTTTTTTTTACAGAGTTAATGCTTCCCTTTTTATCTTATTCCGATGTTTTTGACAAACATACATATCTAGCAGAAACATGACAAAATAATGAGTATTCGCTTGATTCTAATACCAAAAGTGTAATACTCTAAAATCCACGAAGCTGCTGCTGTGTAGTCTTATCTGAAGACCTGGATATTCTATCTCTCTGATCTAGACAATTATATAATCGTTATCAGTGATTTAGCCTAAATACTGAGTTAGCACAACGCTGACTGAACAAGTAATCTGCTACCTCTTCCAGGGATCAGAAAATTCTAATAATTAGTAAGTGCTTTGTACGGATTTGTGTACATAACCTTTTAATATCTAGTAAGATTTAATTTATTTTATAATTCTTAATAAATGTAATTATTATTTGCACATTTCCATATCTTTTTAGAAGTGTTATATTTGTGTCAGCTCAAAAAAATCATATCATGTGTAGTACTTTAGAATTGATTAGCTAGCTTCTTAGCAATGTTATCACAATAACCATCTAAAAACATTTACCTTTTACAATTGAACCGTAGAGTCATAAAGATAGAATAGCATCTAAAGATGCAAAACGCTTTCCGTATGGCCAGTTCATATTTTCTTGCATAGAAGGAAACTTGCCGCATTCTATTGAACATGGATAGCATATCGAAAGGAACACATCCAAAGACTGAAAAAAAGGGGGAAAATAAATTTAACAGAACAAAGTACCAAGGATAAGAAATTATGAAGTATTTAAATACAATCTGCAAACTCACCTCACATTAACTTTAATTTAATTTAGGATAGGTTACCGTTAAAGTAGAAAATAAAAGAAATATACAGGTACACACCATCGTCTATTTATTTTTATTTTTGAGGAATAAATATCAATTTTCGAATTTATTTTGATTGAATTAAATGAACACAAATGTCCTTACCAAAGTTATGTAAATCTGCATCACATTTTTAAAATGGCAATTAGCACATACCAACTGATCAAGTCAGTCCCTTTTTCCTCTTCTCATGGCCTTTTCGGTTATATATTTTATATAGGTTTCAATTATTTCATCTTCTTTTTTGACGGAGGAAAATGTTTGTGTTATTTTCTTATTCTAATGCTTTTGCCCTTTTTTAATCATTATTTATGATTAGGATGTTTAATCATGGTAAGTATCCACACATTTGTTTGCTCTTTAAGCATAAGAGTAAGCAATAGTTATCCATTTACTTTTAGTATAATTTTGTTTGTTATATATGAATTGTCACATAATAATAAGTATCTAGTCACAAATAGTAAAAGCATCAACCATTGCCTTCCTGCTTGAGGTCATAACTTGTTGTAATCATATTCATTGTGTCATTTTTCTCAACATGCCAGGTAATATTTCCTTATCTTAAGTCGATGGTTCTCTCCCACATGGATGGCTCAAGCAAAATATGGGTCCATAGTAGTCAACATTCACGGAAAGTGGAGGCTCTTGATAAACTTCGAGTGGAGTTTTGTGTGAACAAAGAAATTGGCCTCCCTAATGTTACACCACATGCCACAACTCAAGACCTTCTGCCCAACTTGCCATCCTCAAAGAAAATGTGAGTGACTCAATAAACTAAACTTGTTGCCCTTTGTGGCATTTATTAACAAGTGGGCCCAAAGACAATCAAGAAGACCTTTCAGACCAAGAAGCATTATCTTCATTTCGAAGCGCATGATTACAATTACTCTTATTCATTTTTACTGTGTTATTTAACACGCTTAATAATCTCATTTCCACTACATAGTCATGTCATATTATGATATCTATAAGTTTGTCAACAGCATATGATATTTCTAATATCCTTTGAGTATACTTTCATTTATGAACACCCATAAGATATTCGTACTTTCTTATTTCTTACGACCTCTCCTTTGCCCAATTTCGTTTTCTTTTGCCCACTCGAAGAAGTGCTCCAATCAATACTTGTCCAAAAAAAAAAGAGAAGAGCTCCAATATCTCGAGAAAATATTACATACCCTAAAAGTACCACGTAATTTTTACTCTGAACTATTCAGAGCGTGATACCTGTCCTCGGGGCCCGCCACGTCTTCTCTCTCTTCTCTCCCACGTCGTTCCAATTCAAACCAACGCGCGGACGGATGGGCAGGGCATTCTCTCTCCTCTGTCTTCTCTCTCCTTTTTTCTCTCTCTTCCTCCTCCGACGCTCGACGCTCTCTCTGCACTCTACCCAACGCACTGAACCTTCCGGTCTAGCGATTCCTCCGACGACCGTCGCTCCCTCCCGACGACGGCCTTTCTCTCTCCACTCGACGGCCTCATCTCAGGGCTCCATTCTCTCGGCGCACTTCTTCCTAAATCGCGCTCTCTCCCGACGGCCGATTTCGCTTGCCTCTCTCCGTCCCCCGACTCGCGACCGAGAAGCAATCGCTCCGCCCTGCTCGAAGCAGTCCCTCGAGAAGCCCTAAATCTGCGACCGCAAGTCAGGTTCGATTTTATTTCCCGGATTTTTATGTTCGCATCTTTGTTTTGGGGAGAAAGCTTGGCCTAAATCTGCGACCAGAAGTGCTTCTGATTCTAAGCGCAGCAACGCGAGAAAGCTTAGGCGAACCATTGATGACAAAACGACAGTGATTTAATTTGCTTGCTGTCCGACCATTGTTTCGTGCAGATGCTTGAGCACTTGGCAGATCTCAAGTCTCCTTGGAACTGCCCCGATGGAAGGCCGGTCATGCATCGTTTGGTCGACTTGACGGCAGTAAGCAAAAGGTAAGACACGGACTCTGCTTAGTTCTGATATTTTTAGTCATATTTCCTAAATACATGATTGGTAATTTAAGGTTCCGTGATTTGTTTCTCTTGCTTTATGAAATTTGTCGTTACAATTTGTTTCTCTTGCTTTATGGAATTTGTGGTTACGTACCAATGATGAGAAAATTCTTTTGCTGCATCTTAATGTAGGTTCATGAAATAGCAATGGTCTCAGCTATTCAGGAAGCACAGAATTACAATGTTAGAAGTTTTAATGATTATATGCTGAAAGTATTGGAGGTTGTAACTTGTAACTCAATTATAGAATATTCCAAATTGCTATCTCCACTTTTTCCAGCCCTGGTTTCTAATGGGTGCTTTGCTGTTGCGGCTGACAGGATGATTGGCAAAAGGAAAAGCATGATTTTCCTTAGAGCTTAAGCTGGATATCATTATTGGCCAAGACTAACATTGTTGATTCAGGCCGTGGAGGTGCTTGTCTCCCCCAAATAGCCTCAACAGTTTCAAGCCCTCAAGTTTCATCTGGTCCTTCAGGCATGGAGATTGTAGCTGTAGCTGTAGCTGTAGCTGTAGCAGACAAGTCGACTCTTGAGAAAAAAGCTTCTGTTGTGGTGTTGTGAAGGACCTTAACAGTGCCAGAGAGCATGGCTTGCCATTTAAAGTAATGAAAATTTGGTTTTTATTTATCCTTAATAGTTATTGCTGCTCATTACATCTTTTTGTTTACTAGGCATTGAATTTGTGCTGGGACAGTTCTAAGATTCTAACATATAAGCACATCTTGATCACAGTTTATTGTTATTTGCCTGCCAGCTGGCATCGTTAACATATGTATTCGAGAAACTTACTGTTAGTCATTATTTGTACTTCTTGTTCTCTACCTTGTAATGGTTGTGTCATGAGTGTGTTTGTTAGATTTATGATGCCATGTATACATTTGTATTGATGCTCTTTCACTAAATCTATTTGACTTTTGCATGATATGGGCATAATCTCTCTCTGTTATTGTTTGAATGTCAACCCGCTATTGCTTTCAAGGGTGCTTATGAAAGTCTGGTCATTAATACATCTGGGGGAAAATCAGTCAGTATGCAGAAAATATGGCTTCTCATTCAGGCGTGGCTCTGTAAATCTTCTTAACTACTTCTCCATGCCATTTCATAGCTCCCTTTTTCTTCTTATGCCATAGAGATGTAATGGTCTGTGCAATAACGTGGCTTCTGTTTCTTCAATGTAAAAAGGATTGTTGCATAGAAGATGTGTATCTATGGGTATGACTAGTACAAATTAAGAGTATGTACTGATTGCACTTGCAGGTGAGATTCCTTGTGAGAATTCTCTGCTGAGACAAGTAACTAGTCTTCTCGAAATATTGCCAGCTATTGAATCGGGGAAATTTCAGGACAACTTTTTGATGGCAAGTATTCTGTTTAGTTTAACATGACCTGAAGTTGAGGTTTTGTTTTCACCTTTTTAAATTTCTTTTCATACGTTAGTTGCTGAATAATTTTGTTGTTCACTTTCTCGCCTAAATTCTTCTCCAATTTGCTGTTCTTCGAGGAGTGCAATTGTTGATTACTTACCTGGCCATGCTCACCAATTGCTCAAGGTATGAACAAACTTTTGAATTATTTACTTTTGACATATTTTGAGTATGTCTAGGAGTCATGATTTAGGATGAAAATATTGCTCTGGACCATCTTCTGGGTTATAAGGCTTGAGGATTGTGTATATAAATTAAACCACACGTCATGTGCCTGAAAGCTTATCCAATGATGCGAGTTATTAGCTGAATCTGGAAGAATATATACTATAAGTTGAAATTTTCATTGGGAACAATTCACTGAGATGACATCTCCCTAGTATTTAACTTTTTGTGCAATCTACTTGTTAGGAATTGCTCCTAGCAGATATGGTGTTGGGAAAAGTCTTCTCCAATATTTGGCCTTGAGCAACACAATGCATTTGTTCTTTCACAAGGTTTCAAGTTAGTCTGTCCATAGGAAGCCTTGGAACATGATAAACCTTTGGTACGGGTCAGCTAAGCTTTGGGGAAAGTAGCAAAGTTGAGAGCTTTCTTTTGTGAAATATGCTTTAATTTTTGTTTGTTCGCTTTATAACTTAGAAGTTTCTATGGTGCACAGACAAATTGATAATGACTGGATTGATATTAACTTGTCAATGCGTGGGACCTTCAATTGATTATGGTTCTGCATCTCTCCTGGCATTGCGCTTGTGCATGACGCAAAATCATGGCCGACACATATCAAGCAAGTTTCTTTACCGAGGCCTATACCACAGAGAAGATGGGATCAGGGAGATGAAATCAAAATCTAATAGAAATTCTTATACATCCCCATTTTACTGGGTTCCTCTCACTGCTTGGGATGTTCCACCCTTCTGGGCATTGCGTAGTTCTTGGGGCTAACCATAGTGAACTAGGGAACCTTGCTGCAAGATTTTCATATTTTATAGGCATGTTCTGACCTTTGGGTGTTGCCCTAAAATGATGGTCCTGGTATAGCTTTTAGCATCTTGTAGTGATTCCATAAATCAACTTTATGGATTTTGAGCATCGTTGCCGAACTTGTATATTTGGATCCTGTAAAAGGCTCCTGCGTTCACTTCTATTTTTCATCTCTTTTATCCAATGACTTTGGCAACTTGCTAGGAGAAAGGGGCATTCTTTTAAGCCTTCAAGGATGTCAAGTGGATGGTGTTTGTATATAAAACATAAACGGTGTGATTTGTACAAATGAACAAATGTGGACAAACTTCATTTTCGTTTTATTCCTGCTCTCATTGGGAGTATTTTACGACATTCAGCATATAACAAGAAGCTTGGAATTTCTTGCCCATTGGCTTTGACCACTACCAAATGCAAAATCAATGAGAGAAGGAAACAAATTGCAAATTGGCAAGGTACAATTTCTTGTTGAGTTGCTCCGGAAAAAGCTCTCTTAAAGATTCATATGGACAGTTCAGTTTTGGAGACAATAATCCCATCTCTATCTGCATACAACCATTCATCGTCGTGGATCAATGCGCCGGCAATGTAGACAGCGACATGCTTTTCCCCGACCCCTTTCTTGCTCGATTTCAGGGGATGCGAAGCCAAGACCCTAATGTCGATCGCACTCATTGATCTTGTCCACGTCTCTAATGTGGCCATTCATAACAATCCCAGCCCATCCCATGTTCTAAGCCAACTGTCTCGTGTCCCCACTCACCAGAGTGCATCTCAAGCTTCCTCCTGCCATTGACAACCAACGCTCTCCCTTCTTCTCTAGTTTCGAGCAGCTCCGGAACTAGGATGTTGTCCTCGAATCAGGATGTGGTCATCGAATCCATTGAGAGTGACAACAGGACCCAAGAACATTTTGCTCTGGCCATATATCCGGAATATTGGATGCAGCACAAGCAGGTCGCAACTTGCCACGACTGACGCATTTGAGTTGCAGACTTCAGCTATTGCCAGAGAAGCCATTGTGTCATCCTGCAATATTGGTTGGTTAGTTCTTGGCAACCAAGAAAAACACTGACAATCCACGTATTTTTCACTGAATCCCCTAAACAGAAAGCCAATAATCAAGAAAAACACCGATAAGATATGACCTATGGTTGAGCATTTGCATCCCTCTTTATTCCACTAGTGATATATCCATTACCAGACTGCTTACATCATACATCAATCTTTAAGGAATACCTAATGATGTGATCGTGACCTCAAGCAAAGCGACTTATGTGTATTTGCACATTTTGAGACTGATGCATTGGGGCTTCTGTTTCCTAAAGGAGAAGAAGAAAGTAGCTAGTGCGCACCTTAGCTTATGCCACAAGATCTGCATAAAAGTTGCAGCTACAACAACTGCTGCAATAAGCACCAGCTGCAACAAACACTAGTACATTAGTCCTAGTGACGTTTGTCAATATTACATCTGTATTGTACTGCACGAGTCAAAGAAAATTCAGAGCTGCAACTCTATGAATTGCTCCTTCAATCATATTTTGCTAGCAACAAGCATCACCTGACACCATTTAGACCATTCCAAAATGATTTAAAGATCAGTTTTAACATTGTCAAGGGATTATTCATTCGACCTAAGTGTTTAGAGGATGATTTCACTCCAAAAGCCACTGAACTAGTTCAGTACTACCATCAAACCTATCTCATTGATCATTGCATCCTTTTCTGTAAGTCTCACATCATTTACCACGTGATAGGTTAGGTTGATATATTGAACACTCGATAATGCGACAGCTAATTCCCATGTGATCTCTGAAGCATTCGTTAGAATTTTGAAGAATCACTTTTCCAGTAACATGAGTTTCTGCACAGCCACAACTCGCAATACTCCACATTTGTTAATGAGACTTATCAAATTCAATTCTTGGAAAGTAGCAATCAGGTAGTTAGCTAACATCAATAGAACAGAATGAAAGAACTACAAAGTCGTCAACGTTCAAATTGTAATTTCTCGCCATTTATGCGATGAGCTTTATCAGATACTGCTGCAGAGTCATCACCACCAGATAATTCTAAGGCATCTAAATCCATGGATGCCACCGTCGTTCAGCCTCTCATTAGCATTGTCAACTGGCAAATTCCTCCTAATTTTCTTTAAAGCAAGTGGCACGAGCTAACAGGGATGAGATAACAAGTAACAGCACCTTTTCTTTCTTTTAATAATCCAAAGTCAACGTCCCACATAAGCTGGGAAGTGAGCAGTAAGCCAAGATAGACTGAAATCACATCATTACGCAACAGAAAACTTCCGGCCAAACGAAATTAGTCTTTCCCCTTGACCAAAAGAAATTAAGAAACCACCGCGAACCCAACTAGAAAACACAAGAATGAAACAGACAGAGTACAAATAATTCTTAATTCGAGGCTTAACGACCCATCCCGGTAAACTAATCAAAGGCAATTAAGAATGACCAGGTTCATGCATTTCCTATCTGAAACTCTCCATCCGCACTATTAAATCTGATCAAAAGATCGCATTTTTTTCTCTTTATAATGCATAACAGAAACTAACGCTGCTAACCCATCCCCCATCCCCATCCCCCAGTTCCGATTAAACAAGATCATCAAGGGTTGACTCTATTTTAAACTCCACCGAGCAGAACTCTCAGGCACGTAATTTTTGAATAAAGAAAAATTCTCTTGTTTCTAGCAAGAATCTGATGCTACCAACAAAGCGAAAACCAGCGAGGACCCACAAAAGAGTACGGAAAATATTTAGGAATTCGAATGCTGAGGGAAGCTAAAGAAGAGATATAACAAAACAGACAGAGAAATAAAAGAACGAAGAGGAGGGGCTTACATGTTGAGCTAAGAGAATCGAACAGAGACCAGAGACCAGTGAAGACAACCCAAAGCGAAATGATGAGGCCTGGTCGGATTGTGATGCGCCACAGATTTAGGGCTTCCCGGGAGGGACGGCTTTGAGCCGAGCCGAGTGTGGAAGCGATTGAAGATTAGATGAGAGAGCAGAACGACTGCTTCTCCATTCTGCAAGAACCATCCCTACACACATTGTTGCAAAATAAGAAATTTTGACAAACAACATGCGAGCTTCACCCAAAACAAATATGCGGACACATGAACGCGGCAAAAAGAAAAAAACGAACCTGAAAAGAGGGGCTTGTCGTCGTAGATCTAGGGCTTTTCGGGAGAGACGGCTTAGCGGAGCATGGAAGCGAGTCATCGATGGAAGATTAGACGAGAGAGCAGAACGATTGCTTCTCGGTCGCTAGTCGGGAGGGACAGAGAAAGCCGAGCGTCGGGAGAAAGCGCGGTTTGGGAAGAGAGAGGTCGGGAGGAAGAGGTCGTGAAGTAGAGAGAGGGCCGCCGTCATCGGAGAGAATGTCATCGGGTCGGGAAAGCGGGGAGAGAGTGAGAAGAGAGAGGAGAGAGAAATGAAGCTCTGAGTTGAGAAAATAGAGAGGAGGCCTTCTCTCGGGAGAAAATCTTGGGAACGTCTAACGCTCCGTGGCAAACAAGAAGGCGGTAGGAGGACGATACTTGTCCTCGTGGGACCTACAATCTGATCAGACTAGAAAATCAGGTGTCATTTTAAAAAAATTTCAAACTAAACTGAGGGTTTCTTCTTCTTCTCTTTCTTCGCGCCTCTCTCTCTACCCTCCTTTCTCTCTCCTATGAACCACCGCACCGGACCAGGAAGAGGATCGCGAGACCTAGCTTCCTCCCTCTGCCTCCGTCTTTCTGACCGGTGAACCACCGCACAGGACCGGCGAGAGGACCGCGACCTTCCTCTCTCTCTCTCTCTGCCCTCCCTATTTCCAATCGACGATCCCTCTTTCCGACCGACGAACCACCGCACGGGACCGACGAGAGGACTGCGAGTAATCGACGAACCAGGACTGGTGAGAGGACCGCGAGCAATCGACGAACCAGGATTGGCGAGAGGACCGCGACCTCCCTCTCTCTCTCTACTCTCCCTCTTTCCGACTGGCGAATCACTGCGAGCAAATCAAATGTTTTTGTAGAGATCTCCCATTATCGCCTTCATCTTCTTTTTCCCCCCTTTTTTTTTTTTGTTTTTTTGTTTTTTTTCTCCAATGTTCTGATGGTGGATCTGGAGTTGCATATGGAGAACGACATGATGCCCCACATCAACCTCAGCGGCTTCTTCGGTGACCTCCCTGAGGTCAGCGACATCATTGGCGCTTGCTCCTCAACGAATGCGCCGTCGTCGTCCCAAGAAAGCATTAGAAATGCTACAAGAAAAATACTAAATTTGTCTCCATCGCTGTACTGTCGGAAGCTTATGTTCTATCAGCATTCTGGTTCTCCACATCAATCAATCACGACTCCATCGAAATCATCGTCCTCAGAATCATCAGCCACAATTTCCCGATCAGTGCTACGCACGCTCTCCGCCAAAGCAGCATCCTCTTCGCCCTCTCCATTAACCACAATTGACGGAGGATGACATGATGCCCCACGTCAACCTCAGCGGCTTCTTCGGTGACCTCCCTGAGGCCGGCGACATCATTGGCGCTTGCTCCTTGACGAACGCGCCGTCGTAGTCCCAAGAAAGCATTAGAAATGCTACAAGAAAAATACCAAATTTGTCTCCATCGCCATACTGTCGGAAGCTTATGTTCTATCAGCATTATGGTTCTCCACATCAATCATGACTCCATCGGAATCATCGTCCTCAGAATCATCAGCCACAATTTCCCGATTAGCGCTATAGACACTCTCCGCCAAAGCAGCATCCTCTTCGCCCTCTCCATTAACCACAATCGACGGCGGCCTATCCAGCGAAGCCTTCTTGACCTGGGGCCTCCTACTCCCAGAACTAGTAGTCATCCACACATGGGAAAAAAAAATGAGAATCCCGAACACGCGCCATGGAAATCGAGGAAATCAGCCAGCTGGCGGAGCACCTGAGGCCATGCTGCCGCATCTTGCAAGAGGCGGGGAGAAGCCGGCAGCGAGGGGCCTAGGAAGCGAAGGTCCGCGGGAAGCTCGAGTCCTTCCGGCACGGCCTGCTCAGCCCCCGACTCAGTAAGCATGTGGGCATCGTCATCCTTCATCAGGATGTTCTCGATCTCGTCAAACCACGAGAGCCTCGAATCTGGAGACGACGAGACGTTCATTGAGGAGCAAGCACCGATGACGTCGCCGACCTCAGGAGGTCACTGAAGCCGTCGAGGTTGATGTGAGACATCATGTCGTCCTCCATATGCAACTCCAGATCCACCATCAGAACACTAAGGAAAAAAAAAAACAACAAAACAAAAAAAGTGGGGGAAAAAAGATGAAGGCGACGATGGGAGATCTCTACAAAAACATCTAGCGATGGTTCGCTGGTTGGAAAGAGGGAGGGCGGAGAGAGAGGGAGGTTGCGGTCCTCTCGCCAGGCCCGTGTAGTGGTTTGTCAATTGCTTGCGGTCCTCTCATCGGTCCCCTGTGGTGGTTCATCGGTCGGAAAGAGGGAGGGCAGAGAGAGAGAGGGAGGTCGCGGTCCTCTCGCCGGTCCCGTGCGGTGGTTTGCCAGCCGAAAAGAGGGAGGGCGGAGGGAGGGAGTTAGGTCTCGTGGTCCTCTTGCCGGTCCGGTGCAGTGGTTCGTTGGAGAGAGAGAGGAAGGGTAGAGTGAGAGAGTTTGTCGGAGAGAGAGAGAGGGAGGGTAGAGTGAGAGAGGCGCGAAGAAAGAGAAGAAGAAGAAACCCTCGGTCAGTCCAAAATTTTTTCAAAATGGCGCCTGATTTTCTTCTCAGTCTGACCAGATTGTGGGTCCCACGAAGACACGTGTCGTCCTCCTACCCCTTCTTGTTTGCCACACTGGAGGGTGACACATATCTAATATTTTCTCCCATCTCTCATGTGCTCAGTTTAAAATTGGCTGACATGTGGGTCCCGAAAGACATGTGTCGATTTCTGAATGGTTCAGAGTAGCGATGACGTGGTCCTTTAATGGTACCTAATATTTTTTCGTGGGCCTAAAGCAGCAAAATTGGATGATTTCAAGTTGCGGCAGACTCTGCATGAGACAAGGCCGCTCATATTTTTTACGCATGATGATTCCGAGTTGTGATTTGGGCCCTTTTCTTTTTCATGGACACAAGTCCTAAATGCGAGATGATCGGGCGCTGCAATTGTCAATTTGTTGGGAAATTTGAAGAGAAGAGGCTTCCTAACTAAATTAATGCTCGTTATCAATCTTAATTCACCGAGAGATTACGGATGTGATCTTGAAATTAAATTTTCTTTAATTTATGGGCTCATCATATTACCAATTCTAATAGGAGACATCATCATTTTTTGTTGATTTTTCTTTGTTTTTTTTTTTTTTTTAAACTAATTGGGTATATTGAAGGAAGATAACTATAATTTATAAATCGAGAGGTTGTGATCAAGGGTGTTTAACTGAACTGTTTGAGTGTGCATCAAATTTTGAACTGAACCACATCTCAAACCAAATAGAACCAAAACTAAGTTCAATTCCGATCAGTTTGGTTTTTCGGTTTTCTTTTTTAAAATATTAAAAAGAGGTTTAGGAGAAAATGGGAGAGATTGTGTGCATTGTATGTTAAGAAGAAGGGCAATTTTCATTCTGATTCAATTAATTGAACCGAACCGACACTATTTGAATTGGAAACAATTTTTTTTCCATTATTTGATCCAAAACTCGAATTGAATAGAAAATGCATGAAAATTCAATATGGTTCGATTTTCTAGTTTGGTCTTGATACCCCTAATTGCAATAGAGATGATCAGTGTATTAGTAACCGATGAAGCATTTTGTACAGTATTGTAGGGTATGGGATCCCGATATTAATGGCATTTTGGCTTCAAATTGCCAGGTTTGGATTGAGGACTTCAAATTTTTATAATAGAAGTACTAAGCATATAAATGGACATCTTGTTTGCGCTAAGGTTTGCTCGTACTTATTCTTTTTCTCATTCATTGGTTCGCAGAACATCAAGTGTTACTCGCCAATTTGTAAAGAGATCCATTCAAAAGAACCAACAAATTGCGATTGTTATGTATTTAGATGGATTGTGGCCAAGGCAGCTCAGGACCTATCAACACAATTTTGGGGTGAACATCTCGGGCGGTCAGCCTGCGCTCATGAGAGACGCTTGTCTGTATTGAATGTCTGCATGCATCAATAGGGACGATCTTCTGTTCAAAGTCTCGATCTTCGGCAATGCCGGTAAGGATCCCCTCATGTAGGCCGATTGAGGTGAACGCCAAAACTGTCAGTTTGTTGCAGACACAAGATCGGAGGGTTGAAAAAGGCAATAAAACAACCATAATTTAGGAAACTGATGATTTCCAATTTAAGTATAAATGCCCTATCAAAATCTGACGTGAACAATCTTTGTCCGGCAAATGTTGGAATCTGATAGACAAAAAGGAGCATTCTCTACTAATATGAACTTGAAGAGATGGGTTATATAGCACTTTCTCTTTAGCTTCCTAAGCACTGCTACCTCTGGACCATCTTCTCCCTCTAATCCTCGGGTTCTGTCTCTTAGGCTCTCTCATCCTCTGTTATTATTATAGTTGCATAAGTATCATTAAAGGAAAAGGAGACGTGTTGCTGCATTTGATAATTGTCGTTTTCGAACTTCTCATTGCAGGCACGTCCCTAACTCTGATACACGTGGAACAACAATTAGCATGTGATAATTGTCATTTCGAGACTCAAGGTCGACCATTCTTTGGAAAGGAGTAGCAGCAGAGAAAGCTTCTCGTGTGAGAACGCGAGCAAAATTAGGAAATAGGGCTTCGCTTTTGAGCGGACGAGGATCTACAAGCAAGTCCAAATTGAAGATTGGAAGACCGGTTGGAGTTTCAATTTGGGGCTTTTTCTGTGGACAAATGCCCTAAATTCGAAGCATTCGAGCACGGGATTGTTAATTTGTGGGAAATTCGAAAAGATGAGGCTCCTAGATATTTTTATGCACATCGTTCAGATTCTCCACTTTTTCTTTAAACAAAGAATTTTATCGACCTTCTCTTTTGATGGCAATGAAGGCAAATGCAAGTGAGGTTGGCTTTCGATGGTTTTTTTTTTTTTACCTCCACAGCTTATGTCGATTTTGGGGGAAGCTTCGTTTAATAGCTCAGTTTCGCAATCAACCGGAAGGTTTCGTAGGTATGGTGTGGAATTAATTTTTTGAAATTTCTTATTCTCCTGTGAAATGAGAAGATGTATTTGAAATGATGTATGAGTAGAGACTTATCCACACTTCATATTTGAAATTAAAAAAAATATATTCAAAATGATCTCAATTGGCGATTTGTGTTGTCATGTCATCACAAATAAAGTTTCAATGTGATTTTTCATTAAAAATGGTTGAAAACAAGTCAATTTGTGACATTATTGAGTTGAGTCATATTGTGTCATATCAAATTTCGGCTTCTCTCAAAAAAATTTATGTCGTGTTTAAAATTGTTTCCTATCGCTTAGAAACCACCACCTCTCATACTTTAAGTCAGATGATTCATGTGAGATGACTTGATGCGACCTAAACCCTCGCAGAAGAGACCGTTAGGTTTAGGAGTATTATCAACTTTGGGCTAATGGCTTTGTATTCACTTGGGATTTCCCAAGCTCACATCTCACGCAATATTTGGTGTTCAAGATTTTAATCAATTTAAGCATATGCAAATTTTGACTAAAGAGTCGTTACTAATCTTTTTTAGGAATCAGCTAGAAACCTAGTAAGATATAGGAAGATATTTTACTATTTATGTAACTATAATTTTGGAGTCGGGGATTTGATTACGTTAACCCTAAGGCTAAAGCCATTTCGGTACTTAATCTAATCATGTGCTAACTAATGCCGTGACAACCAAATGATCATCATACGATACAAGCAATATGCCATTGGAAAGCTTGGAATCTTGTCTAAAACTTTCATGAAGATCGTGTTTTCAAATCTTGAATGTATGATTTCATAAGAATTTGGGAATGCATAAAGGTCTGATTGTGAACCAAAGTTCTAAAATATTACTGCACCCTTCGGAGGATGGCTAAAAGTAGCAAACGAACTTTTTATTTTTGGAAAAACATTTTAAATACAGATATGAACGTGATCAACATTTTTTATGAAGGAAGTGTCATGAGATTCTAAACACAGAATTTTGAAAAATCAGAGAGTACGTGAAGTCCAAACTGGAAATTAAGAATCCAGAAATCAGCACGCCTCTTTGGATGGTGTTCGTACTGACTAAATCATCTCAAATTTTTATGAAAATTTTATATGATCTTGATCTAGATGTGATGAATAAATCCCGTTAGGATGTCAACACCTAGATCGTATCATAAAATTTCATAGAACTTCAACAAAACGGCCAGGTCAGATAGAACAGAACGGAACACATTCAGAGTTCAGAGTTTAGATTCTAAACCTAAGATCAGAGCACAATTTTAGCATGCAAACGACGTTATGAATGACGTATGATATGTCGAAGCTAATGAAGATTACTAGTGTTCTCTAGCCGATCACATGCCGAAAGTCAGCCACATACATCATCATATCGTCAACATTGTGCAATCAGTCCAGAAATTGCATTTACACTATCAACATCCACAAATTATGCCTTAACAGCCATTGATTTACATCATATATACACATATCTATCTCGAACTATCATTGAGCATTCAGAATGATGATCCTAGCCCCGGCCACTTGTGGGTGATCCGAAAATTATCAAAAGTGGCCTCGTTTCATTGGATCACAAGGTTAAAGAGTATAACCTTGGTTTTCTTTTTCGTCGAGCTCAAACGAGCTAACCAACCACCTCTAGACTTCAAGGAATGGCCAAGCATAGCTCCTCAAGAAATGCTTCGGAGAACCAGATAATAAATTGTATCTATCTTCTATATCCAGCCATTTCTCGTCAGCAAGTGCCGTGAACATCCACCAGAACATGAAACACAGAGAAACATAGAACAAAAGATGTACAAAAAGGCATGCATCCGGTTCCATTCCAAAACGTTTTTCAAGAAAATTCAACAAGATTCCAGTATATTTTGACAAGATTCAACTCATTTCGACAAAATTTCTTCATTCTCATTTCTAGGATACTCAAACTTCCCTTTTATACCTTTTAACTCTCGGCCAAATCTTTATCCATCTCTATTTAAGTAACAAACATACAAATTGACTTATCCATAGTGTATCGTACCATTCAAAATAGAATTCTCTCAACCATAAACAATGTTCCTTGAAAACCACTATAGCTAAATATTTTAGGATAAAACAAACAGCATATGAGCATTTGCAATCTACCCAAGATCAGCACATATGAATCTGATATACAGAATCACCTACATAGATCTTAAGCAGAGAACCACATATATACATTTTACCTCGACATTGATCACTCTGACCATCCCCAGATCAAAGCTATCAACATATCGATTTAGACATACATGATCACCACATCACCGAACCCACAGCGAATGAACAAGAAAGTTTGCAATGGTGAGAGAAATCAACTTTCGAACATATACTTGTAAAAATTATCAAGCACAACATCCAACCCATGTCACAAAGGTTTAGATTGTGCTCCAAACGTGATTGAGAATAAGGCAGGAGGTCATGACCATAAAATTAACTCTGTGATGTATTTGGACGCTCGAAAAGATTCATAACAAAGACTAACTTCTATTGTTTAGATTATCATAAGCTGAAGTAGATACTCAAAAGCTAACGCTGATTAGTGAATACCGAGATTGGATCGAACTCACATGTGATCAGCTAAAGGAATATTTTTTCCGTTATCCGCCCTCTCATGCGCCAGCTTGCCATTCTAGAAGGCTCTCGGATGAGCTGCCGTCTCACGTCGTTGCTTGTCCATCGCTCACGGGCACAGCCTTTTTTGGGTCACGGCCAAGACGCATCTTCTCTTCCTGGCGTCACAAGGGGGCGGGCATGCCAGAGAAAGAAAGGAAGACATAGGCTGGCCCAGGATTCTCTCTCCTTTTGGGCTCAAATTGTGGGCTCAAAGAAATGATAAAAATTGGGCCGAAAGAGAAGAAGTTTAGTGGGGCCGAAAACTCATTGAAGGGGTGGGCTAGACACACCGGCCCATTCGACTCAGTTTTTTAATTACTTATTTATTTATCTATGTATATTTTTTTTATTTTTGTTTTCATTTTTTATTCTTTTTTTTTTTGCTTTTTGTGTACATATATTTTTATATTTTTGTAAAATAAATGGATACCTATGACATCGACAAAAATTTAGGTGTCAACAAGCCCTTAACTTCACTCCCACCCGTTTATCAAGGCATAAGCAAGCATCTACATGCCTCATCCAAATGATTCTCTCGTGATTGAATTTAATAGAGATTACTTAAAGTTATTGGCACCTTAATTTTAATACACCTGTCAAAATAAATGATGAAAAGGAAAGGGGATTTTTAAATCGGCTTGGTCCACTGCACCTTCAACCCACGTCCAAATTCACTATTTTTCTCTTTGGGAGAATGGTTCAAACGCTCAAGGGGGATCATTCTTTTTGGGGTGAGAAATGATCTTTGGAGAAGAAGATTCTTAGGCATTGAATATTTCCCTAGGCTTTGAGGTCACATCTGTCGTGACCGAAGGTAATAGCCCGTAGCATGGGTGATTGTCATGTATATACGTTCGATATTTTGGTGATCTCTAAATGATAAGCCCTAACTGTTGATGCGTTGGTATGGTGAGGTTTGATTTTGTTTTTGTGTATTTCTCGCGTGGTGGTGAGGAAGGCAACAGGAAGAAGACGATGGGAGAAATAAAAGTATTATTAGTTAGAAAATGGAAAATGAAGAAAAGAAATAATTAGATGAGCTTAATTAGGTTTAATAAACTTCGGGCTTGAATGGGTTTAATGAGCTTGGGCTTAGCTTGGTTTAATAAATTTGTTCGGTTCTAGAAAATTTGGGTTTGCTTTGTCTAGGTGAATATGGGCTGAGTTTGATCTACATGAGTTTGGGCTTAACTCGATTTTAACAGATTGGGCTTCCTTTAATTTGATTTTGAAAAGGCTGAGATAAGAGCCTGTGCTTGTCTTGGGCGAAGCCCGTAAGACCGGAGTTGGCCCATGTTTGGATCCGGCCCAGCCCATGTTTGGATCAGGCCCAAGTGAGCCAATAAACATCGAATTTCTAGGGAAGTAGCACATTGTTCCAAATTCGGACTTTCATTTTATCATCCAATCATTTCCAAGGTCAATTCAAATGAGACCTCGAAATGTCCACTAGTTTATGTCATGAATACATATATATATTATATTGAAATAGTCACATTCACATATACATTATAATGCTGATTTTTTTTTTTCATTTTTGATGTATCATACATATGTTTTTAGATATTAATAAGTAATCTTAGAGCCTCTGGTGGCACAATCAATACATATAATGATTCTTTTTGTCAAGAAGCAATTAGGTATATTATTAATCACGTTATTATCCCATTATCTAATGATGATGTGCTCTTAAGATGAGATAGCTTTTGGGGAATGTCCCATTAAGATAAGATTGGGGATAAGCATCACTAAAATAGACCAACCAAGGATGGAGTTAGTTAACAATATGATTTCTATGACATTTAATTAATTAATAACTACGATTTCTGTGATCATTAATATGGGGGTGGAATTAGTATGGGCTATAACAAGCGTTAATTATATGGTGTTATCGTCGATAGGGTGGTGGGAATTCACGAAGCATTACTCATTGGTCACCTCATAATTTTCATAATACGAAGGGAACTCTACTTTTCATGTCATAATATCCAATAAGAGTGCTTTAGAGATAAATTATTCACCAATCAGTGGCAAACTGTCAAACCTCGGGAGCTAATTTCTCTTAGCAAATGTAGAAGATGTTGTGGAAGCAGAAGATCCGGCGTAAAAAGAAATGCTTCATGAATTCCCATCCTCATCCTCACTCTCGGTGGAGAGAAGCCAAAGTTGTTGCCGAGCTAATTTCTCTTAGCAAACCTCGGGAGCTAATTTCTCTCATCCTCATCCTCATCCTCGCCCTCGCCGGAGAGACGACAAAGTTGTCACCAAGCAGGAGACTCCTCCACGTAGTAGCCCTCCCTTCTTCATGCTCTCCGACGCGCTAATTTGCTAGTTCAGTAGCTTCAATCAAATCAAGAGACTTATGTAAGTCATCCATCTTAGTTAACCAACAATCGAGAGCAAATTTTTTGAGAAGTGACTATCCATTAGTAGCTATTTTTCGGTTAAGTCACTCCGCAATTGCCACTCATTATAAGCTGATGGACCAATGACTCCTGTCCAATTCCTGTTTCATGTGTTCGTCCCAGGAATTTCAAGCAAATGCAATCTTCCCATAAACTAACATTTGCTCATTTCATTGGCAAAACACGAAATTTCCGCACTCCAAGAGAAATCATCCCTGCACGGCATGTAACTAATGCATCCAGAGACTTACCCCCCTCTCCCATCCTCATGTATCCTGCGATCATCATTTTCCCAGCGAAGCTATTTCCAGTGAGGCATATCGTCAAACAGTCACCGTGCATTACCCATTTGACCGAACATGGGGTAAAGCCGAACGAAGAAGAAGGTTTGCCAGCTTGATGGGCGCATTTTGAGAAACCAATTACCTCCTCTTGAAAAAGCACGCAGGAACAAAGCGTAAGGAGGCCGTCATGACCGACCGCAAAGCAGGACAGACCATGGCAACTAGCCGAATGTCTAAATCTCGACGATGAGGGATAGTGACAGAGGTGAAATCTAGAGATGGAGCAGCGAATGCCGAACTGAAGACTTGTCGGATCTCTCTCTCTCTCTCTCTCTGGCTTTTCGTCGAACGTGCGATTACCGCAATGAGGACGTAAGAATAGAGCAACCGCGGGATAGAGGTAGGACCATTGTGATGGGGGAAGAGATTCAAACTTCTCAATCAAAACAAATGGCGATGAGGATGCATCAATGGAGAAAACCTAGCAACGGAGCGTCGGCGCGATCATGAGATCGTTGCAACGCCAGGCACCAAGTCACAACCGAGGACCGGAGGACGAAACGAGATTTCTCCTAATCCCAACACGTCGCCTCTGCAAACCTTATTGAACCGCCGCTCGATCTCGTCGATGCCAGTGGGAACTCCTTGCTCCGTCGATTGCTTGAATCCGCTGAACTCTAACAAAATAAGATAGACGAAGGACTCCGAGGATTTCGCGATGATGGCGCTCGGCAACGAAGGAAACGCAGCAATGGAATGCTCGACGAAGACACTCAGATGCGACACGAAACGGACCAAAGTCGCAAACCGCGGGGCTGAAGGCGCGATGTAGAGAGCTCCACCACGGGAGAGACTCCGGAGATCACCGTCCGACGGTCGGAAGAAGGGACGCCGAGGCGGCGGAGATCCCCTCCGGCGAAACTCCGGTAGGCGAAAACGGGCTAACTACTAGGCTTATATCTGGGCTGCGTTTGATGGGCTTAAAACAAGGAAATTGAGTCTGCTGAATTGTCTAGCGGGCTGAAGACAAGAACTTGGGCTGATGTAATGGATCCGAACTGGTCTCTTTCTCTTCTTCTTTTTTCTTTTTGTCAATTTATTTAATATCTATTTTTCTTGAACTTTCCTGCTTTCTATTTTAATTCTTCATTTTTTATTCTTTTAAACCAATGCTTAATTGGTCGATTAAAATTCAGGTTCCAACAACCCTTCTTATTTTCAAGAGTTTCTTTGAATGTATTCCAACACTGTTAGAAGTTAGAAATTAACTATTTGATCAATAAAGTATTTCGAGAATGGTTTCGTGTTGCCCTAAAATATAGAGGGGAAATTTCCTAGGGCTCCACACCATGCCACCAAGTCATTGAATTGGTGTTTCTTTACAACTCAGTATCTATATGAGAGACTTCGGTTTGAAATAGTCTGTATAAACATAATCATTTTTCTAACTTAATGAAGTAAACTAGCCTCCACTCCTAAGTTGATGCCTCCTTTAATATAAAAATCATCCATCCACGTTAACAAGAAAGCAATAGAATGACTATATAACTAAGCATGTTGGCTGACTCTTTTATTTTCTAATACTCGATTGTCTAAAAGCCACCGTTCTTATTTCGATTGAGGTGGCCAACGGCGGTGGTCTTCTTTTATTTTTACATTGGATAATTTGGACTTGTAGTAGTGTGCTACCAAGTTTTCCCCTTTCCAAAGAATTGTCCGGTACTTAATTAAGTCCTTGACTAAGGTTAGGTTACCAAGCACCATGGTCCACACCTAGGGAAATCACTGGTATTTTTATTTGATTATTTTTCAGTCTATAGCATTTTGATTATTCTCACTATATCCTTCATACCTAAAGTTAGTGGCTTTTTCTAATATTAATTAAATCAATAACAATTGAAAATATAAATAAAATTATTAGAACTTAATCGATTTATGGAGCTTATAAGTTGTGCCACAGGTCCTAGCATCCGTGCTCCTTGATGATCCAAAACAAAAATGTGGACTAAAAGATGCCATTTCCCTCCAAAGGAGGAGGGGGAGGGGTTACAAACGTTAACTCTATTTTTTTTAGTTAAATTTTGGATATTGATCAAGACCATATTTCTAACACACTAATCAAAGGCTTGAAAGGGATGGAAAAATATTAATGGGACTCAAATAAACTCTCATATTCTAAGCAAGCCATCAGATGGTATCTCAAATAGAGATGTAAATATTGAATCATTTCAAAGCATGAGAAGACAATGTGATCTTATCATTTGCCACGTCAGATAATTTTGTCCGTCTCTTTTTTCTTTCCCTAACTTGTTGCAATGAAAGAATCTAATATCCGCCTACATTTATATTGCTTATTTTATGTTAGTGTATGTCTGCACCGCATTACTATTAAGATATGACTAATACGTGTTGGCTCTATTTAAGGATATTGCGATGGGCTTCCCATACGCATCGATCATATGCAAATCAATCATCAAAGGAAGCAAAACCATACCATTTAACTAGGGTTTATCTTTACTTAAGAAATTATATTGAATGCGACGTACACTTTTTCTTTATGATAACACAATCATTTTTTTGTCAGAGTAAAATAATCATGTTCACTTAAAATCATATCTTGCAATTATTGAACATCAATAATGTGATACTTAATCATTTTCATTTTATTAAAGAATGATAAATGATGGAAAATAGACTTATCTTTACGATAAAATATTATGCTTACCGAACCCTAGGATTGACACGGGTGGTTGGGGAATTAAGTAATTCTAGCTTAAGAATTGGAGATTGCCCGTTAGGACCACACACATTGCATGCAAACTACTTTGGATTTGAGTCACCTACACAATCCGAAGGCTTGAGCTTAACCGATTCATTGGGCTTGCAAGATATTTCATAGGCTTGTTACTAGACAGGTTTCCAAGCCTATGCCCCTAGATTATACACACACACAAAAAAGAAAAAAAAAAAAAGATGCTTACTTTAGGAGAATCCTAATTTTACATCATAATTATTTTAGTATGCATTTATTCCTCATAATCTAGATAGTTATTAAACAACAAACCCTTATCAACTTAATTACAAAGAGAATGTCACCCGTGACTTTAATTAGTATAACGTCTTTTTCATTAGAAATTAGTCATAACCTTTGTAAATAGTCATAATAAATATACAGACTTAGGATTGATTTGACATTCTAGTGGAACAATTATGGTTGGTAAATAAACAACTTCAAATTTTCCATTTTTCCCCTCAAAGGGATGATTTGAGGCACGATCTATTAACAAATTGAAAGATAATACATGAATTGTCAGCACGTATTTTCATCTAATTGTCCATATTAATTAGATATGATGGTCTAAGTTAGCCCAAGTCCAATATGTCAATAAGTAGAAAAATGTTCATAAAATTGGATCAATAACATCCGACCAAAAAAAATATATAAATCAATAACATGACCAGTGAATCAATGTTTGTCCATTGGCGGTATAGAAAAGGAGGGAAACTTATTATGATTACAAGAAAAATCAAATTATGACTTGCTAAGACATTAAGTTACATGAAAACCGAAATTCAAAAAATTTGACGGACAAAACATGACTGCTCTTCATATCAAAAAAGAAAAATTAGCTAGATTTCCTGCCTAAATCATTATTTTTCCAAACGACACACTATTATTAAACCAATTTCTAGCATGTTCCAAAATAACAAAGAAAAGAAAGTTCTTGTCAGTGAAGGAGCACAACCAAATAAGGGGGGCATAATTCTAAACCTAAAACTCAAGTCACTCTATAATCAGCCTAAAGTGACGCTATGAGAACTCATTTCAAACAGCATAAATAGAGTCCTGACCAGAACCACTCAAAATGGTGACTTTGAAAACACTGTCATCGCTGTCAATTAGATTGAACATGCAGACATTTGTGCATGTGGATGAGTTTCTCTCATGAATGCATGCCAATCAGGGACAAAGACATAGCCTCTCTAACTCATCTATAGCTCCTAAGGAGCTTCACTGGCCATTATTTGTAACGAGCTCCACTGGTTATAATCTGTTGAAATACCTAAGAGACGCTATTTGCTTTTCTAGAACATGTTGCTTGATGAATTCACTCGGAATTGTTTGCACATGTTCATGTTGGAACAACCAAGATATGAAATTGCTTAAGTGAAATGATAAATCCAAGGAAAAATGGAGGGCAAGGAGCAAGATGATATTGATTTGAGGTCGTGGAAATCCAAGGATAAATCTATCCATTTGAAAGTGTTCAAGGATGAAATAAAGTGAAAGATGCTGTGGAAGCAGAAAATATGGAGTAAAAAGAAAATCAACTTCGCCAGCTCGAGATCAATTCAATTTCAAGAGAAAGAGGCAAGCAGTGCATGCTTCACTTGAAAACTCATGTGAATGCATTTGCAGCTCCTCGACGCCTGTTGTTGTTGTTTTTTTTTTTTTTTTGTCCTTTCTATAAAACCTTCAACATCATGGCTCCTCCTCATCCTCGTCCTTGCCAGAGAGAAGATGGAGTTGTTGTCGAGCAGGAGACTCCTCCAAGTGGTAGCCCTCCCTTCTTCATACTCTTCGATATACTAGTTTGCTAGTTCAGTAACTTTAATCAAATTAAGAGGCTCATGAAAGTCATCGATCTTAATTAACCAGCAATCAAAAGCAAATTTTTTTGAGAAGTGGCTGTCCATTAATAGCTATTTTTCAGTTAAGTCACTATGCAATTGCCACTCCTTATAAGCTGATGGACCGGTGACTCTTCTGTCCAATCCCTGCTTCATGTGCTCGTCCCAGGAATTTCAAGCAAATGCATTCTTCCCAGAAACTAACATTTGCTCATTTCATTGGCAAAACAAGAAATTGCCGCGTTCCAAGAGAAATCATCCCTGCACGGCATGTAACTAACACATCCGAGACTTACGCGCCTCTCCCATCCTCATGTATCCTTCGATCATCGTTTTCCCAGTAACGTGCATTATCTATTTGACTGAACACGGCACAAAGCCGAAGGAAGAAGAAGGTTCGCAAGCGTGATGGTGCAGTTCAAGAGACTAATTACCTTCTCTTGAAAAAGCACGCAGACCGACCGCAAAGCAGGACAGACCATGGCAAAATCTAGAGCTGGAACAACGAATGCCGAACTGAAAACGTGTCGGATCTCTCTCTCTCTCTCTCTCTCTCTCTGTGGCGTTTCGTCGATAAGAGATTCAAACTTTTCGATCAGAAGAAATGGCGACGAGGATGCATCAACGGAGAAAACCCAGCGAAGGAGTGTCGGCAACATGACGAGATCGGCACAACTGAGGGTCGGAGGACGACACGAGATTTCTGCTACAGCCATCGCTTCGGAACCTCTCGCGAGCTTCTCAGGCTCCTAATCCCGAAGCTATTTGCTTCGTCAATTGCTCGAATCCACTGAACTGCAAACGAAAGAAGATCAGTGAAGGATTCCGAGGATTTTGCGATGATGACGCTTGGCGACGATGGAAATCCAAGGATGGAAATTCGCCGGACATCACCGTCCGGATGTCGGAGGAAGGGACGGCGACGCGGCGGAGACCGCCTCCAGCGAAACTCCGGTTGGGGAAAACGGGCTCATGTTTGATGGGCTTAAGAGAGGAATTGAGTCTGCTAATAGTCTAGTGGGCTGAAGACACGAACTTGGGCCAACTAGCAGCTCTATTGGTTAGGATATTGAACGATTTTCGGCTTTGGAACTAGAGGTCGACATGCGAATTCCACGATGCTCCATGTGTTTAGAGCCACCAACACGGGCTAATGGCATAAGATTGATTGGTTTATGGGGTTTGCAAGATATTTCATGAGCATCTAGGTAGATGGGCCAACATTTATGTGCTCCTATATTATAAATACATTTTCCCTAAGGGAATGCTAACTTTATATGGTAAATTTTTAATATCTACTCATTCCTCATAAACTAGGTAGTTGTTATTTAAAAGGTCTGTATTGATTTAATTAGAAAGAAAACATCCTTCCATGACTTTAATTAGTCAAAACTTTTTTCTGTTATAAATTAGTCATAAAGTATACGGATTTAGGAGTAATTTGACATTCTAATCTAAAAATTATAGTTAGCAAAAAAATTAGACAACTTCAATTTTTCCTTATGAATTGAGTTCTTTTATTCACTTGAGGGATGATTTGAGGGGCTTCTTATCAACAAATTTGTGAATATTTGAAAGATGATACATAAAAGTCAAGACTTATTTTCAACTAAGGGTGAACATTAATTAGATATAAAGATAGGGACACTACAAATATTATAACTTACGTATGGCACTCATTTAAATACCATAATTTTTTTTTCCAAATGCTTGAATGCCATAATTTCTAAAAAAATCATTTACTTGAATGCTATAAATTTCAATTGATCACTTCAATATCATAATTTTTTAAAAACGTTCACCTAAGTACTAGAAATTCAATGTGACATGATACTTATGGTGAACAATTTAAAAAATTACGGTATTCAAGCGATCAATTATAAAGTTATATAATACTCAAGTAATCAAGAAAAAAAAAGTAATGACATTGAAGTGAATTTCGTATATAAATTATAATGTTTAAGTAATTAAAAAAAAGTTATGGTACTCTAATGAGCAGCATATGAAAATTATGATATTTGTAATATTTTTTTCATTAGATATGAAGACCTGAGTTAGTCCAAATCTAACATGTCAATATGTGGAACTTTATCAAAAATTGCTATGCCATATATAAATCAATAACACGGAGACATGATCAATGTTTGTCCTTTAGTGGTGGAGGAAAGGATGGAGACCTAGCCAGTGTTTGTCCGTTAGCGGGACGGGAAAGGACGGAGACCAAAGTATTGGTGATGGTGACTGACTGGTCAATAAAATGCAGAATGCCATCCTTTTCTATCAATTGATTACAAGTCATCATTCTTGTCTGGAAAAAGGTCAACGACAACGGTCTCTTTATATAATTTTTTTTTATTGGCTAGTGACCACTTACAGTAGTGTGCCAAGTTTTTAGCTTCTCAAGGAATAGATTGGTATTTAGTTAAGACCTTAATTATGATTAGATTACTGAGCTCTATAGTCCATATCTATATTTTCTTTTGCTTTGTAGTTCAGATCTTTGTTAAGTTTCTAATAGTTGGATCGCTATTACTAAATCTTGGCCATTGATAACCCTATATTCTAGCAAAAAGTTGTGGTTAGACAAATGATAGCAGTTTTTTTTTTTTTTTTTTTTGTCTAGTGACAACTTGAAGCAGAGTTCTACAAAGTTTCCAGCTTCCCAAGGAATTGACTAGTATTTAGTTAAGGCCTTACCTAACGTTATTATTATGACTAATGTGAAAATCATAATGAAATTAAAACTGAAAAGCATAAGTAATAAAATTTGAAAACCCATTCTTCTGTGGAGGCTTCACTATCCTCCTTGGTCTATCTTTGGCAATGGAATATTCTTATTCTTCGGGTTCTTTAAACTCAATATTATTAATAGATGTCTGAATTGGCTGTGAATGAATTATTTCAAGCCCATTTCCGAGCATATTAATATATGTCCATTTGAATTCACCTTCACACAAAAATTTAAGCCAAAATGGAGATTTGTTGAGTGTGTTTTAAATTCTTTATAGGCTTGGGCCAATTTTAGGGTTTGGGGGCAATATAAATATTGTTTTTCTTCAGATTCTTCAAACTCAATATTATTAGTAGATTCTATTGAAGTGGTTGGGAAGAAATTACTTCAAGCTCTATCTTCTCCGCAACACTTTTTGAATTTTCATCACAAGGAACATATGATTCCTTCCTAGATTGAAGCATACCAGACTCATCAGTTAGGTTACAAAAGACAAAATCAATGAAACACATTATTTTCAGTTAAGTTTGCATATTGATTCTATCTATATTTTCAATCCTCAAAGGCTTGATAAGGATGAAAATATATAAAATCCTGCCATAGAATCTCATATTTAAGTAAGCCATCATATGGTGTCTCAATCAGCGAAGAAATCCAATGAGACATAAGTATTGAATCATTCAAAAGCATGAGAAGGTTTTGAATGCAATGTAACCTTATCACTTACCCGCGTCAAATAATTTTCTCCCAATCTCTTTCTCCTTTGCCTAACCCATTACAAATGAAATAAGTAATCTAATACCCGCCTACATTTATATCACTTACATTATGTTTGTATGTATCTGCATCATTAAGATATAGCAAGTACGTGATTGGCTCTTTTTAAAAACATTGCAATGGGGTTCCATCCACATCAATCATATACAAATCATCATAAAAGGAAGCAAAATCATACTATTTACCTAGAGATTTTGTTCAAAAGAAAAACTAGAGATTTTTTTTTCTAAAGAAATTCTAGAGAATGTGACAATACACTTTTTTCTTTAAGATAAAAACGATTATGCTTACTTAACATCTCTATCTTGCAATTATTTAACATCAATAATATGATAATTTTATGTTAACATTGTCAACTTCAAAGTGTTATAGAATGCAAAAACACTTATTCTTTGAAACGACAAATTATGCTTACTTAACGCTAAGATTGATGCAGTTACTTGGGGAGTTGAGAATTTTCAGCGCAGGAACTAAAGGTTGCCTATTGAAATCCCACAAACTGTGCGTAAGTTGCTGTTAATTTGAGTCATCTGCGCAAACCAAGTGCTTGACCTTAACCGATTCGTGGGGCTTACAACATGTTTCATAGGCTTCTAGTTAGATGGTATTCACACCAACACCATAGATTATAAATACATATACGCTTACTTTAGAAGAACCCTAATTTTATAAAGTAATTATTATAATATGCACGTACTTATTATGCGAAAGGCCCTTATCAATTTAATTACAAAGGGAACTTCCCCCTTGACTTTAATTACAAATAACATTTCTTTATTAAAAATTAGTCTTAACCTTTTCAAATATTCATAATAAATATACAGATTAACGAATTGACATTCCAAAATTTGTTATTCAAAATATAAATGATAACACGGTCAGTGAATCAACATTTGTCCATTAGCGATGGAGAAAAAATAGAAACTTAATTAATGCTTGTCAAGTAGATTAAAATTATGACTAGATTGAAAATTATGTTTATCAAGGAAATCAAAATTATGACTTGCCGAATCATTATGATTATCATGAAAACCAGAATTTTGATCGAACATATTATAAGTGGTCTTCATATCAGAAGACATGAATTAACTAGAATTCCCGTACAAATCAACTTTACCAATTGACACACTAAAGTTCTATTAAACCACTTTTCAGTATATTTCCAAATAACAAACAAAAGAAAATGCACTTGTTAGTGATGCGGCACAACCAAATAAGGGAGGCATTGTTGTAAACCCAAAAATACTCATTTCAAACAGTATAAATCAAGTCCCCTGGTACCCCTCAAAATGGAGACTTTAAACACAATATCATCCCTATCAATTAGCTCGAACACACAGGCTCTTCAAACGCTCTGATTAATTTTTCTTCACAAATGCATGCCAACCAGGGACAAAGACATAGCCCCTTTAACGCATCTATAGCTCCTAATGAGCTTCACTGCTATGAACTGTTGAAATACATAGGATTTGCTCTTTTACTTTTAATGAATTTGTTGCTTGATGAATCCACCCAAAATAGTCTGCACATGTACATCTTTGAACAGCCAAGATATGAAATTGCTTAAGTGGCATGAGAGGATAAATTGGAGGGCAATGACCAAGATGGTAATGATTTGAGGTCGAAGAACTAGAGATAAATCTATCCTTTTGAATGTCCTCCAGGATGGAAGAAATTGTTAGCTGACATCCTTTCCTAACGCATGTTGTTAATTAGTATTGCTTTAGTAGTCTATTGAATTATATTATAAACGAAATATGGTTGGAAAAAAGCTTCACCAAGGGGACATCAATAGTTAACGTGATCACGACATTGGAGGCGCTAGCAATCATAATTGAACATTAGGTATACTGGAGATGCCGCAGCCCCAGGTCAAGAAGGTGGTCCGGCAGGAGCATCCGATCAAGGCCCTTTCAAACAAAACAAAACAAGAAGAAAAGAAAGAATAAGAAAGAAAAGGTTTGATGTAAAGCTTGCGGCAACATATTTTTCGATTCGTCAGATCAAGTGGGTATACCCTGATTGGATTACTAGTCATGATCTTTACATTAAATAGTTAAAGGTGTCGTGTCGGGGAATTTGAAAAAGAAAATGAAGAGTCTCTTCATTGTGGTGAGAAAACAAGAGATTGGTTCTTTGCTGCTTTTGCCTCGTTTTGTTTTTGTCCTTGTTGGATTAGAATGAGGACAATTAGAATGAGGACGACCTATGAGTCTTAATTTCGATGGAAAGCTGTTCTTCTCGGCACATTTGCCGGGTGTTACTGTGAGTTTTAATTGTGATTTCGGTTCTGTTGTTTTATTCAGATAGGCTTTAACCAGGGATGGGTCGTCCTGTTCTGTAGGTTTGTCATCTTTTTATCACTGTGGATGAGGTTGACTCAATTAAATAGCAATCTTAGGTAAGGGCATCTCATTATTGGAATGGGTAGTGCTTGATCAATAAGAATATGTAACGTTCCAAGTTAGTCCAAGTCTAATAAATATGTCAATAAATAGAATATCATTGAAAACTGTTTTTGAATATATAAATCAATGACGCGGTCAGGCTACATTTTAGAACTATTCAATCTGGATTCAATTTTTTTAATTAGCTTAATTATAATCTATATCTATAATTTTAATATGATTTTATTGCTCACTTGAGTCCCATAAATTACACGCAAACTTTTTTGATATAGAGCCACCTATACAAGCCAAAAGCTTGAGATTAACTGGTTCTTGGGACTTACAAGACATTTCATGGTCTTCTAGATAGATGAATGTCCATGCTCGTGTCCTTAGTTTATAGGAAAAAAAAGGTAACTTTATATGGAAACTTTTTATGTGCACTCATTACCATAGACTACGTAGTTATGCAAAAGATCCTTATCAACTTAATTAAAAAGAGAACATGCTCATTACTTTAATTAGTGATGACATTTTCATTGTAAGAAATTAGTCATAACCTTTTCAGATAGCCATAGTATATAAACAGATTAAGAAGTAACTTGACATTCTAATTTACCAGTTATGGCTATGTTTTTGGAGATCCTTATCGACTTAAATTATTTATCAAACTATATTGTGCTATGTTGGATTAAGAAATGATTTTTTGAGAAACTTGCACGTAGTTATACGAATGGCTCAGCAACTTGCAATATTAATTATTGAGCCCGCGATTCACAAGTTTTAGCCAATGAAATTGTCGGGAGTAGCACGTTGCGGCCCAGATGGGAAACGCCCTTGTAATTTGTGAAATACCACTTTCAGTCAGATTTCTTTATTGTCCAAATCTCTTCTTTGTCATTTTTTTTTCGATCTATATTCATCTTGATAGCGTTCTTCAAAATGATTGTCAAGAACTAGGAATATGAGAGAGTGTTCTCGAAAAGATTCCACACGACGTTCCATCGTCACTTTTGTCAACTTCTATAACTTTTTTTTTTTTTTTTTTAAAATATCTAAGTCGACTTCTATAGTTAACTTGTTCTATTTGTTTTTACCTTTTCCATGCGTTTTGCTTTTTTTTTTTTTTTTAAAGAATGAAAATGAATATAATTAGGTTTTATAAATTATGAAAAAAAATTATAACTCTACTTGTCATAATTATATAGTTATGAAAGCTTTAAATATCAATTTGTGATAACTGCACTGTTTGGAAAATAAATGTTAGAAGTAAACGGCTCCAAACATACTCAAGCATTTGTGATAACTAGAATTAGAATGAGGGACCATGAAACAATGTCATTTTTAGCTCACAATTGTTTGCCATATTAATTTTACCATGTACAGAGTAGCAGTATCCAAGAAATCAATCTAGTTTAAAATATTAATAAAGAACGGAAAAAGTTTAATTTCCTTAGTAGTTCCGATCAAACAATTCTAGTTGAAGTTATGTCTAATGCAACAGTTACAATTGACATTCTAATCTAACAATTAGCTTAATTACAATGTTACTTCTATAATTTAAATATGATTTGATTGACCAACACAAGGAGCGGGTCAATGACTAGTACCTTATCAATGTTTATCCATTAACGGTGGAGGAAAGGATGGCTTAGGACTAGTACATTAGCGGTGGGTAAGAATGAAAAAATGGATACCATCTTCTCTTTCTTCCTCGTAGTTTGGGTCTTTGCTAAGGCTCTTAATTGTTCGATCACTGGTATTAAATCTCAGCTGCTGATAATTAAGTTTTCAAGCAAAAAGTTGTTGTGTTTCTATCACAAAATCTGAAAATTATCGGCCCGTCATGGGCCAATATCTGGCTTAGCGGAAAAAGAAAAATTAATGCTCAAGTGTAAAGAACAGTCACATATTTCTTTCTATGTCCCTAGTTAAATTATAGCAGACATAGTTGGCGCCCTCTTTTTCCAATAAATCTGGATTAGTGAAGTCTTGGCGTTCGGAGAGAAGTGATAACTGGTCCCGCTATTGATGTGCACTGCAAGGGAAGACGGTTCACCGCTAATACAACTGGGATCTGGCACCAAGGGCCACGTTGTACTCACGTATCAGTGAGTCCATCTTCACTTGCCATTGCCAAACTTTTGACCCAGCGAAGGGACGATTCAAAAAAAGCAGCAATTCCCTCATATAAAGAGAGGGAGAGGTGGAGAGAGCGAGATAGAGTCAATAAAAATGAAATCTTTTTATTTTGCGAAAAGGGCGGCTGTCCAGAAAATCACTCCATGCAAGTTCCGGAGAAGGGGCCTCGTTTGCACTGTACGGGAACAGGTGATGACGCTGCGTGGAGCTTGAAAGAGTAAATAGATGTTGCTTACTTGGACCATAAAGTACTATAGAGTAGGGGTGAGCAGTGGTCTAAGGTCGACCCTGGACCGACCCTGGACCAGCCCAACCCTGTTGGTCCTGGTCCGGTTCCCAAGAGGACTGGGTCGGTCCTTGGTCCTGAAATTCCAAAACCAACACTGTGCGGGTTGGTCCTTGGTCCTAAGAGTTTTGAGTCGGTCCCGACCTGTATATTATATTCTATTATTTATAATTCTTTTATATATTCAAACCTAAGTAAAATGTCTGTTATATTATATTATATTGAAATGTTTTATCAATAGCACTAATAGTAATTCCAATTTAAAACTTTTGTCGAGTATTAATTAAGTGTCGTTTGTTTTGTTTTCAGGTGTTTATAAGTTCAAGTGAATTAACAAGATGTAAAGTTATATATTCATGGTTTATATTAAGTATTTTGAACTTTTTATGGTTTAATTGTATTTTACTAATGAATTTCAGCTGCACTTTACTTTTTAATTTGTGTCAAATGGCATAACTTTTTGAAGAGTAGAGTAGTACTGTAGTTGCTACGGTGATTTGCTAGTCAAGTGATGTGAAGCTCATGTTTTGGTTGAGTGGACTCTACATGATCAAATGCAGCAAAACGCTTTTGCATATGGTGTTATGAATATTAAAGATAGATGATTACAAGAACTTTCCATCTTGTCCCATATCTCGATGGGCGGTTAGCAGGTATGAAATTTCTATTATTGTGTCATCTTAAATTTGCTAAATATGTATTGGTATTTGTAGTTTACTTGCACAATGCCGCATTGTCGATGGATGTGTAATTTAAATTTGTAGGTTTGCTTTTTTAGGGGGTATAAAAAATAAGACGAAAAAAATTATCGATCGGTCCCGGGTTGACCCTAGAACCGGACCGAACCCATTGGGTCGGTCTGATCCTTGGTCCTAGGCTCAATAGGGTCGGTCCTCGGTCCTAAAAATTGAGGACCGACACTGTACGGGTTGGTCCTAGGGTTAGGGGGTGGCCCGGACCAACCCGGACCATGCTTACCCCTACTATAGAGACAGATCTTGGGAGACGTGGTTAAAGTCGGAATTTCTGACGTTGAAGGCCATAACTATTGGACTCGCCCCAGCTGATATACACTTCACTAAACCTTTTTGAATTTCAGTTGTATTCTTCTCTTGAATTTTAATTGCCGAGAATTGGAATTTAAACCCAACCTACCTTCATTGGTTTGACCATTAAAACTGCCCCCAAAATATGTTTTTATTCTAAATTGATATATTTTGTTTTGGCTTTTCTTTTGTTTAATCGCTATTTGGTTGGATTGATTGATTTTTGTTGATACTGCATTGATAAAAAGGAAATATCACTAAAAATAACATGTTTTTGCTATTAATGAATGTTTTTATAACATATGAAAATATTACCATATATGAAAGTCATTTATCCATGTAATAGATACATTTGCCAGGTACAAGTAGCCTTTACTAAGAGTAATACGCAATATCATCAATATATTAAAAATTGATAGGTACGGATTGCTTTTCAACGGCAAACATCAAATTTTATGGTTAAATTAGTTAACGATGGAAGCCCCGCTTAAAATATAAAAAAGTTCTAGAGGAAACCGACCAACCACAAAGGGGTCTTTGGTTTTTTCTGGATGCGATTAAATTTTATGCGTGATACTTTGACGGGCTTGTTCCAAATTTGTCCCTATGTAATATTTCCTTAAGAGACCACAAAGAATAAAATGCTGAATACAACCTCTTTTGTTTTCCATTTTCACCTACAGTATCTCTCTGTATGGGAAGGGAATCTCAATTTCATTATGTTTATCGTTGTGTTTGTGGGTGTAATTTTCTTTATGAGAATTTAAACTTTTTGACACAAAATTATGTACTAACTTCACATAGAAAATCAATGTGAACATCTAGATCGATGGAACTCTATAAATAACAGTCTCTGTGGGAGAGGACTCTAGATTTGTTTATGTTATCATTGTTTTTGTTGGATGTAATTTTTCTTTTTGAGAAATTGTATTTTTTTATACATAGAATATTTATGCACTAACTTCCCCTACAAAAATCAAAGTGAGAATCTATATTTATAATTATATAATAATAGTTTCCTCCCTATGGGCTGTATCTAAGATTAACACCTAGCATTCTAGATAACAGAATTTAAAAAGGACTTCTCCTTATTCTAATAATTGGATTTACCACATTCTCCAATGAAAAAGGTGGCCACCTAGGCTCCACTTAAGCTAACGTTATGCATTTCTGATGAGATAGATTATTCGGATACGATGATTTTCTTATATGCATTAATTTCTTATTAGCTAGATAAAGTTTCTACTCAACCTAATTACAAAGAATATTTGCCTCATGACTTTAATTGTTTTTACTTAGTCAAAATATTTTCAAACGGCCATAATGCATTTACCGAATTGGGGGTAAATTGGCCTTTCCAACCTACCAATTATGATGGGCACGTTTGTCATGTGAGACCAATGAACGCATAGAATTTTAGCCAGCTGACATTCAACTATCTCCGAGGCTAATAATATGAATATCTATCATATAATACTATTACTTTATCGTTATATTTATTTAGCATTTCTATTGTACAGTTATTGAATGTCTCTAGTACGATAATTTTATGTCAACATTGTTGATTTCTTAAGAAATGTTATAGGATGCAAAATATACTCGCTCATCATAATAAAACGTTATACTTGCTTAACCCAAGATTGGTGTATTTGGTTGGGGCATTGCGAGATTTTCAGCTCGAAAGTGGGGAATCGCTCGTTTTGTCCACAAGTTGCATGCAAACAGGCCAAGGCCTGAGCTTAACCGGCTTTATAGGATATTTCATGGGTTTAACCTCCACATCGATGCTTTTAGATTATTAAAAAAAGAAAAGCTTACTTTATATGGTAATCTTATTTGTTATGTTCCCTTACACGTCATAAAAATAGGTAGTTATCATGCAAAAGATCTTAATCAACAAAATTACAAAAAAGAACGTCCCTCCCTCGTGACTTTGTTAGTCATAACATATTTCTTTTAGAAATTAGTCGTAACCTTTTCAAACAATCATAATAAATATACTGATTGAGTAATTTTACATATTCTAATCTAACACTTATGGTTGGCAAAAAAAAAGTAAACAACTTCAATTTTTCCCTGTGTAATGAGTTTTTTGTTTTCAATTGAAGTATTGATTTGAGGGCTTTCTGTTAAGAAACCTGTGAAAGTTAGGAAGATAATACATGAAAACTCGAGACATGTTTTCACCTACTGGCCAACATTAATTAGATATTTATCCATTATTAGTGAAGGAAAGGATGGAGACTTAAACATTGTGATGGTGGCAGATCAGGTCAAGGAACGATGAAATGGGGTCATCCATTTCCATTCCTCCATTGTTTGCAAGTCCCATTGGTGGCTTGATAGAGGCGACCAAACAGCGAACTGACTTTTGTAGTGAAACGTTAGATCTCCGGTACTGAATCTCGGTCTTTGATTCCTCATGCTCTTCTGTACTCAAATATCTTCACCGCCTTTGTCTCTCATCGTTCTTGCTGCATCTTTGCTCTTTCTCCTCCACACAAGCATTCTTCTTCCTCCTCCTCTTCTTCTTCACCGTCTGCTGCCCTTTTCTTATTCTTCTTTCTCTCTCTCTACGTCTCTCTGTTTCTCGCTCTTTCTTTCCCGGAAAAAAATTAAAGGAAAATGTCGATCGATTCTGCCATTTCTGTTGCATGGGATATCTTGAAGTCCGTAGTTACTCCCATCAAGCGTCAATTCGGATACGTGATGTCTTCCAGGAGTTACGCCCTGGATCTTAAAAAGGAAGTCCGGAATCTGGAGAACGTGGCTCAGAAGGTCCACGTTGAAGCGGAAGTGGCCAGAAACAATCTTCGGAATTTCTATGACAAGTTCACGGATTGGGAGGCAAGTGCTGAGGAGGCCTTGAAGGAGGCGCAAGACCTGTTGGGCAACTTTGAAAAAGATGGCGAGACTTGCTGCTACGGGACTTTTCCCGACCCCAAATGTCGCTATCAATTCAGCAGGAAGGCCGAGGGCAAGATCGAGGTCATTAAGCAACTCACTCAACAATGCAGGGAATTCAAGGGATTGGACGACATCTCCTATAGTGATCCAGCTCCGGGAAATGTAGCTGCTCGGAATCTGGCTAGGAAAGAAGGCAAAGATGTCGTCCAGCGGGCCACCGTGACAGCTTCTACTTCATTTGCATCGACTTCAATTAAGCTTAGGGACGATAGTGTCTTCGAATCCAGAGCTTCGATCATACGGGATATCATGGCCGCTCTTGCCGATAACAGCAAGAGCGTGGTTGGGGTTCACGGGATGGGTGGCGTCGGCAAGTCCACCCTTTTGGCAGATGTTGAAAGGAGAGTAAGGGAAGACAAGTCGTTTATTCTGGTCGCTAAGGCTGAGGTGTCGAAAAATCCAGATATCAAGAGGATTCAAGGAGAGATTGCGCATGCGTTAGGCCTGAACATAAAGAACGAAGAGTATGTCAACGTGCGAGCGGATCTTCTTCGCAGCAGGTTGGAAAATGAGGAGAAGATGAAACATGAAAATGATGAGGGGAGGAAAAAAAAGGACCTTGATGAGGAGAGGAAAAAAATGGTCCTCATAATACTGGACAACCTGTGGGAGGCGCTCGACTTGAAATCAATCGGCATTCCTTGCGGACATGATAACAAAGTCAGAGGATGCAAATTATTATTGACATCGAGAAATCGAGATGTCTTGCAAACGGAAATGGGTTGCGACGACCCCTTTCACCTTGATGGATTGAAGGAGGAAGAGGCAAGAAGATTGTTTGAGACGTACGTGGGAGACAAAGTTCACGATTTCGAGTTCAAACCCTTGGTCGATGAAGCACTCCACAAATGTGCAGGTTTGCCTTTCCTAATTGTCCAAATGGCAAAACTTCTTAAACACGCTAATTTATCCGGATGGAAGAATGTTTTGAAACAATTCAAGTTGTCCAAAAATGAGGGAATTGGTGAGAAAATAAATAAGATGCTGCAATTGAGTTATGACCATTTAAAAGGCGAGGATGTGAAATCATTGTTACGACTCATTGTTGTCTGTGGTGTCTCTAAACCCTCTCTTGAAAACTTGGTGAGGTATGGCGTGGGTTTGGGGTTATTTCTAGAAGATAACATGGAGGAAGCTAGAGATAGGTTGACATCATTGATTAGTACTCTTCAAGCCTCCTCCCTTTTGTTAGAGGATGGAGATGCTTATAGTATCAAGGTACATGACTTGGTTCGTGAGTTTGTTGCCTCAGTTGCTTCAAGAGATCATCCTTTTCTTGTGTTAAAAGACAAAGTTAAGTCAGAAACGAAGTGGTCAAAGGACCAGCTCAAAACTTGTAGGGCAATATGCTTTCCTTATATTGATGTGAAAGAGCTACCTAAGGAATTAGATTGCCCCGAATTGCAGTATTTTTTGTTGTTCACGAACAATGAGTCTCTTATTGTTCCAAATTCATATTTCAATTCTATGAGAAAACTCACAGTCTTAAATCTTAAAGGGATACATCTCACTCATTCGCCTTCGTCGTTTCAACTCATGGAGAACTTACACACTTTATGTCTTGATGGTTGTCTATTAGAGGATGTAGCTAGTCTTGGCAACTTAAAAGGGCTACAAATTCTCAGCTTTGTGAACTCCAAAATTCACCAACTGCCAAAAGAAATTGGGCAGCTAGTAGAGTTAAGGTTATTAGATTTGAACCATTGTTCACAGCTTCGGGTAATTAAACTGGGTGTGCTTGGAAGCTTGATCAAATTGGAGGAGTTATATATGGAGAATAGTTTTGATGAATGGAATGCTGTGAAGCAAACTCCACCAACTAATGCCAATCTTATTGAGTTGAATAACATGAAGAATTTGTACACTCTGCATGTATCCATTCCCGATCCAAGTGCCTTGCCAGAGGATCTAAACGTTGAGAAATTAACCAAGTATAGAATCCAAATAGGTAACGCGAGGGGTTGGTCAAGCGAGTTCAAAGGGTCGAAGGCATTGAAACTCAAGTTGGATACAATGAATGACATTCTTCAGAAAGGATGCGTACAAACCACCTTAGATAGAAGCGATGACCTATATTTGGACGGGCTGAATGGAGTTGAGCAAAGTATTTCCGAGTTATTCCTAGAAGGTTTTCCAACATTAAAGTATCTACACATCGAGAATAATCCCTTTGTTCGTTATATCCTCGGATGGCATTCCCAAACTGCTTTTAAGACGTTGGAGTCATTACGTCTTGAGAATCTCATCAACTTGGAGAAACTGTGCCATAGTATCTCCTCTAAGCCCTTTGGTACATTAAAAGTAGTACGAGTCGTAGGGTGTCACAAGATGGAAGTTTTGTTTCCTCTTTCATTACTAAGAGAACTTCCACGGTTAGAAGAGATCAGAGTTGTCGATTGCAACTTAATGCGGGTGATTGTAGAAGTTGATGATTGTGGGAAAGTTGAGTTGCATAATTTGCATGTTTTGGAATTGCGTGACTTGCCAAGTATCAAGAACTTTTTCACCACCAAAACAGCTCCTTTGGGCGGTACATCGAACGACCAAGTTGGTAGTCAAGCTGTATTCTTCAATGGACAACAGGTAACTTTTTATCAAAAGAATGTAGTATTTTTTTAATCTTTCCTTCCTTTGTTAATTAGATGTCACATTGATTATGATGCATATTCTTTTTTTGAATTCAGTTCATTTTCTTACTATTTTCTTTATCCATTCGTGCCTTCTTCTAATTAGATAAAGCCATCTTCCGTTTCTCTTCTTTTTTGAGATGATTGCGTTTTTTATCGTCATTTTGTGTGTGTTTGCTTTGGAAAATTTATTTTATTTTAACGCATTCAAAGGCCAAAGGATGATTTGACTAAAATAAATACAGAAGAATTGAGACTTTTCAGTTAAAAAAATCACATGCAAATAGTAAAATACATGAAGGTTTGACATCCGCAATAATATAAAAGTTGAAGTAATATATGTGATAATTAGAAGTTTAGGAGTACAGGTGTACAAGTTCATAGGGGGTTGTGTGTAATTTCTCTTTAATTTTTATTTTCTTGAAATAAATGATTACTATACTGATGTAATTAGCATCACTGAAGAATGAGGAAAAAAATATGAGTGGCAATTAAATAGTGAAATAATGAAGAAAGAGACTAGGGGATGGGCAATAAATAACGGGTGGCTTGTTGAGAGAGGAGTTGTAATATTGCCGAACATGCATAATGGAAAAAAGGTTAGCAAGCTCCGTTTAATTCGCAAAAAATATTTTTCTTATTTTATGATGTTTGGTTTACTTAGAAAAATGTGTCAACAAAAAATATTCTCTTATTCAATAAAAACCTGTGCTTCAATTTAAGAAAATGATTTCTTATTTGAAAAATTAGAAAACTTTTTCCAAAATCTAACTAGGTATTAGCGCTTAGATTTAAAACTTTGCACGTAGGCACAAAAACCTAAACGCCGGTCTTGGGTCCTTGGCGTTCAGGATTAGGTCTCCCAATGCCCAGGCCTAGGTCCACAAAACCGAGCATGGGACCTCAGCGCCCTAGCACCCACACTCAGATCTATCAAGGTTGAGCCCGATGCCCCGGCACTTGAGCCTGGCTTTATAAATGTCGTGCTTAGGTCCCCAATGCTCGAGCTTTGGTCCTCGATAGTTAGACCCCGATTCATAAAGGCCGTGCGTGAGTCCTTGGCGTTCGAGCTCCGATCCTTAATTAATGAAACATTTGTTCTTATAAAAAAATTAAAAAGAAATTCGAATTTTTAATTATTATTATTACTTTTAATTTTTTGTTGTATTTTTAATTTTTTTCTTTTTCCTTTTTCCTTGGCTGGCCATGGGGACGACTGGCAACCGACCAAAGGCAAGAGGCGAGCTTGCTTGTGGTCAATCGTTGGCCGTTGCTGTGGCCGGTGACTAGCCAAAGAAGAAAGAAAAAGAAAAATAAAGAAATGATATAAAAAATTAAAATCATTTTTTTAAAAAAGAAAAGAAAAGTAGTAATATAAAATCATTAAAAGAAGTGCACGGAGGAAAATCAAATCAGATTTTCCACACAAATTTCATAAAGTAATTTTTAGTTCATTTTTAGGTTTAAACCCAACACCAAAAAATATTGCTATTTTTCTAAAAAATAATTTTCTGGAAAATATTTTCCAGGAATGTCATATTTTCGTCTATAGCTCTAAGATTGCTACATGGTATTATGTTTAATTATATGTAATGATGTAGTCAACATAAGAGAAAGATATAGATATGCTTGTGGGGAAAGTGTCATAGGAGTCGTAACATTTTAGTCGTGAGTCGTTTGAGTCCTAAATATTTTATTTTGGTTGAGTCCCCGACATTTCACAATACATGCAAATCAAGTTATAATGTCAATGTCGATGATAGATTTCATCCCCAAAAATCATACCATTCTTTTTCTTTTCTTTTTTTCATGAAATTAAGTATGACTCTCACCTAAATAAAGGGATAATGTAAATATATATGGTCCATAATTGAGTGTAGACTTGATTACCATAATTTACTGAAAAATAACTAAAGAATTTTATGCGAAGCGGTAAAAGATCAATTTTAACATTTTCTTGCTTTGTCTAGATAAAAGCTTGGGTTTAATATTATTAATTAATTCTCTTAATCAAGTTGTTCGCTCATTTCTAAACAACTTCATGTGCTTCATTCCTTTATTATGGTCAAAATCATTCTTCCAATTTGTTGAAATTTCAAAATGAAACAATCTGTAGACGAATGCTGAGAGCCTATCGCAAAATCTTGATTTGGTTAAGGCTCGAGCATATGAAATAGCAATCAAGATATAGTAGGCCGTAATATTCATAATATGAATAATTAATAATTCTGTATAATAAACTTTTATTACCCAGGAATCTGACTTAGAGAACTGTCTGAGATAATTTCCTGACAAGAAAGAGAAGTTAGTAAAGTAAGGATTGCCCTTTCATAAAGAAAGGGCTAACTATCTCGTACAGCAAAAATTGCTGCTAGGTGAGCCTTTCAGTTGACTGAGAAGATTGCCCTTTCATAATCGGCAGCGGTCGTCACCGTATTGATGGTGGGGCCCAAGACTAAGGCAATACGTGAGTTTCCCTCTCAATAAAGAGAGAGTCGTGGAAATTAAGTTGTGGGTCCGACAAAGTAGTGTGCCTGACTATCTTCACATGGAGAGAGCTTGCTTTCAAAGACAATGGAGGAACTAGATTGGTCGCAAAGAGGTCGTGAGGCTTTTAACTTTCTAGGGTTCTAAATCTTCATTGAAGAATTACTCTCACGTAAATACTTCATTCTTATATTTTTGCTTACAATCCAGATCTGCAAATATACGTGGGATTATAATGACATACCTCTTTTTAACTGTAACAAAACTCTCCAACATAGTAAAGAGGTGGCAGCCGACGAGCGTGGGAGTTGATGGTTGGTTTGCCGGGAATGACGATAATCCAATGAACAAAACACAGAGAAGTTAAACTAGCTGTAAAGATGGTGGTGGCGAGGTAGATGAGAGATTGCCAGTAGCTTTGCAGACGCAGGATTTTCTAAAGTTAAAGCGTTAATTTTTGAAAAAGGAGTTGCTCTTCACAAAAAAAAAAAAAAAAAAAAAAAAACAAGAAAAATAAAGCTTTCCATTGTAATAAGGGACAACTGCGTCCCTTCACCTAAAAAGTTGTGGTTTTAGACATCTTGGCTGTGGATTTAGACTCAACCCTAAGAAAATTACGATAACAAGGACAATTAATAGGACATGTTAGATAAGCTGATATACGTTAAAAGAATGTCCAATGTACTTTACTAACGATAGGAATAAATAAGTTCACGATAATCTCAAGTTGTTTATAATTTCTCAGTTGAGATCTCTAGAAATTTCATACTTACAAAAACTTAGAGGTAATGTGCTCTCCCTAAGATAGATTACTGTCTCTAGCAAGGACTTGTAGGAAATTTACAATGCTTCAGTTAATTACTAAACACGATAACATTATGACAATTTGAGTTAACTTGCTTTGTTATAGGTACTTACTAAGTGGTAGTATCCGATGTTACGATCTCTAGAGTTAAACCATAGGATAGAGATCCAATCGAGAGTTGGATGACTTTAGGCACATTATGGTTAGAGGTCTAGTTACTAATAAGTGTAATTAGAAGTTGCGGCCTACTGAGGAAAATTACAGCAATGTTGAGTACTTAGTAATGCCATCGAAGAGTCACGAAGCATGAAAGGAAATTTGAGTATGGATTGTTTCCAGCCTACTATACACCCATTGTCCACGACCCGCATGAATGGCTGTACCGTATCATCTTCTCTCTCTCTCTCTCTCTCTCTCCCCATCAAGAAGTTGCTCAACATCATGAGAGGGCCTACATCTTCTTTCTCTCCTTCTCACCACGCGTTGAAGGTTTGAGAACCAGATCTCTTGCCTCCGCCGTCGCAACACTCATCCGCCAACAACGTGACCAGCCACCAATCAATTCCATCGATGTCGCCACTAACAGCTCATGGATTCGACCCTCGGGCTCATTCATCTCCCTTGCGAAGTGGTGCAAATTCTATTTCCCTGCAATCGCCATAGCGAGCGTGGGCGCGGCCAATGAATCCGACTCTAGTAGTAGCCGTGGCCGCGTCTTCCTGAGGTTTAGAGAGAGAGAGAGAACACGTGTTTGGAAAAAAGGAAAAAAAGAGAGAAATCGATGAGGGAGAGAGAGAACACGAATTTGTGTAAAAAGATCGAAACAAAGAACACAATGTGCCACGTGACTATTTGCGCGAGCTGCAGACAATGGTTGTAAGGATCGTAGGAGATCCATGCCCCTGGAAGTAAACATTAATAATAGAAGGAAGTACGTACCGTAATGAAGTACTAATCATTGCCATATGTAAGAAGATACGATATCTTATCGGATATTATTGGATAAAGTTATAAAATTTCATGTATAAACTAATTGGGTCTGGGCAAACCCAAGCAGGCCTAGGTGGGTGGGTTTAAGCTTATCAGGAGGAAGTTATTTGCAGTAATTAGAATTCTATGATAGTAACTTTCCCCGTGAATTAATAAATTACTTGTTCAATTGCTAAATTTCCATATTTAGGTAGTAAATTAAATATACCTTCCGTTAGTAAGGTCTTATAGCACAGTAATTTACTTCTCGTGATTGCAATCTTGCCTTACTGAGATAGTCAATCACTTGTTGGAATGAGTGATTTTCCTTTTATAATAAGTTGTCTATGCCTTTCGTAATCACAATCATTCTACAGTTCTTTACTTTTTTCATGGCAGTAATATCCACTTGCGAGATACTAAATTACTTTCTAGTAAGAATCCTATAAAATGAGCAATGTATCTTGAAAGCAGTTAGATACCCTTAAGGGGGTAGTTCACCTTATAGGAAGTAATTTGTCTTGAAAGTACTTTTTGCTTTATCAGGTCATTAGTTTTCATTGTCCATGGTAAACTGAATGAGAGAAAAATTCTCGATGACCGTAATTCCGCTTATTGTTAGTAAATTGCAAACCAAATCTAATCGTATTAACATCCCCTGTTATATTGTAAATAACAAGTAAAGCCCATTGGTTGTCTTTTGGGGTCGTCAACTGCCCTTTTAGATTGTAAAGTAGATTTTGTTTATCAAAGATTTTTGTCAATGATTGCACTAGCACGGATATTTTTGGCCTGTCTTTTGTTATTATAAATCCTAATGTTGATGGATCTATCTTCCAGGTTTCAATCCCATCCCTGAAGTCCTTGATTATGTCTAGACTTCCCAATTTGAAAGATATATGGAGTGATGAATCTCCACTAGGACTAAGCAATCTCCAAACTCTAGAGGTTTTGGGGTGCACATCTCTCTCAAAGGTTATCGACTTCTTGTCCCTAGTAAAGCTACACAAGTTACACACCTTAAGTATAAAAGATTGTGTTTCGGTGCAAGAAATTTTTGACCTTGATGGACCAAGCGCCAATGGAAATGTTGAGATCCTTTATGAGCTAACTAAATTCGATTTAGTGTATTTGCCGAGTTTGAGGCGCATATGGAACAAGAATCCATGTGGAATAGTAAGATTCCATAATTTAAAGAAGCTAGAGGTGGTTGGCTGTGACAAACTCGAGTTTCTATTTTTCCCATCCATGGTTAAATCTCTTGCTCAATTGGGAGAACTAGAGGTATGGTCTTGTGAGAAGATGGAGGCAATTATTATGGAGGAAGAAGAGTTGGGAATGGAAACGATAGAAACTCTAGTATTCCCAATGTTAACCAATATAAGGTTTCGATATTTGGAAAGTTTGACATGCTTCTCTCGCAGAAAGTGTAAGATTGATTTGTTGTTTTCATCATTGAAGATCTTCATGTAGATAGATTCATTCCTACAATACAAATGGTGACATTTTTTTTATCTAATGAAAAATCATTGGTAGGTTCACAAGACACTCGAAGTCAAGACTATGTCAAATCACGCTCTACTGTCCTCTTCGATTGAGAGGTACGTGATTAACGTTAGGTCAAAATATGAAATATAACATAAAACCGTTGGATTAAAATACTTGGCATCAATTTTCTGTGTTATGGTACTTTGAAAGTTCCCATGCTGTGCCTTTCAAGTTGCCACATGAACAGAAAGCAAGTTTCAATTCACACCATTCCCTAGAAAGCAAGAGTTGGATCAATCAAACAAATTATTAAAAAAAGTACAAAAAAGAAGAATATATAGGCCTATTAAACAATTATTATGCTCATCTAATTAAATAATTGAAATTAAAAAATAAATAGTTATACAGAAGAGAAAGCATAGCCAAAATAAAATAAGTTACTTACAAAGCCTACTTTGGTTAAAATGGATTACATTCCACATAATCACTGCAACATAAAATCTGGATAAAAGTCAAAGTAAAGTTACTGATTAAATTGCGATTCTAAGTTGAAATGATGAATTTAAAGTAGAGTCACTACATATACCAAAGTTGGATACTTAATCTTCGATGAGCTCAATTGTCAACTCTCAAATTACGGAATTAGATTCTATTTCTTTATAAGTTATGCGCTTCAACCAAACATCCAAAAATTTCCAGCAAATTATCGTTGTGGCACACGTGGCCAAATTTCTGAATGTGCCATTTTGTCACTAAATCAGCATTTCAATGGTTACTCTATATAGATATTCATTATAGAGTACTCCTTTAAAAGTCATTCCTGAATGTCACTTAGATTGCTATTTGAAAGCTATTGATCATTCTCCTTGCAAGGAGAACTTCTCTTGCGCTTTCCACTCAATGTTAAACTAATACATTGATCGCATAAAAAATCTACCTATGCCATATATCAGCGGCTATTAATTATTTATACTGTTACCGAGTCTCTACGTTTTACATAATATAAGTTAAGTTTTTCTTCAAAAAGGGCGATTCATATGAAAAGAGACACGATTTAACTAATTATTTACACTAAAATACACATAACCGTTCTCCATAAATGAAAAAATTCACGCTGGCACAATGCATGAGGATGCTCCTATTTACCTAGTAATTATAGAAAGATGAACTCCGCAAAGGAGTCTCAGCTTCTGCCAGGTAGATAAACAGAGGTTATACAGAGATGAACGGTGAGCATTCTGAAGCTTCCATTTTGGCATCTGTTTTTCAAACGAGCTTGAATGTTTCATTGATTCCTCGAACATTTTCTTGCTTGCCCTCTGCTCTTATCTCCGTCGGCGAATGGAATTACTCTAATTTTATCTCCTTTGTAACAGCTACTCAATCTATAGGTTACCCAATGTGTACTTTCTATTAAACAAATTAACCGGCCGGTAATTTGTATTCACGTGTCATAATTGGATTTTGTAGTTGTGTCATTCGAAACACTATATTTTTGTTAAATATGCTAAAACTTATGTGTATAGTTTGCTTCAATTCGTGTCACTTTCGGAATTTGTCATAAAGTCATGTATTAATGCATCGATTCATGTCAGAATTTTTTAGCCCTTTTACTCCTCATTTTTTCAATAAAATTCTACAAGTTTTCACTCGCGTGCATGATTGCTTTTGGATATTTTGGAACTCAGTGGATGGATGAATACGGAGGTAAATTCAAATAGCATTACTCCAGTGACGAAGAAAAGAATGTGCTACCCTCTTGTTCTTATGATGGATATATGTCATGTTATAAGGTAGATTATACATATCTTAGTACACTTGTTTAATATTTTTTTTTTCTGTCGATCAGTACACTCTTTTAGAATCAACACTTTTATACTTATTTAAAAGAATCATTAAAGCGAGCTAAAAAGAAATTGTAAACATTGGACAGTTCTGTCACAACATAGACCCTATTGAGAAGTAGACAACCAGAAAGTAAACGTGGTCGCATTAAGAAAACAAAGGTAAAATAAACGAGAAACTCCAACCACAAATGCATGCATCTGGAAGGGAAAGTAAAGGAAATAAAGATAGGAAAAAAATGAAGACAAAAAATTCACATAAGTTTGCATGGTAATCGACCTCTATATCTTCGACAAAAAAAGAATAAAAAACCTCTATATCCGAGTCCTAGAATGAGCTTTGATATAGCAATTCCTTAATTAGAAATTCTATTCCCATCCCATCGACTTTAAAGTATATAGGGTGATGATTTAGTTCACAATATTCACTTCATGTTTCCATTGAGGTGGAGAGTTGGTAGGTAAGTTCTTCTCACTATGTTTATCCTTTTTATTTTGGGTATTAGAGTTTTTTTTTTTGGGTATTAGAGTTGATAGGCGATCTTTATGACGAATTTTTATATCCTTTATCAATATTGGAAAATAAAATCTTGCCATTGTTCTTTTTGTCCATGTCAAGACTAAAATTAAAATTTTGATTTCGCATTTGACCATCCAAGAAAAATTATTCAAATATAATATGTCCATAAGTATTGTTGTGGCGAAATTACAAACGGTATACCTTTTCAAATAACGTGATAATGATGATTATTATTTGGGACTCTTGACCCTCAAACTAAGCCCTGCAATGCGAGTTTTTTTTCGGAAGAAAAGGCTGGAGAGAAAGATTCCTTATCTTTTTCAATGAGAATTTAGAAAACTTTAGATAATTCTATGAAATACTAAAGGAAATTGAAACCCCATTAGTATGGAGATTTTGTTACTCTTTTTTTCTTTTGTGCAACTTAATGATCCCCCCCCCCCCGGGCATTCATCTATATTTATATATTGGACGATCATGAATTCGTAATTTAATAGAATCGCTAATTTTGTGAGCTACTACTGCAGGTTGCATTTCCTAGCTTGGAGACATTAGAAATTGCTTACGTGGATAACATCGAGATGATATGGGATAATCAAGTTGCTGTGAACTATTTGCAGAGTCTAAAATCGCTTGATGTGAAAGCATGCAATAAGCTAAAGTGTATATGGAATAAGGAACTCCACCGTCAAGTTAAATTCCAGTGCTTACGTTCTGTTAGTGTTTCTAGATGCCAAAGCTTGACCTCTCTATTTCCAACCTCAGTAGCTAGGAATCTAATGCAACTTGAGGAATTGAAGATCAATAGATGTGGCATTGTTGAACTCATCGAGAAGGAAGGACTAATTCCCAAGGTTGTGTTCCCAAGGCTAACCTCCCTCAGGCTCAAGCATCTAATAGAATTAAAGTGCATCTACAGAACACATGCTTTACATTGGCCGGTGTTGAAGACCCTGGAGGTGCATGGCTATAACAAAGTGGAGATACTTGCTTCACAACTTGAGAATGAGATGCCAATTCATAAACGGTCTCTCTTCACAGTAGAAAAGGTATGACCCAAGATTATTTGTTTTGGTTTGATGATAAATATTCAAAGTGATGATTAAGGTCAAAGCCAAGCATCACATATAAGTTATTGTTCATATGAAGATGTAAACTTTACGACTCTATGAGTCCATAAAAATATTGCAACATGGAAACATCATATGTCCTTCAAATATTGACTATAAATTCTTGTCAATGTCTGATTTATCAAATGTTTACTCATTGATCCCCCTTTAAAAATGGTTTAGACCAATTCCAATAGTTTAGCTCTCTCCTAAGTACCACAAAGATTGAAAACACGTGGCATATGTTGTGAGCTTATTATGGCATAAGTGTGTAATTAATTTGAACCCTACAAAGATAACAAATGTTATGTGAACAAAGGAAAGATGGGTTGATGTTAATCACTTAAATCAATGCAATTGTGGCCACAATTGAGGGCTAAGTTATTTTCATAAGGAATGTATCTATAGAAACGGGAATGTGGGGGTTCACTTAAGTTCAAATAAGGATACAAGTCAAATATGAAAGATCAGCCATAATGTTAATTGCATCATAGCACATTTACTTTTGTTGTATAGCATGAGACTTAACATCTTAAAATGCAGATATTGTGTCCGATATGCATGACCTATACCATAACACGTGAATACTCTTTCAGCTAAACTTACTTTAGATTTTGATTTGACTATTTTCTCAGGGTGCATTCCCAAATCTACAAGAGTTAAAATTGGATTTATTTGAGCAGATGGAGATATGGCATGGGCATTGTGATAATGAAGGATTCTTCATCAAGCTTAAAGTTCTTCAGTTTCATCATCTCTCGAAGGAAACTACAATATCCACATGTCATTTTGTTAAGAGTTTAACCAACTTGGAAAAACTAGTTGTTTTATCTAGAAGCGCTGAGCATCAATGTCATAGAAGACCCAAGTCATGAGCTAGAAGTAATATTACCCTTTTCAAGATATTTTCAACATTTGGAGGCCCTTAGTGTGTCAAATTGTGATGGGTTATCGCTAAAACTAATATTAACCTTTTCAAGATACTTCCAAAATTTGAAGACTCTAGATGTATCACATTGTGTTGGGTTTTCAAATATGTTCACACCCACAATAGCTGCAAATTTGGTAGAACTCACAAAATTGAGGATAAGTAATTGTAAAATGTTGACAGAAGTCATTTGTGATGAGAGAGGTAAGGAGGGGCATGTAGTGGCTTTCAATCAATTGAAGTGCATGGAGCTTGATGGTTTGACAAGGTTAAGATGTTTCAACTCATGTGGATGCACTTTGGTGTTCCCTCTCTTGGAAGATGTCATTGTGAAAAGATGTCCCAACATGAAGTTTTTCACTGAGGGACCAATTGAGATGCCAAAACTAGAGAGAGTACATATATCAAAAACAACATGGTTTTGGAAGGGAAATCTCAACATCACCATCCAAAATATGTTTGAAGAAATGGTATGCATTATTTCTCAAATTTTGTGCAATTGAATGGTTTTGATCACCAATAGGATAGTTGCTTTTTGCCACCTAAGAGTTTACATTTAATGATGCATCTTTTGATAGGCTACAGTTGTTGGAGAAGAGTTTATGTGGCTATCTGAGTTCCCGGAGATGATTGAAAAATGGCACAGCAAACTTAATCCCATCAAGTCATCTTGGCAATTAGAATCACTGGTGGTGGATAAATGTCCATCATTTATTAGTGCTATTCCATCCAAATTGATGCTTGTTTTAGACAATATGAGAAGATTGCAAGTGTGCGATTGTGAGTCACTAGAAGAAATATTCGATCTTGAAGGGTTAGAGGGTATGGAAAGCATTCAAGTGCTGCCTCGGCTAGGGTGTTTGGACTTTGTCAATCTACCAAAGTTGAGGCGATTATGGAACAAAGATCTTCAAGAAATGCTTTGTTTCAAATCTCTGTCTACTCTGACCCTTTACAATTGCAACAACTTGGGACATGCTTTCACTCCATCAATGGCTCAGTGCCTAGCCAGTCTTGAATGGATGGAAATAAATGAGTGTGGTAAAATGGAAGGAGTAATCGCAGAGGAAGAAGGGCAAGGAAGTGCGATGGAGAAGATTACATTCCCGAAACTTATATGGATAAAACTGAAACACTTGCCCAATTTAACTAGTTTTCTCTCAGCAAAGGATCATATGCTGGATTGTCCCAACTTAGCATATCTAACCATTGCCCACTGCCCCAAGATGATAAGTTTGACTTTGCAATCTAGGATGGAGATTGGCCTCGACACCCCTTCATTTTTTACTCCACAGGTCAGTCTTCTTTTTTTAATACAATGCTTTTGTTTTTAGATCAATTATCTTGTCAAATCGAAATATGCAATGCTAGTAATTGGAATTTGGAAATAGAATTTTGCTTTGCACGTGTCACATTAAAAAAAGAAATTGAATATCTATGCATCGACTCAATTTTCTTTTTCCCTTTGTTTTTGCCTTCACACGCGCAAAACTCCTAAATCGTCAACGCACGGCATCAATCAAGGATAAGAAATCGGTTACCCATTCCAGGCTATGAGGTATTGGAGTTAAGTGTCAACACCAACTAAAAATTTCATAATTGTAAATCCAATTCCTAGATTGGTTACCAAATACTAATTGTACCATAATCATCTTCTCAATAGATGAAATCACGAATCAAGAATTAATTTTCAATTGCATCTTCAACTTGAAGCAAATAAGTCTGAGAATTCTTACCTTATACAATGTTGCATCAATGGCCTTTTTTAATTGGAGTGATCTCTAGGCTTTAATGATCCAATCAACTTTTTATTTCTTAATATTCACCAACGCATTGAAGTAAGATAGTGCATTTATATGTGATCAGCGAATTGGAGATTCCGAGATGTCATTATAGCAACTTTCCAAAAATTAGATGGAGAAGGTGCATTGCAAATACTTAATGTCAAGTAGGCCAATTAAAAGTCAATGTTCCATGTGCTATCGATTATAAATTGAAACAACTTACATTTTTAATTTCAATGATTATTTTATTGATTCGATATAATTGAGGAGAGGTTGCCATCGAAGTAGAATAACAAGGAATATACATGTACACACCGTCATCTAATTTTATAAGAATAAAAATCAATTTTCAAATATATTTTGATTGAATTGATCCAATGCAAGCCAATATATTTACCAAATTAGTTATAATTTACATCATTTCTTCAAAATGCTATTAACACATACCAACTGATCAAGTCACTCTTTTTTTCCCTTTTTATTTGCCCTTTTTTCTAACAGATTCATTTGCCCAATTACTACTTATTTTTTCTTGTTATTTGTTAGTAGAAAGTTTCATCATAACATGTATCTGCACATTTCTCACTAACAAGTTCTAGAATTCTCATGATTTGTGACTCCTTCTTCGAGGTCATAACTTAATATAATCATATTCATTATATCATTTTTTCAATATGGCAGGTACAATTTCCTTGCCTTCAATCGATGGTTCTCTCCCATATGGATAACTTAACCAAAATATGGATCTTCAGTCCTCAAGAAAATCTCACTTTTAAACATTTGCGGAAAGTGAAGGCTAAGAACTGTAAGAACCTTGAAAATTTGTTTCCGCATTGGGTGGCTACAAGTCTAACCCAACTTGATGAACTTCAAGTGGAGTCTTGTGGGCTCAAGGAAATAGTCACGAGCGGAGATGACATTCCCCACTTTACCACCACTCAATTTCTTTTCCCAGAACTTACTTCTTTGGTATTACATGATATGCCACAACTCAAAAGCTTCTGCTCTATCACGCTCACTTTGAACTGGCCATTGTTGATGGAATTGCGAGTGTCCCACTGTGACAAACTAAACATGTTGTCTTTTGTGGCATCCATGATTAAGTGGGCTCAAAGAGATGAACAACACGACCTTTCAGACCCTAGAGCGCACTTCTCAATTGAGAGGGTATGATTACAACTGCTCTTCCTCAATTTCTTTGTTATTTTTTATGTCGCACACTATATCTCACATGCACCACATAGTCATGCCACGTTATGATACTATAAAAAACATGAACCCCTTACCTATCACTTTGTTGACAAAAGATATTTCAAATATCTTTAAGGACACTTTTTATTTGTGGACACCCAAAATGTTTTAATAACACCGTGAGTGCATCTCATTGCTTGAAAGTTTAAGGAACTACATATTTTTGTTGACGGGACAAGATATTCCTAATGAGGGTGATTACAATACAGACCTCTCTTAAAAATTCTCTAAAAAAATTTCGTTGCGAAATTAAAAATGTGAATTTTCTATGGACTAAAATGAGAATCAGGCATTGATATTTAGCGACATATTATCAAATTGCAGCAGGATGACCATCTTTATTTTAATGTTTTCTAGGTAAAATGAATTTTCATTCGTTTGTTTGATCATTCATATGCCAATACATTTCTTTCCCCTTCTATCTAATCATTATAATATGGGCGCACAGCCAACCTTGGTTGGCGAATGGCCATAGTGGAGCATTTGTTCATAGTTTGCACTTTGTAGCTTAACTTTAGAGCTTGAGACTCGTATGTAGGGCTCTAGAAATTAATGAAATGTAAGAACACGGCCCATTTCCATGGGAGTTAATTGACTTAAGCTTGCCTCTAAGAGCCCACAATTTATTGTCAAACCTTGTTGAATTTATTTCTATCATTATATTTGCAATTTTGTAGGGCATTCCTATCTTAGAGAGACTTTTATTAGTTGACAAGGATATTCAGATGATATAGAGCAGAAAATTTTCCAATGACTTCTTCGACAAGCCAAAAGCACTAACATTGGCATGCTTTCATGATGAAAATGCCGTCTTTCCTGCCATATTCCTCCTACAAAGATTTCAAAATCTACAAAGTCTTGAGATCTTCTGTAGTTCTTTTGAAGATATATTCTTTGATGAAGGGCTTGTTGACCAGGAAAAAAATCTAGTGCTTAAAAATTTGAAAGAACTTAAGTTAAGCAAGCTACACAACCTAAAGCATGTATGGAGAGAAGGCTATTTGGTGGCGAAAATTCTTCAGAGTATTAGCAAATTTGAGGTTTGGGATTGTCCCATTGTGACAACATTATTTCCAGCCGCGACATCCTTCCAGAATTTGACCGAATTAGTGGTGAAGAATTCTTCCGGATTAGTACATCTAGTGACAGTTTCAGCAATCACAAATTTGGTGCATCTCACTGACATGACTATAGTAGGATGTGAAAGAATGAAAGAAGTAGTGGCAAACGATAGAAATGGAGAAGAAAAAGTGATTTCTCTTGAAAAGATAGAAAGATTGATATTGCAAAATTTGCCAAGCCTAGGATGCTTCTCCTCCACAACAAGTTGTATCTTCAAATTTCCATCCATGTATTCAATAGAAGTGGAAGAGTGCCCAAAAATGAAAATCTTTTGTAACGGCAGGATAAGCACACCAAAACTAGCATTTGCGACGCTATTCAAATACGTGTGGCCATGGAAAATGGTGGGTGATCTCAATACAACCATACAAAAGTTATCAGCATAAACAAATGCACATAAGAGAGGTAAGATCCAATTAATGCCATTCTCGTCCATTTGTTTCTCTCTTGCCTCTACTTCTCAAATTGTCCGACACCTAAAGCACCATAGGTCCTACATTTTTCATGTTTTTCAATTGTCTAGTCACTGATAAAGGGAAGGGCAGATGCTGCAAGTGTTATGGAGATCGGGAAGTTACTGAGGCACAGTCAAGTATTGAGATGATGAAAAGTTCTATTAAGGTAGTGATTCTATTTTCAATTTCCTCTCTTTCTCACTTATATAATCACAGTCTTGCAAAAGAAGGGGGTCGATGTTGGTGATAGACATAGGTAATGACATGATTTTCTCACCATTTGCCATCTCAGGATAACTACCTAGGTCAAACCCTTCTCATTTTTTTATAACTTAATTAAGCATCCCATTTCCTTTCTTTTTCCTTCAACTCTCTTCTCATTCAAACGAATGGACATGTTGATTCTTTGTTTTTTTTTAGGAACTTAAAAGAAAAAAAAAAGATCTTAAACATTTTGCTTAATGTACAGTCAAGTTTAAAATTTTTAAAAAGTGAGATTAAGTCATAAGCGTTTTGAATTAAATGCAGTGAAGTCCTTCTTGGTGTCTTACTCAACCAAATTTACTGTCGTGGCATGTCGGAATTCGACATCAATTTTCTAATAGCTGTTGATCAATACACAAGCAGGTTCAGATTAAAGTCTATTAATCACTTACTGAAATAATCACGGATGAATATTAAAAGCTAGCATTGACATTGGAGGAGAAGGTTCACGAGAGGATTTGTCTTGCACCTTTTCAACTTAGAAAAATACATGAAATTGAACAAAATAATCATGAACCTTACCTAAATATTAACTGAAAAAACTTAAATTTTATCACCTAAAAGTACAGGACTCACTGCTAAGAAATTTGTAAAGGCTAAAGATCTTCGGTTTGTAGGGGCACCCAATATTTACTTTCAATCCTTAGTTATAGGAATTACTAGTGAGACTCTCCCAGCAATAGCATAAATTAAAAGCTTAAACATAATGGATAGGACCAGTTGAGTTTGAGTGAATTATATTTTCTTTTGCCCTAATTATCTCTTAACAACTAGAGGTGGTGTTTGGCCTCATGACATCGTTGAGGTCCGCCGAGCCACAGGTGCAAATAAGCGGGCCAATACGAACAATTTTCTTCTTTAGCTCAGTACGCAGAGCTAGACCCGCTCAGACCCCATTAGTTTTTTGAGAAAAGTTCATTAGCTATTTTAAATCATCGGCAAGTCTTTGCAAGAAATTTTATGCCTGATTTCTATACCAACCCGCTCATTGGTCAGGCCTTCTAACTAGCGGCCTGAATATCTAATGGCGATGGTCATATATTCATATATTGCACATCACTTTGAAAATCCATTCTATCGATTTCAGTCTCTCTAGCATTATTCTTGATACAATTTCGATGGATTAACAGATTGTCTATCTATTCATCCATTCGATTCCGTACGTGTTTTTCTTAATGAGCTTCCTCTGGCATTCATTTGTTTTTTAACTTTTCATTCCAGAAATGAATATCTTCTCCAACTAGATTCTTTTATTTAATTAAGTTGGCTCATATAAAGCCACAAAACTAGTTTAGGTTCAGACGGAGCAACTTACTACACAAATTGTCCTCAGGGGATGACTTCTGCACCGGAGAGAAGATGAACGGTGCCGGCAAAGTTTTGCATCAGAGGACCCATTTCTGCAAGATCATACTCTTTTTGAAGGGAGGTGATGTTCGTGTGTTCAAGCTTGTTAAAATTGATGATATTCAGCCTAAAGTCTCCATTTTCAGAGGGAATGTCAAGACTCGGGCATAACTGCAGAAAATTCTCTGCTTCGCAATGTTTAGTTTAATTAATCAGATCAAAGAAAGCAAAACTTTCTGCTGCAAGTAATTGAATGGTGACGTATATCCTGACGTTTTTTTGGAGAGTAGCGAACATCACACCTGGAAATTCCATCTTCCAAAATTCCGGGTACGTGTGTGCCTCATTCTCAACCTCTTAGCATAGTGTCCTTTGTTCGACAAAGTATAAAATCTAACTCATGCGAAGCATGAGATCGATAGAATAAAAGGTCAGAGGCAATCCTTATCTATTGCCCATATAGAGAGTTGATCTATAACAGAGACTTCGAGTATATTCCTTCAAGTAATCTGTCGCTATTGAGGTAGTCCAAAAGAGGAAAGAAAGAATGCCCTGCACCGACTCTGCTTTCATGAAATATGCAACGGTCTCTAGAGATCAATGCATATAGATTCAAGGAAGGGTGAGTAAAGCATAAATCTTGTCGTCCATCAATAACACAAAAGGAAGTTCCATTAAGAGGTCAGTCTTCCTCGTTTTCGCCTTAGAAAAAAGATGAATGACATCAATAGAACAACAATGAACCCTACAATAATTATAAACCAAATCGCCATAAAATTTCCAGAACTCATGATCAGCAGGTATCCCAACATTCTTGCCTGTATCCCCCCAAATAATTCATTAGCAGTCGAACTATGCAGATGCCCCTACGAGTAAGACACAGCTGGATCAGAAGAAACAGTACTGCTCAGCTTGCCCTTTTTGCTGATGAGATTGCTGAAGCGGCTATTAACTTCCGCTCCATAGATGTGCCCCATCTTGGAGTGTTCTGTCTCCCAAGTATCTCTTATTCTCCTTTTTTATGGGAGTCAATAGAGGGACTCTCCCAGCAATATTCGAGCCATAAATTTTAAGCCCCACATACTTCAATGGGTTGTTTGTCATCAGCATCATCGTTCTGACTCCCAGGTCACAGGTGAAGCAGCATCTGCAGTATTAGTCAATATGGCAAGCACTAACATAAAGGCGTGTAATTCTTCCTTCGTGCCCTCGTAGGTACAACAACACGCCCCTTCCGAATCCTTCTGGCTGCTGCATCGAAGTGCAAGCTGGTTGCTGCGGTTGCATCTAGCAGATCCAAATGTCTCCTGTAGGGGCATTCCAAGGGTACCCTCACAAGGACATATTGACCATCTCCAACGTCACACTGCTCAGTCGATAAACTGTGGAGTATGAATCACATGATTATATATTGCTGTCTAAAGGGAGGACATAAAAGTAAAAGAAACTAAGGATACTATCTCTAACCAAAATTATGACATTCTTATATCAATTTTAGATACATATAGGCCCCTTGTCAGTAATTTCATAAAATATAATTATGGTAGGACGCAGCCCATTAGTTCACCAATATCCCAACAATTATTTCTCCTCATGTCAAACATTAATGTCCAGACAGCTTTCTTCTCCAAGTAACATGTATTTGGTACTCCAATTTATGGCGTTCCACCTAAAAGATACCATTGATTTCTCGCTACTATTCACCTCTAAAGCTTGACAGCCAATTCCAGTAAAATTACTCCCGAACAAAATCATGCACTAGAAGTATAAAAGATGAAGTACAAACTTAAGTGTTGAAAAATGTACTGCCGCCAACAAGATTCTCAAAGGTTACAACTAATCCATTCGAAACTCTCTGTTTACTAGTTTCTGAATTCTTTCAATAGTTCTAGCAATTCACTCATAATCTATCTCACCTTGACCATTGTAATGTGCAATCCAATTAATAGTGATCTATAGTAATAGGCTGTGAATGTTCCCCACGTTGTTGGTAATCTTGCAGCAGCAGCAAATTCAATTAATTTCTCTCTTTTCCGGCAGTACCTATAGATCCATGCATTTAATGAGCCATGAAATCATTTCTTGATCACACAGTATAAGAAGCTTCTCAATATACAAGTCAGAATACATCAGATAACTTTAAGCACTCTTTTATCAATCAAGATGTTCTATCAGGTAATAGATGAACTGCAAACACTAATATTACAACACCATACACATAAAAAATTGTGAAAAACAACTCTTCAGAACCCAAAATTATTGTTCTCCATGTATTCTCGATCATTGGAATAAACTTAAAGCATAAACTAAACTTGAGACACGAATAGACCAAGATAGCTTATGCTTCTGTTGTTTTTTGCTATGTAAAACGACAGCCCATCAGCCCCCCATGAGAGAATCTTTTTCCCACCCCACCCAGGAATCCAAAGTTTCAACTCTTGGCTTATCCACTCCAAAAAGGGGAGATGCAGCTAGGACAACATCTGGGCAAAAAAAGCCAATACTTAAGAATTGAAAGTTGAAGCCGACATTTGCATCCGATTAGGAACTACATCTCCTAAGATATATTTGCATTTGGATTGCTGGGACGAGATACTTACCTGATTAGATCAGCAATAGATGCAATTTTCAAGCTCTCCCGGTGTGCAAACTCGCGGAGCTTAGGTAATCTTGCCATGGAGCCATCATCATCCACTACCTCACAAAGAGAACTGCCACAGATTCTGATCTAGCTAACACAGCAAGGTCGACAGAAGCCTCTGTATGCCCAGCTCATTCCAGGACACCACCCTCCCTTTACTCCAACGGGAAAATATGTCCCCGCGTGTTGAAATCTTCAGGTTTTGGAATCTCTAGATGCAAGAGCCAAAGCTGTCGTTGCCCTATCAAGCACTGATACTCCTGTAGTTCCCCTACTCTGCTTCCTATAACAATGTCTCTTAATTACCATCCATTACAAGGTAAGAGGAGATGATTAAAGAAAATAACTAAGCTGATCGAAGGCTATTAGGAAATCAAGAATTGGAGGAAACAATATTGTCCTACTGAACTATGAAAGAAAGTGCACGTTATCTACCATTGCTCTCGAAAATTGACTATCTACCGACTGTGGACAAGTAACAATCCGAAGCGTCTCACTCTCCAAAGGGCCGTTCCTTAAGTACATGAACGTCTAAGAAACCAAAGCAAAATAACAATAAATACAAGCGATAAGAAACAAAAACTCAAGGATTGAAAAATAGATTTAGGAGGATAAAAGCACGGTGAATGCAGTCCGAAGCTTGTCTTCATTCTCCACCATCAGAGGAAGTTGCAAACGCTCCAAATCTTCCCCCTTTAATGCTCGCACAAACAATCCCAAAGCGCCATACTTCACAAAGAAATGCCATAAGCCTAAGGCACTGCCATCATAAGATCACCCTCAATTCCGTCCGTCCTCATCGCCGACCGCCACTACAAATCTGGAATCCAAAGCGTCTCACTCTCCGGTACCACCACAGTCAGATCAGACGAAAGACCAATTCCCGAAGAAGGGTCGGCCTGAAGCAGCAGAACTGGAGGATTACGAGTTTCGGCAGCCTCGGCAGGAAACAAGGCCGCTCGGATCTTCGCCATGAAGGTCGAACACCGACTGGAGTTTGGATCTAGGGCTTTTCGGGCGTCGACAAAAGCCCTGAATTCGAAACGATCGGGCACTGGCATTGTCAATCTGTGGGGAATCTTTCAGCTGAAAATGCAAGCGTTTGATGAAGGTCGCTTTTTGGAGAGTCTTTCTGCGATGGAGATTAGAATCTGAGGAGACAATAAAAAGAGCAATTCTCCAGTGATATCAACTTGGACCATCTTCTCCTCTTCAGATTTGAAGTGGTGATGGAAAGAAGATGGATGGAGGGAGGTGGCGGGAAGAAGAGGAGGAAACGGGGTCTGGGCTTTACAAAATAAGAAGAGTCTTTCTCTTCTCCCTTGACGACGAGAGTCTCCACTTTAGAATTTTTTTTTTTTTTTAAGGATTAATGATTAAAAGAAAAATTCTACTGGGCCCCAAAAAATTAACACAAAAATAAAAGGGAGCTGGCACGAAATGATCTGAGCCGTACTGGGCCTGACTGAAACGCCCTCCCGCCATCCCTACTTTGCTGCGCTCATCTATACACACTCGCCTGGAGACGCTGCCCCGAGAAGACGTGGGGCATAAATAAAAAAAAAAAGAAGAAAAAAAGAAAAGCATAATATAATGTACAAGAACTCATGCGTGCTCCTACGTATTCATTTACTATATTAGCTGTCATGTAATTTTTGAAGATTTTAAAAATATAGTTTTGTAATAATTAATACATTAAATTATTATACTACACAAATAAATTATATTTAGACATACACGTACTTAAACGATACATATAAATTTAATCATTGGAAATTTTCGATCAATTTACAATTGTATTAGTTTTGAATTCTGCATCAAGGTGACAACACCAAGAATTCTTTCTTTCCCCCCTCTCTGTGAACCTCCTAAAATGTGTCATTTTCCCTTTTATCATCGCCATGGGTGCTACTCCCTAATGAGAGGCAATGCCTCACCCAAACAAATCGGTCATGCAAATCCGTCCTATCTTGAACCTTGGTGAGCTTTATATAACCATTTATCAAAGCGGGTTAGACCCATTCGGTTCACTTCGACTTGTAGGGATGGGTCATTCCATAGTTGTGTTGTCCACGGGCATAGGAGGAGAGTGTGTTCGATGGTCTCCGGTTCCAGGTTACATATTGGACACATAGGTGCAGGTACAACTTTCCTTTTGTAAAGGTTGTCCATTGTAGATAATGCATTTTGACACACACTCCATAGGAAAATTTTTAATTTCGATTGTATAGCTGCATTCCAGATTTGTTTCCATAGATTTGGGTTGAACTAGTGGGAGGTTGTTGGCATATGATCCCTTTCCCGCCCTGTATGTTTTCTGCACATCATATATCCACTCTTGACCGTGTAGTTTCCAGATTTATTATGTATCCAGACCAGTTTATCCTCTGTAGTAGGGAGGCCGATAGGGATAGCAAGAATTTCCATGACGGTATGATGATCAAACATTGACCACAAAAGGTCTTCATTCCATTTAGCGGCTGCAAAATCTATCAACTCACCTACTTTTCTTGGTTCGTTTCCTCTTGCTGATCTGCCAATTGGTCCCCTAATTAGCCATTTATCTTCTCTAATGGATATTCTTTGTCCATTCCCCACTACCCACCTAACCTGGGGAGCGATCGCTTCTCTTCTTGCTAGTAAACTTTGTCAACCCCATGATGGGCGCGAGCTCTTCCTTGCTTGCCAGAAGTCACAATTTGGAAAGTATAGCCCTTTCATGATTTGACTCCATAGAGTATTTGGGCATTGAGAAAGACGCCAAGCCTGTTTGCCTAGCATGGCGATATTAAAAGTAAGTAGATCTTTAAAACCAAGCCCACCCTCCTCTTTTCGAAGCTTAAGAGTCTCCCATCTTCTCCAATGTAGTCTAGCCGCCTTGTTATTATTTCTCCACCAAAAGTTAGCTATTTTCTTTTCAATAGCTTTGAGAATAGATACATGGATTTTGAAAATTGACATCGCATAATGGGGTATTGCCTATACTACTGCTTTGAGAAGAATTTCCTTACCGGCTTTGGATAGTAAATTTTCTTTCCAACTCTCCAGCTTCATATTAACTCGAGCAAGAATCCAGGCGAACTCTTCTTTCTTGGATACATGTCCATTCAACATGACAAGAAGAAAGTCCAATCATGGGCATACGCATCAACATTCCAATTCCATTGAGAAACACCCAAGCACTCTCATACAGCACAAGATGCCACGGCAAACGATCTCAACCAAAACACTGCAAACCAGAGACCGTGAAAGCAATCACAAAATAAACTACTCATGCCGATCATATCCACTCCCATCCACCAAAACAACCAAACGAACCCGAAATCGACTCGAATCGGCACCTCCTTCCACTTCAATTCGAGAATCAAAAGGCGAGAGATTCACTTACCCCGGCCTTCCCAGGGATTATTCAACGCCACACCACCAGATTGACTATACCATCGGGCAAAGTCTCCAGCTTTGCGACAAAAAACATTATAAGGTACGAGAAAAGATGATTGAAGAATAATTACTAAGCATCTTATGACACATACCACTGTCACGGTGAAGCTTCTCGTCATTCTCCCTTTGATTTTTTTTTTTTTTGAATCGAATTCTCCCTCTGATTCACCATCAAAGAAAGTTGCAAGCTCTTCAAATCTTTCGCCTTTCATGTTCACACAAACAATCCCAGTGCCGTACCCCACGATAAATGCCATAGCCTAAGGTGCTGCAATTATAAGATCACCCTCAATTCTCTCTTCCCTCATCGTCTACTTCTACTATAATTTGGAATTCAGTTCCGACTATGACATGGTTAGTTATGGATGAACAATTAAAATGCACTTGATAATATAAATGAAATGCAAAAAGCACACCAACCTTCCTTGGCGGATATCCTTGATCGCTCCTAGAATAGAAGCAAAGCCTACCTTGGGTAGGTCCAAGTCAAATTTATTATCTTGGACGTGGAAACAAGTCCTCATGGGGCGCAGTATCAGCTGAAAGCGCTCCAAGCGCTATTACATCGGGTTGCAATTCAATGCCGACTAATTCATCCCCGAGTAGAGTCTCGCTGACAGCGACATTGCCAGGGTAAGACAAAGTTTCACCACCGGCCGTTATCACCGCAGTTAGGTGGGCCTGAAGCAGCCAATTGGATGATTTTGAGATTTTTGCAGACTATGTATTAGACAAGGCCTTTTTTTGCATCAACAGAGGGCCTTAACTAAGAAGATCAGGCACTGCATTGTCAATTTCTGGGGAAATTCGAAGAGACGCACGTGGATGGCGATGCTCATGCTCTGTTTTATAATCGACAAATCTGATATCATGTTGACGTGCCTGCTCTGTTTTCACTGCGTTATAACCGAGAGGATGTAGTAGAGGCGATCATTGTTCGTAACCCATGAAGCGTTACCATGGGAGTTCAAAAATAGTGTACGCTACTGTAGAGTTCGAGGACACAATATTGATGGCATTTGGCTTCAAATTGCTGGATTGGGATCGAGGACTTTAGATTTTTATGTTAGAAAAAAGCAGCATAATGTACATTTAGTTGGCCTTTTCTTCTTTGGTGTTTGCTTCTATTTATCCAGTTTCTCATCGTATATTGGTTGCCATAATATCCACTTGGCATAGTGTTACTTGTGAATTTGTAAAGAGATGACATTCAAATGAATTGGTAAATTGAGACTTTTAGGTATTTAGACAAATTGTGGCCAGGCCAGCTCGGGACTAGGGGTGCTTGATTCCCACCCAAGAACAGTGAACTAGCGCATTTAGTCTTGAAACCGAACCAATATCCTAAGGAATCGTCCAAAACTGACTGGTTGGTAGGGTCCAACCAATTATCGATTCGGACAGTTCCTTTTGGTTTGTTAGAATATTTAAATAATAAAATAAATCACGCTTTCATCTAACAACTTAAACTTTTAGAACAACAGTAGTCTCATAAAATCCCACATAGTATCAAAGTTGAAGATCTTGAGTTCAAATCTCACTGTGCCCCCATTTGCCTCCTCAATTTCCACGCTTGATACTAGGTAGAAAACCATAGCAAGCATGAGGGGATCGCTAAAATATTTAAATGATAAAATAAATCATGCATTTATCTAACAGTTTAAATTTTTATAATAGTCACCAGTAGTCTCACAAAATTTCACATGCTCCCACCTACTCAGGACCTATCAACACAGTTTTGCAGCAAACATATCCAATGGTTGGCCCACGTTCATAAGAGATAAATCAAACAAGGAAACTATGTTGATGGGGACTTATTAATCCGAGGAACAGTGTGTTTAACTCGGTGAGGGTTGAACAATTGTGATTATACGGTTTGGCCATTTTGATGCAATGACCGGGAAAAGTTCAAGTTCTGAAGAGTTACAAGATAGCTTTGTATTATTCTATCACCAATTAAAGTGTATTGAAAGAAGATTGATAACTTCGGATTTTTGACTACATTCATGTGCTTCTCTTACGATTAATCCTTTATGGCCTTATAAGAATGAAAAATAGTCGAAGCGGGAGAGAAATTTTATTGGATGAATGTGAATTCTATACTCCACATATTCCTATCGTGGGTGTGTCCACGTACCGCGACCATTAATACAAGAATCATTTATATAACTTGCCAATTGATAATTGATTAATACACCAATAAAATTTCAAGGCAGAGGATCTCCATTTTCATTGGACATGTCAATAGTCTTTTCATCATATTCCTATATGATTTGGGTCTGCCTATGAGATTATGCACATGTGGTCTGGTTAACATTTCTTGTGTTAGTCATACTACCTAGTATGTTCTTACTCATAGATCATTTGTTGATCAAAAATTAACTTCGTGGATTTTCCCGGGCGGGGTTTTAAAGGTATGCATCAATGGAAGAATGCAAACCGCAAGTCTTAAATATTTGGACGGATCATGGCCAGTGAAACTCCTTTATTACCCTCAAAATGGCATGAAAAAAGCTCTTTGCCGGTTGGGCCGCATTTCAAGGAGAAACTTATCTAAAGGAAGGAGACGTTCGCGTGTTCGAGCTCGTTGGCATTGATAATATTGAACTCAAAGTCTCATTTTTTACTATTATTATTTTCGATATACCAATTACGTAAACTTTCACATGCTAATCAGTAATTTCAGAGTCTGTGGCAGCACAGTTGAAAACAGTGATAGATATATTAATGGAAAAAGAATAGAAAATGAGATCAAATGAGTGGTTAATTCGCTTCTTTTTCTCAAGGAACAATCAGGTGTATAAATAATCACATTATTGTCGCATTATCTAATGTGGTCCATTCTTCAGATACCATATTTTTGGGGAATGTCCTTTTAAGATAAGATCGTAGATAAGCACCACTAAATTAGACCACCCAAAGATGCAGTTAATTAACCTTATGATTTATTTCTGTGACCATTAACTAATTACTAATAGAAAAAGGACGATGCCGGTCTAAATTTGTGCCTAACTATGATTTCTGTGATCATTGACATGGGGTTGGGAAATTAGTATAGGCCATACCAAGTGATAATTACATGGTTTCATCGTTGAAAGGGTGGCAGAAATTCCCGAAGCAATCCTCATTGGTCATGATCATCTCATAATTTTCAATTACAAAGGGAACTCTATTTTTCGCAAAATAATATCCAACAAGAGCGATTCGGAAATAGATTATTTGCCAATCAGTGGCAAACTATCAAACCTCAGGAGCGAATTTCTCTCAGCAAAAGCGGAAGATGTCGTGGAAGCAGAAGATATGAAGTGAAAAAAAAAAAAAAATCTCTTTCTCAAGCTCCAGATAGATTTAATTTCAAGAGCAAGAGGCATTGGTGTGCTTCATTTGAAAGCTCATGTGATTGCACTTGCAGGTTGCAGCTCCTTGAAGCCCATCGTCTTTTGTCCTTGTCATAATTCCTTCAACATCATGGCTCGTCCTTGTCCTCATCCTCGTCCTCGCCGGAGAGAAGACGGAGTTGTTACTGAGCAGGAGACTCCTCCAAGTAGTAGCCTTCCCTTCTTCATACTCTCTGATACGCTGATTCGCTAGTTCAGTAGTTTTAATCAAATTAACAGGCTCATGAAAGTCATCGATCTTAATTAACCGGCAAATCAAAATCATTTTTTTAGGAAGCGACTGTCCATAAATAGCTATTTTTCAGTTAAGTCACCGTGCAATTGCCACTCCTCATAAGCTGATGCACCGATCATCTCTCAAAAGCATCCAAATTCATGTCCTTAACACGACCTAAGGAAGGGCTTCCATGGGTGTCCTATTCTTGCCATAACCATGAATCATGGAATTTCAAGCAAATGCATTCTTCCCGGAAACTAACATTTGCTCATTCCATAGGCGAAACACGATTTCAGTGTTCCAAGAGCAATCATCCCTGTACGGCATGTAACTAAGGGATCCAGAGACTCACCCACCGCTCCCATCCTCATGTATTCTTCGATCATCGTTTTCCGAGTGAAGTTATTCCTATGAGTTTCGACCAAAAAAAAAAAGAAAAGTTATTCCTATGAGGCATATCGTCAAACAGTCACCATGCATTATCCGTTTGACCGAACATGGTTTGCGAGCATGATGGTGCAGTTCGAGTCTTCGAGAGACTAATTACCTTCTCTTGAAAAAGCACGTAGGAACAAAGCATAAGGAGGCCTTCATAACCAACCGCAAATTAGGACAGACCATGGCAACTTAATTCTCGACGATGAGTGGCAGTGACAGAGGTGAAATCTAGAGCTGGAACAGCCAATACCGAACTGAAGAAGTGTTGGATCTCTCTCTCTCTCTCTCTCTCTCTCTCGCGTTTCGTCAAACGTGTGGTTGCCCCAATGAGGACATGAGAACAGAGCAACCGCGCGGGACAGAGGTAGACCTTTATGGTCGAAGAAGAGATTCAAACTTCTCAATCAGAACAAACGGCGACGAAGATGCATTGATGAAGAAAACCCAGCAACGGATAGTCGGCATGACGACGAGATCATCGCAACGCCCAGGCGCCAAGTCACACAATAGGATCGGAACACGAGGTTTCTGCCACCGCCATCACTTCGGAACCTCTGGCAAGCTTCTCAGGCTCCTAATCTTGAAACCATTTTGCTTCGTCGATTCCTTGAATCCACTGAATGACGACGACGCTAGGTAACCATGGAAATCCAGCGATGGAATCGCCCGGGATACTCAGATGCGACGCGAAAAGGATCCAAGATGCAACCAAGGATTAGTCACGTGGGCTGTGAAGATAGATCATCCCATAATCTGTTACAGTAAATTTCCAGTAACGGGTTTTTCTTTTTACATGGTAAAAAAGTGGTTCGTATTAGCTAATAAAATTAGGCAAGTGGATAAATGAATTCTAACATGACTAACCCATTGCTAATTGATTGGCCATTGACGTGACAATTAAGCACCGACCAAAAAAAAAAAAATTGTGGCAATTAAGCAAATCCTCTATCATATGACAAAGATGACAAATAGGTAAATACATAATTTTCTCACAATTTGCCACCTCAGCATAACAACCTAAAACACTCCATCCTCTAAGCATCTCCCATTTCCTTTCTTTTTTCTCATCCAAATATGTGAAACTGTCGTTTCATTCCATTTTTTTTTTTTTAATTTCAAGTTTCAAAATTGTATCTGACGATGGAAATGATTTCTCCATCCACCATTTAATTTCCATCCTCATAAAATTTAAAATCTTGGAATCTTAATCCACAAAGTTCATTTTTTGTCCAAGATTTTCTGGCACTGATACTACAAAGATGATGCTAGATAGTAGGAATTCAGTTCTACTCAATTAGATTTTCTCTCTCTACTTGCTTTTCCAGTAAAACTTGTGGAAATTGCACGAGTTGCATCTGCTTTGCTGTGTTTAAGCATATTGGATGAATATTGATCTCATTAGTAAATCTGAAAGAACTCTTTCTTTCCTACATCTTACGGGCCTGCATATGTAGACGTGCCATTTAGTATTCTACTTAAATAGAAGCTGGACTTCCGTCGGAAAGGTGGATCTTAGGAATTGTAACGGTGTTTCTCCATTACTTGTAAAGGTTGTAATGGTTGTGGTTTCCTGAATTGTACGAATATTTTAAATTGTTGAGACAACTGAAGTGACTTTGCAATTAGCACTTCTTGTGTTAGTCATCATTTGTTGATCAAGAATAAACTCTGCAGACTGTCCCTGGCGATTTTGAAGGGAACGCATCAAGGGAAGCATGCCAATCGTGGCTCTTAAATATTCGGACTGATCATAGCAAGCGAAGCTCCTGTACTACCCCACAACGTCGCTCAAGAAAGGTCTTTGCCTGTCAAGCTGCATCTCAGAGAGGAACTACTCTAAAGGAAGGAGATGTCTGTGTTTTCGATCTTGTTAGCATTGATACTATTGAACTTGAAGTATCCATTTTCAAAAGGAATGTCAAGACTTAGGCGTAAACTTTGATATGCCTACAGAAAATTCTATTCTTCGCTATATTTTGTTTTGTTAATCAGGTCAAAGAAAGCAAAACTCTCTGCTGCAAGTAATTGAATGGTGATGTATTTCCTGATGATTTTCGGAAAGGGGTGGACGTTACACCTGGACATTGCATCTTCCAAAATACCAGGTACGTGTGTGACTAATTCCCAACCTCTTTGTGCATTGCATCTTCATTCGACAAATAAAAGGTCATAAGCAATCCTTATCTAACGCCAATATGTAGAGTTGATCAATAACAAAGACTTTAGCATATTACTTGAACTTGAATTAAGGAAAACTCTCGCAAGCCATTGATTACATGAGGAAGTTTAGATAAGATGGTTAACCTTAGACTAATTATAAAACTGGATCGCCATTAAATTTCCATAACTCATCGTCAGCAGGTATCCCAATGTTCTTTACCTTAGAGCCTTTAAAATTAAGTAATAGCAACAACTGTCAGTGAACTTGCTTGGGACCCCCCGTGTAAATCATTAACAGTCGAACTACTTAGCAGGTTCTATGAGTCAGACACAGCTGGATCGAAAGAAACAGGGCTGCTCGCCTAGCTGTTTCTGCTGATGAGATTGCTGAAGAGGCCATTGTATGCTCCATAGATGTGCCCATATTGGAGCGTTTTGTCTCCAAGCATTTCTTGTTCTCCTTTGTTGCAGGAGTTACTAGAGGGACTCTCTCGGCAATAATCAAGCCATAACCTTTAAGACCGATGTACTTCATCTGCTTCATAGTTCTGACTTCCAGGTCACGCAACATCTGTAGCATTAATCAATATGTTAAGCACTAATACAAATGCTATAAAAAGATTAAAGATGGAGTGATTCTTTAGAGTAACTTAGATCATGTCTTTCTAAGACGAGAACTTGAAGCTCTGCTTTAGTCACCAGCTTTTTCTAGTAGTCCTATAAAATGTCGTACAATCTCTGAGACAATTGCCTCTCACATTAGTATAGTTTCCGACTTAAGGAAAAAATACCCGAGCACCAATTCCATACTCTCTGTAGTCAATGGGCAAACCAAGCTCTACATTTGCTTCCATGGTATCACGCCTATTGTCCTGCATGTTATAGGCATGTAATATGTGCCTTAAACCTATTCCTCTTCCTTCGTGCCCTCAGAGGTAGACCAACACGCCCCTACCGCTGCTTCTATCTGTTACATCGCAAGTGCAAGCTGGTTGCCACAGTGGCATCTAGCAGATCCAGATGTCTCCTGGGATGCATCCCAAGTGTACCCTAACAAGTACATCCCAATCATCTCCAATGTTTCCCTGTTCAGATTATCAAGAAAGTATGAATCACATGATGGGAAATATTGCTGTCCATAAGAGGACTTAAAATAGGGAAAACTAAGATACTGCTTTTAATCAAAATCACGGCAGTCCAATATCAATTGCAGACATATACAGGAACTATAAGAAGGAATTATTGTTCCCAGCAGTTCACTAATATCCTAAAAATCATTTCTCCTAATGTTAATTTTCCTGTCCACAACATTGTTATCCAAGTAAGATAAATTTGGTACTCCAAATTATGATTGGCACATGATTAGACTTTTTTTTTACAAGCTTCAAAATACATTTGGAGTTCCACCCAAAAGGTACCATCAATTTTTCAGTGGTGTAATTATTCAACTCTAGAGCTTGACAGCTTGTTCTACTAAGAGCACTGTCAAACAAAATCACGCGATGGAAGTACTTAAGATGAAGCGCAAATTGAAGTTGAGTTGAAAAAAATTGTACTGATACAAACAAGATCTTCAAAGTTTACAAATCCATTCAAAACTCTCTGTTTATCAGTTTCTAAATTCTTAAAACAGTTTTAGCAATTAACTCATAATTTATCCCAACTTGACCATTGCAATTTGCTCGATTCCATCAATATCGACCTATAGCAATGGGCTGTAAAAGGCCCCACATTGTTGGTAATCTTGCAGCAGCAGCATGTTCAACTCATTTATCTTTTTTCCAGCGGTACCGTAAATTTTATGCGTCTAATGAGCAGTGAAACTTTCTTAATCACACAGTATAAGAAGCTTCTCAATATACAAGTCAGACAATCTAGATGTCTTATCCCTATTTCCTGGTGATATTGTCGAGAATGCACTTCAAACTCTGCCTCAGTTAGCGCAACTGACATTCACACATGAGTTTTGAAAGAGGTAAATACAAGAAAATGTACATAAAAATAACTGCAGTTACAAGCTCATTGACATAATTTGGCAAGAATCCTGGCCATTTATAACCATATACTAATCTAACGACACCACACATAAAAAATTAAGAGAAACAAATCTTCCGAACCCAAAATCATTGATCCGCATGGTGTTGATGAGCGGAATATCCAACACAAGCTTAAAGCATAAACTAAAGTTGAGACATGAATAAACCAAAATGGCTTATGTTTCTCTCCTACTTGCTAAGTAAAACAACAGCCCAACAGCCACCCATGAGAGACTCTTTTTTCCCACATCACCCAGGGTTCCAAGTTTTCTACTCTTCATCTATCCACTCCCAAAAAGGGGTGATGCCGCTGTGACACCATCTTGGCCAAAAAAGCCAATACTTAAGAAGTGAAAGTTGCAGCTGAAGTTGGATTTGGGGCTTTTCTGGCCGTCGAGAAAAGCCCTGAATTCGAAACAATCGGGCACTGGCATTGTCAATCTGTGGGAAATCTTCCAGCAGAAAATGCAAGCGTTTGATGAAGGTCGCTTTTTGGAGAGTCTTTCTCCGATGGAGATTAGAATCTGAGGAGACAATAAAAGAGGAATTCTCCAGTGATATCAACTTGGACCATCTTTCTCCTCTTCAGATTTGAAGTGGTGATGGAGAGAAGATGGATGGAGGGAGGTGGGGGAAGAAGAGGAGGGAACGGGGTCTGGGCTTTGCGACGGCTGAGCTCACCGCAACAGACGTCACAAAATAAGAAGAGTCTTTCTCTTCTCCCTTGACGACGAGAGTCTCCACTTTAGAATTATTATTATTTTTTTTTCAAGATTAGTGATTAAAAGAAAATTTCTACTAGGCCCCAAAAAATTAACACAAAATACAAAGGGAGGTGGCACGAAATGATCTGGGTCGTACTGGGCCCGACTGAATCGCCCTCCCGCCGTCCCTACTTTCCTGCACTCATCTATACACACTCGCCTGGAGACACTGCTCCGAGAAGACGTGTGGCATTAAAAAAAAAAAAAAGCATGAATATAATGTACAAAAACTCACGTGTACTCATACGTATTCCATCACTATACTAGCTATTGTATAGTTTTTGAACATTTTAAAATAATAGTTTTGTAATAGTTATTACATGAAGTTATTAGACTAGACAAATCAATCATATTTAGATATACACACGTTTAAACGATACATATAAATTTAATAATTAGAAATTCTCGATCAATTTACAGTTGTGCTCGCTCTGCATCAAGATGACATCACCGAAATTTCTCCCTTGCCCCTTTTATATGAACCTCCTAAAACGTGTCATTAAAATGTGTCATTCTCCCTCTTATCATCCTCCTAGGAACTACTCCCTTGTGAGAGGCAATGTCTCGCCCAAACAAATCAGTCATGTAAATCCATTCTATCAAACCAGAGCTTGTGAAAGCAAGCACGGAACAAACTACTCACGCTAATCATATTCACTCCCACCCACCAAAACAACTGAATAAACCCAAAATCGACTTGAATCAGCACCTCCTTCCACTTCGGTTTGAGAATCAAAAGGCGAGAGATGACACTTACCTCGGCTTTCCTTGGGATTATGCAACACCACACCATCAGATTGATTGTACCATCGGGCAAAGTCTTTGGCTTTGCAATGAAACCCATTACAAGGTACAAGAAAAGATGATTGAAGAATAATTACTAAGCATCTTATGACACATACCACAATCATGGTGAAGCTTCTTGTTGTTCTTCCTCCGATTCACCATCAAAGGAAGTTGCAAGCTCTTCAAATCTTTTGCCTTTCATGTTCACACAAACAATCCCAGTGCCGTACCCCACGATAAATGCTATAGTGTAAGGTGCTGCAATTGTAAGATCACCCTCGATTCTCTCTGCCCTCATTGTCTACCTCCGCTACAATCTGGAATTCGGTTCCGACTGTGACATGGTCAGTTATGGATGGACAATGTAATGCAGAGAGCACACCAACCTTTCCTTGGCGGATGTCCTCGATCGCTCCTAGAATAGAAGCAAAGCTTGTCGTGGTCGGTCCAAGTCATATTTATCTTCTTACAAATGGAAACAGGTGCTCATGGGGCACGGTATCAGCTGAAACTGCTCCAAGCGCTACTGCATTGAGCTGCAATTCAATGCCGACTGATTCATCCCCAAGCAGAGTCTTGCTCATGGCAAGCTGCTCCATCACTATCTTAGTGAAAAGATAGAGTGTCACTTGAATTGAGTACTAACCTAAAATACAATTAATGGCAATAATTTGTTTGAAAATGCTTTACATTGCGGGTTAAGATCAATGGCTTTCATGAGCCTCTTAAGACTGTTGACTAGAGCCTGCCTTGTGTCCTTTCTTTCAAAGGGCGCATGCTTATATTATTGTCCTTCTTTTGGCATACATTGGTTGCTCAAACGTCTACCCATGTGTAGGATGTTTCCGATCGATTTGTCAGGCAACATATTCAAGAAAACAAGAAAGAGGAAACTCTTAGGTATTCAGACAAGTCGTGGCCAGTGAAGCTCTCAAGATATACGCGGGAAATCCGAGTGTTCTTCTCTGTTGGTTGGCGAGCATTTGCAAGAGAAACTCATTTGTGTGTAGGAAATGTCTGCCTGTTTGAGCTCATTGATAGGGATGATGTTGTGTTCAAAGTCTCCATCTTCAGCAGTGGTGGTAAGGATCAGGATTCACATTGATTGAGTTGTCCATCGGACGTGTTACTCTAGACCGTTCACAGCGTCAATATGAATTCAAGATATCTAATTATGCCTCCTTTATTAATTGATGAAAATGAGATCTTTTCTATTCATGTTTTATTGTTTCTTGGTGCTAGTTTTGGTTCTATATTTTCATTTTGGCAAGAGTCCCTCAAATTTGGCGCTTCTTTAAGGTTTCTAGTTGCTCAACTGCCCTAAAAGGTTTAATATGTATTTTCTTGACATCCTAACATTTTGTGTTTAACCAAAGCTTTTGCAAAAATACAAAGAAAGCAGTCCATGCGTTTACTTTTTACGGCTAAATGAAAAAAAAAAAAAAGATTGTTAGGAAGTTGTATGGCGAAGCACTTAATTGTACGCGACAGATTGCTAATCGAATTATATTTCCAACTCGAAGTTATTTGGAGTTGGAGGTAATGCCCCCGCCACTCTATTTAAGCCTTATTTGCTATAAATGAATGTACTGATTTTTGTTTACTATGTTAAGAATTCAAAGATTGATTTTAAGTGATGCTGATACTTGAATATTTTTTGAAAGTTAAAGTTAGAAAATTCAAAACTTGTGATCTATGAATGTGTCAAGACTCGTTTCTTGACAAAAAATAAATAAATTAGATTAGCGTCTTTAGTAACTTGATTGCATGTAGAGATTAGGAGCATTTAACTCCATTAGTAATTAGGCATCAATTTGTCTATAAATTAAGAATTGACTTTTAGATTGATTCTTTTGTCAAACTTATAGAAAAAGTAAGCTCTAAACGTAAAAAAATTGCATATAGGTGTCGATATTGGTCCTTTAAATTTTAAATTTTCATACAAATGGCCGAAGGTCGAGTTCTTGGTTAAATGGAAGAATTTAACCAGACTCAAAATAGAAATTGGACTATCCTTAGTTTCTAAATTATTTTAGACATTTGATTTAGAGATGGTGAAAGAGATATTGGATTCAATTAAAGAAATTTTAATCTATGAAACCAGTCAATCTCATAAGACTGAATCTAGGAAAAATTCCTTTCCTTCTCTTTCGTTGTCGGACGTCCTCCATCGTCACCAGCGATCACCTCCCCACCGATGGCGAGAAGTCCTCTGTCTTGCCCTGTTTTACCGTTAGTGCATAAGAGAAGTTTGAGCCTTCGTTCGAGGCCTTTTCACCCGCGAAAAACACCTCATGACCTCCTTCACCGTCGCTGCCTCCTTCATCTTGACATCTTTGCCTGCGCTGTCGTTAGGATAGTGTTCTCTCTAGTCAAATGGTTCCTGTTCGGCAGCAGAACTTCAGGCGACGATGGCTTGGGCTTGGACAATAGTTGGCGTCAGCTTCATCCGAGGACGGAGTTTTCCAGCTGCGGTACCTATGGTCGGCAAGCAACGGCAAGAGCCTGCGTGGCTTTGACGATGATGGGGAAATTCGTGCCCCCCCATTACAATCGGACCATATTCGAGACAATCTTGTTGTCCGTTCATCCGATAAGCTCAAGCTGTCGTTCTAAGCTTATTCATCAGCACGAATCACCAGAGACGGGTTTCTGAGGCCACGATTCTTCATTTGATCCTCGCTCGTGTCGAGAAATTCCATCTTCAAGGTGAGTTCTTCCATGCTCTGTCTTTTCATAGTTCTGTGGCTGAGAATATAGAAACACGATCTGTATGAAAACTGACTCTAAACGAGTGTTTGTTAGCGGGGTGTACGTTCTTTGATAAACCAATCATAGTCAGGGGACGAATCTTTGTTTCGTTGTTACAGTTAAGCTTACCCATCGAAATGCTAGCCAACTGTTTGTGAAAATGCTCCAACGAAGTTGCGAATTATCTTTGAGGAAAAGCCGCTTGAATCTGTAGATGCGGATGCTCATCACACGTTTAAACCACAATGGCATCTTCAATTCATTTATACTACTCCTATTTCGTGAAATTTGAATCTTAGACTGAGAGTGACTCGTGTGTTGTTTTGTTTTGTGCATTGTTCTCATGGTGAAAACTGGCAAGATGAACGGCAGACTCTTGATGAACACTGTTTTCTTACGATCCTCAACTTAACTGTACTGGGTATGTTCCATTTTGTTTGCTATGCAATAAGCATCACTGTGGAATCATAATCAAGGATGGGTGGTGGCCAATGGCGGCGGTCCGGTGATGAATGTAGGTGGCTGAGGGTGAAGAATATATGTTAATGATTTGAGGCTTTGATATAATGATCTTTAAGGTAGCTCTGAAGTTCATGTTGTTGATATGATTAAAATCTGGTGCATTGAAGATTTCATGGAGTTCTGGGAAAAATGAAAGAACTTAAAAAAAAAAAAAGAAAAAAAAAAAGAAGAGAGAGCGAGAGAGAATAATTATTAGGGGCCTAACTTGTTCATAATTAAAAAGGGCTAATCTGATGAGCCCAAGAATCATGAGGCCAGGTTTAGTCCACATTAGCTGCTCCATCACTATCTTAGTGAAAAGATGAGTGTCACTTGAATTGAGTACTAACCTAAAATACAATTAATGGCAGTAATTTGTTTGAAAATGCTTTACTTTGCAGGTTAAGATCAATGGCTTTCATGAGCCTCTTAAGACTGTTGACCAAAGCTGGCCTTTTGTGCTTTCTTTCCAAGGGCGCATGCTTACATTATTGTCCTTCTTTCACCATACATTGGTCGTTCAAACGTCTACCATGTGCAGCATGTTTCCGGTCAATTTGCCAAGCAACATATTCAAGAAAACAAGAAAGAGGGAACTCTTAGGTATTCAGACAGGCCGTGGCCGGTGAAGCTCACAAGATATACATGGGAAATCCGAGTGTTTTTCCATTTTTTTTTTCATTTATTCATGAAAAATTTGTACAAGAAGCGTATTTCCTAAAAATGGAATAGGAAAATAAAAATAGACACCCTAACAAGACCAAATTTCCTAAACATTAATTGAAAACAAATTTTCCATAGTTTTTTTTTGCAAATAATTCATTGCATGACAATTTCCTCATTTCATTCCTAATAGACGAATGAATTAGATCAAACGACTAACCTAGATTGTCATGGGCGGACCAAAAGTACGACAAAGTAAATAAATTGCATAGTATAAGGATAAAAAACTTACTTCATCAAGAAGAATCAATGGCAATCACATAAACAAGCGCATGGTAAGTGGCTCGATTTCTAATCTATAAGGCTTATCAAAGTGGAGCCACAAGGATGATCGGACTAGCCACGGGCGTGTGGACTATTTTGGGTCCTCATGACTCCGGCTTGGTCAAAGAGCCGACCCAAGTCACGGGCATGCGGACTGAGGTGGGTACTCTTGACTAGGGGTGAGCATGGTTCCTGGGTAAAACCGGAAACCAGAGAACCGAACCGGAGGTTCCGGTCCGATTCCGGTTCGGTTCTAGGTTCCAAGGAGGGAGGTTCCGGTTCCCGTTCTATTTTTTTGGGAACCGGCGGTTCTCGGTTCAGTTCCCGGTTCTTGGAATCGGAACCGGAACCGAAAAACCTTAATTTCAATTTTTTCCTTCCCCATTATGTTCTTCCTTCGCCCTCCTCTCGCAACTCCCCTCTGTTTTAGTTTTAGGGTTCCTTCACTCTCTCCTGAGTTTTCTCCTTGTCCGCTCCAGCGTCCCCACTCTCTCGACGCCGACTTAGCTTGCTCCTCTCGACGACTCGACGCCACTCGCCACTCTCAATGCCGCTCCCCCCCCCCTTCGATTGCGCTCGACGTCGCTCGGCCCTTTGACGCCTCTCGGCCCCTCGACGGCCCCTTGACACCCAATCGATGCCGCTCAGCTCGCTTGGCTCCTCGACGCCCGCTCGACGCCTCTCGGCTGCTCAACGCCGCTCAGCCCCCTTGATTCCCTTGACGCTCGCTCGATGCCTCTCAGCCCCCTCAATGCCGATCGGCCCCTCGACGCCCGCTTGACCCCCTTGTCGCCCCCCGATGTCCCTTGATATCTCTCGCCACCCTCGACATCGAAGAAACTCGCCTCCTCCAGCCTCAATCACAGGTCTAATCTCTTGTGGTTTCTGCTCTTCATCATCAGATCTTAGTTACTTGGTGCTTGGTCTCATACTTGTGACGCGAATATAGCACTATAATTTTCGCATGAAAAAAAGTATAGAGCAAATGAACTTTTGTTTGTCCTGTGGGTCATTTGATGCCATGATCTTGCTTTCAGTTTGTTTCATAATGAAAATGATTATGTATGCCAAATTGATATGCAGGGGACTTGTGAATGATACGTATAAGATAGACCTCATTCTTATGCATCCTCCTCACTTGATTGCACTGGCTTGAATATACATTGCGAGTGTATACAAAGACAAGGACACTACCTCATGGTTTGAAGAGCTTCGCGTTGACATGAATGTTGTGAGTTTGAATCTCTTAAGTTTTTTTTTTTTTTTTTTTTTTTCATATCTATACCCACTACATAAGCCTAAAGAAGATGATCTTGGTTTTTCCTTGTATGTTTCCGAGGCCCTTATGGTTGGACTTGCTGCTGGTGTAGCAGAATCCCTTATAAGCTCTCCATTTGAACTTCTCAAACTACATGCACAGGTGACCATTGCTTCTCGCGTTTCATCCTCTGCATACATCAGAGTAGAGCCAGCTACTTCACTTGTAATTGAAAGGTTACTAAAAGGATATAACCCGGAATAGCGAGTCTCGAGCGAGTATGTTGGCCTTTTGTCCACCTTAACCACCAAACATCCCAATATGGCAGCCGCCTAGCAAGAGTACCCATGGATGATGACTGGGTCTGGTAGGCCACCTTCTATATGTGATGTAAAGAGGCTATCAGACATCATTTCTTTGGAAGGTTGGTCAACACTATGGAGAGGGCTCCAATTTGGAATTGCTCGAGATTCTTTTTATGCAGGCATATTCTTTTCTAGTTGGCAGTTCATGCACCGAGCTATGCTTGACTAGAAGGCAGTAGGGATGGATCTTGAACCAAGGTCTTGAAACTAAGTTCCACTTATCTTTCAAGGATTTATATGATTGGGAAATTTTCATTACTTATATGTGAGTGAACTGTTAAAGATATCTTGCTAAATTTTATTGCAATCCAGGTATCTTCCTTAAAGAGGATTTGGAATATGAAAGTAGTAGATAGCTTTATCCTTATTATTATGCCAATTTCCCTTGATTCTCTCTCTTATCACTGTAGAATTTTCTTTAGACCTACATATTAGTTTTTCATATGATCTATCAATTAAAAACTGTCAATTATTCCAATTTTTATTTTCAAGGTACTTAATGTGCAGTCTTGAAGAGAAACTTGATGAAATGACCTTAGCAAGGCTCGAAGATTTTGAATATGTTGTGAGTTCATTCTCCATTAAATGCTTAAGTCATCCAATTAAACAATGAGGATGAGGCTGAATATGATGTCGATGTGTCTGCTGATTTGGATAATATGAATTATTTGGTATCCAGAAACCATATGGATAACTCAATAAATTCACTTATTGAGAGTTTCTAGGCTTTGATTGCAATCATTGCTAGCTTGGAAATCAGCCGCCGTGGGATTTGGAATTTTTTTAGGTATGTTGTGTTCTTTTTCCCTACTCTAACCTTTGTACCATGAAGCAGAAGAATCCAATGACATACTTGATGGAACATTGCTGATCTTTTACATGCAGAAATGGTTCTTGATGGATTCGTGCTCAATGTTGTGTAAAAGGAGGACCTGGCATCGCCAAATTGAAGCGGGGATTGCAGCTGTGAAGTCCCCAAATGCTTGCAACTGGATTCGCCGGAGAATGAGATGGATGTGTGTTCGACATCCGAATTGTTTTAGGTATGCTGTTAGTACTTTTTTTTTTTTTAGTGTAATATAGCAAAACTAAGTTTGCTTGTAAACTTAAGAGATGTTTGGAATATCACAATGCTGGTTTATAATATCAGACACAGCTTTTCCTTAAGATCTTATTTAATGGCCGGATTGAGCAATTGTTGCATAGTTTACCCTGAAAATGAAACCAAAAATTGAGACAAAAAAAAAAGAACCTGTAGGACCCCGGAACCGACCCCAGAACCTGTGACAGGGTAGATTCTAGGTTCTTGATTCTGATGGGTAGGTTTTAGGTTCCAAAAAATAAAAAAACCTATACCCAATGGTAGGTTCCAAGTTCTAAGCGGAACTTATAAGGAATCGAGAACCGCTCACCCCTACACTTGACACCATAAAAAAACTTCGAGATTGAGATGGAAGACTCATACCGCGGGTATGCGGTTGAAGTGGTATCTATTTCAATACCATCCTAGATGATTCTATGCGACCCAGGTCCGACGGTAGATTGTGCATGCAATAGTATATAGTGTAAATGCAAGGCATGCATAACAATTTATATCAAGCAACATTTTATATGAAAAAGTAAATCGTGCATTCCTACACCTCCCTGTAAAACAAATGTTAACAAACACTTCCCCTTATACCTCCCATCCCACAATAACATTTAACAATTTAAATGTTAAGGACGTACCTGAAATTCTCGTTGTTGGCTTAAGTCCATTAAGAGTTTTAACTCAATTCTTCAGCGAAATAGCTAAGCTGTCACGACCAAATTTTCGGATACACCATCTAGGGTTTGGCTAATAAATTACTAAGCCTAAGTTTAACTCGGGCTCTCCTAGACCCTTACTAATTCATTCGCGACTTAGGTTTGCGTTTTAATATGCAAATTTCTTAATTAGGAGTCGCCACTAATCTATTTTTGGTGGGTCGATTAGAAACCCAAGTAAAAGTAATGGGAGATTTACTTTACTCATATGAACCAAAGATTTATGGGTTCGGGGACTTGATTACGCTAGATTTTCTAACGCCATTTCGGTACATTTCTCTTTAATTTCGAAAAAAAATGTTTTGCAAGCAGTTTGAATTGATTTTAATTTACTTCCCTAACATGTGAGGCGATCATGCGGGTGCGCAAACCACCAATTTAACATCTAAGAAAAGTAATAAATAAATTGCAAGACTTACCTTATAGCAACGAAAGCATCTGCAATGTTAAATTAGAATTCACATCGATGGTTTTATATATGATTTCCAATTAACACGCAATTTCTATATGACATGAGTAAAAACATAATAATTAAATGTGCAATCTAAATTAATTTAATGCCTTAATTCTAATGACGGACAATTTCTAATTAAATGGAGCTAACAACAATCACTAAATGACGTGCATTTCATAGATCTAATTCTATATGACGTGCGCATGATTTTTATTTTCGTAACAAAAACATGCAATTTATCTAGGAGAAATTATCTAAACCTATAATATGCGATTCTAACATGAATGATGTGCGAAGAATGCCTTAATTCTATATGACATATGCATGATGATTTTTTATAAAATTCATAATAAAATTCCTATTTTAGATATGCAAGATAACAATAAATATTCTAAAACAAATCTAATCCTAACTCAAACATTTTTCAGATTTTTCCTTTTACAAGAATAAAATTAATTCAACTAACATGATGACAAATTAGATAAGATGAGATCGATATTCACAAATTGGCGAATCATATCTCGAGTATGAGATTTGGTTGGCCAATTTTTAAATAAATCATTAATCGAATCTCGAACGTGATATCAGATTGATAATTTTATAAGTGATTGCGAGTCGAATTTCGGGCATAAAAATTAGACTAACAATCCCCAATTTGAGAGGCTATTTCATGTCGAAACTCAATATACATGAAGGACTGATTCTATTAAAAAAATAACATAAAATGACATAAAAGAAAATAAGATAAATAAATAAAATAAATAAAATAAATAAAATAAAGTAAATAAAAAAACTAACTAAATTGATTTTTCCTTTTTTTTCTTCCTAAGTAGGCTTGTGCCCGTGTGGTGGTCACCGTCGGCCGGCAAGGACGTCGCGGTTGGAGCTCCGGCGAAGGTCCGGCGAGGGTCAGCAGCGTTGCAGGGGGTCACCGTGGGTGTTGATCGCGGTGGTCGGAGCTCCGGCGAGGTCCGGCGAAGCGGAAGAGGCTCAGGTCCTGTTCTGGCGAAGGCTCAACGAAGTAGAGGCGCGATCGATCGGAGGGTGGAGGCGCAGCAGCTTGGGTCGCAGCGTCGAATCGAAAGGCTCGAGCAGCAGGGGACCGGCGTTCAGATCGGGCCGTGAGCAGCAAACGAGAAAAGCCGGGGTCGCAGGAGGCAGAGTCGGTTGTTGCAGGGGGATGGAGCAAAAGCGGAGCCGGCGTGGGATTGTCACAATCGGATCAACAGGGCGGCAGTGGTGCGCGGAGGGGTTGCGCGTTGCGGTGAGACTGGTGAAACGGCAGTGACTGGCAGCTCGGCTACCTAGGGCTGAGCCTGGAAACGGCGGACGCGGGCGGGAGCGACTCCGACATCGGGCTTCACTGACAGCGACCGGCAAGGCAGAGCTTCGCGCGACTGGTGGAATGGTGGCGGTGGAGCGAGCGTGGGGCGCAGGAGCAGCAGCAGCAGCTCGGCGGCGCGGAGGAGGTGGGCAGCAGGGACGCCGGATGGAAACTCACGAGGAAGATGAATAGTTGTTCATCTTTTTGCTTTTTCTTCCTTTTTCTTTTTTTCTTTTCTGCTCTCATCTCTCGCATCTCCTTCTACTGTACTTTCTAGGGTGAGCATGGTCCGGGTTGGTCCGGGCCACCCCTTAACCCTAGGACCAACCCGTACAGTGTCGGTCCTCAATTTTTAGGACCGATGACCGATTCTATTGAGCCTGAGACCAAGGACCGGACCGACCCAATGGGTTCGGTCCGGTTCCAGGGTCAACTCAGGACCGATCAATAATTTTTTTTGTCTTATTTTTTATACTCCCTAAAAAAGCAAACCTACAAATTTAAATTACACATCTATTGACAATGCGGCATTGTGCAACTAACTGTAAATACTAACACATATTTAGCAAATTTAAGATGACACAATAATAAAAATTTTGTACATGCTAACCACTCATCGAGATATGGGACAAGATGAAAAGTTCTTGTAATCTTCTATCTTTAATATTCATAACATCATATGCAAAAGTGTTTTCCTGCATTTGATCGTATAAAGTCCACTCAACCAAAAAATGAGCTTCACACCACTTGACTAGCAAATTACCGTAGCAACTGCAGTACTACTCTACTCTTCAAAAACTTCTACCATTTGACACAAATTGAAAAGCAAAGTGTAGCTGAAATTCATCAATAAAATACAATTAAATCATAAAAAGTTGAAAATACTTAATATAAACCATGAATATATAACTTCACATTTTGTTAATTCACTTGAACTTCTATACACCTGAAAACAAAACAAACGACACATAATTAATACTCAACAAAAGTTTTAAATTGAAATTACTATTAGTGTTATTGATAGAACATCTTAATATAATATAATATAACATACATTTTACTTAGGTTTGAATATATAAAAGAATTATAAATAATAATATAATATAATATAATATAATATAATATAATATATAGGGTTGGTCCAGGGTTGGACCGACCCAAAACTCTTGGGACCGAGGACCAACCCGCACAATGTTGGTCCTGGAATTTCAGGACCAAGGACCGACCCAATTCCCTTGGGAACCGGACCAAGACCGGCAAGGTTGGGCCGGTCCAAGGTCGATCCAGGGTCAACCCTAAACCACTGCTCACCCCTAGTACTTTTTGCTTCTGCCTTTTCACGTCCCTTCTCTCTGCTTTTCTTTTTTTGACCTTTGTGTTTCTTTTTTCTTTCCCCCAAAAACCGAAGCTCTCTTCTCTCTCTTTTATTGTGCTCGATTTTTCCTTTTCCCTATCAATAGAGAGAAAAGCCCCCCAAGACCCTATACGTTTAACTCTTTCATAGGCAAAACAAATACAATTTTTCTTGGAATTTTTTTTTTAAATATACGAAGATTGCCTGTAACCTCTTGATCACAAAAAATCCTTATATTTTCCTCATCTCTTGAAATTCTCTATTGATTTTATCGCCTATTGCTAAAGATAAGACTGTAATGCGATTTTCTCAAATTTCAAAAATCCATCGTAATATTGTATTAAATATTCATTTTTTCACCACATAATTAATTAAAAAAACAACGGGTTCGGGCTAATTTGCTCCCTTTGTGGGCCTAATTCGACCTGTCAATTTAAAGCTCAGAACCATTAATTCAAATCCATCTGCCACCGGTTCAATAAATAAATACAAAAAATATAAATTAAAAATAAATATACCTAAATTTATATGCTATACAATTAATATTTTTTCATGGGATAAAATTACTCCCTAATTTTTTATGCAATAAATAAATGACCGAACTGCCAAAATTTAAGTGTCAACACTCTTTTTAAGAAAATGGTATAATCTCAAGCCTGATCCATCATTGCCATATCTCAAGTTCGATTATGATCTTTATCTAATCTTGCCTCAATATTGTGTTTTACCTGTTTGTTTTGGTTTGTATTGGGAACCATATGATGTGCTAGTTTTCCTAAAGTTATTGTGAGGCATCCCAATGGTGGAGCAATGCAGAATCAGGAAAAAAAGAAGAAGAAAAGACAGTAGTAAAGACTGTAATTAAGCCGGGACTATCCATTTATTTGGATATCCTCGACAAGCTGCTCCATCACTATCTGAGTCAAAGGATGGACGGTCACTTGAATTGAGTACTAATCTAAAATGGCAATTAATGGCAGTAATTTGTTTGAGAATGCTTTTTACATTGCGGGTTAACATTGATGGCTTTCGTGAGCCTCTTAAGACTGTTGACTAAAGCTGGCCTTGTGTGTTGTCACAAAAAAAAAAAAAAAAGCTGGCCTTGTGTGCTTTCTTTCCAAGAGCGCATGCTTATGTTGTTGTCCTACTTTAGACATACATTGGTTGTTCAAACGTCTCCCAATGTGCAGCACGTTCCTAGTCAATTCGCCAGGCAACATATTCAAAGAAGCAAGAAAGAGAGAACTCTTAGGTATTCAAACAAGTCATGGCCAGTAAAGCTCTCAAGATATATGCTGGAAATCTAAGTGTTCTTCTCTGCTGGTTGGCCTGCATTTGCAATAGAAACTCATTTGTGTGTAGGAAATGCTTGAGTGTTTGAGCTGATTGATATTGTCTTCAAAATCTCCATCTTTGGTAACGGTGGTAAGGGCCGGATTCACATTGATTGAGGTGATCATGGGACATGCTAACTTAGGCCGTTCACAGCATTGATATAAATCCAGGATTCCTAATTGTGCCTCCTTTGTTCAGCTGGAAAATCAACGGAAAAGAAGACTCTAATTTGTTCATGATTTCTTGTTTTTTGGTGCTAGTTTCAATCCTGTGCTTCCATTTTGGCGAGAATCCCTCAGATTTGATGCTTTTTTTGAGGATTTTGGTTGCTGATCTGACCTAAAGGGTTCATATGTATTTTCTTAACATCTTTTTATTAGGTGTTAAACCAAAGCTTTTTGTAAGAAAATAACAATACAAAGAAAGCAGTCCATGCGTTTGCTTTTTGCATTTTTGCCTTTTAGCCTATGAACATTATGTTTATGTTTTATGGCTAAATGAAAAAAAAAATGCATAAATAAATGTTTTGAGAAAGTTGCATGGGGAAGGCTTGATTGTACATGATAAATTCTTAGGGAGAATTACCAAAAATGTCTTAAGCCTATTGCGATCATATTGATTTGGTCTTTCTTTCTTTTTTTTTTTTTTTTTACCAATTGAGTCTTAAAACTTTTATATTTGTGTCAATTCAATAGATTTGGTCAATTTTAACCGAAAATTGTTGATATGAATGCCAACTATCCTACATGGCGGGACTGATGCTGACATAGACAATTTTTAATAATATTTTAATATATTCTTAATTTTTTTAATTTTTTTAGTTTTAATTTTCTTTCTTTCTCTTTTTTTTTCCCTTCTCTTCCCGCTGGGCAAGGGCAAGCGTTGCCAACCCGACCATAGCATGAATAAGAAGAAAAAAGGAAAGAGGAAAAAAGAAAGAATAAATAAAAATTAAAAAAATATTAAAATATTATTATAAATTATTTATGTTAGCACTGGCCGTGCCATGTAGGATTGTCGGCGGCCGTAGATTGAATTGACACAATTATAAAATGGTTATGACTTTATTGGTAAATAAAAAAAATTAGCATTAAATTGTTACAATTATAATAGATTTATAGCTATTTTTCAAGTGGAAGTGATCCTTAATAGAAGGACACGCCCACCACTCTATTGGAGGAGCCTTATTCAATCTACATGAATGGAACATAAAACTGCATCAGGTTTATTGACAAAATCGAGAGATTAATGTTAAGAACCTATGAACTCATTTTTAAGTGTTAACAATCTTAAGTGCTAAAATAGAAAGAAAAAGATGTTTGACTATCACTAAATATCTATAATGTCTTTCCAAACATAGAATTGCAATCATAATGGGTAGGGTCTAACCATATAGTTGGCAAGATTCTAATTAGCATCAATTATTCTTCCACTGAACAAATTAAGTAGCCCTTTTCTAAGTTAATTGAATCGCTTAAGTCAACTCTATTTAGAGTTGTTTCGAGTTGTTTAACAAGCTTAATATAATAAAGTGCTAGATCTTTAATTTCAACACTGGCTACCAAGCGGGTTGACAAGTCAAAAGTTTGGCTATGACGTGTTCTGATTTTTTTTTTTTTCTAAATCACTATTAGGCTATCAAGTGGGTCGACCAGTCAACTCTATTTAGAAAGGTTTTGTGTTGATGGTTTACTGGTTAGGTGCTGGGTCAAGCCGTACTTGGCCCAAGCTGAAACGCCCCATCTGCTATCCCTACTTTTCCTAGTTATGTCCTTCAATTTAGCCCATTTAGAAGTCTGGATATCAGGGGTGAGCGGGTCCAGGGTGGGTAGGGTCTAGACCTGGACCCTGTTCCTTACCCTGTTATAACCGGTTCTCCTTTTTTGGACCCTGTTCCCTACCCTGTTTTCATTGGACCCTGTTCCCGGCCCACCCTGTTTTTCCGGTCCGGGAACAAGGTTGACCCTGTTTATATTGGAACCTGTTTTGCATAAAAATTAACCTTAGAAAAGCAAGTTTAGATTAGTTATTTGCTAAAACAAAAAGGCCGGACCAAGCACATCCTTCGACCAAACTCATTGGGAACATGTATAAAATTTGGACTCCCCTTGAAGAAAACAACCAAGTATATAATATTAGCTGATAACACTGTCATGATTACAAATTTACAACAGCAAAATTCCTAAGCTTTTCCTTTTCTCCGTGTAATGTACACATTTACAGATCCTTCTACATGCACAGCCGATTAGCAGTTCCTGTATAAACTCAAAGTGCCGTCGGTTAAACTCATTTGCTTCGAAAGAACCTAGGTGTGCTTCGAGCATTTGTTCTCTGCTCAGGGCTTTCCATAAGAAGGCAAGCGAGTCCTCTGTTGTGCTCTTGGCTGGTTGAACACCAGTCCAGGCTTACACGTTCTTGTATCCCTTGAACCAACATCAAATGAGCTCACAAATTCGAGGGATGAAAATTTACCAAGACTTCACAGCAACAAACTGAACCTCAACAAGTAACAGAGAAGCTCTGATGCAGGCAACCATGCCCGGTGAATCACCAACTGCTGAAAGTGGCAAAGATGCTAGCACTACCTTGACCCAGTTCATGCTCAAAAGGGAACCCGACTTTTATGGTCAAGAATCAAAACCACTCGACCATACACTTCGGGTACAAGCCTGCCTCAGTGGTCACAGTGGAAAGGCCTCGTAGCTCTTTCTGAACTTTACGCCTCTCGTAAAACACTGGACAAGCGAGAGAAGTGCACTTCACTCCACTTTCTAAAATCCAGTCCCCGCCACCACAAATGCATAAGAGCAGGGGATTTCCATGGCTCCTAGCAATTTAAACGCATCTGCTCTCATCCTAGCGCTAGTAACTGAATCGACATTCCTCCTCAACTGATTAACTAGATAAAGACAATCAAATTGCAGAAGAAGGAGTAACAAAGACATTCTCGCTAAACCAAAAAAAAAAAAAAAAAAAAAGAAAAGAAAGAAAGAAAGAAAGAAAGAGGGGGTGGTCGGGGAGCTCACCAGGATGTAGACGTCGGCAACGGGGCTCGGGCGGAGCGCGAGGCGCGGCAGCTTCCCGAACGCGCCGGACGGCGAGAAGACGACTCGCGGGACGCCGCGGTCGCGGGCGAAGTGGTGGGTCCACCCGAGGAAGAAGTCGGAGACGACCGCGCAGGGCGGGGAGGGGTGGGACTCTAACCACCGGGAGAGGAGTGGGAGGTGGAGGTCGCGGAGGGCGCGGACTTTGGCGATGAAGCGCACCCACAGTGGGTGTGGCGCGGCAAGACGAGAGGCTGGAGCGAGGAGGAGGAGGCGAGGAAGGGGTCGAGCAGGTGGAGGTTGTCGGGGGTGACGACGACAGTGACGGTGATGGCCGGGGCGGCGGGGCAGGGGAGGAGGAGGAGCTTGGCAGCGGTGGTGCGAGCGCGAGGGAACCGAGAGAGGAGCACGAGAGGAAGGGGTCGAGCACTGGTTCTCTGCGTCTACGCGTTTGCAAGGTAAAGAAAGAAACAAAATTAGGGTTTCGCCAACCGATTCCCAAACCGGTTCTCCAACCGGTTCCCAAACCGGTCCGGTCGAACCGGTTCCCGGGTGGGTAATCCATCGGAACCGGTTCCCGGACCGGTTTAAACAGGGTCTGCATTTTGGGAACCGGTTCCCGGCCCGGTTTTAACCGGAACCGGTTCCCGACCCTGTTTTCCGGGTGGGCCGGACCGGGAACCGGGTAAACCCGGTCCGGTTGCACACCCCTAATGATCTGGCCGAAAATGTTAAGGGGTACTTACTCTGCCCAACAAACGAAAAGTTATAATCTAATGTACAATAACTCCTATGTACTTGTATGTATGCCTTAGTTATCTTAGCTATGTTAATGTTTGATCATTGTAAAGAAAATATTTTTGCAATAGCTATTACACTAAGTTTAATATTACTGGAGAAATCATAATGTTTGGGTATGCACATAATTGGACTGTACAAATAGACTTAATTGCTGGAACTCATCCACGAAACATATGCTAACCAAAGATAAATTTATATACACCCACTTGCAAATAAAAAAAAAAATTGATAGTATATTGAAGGAAAAATCTAATATTGTTTTGGAGTACACAAGATTTGTCATATATTTAGACATATTAGTTACACCAATTGTTTCGTAAATAGACATCAATTCATAATTTGACACTACACAATCTCTTTATGTCTTTACCTCATCCAGGGAGAAGTCACAGAGTAACTTGGACTATGTATCTTTTAATCACATGACATTTATCTCATAAGTTTCACAATGCAACCAATTGTTGAGTTCATGAGATTTTGTCTGTAAATGAAAAAGATACCATGATTTTTGAGTCTATACATGGAATGGTTTTATATGAAATAGAGATAAATGCAGGAGAAATTATACTTTTTTTTAGTGTAAATACAATCAAATCATAAAATTTATTAAACAAGTATAACCGAGTGGTTTAATTAGTTTCGTCAATTATGACTATAGGACAGGCCACTTTTAAATATTTTCGAATACATACTGTCAATATAACGCCAAGCAGGTGCAATATCAGCAAATAGCCTAAAAACTTGTAGTAAATATTGAGAGAGAGAGAGAGAGAGAGAGAGAGAGAGAGAGGGTTAAAGGTACCCGCCTCTTGCCTGCTCGTCACCAACGACGAGGGGGGTTAGCCTTGCCAAGGTTGGCTACACAGAGTTGGTTGATCCTAGGTCTTGTGCTGACTGGTGTGCCGCATCAGTACTAACTTGATGCCACATCAATCTCAACTTAAATGAAAAGTATTTGGAGAGGCCACATTGAATTATGGTAGCTCAAAATGGAGGAGAAAATGACAATTAATTGATCATTTTTAAAATAACTTTTAGAGTTCGATTGCATTGGTTGAAATTTTCAACTAGTTTGTCGGTGATATAACTTCACTTGGTAGCGTGTTTTTTTCTTTTTTATTCCCGGTTTGATAGTGTGTTCATTTTTCCTTTTTCATAGAACCAATCCTGATAAAGTATACCGTGCGTGGTTTAGGTATTCACAACATCCTTTTGAACATCATTATTCTGAAAAGAAGAGTAATGCACAAATTTAATTAACAAAAATTGATATAACAAGGCAATGGGCTTTTTAAAGGCCCCATGCTTTTTTTTTTTTTTTTGTCAGTCCTACTCTATTTTTACTCTACACTCACTCTCAGACTTTTGCCCTGCCTCTTTCAGGGCGTGGGAGTCGAAACCCACTCCTGAAACATACGCGTCCCCACCCCATCCCCCTCTGAGAAGGTGGGGATTTGAACCCCTCACCTCCCCCTTCCATGTTGGAAGGGTGGCCACTGGGGCGAATCCCAGTGGTTAAGGTCCTGTGCTTGTTTGGGCGGCTAAGAAACGTGCATGATCTAAGCCGTCAGGTAAGAGAAAACCAATGTCAATTGTTGAACGGCAAAAAATCTCGACCGCGGGATCAATATGAATTGATGTCCACTATTGAATTTGGTATGACAATTTCATCTTGCCAAACCACACATCATCATCATCTCACTAATCATAGTGAAAAGGACACATTTGATTTTCTAGCTTTATTTTTGTGAAAAGTGATGGGAGAACAGTAACAACTTAAACACTATCAGATTAAAGTAATGGAATAAAATGATCTCCCCTCTTGTATAAACTTAATAGAAATTGATCGGTCCACCCAAAAATCTTCACTATCAATAAAATTGGGTGAGAAAAATTATTCTCTAGTAAATACAAGAGGTACATAGTAACAAGGACCTCAAGAATATCATTATTGGCAATACGCATAAACTTCATAACAAACCAACAGTAAATATGACCAAAAAACGCAAGTTTTGATCAACCCACAAAAAACCTGATGTATGGAGCTTCAAACGAAAATTAAATTGTTCAAATTCGAGAAGAGTTCGTCACAAACACGCTGACAAAATTTCAGCTCAATTGGACCATGAATCGATCTCCGATATTAGCTTGATGTATAAATCGGACTAATCCCAAAACCCCGAATTTTCCACTTTCTATTTTCTCTTATTACCGCATCTCTACTAACTTCTTTGTGGCTTGATTCAGTGATGGTTGTCCTTTGAAGGAATTTCTCAATCTCTATCTAGTTATGGCTTGATTCAGTGATGGTTGTCCTTCGAAGGAAGTTCTCAATCTCTATCTAGTTGTGTTCAATGTTCATGCTGCAAGTAAATCTACATGCAGTCCACATGTATATTTATGTGCAATCTACTTGTTTGATCTACATGCTGCATGGAGGAAAGGTATTCGTCCTTTCCCTTTTTCAATTGCACAGAACTTACCCCTTTCCTTTGTCAATTTCGGCATCTCCACCTTCCACAAATGCCTTGATTCTTACTTTGCTTAAGGTAATCCAAGGTGGCAAGCAATTTTGGCCAAGTATGGTATGACTCCATGCCATTACGGTTGAAGGAGAGAGAAAGACTAGGCTTCAAAAGGGCTTTCAAACCTAACATTCACAGCTGAAATGGGCCAAGGCTTCAAGTGCATATTAGGGCCTTATTAAAAAAACCACCTAATTGTTGCGAAAAGGCGAACGATCGAACAATAATATAGATAAAATAAGAAAATAAATTGGACACTGGATTTACGTGGTTCAGTCGTAAAGACCTACGTCCACGAGGAGAGCAGTAGCGAATTTCACTATAGATCAAGCGATATAAGGAAATTACACATTCAAGTCACTCAAACACTCTCTCAGTGTTTCTCAAACCCCAATTATACTCAATAATGCACACAGTGTTTAGCCCCGTAATTCCTCAAGAAATAATCTCTCAATCTCATGAAGGAATTACACGCAAATCTTACCACAAGATTTGATTGGCTTCAACACTAAACTTCCTTGGATGTAATTCACAAACAAGAACGACAAAGAAAATCCCTCCCAAGCACTCGACGACAAGACGGCGCTTCAAGACCAATTCTTCATGATCAACTGCGAAACACCAAGCACTCACGCGGCGCTTCAAGACAATTTGTGATCCATTTCTACCACCCACGGCCACAAGTCTATATATAAGTAAAACTCTTATTCTTTTGCCAACTTCTTATAGGATTTTGTTTCCTATCTAAAACGATTTTATCCAAAACATATCTTTATATATTTTAAACAAAATCCAAATCTAAGTCAAAGTTGAACTTTCCTATTTCAGCGGCCGAATTCTCCAACGCGGATTCAAACTTTAGGAAGTTGATCTTCGGATCTTCTTTACTCAATTTCGAACGTCCGCAACATATCCAATTCGGAATATTCTGAATTTTACATTGGACTCAAACTCGAGACATATTTTAACATAATTTGTATCACAATGACTAAAAAGTCTTGTTTAAATTTTGAGTCAGGTCGCATATCGATGAGGTTCATAAAATTGCGTGGTTTTATCTAAAAGTTATCTCTAATTTTCAAATGGAAGAATGTGGTTGAAGAATAAGAATGTGGGATTATCCAATTTAGATGTTTTCATTTAGTCATGACATTTTTTTTTTGTTAGAAACTATTCATAACCTTTACAATAGCCATAACATTTATACAGATTAAGGAGTAATTTGATATTCTAATCTTACAATTATGATTGGCTAAAAAAAAAAAAATCAAACAATTTCTAATTTTCCTTATGGACTGAGTTTTATCTTTCCATTTAGAGGGATGCTTTAAAGGGTTTTTTTTTTTTTTTTTATCAACAAATGTGTAAAAATTAGGAAGATGGTCCATGAAAAGTCAAGAGTTAATTTCAACTAATGGTCAACATTATTTGCAAATTTGTGTAATAGGCTAAGTCAAGTCTAATATATAAATATATATGTATGTGTGTGTATATATCTAACATTGCTGTTTTATTGAGTTTTTTTTTTTTTTTTTGGGTTAATTTAGAATGTCACATTATTCTGAAATTTAAAGTGAATAGAGATAAAAAGTTTCTACTTGATTATGGCATTAAAAGAAGAATATCAAACAAGGTCTAATTTACGACATGAATGAAGTCTCTATTTGGCACATAAGAAAAACTTGCGAACAAAGCAATGAGTCCGAATGCAAGGTCGTGCAAAAAAGCACAAAAGTGAACACTAAGATTGTTCCTTACACAACTCAAAGCAAAAAGCACAAATAAGGAAAAGGTAAAGCGCCTTAACATGCAGAGATCTTAGTCTAAACTTTTATTTTCCATGACACACTTATTAAAATTATCATTTCCAAGAAAGTAGCCACTCATTATCACCAACATAACATGATTGAAAATGCAATAATGTGAATAGACTTTAGATAGTGGGGTGTTCCATCTCCTTTTTGAGTCCCACCTTTAATAAAGATGCTCTATAAAAAAGCTAAAGAGACGAAAGTGTTAAGCATTCGTAAATGGCTTAACATAAGAAGCATCACAAGCAAGAGTTTTTTGCTACGATGTGGAAATAAACCAATAGATTAATGACAAGCCAAGTTGGTATTTTCAATTTTTGCAGCTGACATCGCTTCTGTTTTGTTCTATGCCTCTTTCGTGGTGATTTTATCATTGGCAAATTTGTGTAGTAGTCTTGTTACAAACGGGTCGTGTTCGACCTACCAAGAATGAAAAGGACAATAATTAGACTCTGAATTAATGATTTAAAGGTGGTTCTCAATCTCCTGTAATTTTTTTTTTCTCTAGATGGTCCCAATGTACTAGAATCTCTGCCTTTTCTTCCTCAAAAGTCCCGGGTATCATCAACAATTGATGGAAAATCCAGATTCGATGAAGCCCCTACCTTCCGCGAATGCCTTGATTCTTATTTTGCTTAAGGGTGTCCAAGGTGGCAAGGAATCATGACCAAGCATGATATGATTCCATGCTTATTATGAAGGGGGGGGGAGAGAGAGGCCGGGCTTCACTAGGGCTTTCTGACCTAACCTTTAGAACCGAATTGGGCCAAGGCTTCGCATGCATCCTAGGGCCTTATTAACAATCACATTAATTCATACTGTGATGGTTCAAATTTCTTGAAATTTTGAGTTGGGATCCAGTTCACAAAATTCTGTGGTAGTATCGAAAAAATCCTTAATTCCTAAGTGTGGAAGAATGCCTTTAAAGAATGAGAACGTGGGCCTATTCAGCTTGGATGTTTTTGTTTAGTCACAACATTTTTTTTTTTTGTTGAAAATTAGTCATGACCTTTACAAATAGTCATAATAAATATATAGATTTGAGTAATTTGACACTCTAATGTTATAGTTATGGTTGGCAGAAAAATTAAATAATTTCAAATTTTCCTTATGAACGGAGTTTTTTTTTTTCTCACTTAAAGGGATGATTTTAACGGTTTTTTTTTCAACAAATGTGTGCAAACTAATGGCAACATGAATTAGATATAAGGCTCTAAGTTAGCCCAAGTCTAATATGTCAATAGGGAGGACATCGTCGAAAATTGTTGTTCAATAAACATATATAACACGGCCATTTCACATTTAATTGAGTGTTTTCTTTATTGTTGATTTACGTTACTCTGAAATTTAAAGTGAATACAGATACAAGTTTTCAATTGATTATGGCATTAAAGGAAGAATATCAAAGAATATCTAATTTATAACATGAATGAAGTCTCTATATGGCAAATAGGAAAAACTTACCGACAAAGCAGTGAGTCAAAGGGCAAGGCCTGCAAAAAAGCACAAAGCAGTAAAGCTCCTTAACATTTGCAGATCTTAGTCTATACTTTTGTTTTCCACGGCAGCCATGCATTATCTCCAAAATCCCATAATTAAAGATGCAATAATTTGAATAGACATTAGATAGTGGGTTGTCCCATCTCCCTCTTGAGTCCACTTTTAATAAAGGAAAAGGTAAAGTGCCGTAACATTCAGAGATGTTAGTCTATACTTTTGGTTAGCACAAAATCCTTATTATAATTATTATTTTCAAGAAAGCAGCCATGCATTATAACCAGAATCCCGTGATTAGAGATGCAATAATTTGGATAGACATTAGAGAGTGGTGTCTCATCTCCCATCCTAGTCTACCTTTATTAAAGATGCTTTATAAAAAAGCTAAAAGGACACATTGACTATTTGTGAATGGCTTGGCCTAAGGAGCATCAAAAGCAAGCCATTTTTGCTACAACGTGGAACCAAACCAATAGATTAATTATTAAAAAAAAAATGGATAGCCGTCGGCAATTTTCATTTTTGCCGTTGAAATCACTTCTGTTTTGTTCTGTGCCTCTTTTGTGGTGAGTTTGTTCTAGTGCACTTGTCTAATAGTCTTGTTTTAGATGGGTCCGTCGCTTGCTAGTGGGGGTGTTTGGGCTTGCTTCTATTCATTGCTATTGGTAGATTCAGTCATGGACTCTTGATTTTGGATCTTGAGACTCCATCGTCGAACCTTGTTTAAGTCAAGCATTGAGCTGAAAAATTTGGTGATTTGGCGCTTTAGCCGCTCGAACAAGCAAAGACACCATTTGTATCAACAAACAGCGATATTTCATGTAACCTCAGTCCATGTCACATCATCACTGCTACACGTAGGACAACCAAGTATGATTGGACTACCATATCAAATTAATTAAGTGAAACTTGGCTGAAATGACTCAATCACAATTTTCCTTGAAGGATTAAGATTACATTAATACAATTAAAAGGTTTAGGACTCATTGATGAAAATAGAAGATTCCTCTATATGTCTCGATCTTGATCATGAAATAATCTTAACCTTGTATGTTTCTTATTTTCTCAAGTAAATTGGCAATTTGAGCTTGTCAATTTTGATTGTATATTTTATGTCCTCCCTTTGTCATGAACCTTTTATTTCCATATGTTAAAATCTCCACCACCAAAATAATTAGATAGAGTAGTATTTGCACAATATTTGGGTTCAACACATATAATTTGGGTCTCATGTGAAAATCACATAACACAAAGTTAGATCATTTGGGCTTATGAGGACTAGGCTCATCCAACTAAAAACCCCTTTTTGTTTCTTCAAAATTTGGCTATGGCAACAAGGAACATCTTTTCTGTTCTTAGTTTTACAATTGCTCGAGTTGAAGAAGCTCATCTTTTTCGAATACTCCTATTTTTTAAATTGTATTGTCAGCTTAGTCTAAAGTTCTAAATAAGCTTGTGTCTGGCGAGGTGCCAATCAAGGTAAAAGTTTATAAATTTTACGCACATATTGTTTGAATGTAATCGGGAAAGAGATATATTACAGCTGAAAAAATTGATTCATAAAATTGGTTTATAAAAGTGATGTGAATTGATTGATAAGACTATCACGTTGTTTTGTCAATCATTTCCAAGTGCATTATTCTTAGTAGGGTTCAATTAGCAAGCAAATTTGAATAGGATCTTCCATTTTTCAAAGTGGTGATGGGGCCATCTTATACGAAGAGATTCATGGAAAGATCCCAAGCTTAATTCATTAGTGGCATGCTTCAAATTTGAAAAGTGGCCTCTTGTTTTAGTTTGTTTTTAGCTCGAGTTTTCACTTTGTTTGCTTTTTCCCTTATCCTTGTGGCTAAGACTTGAGATTATATTATGTACCCAATGCATAGTCTAAGAGCACAAATTTTCCGATGCCTGACGTCGTCAACTTATACAAGGGTCGATTATGAAAGAGTGACTAAAATAGGTTCGGAAAATGCAATAATTCGAATAGACATTTGCTATTGGGGTGTCCCATCTATCTCCCTCTCGAGTCCACCTTTAAAAAAGGTACTTTTTGAAAAAAGTTAAAACAATCAAAGGATGCAAGTACTCGTGGACAATCAATGTTTGTCCATTAGCGATGAGGGAAAGGATGGAGACTAGAAATTGTCGGTGGTCACTGTTCAAGCAAAGGAATAATATTGCAGAAAATCATCCATCTCATCACTGAAGAAACCTATCGGTGTTTAGCTGAGGCCTAAGCCAAGGATAAGTCACTGAGCTCCATTATCTGTGTTAGAAATATTTAAAATATTTCCTTTGAAGATGAAATGACTAAAGATGGTGTTGACGAAGAAATTACTGAAAATGAGATGACTAAAAATGACGGCATAAAGGAATAAAAACTAAGAGTTAATTTGATTCATTGTTTCTTGATGACTTAGGAAATATCCTATGTCTCTAAAATTTTATACCAGTCTCCTCTTTCCACCTCTTGGTTTGTCTCTTTGTTAAAGTTCTAAATGGTTGGATCTTTGAATCTCAGCCGTCAATAATAAAATATTTCATATAAAAGTTGCTGTATTTCCATCACCAAAATCTAAAGATCATCGTGTCAAGAACCAAAATCTAACTTGCTACAAAACGAATATGTAATTCACAGTTATAAAGACTTATCACATATTTCTCTTTATTACCCTTGAATTAAAACAACATATACACTTTTTTTTTAGATCCTCGGAACATACCCTTGTCGGCTTACATCGATTTGGGGTCTCATGGCTTCCGCAATGGATCTACAGCGTCTATACCTCGGGGAAAACTAGTTCAGCAACTCACCGTCAGAGCCCACATTATTGTAGCCCATTTATTCCAATAAATTTGGAGTTAGACCCCCTTGGTGAAAAGGCTTGCTGTTCTTAAAATAAATCATAATACTGTACTGCCATTTAAATTCACCGAAGAGGAAGAGTGTGAAAATGACTTCAAGTCACCGCTAATACAATTGGCATCTGACACCAAGGACCATGTTGTATTACTTATTAGTGTGTCCATCTTCACTTTTCCAGTACCAAACTTTGACTTTCAAACAATGATACGAGAGATTAAATCTGTCAAAGAAAATAAAATTGAACTTTTTGTCTTGCAAAAAGGGATAGCTCTCAAAGAAGATCACAATATATTTCACTTATATTTCTATCCGCATCTTCTTATTAGGAGTGATGTTTCCCAGTAGATATGTTTCAAAACAAAAATTTGGAATTTGCTTTGTCAAAATCGATTTCCTATTTTTAAAATCATGAATTGAAGTGGTTGACCTATAATGGCTTGGAGCCACATTAGCTAATTCTAGGGTCGATCTAGGAATAGCCTCTCTCCGTTTTATTTATTTATTTATTTATTTGATTGCTCTATCATATTTATTACTTTTGCAAAAGTTTTCTAATAGGAAATCGGCCTACTTGTGTTGGTTTGTCAACCTTATTATTTCTACAAAAGTTTTCAATTAAAAGACTCGTTGGGTTTGGTTTTGAGCCAATTCAAAACTAGTTCTACTCGATGACTGACCTTAAAATCGCTTCTACTCAAGAACCAAGCTTGAAACCAATTTGAAACCGTTCTAGCTAGGAACCGGTCTTCCCAAGAAGAACCCATCAGTTCAAGGCCTAGAATTGGAAAGCAATTTGGTTAAGGCCAATCCCCAAATTTTACCCAAACACTGAATTGATTCTCGTGTAAATCAACTTGAAATTAGTTGGTTAAGACCAATTAAGTTTGATTCCGTAGTTGAACTGACTTGGTTGCTCACCCCAACTCCTTATCATTAAAATGTCGAGAATATGTGATTGGCTCTATTCAAGAAAATTGTAGTGGGGTTCACCCTCATCAATATTATGCAAATCAATCACCAGAAGAAGCAAAACCATACCATTTAACTAGAGACTATCTTTTCTTAAGAAATTATGCAAAATGAATAATACGCTTATTTTTTACTTTAAAAGGTTATACTTATTTAACATCTCTAAATTTGCAATTATTGAATATCAACAATTATAATTATATGTTTACATTGTCATATTTTTAAAAATAATATAGAATGCATAAGACACTTATTATTTACAATAAAAAATTATGCTTACTTAACCCATTAAGTTGGCCCACCGAATTGGGGTGGTAGGGATTTCCACCTTAGGAAGTCCACGTGTAAATTATATGTTGGGTTAAAGCCACCTTCACTAGCTTAAAGCCTAGTCTTAACTAGTCACGGGCTCGCAGGATATATCATGAATTACTAGGGGGAATGAGTCTCCATGCCTATATCCTTACATTATAAAAAAAACACATGCTTACTTTATGTGGTAATTTTCTTGGGGTTAATATCATGAAAAACCAAAAACTGATACATATGTGACAAATTTATCACAAATTAATTTTTTTACTATAAAAAAACCCAAAACTGATAAATATGTGACAATTTTGCCCCGAGCTAATTTTTTACCACTAAAAGTCTCAAATTGCAAATTCACCCCAAACTACACATATGATAAATTTATCATTCATTAGTTTTCGTTTAATTTTATTATTAAATTGTTGATATGCACCTGCATGACATGTGGTAGTTGACGAGTATACTAATTTTGGGTTTTATCCTTTATTTGTTATATGTATACTAGTTAATCTACTATAATGGAGGTATATTTGTTTTGGCGGTCAAAATATTAGTTTGGAGTTAATTTGTCACAAGTGTATAATTTTGAGATTTTTGGTGATTAAATGTATACCGGTTTAGGGTTTTTCATAATTAAAATATTAGTTTGGGGTAAATTTGTTATAGGTGTACCGGTTTGGGATTTTTCATGATTACAAATATTAATTTTTGGTAAATTTGTCACATATGTATCGATTTGAAGTTTTTCATAATAAAAAAAATTAGTTTATGGTAAAGTCATTAAGTGTGTACAAGTTTGAAATTTTTCGTGGTATTAACCCTAATTTCATATGCATTATTCCTCGTAAACTAGGAAGTTATTATGCAAAAGGTCCTCATCAACTTAATTACAAAGAGGAAGTACCTCATGACTTTATTTAGTTATTACATTTTTTTGGTTAGAAAATTAGGGTAACCTTTTTAAATAGTCAGAATATATATGAGCAATTTGACATTCTAATCTAATGATTATAGTTGGTAAAAATTTAGAAGACTTCAAATTTTCTTTATGAATCGATTTTTTTTTTTTTGTCTTTTTTCCACTTAGAGGGAGATGTAAGGGGCTTTTTGTCAATAATTTTGTGAAAAATTGAAAGATTGTACTTACTTTCAACTAACAATCAAAACATTAATTGGATATATGGATCTAGGTTAACCCCAATTCTATTACGTCAATAAACAGAACATTATATAAAATTGCTATTCAGTATATAAAACAATAAAATTAAACTTCTTTTTTTTACTGTAGCTTAGTTATAATGTCACTTCTACATTTTTCACATGATTTTATTGACTGCGCAAGAAGCGGGTTAATTGCCATTTGTCCGTAACCGATGGTGGAAAGAACGGAAGGATGGGTCAGGACTAGTGCATTAGCGGTGGAAAAAATGAAAGGACCATTTGCAGTGGCAAAGGATGAAAGGATGGATACCTACTCAACGTTTGTCTATTTAGGCGGAGAAAAGGACACCGGTGATGGTGACTAGTCTAGCAAAAGTAACAAAAATGCAGATAATCATCCATTTTTATACCCAATAAATTGACTGATTTTTGGTTAAGGCCTAAACTAAGATTTGGCTAACAAGCTCCATAGTCTGTACCCATCTTCTCTTTTTTCGTCATGGTTTGGATCTTAGCTAAGATTCTAAATTGTTGGATCTTTGCAGAAAATCAAATGTTCCGGTGAAAAGTTGTTGTGTTTCCATCGCCAAAATTTGAAGATTGTTGACATGTCAAGAACCAAAATTGGACTTACTGGGAAAAGAAAAATTAATGCTAAGGCATTAAGACCCGTCATGTATTTCTTTCCGTCACCCTTTATTATAAATGACACTCACCCATGGAGCCCCCTTATTCCAAGAGCTAGACCCCTCGGTAGATAGGCTTCAATGTTCAAAAGAAAAATTATTGTACTGTCCTAGTAAAAAAATCACCATAAACTACAGAGGAAGAGTGTAAAGAAGGACTTCACGTCGCGGCTAAGACAACTGCCATTTGACACCAAAGGCCATGTTGTACTACGCGTCAGTGTGTCCATCTTCACTTACCACTACTGAACTTTTACTACGAAAAAATGTTACCAGAAAAGCAGCAATTTCCCTTGTAGTGGGGGATGGGGAGAGAATAAAGCTTTCGGTAAAAATGAGATGAACTTTTTTTTTTTTTTGGTAAAGGTAATAATTTTATAGAGCTTGGACAGAATTACAAAAGATCGGATCCAAAACCTACACTCTTAGCCGATTGGCAAAAGTGAAGGGGAACCGATAAAAAAGGACAAGGGCATTAACCCGCTAGGAAAACACGAAGAACAACTAGGAGCACCGGCAAAGGATGGAACCACCGAACCTCCAGTCGTCAACCTCAGAATGCGGAACGGAAATGAGAGACAACAAGTAGTGTCTAAGGATCAGATCCACTAAGAAACACCACCGGATCGAAACCCCATCCTCTTTGAAGTCTTTTGTTCCTCGGAGAAGGAGAGACATTCTTAAAGGTGATGGCTTTGTCTATAACCACCTTTATAAGGTAATTTTCGAGTGCCGGAACCACAAGGGATTCACCTGTAAATATGATTGCATTCCTTTTCTTCCAGATGAGATAGCAAAGGGCTCCGAAGGAGAACCGAACTATTCTATGATAGAAGTCATTACCGGTTAGGAACTTCCGAGCCCAAGAGAGCACCTCATTCCAGCATCGACTTTTCCAAGGAAGGTTGCATCTGGCGGCCCAGAAGAAGGCCAAGGAAGCCGAGATGCGACATCCAAAGAAAAGATGGTCTCTCGAATCAGGGACTTCGCTGCAAAACGCACACACATTGAAGTCAATACGACCATAGGATAGAAGCATGACCTGTGTGGGAAGCCTATTCTTCATAATAAGCCAAAGAATGAACTGGTAACGAGGGGTTATGGCGTTGTCCCATATTAAAGGCGCCCAGCTAACCAGAGTTTTCCTGGCTCTAATAAGGTTCCATGTCGATGATACCAAAAATGAACTCGATGGATGGCCGCACCAGGTAAATCTATCAATGTTCAAAGACAACTCTGGAAGAGATATGCCCCATCTCAGCAAGAACTCCTTGAAGGGCAGGCCCAACGGAGTGAATAAGTCAGCAACAACAGCATGATCGGGGATATGAAGGCTGCTTCTGAACGATGGAGGCACGAATGCATCAAGAGGGCCACACGGCAGCCAATAATCATGCCATAAGGACACAGAGAAACCGTTTCCAACCTTCCATCTAAAGGAGCTTCGGAAATTACTTCTAAGTTGGAGAATTTTTTTTCCAAGACCAGGAGCATGTTCTGGGTTGAGACGCAATCCAGAAATTCTTCTTAGCTAAGAAGATGGAATGGATCCATTGACACCATAGCGATTCCCTATCGGAGAAGAGGATCCATATAAATTTTACCATTGAAGCTTTGTTGCAATCCTTGAGGTTTCGAATACCCAAACCACCTTCAGTTTTTGGAAGACAAATATCTTCCCATGCCACCTTAGCTCCACCTCGGCCAAGGGCCGTTCCTTTCCATAGAAACTGTCTCATGATTCGTTCAATATTAACTAGCACCGAAGAAGGAAGAGTAAATACACTTGTCCAGAAAGATTGGATGGCATAAAGCACCGATCGGATAAGTTGTAATCTACCCGCAAATGATAAGAATCGATGAGCCCAAGATTGGATTCTAGCAGTGATACGATCCGTCAAGACAATGCAGTCAATTTTATTCAGCCTAGAGGAAATAATATGGACTCCCAAGTACCGGACAGGGAGCTTACCTTCTTGAAATCCGAATGTCCTGAGGATTCTATTCCGAATGGAGAGATCACCACCAGATATAAGGATCTCGCTCTTACTTTTATTTGGAAAGAGACCACTCCAAGAGGAGAAGATGTCAAGGCTTCTCTTTAACATGGACACCGAAGACCAGTCCGCTTGGCAGAAAAGGAAGACGTCATCGGCAAAGAACAAATGAGACAATCGAGTCGGTTTACACCTCCAGAAGTATTTGAAGTCGCTGTTCATCGTGCGGGATACCAACACTCCGGAGAAAACTTCCATTACTAAGGTAAATAGGTATGGGGACATGGGATCTCCCTGTCTGAGGCCTCGCCCTCCCGGAAAGAAACCATGGAGATCACCGTTAATGGCTATTGAGTATCTCGGCGTCCGAACACAAGCCATAACTAATTTGATAAATTCTTCCAGGAACTGGAAGGCAAAGAGGACACTTTCCAAGAAGTCCCAATCAACAGTGTCATAAGCCTTGTGAAAGTCTACCTTAACTGCACACTTAGGAAGATACGGATGAAGATGGAAACTCGCGAAAAGTTCTTGGGCAAGGAGAATGTTGTCCCTAATTCTCCTACCTTTTACAAATGCATTTTGAGATTGACTCACCACATCATTTAACACGACGGCTATTCGATTAGCTAGAATCTTAGTAATAACTTTATAGATGGTATTACAACATGCAATCGGTCTGAAATCCGAAACGGCACTTGCATTAGGAATCTTAGGCACAAGAGCAAGGATTGTCGCGTTTACCTCTTTAAGGAGTCTCCCGGATTGGAAGAAGTCACGAACAGCCAGCAACACCGAGGGGCCAACAATCTCCCAGTTAGATTTAAAAAACTCCACAAAGAAGCCATCCGGACCCGGGGCCTTGCCCTTTGCAAGGGAGAATAATGTGGACTTGATCACTTCATCCGAGACTGGTTCATTAAAGGCACGAATCTGGTCGTCATCAAGAGGTTGTCGGATAACATGTTTCAGCTCTTCTTGAGACGGCTTAGATAAAGCCTCATGCGGGGATAGCAAGGAAGAGAAGAAATTAATAAACACCTGAGGCAGCACCGAAGTGTCAAATATTATAGCCCCGGAGCGATCTTTGATGGAAAGAATTCTATTGATGAGCTGCCTCCTTTTCACCGAGTGGTGAAAGAATTTCGTGTTTTTATCCCCTTCTTTTAGCCATTGAATTCTCGATTTTTGTCGGTAGAAGGACTCCTCTTGATTCCTCAGTTCAACAAAGACCCGGCGACAACACCTCTCCCTTTCGGCAAGATGAAGATTCATTGAGTCAGATTGAAGGTCAATTTGAACGGCACTAAGGGCCTCTCTTGCCTCTGATGCTCTTCCTGAGATCTCCGAGAAAGCTTCCCGATTGAGGAGCTTGAGGCGAGCCTTCAACATCTTGAGTTTGGATACTAGTTGAAACATAGGAACCCCTCTGACCGACGTATTCCAAACCTGACAGACAATGGTTTTGAAGTCCGGGTGATCCTCCCAGAATACGAAGTACTTGAAGGGCTTACTTGTGCGAGGCGGTTGAAGAACTTTAACCACCATCGGTGAATGATCGGAGATGCCTGGGCTAAGGAATGCCGCCTCAGAAAATGAGATGAACTTTTTATCCTGCGAAAAGGGTAAAATTGCCACATTTATTTCACTGGTCGATCCTGGAACTAGCTTGAACTGCCTGGAACCAACCTAAAACCGTATCAATGAGTTCCAACGCTGGCTTAGGAATGCACCTACTTTTTTTCTATTTCATTTTTTATTAAATTATTCTTTCATATTCATTATTTTATCAAAAGTTCTCAATTAGGACGCCATGCTGTATGTTTATGTTGGAATAGTCAACCTTATTTTTTTGCAAAAGTTCTCCGTTAAAAGACTGGTAGGGTTTGGTTTTGAATCAATTCAAAACTGGTTCTAACCAATGATCGGCCTTGAAATCGATTCTACTTGATAATTAGCCTTGAAACATATTAAAAACCATTCTAGTTGGGAACTAATCTTCCTAAATAGAACCGATTAATTCAAGGCCAAGAATAGGGAACTGAACTCAAATTTGTATGAGGAAATCAAATCAGTCTCAATATGAAAATACTTGTCAATTCGATTTTCTGTTGAACTAGCCCAATTATTCATCCTTACTCCCTAGTCATTAAGATATTGTAAATATGCGAGGTTTCTATTTAAGAACATTGCAGTCGACTTTCCATCCTCGTCAAATTTATGCAAATCAATCACCAAAAGAAGCAAAACCATATCATTTAACTAGTGCTTGTCTTTTCTTAAGAAATTATTCATAATGCAAAATACAATTATTTTTTACAATAAAAGATTATAATTACTTAACATCTCTATCTTGCAATCACTGAATATCAACAACATGATAAATTACTATTAGCATTGTCATTTAAAAATAATTATACATAATGCAAAATACACCTTATTTACAATAAAGATACTATGCTTAACCAAAAAAATCAGTGCAATTGATTGGGTTGTTAGGAATTTCCAGTTCAAGAACAAGATGTCACCCATTTAAATCCTACAAACTACTTGTAAACTGCTTCATGATAGAGCCATTTTTCCTAGCCAAAAGCCCGAGATTAGTCTCAATGTCTGTATCCTTGGATTATAGAAAAAATGCTTAATTTATGTGGTCATTTTTTAAAATGCTTTAACACTTGTAAATGCAAAAAGGTCTTAATCAACTTAATCACAGAGAGAAAGTACCTAATGACTTTAATTAGTCATAAGATTTTTAGATAAAAATTCAAGACACACAAAGTTAGGAGTAATTTGACTTTCTATTATAACAATTAAGTTTGGCAAAAAATAACTTCTTCTTCCTTGAGATCCGAGTTTATTTTTTCATTTTTCACTTAAAGGGATGATTTGAGGGGTTTCTATCGACAAATCTGTGAAAGCTTTCAACTAACAGTCAAAACATTAATTGGATTAACTGATCTAAGCTAACCCAAATCAATTATGTCAATAAATAAAAACATTACAAAAATTGCTATGCAATATATAAAACGATAACATGGCTATATTACTTTTTAAAACTATTTCGATTTGTATATCATTTTGACCTTTAAACTTTCAAATTTTTTTCCTGTAGCTTAATCCTAATGTTGCTTCTATATTTTAACATGGTTTCAATGACCTGCACCGGGAGTGGGTTCAGCACCGGTACCTAATCAATGTTTGTCCGTTAACTGCGGAGGAAAGGATGAAACGATCGATAAGGACCAGCACTTGGCGCTGGGAAAAGGAAGAAAAGGACCATTTGCAGTGGGAAAGGACAGAAGGATGTATACCTGATCAATATCTGTCCATCAGCGGTGCAGGAAAGGATGGAGACATGGACATTGGCGATGATGACTGGTCGTGTAAAACAGCAATAATGCAGAAAATCATCCATTTCTAATTTATGTACTCGAGAAATTGACTCGTGTTTTATTAATTCCTAATAAGCTCCGTAGTTGATAACCGTCTCCTCTTTCTTCCTCGTGATTTGGTTCTTTGCTAAGGTTCTAAATTATGGAATAACTGGTACTACATCTGCTTAACAATAATTCCAGCAAAAAAATTGTTGTGTTTTCTATCACCAAAATCTGACTTACTGGGGTGGGAAAAAAAAATGCTTAGGTATAAACACTCATCATATAATTCTTTCCATCACCCTACCCTTTATTAAAAATAATACACATTATTGGAGCCCCTTAATTCCAATAAATATGGAGTTAGACCCCAAGGACCAGCTTATCCTATTCGGATCAGATCTCGAGTTCAGTCACTTTGTCATTCTCTTCTAGGATTTAGAAAGTGGAGCATAACGGGTTTTAGCAACGTTATGCCAAAGATGTAATTTTTGGAACACGAGACAAAAAGGGTTCATAAGCTAATTTGACCTCATCATTTTATCAAATTATATTATGCTATGCTGGATTAAATCATGGTTTTTAGAGAAACTTGCACGTAGTAGTTATCCAAATGGCTCAGCATGCTGCACATTAGTATCCAAATCTCTTTCTAGTCATATTAATTATTTGCCGCAACCTACCACCGCCATCAAAATCAGTTCATGTTCGCAGCAATCTTGCTCTTGAGAATGCACTTCCTGCTTTCACTGACCGCATTCAAGAACGTGAATCGCCGAGCGAATCTCGTTATAAGAATTTGTTTGAGGAGTGAGAGTGTACTCTAGACTGAGATTGACGGTGGCCGAGACTGACTGGCTCGATTCTGGCATGCCGCTTTGCAAAGTCGTTGCACCTCCAAGTTCGTTGATGCATTGTCGCAAACACATTGAGCGCAATGCGAACTCATCCTTCAAACAAGGAGTAGAAGAGACTTTCCCAGCGAGGGCGGTGGATGGGAATCTAGGTCCTGCTCCACAGGCGAATTGGGTAGTGAAGATGAAGAGGGTTTGAAGGAGAGACGCGGCATCATTTGGCACGCATGGACGAGCTACGCCAGCTAAAACATTACCTTCCTAAATGCGCTAATTCGGTGCTTCATCATCATCCTCATCTGTCCATCACCGTCAACCTCCATTAATGAAAGCACTCGAGCGACCTCAGATCTACATTGCGCGATCTCATATGTGATGCACGCAAGCTTAAGTGAGGTGTCGCACCTCAATCTCAGGAGGTGACGGTGGCTGCAACATCTTCTAAAAACAACAAAAAGCTAGGGCTTCTAGGGAAGAAGATGAACAGCGAATTAAGAACATTTTGAGAAATAGAAAAAATAATAGAAAAAGAGAAAATGAACAAAAATGAAAAAAGAAGAAGCAAAACATATCTTTTTGAATAAAGTTGAACAAATTATGTCACTCACCATCAACATAGGACGACTAATAATCACTAGGCGCTACATCAAAGATTTTCAGCCCCTATTAATCATAAGGATTACAAAAGAATTTACGTTGTTATTTATGATTAAATTAATCAAATTAAAAATTTTAAGATCAATTAGATAATTTCTCCATTAAAATTGAGTTAAGAAATTGATTTACATCCCAAATTGGTACTTCTAGACAAAACTACATGTCACGTGGGCGAGGATTCAAGTCAGATCTTTTTTTTTTTTTTTTTTTTTTTTTAATATTGACAGCTGGTCTTTTGTTACTATGCGGGCCTGGCTTTCGTTACTTTTTCAATTTTCTCATGTGTAATCAATTTGAGCATTCGAACAAAATGAAAATTCAATTTGTGCATTACCAGGGAGGCTCAGACATGGGTGGTGGTGACCGGTCAACTAAAAATAATAATATAATGCAGAAAATCATCCATTTCTGTTACCTCGCTGTTCATAAGTCCACCAATCCTATTCATGTCCTGATTGAGGTCTTATTTAATTTTTATCTTCTCCCAGTTTCAATTGGAGCAATCCGTTATCAAGTTTTCGGCTACCCAAGGAATTAACTAATGTCTGGTTAAGGCCTTGACCATGGTTAAGTTACCGAGCTCTTTTACACTTAAATTGATCGCTCTTCCCTCTCCTTCCTCCAGAGAAAATATTGGGTACCCTAACAGTGCCATGCAATCGGTGCCCTGAACGATTCATTGCGTGACACATGTCCGGGTGTCAGTTCACGTCATCCAATTCTCCGTTTCAGTGGTTCTGTCTCTCTCCTCTCTCTCCTCACGAATAAATAGGGGCGGGCTCGGCTTGGCTCAACTCGGCTCGCTGCAGAAGAAAAGACAGGTCATGACTCCCGCCCAAAAGATTTCTCTCTCCTCAGTTAAATTTTCTGCAATTTTCTCTCTCTCTCACTTTCTCTCTCCTCGCAGAAGAACAAACAGAGAACGATCGAGACCTGCTTTCTCTCTCTCTCCCCTCCGCATCCGCTGGTTGCTTCCATCGCTCCCACGCTGAGGCCGACGCCGCCGACGCTCCTCCTCCTCCCTCTCGCGACGTTCGCTCTGCTCTCTCTTCCCCCCTCCCCGAAGTCGTGCCTCTCTTCCAGCGAAACGCGATGCCGACGGTCCTCCGCCTCCGCCGGTTGCCTCCGTCGGCATCGGAGTCCGTCGCCCCCGTCTCCTCCGCCTCCGCCTACGCGCCCGACGCCAACGCGTCGAATCACGACGGCGAAAATGGAGGAGAGAGAAACGACGAAGCAGAAGACGGAGACGAAGAAGCAGAAGCGCACGCACTCGGGGTTCTGGACATGGGTCGTCGCGTCGGTCGCGTTCCAGCTCGCCCTCGTCTACCTCCCAGGAACCTCCGCTTGTCCACTCGCCCCGAGGTCACCACCGCTCTCACCAGCATTGGCCGCCGTAACGCCGCCTCTCTTCGCTCCGTCGATCGATTCCCGATCCCCGATCCCCCGCCCCCTCCTCCCTTGAAATCTTGGAGGTCCATTTTCCGATACGATTTCTGGTTTTTCTTGTTTGTTTGTGCCGCCTGCAGTTGGCGAAGGCTACTGGTTGAAGCAGTCGGTGATGTCTCTCTGTCACGCCCCGATCCTCAGGCATGCGCACATCCCTTAACTTTTGGTCAATTTTTAAAATGCGATATCCCAAGACTATGTATCGCCGACCCTTTCATTTATATATATGCACATGCGGAAGCAGTTATAATTCCCCAGACAATAAAATAATGGGATAGAAAAGCAGGCCATATATTATTCTTACTGAAAATTCACAACTACATCTTTTTACATGCATCTCATAGTATTCTACAATACTATATATACGCAACTCTGGTCTAACGTCTATTCATATGCACACAAGGTCTGACAAGACAGGACGGGATCTCAGTCTTCATCCGGGTCGTACTCGGGGTTATCCTCAGGGTCCTCCTCCACGTACTCCTCTTCGGGTTCCTCAACAGGGATCTCCTCATCAAATTCATGCTCCTTAGGCTCCTCATCCAGGTCCTGAAATGGTTATTCAATAACCACTGAGACAACGTCTCAACAAGTTCTACCCCCTAAGACCCGATTAGAAAACTAATACACTTTAAGGCTACCTATGCACAACGTGAGTCAGAGGACTTACCTTGGCCTCAGATTCCACCTGCATATTAGCACAAATCAAATAGGCACCCAAGCAATAACATCACAGATCGAAACATCGATCTAATCGACTTAGTCGATTATATGCCAACAAGACCACTCACGGTCATTTCCATTCAGTCAATCAATTGATATCATACGATCCACACATCTATCAATTCATATCATCTATTAAACCATACCATCTATTCATCCATCAATACAATTATGGCTCGCACAAGCTGAATTGGATGCAATGCTCTCACAAGCTGATATAGATGGTAGCTCGCACAAGCTGATATATGGATCGTTGCTCTCACAAGCTGATAAACGATCATTGCTCTCACAAGCTGATAAATATATAAACCAATTGCTCGCCAAAGTTGATAATTCAATAATAACCCAACTCATACCTCAATTCAATCAATCAATCAATCCAATCGATTCAAACTGGTCATACAAACCAATTACGGTGCTAAAAGCCCAACACCGGGTATTTTCAAGTTAAATACCACAACTTCATCAATTTCACACAATTCCACACTTTTGGAATTATTAACCATAATCACCAATTACTCAATTTCTCAATTTAAACATACAATTAACACAAACCTACCGCTTCTCACGCGATCACTCGAAATTCTAACGACCGCCATCTACCAATCAATCATTTAATCTCAATAAATTCCAAATCAAATTAGGGTAAATCCCTAAAACATCACAATTTATTTAATTCCATGCAACGTAGAGCTCAAATAAATAAACGAACTACGCCACGACGATCAGCACGAGATTTCTATTGTCGTCGGCCATCTCAATCTTAATTTCCGAAAAATAATTAATTAATAAATATTAAAAATTCAATTTAGCACAAAATAAAGCCCAATTAAATAAACGGACTTCACCACGGTCATTAGCATAATATTCCGGTCACTGGCCATCCCAGTTGAATTTTCGGAAAATAAATAATTAATTAATTTAATTCCGAAAAATAAATAAATAAACACAATAATTCCAATTTAGCATAATATGAAGCTCAATTAAAGAAACGGTCTGCGCCACGATTATCAACATAAAATCTCTGTCACTAGCCATCCTAGTTGAATTTTCGGAAAATAAATAATTAAATAATTAATTTCGAAAATAAATATTTAATTCCTAAAAATTTCCACTTAGGCTCGAATTGCTTAATTAACACCCGATAAGGGACAGGAAAAATCCCAAGAAGCGCCCAATAAATACTATAGGCAATTCTCTATCTAATTACACTAATCACACAACTAATATGCAAAGCAATTAACTAATAATCACTAATCAATTGTAATCTAACCACCTAATTACACTTAATTAACACTAATCAACCTTTAAGTATAATTAGCGCACTAAGAAGGTGTTAGTGAGTAAAACTCACTCAAAACGACGGGCTCGATGCGAGGATCGACTTTCCTCAAAGTGGGCCGAGCATCCGGGCTCGGGAAGACGGCCAAAACGGGCCAAAACCCTCTGCGATACCCATTTTCTGCTCTCTCTAATCGCTATTGGTCGGGGCAGATTCGGGGCCGGTTCGAGTTGGACAAGGCCGGCGGAGGGCGAGGGGACTCCGGTGAGGTCGGATGGTGGCCGGAGGAAGTCGGGCGGCGGCCTGAGGTGGCCGAGCGAGATCGACCAGAAACGAAACAGAGGCTGGACAGAGGTAGCAGCTCGAAAAGGCGAGGCGAACGGCGGAGCGGCAGCGTGCGGTCGAGCAGGCGGCGGTCCGACAGCTCCGGCGTGACTGCAGCTCCTTCAACCGACGATGGTTGCTGCTTCTGTTTCTGTTTCCATTTCTGCTCGAACTAGAGGAGGGAGAGGGGCGGAGGCGGAGCAGCGGCGCGAGTGAGGCAAGGCGGCGGCGGCGACTCCAGCTTCGGCTGCTGGTTGCGACGGCAAGGGAACCTGCTGCTTTGGCTTGCTGGGTTTTTCGCTGGTCTTCGGTTGCTACTCAAGAAGAAACCGAAGGGAAGGGGAAGCTCGAAGAGAGAGACGGCGATGGGAGAAAGAAAGGAGGAAGAACAACCGGTTCTCTCTCTCTCTCTCTCTCTCTTTCTTTCTCTCTCTCTTTGGCCCCCACCAACCCAGCTGTCATGCACTCACTTTTCCTTGCCAAAAATGCCCCTTCTAGAAGCTTTAAGGTAGGCCAAAATGTGGGGATAGAGGTGGCATACGAATCTTGCTAAGTTTTCTTCCCAAATTGAACCTTAATCCCACTTGAATTAAATCAATTTGACCCCCATAATTTCATTCAACACCTCATCATTCCAATTGGTATTTTTCCTTACTAATATAGCCCACTTGCATCTCAATTTCACAATCCCTGGCTTCAACTGAACAAAAACAGCCATATACATCCGATAAAATTAGAACCCGAAAATCTGGATGTCACACTCTCCCTACGCAGGTTCGACTCCGTTCGATCAGGAAGGAAGCTGCTTGTTTGCCTACGGTTCTCCTTTGATGTTGCTCATTCTCGAACCTCTCGCCGTCGAAAGGTAAATACCGGAGTATTATCGCCGACGCATTTTGAAGGCTAGGTTGATTGTGAGCTTCGCTGGTTATCTTCTAGAATTGAACTAGATTTATCTGGCGTTATCGAAGCAGAGGCTGTGGCTTATGCAATTATGATCCTTTAAGAATGGCCGCCACCACATCTCTCCTTGAATCCTCCATATTCGACCCGTCATTGACTGATGCCAAGATTATGTGGGGACTCCATCACCCATACCAGACCATCATAGGAAAATCTGCGGAGAGACAAGTTCTGTGGAAGTTAGTAAAATGTGTCTTGTGGTTCCCTGATTTTGAAATTTATGGATATGGAAAAAATTTTGAGGGATAGAGAAGTTTTTTGAAGAACTTCTTCGAGTATTTGGCGATTCAGTTACTTGCCGATGCATTATATGAAGTGCCGGTTATTCAGTTACTTTTTTGGCGCTTCGCCAAAATGATGGTGGCGACGGACGACTTCGTGGAGGCGGACAACGCGGAGGCCATCATCTCCAGGATCGAGCACAAGTCCCGCAAGATCGAGAGCTTGCTCAAGCAGTAAACTTCCCCTCCTCGATCCCTCTCTCGCCGCCTTTCCGTCCGCGATTTCGCCGGATTGATTTTGAGCTGACCAACCTCCGCATTTCCTCGTGTTTCGTTTCGTCACGTGCAGGTCGAAGCTGGTGGAGGCTCTCAAGACCGCCCTCGAAGGATTGCCTCTGAACACGCGGGACGAGCGATGCAAGGTTTGCCCTTTTTTTTTGGTGGGTTTTTGCTGCTTGTATCGGTAGATCTTTCCGGGTGGTGAAGTCGTGGTCTTTGCAATCGACGAACTGGATAGTGGTGCACAGAGCGATAATGGCAATGAAGGATCTGGACACCCTGTTCTCTTCTCTGGATCCCGAGTACTACAACATCCTCATGAAGTGAGTGTTGCGCTGTCTTTTCCCTGTTTTCCGTACCCGTCTGTTGTTGATGCTTGTTCGGATTTATTACTTCATGTTTGCTTAGTAATCCTTACTGTGGAATTGAAATGTTTGGAGTGATGGTAGCAATTTAAGGCACAGGGGATGGTTTTCTTGTTTCCATTAAGTTTGTAGCGCTTGAAGTCACAAGTGATATCAATGTCGAAATGCCACTGTGTGTGGGGGGTTTGTGAAGGGCTTAATCTTTTCACTCAACTGTCTTGTTCTTTCAATGGGACATTTGAGTACTCCTGTAGGCCCTTGATACAGATTAACATAAGGATCATGGGCTCATTGGGTAGTGACGATTATGCCTAATGATTATCGGTTGTGAAGGGCTTAATTATTGAGCCGTTTGTTGTGGCTGCAGCTTTTGGTAGAGATATTTAATAAAGATCAAGAATTCATGGGTGATGTAATGACTAGAAACAGCAAACTGTCTCTTCAGTTCATTGGTTTATCTGTGTCATCAGGGTTGGCACGTTTTTTTTACCCCAACGACTTAGTTTGATATTCATTTTCTTATTTCAGGTGTTCAAACCTACAGATAATTGGGTGAGAATAACACAAACTAATGAAGTGATCTTGGAAGAATTACCATTTATGAAATTTGAACATAACTTTGCAAAGGAATAGCCTACCACTTTGGTTTAGGTTATCAGTTTCTCAATTTTGCTTATGAAGAATAGGTTGCGCCAGTAACTACTATTAATTGTATGCTTTGGCTGATCATAGTCTATCTATTTAAGGCCTTGTTAAAATGTTTGTGTTGTTGTATTGTGAATTCACTGAATTATGCTACTTGTGCTTGCTCTACGTATTTGTTGACACCCCATTTTTTGAAGGAACAAACCTTGTTAAACTATGCAAGGTAGTCAAGTTAGAGTGTATATGGATTCCTATTCCCAAAGAAAAGCCCTTTTAGAGGCTATGCTCAGACTAAGCTGGACTTTCTTTATTGCTACAATGTGATTTGTATTAGGCATTCTAGTTGCCTCTTCCCAAGGATCGGTACCAATGCTTTGTATGGGAAGGAGGGGAGGGGAAGGAAAATTGGGGTAAAGTTTGAAACTTTGGCACAGAGAGGACAGAAATTTAAATTTTCTTTCCATTTTCATCCCATCCTTGCCTTCTAAACGAAGTATAAGAATGATAGACTGGAGAGGATAAAGCAGGGCAGGTAAGGTTGTCAATTTGGAATAGATGGTAAGATATGCTCAATGATAGTTGCTCTTGTCCTGGGGTTATATGTGTTAATGCTTGGGGTGGTTGTGGATCTAGAGTAGCAGAAGCAACTCCTGGTTTAGATTGTCTCAAAACTATGATGACGTGTAGCTTTCCCTGAATTCTAGACAAGGCATTTCATCAATTTTATCGTCAAAGTCCTTATTGGTTGCTTCTTTGTTGGTTGTATTGAGTGCCAAAATCTAGTCATGCAATCTAGTCCTAAAAGATCTCCTTTCTAGATCAAATCCCTGAGACTTCTGAGTAGGTTGATCTAATGGTATTTCTGTTCTGAGTGATTGGAAGGAGAGAGGAATTAACTTGACAACTTTTGGGGTTAGCTTGATCTCAAGGCCGGTTTCAAGTAGGAGTAGAATAATTTTGTTTCTACAGGATTCTGGTTTAGATTCCATTTTCACCAAGGTGCCATACTCTATTGGCTTGCCATAGTCTTCACAACTCAGCCAGAAAAAAAGTAGTACCATGTTCATTCGTCTCGTCTGTTCTTCTCACTCTGAATTTTGGCATATAATGATCATACAAGACAATTGCATGCTATTTTCCCCAGTCTTCCTGCAGTAATGTATTTAAAATTCCTTCCTGTCCATAACAGTGTCATTTGACCAAATAAATTGTGCTTGATAGCACGATACTTTTCTTTCTGGTTGGAGAACATGTTCCTTCTTTTCATCAGCACTCGAAACCTATCTCATTCTATGGATACTGCAAATATGACTTATTGGCTTGTCAATGCTTAAGACTGGCTTAGAGCATTATCTAACTCTCCTTGGAGAATTATATGCAAATGCTCTGGGGGTGTTTCTTTATCGCTATTGGTACTTGAGTTAGTCTAAACTGACAAGATGGTATACAACAAAAATTGTCTTGAGGTCATCGTCAAAGTACTTGAATGTTCTTACGGCTGTGAACATAAATGACTGGTTATTAAGTAGATAGGATTTGATGGCATCTATTGTTTGCCTTATGCATGTACGCTTAACATGTATTTTACTTTGACCTTCAGGCTCATCATGCAACTATGGTCTCATGACCAGCAAATTGAGCATTGTCTTCTAATTTTACCATGGTTAACTGAGATTAAAGGTAGATATTTTTATTGACCAGTTGGTTTTGTTGTTTGGCTGGCCAATGCCTTTTCTGTGTAATGTGTTTCTGTTCTGCTACATTATTGGCCCCTAAATTCCTGTCAGTTCCTCATTTTAGTACTCAAAATTTGCAGGTTAGCCTTGCAGCTGCCGATATAATTCCTCTGTTCCATGGTTCGGCCCCTGACCTAAAATTAGTGAGGAGGATTTGCTAATCTTGTGCCCATCGTCATCGCCTGAAGTAAAAGTCATTGAAGGCCGGTCTGGAGTTGTTATTCAGCATGTTCCTACTGGTTTTGTCGTCCAATCTTCGGGTTATGAGTTGTCTATTCCCTTATTTGTTAGGGTTGACCTTCCAACTCAAATTTGTTTACCAATGGTTTCTGCAATCCGGTTTTGACTTTACAAAGAAGCAAATGCCTGTTCCTGAACACACGTTCATGATTGCCTGTCTAGTACGACATTTTGCGATTGAGAAATAAGATCTCAAAATTTTTATCCCAGGTGAAAGGAGCATTTTTGCAAGTAAGATTAAGGCCCTCAACCGGTTGAAGGTTAAACTTCTTGTCGCAGCTAGCGATGTAGGAGTTCCAGGCATAAATGGCTTCAAGAAAGAAAATGTGTTCGACATATGGTGAGACGAGGTCCGAAGATACGTTCTTTACCAAGCATGTGAAAGATGTAAGAAGTGGTGTTGAAACGCCTGACCTGTATTCTGTTTTGGACGGTAATATAGAACCTCTGATTGGAGCTCATATCCAGATGAGACTCTCAAATGACATGCCTCCATAGTAAAGCAGTTTTTCCCAATTTCGCTCTATTAATTTATTTCTCTGCGTTGGTTCTTCGTCCCAAAGTTTTAGCCCTTGAAGTTTATTTTTATGTTAAAAACAAGACAATTGTTCCTTTGTCATACATTTATCTACGCCTGAAATTTATTTTGTTGACAAAACCATAAGTTGGGAAAATAGAAAGTGACCCTTTGGTAGGCATTTTGACTGGGGGCACCAAGAGATTTTAGCTAAAAAATTGAAGGTAATCTGATCAAATTCCCATCTCGCATGTGTAAACTACTCGAGATCATGACTATTGTCATGAACTAGGCATATGAAGTTACCAGTATGTCCAGGTAATTGAGCTTCTTTGCTGGTTCACGATCTTTAGTAATTCTGACTGTCGAGCTTCAACGCTCCCCAAGACAATAGAGCCATCATAGGCCACAGAGTCACGGTGTTGGGATAAAGCAATAAGTAATTCTAATCCCACCAAACATCGCTCAAAGTTTGATGAGTATGTATAAGACATGCATTCATAGAATTCGGAATAATTAAGTTTACATGTTAACATCCCAATGTTTGATTACATCCCAATGTTTGATTTGGTGTGAGGAACAGGCATGCCAATTAAACGCATGAGGTAGATTCGTTTCTCAATGTTACTGTTCCCTTCGAGCTTCGACCTCTGTCTTCTCACTTGGTTTATGAAGTCCGTGGCCATGATAAGTTCACATTATGAGCATGAATAACTAAGAATGGTTTATGAAGTCAGTGGGCATGATAAGTTCACGTTATGAGCATGAATAACCAAGAAAGAATCAATAATAAGCAGTTCAGGATTTATGAAGAAGCAATTGCAGTTCATTGATATAGATAAAAGTTTAAGGATGGCAAAAACATGTCGATGGATGATGATAATAATTAGCAGTTCAGGCTTTATCCTGGCCTTTGTGAAGTTTGCTGGGACTTCCTGGTATAACCAACATAACAATTCCAAGCAAATTTCCCTTATCATGCAAAGACAAATTCTAGGAGCCTTCGTAGTTGTCAAGGAATCAAGCAAACAGTAATACACTTGTGCAGCTGGAGGATTCCATAAATAAATGAAACTCGCTAATTACATTTGTCTAAAACATTGCCAACATTTTCACACCTAATTATGGGAACATCACCATCTTCAAGTCTACCACGTTCATGTACAAAATTCAAGAGCCAAAAATGACATATTGCTGATACGTGCTCCTTTGAGGTTCTCTAAAAACAAGACGCAAGCATGATAAGTCATTGTACGCCCAGCCTTACTCCTTAAAAGACTGAGCAGCAGACGGTTGTAGACAACTGTCTTTCCAGACTTCCTTTTAAATGAAAAAAAAAAACATCCACCAGATAATCAGATTGAATTGCGAACCAGAACGGTTGTACCTACAATTTGCACTCACCATTTCAGCATTTTTCCCCTACCAACTTCAGCATCAGAATGTATGTTCAAAAACTTGCACAGATTTTTTCGAAAGTGATTTCAATGTTCCATCATAACTCTTCCTCCAAAAGATGCCTTGTAAAATAACCTAGAAAAACCCACATCACTCCACAAGGCCCAGACAAAGTAAATATAGTCAGCCCCCTCGTCTCGTCCTTCTTTTCTTTGCCCCCTTTGCTAAGCAAATTTCATAAAAAAAAAAAAAAAAAAAAAAAAAAAACTTTCCCTTGCTAGTGGCTTCAACATGAATGACAATGACAATAAAAGCTCAATACTTTTCAGCAAATAGCATCTAGGATGATGCTGCCGGACTACCTTCACAGAATCCATTCACCAAGATCCTAAAAGAGATGACAGAACTAAAGCTTGAGAATCAGGCCAATAGGACTATGATCACTACCGGTGATATCAGGAAGGATGTACGAGTCATGAACTTTGTCTGCTATAGATTCTGAAACAAGAAAATAATCAAGCCGCCACCCTGTAGATTGCAAGAGGATAGTTAACAGGTGAGAATACCTATTTCCATATGCTTCATCTGATTAGACAACAATATGCATAATGACTCAATAAAAAGCAAAAGCTTGTCATTGCTCATATTATCACCATCACAGGAGAGAAGTGTAACATTAGATATATAATGTTCCATCAAGTAGATCTATGTATACCTTTATTTGTCTTCCTCCCACCATGCCGATAACCCCAATAAGTATAACCAACAGCATGAGGATACTGTCTTCTAAAGGTATCAACAAAGCCCCTCGACAGGAAGTTGGTCTCAAAAGATTCCCCTTCTTCAATTGTAAATTTAGCACTTCTTTTATTTCCCTGGAGTCTCATGACAATCAGATTAATGACAGAAATAAGAAACATTAGACGTATTAAGAACTTCTGTTTCGGGATGCCAAACAGCCTGAATTGTGATTTTTATCAACCCCCAACACAAAACCCCAAACACACCCCCCCTTCCCCTCTCCCCCAACAAAAACCCAAAACAAAATTCAGTTGTATGGAGGAAAAGCCTGATTACAGTCCTCTTCTCTGTTTTGGGGTTTTTCTCCTCCTTTTAAGTGGGGTGGAGGCATATGGTGTGGCCAGGACATTGTCCTGTGACAGTTAAAAAGCTCATGCAGATTATTAATGCACCTGGTCAATAAAAGGCAGAAAAGGCACATTGATTGTTTCCCTTACCGCAGGATCATAAATGTCTATTTCTTGATGGGCACAATTCAGATCGCCAGTCAAAATCACGGGCTTCGACTTTTCAAGTTCCTGTATTGCCAACAGCAAGCATAAATTTGAGTAAGAGATGAAACAATATTGCAACAGAATAAAAATTGTAGTCTATCGGAAAACCTTTATAGGTTGTAGAATTGATCCATGATATGGTGAATAATGACTCCAGAACAAAAGTCTAGATAGCTTGATCAAAAAACAAAAGGGCTACATAGTTCGTGAAATGTCATTGCCTCAATTTTGGCCGGGTCATTATTAGGCAACACAACTTCACTGATGCTTGCACCAGAATTTTTCTGCAGAAAAAATGAATGCTAAATGGTCAAGTCCCCAAAACAGGGGTGATAACTTAAAAAGCAGGAACCACTCACGCATGGGAGTTCACCTAATGTGAAGCGAGAGGCCTCATGAGAAAGATCAAAAGATACTTACTGACTTCAAATTTTACGTGAAAGACATGATTGTATGACCAATAAAATCCGGAAAAGTTCACTCTTTCTTTTTCATTTTACCACGAACCGGTCTGGATTTCTTCACAAGCAGTCTAAAACAACATGTCAAAGAACTTTTCAAAAAAGCAAGAACCATCTATCATCTTGTGCATTTGCAAATGAACCGAGCACTCCATCTTAATCTGACTAAAAGAAGAACTACCCACATGAAAGCATTTGAGAAAGACCAACATAATGGAATTAGGCGAGGGAGACGGACCGAGTTCTCTGTAGACCTTGCTTCTGCCGTCGACGGAGCTACAAGCCCGGACCATACAGCGTGAGACCGCGGATTTGTGCGGCTGCAAAGCCTGCCATCTTGACCCAAACGAAGCAGATTCTCAAGACCTTGCTCTTTGTTGAAGGCAAATTCTCAAGACCTCATGTTCCATCAGTAATATTCACTTCCCTGCTCAATAATCTCCCTTGCAAGCATTCCCTAGTCGAAATGCTTGCCTCATGGATGAAAGAATGCACAGAGTCACACTCAGAGAGAGAGGCAATACGGTGTTGCTGAGCAAGGAAGAAGAGACGCAGCACGAGAGCATACCCGAGACCTCACCGAACCGCGAGGGAAGAACCGCCAAAAGCGAGGAGGTCGTGAGAGAGGCGAGCGAAATTGGCCGTCGGGAGAGAGCGCGATTTAGGAAGGAGTGCGCCGAGAGAATGGAGCCCTGAGATTAGATGAGGCCGTTGAGTGGAGAGAGAAAGGCCTTTGAGGGCGGTCTTGAGAACCTCCACCAGCTTCGACCTGCATGCGACGAAACGAAACACGAGGAAATGCGGAGGTGGGTCAGCTCAAAATCAATCCGGCGAAATCGCGGACGGAAAGGCGGCAAGAGAGGGATCGAGGAGGGGAAGCTTACTGCTTGAGCAAGCTCTCGATCTTGCGGGACTTGTGCTCGATCCTAGAGATGATGGCCTCGGCGTTGTCTGCCTCCACGAAGTCGTCCGTCGCCACCATCATTCTGGCGAAGCACCAAAAAAGTAACTGAATAACCGGCACTTCATATAATGCGTCGGCAAGTAACTGAATTGCCAAATACTCGAAGAAGTTCTTCAAAAAACTTCTCTGTCCCTCAAAATTTTTTCCATATCCATAAATTTCAAAATCAGGGAACCACAAGACACATTTTACTAACTTCCACAGAACTTGTCTCTCCGCAGATTTTCCTATGATGGTCTGGTATGGGTGATGGAGTCCCCACATAATCTTGGCATCAGTCAATGACGGGTCGAATATGGAGGATTCAAGGAGAGATGTGGTGGCGGCCATTCTTAAAGGATCATAATTGCATAAGCCACAGCCTTTGCTTCGATAACGCCAAATAAATCTAGTTCAATTCTAGAAGATAACCAGCAAAGCTCACAATCAACCTAGCCTTCAAAATGCGTCAGCGATTATACTCCGGTAGTTACCTTTCGACAGCGAGAGGTTCGAGAATGAGCAACATCAAAGGAGAACCGTAGGCAAACAAGCAGCTTCCTTCCTGATCGAACGGAGCCGAACCTGCGTAGGGAGAGACATCACCGACTGCTTCAACCAGTAGCCTTCGCCAACTGCAGGCGGCACAAACAAACAAGAAAAACCAGAAATCGTATTGGAAAATGGACCTCCAAGATTTCAAGGGAGGAGGGGGCGGGGGATCGGGGATCGGGAATCGATCGACGGAGCGAAGAGAGTCGGCGTTACGGCGGCCAATGCTGGTGAGAGGGGTGGTGACCTCGGGGCGGGTGGACAGGCGGAGGTTCCTGGGAGGTAGACGAGGGCGAGCTGGAACGCGACCGATGCGACGACCCATGTCCAGAACCCCGAGCGCGTGCGCTTCTGCTTCTTCGTCTCCGTCTTCTACTTCGTCATTTCTCTCTCTTCCATTTTCGCCGTCGTGATTCGACGCGTTGGCATCGGGCGCGTAGGCAGAGGCGGAGGAGACGGGGGCGACGAACTCCGACGCCGATGGAGGCAACCGGCGGAGGCGGAGGACCGTCGGCATCGCGTTTCACTGGAAGAGAGGCACAACTTCGGGGAGGGGGGAAGAGAGAGAGCAGAGCGAACGTCGCGAGAGGGAGGAGTTGGAGTGTCGGCGGCGTCGGCGTCAGCGTCAGCGTGGGAGCGATGGAAGCAACCAGCGGATGCGGAGGGGAGAGAGAGAGAACTCAGGTCTCGATCGTTCTCTGTTTGTTCTTCTGCGAGGAGAGAGAAAGTGAGAGAGAGAAAATTGCAGAAAATTTAACTGAGGAGAGAGAAATCTTTTGGGCGGGAGTCATGACCTGTCTTTTCTTCTGCAGCGAGCCGAGCCGAGCCGAGCCAAGCCGAGCCCGCCCCTTTTTATTCGTGAGGAGAGAGAGGAGAGAGACAGAACCGCTGAAACGGAGAAGTGGACGACGTGGACTGACACCCGGACAGGTGTCATGCAATGAATCGTTCAGGGCACCGATTGCGTGGCACTGTTAAGGTACCCAATATTTTCTCCTTCCTCCATCCTTGTTTGCGCTCAAATCTCTTAGCCTTCTTCATCTCTCATTGTTCTTGCTCTGTGTCCCTCTTTCGTCACCTCGGCACAACCGTTCTTCTTCCTCCTCTTCTTCTTCGGTATCTGCTTCTCTTTTCCATCGTCTTCTCTCTCTGTCTCCCTATTTTCTCGCCCTTTCTTTCTCAAAAAAAGAAAAAAGAAAAAGAAAAAAGAGAAATGTCGATCGATGCTGCTATTGCTATTGCGTGGGATGTCTTGAAGTCCGTAGTTGCTCCCATCAAGCGTCAATTCGGACACGTGATCTACTCCAAGAGGCACGCCCAAGATCTTCAAAACGAAGTTAAGAAGCTTGCGCACGTGGTTGATAGGGTCCACAATCTCGCTGAAGAGGCCAGAAACAATGTTCGGAATGTCTACGATCACGTCACGGAGTCGCATGCAAGTGCTGAGAAGGCCTTGAAGGAGGCGCAAGACCTGTTGGGCGACATCCCAGAGGCGAGCAAGACTTGCTGCTATGGGACTCTTCCTGACCCCAAGTGTCGCTATCAATTCAGTAGGAAGGCCAAGGACAAGATTGAGGTCATTCAGCGACTCACTCCAATATGCAGGGAATTCAAGGAATTGAACGACATCTCCTCTTGCAATCCTGCTTCAGGGAACGTTGCTGCTCTGACTCCGGCCAAGAGAGAGGGCATCTCCTCCAGCAATCCTGCTCCAGGGAACATCGCTGCTCTGACTCCGGCCAAGAGAGAGGGCATCTCCTCCAGCAATCCTGCTCCAGGGAACATCGCTGCTCTGACTCCGGCCAAAAGAGAGGGCATCTCCTCCAGCAATCCTGCTCCCGGGAACAGGGCTGCTCTGACTCCGGCCAAAAGAGAGGGCATCTCCTCCAGCAATCCTGCTCCAGGGAACGTTGCTGCTCTGACTCCGGCCAAGAGAGAGGGCAAAGATGTCGTCCAGTCGGCCACTGTGACGGCCTCCCCTTCTTTTGCCACGACGTTGAATAAGGTTGGGGACAATGGTGTCTTCGAATCCAGAGCTTCTATCATTCGGGACATCATGGACGCTCTTGCCGATGACAGCAATAACGTGGTCGGGGTTCACGGATGAGCGGGGTCGGCAAGTCCACCCTCTTGGAGGATGTTGAAAGGAGAATAATGGAAGAGAAGTCGTTCGATTGGGTCACTAAGGCCGACGTCTTGGAAAATCCAGACATCAAGAAGATTCAAGGAGAGATTGCGGACGCCTTGGGCCTTACTGAGATAAAGAACAAAGAGACTATTAGCGGGCGAGCAAAACTACTGCACAAGAGGTTGAAAGACGAGGAGAGGGAGAAAAAGAAGGTCCTCATAATTCTGGACAACCTGTGGAAGGGGCTGGACTTGAAATCAGTGGGCATTCCTTGCGGACATGACAACAAAGTCATGGGATGCAAGCTGTTGTTGACGTCAAGATTTCAAGATGTTTTGCGAAGGGAAATGGTCTGTGAGAAGGACTTCCGCCTTGATGAGCTGAAGGAGGAAGAGGCAAAAAGATTGTTTGAGAGAACGATGGGAGACAAAGTTCATGATGACCCGTTCAAATCCCTGGTGGATGAAGCACTCCACAAATGTGCAGGTTTGCCTTTCCTAATTATTGCAATGGCGAATATTTTTAGAGACGCCGATTTTCCTGAATGGAAGGATGTTTTGAGACAAATAGAGTTGTCTACAAACAAAGGAATCAGTGAGAGGATAAATGAGATGCTGCAGTTGAGTTATAATCGTTTCAAAGGAGAGGATGGCAAGGAGGTGAAGTCGTTGTTACGACTTTGTGTTGTTTATGGTGTCTCTAGGCCCTCTCTTGAAAACTTGGTGAGGTACAGGGTGGGTTCAAGGTTATTTCGAGAAGATAGTAGCATGGAAGAAGTTAGAGATAGGATGAGCTCACTTGTCCAAGCCCTGAAAGCCTCCTCTCTTTTGTTAAAAGACGATGAATATGTTGACGGTTTCAAGGTCCCAAATTCATATTTCAACTCTATGAAAAAACTCATGGTCTTACATCTTTCTCAGGTATGTCTCACTCATTCACCTTCGCTGTTTCAATTCTTGGAGAATTTACGCACTTTGTGTCTTGATGGTTGTTCGTTAGACGATGTAACCATGATTGGCAAGCTAAAAGGGCTACATATTCTCAACTTTGTGAACCCTAAAATTCGACGATTGCCAAAAGAAATTGGACAATTGGTAGAGCTAAGGTTGTTAGACTTAAACCATTGCTCACAACTTGAGATAATTGAACCGCGTGTGCTTGGAAGCTTGATGAAATTGGAGGAGTTGTATATGGACAATAGCTTTGATCGATGGAATGCTGTGAAGCAAACTCCACCAACTAATGCCAAGCTTATTGAGTTGAATAACTTGAAGAATCTTTGTACTTTGCATGTGTCCATTCTCAAACCAAGTAGGCTCCCTAAGGATCTAAATGTCAAGAAATTAACCAAGTACAAAATCCGGATAGGTAATGTATGGGAGAGCCTAAAACACAAAGGGTCGAGCACATTACAGGTTAAGTTGGATCCAATAAGCAATATTCTTCAGAAAGGATTCATGCAGACTTTCTTAGGCAAAACTAGCGATCTATTTTTAGATGGATTAAATGGGATTGAGCGAAGTATTTGCCAATTATCCCAAGAAGGCTTTCCAAAATTAAAGCATTTGCACGTCAAGAATAGTCCCTCCATCCATTATGTCCTCCAATTGCCATCCCATACAGATTTTAAGACATTGGAGTCGTTACTTCTCGAGAATCTCATCAACTTAGAGAAGATATGCAACTACTCTATTTCCTCCAAGTCCTTTAGTGCATTAAAAGTGATACAAGTCGAAAGTTGTGACAAGATGGAGATTTTGTTTCCTCTTTTTTTATTGAGAGAACTTCCACACCTTGAAGCGATTCGAGCTGTCAAGTGCTACTTACTACGGGAGATCGTGGAAGTTGATGATTGTGGCAAAGTTGAGTTGCGTAATTTGCATGTGTTGAAATTGTGTGACTTGCCAAATACCAAGAACTTTTTCACCAATAGGACAGCTCCTTCAAGTAGTACATCAAATGACCAAGTTGGCACTCAAGTTGCATTCTTCAATGGGCAATGGGTAAGTTTCTATCAAAGGATTATACTAATTTATTAATCTTTTGCTCATTTGCTATTTAGATTTAACTTAGATTTTAATCCTTATTCTTCTTTTTTTTTTCGTTTAATTTTCAGTTAATTTTCTTCCTAATTAACTTATCCAATCATGCCTTCTCTGCAATTAGATAAAGCAATCTTTTGTTTCTCTTCATTGTGTAGAAGTCCAACTAATAGAATGAAATCCATTTAAATTTAGTTTGTGTTAGGATCTAAGTAATTTTCAACTTACATGCTGCAAGTACACCTATCTTAAAAGGGTTTTATAGGGAAACATTGAAGGGAATTTTGGCATTAGAATTATCCATAATAACGTGATTTCATAATCTTGTGAGACGGATTCACTAAATTTAGTTATCTTTGTTATTATCTATAAAATATAATGTCAATGTGACTTAGGTAAAAATTAATAAGAAGAGTGGGCAAGGGGATTGACTTTTCAAGTAGTATCAATGATGCTAATCTAAATGGTGCATTTCTTTTCCATATCATGTATTTCAATAAGCCCTTTGTCATTGCATAGGTCCTATTACTATAAAAGTATACAATGTCATGCATTTTCATGCTTGCAAGCATACGAAATTGTGTAAAAGAAATAAATTTATTTGTAAGCACTTCTGGCATAACAATCTTCAACTCATGCTAATATCTCATAGTCGTAGGCATTAGTGAGTGGCTTTTAGGAAAAACAACACGAAATCCCCCATGAAGATTGAAAGAGGTACACATTCACTTCCAAAATATGTTCATATATGTTATGACTTTTGGAGCATAGCTATGTGATGTCGTCATCCATTGGTCCTTTTAAAATAGCTTGGGAGGCTATCTGCATAATGAAATGAAAAAAATTTAGCCTTTTCATGATTGTTTTATATGCTTGGGATATATTTGAAAGCCCGCTAGATGTTTTGCTTTTTTTGTGAAGTCAACCGTATTATTGGTAATTTAAGCCTTAATCTCCGTTAAGATCATTGCGTCTTTTTCCTCATTTTTCTTTATTTATTTTGGAAATTTTTAAACCTGTTTTAGTGCACTCAAAGGCCAAAAAACGATTTAACTAAGACAGATACAGAAGAATTGCAACTTTATCATAAAAAATCGCATGTAACAAGTAATTGAGTCCTAAATATGTTTAGGGAGAAAGTGTCATAGGAGTCTTAACATTTTAATCATGAGTCAATTGAGCCCTAAATATATTATTTAGAATATTCCTCACATTTCAAAAAATGATGAAAATCAAGTTCCAATGTTAGTGCTGTTGATAAATTTCATTAACAGAAATGATAGCATTTTACTTTTCGTGAAGCTAAGTATGATTTTGAAGTAACTCAAGGGAATGTACGTAGGTTTGGTCCATAATGGAGTGGAACCTCGATTATTATAATTTACTGAAAAATAACTCTAAAATTCTATGCGAAGCCCTGAAAAATCATTGTCATTTTCCTGATTTGTTTAATCAAAATTTGGGCTTAAAATTATTAATGAATTCATGTAATTGAGTTTTTTTTGCTCATTTCTAAACTACCTAATGTACTTTATTCCTTCAGTATGGTCAAAATCATGGTCTTAATTAGTGATTAAAACGAAATGATTTTCAAGCGAATAACTGGTTGAAGCATAATTCCAAGGTATAATTTTGTATAGTAGACTATAACATTCACCAGAAAAATAATTAACTGATTTGTATAATAAACCTTTATCACCTAGAAATCTGACTTAGAAAATGTTCTAAAGCATTATGTAATTGAGAATTTATGAATATGAAGTTGATAATTTAGATCATCACAACAACAACTAATGGCATTTAATTGAAATTGAGGCCGTTTATGTATAATTGATTAAATTGGTTATTTATGTACAACAAAAATTGCTTAGAGCCTTTTAGTTGATTAGACATGATTGCCCTATTATAATTTCGTAATGAAGATTCCTGCAAATTTAAGTTGCCCTATTACGAAGTATAAAAGAAAGTGCGAGTATGGATGTTCGCGGCCGACTATGCACCCATTGTCTACGACACGCGGGGTTAGCCGACACGTGTCATCTTGCTTTTCTTTATGTTTGGGCTCTCTCTCTCTCTCTCCAAACATTCTGCATCTCGAGGGGGTCTGAATCTTCTCTCGCTCCTTCTCACCGTGTGCTGAAGGGCTGAGAGCCAGATCTGCTTGCCCCAACCGTCGCCACCATGACCAGCCACAACTCACCTCCGTCAACGTCACCACCGACAGCTCACGGATTCTACACTCGCGCTCCGTCATCTCCTTTGCGGACCAAGAGCAAATTCTATCTCTATCTATTTCTCCCACGAACTCAGTGGGACCAACAAACTCGACGCTAGCATGAGCCTTGGTCATGCTTTCCTAAGGTTGATTCTTCAGTGATGTAAAGAGAGCGAACAAGAATTTGGTAAAATGAACAAAAAAAAAAAAAAACTGACGAGAAAATAATGCATCGTGTGTTTAAGTATTCGTGTTGTAGACAATAGATGTAAGGCTTGCAGTAGACTATCCACGCCCAGTTAGTTAATATCAAGGATTGAAGGTATTGCCATTCGTGAGAAGACATGGGACAACTATGAAAGACAAACTCGTCATGTCATTAGATAAAAATACAATACTTTATTGGATCTTATTATATAAATTATAATACTTCACACATTAATTGATTGATTATGAATAAGCCCAAGCAGGCAAAGTGCGTGGCATAGGCATAGGAAGTTATTAGTAACAAAACTATCATGACAGCAATCCTCCCTTTTGAAGTAGCAAAAATTACTTTTTGAAATGGCTAAGTTTATTTTATTTTATTTTATTTTATTTTTGCCAGAGCTAAGTTTCCTTAGGTAGGTAGTAATTAAGGTCTTACAACATAATAATTTATTTCTCATGATTGCAATCTTGCCTTATTGATCAGTTATTGCAATGAGATGTTTTCCTTTATAAGTAAATTGCTGGGAGAAGTACACTATCAATGCCATAAGTTGTGTACAGCACTCACTTTGGTTCCAAAGTGATCGTTTTTCCTCCGATTTGGCACTTAAGTGATCTGACGGAAACTTTTGGCACCAAAGTAAATGTCATACACAACTTATGGCACTGATAGTGTAATTCTCCCGTAAATTGCCTATATCTTTCCACAGTCATTCTATAGTTTCTTTATTCTTGTTTCATTGTAGTAATCTCCGTTGTGAGATAGTACAGTACTTTCTTGCAATCATCTGATAAAATGAGTCATATATTGTCACAACAGTAACATAACCTAAGAGGGAGAGGTTTATCTTATAGGAAGTAATTTACCTTGAATGCACTTTCTTTTGCTATATGGATTGCGAATTTTCATATTCATTAGCAAAATGAATGACTGTTATTTCTTGATGACTGTAATTTCCCTTATTATTAGTAAATTGCAAGAAAATTAATTATAGTAACATCCATGAGTATATTGTAAATAAAAAATGAAGTTTATTAGTTGTCTTTTGATACCTTTCCGGATTGCAAATCAGCTTCCATATCATAGATATATGTAAATGCAAAAGTTATTGTAAGTTTGTAAATTTCCTTCTGCAACCATTTGCAATACCTGTTATAGCGCACAAGTTTCTTGGTTGCTCTTTGCTAATGGATTTATTCGTCAGATTTTAATCCCATCCTTGGAGTCCTTGACAATGGCTGGACTTCCCAATCTAGAAGATTTATGGACTGATGAATGTTCATTGGAGCTGAGCAATCTCCAATTTCTTAAGCTGTCTTCATGCAAATCTCTCTCAAAAGTTATCAACTCCAAGTCACTAATAAAACTACACAAGTTACACACTTTAGAGGTAGAAGATTGCATTTCAATGCAATAAATTTTTGACCTTGACGGACTAGGCGCCGGTGCAAATATTGAGACTCTCTCTGAGCTAAACACCATCTATATAAATCAATTACCAAGCTTGAGGTGCATATGGAGCAAGAACCCTTGTGGAATTGTGAGCCTCCATAATTTGAAGAAATTAGAGGTGTGGCACTGTAACAACCTCCGGTTTCTATTTTTCCCATCTATGGTTCAGTCTCTTGCACAATTGAGAGAACTGCATATATGGTATTGCAATAACATGGAGGCGATCATTATGGAGGAAGAAGAGTTGAGAATAGAAACATCAAAAACTCTAGTATTCCCAATGTTAACCTTGTTAAATTTGGTAGCGATGAAAAGCTTGACGTGCTTCTCTCATAGAAAGTGTAAGATTGTCTTTTTTTTTTTTTTTTTGGTTTCATCATTGAAGATCTTCTTGGATTAATTCATCCTTGCAATGCAAAAGATGTCATTCTTTTCATCTGATGAAAAATTGATCACAGGTACACCAAAAGCTTGGGATGAGGATCACGTCAAATCGTGCACTGTTGTCCTCTTCAATCAAGAGGTAAGTGATTAACCTTATGTCAAAATATTAGATATAATAAAAATCTGATGGAGTAAAGGCATCAATTTCATGTGGTATAACATTTTAGAAGTTTACATGCTGTGCATTTCAAGTTGCCACATGCCGCTACAAATAATTGGCAAGTTTCAATTTACACCAACAAGAGTTGGATCAATCACATCAAATTTTTAAAAAATTAGAATAAAGATATATGCATATAAAAAATTATTATGACATACAGCTAATTAATTAAAATTAACCAATAAATAGTTATACTGGAGACCAAGCATAATCGCCAAAGCCCCCTTTGGTTAAAATTGATTGCATTCCACATAATCACTGCACCATTAAAGCTCAACTTTTAACTCTCAAAATTATGGGGTAACTATATAGTAAAAGATGTTGTAATATAGTCATTGAACTTTTATTTAATCATCTGAGGCAATAAATTTTCATTTCCTTATAATTTATGCACTTTGACACAAAATCCGAATTTTCCAAAGAATTATTGATGTGCAAGACACGTAGCTAAATTTTTAAATGTGCTGTAGTTTCCACTTCATCACCGAATCAGCACTTCACTGGAAAATCTATATAAATATTTAATATAATCACCAAAAATATTAATTTGCAAGATGATTGTTCTCCTTCTCTTGTACTTTCCACTCATCTTGCTTCCAATAAGAATTCCTCATTCTCAAAGGTAGTTTCCTTGTTCGATACCATTGGTTTTAATGAGTTTTAGCGTTGTAAATTAGCAATGTAAGTCTTCCTATAAATATATATAGATGATTTTTGTAATTTGCTGTGAATATTACAATAATGTTATATATATATATATATATATATATATATATATATATATATATATATATATATTTATATAAAATCACAATATGTCATATAACAATGACAATTAGGAATTTTTAAATATTATCAAATCTCTACGTTTTACATAATACGAGTTAAGAATTTAGCCTTTTTTCTTCAAAAAAGGGAGATTCGTATGAAATGAGATACAATTTAATTTACTTGTATTAGAAACATATTCTGATTTTAAATAAATGAAAGATTCCACGCCCGTACAAATGAGTCAGAATGCTGCTAATTACCTAGTAGTTGAAGAAAGAGGAATCATGCAAAAGGAGTCTCTTAGCTTTTGCTTGTTGGCTAGGCGTATAGGATATTGAGAGAACTACTTTGAACATTCTGAAGCTTCCACGTTAGCGCCTTTCTTCCAAATATAACTAAATATTAGGGGTGAGCATCGGTCCAGAGTCAACCCTGAACAGACTCTAGACTGGCCCCCAACCCTGCCAGTCCTGGTCCGGTTCCCAGGGAGACTGGGTCGGTTCTTGGTCCTGGAATTCCTAAACCAGCACTGTGCGGGTTGCTCCTCAATCCTAAGAATTCCGGGTCGGTCCAACCCGGACCAACCCTGACTATATAGAAAAAACCTTAAAATAAATGACATCAACAACATTAAACAACTCTTTAGTGAGGAGTTCAAGTAATTTTACATTGTTCTTTAATAACTTAGATTTTTAATATCTTTTACGGCGTCAATAGTTATAATTTACAAATGAGGAAAATATTTTTGTGAAAAGTTCTCACAACGTTCAAAAAGGCATCTTATGGCATCCTCCTTTAGTATTTATTCTCTTCTGTCTTATTTGTTCCCTTAGTCTTTAATTTTCCAAAATCGAAAGAAACAATTTCTCTGCACGCCATTCAACACTCACCTCGCTCGCTTTGGGTCACTCGCACCGCTCGCCGCTCAATGCTCGCTTGGCTTGTTACTCTCCGCTCGACATTCAATACTCTCTGTTCGACGCTCACCCCACTTGACTCTCATCGCTTGCCTTTCTTAACTGACCTCACTCATCATCGAACCCATTGGGTCGGTACGATCTCCGGTTGCCCTTTCAAGGAGTATAAAAATGAAATAAAAAATTATTAGTCGGCCATGGGTTGACCTTGAAATCGGACCGAACCTATTGGGTCAGTCCGGTCCTCAATCGCTTTTTTAAAGAGTACAAAAAATGAAATAAAAAATCATCGGTTGGTCCCAGGTTGACCTTGGAACCAGACCGAACCCATTAGGTTGGTCCGTTCCTCGGTCCCAAGCTCATTAGGGTCGGTCATTGGTCCAAAAAATTAAGAACCAGCACTGTGTGGGTTGGTCCTAGGGTTAGGGGATGGACCGGCCCAACCCAGACCGTGCTCACCCCTACTAAATATAAGTACTTTCTATAAAAAAAAAAAAAATTGACTAGCTGGCAATTTATTTTCATTGGACAACACTATATATTTGTTAATTTTGCTACAAATTTACTTATATTATGTTCATATCAATTCATGTCATTTTACTCATTTATAAATATGTTAATTCGTATCATAACTTGTCAGTTCTTTCGATTCTTATATATATATATATATATATATATATATATATATATATATATATATATATATATATATATATATATATATATATATATAATTTTTTTGTATAAAATTATAATAATATCCTCTTTCAGAATCAACACTTTTGAAGTCGTTTCAAAAATCAAGATCTCGTCAAAAGCTAGCTACAAAGAAATTGTAAATATTGGACAGTTTTATTACAACATAGACCTTATTAAGAAGTAGACAATCGGGAAGTAAGCAAAATCGCATTAAGAGAACATATGAAAAGAACCAAAAGAGAAAAGATAGAAATTCCAATCATAAATGCACGCGTGTTAAAGGAAAAGTAACAAAAGAAAAAAGAAAGAAAGAAAAGCATGAGGAGAAAGAAGATCACATAAGTTTGACATATGTGAATTTAAGGCGATCTGGGTATTGTTCCGCTGCTCCGCGAGCCTACGTGATCACACCTGTCCCAGTCCGCCATGTGCATGTGCCATGGTCGAATTGCGGGCACCGGGTAACTTGTGAGCCACAGACACAACCTCAGCAGTTGCGCCACGCAAGCCCTAGCGTGCTCGACGACGCTAATCGATTGGTCGCGAGTGCTGGGGTGCACGGGATTGTCACTCACATAAAAAGGGAGGGGGGCTTTGGGGAACTCTGAGGTACTGTTTTGAAAGTATTACGTGGTGGGAGACCCATTGGCGGAAAGGGAGAATAGGTGATGGGCCCCTCGCAGGGCTTTGTGTTGCATTTGGTTTTTTCTTATAGAAAGTCTTGCTGCATGGGACTGCAATGGTGTTTTTCATGCCATGTTGGGGTTAGGTCTTTCTTCTCGATGTGGTGGTCCACAGAGGGGAAAGAGAGGTGCTAGATGGCTCAAAACATTGTTTTGAAACTTAGGTTAAACTGTTCATCCGCCACTACATAAAATTGACAGTGGTGGTAGAGCTTTGTGTGAGTTCTAGATGATGATCCATCAAATTAGATCGATTTATGAACTTTGATACACGCAAAGTGGCCCTTGTTCAAGGTAATACTTTCGCCCGTATCATTGAGTCGATCGAGCTATCAATAATGAAAGCGAGCGATCCATTGATAACTTGGAAAGCATAATAACGATTTTTAATTTTGTCAGATGTTCATTAACTTTTCTTGATGTAACTATTTTAGTCAACTCATGTAACTTCTTGAGTAGACGGTGGAAGGACATTTCAATGGAAAATAAAATAGAAAAGTTTACAGGCGGATCCACTTTGACTTAACTAAATACTAAATAGACCCTTTAATAGGATTGATATGATGACTTTAATCTTTTTTAATGAGATATTTAGGACTTTTTACGACAGTTGGACTTAATTATTGGTATGAACTACAATATTGAGTTCTTTCGAGTGTAAAATGATATAAGGAAGATTTCTGAATTTTGACCTAGACAATCCTGTTTTTCATTGTTTTGTTTTAGCCCAACTTTTTAATTGTTCTAGAGTGATATAATTTCGAATAAAAATGATTGATATTGATTTTAACCGAAAGTGATGATGTCCTTTGACAAAAAATACGAAATTTTCCGGCAAACTATCAATGTGGTAGACACATGGCTAATTTTCTAAATGTGCTATTGTTTCCACTTCATCGCTGAATCGGCACCTCACTTGAAAATTTATATAAATATTTAATATAGAGTATTCTTCATTAATATCCATAATGAGCATCGCTTAAACTTTTAATTTGCAAGAAGATTGTTCTCCTTGGAATTGAAACTCTCCTTGTATTTTCCACTCATCTTGCTTCCAACGCGAAGTCCTCATTCTCATAGGTGGTTGCCTTGTTTGAGGCCATTGGTTTTAATGAGTTTTAGCATTGCAAATTAGCAATGTAACTCTTCCTATGTTTCTTTTGATGAGTTTTGTAACTTTCTCTCTTTATTACAATGATGTTATATTTTATATAAAAGTCACACTATATCATATAACGATGACAATTAAGAACTTTTAAATATTATCAAATCCCTATGTTTTACATAATATAGGTTAAGAATTTAGCCTTTTTTTCTTCAAAAAAAGGGAGATTCATAAGAAATGAGATACAATTTAGTTAATTATTTGTATTAAAACATATTATGATTTTCAAAAAAGAAAAATTCCACGCCCGTGCAAACGCACAAGAATGTTGCTAATTACCTAGTAATTAAAGAAAGAGGAATCATGTAAAGGAGTCTGTCAGCTTCTGCTTGTTGGGTAGGTGTGTAGGTTATTGAGAGAAGTATTTTGAGCATTCTAAAGCTTCCACGTTAGCATCTTTCTTCCAAACATAACTAAATATAAGTACTTTCTATCAAAATAAAAATAAAAAATCGACTACCTGGCAATTCTTGTTCATTGGACAACACCATATTTTTGTTGATTTTGTTACAAATTTACGTATATTATGTTCGTATCAAGTCGTGTCATTTTCAAATTTATCATATCATCATTTACAAATATGTTAATTTGTATTACAAATTGTCAGTCTTTCAATTCTTATATTTTTTATATATAAAATTTTAATAGTCCTCATGGCCATGTATAATTACACTCACTTGACTTCATTTACACTTGATCTTTTTCTTTTTTTTTTTTTTTTCCGATGGAAGGGAGCTCTTGCTTTCAGATTAATCATACCCCCAAAGCTCCGATTCTATCTTAAATGCCAAATTGCGCAATTTAGTTTTTGCCCGTTGCTCGACCATTTTTATGGATGCGGGTGGGGGAGTTGACTGCGGGCACTGTGTTGGGCTCCGATTTGTCGACCTAGTTCGTGGGGGTGGTCGACACGTCAACGTTAGTAAATTTAAGGCGACCCCTAGGGTACTGTTTTGCTGCTCTACGAGACTACGTGATCCCAAGTAGCTCACGAGCCATAGACGCAATCTCAACCGTTGCATCATGCGGGCCCTAGCGCGCTTTGATGGCACTAATCGACTAGTGTCGATTGCTCCGCTTTACAGGATTGTCCCTCACGTAGTTAGGGACTCCTTGGGGTACTGTTTTGAAAGTTGGTGGTTCTATGACGTCGCAGGAGGCCATTGGCGGAAAGGTAAAATGGCCGGTGGGCCCCTTTAAGGCTTTGCGTTGCATTTGGTTTTTTCTTATAGAAAGCCCTTGCTGTGTGGCAATGTAAGGATGCTTTTCATGCCATGTCGGGGTTAGGCGGTTCTTCTTGATGTGGTGGTCCACAGAGGGGAAAGAGAGGTGCTAGATGGCTCGAAACATTGATTTAAAACTTTTAAACTGTTCATTAGCCACCATATAGAATTGACGGTGGTGGTAGAGCTTTGTGTGAGTTCTAGATGATGATCCATCAAATTCAATCGGTTTATGAACTTTAATTTGTCCAAAGTGCCCCTCATTTGAGGTAATGCATTTGCCCATATCATCAAATCGATCAAGCGCGATCCGTTGATATCTCGAAAACCATAATAATGATTTTCAATTTCGTCTAACGTTCATTAAGTTTTTGCGGTGTAGCTATTTTAGTTGACTAATATAACTTCTTGAGTGGACGGTGGAAGGACATTTTAATGGAAAATGAAATAGAGAAGTTTATGGGCAGATCCACTTTGACTTAACTAAATGGGCCCTTCAATTGGATTGATATGATGACTTTAATCTTCTTTAATGAGATATTTAGGACTAATTTGGACAATTGGACTTAATTATTTGTATGAACTATAATATTGTGTTCTTTCGACAGCAAAATGATATAAGGAAGATTTGTTCATTTTGACCCAACCAATCCCATTTTTCATTGTTTTGTTTTAGCCTAACTTTTTAATTGCTTCAGAGTGATATAGTAGTGAATAAAAATAATTGATATTGACTTTAACCGTAAGTGATGATGTCCTTGATATATTTCACTTATATTTTAGAGATATTACAGATTGTAAATAGTAATAGTATTCGAATCACATGTGTTATAATTTTAGCAAATTAGTAAAATCAACAGAAACCTAACGGACTAACAAAGACAATATGGGCATTAATACACTAATTTTGAAGCTAGACTTGTCCAAAATGAAACGTGAAACTACTTTTTGTAAAATGAAAAAAGGAACATTGCTAATATGGACAAATCAACTACGATTACTTTATTGAAGTAGAATAGTTATCATGGAGAAACAACATAACCAGCCATGCCAAAATTAAGGCCCACCACGAATAAGGAATATTGTCCTTCTTGTTTTCAAAAATTTCATATTGCCTTTTGAATTGTCCTTAAAAAAAATGTGCGTTTATCTAATAAGATGACCATAATCGATAGACCAAGATTATTGGGACCATCGATTCTTCCATGTGTTTCCTTACATCTTGTAATTTTTCTTTACGACAATTAAGAAACTCATGATTTGATTTCAAGGATAGTGCAAGCAGCTACTTCTGTAGTGCACCTTTTGATGAATGATTAGTCACCTTTTTTTATCTCAATCTCTCCATCGTTTTCTTTCTAGTGCTAATACTCTTCCTCAAGCGAGCTCTTCTATATGTAATGGAAATTCATGAACTATTAATCTAATAGTATCACTAATTTCATCAATGAATATTGCAAGTTGCATTTCCTAGCTTGAAGACATTAAGAATCTATAGCATGAATAATATTGAGATAATATGGGACAACCAAGTTTCTGCAAATTCTTTCCACAAACTAAAATCACTTGAGGTGTGGGACTGCAATAAGTTATTGAACATTGTTCCTTCTTGCATTCTTGGACGGCTCAGGAGCTTGGAAAAATTGGTGGTAGCATTATGTGATTCGCTTGAAGTTGTTTTCAAACTTCAGCCATTGAATCCTTTAGATGGACATCCGGTTGCTCATTTGCCATTAAAAAGGCTAAGGTTAGATGGATTACCAAAGTTAAAGTGTGTATGGGATAAGGAACTCCATAATCAAGTCAAATTTCAATGTATCCATTTTGTTACCGTTTCTGGATGCATGAGGCTCACCTCTTTATTTCCGGCCTCAACAATACATCTAACCCAACTTGAGGAGTTGGAGATCAGTGAATGTGCCATTGTGGAACTCATTGAGAAGGAAGACGGACAAGTTCCTAGGTTTGTGTTTCCAAAGTTAACCTCCCTCGAGCTTGTGCATCTAGTAGAGTTGAAGTGCATCTACATCGGAAAACATGCTTCACATTGGCCAGCATTGAAGACCCTAGAGGTGCTTGAGTGTGACAAAGTGGAGATACTTGCATCGCAACCTGAGAATGAGATGCCACTTGATAAACAGTCTCTTTTCATGATAGAAAAGGTACGACCCAACATTATATGTTTTGCTTCAATGGTGAATATTGGAAGTGATGATTAAGGTCACAACCCAAAATCTCAAGCAAGTAGCTATACATATTAAGATTCAAGCTACATGACTCTCCTCGAATCAATAGAACTATTACAACATGGAAACATCATATATTCTTCCAATATTGAATGAAAATTCTTGTCAATGTTTGATGTAATGCACAACCATTAATTTAAAAAAAAATGATTTAATTTAATTCCGATGGTTCAGCTTTCTCTTAAGCATCATGAAGATTTAAAATACATGACATGGGGTGTGATATCATAGAGTTGCAAGTGTGTTATCTAAATTGGACTATGTAGAGATGACTGACTTTATGCTAAAAATGGAAAGATGTGATGTTTTTGTTGACATCAATCTCTAAAATTTGTGCAATTATGGTTATAATTGATGGAGAAGTTATTTTCGCAAGGTATGTATCTATAGAAAAGGGGAATATAGGGATTTACTTGAGTTCAAATATGGGTATAAAGTCAAATATAAAAGATTGGGGATGATGTCTATTCCATGAACCTGCATGTCCTTCCGTTGAATCACATGAGACACAATATCTTAAGAAGTAGGTATTGTGCATGATATGTAGGGCATATACCACTGTACACGAATACTTTTTTAATTAAGATGATTTTAGATCATAATTTGACTAATTTCTCAGGGTGCATTCCCAAATTTGCAAAAGTTAAAATTGGATTTATCCGGATGGATAGAAATATGGCATGGGCATTTTGATGATGGAGAATTCTTCAGCAAGCTTAGAGTTCTTGAGCTTCATCACTTCTTGATGGAACTCGCAATATCCACATGTTTTTTTTCAGAGCCTAGCCAACTTGGAAAAACTTGTTCTGTGCAAATCTTACCAAGAAGAGCTGAACATCAGTATAGAAGCCATAGCAGGCCCAAGTCATGAGCTAGAAGTAATATTACCATTTTCATTTCAACATTTGAAGACCCTAGAAGTGTTATATTGCAATGGATTATCTCCATACCAAATATTACCCTTTCCAAAAAAATTTCAACACCTCGAGACTCTAGATATGTCATTTTGTGATGGGTTGTCCAATATATTCACTCCGACAATAGCTAGAAATTTGGTGGAACTCACTAAATTAAGGATAAGTAATTGTAAAATGTTGACAGAAGTCATTTGTGATGAGGAAGGTGAAGAGGGGCTTATGGTGGCTTTCAATCAATTGAAGTATATTGAGCTTGATGGGTTGACAAGGTTGAGATGTTTTAGCTCAATTAAATACACTTTAATGTTCCCTCTCTTGGAAGATGTCATAGTGAGTAGATGTCCCAGCATGAAGTTCTTCTCCTGGGGACCAATAGAGGCACCAAAGTTGGATAGAGTACAAGAATCAACAAAAACGTGGTTTTGGAAGGAAAACCTCAACATCACCATCCAAAATATGTTTGAAGAAATGGTATGCATCAATTACCAAATTTTGTGCAATTGGATGGTCTTCATCACCAATAGCGTAATTTATATTTGCTAACTAGAAGTTTACATTAATGATGCTTTTTTTAACAGGAAATGGTTGCTAGGGTAGAGTTTATGCGGCTATTTGAGTTCCCCGAGCTGATTAGAAAATGGCATAGCGAACTCAATCCCATCAAGTTATCTTGGCAATTAAAATCATTGATGGTGGATAAATGTCCATCATTTGTTAATGCTATTTCATCCAAATTGATGCTTCTTTTAGTCAATATGACAAGGTTGCAAGTTTGCGATTGCAAGTCTCTAGAAGAAATATTTGATCTTGAAGGCTTGGCCGGTTTGGGAAGCACTCAGATGCTACCTTCCTCCATGACTTTGGTCTTGGTGAATCTACCAAAGTTGAGGCGACTATGGAACAAAGATCTTCAAGGATCGCTGCCCTACAATTTTCTATATTATATAACACTTTATAATTGCAGCAACTTGAGACATGCTTTCAATCCATCAATGGCTTGGTGTCTTGCCAATCTAAGGGGGGTGGAAATAAAGGAGTGTGATGGGATGGAAGGAGTGATCGAAGAGGAAGAAGGGCAGCGAAGCACATTGGCGAAGATTACATTTCCGAATCTTAAGAGGATGAAGTTAGAATGCTTACGCAATTTGACTAGCTTCCTTTCGAGGAAGAATCAAATACTGGAATGCCCCAACTTAATAGAGTTGACCATTGCCCATTGCCCCAAGATGAGTAGTTTGACCGGACAATCCTTGCTGGAGATTTACCACTGCAGTCCTTCACTTTTTAGCCCACAGGTCAGTCTTCCATTCTTAATCCATTGCTTTTAATTTTTAGATTAGTTATCTTGTCAGATGGAAGTACCAATGGAACACCGGTGCTTTGCATGAAATAATTTCAATTTTAGTTGTCACACCCTGACTCTCGAGCACGCGCACATCTCACTACGATCGATACAATTACGACTTTCCAGGACTAGTCGCCGACCCTTTCATTTTTAATGCACATGCAGAAGCAAACAATAACCCCTAACAACAAACAGCATGGGATAGGAAAGCATAGTAGCATTTTACAAAAGCACACTTTTGTAAACAACAGGGTTTATATACAAAAAGAGTTTAGGTAAAGGTCTACAAAATATCAGCTCCCAAAAAGAAGCTGTTCTATGACAACTAGTCGGACACATACGCCGTTCCTTCATACTCCACCTCCACAGACTACAGAGCTTCAATCCTCCACGACCACTATTTAAGGACTTGAAAATTTAAGCCCACGACGGGGTGAAATAATGTCTCAGCAAATTCACCCCCTAAACCCCTATTAAGAAGGAAATATACCAAGGATGGCCTAGCCACACAACCACACAATTAGAACAGGAGACTTACCTCGCCTCAGTTCCTTCCTGTAAGTCAGCATAGTTCATATCCCAAATGCATATAATTGATGCACACAACAATTGAAACACTTCATCAACTCAATCAATCATAAGGGTCTCGATTATAAGGCCAAACCGTTATGTCACGTCCCATACCATACCACACAGTTTTGTCTCATAATCAGGGGCATCTAACTCAATCAACCATGCATTCCAATTGTTAATTTGCCCCTTAGAGGAACAACCTACCCATAAGTTCGGTGTCTTCTGGCATAACCAGACATCATCTCACCCCCATTGAGCACGGCGATGTCTCTCAATAGACGGCTTCCCCGAAGGAGCGTAGGTCCAGAATCTACTGCGACCCGTGTCCCAATGAATGGGTATCCCATATAGGGTAACGTCTGACTTAAAAGCTCGAGACGGGTTCTTTTTAACCAACACATGACCAATAAATCTCGGTTTAGGATATCGTACATTGCACTCAAATACCTCCATTAAAATGGTGATCTTGACCTGTTTTCTTCTTATTAAAAACACTCTGTAAAAATAAGCGTGTGTGGATACACGGTCAGATCGAACCCGAAAAATTCATAACCTCTAAGTTAAAATCTCACTGTTTTATATAGTACATATAATCATTTTTGGTATTAAAATGCGACACCCGGGATTTTCTGAATAAATATTGAAATTTCTCAAATTTTGAAATAAATTACCAAAAATCAAATCAACGCTCAATTTGCACAAATTAACATCCAATTACGTAAACTGAACACACCATTGCAATCAGCACGAAATTCCGGTCATCGCCTATCCCGGTCTAATTTCTGGAAAATATTAAATAATTAAATAATTACCAAAATTAATTAAATAATTCAATTTAAATACCAAAATAGCTAACTTAGGCCGGAAATGCCTAATTAAATACCGAGACGAGCTCGGAAAATTTCCAAGCCATTCTAGATAATTAATACAACCTATCTAGGCCTTAATTAATCTAATCTAACTACCTAACATGCAATATTGGATAATTAAATCACTAATCTAATCTAACTAACCACCTAATCCTTAATTAACTTAATCTAATCACCCCCTAAGTATAATTAACATCATAAGTAAGGTTTAGTGAGTAAACTCACCGGATTTGCGAGCCGGTGAGTTCACGGCGACGGTGACGGCGAGCGATAAATTCCAAAGCGACGACACCAACGGGGGCTCAGAAGCGGCCCAAAAAGGGCCAACAAAGCTCGCGGTTGCTGTAGGAATTTCTGCGGCTGCTTCAGTGGGGATGCAGCGGACTGGACTTGCGACTTCAAGTGGCAGAGGAGAATCGGTCGCTGCTGGAGGAGTCAACTTTGTGAGGACAACACGGCCAGAAGTGGAGACGTGTGGCAGCTGCAGCGTTGAATGCTGATTCGGTTGCTACTGGATGAGGGGGAGTTGACTGGAGAGGGATGGATGCCGAGCAAGTGGCAGCTGGGGGAAGAGAAATGGAGGGATTTAGTGGGGATGGGCGTGAGTGGGAGGCTGGCAGGGGGGCGTGAGGCAGCTGGCAACGAAGAGGGGAGTAGCTAATGGCGTCAGTGGAGGTGCTGGCGCACGAAGAGAGAGGAGCAAGCGTGAGAGAGAGAAAACGGATGAGGAGGGGGGAAAAGGCGTGCGAGAATGGAAGAGAGGAGGAACAAAAGTCAACCAAGTTTATCCAACCATTTAAATGCTTTGTCCCCTAAATACTTTCTTGTAGATGATTCCCCAAATTACTAAATTTTGATGCCAAAATTACTGCCCTCATCCAAGCTCCGAATTTCTCTCAAATAGACTTCAATTTCTTCATCAATTCTCCAATTTGATGTCCAATTTTGTTAAGAAAGAAGCCCACACTATTTCTACAATTTCCTTTCATCAAATAACTCGCTAAGGAGGCCAAAAATCCGTTCAATTTGGCCAATCCGAATTTCCGTTCTTTTCTGAATCGTCCGAATTGATTTTCCGTAAAAATCCCAGAATCGCCAAAAATTCTTCGAAGGATGAGTCGACCTTCCTAAAATGAATTGTGATATGACAAAACTTTCAATTTCTGAAATTGGGTTCAATTCGCAATTAATTTCAATCTGACATGATTTTAGCGTGACCTAATCTACCTGGTAGTTTTTAGAAATTTTTAGTGCAATTGACCTGTGGTCGATTATTTTCGAGCCGCAATGTACATCTTTAACACATTGATGACTCTCGGTTGTAATGAAAATCTCGAGATTTCAAATACGGATGTAGGGTAACCAAAACGATAGAAAATCGGTCTAGTGTCGATCGATGAGAATTTTGCAATCAAGTGGAACCACCCATACTTAATCACACACCTCTGTCGAATCGACCTATCTTCGGTCTCTGATTGATTTTTAATTGTGCCGAAATGACCCTTGTAGATTAGCACGGTCGAGCAATCGATTCCTAGTCGAATTCTCAAGTCTATTGCGTTAAAATCCCTTAATGACTTCCCTAGATAGTCTAGTTATCTCATGAGTGATAGCTTAGAAAATAGCACTATAGACGCGTCGATGAAATGCCCATTTCATCTCATTGAAACAGACTTGAAAATCAGGATATCACACCAGTGCAATGCAACATCCGTTTTTTTTCTTTCATTTGTTTTTGCCTCCGAATCCTGGACACACGATATCAATCGAGGATAAGAAATTGATTACCTATTAAAAGCTAAAAGATATTGTAGTTAGGTGTCAACAACACCCAGTAAAACTTAATAACTATAAACCCATTCACAAATCAGTTAAACTGAAATCTTCCCAATAACTGAAATCACAAATCATGAATTAGTTTTCTCTACTAAGGTAAATTGAAAACCAATTGCATGTTCAACTTGAAGCAAATAAATCAAAGAATTGTTACCTTATAAATTAATTGCAAGCAACATTTTGTCTTTTGATATTCAAATTGAGGGAAATTTCCAAGAAGTCATCACAGCAACTTTCCAAAAATTAGAGGGAGAAGGCATTGCCAGTATTTAATGTCAAATAAGCCAATTAAAAGTCAATGTTCACCGTACTATCAATTATAAATTGAATTTAGGAGAGGTTGTCGTCGAAGTAGAATAATGAGGAAATACATGCACACGCCACCATCTAATTTCTTGAAGAATAAAAGTCAATTTTCAAATTTATTTTCATTGAATTTAGTGAACACAAGCTAATATTTTTACCAAATTTGTTTTGATTTCCATCATTTTTTAAAAAGGCAACAAACACACACCAACTGTTCCAATTAATTTTTTTTTTTGATCACTACATTTTATTACAAATACTTTACAGGTTTTAACCAGGGTTGTGCTTTTTGGCTTAGACACTCCCCATCATAATAATTTGACCATATTATTTGCTTCTCTTTTTTCTCTACTTCTTTTTTTTCACGGGTCCCACTTTCCTCCCCCTTCTTATCTTTCCATGCCTATAGTGTTCTGTCAACAATACCGTTCTCTCTATTCCCTTTTTTCCTTTTCTTTTTTTGCTTTAGACATGCCTTTAGTGTCTCATTCTCTCCCTTTTTTTTCTCAAAAAACATTCAAATGCTTCATGTGAATCCCCAAGAAAAGCTCCGAAGGAAGAGCAAAATATGACAGAAAATGTCAACTGAACTTGTTGGCTTTATTGCCTGCTCTTCACCATTCGCAACTTCATTATCCGCTACATTTAAGCAATTTGGAAATAGAGAGGGACACTCTCTCTGCACAACCCCGCAGCATCTTCCCAACCCCATCTCCACCTCCACGTCTAAGAACATGTGCTCATCGACATGATGTCCAACTCTCCCCCATACCCCTCGCTAACTCCTCTGATCCCCACACCACCCCCCTCACCTCCACTTGCTCCCCTTGGCCGTTTGCTTCCACGTTTCTCCTCAACCTGGGAGGATTAGCGCGACATCAGTGAGGATGACACGGTTGGCCCCGGCCAAGCTGCAGTAAGCCCAGGAGCCCAACTGAGCTCAATGACATTCTTGTCAGTGAGAGAGAACGGGCGGAAGTGAGCTTCGATAGAGAGCCACTTGGAGAGGATGAGGGTGGAGTCCCAGTGCTAGGATCTGGTAAGGGGACAACTCGTGACTGAATCATAGACGTCCTCGTCTTGTTCGATGACGTGTATCAGTGTCCCGTGACTCTAATCTCCCTCGTGGCCATTAATACCAATGTTTGCAAGCTGCTTCAACAAGATTCGTTAGTTATCTCTTTATAGGAGCTAGTAAAAATAAATGTTGTGCATGGGTCCTTTTCCTTTTGTTTCTGTGAATGCGATTGCTAGCTTGAGTTCTACGTACTTCATCTTTTAATCAAAATTCTAGGAATTTTGGCTTAATCTTTCTTCCAGCAATCATCCTTTTAGAGTTTACGCATGTTCGAAAGGCTTGTCTAAAGCGAAAAATGGAAAAAGAGGGAATAGCAAGGGGAAGATAAGAAGAATAGAAAATTGACACCCATGAGGAAAGAAAAGAAAAGGAAAAGAAAAAGAAATACAAACGAAGGAAAATAACACCAAAAGGTGGGCCACATAACATATAATATGGTCAAAACGTTGTAATATGGAGTATCTAAGCCAAATAAAAAGTGAAAAAAGTGACCTTTTAACTATTGCTTTCTTTTCCAATGGAGGAAATGCTTGAGCTTTTTCTTATTCTAATACTTTCTCTATTTATTTTTTTTAATTGTCACGTGTGAGTAAGACGTTGCATCATAATTAGCATCCACACTTTTTTTTACTCTTCAACGATAGAAATTACTACTAATTATGCATTTGCCTCTAATGCCATTAATATGTCATTTATGAGTTGTTATATGCCCACATTGTTAGAATACTTCAAAAGGCGATCATATTACTCATTTTAGAATATTAATAGATAAAGAAGTATAAAACTAGTCACCTGATTTTTGTTAGTGACAAATTGCAATCGCGTTATTTCATTTATTTGTCAAATATAAGGTACCCATCACATATTTTTAAATAATTTAAATAATCATCATAATCCTCAACTTAGAATATTAATAGATTTAGGGAAGTATGGAAATAGTCATTCTGTTTTTTGCTAGTAATAAGTTGTAATTGTGTTAATTTTATTGAAACCAGATAAAAAATGTCAATACCCGCTTCTTATTGGACAAGTTATAAGAGCTCATAACATCGTTGATTTTCTGTAAACAAACATGATGTCTTTGGTAAGGCAGATGTCTTGGTGGACCATTCGATACTTGTATGACAAACTTGTCTTTGGTAATTGAGATTGTAGCATGTCATAATTTAATTAATTTTATCATGATGAAATGAAAATTCCATACGGGCTATTAAAATGAACAATTCAAAGCAGCTCGTACAATGGTTTCATTTTTTCATATCACAATTAATTTTGGCATAACATGTTTCATTTGTTCATGAAGGTTAATTGCATTTGCCCAGGTATCCTTGTTTGCGTAAGAAACTCACCTTAAAATTTCATGTCAGATGACATGAAAATTTTAGGAAAGTGCAGAAGTATTCATGTCGTATTTGAGATCATAATTTCATTCTTTGCGTCGTAACACAACGGAAAATGTTTTCCTTTTCTTTTTTATGCATGAGTGTTAATAGGTGGTATGGACCGGAATGTAATGTATTTTGTCGCACCCACTTTGATGTTTGTTCCAATGCACTCAGCCTTAGTCATCAATCAACCGAATGAAAGCATCAAGCAACCCCTCCTTGATTACGTCACTAGCAAGTTCTAGAATGTTATGATTCGTGAGAGGAAGGGAAGTTTGGAAGTTCCTTCTTTGAGGTCATCACTCAATGTAATCGAATTTATTGTGTCATTTTTCCAATATGGCAGGTACAATTTCCTCAGCTTGTGTCAATGGTTCTCTCCCACATGGACAATTTAATCAAAATATGGACTGATAGTCCTCAAGACACTATCACTTTTGAACATTTACGGAATGTGAATGTTGAGAATTGTAAGAGCCTTGAAAATCTATTTCCGCATTGGGTGGCTACAAGTCTAAGCCAACTTAAGAAACTTCAAGTGGAGTCATGTGGGATTGAGCAAATAGTCGTGAGTGGAGATGACATTTCACACTTTACTCCTACTCAAATTATTTTTCCGCAACTAGCTTCTCTAGTGCTCCATGACATGCCACAACTCAAGGGCTTTTGCCCTGACTTGCACACTTTGAAATGGCAATTCTTGGAGGAATTGCGAGTGACCCACTGTGACAAGCTGAACATGTTGTCTTTTGTGGCATCCATGGAGAAGTGGGCTCAAAGGGACAATCAACACAACCTTTCAAACCATGAAGCACACCTCTCATTCAAGAAGGTATGATTGCAACTGCTCTTCCTTTCTTTCTTCTTAATTCTTTTATTCATCCGGTATATCTTATGTCTACAGTATAGTCATGTCACATTATGATAATAAAGTAAACATGAACCCCTTACCTATCAATTCATGGACAACATAAGATATTTCTAACATCTTTAAGCATGCTTTTCATTAGTGGACACCCAAAATGTTTTTAATATTTGGTCACCTGAAATTTCAAGGAAGTATAATTTTTTTTTCTAGATAAGCTATTCCTAGAAGATGAATTTGGTCAGGGTGATTACTTTACTGGCCTCTACTTAAAAATTCTCTTAAAAATTTTCAATGCAAATCAAAAATGTGAATTTCCTATGGGTTAAATTGAGAATCAAGCACTGACATTTAGCAATTTTTTTTTCAAATTGCAATGGGATAACCATCTTTCTTTTGATATTTTATGGGTAAAATGAATTCTCATTCGTTTATTTGATCATTCCTATGTCAATGCAGTTCTTTCACTTCTATCTTATCATTATAATGTGGGCGTATAGCCTACCTTGGCTAGCGGATGGCCATACTGGAGCATTTGTTTACGATTTGCATTTTGTAGCTCGACTTTAGAAACTTGAGACTCGTATGCATGGCTCTAGAAATTAATGAAATGTAAGAATAGGGTCTCCTTTTATGGGAGTTAACCAACTTAAGTTTACCTCTAAGAGCCCATGATTTATTGTCAAACCTTGTTGAATTTACTTCTCTCATTGTATTGGAAATTTTGTAGGGCATTCCCACCTTAGAGAGACTTTTATTAGTCGACAAGGATATTCATACGATACAGAGCGGAAAATTTTCTGACGACTTCTTTTGCAAGCCAAAAGCACTAACATTGGCATGCTTTCATGATGAAAATGCTGTCTTTCCTCCCACATTCCTCCTACAAAGATTTAAGAACCTACAAAGTCTTGAGGTCTTATGTAGTTCTTTTGAAGATATATTCCTTGATGAAGAGCTTGTTGATGAGGGAAAACATTTGGTGCTTGAAAATTTGCAAGAACTCAAGGTAAGCAAGCTACACAACCTAAAATGTGTTTGGAGAGAAAGCTATTTGGTGGCGAAAATTCTTCGGAGTATTGGCATATTTGAGGTTTGGGATTGTCCCGGTTTGACAACATTATTTCCAGCCGTCACATCCTTCCAAAATTTGACGAAGCTAGTGGTGAAGAATTCTTCTGGATTGGTACATCTAGTTACAATTTCAGCAATCACAAATTTGGTGCATCTCACTGATATGATTATAATTGGTTGTGAAAGAATGAAAGAAGTAGTGACAAATGATAAAAACGGAGAAGGAAAAGTGATTTCTCTTGGGAAGCTGAAAAGATTGACCCTCCAACATCTGCCAAGCCTAGAATGCTTCTCTTCCACCACAAGTTGCATCTTCGAGTTTCCATTCATGCATTCAATAGAAGTAGAAGAGTGCCCAAAAATGAAAATCTTTTGTAAGGGTGCGATAAGCACACCAAATCTATATTGGGTGACACTATTCAAATACTATTGGAATTGCAATTGGGAGGGTGATCTCAACACAACCATACAAAAGTTAACAACATAAACAAATGCACATAAAATTGGTAAGATGCAATTGATGTCATTCTCATCTATTTGTTTCTCTCTTGCCTCTGCTTCTCAAATTGTCTGACATTTGAAGCACCTTAGTTTCTAAACTTTTCATCTTTTTAAATTGTCTAGTCAGTGATAAAGGGGAAGGGCAGATGGTGCAAGTGGTACATAAATCTGGAAGTTACTGAGGCATAGTGCATGCAAAGTTGAGATGACGAAAATCTCTATACAGGTAACGATTCTATTTCCAATTTCTCTCTTTCTCACTAATAGAGTCACAGTTCTGCAAAAGAAGGAAGGTAGCTGCTGGTGATAGATAAATAAGGACATGATGCTCTCACCATTTGCCACCTCAGCATAACTGCCTGGATCCCACCCCCCTCATTTTTCATAACTCAACCTCCCATTTCCTTTCCTTTTCCTTCAATTCTCTTCTCATTCTAACTAATGAATATATTGATTCGTTCTTTTCTTCTTCTTTTTTATGAACTTGCATAAAAAAAATCTTAAATGTTTTGTTTAATGTACAAGTTTTAAATTTTGAAAAAGTGCGATTAAACCATAAATGTCTTGAATGGATGTGGTGAAGTCCTTCCCGATCACCACTCAACCAGTTTTGCTGACGTCGCATGTCAGAATCTTGACTTCAATTTTCTAATAGGTATTGGTCTGTAGTGATCAATACACAAGTAGTTTCAAATAAGTAGACTTACTGAAATAATCAAGGATGAATATCAAAAGCCAGCATTGACATTGAAGGAGGAATTTCCACAAGAGGATTAGTCTTTCACCTTTTCAACTTACAAAAATTAATAAAACTGAACAAAATAATCATGAACCTTACCTAAATATTAGCTGAAAAACTTGAACTTAATCGCCTTAAAAATACAGGACTCACGGCTGAGGAATTTCTAAAGGCTAAAGATCTTCGGTTTGTAGTGGATACCTAGCGTTTTACCTTCAATTCTTGGTTACAGGAATTGCTAGTCTGACTCTCCCAGCAACAATATAAATTAAATGCTAATCTGGACTCAAAAACCGAAATAAAGATTGCATAGCTTACACATTATAGATATGACCAGTTGAGTTTGATTGAATTATCTTTTCTTCTGCCCTAATTATCTCTAACATTTAGAGGAGGCGTTTGGCCTCACGGCAAACTCTGCCGAGGTTAGCCAAGCCGCAGGTGCAAATGAAAGGGCCAAGACAGACAATTTTCTTCTTTTGCTTGGTGCATAGATTTAGACCCTCTCAGACCGGCTCATTGCTCAAGCCTTCTAACTAGTGGGCTGAACAACTAATGGTGCTGGTCATACTTATTACACATAACTTCGTAGATCAATTCTGTTGATTTTAGCCTCAGTACCTCTAGCGTTATTCTTGATGTAATTTTGATCAAATAACAGGTTGTGGATCTTTTCGTCCATTCGATTCCCTATATGTTCTCCTTGTTGAGCTTCCTCCAGCATTCATTTGTTTTTAAAATTTTCGTCCCAGAAACGAATATCTCTCTAATTAAATGTTTCATTCACAAAACTAGTTTAGGTTCAGATGTTACAGCTTATTGCACAAATTGTGCTCAAGGGAAGACTTGTTGTCGGAGAGAAGATGAACAGCGGCTGGCAATTTGCACCTGGAGACAAACTCATTTTTTACAAGATCATACTCTAAAGGAAGGAGATGTCTGTGTGTTCGAGCCTGTTAGAATTGATAATACGGAACTCGAAGTCTCCATCTTCAGGAGGAATTTCAAGCCTTAGGCGTAGACTTTAGTATGCCTATAGAAAAATCTCACCCTCACTCTGTTTTGTTTAGTTAATCAGATCAAATAAAGCAAAACTTTCTGCTGCAAGTAATCCAATAGTGATGTATTTCCTGATTTTTTTTAAGAATAGTGAATATTGCACCTGTACATTGCGTCCTTTTTTCAACAAACTATAGATCGAACTCATGTGGAGCATGGGATTGATAAAATAAAGGGTCAAAGGCAATCCTTGCCTATTGCCCATATGGGGAGTTGATCTATAATACCTTTGAGGCGGTTACAGAAAGGGAAAGAAAGAATGTCCTGCACCAACTCTGCTTTCATGAAATCTGCAGTGGTCTCCAGATTCTGATCTCCAGATTCTAAGGAAGGTTGCATTGAGGATAAATCTTGCAAGCCATCAATAGCACAAAAGGAAGTTTCGATAAGAGGGCTAGTCTTCGCCTTTTCGCTACACAAAATGGAGAATGGCCTCAGAACAGTTATAATGAAAATAAAATAATTATAGAACTGCATAGCCATAAAATTCCCAGAACTCAAGATCAGCAGGTATCCCGATGTTCTTGACCTTGGGGCTTTAAAGATAAGGTAATAACACCATCTGTCAGTGAACTTGCTTGTTCCCGCCACCACCCCCCACCCACCCCCCCCCCCCCAGGCCGCAAATAAACCAATAGCAGTTGAACTATCCAACGGCTTTTATGAGTCAGACACAGCCAAATAAGAAGAAACGCCACTGCTCGGCTTGCTCTTTTTTTCTTATGAGGTTGCTGAAACGGCCATTGACTTGCTCTATAGATGTGCCCCATCTTGGAGCGTTTCGTCTCCAAGTATCTCTTGTTCTCCTTTGTTATGGGAATCACTAGAGGCACTCCCCCAGCAATAGCCAAGCCATAACTTTTAAGCCCCACATACTTCAATGGGTGGTTTGTCATTACCTTCGTTGTTCTGACTCCCAGGTCACGCAGCATTTGCACTGAAAGTCAATATATTAAGCACTAATACGAATGCCTCAAATACTACAAAAATATTGATTATGGAGTGATTCTTTATAATGATTAGAGCTCGCCCACTCAAGATGAGAACTTTAGGCTCTGCTATAGTTACCAGTTTCCTCTAGTCCTACATATGATGTACATTCTCTAAAACAGTCACCCGAATTCGACTACCTTTAATTTCAGATTAACATATTAGTTTCTTAGTCCTTGACAATGACCATGAATCGAACTCATTCATAATCTAAATTATGCAGGATCTTCTAGACCAGTTTGTTATATTGTGTCTCAAGTTTGAGCCCGTTAGATTAATACGCATAAGTCTGGCCAAATAACAAAGTTCAGGGGAGACTCTGTGATGTCTTCGAATTTTCTTCCGGCATTAATCCCATCTCTTCATGCGTATGCGTGGAATGAAGAAGCCAAAGAAAGCTGCATGGGGTTTTAAATTCTTCAAGCATGCAAGCAAGGTCAGAGAAGAAAGATTGTCTTCTGCCGAAAGAGGAAGACATCCACAATCTTTAGCATTAAATAAAGGACCCACCACCTGCTGCAAGTGCACTAAGAAGACGCATGAAGAAGACTTCTTTTACGCATGCCTCTCTCCAAGAACAAGAAATTTGAAGACTGCAGCCCACCTCATTTCACAGATCAATGGCACACGTTTCTGACTATTATCCCTCATCTCTGCCGCCTCATTAAATGCTTGCCCATGCACATGCATGATCTGCATGCATGCCTACAAATATGGTGGGCGTTCAGTGCCGATTGCGGCTTGTCTTGTGGGCGCCTGCGCTGCAGCATTTAATGAGGCCATTTATTTTCATTTGTTTTGTCTTGTCCTTTGCCGTTCTCCCTATATAAGGAGAAGACGTCTGAAGATGCGATATAGAGCAAAATAGAAAGAGCTCGAGAGAGAGCGAGAAGAGAAAGAGCTCGAGAGAGTGAGAAACAAGAGAGAGCTCAGACAAGTTTTGTGCTAAGTTGAGTCCATTGAGTGAGTTGTTAAACACCGTGGGTATCGGGTATAAAGTAGGGCTGGGAAACACTTGAGTGTATGTGTGAGATTGTAGTCCTATAATTCTCCGATTTATAGTGGATTGATTTGCTGGCTCTCCCTGTGGACGTAGGTTTCGACATTAGGACCGAACCACGTAAATCTCTGGTGTTCTTTTCTGTTATTGTTCCTCGTTTTATTTCGATCGATTTCTATAGCTCCCAACATACTTGCAAAATACGCGATCCGCTTCCGCTGCGATGCCGATTACAACAATTGGTATCAGAGCTAAGACTTTGCAATTATGTCTGGAGCAAAAGTAGAAATTGAGAAATTTAACGGGAGGAACAACTTCAGGTTGTGGAGCGTCAAGATGAAGGCGCTATTAACAACTCAAGGATTAGCCAAGGCATTGAAGGGCAAGGCTCAGTTGCCCGAAACAATGCGAGATGCTGAAAAGGACGAGCTAATGGAGAAGGCTATGAGCATCATCCTGTTGAACTTATCGGATGAAGTGCTAATAGAGGTGGCCGAGGAGGAGGATGCCACAGCGTTATGGGCCAAACTCCAGGCCCTCTATGTAAAGAAGGGTTTGAACAACCACTTATATATGCTGAAAAGAATGTTCCAGTTTCGATATACTGAAGGTACGTCCATTAGATCCCACCTAAATGAGTTTAATAAACTCATGATGGACTTGAAGAATGTTGGCAAGATTTTAGATGATGAAGAACAAGGCATGATGTTATTGGCGTCTCTACCGGAGTCATGGGAGCACTTTACCGACTCCTTGTTACAGGGGCGTACCACGATTACCTCAGAAGAGGTAAAATCTGCCATGTTTTCAAAGGAGTGGCAGAGAAAGTTGCGTGATGACAGTCTAGCGCAAGATGTAGCACATGGACTGGTGATTCGAGGTAGAGACCAACATCGGAGGCCCAGCAACAGAAGCCAAAGCAAAAGCAGGTCGAAGTCGCGACATAGAAAATCAAAAGGTCGTGTGAAGTGCTTCGAATGTCACGAGGAGGGGCACATAAGGAGAGATTGTCCAAAGCTAAGAAATAAAGGCGTTTGGCAAAATGCCACAAGCAGTGTGGCGAATGTTGCCGAGGAAAGTATCAGTGATGCCGAGGCTGTCCTATGTGTATCTACAAGTTCATCAGAAGACCAATGGGTGCTAGATTCTGGATGTTCCTATCACATGACTCCTCACAAGAACTGGTTCACTACCTACCAGATTGCAGATGGTGGTAGAGTTCTTTTGGGGAATAATGCAGCCTGCGAGGTTGTGGGGATAGGAACAGTCCGGATCCGAATGCATGATGGCGTAGAACGGACGTTGACAGACGTAAGGCACGTACCGAAGCTCAAGAAGAGCCTTATTTCTTTGGGAACACTCGATGACCTCGGGTGCAAATACACAGCTGAAGGTGGAGTGCTGAAGATCTCTCGAGGTGCCATGACAGTGATGAAAGGGAAGAAAGCGAATTCTCTCTATCATTTACTGGGAGAAACCGTGACCGAAGTTGCTGCAGTTTCATCAGGTGAGTCAAACTCAAATTTGACTCAGTTATGGCATATGCGATTGGGACACATGAGTGAGGCAGGTATGACGATGCTAAGTGAGAAGGGGTTGCTGAAAGGTCAGAAGACAGGAAAGCTGGACCTGTGTGAGCACTGCATCTTCGGGAAGCAGCGTCGTGTTAAGTTTGGTACAGCTCTACATTCGACTAAGCAACCAGTCAAATACATTCATTCAGATGTTTGGGGACCGTCTCCAGTTCCATCGAAAGGAGGTGCCAGATATATGCTGACATTCATCGACGATTACTCAAGGAAGGTATGGGTGTACTTCCTGAAGCACAAATCTGAGGCATTTGATCGGTTCAAGAATTTTAAGGCATTGATTGAGAAGCAGTCAAGTAAACAAATCAAGTGCTTGAGAACTGATAATGGCATGGAGTTATGTGGTAAGGACTTTACCGATCTGCCAAAAGGAAGGGATTGTGAGACACCGCACAGTTCCCGGGACACCACAGCAGAATGGCGTAGCAGAACGGAAGAACATAACTCTACTCGAGCGAGCTCGGTGCATGCTTTCGCATGCAGGACTGGGCAAGGAATTTTGGGCCGAAGCAATAAATATGGCGTGTTACTTGGTTAATCGATCTCCATCTTCTGCTATCGAGTGGAAGACTCCTGAGGAAGTATGGTCAAGGAAACCTGTTGATTACTTCGGATTACGAATATTCGGATGTCCTGCATATGCTCATACGAGAGATGGTAAGCTTGAGCCAAGGGTGAAGAAGTGCATATTTATGGGTTATGCACAAGGGGTGAAAGGCTACCGGCTGTGGTGCACTGATCCCAGATCACCCGGTTTTTTAATTAGCAGAGACGTGATCTTCGACGAGACTGCAATGCTTCAAAAGAGGAATCTTGAGACTCAACCAGCAGAGCAAACGGATCATGGTGTCAGAAGTGAGGTGGAGATTCAGGCGGAGTCTCCAAAGACCTCAGAGGTAACACAGGAAGAGATTGCGGATGAGGCCACAATTCCTGAAGACGGTGATACTGAACAACTAGCAGAGCCACAACACAACATAGCCACAGGCAGACAAAGAAGGCAAATTAAACCATCGGTACGTTATGGTTATTCTGATATTACCTATGCATTAACTGTAGGTGATGAGGTGGAGATGGATGAGCCTTCATCCTATTCTGAGGCAATGGCTAGTGTTGAGTCATCACAATGGCTAGAGGCTATGAGTGAAGAAATAGAATCACTCTATCGAAATCAGACATGGGAGTTGATCAAAGTACCCAAAAGTCAGAAAATTGTCGGATGCAAATGGGTCTACAAACGGAAAGAGGGCATTCCCAGTGTAGAGGCAGCCAAGTTCAAGGCGAGACTTGTTGCGAGGGGGTATACTCAACGAGAGGGCATCGACTACAATGAAGTGTTCTCTCCTGTGGTAAGACATACCTCTATTCGTGTTTTACTTGCCTTAGTTGTTACACAGGATCTTGAGTTGGAGCAGCTAGATGTGAAAACGGCATTTCTTCATGGTGAATTGGAGGAACAAATTTACATGAAGTAGCCTAAGGGATTTGCTATTCCAGGTAAGGAAGACCATGTTTGCTTATTGAAGAAATCCTTATATGGACTGAAACAATCTCCTAGACAGTGGTATAAGCGTTTTGATGCTTTCATGACTAGTCAAGATTATTCGAAAAATCAATTTGATAGTTGTGTTTATTTTAGGAGATTGGAGGATGGGTCTTTGATTTATTTGCTATTATATGTTGATGATATGTTGATAGCAGCTAAACATATGTCTGATATTGATGTGTTGAAGCGACAGTTGAGTGCTAAGTTTGAAATGAAAGAATTAGGTGCTGCTAAGAAAATATTGGGTATGGAAATTTTGCGTGACAAAGCTGCAGGAACGTTGCGTTTGTCTCAAAAGAAATATATTGAGAAGATTGTGGCACGTTTTAATATGCAGTCAGCAAAATTTGTAAGTACTCCTTTAGCCGCACATTTCAAACTTTCTGAAAAGTTATCACCGCAAACTGAGGAGGAGGAGGAACATATGTCCCGTGTTCCTTATTGTAGTGCAATAGGTAGTATTATATATGCCATGGTATATACTAGACCTGACATTTCACAAGCTGTAAGTGTTGTCAGCCATTACATGAAGCACCAGGGTAAGACTCATTGGGAAGCCGTGAAATGGATCCTCAGATATCTAAAGGGGACAGCAGACGTCGGCATTATGTATCGGAGGAACGTCAATGGCAATGAGACCACAGGGTACGTGGATTCAGATCACGCCAGTAACTTGGATGATCGTAGATCGCTAGCAGGGTACGTGTTTACACTAGCAGGTGGTGCAATAAGTTGGAAAGCATCTTTACAAGATGATATTGCATTGTCTTCGACTAAGGCGGAGTACATGGCACTAACTTTTGTTGCAAAGGAGTCAATATGGTTAAGAGGTTTGCTCTTGGACCTTGGACTGGAGCAGAAAAGTGTCACCATACACTGTGACAATCAAGGTGCGATATATTTGGCTTATAATCCAATATATCACGAGCGAACAAAACATATCGACATCAGGTACCATTTCATCTGAGATGTCATAGCGAATGGTAAAATTGTTGTGAAGAAAATAGCAACAGCGGAGAACCCGGCAGATATGATGACGAAGCATGTTCCTTCAGCAAAGCTCGAGCTCTGTATGAGCTCGATTGGCGTTTGTAGAGTATGAGCATCCATCAGGGCATTGGGAGAGCCGAGCATGAAAAAAAATAATCACTATAACTTGGCCTCAAACGTTGAGCTAAGGTGGAGAATTGTTATATTATGTCTCAAGTTTGAGCCCGTTAGATTAATACGCATAAGTCTGGCCAAATAACAAAGTTCAGGGGAGACTCTTTGATGTCTTCGAATTTTCTTCCGGCATTAATCCCATCTCTTCATGCGTATGCGTGGAATGAAGAAGCCAAAGAAAGCTGCATGGGGTTTTAAATTCTTCAAGCATGCAAGCACGGTCAGAGAAGAGAGATTGTCTTCTGCTGAAAGAGGAAGACATCCTCAATCTTTAGCATTAAATAAAGGACCCACCACCTGCTGCAAGTGCACGAAGAAGACGCATGAAGAAGACTTCTTTTACGCATGCCTCTCTCCGAGAACAAGAAATTTGAAGACTGCAGCCCACCTCATTTCACGGATCAATGGCACACGTTTCTGACTATTATCCCTCATCTCTGCCGCCTCATTAAATGCTTGCCCATGCACATGCATGATCTGCATGCATGCCTACAAATATGGTGGGCGTTCGGTGCCGATTGCGGCTTGTCTTGTGGGCCCCTGCGCTGCAGCATTTAATGAGGCCATTTATTTTCATTTGTTTTGTCTTGTCCTCTGCCGTTTTCCCTATATAAGGAGAAGACGTCTAAAGATGCGATATAGAGCAAAACAGAAAGAGCTCGAGAGAGAGCGAGAAGAGAAACAGCAAGAGAGAGTGAGAAACGAGAGAGAGCTTAGACAAGTTTTGTGCTGAGTTGAGTCCATTGAGTGAGTTGTTAAACACCGTGGGTATCGGGTATAAAGTAGGGTTGGGAAACACTTGAGTGTATGTGTGAGATTGTAGTCCTGTAATTCTCCGATTTATAGTGGATTAATTTGCTGGCTCTCCCTGTGGACGTAGGTTCCGACATTCGGACCGAACCACGTAAATATCTGGTGTTTTTTTCTTTTATTGTTCCTCGTTTTATTTCGATCGATTTCTATAGCTCCCGACATAATTGCAAAATACGCGATCTGCTTCCGCTGCGACGCCGATTACAACACAGTTAGTTTGACTTAAGGAACAAATAGTGGCGCACCAATTCTGTACTCTATGGTCAACGGGCAATCCGAGCCCCACATTTGATTCCACGGTGTCACCTCCATCATCCTGCAGGTCATAGGCACGTAGCTTGTGCCCCGAACCTATGCCTCTTTCTTCGTGCCCTCAGAGGTACACCAGCATGCCCCTACCGGCCGATTCTATCTGCTAAAGCACAAGTGCAACCTGGTTGCGTAACACTGAGAAGCTTTTGTTTAGCATACGAAGCACAAGAATCATCCCTATTTTGGGGCACTGTTCTTTGTCTCGCTGGTTACTATCACCATCTATTCAGTCTTGAGAACCGGAATTAGATCGATGTTAGAATCTAAAAAGCTGACAATAATTGTTTTATCCCCTCAGCTAACCACAAAATCATGTTCTCAATCCCACCAAATCGCTGCACAAGAATGAAGAAAAGAGAGTGAAAGGCAAATGCTTCACTTTAAGGCAGCTTGGTCTACACCCAAGATCGAGTCCATTCATATATCTGATTGCTTTCACCAACTTTTCTTCTTCCAAGTATTGGTCCAAGGATGACTCGCCATTTCTGAAGAGAAGATCGACGTCACAGGAGTAGCTTTCTGCGGGAGCCGCCTCATCAAGATCATCTTGTGTGACACACTCCTACACAGTCACAAAGCACTCCTGTTTTTGGCGCCTATTGTGGATTTCACTGAACGTTTTTGTTGCCCGAAACAGATCCTTAAGTGTTGCTGTTTCGTTATTTATCCACAGGGAATGCCACAAAAGTTCTTGAGAAAGTATGGGGAGAATCTAGCAAAAAGAGTGCTTCTAAGGGTTCCAGATGGTGGGATTTGGCCAGTGTGGGATTGGAAGTATGGGATGACATGGTTTGGTTATCAAGGTTTGGAGCAAATTTGTGGAGCATTACTCCATTTGTGATGGCCACTTTTTAGTCTTCAAATATGAAGGCAACTCGTTTTTCATGTACTCATACTTTACAAAAGCGCATCCAAGATAGAATATCCATTGCTGAACGCCAGTGGTGGAAAATCAGCCTCAAAGTCGAAAATAGTAAATTCATCTTGCCCAAAATGGAAGTTCTTGATGATGATGATGATGATGTTTGCATGAGCGTACACTTTAAAATACATTATCATCAAGTCTAATTGGTGCAACCAAGACTTGGGTTCACAATTGTTTCCTTGGATAGACTAGTCTAAGATCATAAGAGCATTTGACACCAGATATATATCAAAGTCACTGCTATCAAAAGAAACTTGCAAAACTAGTGAGTGCTTACATATTTGTTATTGAGTATTGCAAAACTGTCTATTGTATCATTTACACATAGTCCGTTATGTTTTTTCCCATTTTTGATGGTAATACATCTCAAGTTCAATAATTGATTAATCATTCAATTCTTTAAAAAAAGGGCATTTGTTGACATAAAAAAAAAAACTAAGTTTTGATTATTATGACAAATAACAAACCGAATCGATAAACAGTTTGGTCAAAACAATCAACAACTCTAATATAATCATCAACACCAAATAGCAATTGTTTATGAGACCTTCACTAGTCGATGAAATCATCAATAGTCATTGCAGATTTTACTAAGTCTTGGAACTCGAAGGCATATGATGAATTGACGCTAGAACATAATCGTTGAGTGGTTATTTTATAACTTCTTATAGAGAATTGTTGCCTAATCTAGGAGATTGCAATATAATTTCTTGCAACTGCAAATAAGATTTGTTTATTCAAATTCAATAATCATTGAATGTAAATGTCTGTAGATAGTTATACCACAAATGTATTTATTGTAAACTCCCCTCATCAATCATAGAACTCGACGTTTTTCTATTTTTATCTTTTACTTTCCTGCAATTTATATTTCCTTATATTTACATGACTAAGGCCATGATTGCCTCTGTAACTTTAAATTTCTTATCAATTATTTTCTATCCAAAATTAATAAAAGATATGTTGACACATAAATTTTGACTAAATATTTAGAATTAAATTATATAAAAAATTAAGAACTAATTTGGCCCTAACAAAAAGGATTTTCACATCACATGGGTACTAATATTATTTGCATTAATTAATTTTTAATTATAATTTTTCTTTTATTTCATTGCATTTCAGATAAATAAAAACTTTAACTTTAAAAAAATTAAAAATTAATTTTTTTTTTAGAAAAAAAGAGAGAAGAAAAGGAGGCTCGGGGGCTGGGCTTTTGCCCCAGCCCCCTTCTCTTTGCTTCCCCCTCGCGTAGGCCCAAGGCCCATCTCGCCCCTAGCCTGCTCCACTCTCCGCGGCCCAACCCTCTCCCTTCTCCTCCTTTCTCCTTCCTTCCTTCCTTCCTTCCTTCCTCCCTCCCTCCTCTGCAACTCACTAGGGGTGAGCATGGTCTGGGTTGGGCCGATCCACTCCCTAACCTTAGGATCAACCCACACAGTACTGATCCTCAATTTTTGAGACCAAGGACTGACCCTATTGAGCTTAAGACCGAGGATCGGACCGACCCAGTGGGTTTGGTCCAGTTCCAGGGTCAACTCGAGACCAACCAATAATTTTTTATTTCATTTTTTGTATTCCTTAAAAAAACGATTGAGGATCGGACTAACCCAATGGGTTCAATCCGATTCCAGGATCAACTCAGGATTAACCAATAATTTTTATTTTATTTTTTGTACTCTTTGAAATGGCAACTGAGGACTAGACCGATCTAATGGAATCAATGATGAGCGAGGTCAATTAAGAAAGGCAAGCAGTGAGGGTTAAGTTGGGTGAGTGTCAAACAAAGTGAGCATCGAGTGTCTAGCAGGGAGTAACAAGCCAAGTGAGCATCGAGTAGCGAGTGGCACAAATAACCCAAAGTGAGTGAGGCGAGTGTCGAGTGGCTAGTGAAAAATTTGTTTCTTTCGATTTTGGCAAATTGAAGACTAAGAGGACAAATAAGACAGAAGAAAATCAATACTAGAGGATGATGTCGTAAGAAGCTGTTTATGCTCTTTTGGACGTCGTGAGGACTCTTCACAAAAACATTTTCCTCATTCGTAAATTATGACTATTGACGTCGTAAAAGACATTAAAAATTTAAATTATTAAAGAATAATGTAAAATTACTTGAACTCTTTACTAAATAACTGTTTAATATTGTTGACACAATTTATTTTAATTTTCTCTATATAAAAAAATTATAAATAATATATTAGATATAATATATATAGTCAGGGTGGTCCGGGTTAAACCGACCCTAAACTCTCATAATCGAAGACCAATTCGCACAATGCTGGTCCAGGAATCCTAAAACTAAGAACTAACCTACTCTCCCTGGAAATCGGACCAGGACCAGTAGGGTTGAGCCAGTCCAGGGTCGGTCTAAAGTCCCTAGGGTGAAGGACAGAAGTAATGCGGAGGCCGCTAAGAAACCCGGACGGATGGGATGCAACTTCAACGGACGGATGGGATGCAACTTCAATGCGCTGAGGAGCTCGACGCGGTAGGCCTGGCTAACATAGAGAGGTCTGCAAGGAGAAGACGAGATGGGATGTCGGTTCGGCCAAGAGGGAGGGAGGCCGGTCAGCACACCATGGACCAGCGGCCTCAACCCTCCCTCAACCGGCCTCCTCGACCTATAAGTTGGGGGGCTAGGTCAGAGGGACATGGGAGAGCGAGATCCGAGAGAGTGAGAGAGACTAAGGCTGCGTTCGTTTCACGGAAAATGGGCCATCTCCGAAAAATATTTTCCCTGAAGTCATATTCCAGGAAGATGGCTATATTTTCCGGTGTTCGGCTGAAACTTAAATTTTGAGTGGAAAACATTTTTCACCGTTCGTTTTGTTTAGAAAAAATTATCAAAAAATTAAATTTTAATATTTTTAATTGACCAAAAATATTTGTATTTTTAAAAAATACAATTTTTTATTATCTTCCACCATTCATTTATTTTTTCTTTCTTTTTCTTTTTATTTTTCCTTTTCTTTTCCTTCTCCTTCCTTCTTCCTCCCTTCTTCCTCCTCCTCCTTCCTCCTCCTTCCTCCTTCCTCCTCTGCCGCACGCCTGACGATGGCTGACTACCCGTTGGCCGACCAAGATCTGCTCGCCAGATCCGGCGAGCTCGAGGCTCGACTGATCTCGCCCAAGCTCGCTGGAGGTTCGTCGAGGTCTGGCGAGCCGCGAGCTCGCCGGATCTGGCGGCGGAGCTCGGGCTCCCGATCCAGGCGAGCCCGAGCTCGGCCGCCAGATCCGGCGAGCTCGCGGCTCGCCAGACCTCTGGCGAGCTTAGGCGAGGCCCGAGCCCCGCCCAGCTTGCCGGATCTGGTGAGGCCAGAGCTCCGCCCCAAGCCAGCGAGGCCCGAGCTCGCCTAGCTCGGGTGAGCTGGGCTTCCACAGATCAAGCTAGGCGGAGCCTCGTCGGCCCGGGGCGGAGCTCGAGCTGGCTCGCGACCGCGGCCGGTCGCCGATCGCCAGTCGCCGGCCGCTGTTGGGGCCAGCCACCGGCCAAGCTAAGGAAGAAAAATGAAAAGGAAAGAGAGAAAAAAAAAAAAAAAAGATAAAAGGTAGGAGAAGTTATGGAAAATGTTTTCCACTTTTTAGAAGTGGAAAACATTTTCCTTAGCTTTGAAGGTAATTTTTACTGTTGATGGAAAACATTTTCCTTAAGTAGTTGAATTTCCGTGAAATGAACACCAGAAAATCCGGAAAACATTTTCCTGGAAGTTATTTTCCGTGAAACGAATGCAGCCTAAGAAGAGAGAGAGAGTTTGAGAGTGACGAGTCTCGGTCGATGCCCTCAATCTCGCGGATCCCGTTTCCTCTGACGCGAAGCCTCCGGTGGGTTTCCAATTTTTGCCTTGGCATAAGTCTGCCTTTCCTGAGGACCCTAGCTCGGCGACACAAAGGCGGCAGGCCATGGCCTGATCCATTTCGTGCTCGCCTTTTGGTCGCTGTTGTCAAGCTGGGTAAGGACTCGCGGCCGACGCTTCTTTTGGTAAATTGTTTTCCCTGCTTTCTCCAGTTGTCTTAACGCCCATCTACCCATCCGTGTTGTTTTGGTTGGTATGTAGCCGATCTTCAATCAGCCTGGCTTTGCTCCCATTTCAGTAGTGTGTGCTAAGTGTTTGATGAAATGCCCAAGTTAGATGCGCGTTAATGTCCTTCGTTTATGGCTGAGACTCGTTGGTTTTGCATGCTCGTATTGATTTCGTTTGCTCATTGTATGCAGATTTCGGTCTGAGTATGAGTCACGGGTATGCCTACATTCTCCTCATTTCACGCTCACTACATGCTCGACGAAATGCTTCGGTCAAGCTCGCTTGAACTTGTCTCTGTGCTGCATAGCCGAACTGACTGCCATGTGCTAGTGATAATGTCTAAATAGTACTTGCGCTCTCGTTTGATGGAAACGTTTTGAATCGAAATGCTGAGATAGTCGTTTCATCAAAAAAAGATCGTAACATTGTCTTCAGTTCATTCAGGTCGCGTTCATTTTTCCATGATTCGGAGTCTCGGCTGTGGACATGTTGGGGGTTCTTATCTCGGCTGTGAACTTGTGTTCTCATTTTGGTGTTCAATGAATGCGGTTGAACAAAAGATTTATGAATGTTGCCGATATATTAGCTGAAGAAAATTAAAAATAATCCCCATAAAAATGATGACTCGCGACCAAGGAATTTCCAAAGGCTAAAGTTCTTCAATTTGTAGCAGATGCGCAGTATCTAATTTCCATTTCTTAGTTATAGGAATTACTAATAAGACGTTTGCAGCAATAATATTATTAAATGCCTAGATTAATCTAGACTTAACACAGGAAATAATAGGTTGACTACCTTAAACGAGATGGATACCAGTCTGACTTTCAGTGAATTATCTTTGCTTTTATCCTAATATCTCTAACACACCTAGAGGTGGCGTTGGACCTTACGGCATAGTGCCGAGGTCTGCCGTGATGCGGTTGCAACTGAGCAGGCCAAGACAAGCAATTCCCTTCTTTAGCTCAGCATGCAAAGCTAGACCCACTTAGGCCCCATCAAAGTTAATTAATTATTTGATCATTGGTCGAAAGAGTTTTTACGCCTGATACCTAAATCGACCCACTTGTTGGTTAAGTCTTTGGTCTGAATATCAAGGGAGCAATGGTCATACTGATTACTTATTATTGTAAGTGAAATATATTGGAGTTACCACAAGAATTCAATATATAAATAAGCATATCACATTCAATAAAAATCTTACAGAACACTTTGTTAATTAATTCTATTGATTTCGGTCTTCGTAAGTTGTATCTCTAAGCATAATACAAGTGTTAGCATCTCCAACCATCTACCACCACATTGTCTCACTTTTAATGCGTTCGATTCCCAAGGTGTTCTTCTTAGGGCCTGTTTGGTAACCATCCAAACGGGCCCTAATTCTGATTCTTTGTTCCTAAGAGTACTTTTGGAACAGACCTGAGAGTACTTTTGGAACAAAATCGTGTTTGGTAAAATTTTTATTCTTGGGAACAAATTTCTATTTTTTTTGTTCCCGAAAATAGATTTGGAACATAATTAAGAATAATAAAAAAAGTTGATTCTTGTTCCCGAGAACAAATCTAAGAATCAAGCTATTTTCTTCTTCTTCTTCTCTATTCTCTCCTTCTTCTTCCCTTTTCTTCTTCTTCATCTACCGCCACCACCGTAGTTGCCATCCGCCGTCCACTACCGTCGACCACCGGTCGCCAACAACCGGTCCGGCAAGCTCGCTGGAGGCTCGCCAGGCCAAGGTGAGGTCCGGCAAGCTCGCTCGAGGCAAGCCTAGCCATCGGCGAGGCTGGGCGCGCCTCACGATCTGGTGAGGCCGCCTGGCCACCAGCAAGGCTCAACCGATGAGGGTTGGCGACGCTCTAGTGAGGTCGCCAGTCGCAGGTCGTCCCAAGGCTGGCGACCGGCCACCTTGAAGAAGAAGAAGAAGAAGTTTTGTGTCGGAGAAAGTTACACAGACTCACCTTTTCTTTCAATTCAATTAATGATAAAATATATCAGGCATTGATAGTTTGCCATTTATGATGATTTTATATGTTATGAAATTAGGGTATTCCAAAGAGGTTTGTGAGAAAGTACGGCAAGAACCTTCCCACAACATTGACAGCCAGTTCCAATGAAATTATACTCAAACAAAATCATATACGGGAAGTATAGAAGATGAAGTACAAACTGAAGTTGTGTTGAAAAATGCACTGGCACAAACTTGATTCTCAAAGTTTACAACTAATCCATTTGAAACTCCCTATTTACTAGTTTATGAATTCTTTAAATAGTTTTAGCAATTCACTCATAATTTATCTCATCTTGACCATTGTATATGTGCATTCCAACTAATGTGATCTATAGTAGTAGGCTGTGTATGGCTCCCATGTTGTTGGTAATCTTGCACCAACAGCACATTCAATTAATTTATCTCTCTTCTGGCAGTACCTGTAAATTCATGCATTTAATGAGTCATGAAATCATTTATCGATCACACAATATAGGAATGCTTCTTGACATACATCAGACAACTTTAAGCACTCTTTTGTCAATCAAGATGTTCTATCCTTATTTTCCGGTGATAATGCTGAGAATCACCTCAACCTCTGCCCTAGTTAATGGTCAACTGACATTCAAACATAGGTCCTGAGGGAAAATAGCCAGTATTTGAATGTTTAAGAGAATTGAAGTTAAGCAATAGCGTGTGTGGAGAGAAGACTACTTAGAGGCAAAAATCTTTCACAATATCAAAATATTTGAGGTTTGGGATTGTCCAAACCTCAAATAGGATGTAAAAGAATGAAAGAAGTAGTGGCAAACGATAGAAATGAAGAAGGAAAAGTGATTTCTTTTGAGAAGCTAAGATGGTTGGCACTTGAACATCTGCCAAGCTTAGTATGCTTCTCCTCCATCACAAGTTGTGTCTTCAGATTTTCATTATTGGAAGACATTGAAGTGGAAGAGTGCCCGAAAATGAAGATCTTTTTCAAGGGTACGCTAAGCACACCAAAACTAAAAATGTGAGATTGTTTAGATACAAGTGGCCATGGAACTTGGAGAGCAATCTCAATACAACCATACAAAAGCTATCGGCATAAACAATTGCACATAAAATTAGTAAGATCCAATTGATGTTATTTTCATCCTCTATTTTTTTTTTCATTTGCCTCTGCTTCTCAATTGTTCGGCGCCTGGAGCACCATAAGTTCTAAATTTTTATTTTTTTGCAACTTGTCTTGTCATTGGTAAAGGGAAGGGAGGATCGCAGAGATCCAGAAGTTACTGAGGCACAATCCAAGGTTTGACGAAGAAGATTTTCACGGAGGTAAGTGATTCCTTTTCCAATTTCTCTCTTTCTCACTAATGCATGACAATTTTGCAAAAGAAGGGGGGAGCTGCTAGTGATGGGTGAATAGGTAAAGACATGATTTTCTCACTATTGCCACCTCAGCAAAACTGCCTAGATCACACCATTATCATTTTTCATAGCTTAACAAAGCATCCCGCTTCCTTTCTTTTTCCTTCAACTCTCCTTATTTATACTCTCTCGGACAATTCAAACTGGAAGGTTTGTCGGGATTTTTCTTAGAAGTTCTTTTTCAAAGTACCATGGCTTGGGAGGCTGGAAGCGTAATACACCAATGCTAGCCTTTCCTTTTGAGTCGGTTCATATTAAAATACATCCCCCATTGCTTGTTTATGTATTTATAATGACTTTGTGTATGACACTAGGGTATTCCGAGGAGGTTTGTGAGAGAGTATGAAAAGAATCTTCCTGGAAAGGTACTTTTGAGGGTTCCAAACGGTGGAAGTTGGAGATGGAATTGAAAAAATGGGATGATAGGGTTTGGTCTTCAGAGGGATGGAAGGAATTTACGGAGCATTGCTCTATTTGTGAGAGCCACTTTTTAGTCTCCAAATAAATAAGGGCTCATATTTGAGAAGAGCTCATTTGAGACAGATTATCTGCTAATGAATACCAACAATGAGGAATTAAATATCGACAGTGTCAAATTCATCGTGCGTGCTGGATTGCGGGAGATGCCGATGATTTGCTGTAATCTCTCGATTGGACTTGAAAGTTCAGATGGTTTCAAACAAAGAGAAAACAGAAGGATGAATCACATCTAAAACCATATCATCACAAGGCTTGCAAGGTGATGAAATTTGATCCCTTAGTTATGTCGATGATGCTACTATTCCCCATGCAATTGGACTCGCATCAGATTCCAAATCAAGAGGCTTCCAAACTGATCAAGGAGCGAAACTTCTGCCACAAGATTCGGAAGGTGTGTGTGAATCTTAGCCTATAAGTAATGCATACACTTAGTATCGTTTCCTTGATTAATTCCGGTAGGATCGAAAATTCCAAACGCAAAGAAAGCCTAGCCATGCTGACTTGTAGTAATTCTACTTCTGTATGTTCGTTAGTAACTACGGCTTTCAATGCAGCCAGGTACAAGCTGCGGGATCCTGCCATCACAATAGTCAACCGGTCACTTCATTTATTGAAGCACAATACGGTAAGAAAGGATCCTGATTACCTTCTCGTGAGGTACCATCTTCCTACATGATGCGGGTTTGCCTGTGAAATCATACACATGTGGTCTAGTTAACATTTCTTGTGTTAGTCATCGTACTTCCTAAGTTCTTACTCGTAGATCACTTTTCGATCAAAAATCAACTCCGCAGACTGTCCCAGGCAGGTGTTTAAGGACGCATCAATGGAAGAATGCAAACCGCAACTCTTAAAATTCTGACGGATCATGGCCAGTGAAGCTCCTGTACTACCCACAACATGGCTCAGGAAAGCCCTCTGCCGGTTGGGGCGCATTTCAGAGAACTTTGAGGAGATGTCTGCGTGATCAAGCTTGTTAGAATTGATAAGATTGAACTCAAAGTCTCCATTTTCAGAAGGAATATCAAGATTTAGGCATAAACTTTGGTATGCCTACAGAAAAATCTCTGCTTCCCCATGTTTTGTTTAGTTAATCAGATCAAGAAAGCAAGCATTTCTGCTAGTAATATAATGGTGAAGTATTTCCTGATGTTTTTTTGGAGACTCGTGAACATTACACAGGAAAACTGCATCTTCCAAAATTCCAGGTACACGTGTCTTTATTCGATGAAGTATAAATTGAACTGATACGTAGCATGGAGAGTTGATCTAACGGTGACTTTAGTATATTTCTTCAAGTAATATTTGTAACCAATGAGGTAGTTCCAAGAAAGGAAAGAGAGAATGTCCTACACCTAGACTCGTTAAATGGGTGGGTTGGGTCGGATTTGGGTCAGGTCATAAATGGTCCGACCCAAATTGACCCATTTAACCCGTTTATGGCCCATTTATTGCAATGCAAAATTTTTTATCTATACTCAACCCATTTAAACTTAAGAAAACTTATTTCTTTTATATATATATAATAGTATTGCTAAAATAGTTTAATACAACACAAATTTAATGGATGATTTTTATAATTTTTAAAATAATTATTTTAAAAAATCAAATTTTAATTATTTTTTTATTTTTTAAATATATTTTTCTTTTTCTTTTTTGTTCTTCTTCTTCTTTGGCCGGCCACCAACCACGACGACAGCCGGCGACTGGCCACAAGCGAGCCTCGAGTCTCACCCAACTCCGGCGAGCTCGAGTCTCGCCAGATCGGCGAGGCTCGAGCCTCGTCGGACATCGACCAGAGGCCTCACCAGATCCGGCGAGCTCAAGGTTCGCCAACATCGGGCGAGCTCGAGCTCGCCCCTCGCTGGATCTGGCGAGGCTCGAGCCTTGCTGGACATCGGTGAGGCCTCCGCCTCGCCGGTGAGTTCGAGTCTTTACCAAATCGACGAGGCCTCTGCCTTGCCAGATCTGCGAGCTCGAGACTCGCCTGGCTGTTCGCCAGCCATCACCATAACAACGACCGGAGGAAGAAAAAATAAAAAATAAAAAAAATAAAAGAAAATTATAATTTAAAAAGTAATTATAATTTCGGTTTTTACAAATATATATATATATATATATATATATATTAATTTTATTTTGTAAAGTTAGAGAGAGAGAGAGAGAGAGAGAGAGAGAGAGAGAGAGAGAGAGAGAGAGAGAGAGAGAGAGAGAGAGAGAGAGATTGTGAGGTTTTGGTTGAATACGAGTTCTAAATTCAACCCATTTAAGATCCACTTAAGACTCTTTTTGTTAAACCCACATAACTACTTTTTTTTGTTAAACCCACATAACTACTTTTTGTCATAAAAACAAGTTATATATGGGTCTAAGACCCATTTTGCTGCCTCTACTGGCTGCACCAACTCTGTTATCTTGAAATATGCAATGGTCTCTAGAGATCAATACGTATAAATTCAAGGAAAGGTAAGGGATAAATATTGCCACCCATCAATAACACAAAAGGATGTTCCAATAAGAGGGCTAGTCATTCTCCTTTTTGCCTTACAAAATGAATTAATGATATCAATAGAACAACAATGAACCTTATAATAATTACAAAACTGAAATCGCCATAAAATTTTTAGCAATCATGGTCAGCAAATATCCGAATGTTCTTGACCTAAGGGCTTAAAAAATTTGTTAATAACACCATCCATCAGTGAACTTGCTTGTACCCCCCAAATAAATAATTAGCAATCAGAAATATCCAGCAGCTCCTATGAGTCAGACACAGCCGGATCAGAAGAAACAGTACTATTCAGCTTGCCATTTTCGCTTATGAGATTGCTGAACTGGCCTTTGACTTCCGCACCATATACGTGCCCCATCTTGGAGCCTTTCGTCTCCAAGTATTTCTTGTTCTCCTTTGTTATCAGAGTTACTAGAGGGACTCTCCCAACAATAGTCAAGTCATGATCTTTTAAGCCCCATATACTTTGACGGGTCACACAACGTCAGCAGTGATTCTTTCTACTAATCAATATCTGAAACAGTCACTGAAATTCAACTGCCTTTAATTTCAAATTTATGATGTTAGTTCACAGATCCTTCTCGATTCCATAGAGCATAATGACAATGACTATGAATCAACCTCATTCAAAAGCTAAATTATGCAGGACCTCTGACATCAGTATAGTTAATGACTTGAGGAAGAAATACCTGAGAAACAATTCCGCAATCCCTAGGGTCAACAAGCATTTTGAGCTCCATATTTGCTTCCATGGTGTCATGCCCATCCTCCTGCAGGTTTTAGGCACATAGTTCTTCCTTCGCACCCTCGTAGGTACAACACCCTCGTAGGTAGAACAACACGCCCCTCCCAACCCCTTCTATCTGCTGCATCTAAGTGTAAGCTGGTTGCTGCAGAGGCATTCCAAGGGCGCCCTCACAGGACGTCTTGACCATCTCCAATGTCACCCTGCTCAGTCGATAAACTATGGAGTATGAATATGACAGTATATATTGTTGTCTGAAGGGTGGACATAAAATTAAAAGAAAGTAAGGATACGATCTTTAACAATTACGGCATTCCTATATCAATTGCAGACACATATAGGCCCCTTGTCAATCATTTCATAAAATATAATTACGGTAGGACGCAGGCCATCAGTTCACGAATATCCTAACAATTCATTCTCGTCATGTCAAACATTCCTGTCCAAACAGCATTCTTCTCCAAGTAACATGAATTTGGTACTCCAACTTATGATTGACACATGATTACGTATTTTTGTACAGAATTTTAAGATAAATTTAATGGTGTTCCACCTAAAAAATACCATCGGCTTCTCACTGGTGTAACTATTCACCTCTAAAGCTTGACAGCCAGTTCTGGTAAAATTATTCTGAAACAAAATCATGCACTGGTAGTTTATAAGATGAAGTACAAATTGAAGTTGTGCTGAAAAATGCATAGCCACAAACAAGATTCTTGAAGTTTACAACAAATCCATCCCTCTGTTTGCTAGTTTCTGAATTCTCTGAATAGCTTTAGCAATTCATTCATAATCTATCTCACCTTGACCATTGCAATGTGCATTCCAACTACTATTGATTTATAGTAATAGGCTGTGAATGGCCCCGACGTTGTTGGTAATCTTGGAGCAGCAGCACATTCAATTAATTTATATCTTTTCCAGCAATACCTGTAAATTTATGCATTTAATGAGTCGTAAAATCTTTTCTTGATCAAATAGTATAAGAAGCTTCTCAATATACAAGTCAGAATACATCAGACAACTTTAAGCACTCTTTTGTCAATCAAGATGTTCTATCCTTATTTCCTAGTGATAATGCTGAGAATCACCTCAAGCTCCGCCTCAGTTAATGGTCAACCAAATTCAGACATAAGTTTTGAAACAAGGTAAATACAAGAAAATGTACACAGAGATAATGGCAGTCACGGGCTTATTGACATAACTCAACAAGAATCCTGGCCAGTCATAACCAATTTCTAAAGTGAAACATCGGGTAATAGATGAACTGCAAACACTAATATTACAACACCATACACATAAAAATTGTGAAAACAACTCTTCAGAACCCAAAATTCTTGATCTCCATGGAGTCTTGATCATCGGAATAACAACCACAAACTTAAAGCATAAACTAAACTTGAGACACGAATAGACCAAGATAGCTTATGCTTCTCTCGTCTTTTTGCTATTTAAAACAACAGCACATCATCCCCCCATGGGAGACTCTTCTTCCCACCCCACCCAGGAATCCAAAGTTTCAACTCTTGGCTTATCCACTCCAAAAAGGGGAGATGCAGCTGGGACAACATCTTGGCCAAAAAAAGCCAATACGTAAAAATTGAAAGTTGAAGCCAACATTTGGATCCAACTGGGAACTACGTCTCCTAAGATATATTTGCATTGGATTGCTAAGAAGAGATACTTACCTGATTAGATCAGCAATAGATACAATTTTCAAGCTCTCCCGCTGCGCAAACTCGCGGACCTTAGGTAATCTTGCCATGAAGCCATCATCATCTGCAACCTCAACTGCCACAGGTTCCAATCCAGCTAAAAAAGCAAGGTCGACAGAAGCCTCGTATGCCCAGCTCATTCCAGGACACCACCCTCCCTGTACTCCAATGAGAAAATATGTCCTGGCATGTTGAAACCTTCAAGTTTTGGAATCTCTAGACGCAAGAGCCAAAGTTGTCGTTGCCCTGTCAAGCACTGATACTCCTGTAGTCGTCCCATGCTCTGCATCCTATAACAATGTCTCTTAATTACCATCCATTACAAGGTAAGAGAAGAGATGATTAAAGAAAATAACTAAGCTGATCGAAGGCTATTAGGAAAATCAAGAATTGGAGGAAACAATATTGTCTTACTGAACTATGAAAGAAAGTGCACGTTATATATCATTGCTCTCGAAAATTGATTATCTACCGACTGTGGACAAGTCACAATCCGAAGTGTCTCACTCTCCAAAGGGCCATTCCTTAAGTACATGAACGTCTAAGAAGCCAAAGCAGAATAACAATAAATAAATACAAGTGATTAGAAACAAAAACTCAAGGATTGAAAAATAGATTTAGGGGGGATAAAAGCACGGTGAATGCAGTTGGAAGCTTGTCTTCAATCTCCACCATCAGAGGAAGTTGCAAGCGCTCCAAATCTTCCCTCTTTCATGCTCGCACGACCAATCCCAAAGCGCCATACTTCACGACGAAACACCAATTCGCGAAGAAGGCCGCTCGGACCTTTACCATGAAGGTCCAACGCCGATTGGAGTTTGGATTTGGGGCTTTTTGGGCCGTCGACAAAAGCCCTAAATTCGGAACGATCGGGTACTGGCATTGTCAATTTGTGGGGAATCTTTCGGCAGAAATTGCGAGTGTTGGATGGACGTCGCTTTTGGAGAGCCTTTCTCCGATGGACATTAGAATCTAACGAGACAGTACAAGAGCATTTTCCGCTCAGCTCCTGAGCACTTTCATCTTTGCACCAAATAAGAAGTCTTTCGCTTCTCCCTCGACGACGAGAGTCTCCACTTTAGAATTATTTTATTTTTTTCAAAAATTAACGATTAAAAGAAAATTTCAATTGGGCCCCAAAAAATTAACAAAAAAATACAAAAGGAGGTGGCAACGAAATGATCTGGGCCGTACTGGGCCCGACTGACCCATCCTCCCGCCGTCCCCACTTTGCTGCACTCATCTTTATACAGTTGCCTAGAGACGCTTCTTTGAGAAGACGTGTGGCATAAAAAAAATAAAACAGAAAAGCATAATATAATATATAACAACCACCGCCTTGATGGTCGCGATGATTTGGGCTCTCCCCTTCACGAAAGGGAGGAGTTCGAATCCCTTTACAGTCGCTTGGGATCTTAAGTGAAACACTAGAGGTGGTGAATCCTCCTGCTTACATGTCTCCCAGGTATACTCACCGGCTGCCGGCTATACGCGGTTCCTGGGTCACAAAAAAAAAAAAATAGTTTTTTTATAACAACTCATGTACTCTCCTACTACATATTCCTCTACTATTTTAGCTATTATATAGTTTTTGAACATTTAAAAAAATAGTTTTGTGATAGTTATTAAATTAAGTTATTATATTATACAATCAATCATATTTAGATATACACATACTTAAACGATACATATAAATTTAATTGTCAGAGATTTATGGAGCAAATGTTAACTAAATATAAATTTGGATAGATTGCACATGCAAATCTAACTAATTGATAAAATACTAAAAAAAAAATCTAGGAGAATCGACTAAGTAAATTGGACTATATATCTTTTAAACACATGACATGTAAATATATATACACATATATATGCAAATTTATCGTCCATGATTTTTATGTTCATACAAGGAATGCTTCTATATAGAATAGAGATAAATGCACTCGAAACTTTGAAAACTTTTAATGAGAGTGCAATCAAATTCTAAATTTTATCTAGCAAGCACAACCAAGTAGCTTAGTTAGTTTTGTAAATTATGATTAACAGTATAACCTAATGATGCCGCCACTTTTAACTATTTTCGGGAAATATACCGTCAAATGAGCCCCATATTAGCAAAATATGGTGGTACACTGCTCATGACCACCGATAAGGATCAATCACGTGATGCTTTTGGTCTTAGGTCCTCGTGCTGATTAGTGTGCCACTATCCCATGGGAGCTAGAGGAAAAGACCACAACATGAGAGCTTTAAGATCTTACATTAAAAAAAAAAAAAAAAAAAGAGTTAGGTGCACCATCTATTTCAGCTGTCATAAAAAAATATATATTTGAAAAGACCACATTGGACTTTGTCGCTTAAATTAGAGGAGATAATGTGAAGTACCTGATAATATTTTAAATAAATTTTAGGATTTTATTACATGACCTAAAAACGTTAAGATCTGATTGGACCTACAGAATATGAATTAATTTGTCCTTGTACATGGCTTAATTGGAAATTTTTTTACAAATTATATGTCGGTTATATAATAGGATTTGCTTGTTCTTCTTCTTTTACCAAACTATAACGTGATAGCTAATGACAAAAAAATGACATGATAATTGAACTATCAAGTAAAAGCATAAAGTAGTCGATGGAATACAAGACTAGTGGTGAATTTATTTTATTTACCCTAGATAAGTAGCGTAATGCTTTCCCAAATGTCGTGTGCTCACTTATTGCAAGTTGATGTCAACCGTTGGATGACAAAACATCTCAACTATTCGATCAAAGATAAATTGATGTCCATCATTGGATCTAGCATGACAATCTTGTCCTGCCAAACCCCACCGTCCCATAGCTCACGCTAGAAATAATAAATCGTGTTTTATCATTAGGAAAAATTATCAAAAAAGTCAACAATTTTTACAATTTTGTCAATTCAATTTTAGACATTTTTGTTTTGTCAATTCAGTCATAAACCTTTTGCAATTGTACCAATTCAGTCCATATTACCAAATTTGGCCGAGCAGTGCTAACATGGATGCTAGTGAACCGGTCGATATTAACATTTTTAATAATATTTAAATTTTTTTCAATTATTTTTTTCTCCCTCCTTTCTTCTTCCTACCCAATCATGTGTAATTGAAGAAAAAACACACAAACAGCCTAATATTGTCTCTAAAAGAAAATGGCAATTCAAAAATCCCTATTTTAAAGCCATAAAGGCTTGTTTAATTTCGGATTTTAATTTTTTTTAAGGATTTTCCAAACTTTAAGAGAAAAGAATATTTGAAGAGCTAGCAAAATTTTTAAGGAATTCCAATTTTCTGAATTTTTCTGATTTTTCAAGGTTTTCTAAAAAATTTATGATTTTATGATTTATTTATTGTTGACACCTAAATTTTGCCTAATCATTTAGTAATTAGTTGCATGAAAAAAAAAATTAAAAATAATAAAAAGTAGTAAAATTGCATTTCATGTAATTGCATTTGCATTGGTACCAAAAGACAACAAGATGCAGTGGCTCGCGGTCGATTACATGCACAAAAGGTGGTCTCTCTCTTGCTAATCTGAAAACACACAATGAAAGTCAAAGAAAGAAGAAAGAAGAGTTCTTCTCGTCCATTGTTTTTTCCTCATTAATGCATGCACATGCGTGGATAAAATAGGGAGGACGTGAAAATTCTAGAGAAGCCACAAGCGTGAAAAAACGAAAGAAAAATTCTCCACTGCACACGCGAGAATTCCGGAGAAGGTCTGCAAGAAGATGGGCTCACAATTTTATAATATTATCTCCTTCTTGGAGAGCAAATCGGCTGGAGAAGAAAGAAGTTCCTGCACGCCCATTGTCTCTCGCTCATTAATGCATGCACATGCATGCGCAAGAATTCGGCGGACGTGAGGAGCCTCAGAGAGGCAAAATGAGCCCATGATATATTATATAATATGCTCTCTCTCTCTCAAGTGTGGGTTGTCAGGAGAAGTAAACGAGCAATTTGCTGAAGGAGGAAGCAAATAATAAACAAGAAAAGTCAAAAATTGTGGCTATCCTATAGAAGGGAGGGACAAGTAGCCGTATAAGAAGCCCTAAGCGTGCAGAAGAAAGAAGAATCCATGGACGTGCATTTTCTTCCCCTCATTAATGCATGCACATGCACACATGAATGGGGGACGTGAAAATTCCACAAACGCATGCAAAAAAAAAAAAAGATGGGCTGACATTTTATAATATTTTCCTTCCTAGAGATCAGGCGATGGCCATCATATTTGAAAAAAAGAACCAAACTTGAACAAGCAAAGGAAAGTTGCGGCTGCCTCCTGTTCACTTGTTGCCTATAAATAAGCAAGGAAAGAGGGGGCAAAGGGGAAGAGAACGAAAAATTGACTAAAGAGGTTTTGTGATAGCTATTAAAAAAAAGAGAGCCCGTAGAGAGACACACGAGTGGAGAGAGAGAGAAAAATTTCATTGTGAGGGCTTCTCCTTCGGTTAAAAAGAGGAGAAATTGATTCGAGAGGTTTGTCAGAAAGAAAAGCGCAAGAGAGGGAAGCTAAACGTCTTGGTGAGGGGGCTTCTTCTTCAATAAAAAAAAAAAGGGAAATGGAGAGTGTTGGAGAGAATAAAAAAGGGTGAAGTCAGAGAGGGGAAAACAAAAATTTTCTCATTTTGAGAGGTTTGTCAGAGATTAAAATAAAGAGGATTGTCAGAGAAAAAGAAAAAAAAATGAAGTCTGAAAGAGGAGCTGAACCGAAAAAGAAAAAGGTACGCTGAAAGTACAGAGAGAGAGAGTGGACGTAAGAGAAAAGAAAAGAAAAGCAAAAAAAAAAAAAAAGATAAGAAAGAACAGTTACTCTTCTTCTTCCTTGCGAGGCTCCTGCATCGACCCACGCTGCCACGCTCGCACCACCGCGCCTCCACCTCCGCCGCGCGCCGCCTCGCCTGCTGTGCGCACCGACCCGCGACGCCAGGACCGGAGGCCGAGCGACCACAACCCGCACCTCTTCCCGCCCGTTGACGCCAGCAACTTGACGCCGCGAGTACCCGCCTCTACGCCTGAAGCCCGCGCCTCCGACGCCACTCCACCGGCCATCCCCTGTGCGAGCACCACCCACGAGTTCGCGCCGCCATTCGTCGCCCCTGCTGTGGCCGTGACGACCCGCGGCTTCCGCTCCTGCAAACCACCGCCACGAGCACCGCCTATACCCCTGCAGCCCGCGAGCCTCCTCGCCGCGCCACCGCGTCGGTCCGAGACGAGCAGCACCTCCGCAGCGGCCCGTCACCGCACCGCAGCACCTCCTCCGCTCGCCCGCACCTTGCAGCTCGAAGCTTCGAGCGACACCTGCAACTCCGTCACCGCATCTACTGTTTCGCGGTCACTGGAGCTCCGAAAACCGTTGCTGTTGCAGCCCTCAACCTGCTCGTCGCCGCACCACCGCAACACCTTCATCCGTCTCCTGCAGCAACCCGCGCCCGACGCCCGCGTCCGAGTTCCGCCCGTGACCCAGCACCAAACGCCGCGTCATCGTTCCTGCCGTCGCCGCTCGTCAGCCCGTCGCCCTGCAGCTCGAAGCCACGAGCAACGCCCGTGTAGCGCCCGACGTCCCTCTCTCGCGCCTGCCCGTGCCGCTGCCTCTCGGTCCGCCTAGCACCACCAGCCACGACGCCCTTGCTGTCCTGAGCTCGCTGACTCGACACCGGCCTGCTCACTGCTCCGCCAAGTCCGCCAGTTATCCCTCACGAGTTGCTGCGCCTGAGCTGCCCCCACAAAGCCCGTGACGAGCTTGACCAGAAGCTGCTGTTCCGTTCGTGAAATTTTGGCGCGGATCCAAATAAGGTAGTTTTCTTTAATTAAATTTCTTTTAAATATTATTATATAAACTGAAATCTTTGATGTTAATTGAGGTTTTAGGCATTACCTAATATGATATTATTGGTAAAAATCACCATAATTATTAATTTGGTTCGTAAGATTTCGGACCATTTTTTTTTAATTATGTTGATTTTGATAGTGTTTTGGCTTTAAAATCATTATAATTATTAAGTTGATCCGAGAGACTTCTGATCAATTTTCTAATTATTTTGATTTTTCTTGATTGTTATGATGTTTAGGGTCAAAATAATCGCTAATTTAATCCGTGAGATGACGGATTATTTTTTCGATTATTTTCACCCTTCATTTGATGAATATCCCGAGTGAGTTGAGTACAATGCTTATATGATAATTACTTGTTTTGGAAAATACCAAAAAATGGTTGTATAATGTTTTTATAAGATAGGGTTACATGTTTAGAATTTATCTAGTTAGATTTTAATATTAGATTGCATGTTACGACTACTTAATTAAGATGAGTTTTCGAATTAAAATGGGATTTAATCTAAATTATTTCCTAGCTTGAGTAAGACAACTTGTCAGGTTTTGTAGTCAATCTTCAGCAATTATTTCGAATTTCAATAAAAAATAAAATACAAAAAATATCATGTACATGTTATCTAGGTAAGTTTTCATTTTAAAACAAGAGAAAACCCAAAAAAAAAAAAAAAAAAAAATAGTTGCTTGCCTTATTGTGTTTAATTCTGCAATGTTTTTTTTTCTCTTTTGAATGTTATCTTTAATGTTTGTGTACCCGTATGATCACTTTAGTGTTTTAGGCTAAAATCAATTCGAGCTGCCTGCAAAACAATTTTTTGAAATAAAAGATAAAAGGTACCGAAAGGGCGTTAGAGAAATCTAGCGTAATCAAGTCCCCGAACTCATTTAATCTCTGGTTCGTAGGAGTGAAGTAATTCTCCCATTACTTTGCTTGGGTTTTTAATCGACCCACCAAAAAATAGATTAGTGGCGACTCCCGGACAAAAATCATCTGCATGTTAAAAACTCAAACCTTAAGTTGCGAATTGGTAAGGGCTTGGGAGAGCTCGAGCTAAGTCTAAGCTTAGCAATCCATTAGCCAAACCCTTAGGTGGTCCAACCCGCTTCGGGGAGGTCGCAACATTTATTTATTGTGTTATTATGAATTTTCTGGATTTTTTAAAATTTTCAATGATTTTCTGAATTCTATGAATTTTTTATGATTTTATTATGCTTTTTAAGATTTTTTAATGATTTTCATCATTATTATATTCGGGAAAAGGATTTGGGGCCAGGTTTACCCGAGCCGACCCGCTAACCCAATCCGTCTACCTGGACCCAACCCTCGTCGGATTAAACCTTAGTTTTTAAAGCTTTTTTTAAAATTAAAAAAAAAATTTCCTTCGTCCCCTTTCTCAGGCCGTCTTCTTCCCGAAGCCAATCTCTCCCCCTGCAACTTGCCGAATCTTCTCTATGGAAAAACTCAAAGCTCACCACACAAACGCACTTCATAATCTCAACCGTTCCAACCTCGGCAGCCAACCTCGCCCACCGTCACCAAACCGTCACTGCCGATCATCTCCAACTGTTGTCAAACCTTCGCCGACGATGGCTTACCCTGCGGTAACCCCAACACATCCTCCACCGGAAAAGAATTCCTTTCTAACTTAACAGTCACACACACCAATCCAGAACCCGACGAAACACTAATGCTTGAAAGAGAGGTGGAGGCATCCAACACGGCCGTAGCTGATGCGTGATGGGTTGAGTGATTCAAGAACAGAGATTTTTTTTTTAGGGGATTTTAGTGGTTAAGTGTATGGAGAAGCGTATACGGGGAAGAAATGGAAAAGGAATAAGAACAGATAAAAACAATCTCCTTCCAAGGTATAAAGGCAGCGCCACCAACCAAGGATGAGGATCGAGATCTACGAAGTTCACCACCAAGGCCTAAAGCTTCCACCAGCCAAGGATAAAGGACTTCGGGATAGGAGAAGCTCACCACCGAGGCCTAAAGATTCCACCAGCCAAGAATAAAGGGCTTCTTGGTTCACCACCGAGGAGTGATCTACGCTCCAAGGATAAAGACACCAAAAGGAGTTATGCACTCTCAAAAGGAATTCACTCAAGCAGAGGAAATCTCACAATTCTCATTCATAAAATTCGTATCCCTTACATTGGATAGTTTTCCCCTCTTTATAGGAGGGTTTTAGTGTTAATGCATATTAAAAACGGACCTTAATAGCCTAGAAACTGACACTTTAATACATATTAAAAACAGACCTTAATAGCCTAGAAACTGAAACCTTAATACATATTAAAAACAGACCTTAATAGCCTAGAAACCGAAACCCTCGACTCTTGGGCTGCATAACAATAAAGACACATAATAACTTAATAAAAGCCTTTATTAACACGGGAATTTAAATGCCTTTAATCTTCGGCCTTCTGCATTCTTGAACCTTCAAATTCGAGCTCCTCCCTTGACCAGAAAATAATCCTTCTGAAACTTCATCAACTGGTCATTCAAGACATTTAGAATGGCCTCCCATTGATAGTTATCGATATACCACGAAGTACTGATAAGAAATTGACATTATTCATTGAAAATGATCCATCGAAGCACATAATGTCCAATTTCTCTCTTGGCTTGGATAAACATTGATGGTTCTGAGTTGTTGGATGGAGCTATGTTGGATGCTCCCGCATCAGTAGCTAATCGCCATCGTCGCCGAAATAAACAAGGACGGATTTGAGACTCTGACCACGTTCAAACGGCACCATGAGCATGATATGCATCCATAAGGAGAGGAACGCAGCAGTTAGTGTACTAGACACGAATCATTACAGATCTAAACATTATCAAGCATCCGATTATGCTAAGTCAGATTCAAAACGTCTAATGCGCAAATCATCGAACAGGTGGCGGGCGTTTTTCCTATGTAAGTTCCGAGAATAATTTGATGCTGTACTCTGTCTAAACGCAGTACATCAACCTCTAGATAAGCATAAATCGCAACGAAAATGACCTCAGTCTAGTAGGATTTTCTCGTGAGTTCGTTGGCTAAGTTTAATACTCTAAACTTCAGCAACACCGGACAAAACAGAGCAGAGATTTCCCGACTTGAAATGTTCGTGTTGTGATAAAAACTCGAATCGGCTACCGAATCCTTCACGTCCTACCAATGAACGGGATTTCAGCTTCGTGAAGAGTTTTCGGAGGAGATTTGCTTTTCCTTGAATCAACTCGGCCACGAACAGAGCCACACCAGCTCTTTTTGCAAAACGTGGCCTAGCTCAAGAACGGAGAACTCCAGTAGATGGCAGCAAACGGCGGGAGATCTTTCTATTTTGAGGAAACAAAATGGGCTGAGAAAGGGAGAAGAAAAACCAGAGGAAAAGGGTTGGGCTGGAACAAAATAGGAAAAATAAGAGCAAAATTGGGCCAATTCAGGGATTAAGCCCGAGTGGGCCGGAAATTTTGCTTAGAAACCGGGCCAGGCATAAATGGCCTACCCGAATTTTATTTTATTTTTTATCTATTTTTCTTGTTTATATATTTATTTTTTGTTTTCTTTCTTATTACTATATTTTTGTCGTTTTTACCCTTTTTTTTGTATTTTTATATTTTGACAAAAAATGGATATCCAAATGATCTACAAAAATTCGAGTGTTAGTACATATGAGGTCAAATAGCCTAGATGTAGGGTCAATCTAAGTCCAATGCATCTCCCCCCTCGTCAATCCTTATCAATTAGCTGTCAAATTCGAATTGGAGCATCCGTTTTCTCAAGTTCGTGATGTAGCCAACTCATATGAAGAGATGCCCTCCGTCCCCCTCCCTAGGGGGGGGGGGGGATTAGATCCAGAGCTTTATTCATCACTAGCATATCTCAAATTCCAATATAGATGTCGCCTAACGCTACCTCACATTCTAATTTCTTTTGCCAAGTGGATTTGGTGTAGTGCAGGAAGAAAGTGATATGTCATTTACTTCAGAGCTTTCATGGTTTAATCTCTTAAACCAGGATTTATTGATAAGGACAAGTTTAGAATCGGGTGGACATATTTATACTCCACTTGGTAAAGAAACCTAATCGAAGAAGAAACGGCAAAGGAGAAAATACCCCTAATCCATAGTTGATTGAGTTAAAACACTGAAAATGTCATTTTAGGCCTTTTGCGTTGTTGACCTGAATTTAGAATTCCTAACTATGCCTCCTTTTGTGCAATTGTGATGAATCGATGAAGAAGTGTACTCTTTCTGCTTTTATTTTCTTCCTTTTTCGAGCTAATTGCAATTTATCAGCCTTTTTTTGTTTTTGTTTCTGAATAGAATCTCTCAACATCAGTGCTTCTCATGTTTTAATGAGAGAGAATTTTTTCAATAATCTCTTTTCTAGTTCATAACCATTTCACGATACGCCTTTCTTAATCTATAGTTTCCTAGATCACATATTTTGATACACAGGCAACATTTTAATTTCAACTAAGTAGAATGATAGAAAGTTCGTGCCATTGTCTATGAGAATTCTCCTGTCTTTGCGCAGGCCTAATTAGTCTAATTGCAGAGTGAGATGTTTATGAGCTAGTGAATTCATATGTTGGTGATGTGGCCATCTTACCCCTCTATCGATAAAATAAAATAGTTGGCAGTAATTGCAAATGAAGTGTACATAGAACTAGCAAAATACACGTTTGTTGCACGGCTCCAAGACTATAGCTTCCACATATTTTTCTAAATGTTAGTTTAATTCTATTTTCCCTTTATTCATATTTTAAGTTAATTGTTTTACTCAAACTTTCGAATTTTAATTTGGTCGTATCATGATATTAGTTAATATATTTTTTACTTCATTACTATATTTAATAAGTTATATAGACATTCATGTCAAGATAGAGAAATATTGATGGCCCCATACTTTAATATGCCTATGAGTAAAATTGGTATGAAAAAAATAATAATGTAAGGTATTCTTTTAGAAGTTAAAATAAAGGTTGCTAAAATAAAACTTGAAGACTGATGCAAATTATACTTTGAACTTGATGATGTTGTATATATGCTTTAGAATATTAATTAATCTATCAAATAAAAAAAAAAATCAATGACCTCTTCAACCTCACATTTTTACAAAGAAACTTCCATGAAAGACCTGTGCGTATATTTAAGAAGATCGCAAGTAATCAACGAATCTCTTGCCTTCTAAATTTTGTGCCTCCCAATGTTTGAAGTGGACCAACTTGGACTATAGCACTAGAAATGCGTAGTCATGACATCATTTCATTTTTGAAAGGGTGGCAAGAATTCATGGAGCTAGTACTTCGGAGATATTATGATGGCATACAATTATACAAAATTGCAATCGTTAATTTAAATTAAGCATGCACTTCAATTGAATTGTCTACATTCTAAAGGCCAGTCAATATGTGCATAAATTCAATTGAGCATCGACATGGTGCCATCGTTTTATTAAATGAGATTAGCCTAGATTGACATGTAGTTGTAAAATTACGGTACTCCATCATTCAATTTTACTCCCACCCAAGGGCATTTTAGTAAATCAAAGAATAGCAATATGGACCAATTGCATAGTGGTGTGAAAAAAGGTAACAAAAATATAAGAAATGGAAAAACTGTGGTAACATTCAATGGAGGGGAGTAGCAAGTAAAGAAAGTTCCGGACATGGATCAAAGTTAGGCCCAGTCGCATGGATGCCGAAAACGAAACAAGGCACGTCTGGATCACGTAGTAGGCCTCATCCCGGTCATGAATCAAGCTATGTCTAGTTGTGGCTTGATTCATTCTTTCCCCTTTTCAATTGCATAAATCTTATTCTTTTCCTTTGTCAAATTCTACAAATGTCTTGATTCTTACTTTGCTCAAGGTGATCCAAGGGTGGCAAGGAATCATGCCCGAGCATGGTATGATTCCATGCCATCACGGTTATAAGGGGGGAGGGGCCAGGCTATCAAAAGGTCTTTCAGACTTGACCTTCAAAATTGAAATGGGCCAAGGCTTCGCATGCCTGATAGGAGGGTCTTACTGAAAAACCAAATTCATCAATACCTTGAGGACTTGAAATATTTGCATGAAGTTTTAAATACGATCGCATATCAATCTGGTTAACAAAATTATGTGGTATTATCCAAAAAAATCCATAATTCTTAAACTTGGAAGAATGCTATTAAAGAAGAGAACGTGAGAATATTCAATTTGGATGTTTTTGTTTAGTCATAATTTTTTTTTTTTGGTTAAAAAGCAGTCATGATCTTTTCAAATAGCCATAGTATATATACATATTAAAGATTAATTTGACATTCTAATCTTACAATTTGGCAAAAATAATAAAATTTCCTTATAAAATGATAATGCATGAAAAGTCAAGACTTATTTTCAATTAATGGATAACATTAAATAGATATAAGAGTCTAAGTTAGCTCAAGTTTAATATGTCAATAGGTAGAACATTATAAAAAAATTTCATACACACATTATATACATATGACCATTTTACATTTTATTGAGTGTTTTCTTTATTTTTAATTTAAAATTTTGTGGTATTTTGAAATTTAAAGTAAATAGAGATAGAAGTTTCCAATTGATTATGGCATTATAAGAAGAATATTAAACAATGTATAATTTATGACATGAATGAAGTCTACGTAGAATATAGGAAAACTCTCGTTTTCTAGGACACTCTAAGAAAAGTTATTATTTGCCAAAAAGCAGTCACGAAAATTCCATGATTGAACCATTCATGCCAAAAAAGAAAAAAAAAATGAGGTCCACACGTATCTCATCTGATAGAGCTCTGTCACCGAAACAAAGCAACGCACGTTGTGTGGAGGCTACTCGACCCAATAATTTGACAAGACGTGTTTTAATGAAGTGTCCCCACTCTCTCCGTCTCTGATTGACCTTTAGCATAAGAGCATGCTGCCCAGGATATTTTTGCTACAATGCGGAAATAAACCAATGATTTATGATAAACCAAGCTGATTTATAGTTGGGCAAAAATGAGGGTCCTTCGGCAATTTTCATTTTTGCTGTCGAAATGAAATTTGCTTCTGCTTTATTGTGTGCCTCTTTCCTGGTTTGTTTGTTTTTGTGTACTTCTATGGCAGTTTTTTTTTTTTTGGTAAAATACTTCTATGGCAATTTTGTTTCTGAAGGGTCGCGTTGCTTGCTAGTGTGGGTGTTGCAACTTTACTTCTATTCGCTGCTATTTGGTAGATTGGATTATGAACTCTCGATTTTGGACCTAGGGACTGTGTACCATTGGACCCTTTTGTTTAAGTTAAGCGTTAGAGCTAGAGATTTGGTGATCTAGGGCTTTAACTTAGCCGCTTGACCAAGCAAAGAGTGCTGATTATAACTTTTGAGATTGGCAAATACTATCATGAATTATTAATACATCTTGTGTCTTCTCTCATTCTGTGTGCTTATATTATGATATTTAATATTCCTACATTGCTTGTTCAAATAAGCATATAAGGGCAGAATAGGACTCTTCAAGGTGTATATTAAAGAAAATAATAATTATCAACAGTAAGGATTCATCGCATCTTGTCAAAAAAATAAAGGACTTGCTCAAAAAAATAAAAAAATAAATAAAGGACAAAATTGCATTTACAATGTCCTCTGCCATGCCTGACGTGGTCCCCTCATATAAGGGTCAATAATAAGACAATGACTAAAACAGGTTCAGAATATGCAATAATTTGACAAAGACATTAGCTGGTAGGGCGTCCCATCTATCTCCTTCTCGTGACTACCTTTAATAAAGATGCGTTCTGAAAAAGCTAAAAAGACAATCAGTGTTTGTCCATTAGCAGTGGTGGATAGGATGGAGACCAGACATTGTTGATGGTACTGTTCAAGCATGGGAATAATAATTCAGAATATCATTCAATGTTTGTCCAACAAGTGAATGACTATCTCCTTCTCGTGACTACCTTTAATAAAGATGCGTTTTCAGAATATCTTTCAATGTTTGTCCTTTAGCCGTGGAGGATAAGATAGAGACCATAAATTGCCGATGGTCACTGTTCGAGCAACGGAATGATAATGCAGAAAATCATCAATTTCTATACTAAAGAATTCTATCGGTGCTTAGTTTAGGTCTATATTAAGGTTGAGCTGCCAAGCTCCATTATCTGTATTAGAGAGGTTTTGAATATTTTTTCTGAAAATAAAATGACTAAAGACGGTGTTGAAAAAAACCATGAAGCTACTAAAGATGACAGTATAAAGAAACGAAAAGCTAGGGTTAAATTTGATTAATTTTCTCTTGATGGATTAGGAAATATCCTAAATAATCTCCCCTTTCTTCCTCATGGTTTATGTCTTTGTTAAGGTTATAAATCATTGGATCTCTGCTATTGAATCTCATCGGTTGATAATAAAATATTCCAAATAAAGTTGTTTAGTTTCTATCACCAAAATCTGAAGATCATCATGTCAAGAACCAAAATTGGCTTACTACAAATTGAAAATGTAATGCACAATATTTCTCTTTAGGGTTTTTTTTTTTTTTGGTAACTCAGGAACCTCCGGTCGCCGCTTCGCAGCGGAAGTAAACCCTAGGGTGGGTAGGCCTCCCACTGCTAGTCCATCCACAGTTAAGACGCGCGTTTTGCATTGAAGCAACGCGGCCTGCAAGTTTCGAACTCTTCCCCTCTTGCGAAAAGGGTACCAAGCTCTTAACCAGCAGGGCCACCGCGGGCGGTGGTTTATTTCTCTTTAGGGTTAATACCTTAAAAAACCCCAAACTGGTACATTTGTGACAAATTTACTCCAAACTATTTTTTTGACCATGAAAAATCCCAAACCGATACACCTCTGACAAATTTACCCCAACTAACTATAAAAAAAAACCATAAACTGGTACATTTATGACAAATTTACCCCAAATTAATTTATTCGACCATAAAAAACCCCAAACTGATAAATTTGTGACTAATATACCCTCCGAAAAATTAGATTAGTACCACAAAAAATCACAAAAATTATAAACTGTGATAAACAGAGTGTAAAATCCCAAATTGATATACCGGTCAATTGTCACATGTTATTTAACTTTATAATTTAACAAGAAAATTTAACTAAAATTAATAGAGGGTAAATTTGTCACAAGTGTACCAGTTTAGGGTAAATTTGTCAAAGGTATATCAGTTTGGAGTTTTTGATGGCCAAAAAAATAATTTGGGGTAAATTTATCACAGGTGTATCAGTTTGAGATTTTTCAAGGTATTAACTCTTCTCTTTATCACCCCCGAAATAAAACAGCAGAGACATTATTGTAGCCCATATATTTAAATAAATATGGATTAAGACCTGTTAGTGGAGCCTTGGTGTTTAGAGAAAAGACATAACACTGTTCCCCCATTAATGTACGCTGCAGAGGAGCCAAAAAAGGGCTCACGTCACCACTAATACAACTGGCATCCGATACTAAGGACCGGGTTGTGCTACTTATCATTGTGTCCATCTTCACCTACCCAATGCCAAACTTCGACTCTAAAAAAATAACCAAGGGATTAAAGCTGTCGGTGAAAATAAAATTGAACTACTTATCTTGCAAAATGATAGCTGTCAAAGAAAATCGCTCTATATATTTCACCCATATTTCTATCCGTTCTTGTTAGATGTGTTTCATGATAGGTATGTTACAAAACAAAAACTAGAAAATTACTATGTGAAAATCAATTCCCTCTTTTCATTAATTGAAGTGGTCGATCCTATAATAGCTTAGAATTGCATAGGCTAATTCTATGGTCGACTTAAGAACTGGCCATCTCTGTTTTTTCTGTTTTATTTTTTTATTAATTGCTCTATCATATCCAATTGATTATGGAATTAGAAGAAGAATGTCAATCAATGTATAATTTACCACATGAAGGGAGTTTTCATACGGTAATAGTAAACTTACTGACTAACTTGAGTAGGGAATGATTTGAAAAATAACGTTCAGAACTCTTATCCTATACTTTCGTTGTCATCCTCAAAGAAGTTATTATTTCCAAAAAAGAAGCAATGAATTATTATTACAATCTCATGTTTGAACCAGTAATGCAAAAAAAGGGGCTCCACATTGTACCCTCTCTGATAGAGCCCTGGAAAATAGCAACGCGCGTTGCTCAAAATACCCGATGCAATAATTTGACAAGACGTTATTTAATAAAGGGTCCCCACTCTCTCTATCTCTTTTGACCTTTAGCGCGTGGAGCATCCCGCCCAAGATATTTTTGCTACAATGCGGAAATAAACCCAAGATGATAAACCAAGTTGATTTATAGTTGGGCCAAAATGGGAGTCTGTCGGCAATTTTCATTTTTGCTGTTGAAATGAAGTTGCTTCTGTTTTGTTGTGTGCCTCTTTTGTGGTTAGTTCGTTTCTGTGTGCTTCCGTGGTAGTTTTTGTTTCGGAAGGGTCGAGATGCTTGCTGGTGTCGGTGTTGCAGCTTTGCTTCTATTCGCTGCTATCTGGTAGATTTAGTCATGGATTCTCGATTTTGGATCCCGAGACTTTGTGTACCGTTAACCCTTTTGTTTAAGTCGAGCATTAGAGATAGAGAATTGGTGATTTGGGGCTTCAGAGCGACTAAGCAAAGACGCCATTAATTTCAACAAAGACAGCATCGTTTCATTGTAACCTTAGTCCACGTCATATCATCACCCGAAGGACTTGATTATAATTTTCCTCAAAGGATTAAGATTAAATTGATTCAATTAAAAAATTTGAGGCTCCATTACATTCTGTGTAATAAGTTTTAGACTGATTATGCAATTTTCCAGCAATAGTAGAACTCCAGCAGCCCGTACTTTAATGAAATAGAAGATTCTTGTATGTCTACACATAATCACAATAGAATCTTAGTCTCGTGCATTTCTTGACCACACGAGTAAAATGATAATTTGCGCTTGTCAATTTTGATCCATGATTATGGTCAAGGTGAAGCTGATCTTTTCTATTCTTCTTATTTTTACAACCATTTTGAGTCAAAATATTTTCCGGAGTTTAGCCAAGTACCAATCAAGGTAAAAGTTTATGATTCATTACGCACATATCGCTTGAATATTATCAAGCAAGAGATATATAACAACTAAAAAAACTGATTTATAGAAGTGATGTGAATAAGCTGGGTCAAACAATCGCATCATTTTGCCAATCATCTCTAAACGCATTATTCTTAACAGGATTCACTTATCTAGAACATCTTAATCAGAGCATTCATTTTTTTAAGTGGTGATGTAGCCATCTTCTTTTAGAGATTCATGGAAAGATCCCAAGCTTAATTCAGCAGTGGCATGTCTCCAATCTTGCCTCGTATTATAGTTTGTTTTAGCTTGAATTTTCACTTTGCTTGCTTTTATCCCTTGTACATGTGGCTAAAACTTGAGATTATGTTATGTACCCTATGTATGGTCTAAAAGCGCAAATTTTGATGGGTTAAGATTGATTACTTATAGATTATGCACCCTACCGTATAGTTCGGGATGTTGATTATAACTCTTGAAATTAGCAAATATTGCCAAGTGCCGTGAATATACATCTTGTATCTATCATTCTGCATGCTTATATTATGGTATTTCATTCACATTCAACCATTGCTTGTTCAAATAATTATGTGGGCAAACAATTCCCTTTGGATTTTTTAAGGTATAGATTGAGAGAAATAATAATTTCGCAACCTTTATTAATTTAGAAAAATCGTGGACGGTGAAGTTAAAGATTCATCATGTATTGTCAGAAAAATAAAGGACTAAATTGCATGTGCCTTCTTCTCTCCCATGCCTGACGTCGAACAGTCATATAAGGGTCAATAATAAAAGAGTGACTGAAACACGACGAAGAAGATGCAATAATTTCAGTAGACATGTTGCTATTGGGGTGTCCCATCTATCTCCCTCTCGACCTTTAATAAAGATGCCCTTTTGAAAAAGCTAAAACGACCAAAGGACGCAAGTACTCGTGGGCAATCAATGTTTGTCCATTAGCAGTGGAGGACAGGATGGAGACCAGACATTATTGATGGTACTGTTCAAGCATGGGAATGATAATACAGAAAATCATTAATTTCTACACTAAAGAAAACCATCGGCGCTTAGTTTAGGCCTAAACTAACGTTAAGTCGCTGAGATCCATTATCTGTGTTAGATATAAATATTCCCTCTGAAGATGAAATGACTAATGATGGTGTTTACAAAATTGAGAAGTTACTTAAAAAGGAGATGACTAAAAATGACTGCATAAAGAAATAGAAAGCTAAGATTCAATTTGATTCTTTCTTTTTTGATAGCTTAGGAAATATTCTAAATATCTCTAACAGTATGTACCGATCTCCTCTTTTTTCCTGGCGGTCTGCGTATTTGTTTAAGTCCTCAATTGTTGGATCTCTACTATTAAATCTCAGCCGTTAATAATAAAAAATTTCAGAAAAAAGTTGCTGTGTTTGCATCAGCAAAATCTAAAGATAATCATGTCAAGAACCAAAATCTGGCTTACTGCAAATTGAAAAATGTAATGCTCGGTTATAAATACTCATCACATATATTTCTCTTTATCACCTTGAATTAAAACAACAGATATTACTGTAGCCCATTTATTTAAATAAATCTGGTGCTTGACCCTTCAGTAAAAAGTCTTGCTGTTCTGAAATAAAATCATTATACCGTCCCACCATTAATATTCACCGAAGAGGAAGGGTGTGCAGACGACATCAAGTCACTGCTAACACAACTGGCATCTGACGCCAAGGATCGTGTTGCAATACTTATCAGTGTGTCCATCTTCACATATTCAATACTGAACTTTGACTCTAGAAAAATGATATGAGAGATTAAAGCTGTCGGTGAACAAAAAAATTAAACTTTTTATCTTGCAAAAAGGGTAGCCGGTCAAAGAAAAGCACTATGTTATATTCCACTTATATTTCTATCTGCATCTTCTTATTAGGGGGTGATGTTTCGGAATAGATATGGTTGAAAACAAGAACTTGGGTCCTGCTCTGTCAATATCTTCCTAGTCAAACTTTTTTCCTTAAAACTATATTCATTTTGATAACGTCGTTCAAAATGATTGTCATGAAGTAGGTATATAAAAGACTCCATACAACATTCTATCATCATTTTTGTTGACTTCTATGGTTAACTTGTTCTATTTGTTTATACTTTTCAAGTACCATTTTCTACGTTTTGCTTTCACTCAAAAAATTTGAAAATTAAAATAATTAGGTTGTATAAATCATGGGAAAAAAAAACTATACTTGTCCATAATTGCATAGCTTTGGAGGCTTTGAAAATCAATTTGTGATGACTATAATATTTGGATAATATATGTTAGAAGTAAAAGCTCCAAACAAACCCAAGCATTTGTGATAATTAGAATCAGAATGAGTGGCCACGAAGCACGTCAGTTGTTGCTCACAATCATTCGTATATTCATTTTGTCATGTACGGAGTAGTAGTATTCAAGAAACAAGAACATAAAGGGGTGTAGCTTTACCAACTCTGGAGGATTATAATGATAAGTTTATTTGGTGTGGCGATCCATCAGCCTCCTTCTCGGTCGCATCTGCATGGAATGTCATTAGAACCAAGAGAGATCGGGTGGAGTGGGCTTCTTTGATTTGGGATATTGATATAGTCCCGCGCCATCAGTTTATTCTATGGCTTATATCTAGAAATCGTCTTCCCACTCAGGTGAGATTATTAAATCAAGATCGAATTGATTTTAATCTATGTGCTTTTTGTAGTGAAGAACCGGACTCAATCGAACATTTATTCTTCCGGTGTCGCATCTCCGCCTCGTTGGCCTTTTTTTGGGCGGCCATATGTAACCTGCCATGGAGGAATAGATGTTGGAGTGAGGCGCTCACTTGGGCCAGGAAATTCCTCATGGGGAAGGATTTTCACCACAGGATAGTTCGATTCTCCTTCGGTGCTTTGTGCCATCTCATTTGGAAGAAAAGGAATGCGATTATCTTCGGGGGTGAATCCTTGGTAGTCCCTGCCCTTAAAAATCACCTAATCAAGGTGGTTAAGGACAAAGCACTCACATTCACGGAAGTTCTTCCTTCTCCGAGGAACAGAAGACTGCAAAGGGGGTGGGGATTCCACCCAATGATCTTTTCATCTATAGCTATTCCTCCTTAGGTTGCTGGTGATTCGGTCTGATCTTGTTCTTGTAGTTACAGGTTCCTTCCTCATCCGTTCTCCGCTTTCAGCTTTGAGGGCTTGAGGATGGGGACGCTACGGGTTCCTGTCGTTACGGCTTGTTTGTTCGCTTCATAGCTTTTGTGTTCTTGCTGGCGCCCTCGGGCTTTTTATCGGATCCCCGTCACTCTTGCTCCTTTGTTAAGAGTGTTTGTTTGGATCCGATCTTTTGTACATTTGTCCTCCTCATTAATATTATTACCTTTACCAAAAAAAAAAGAAACAGGAACATAAAACGTTTAATTTTCTTAGGAGTTCTAATCCAACAATTTTTACTTGAAATTACTTCTAATGTAACATTCTAATACAACAATTTGCTTAATTATAATGTTAATTTTATATTTCAAATATGATTTCTTTGACCTGCGCATGGATCGGGTTTAAGACTAGTACCTAATTAGCGTTTGTCCATTGATGGTGGTAGAAAAGATGACAGGATGGATCGGGACTAGTACATTGGCAGTGAAAGTATGGATACCTACTCAATGTCTGTCCACTAGGGCTGAGGAAAGGGTGAGAGCTCCGTAGCATGTACCAATCTCCTCTTTTTTCGTGGTTTGAAACTTCGTTAATGTTTTAAATTGATGGATATATAGTACTAAATCCCAGCCGTTAATAAAATGTTCCATCAAAAGATTGTTGTGTTTCTATCACAAAAATCTGAAGATTCTCGATATGTCAAGAACCAAAATCTGACTTGCTGGGCAAAGAAAAAATAATGCTTAGGCATTAAGACCTAACCATGCATTTTTTTTCCATCACTCTCTATTTAAAATGACACACATCTTTGGAGCTTCAATATTCAAATATATCTGGAGCTAGACCCCACAGTAAAAAGGCTTCATGTTCATAAGAAAAATCATCGTACTGTCCCGCCATTATTATACACTGCAAGTGCAGAGCAAAGGGTGAAAAAGGACTTCACGTGACGGATAAGACAACTGACATCTAAGACCAAAGGCCATGTTGTACGACTCATCAGTGCGTCCATCTACACTTACCATTACCAAAAACACTACACGATAAAATGATACAAGTAAAGGAGCAATTACCCCGGTAGTGGGGCAAGGGGAGAGAGATTAACATTTTATTGCGCAAAAAAGGTAACCGTCAAAGAAAATTGCCACATTCATTTTACTTATATTTTCATCCACATCTTCTTATTAGGGATGATGTTTCAGGATAAATATGTTTCGTACCGCAGAACTTACCCTACCAAAGCCATTATCCTTTACTTGAAATCAGGATATGAACTCGTTGACCCTAGAAGCAGTCTAGACCGCATCAGCAAGTCACAAGGTCGACCCATAAGCTGGCCTACGTTTTTTTTTTTCTATTTTTTTTTTATTAAATCACTCTTTCATATTCAATATTCTTGCAAAATTTCTTAATTGGAACACCATAAAAGACTTATTATTGAATATCAACAATATGAGTTTAAAAAAATAATACATAATGCAAAATACACATTATTTACAATAAAAATAATATGCATACTTAACCAAAAAAATTAGTTTAGTTGATAGGGATGTTAGGAATTTCTAGATTATGAACTAGAGATCACCCCTTTGAATCCTATAAAGTACATGAAAACTATTTTGATTTAGAGCCAACTTTGCTAGCCAAAAGCCCCATCTCAACCGGTTCATGGGTTTGTGGGATATTTCATGAGTTACTAGGCAGACAACTTTGCATGCTTGTATCATTGGATTATAAAAAAATAGGCTTACTTTATGTGGTGATTTTTTATATGCATTATTTCTTATAAACTAATTAGTTATTATGCAGAAGGTCTTTATCAACTTAATCACAAATGGAAAGTACCTCATGACTTTAATTAGTTATAACATTTTTTGGTTAGAAATTTATGACATACGGAGCTAGGAGTAATTTCACATTCTAATCTAAGGCTGGCAATCTTATTTTTTTTTAAACAACTTGGTTTTCCCTAAGAACTGAGTTTTTTTTTCTTTTTTTGCTTATCGGGATATCTTGAGGGGTTTTTCTATCAACAAATCTGTGAAAGTTTGAAAGATAATACTTATTTCAACTAGTGGTTAAAACATTAATTATATAAATGGATCTAAGCTAGCTCAAATCTATTATGTCAATAAGTAAAAAAATTATTAAAAAATTACTATTCAATATATAAAAGAACAATGGCTATATTATATTTTGAAACTATTTCAATCCGTATATCACTTTGACCTTTAAACTTTCAATTTATTTTCCTATAGCTTAATCCTAATGTTACTTTTATATTTATAACATGATTTCATTGGCCTGCACAAGGAGTGGTTTTAGCACCTATACCTAATCAATGTTTGCCAATTGACGGTGGAGGGAAGCATGAAAGGATGGATTAGGACTAGTAGTACATTGGCGGTGGGAAAGTATGGACACCCCCCATCAGTCTTGGAGGAAAGGATGGAGACATGGACATTGGTGGTGGTGACTAGTCTGGTAAAGGAATAATAATGCAGAGAATCATCTATTTCTATAGCCAAGTAATTGACCGGTGTTTATTTAAGGCCTAAACTAAGGTTAGGGTAGCATCTATATTTTGCATTATCGAATTATCAATAATATGACAATTTTATGTTAACATTGTCATTTTCTTTGCAAATGATATAGAATGCAAAAGAAATGTACCTACTTTAAGAGAATGATTACTTTACATGGTAATTTGTTTATGCACTTATTCCTCAGAGATTAGGTAGTTATTATGTAGAGGATCCTTGTCAGCTTAACTAGAAAGAGAACATCCCTCATCATTTTATTTAGTGATAACATTTTCTCTGTTAGGAACTAGTCCTAACCTTTTCAAATAATCATAACAAATAATACTGATTTGGGAGCAATCTAACAATCATGGCTGAGTTTGAGAAAAGGAGTGAGGAAATTGTGCAAGCGCCCGTGGCTCCGGTGGAGCAAGCCGGCGAAGAAGACGCCGAGTTTTGGGACTGTAAATAGCAGCGGAGATGGTGGAGGAGGAGAAACACCGGCAAGAGATGCAAAGTGTTGGTACTTTTGTCAGTTCATGGCCTTTCGCTTTTGCCTAATTAGAGAGAGTAGTTAAGAAAAACAAAGCGGGAATGCACTAATTAGTAATTAGAGGAGCTGTGTGTATGCCCTTGTATGTATGGATGAGAAGCGGGGAAATTAAGCCTCAAATTGTGTGAATTACCACACCCCATGTTTTAATCACTATTCGCATAAGATCTCAAGTAAGGAAGAGGAGCATAACGGGTTTTAACAAAGCCAGGCCAAAGATATAATTTTTTTTTTTTTTTTTTGGTAAGGGTGCAAAGATATAATTTTTGGAACGCAAGAAATGAAAAAGGGTTCCAAAGCTAATTTGACCTTATTATTATCAAACTATTTTATGCTACCTTAGATTAAGACGTGATTTTTAGAGAAATTTGCACATAGTAGTTATATGAATGGCTCATCAAGTTGCACATTAATTATCAAGCCAACGACTCACATGGCACAATGACATGCAGCTTGAGATTTCTTTAGTTTCCAAATCTCTTTTTAGTCGTATTAATTATCTACCGCAAGCTACCACTGCCATCACCAACAAAGCAACCACCACCATCAAAACTTGCTCTGGAGAATGTACTTCTTGCTTGCCCTGACTGCATTCAAGAAGAGGGTACTCTCAACTGAGATTGATGGCAGGTGAGGCCGCTCGGCTCGATCCTGGCGTGCCACTTGGCAAAGTCGTCGCACCTCCGGGGCCGTGGATGCATTGTCGCAAACGCATTGAGCACAAAGTGAACTCATCCTTCAAACAAGGAGTAGAAGAGACTTACGCAGTTAAGGCGATGGATGGGAATCAAGGTCCTTGGCATCATTTGGCACGCATGGACGAACTAGGCCAACTAAAGCATTACCTTCTTAAATGCGCTAATTGGGTGCTTCATCATCATCATCATCCGTCAATCACCATCAACCTCTACTAACAAAATCACTTGAGATCTCAAATCTACATCGTGCAACCTCATGCAAAATGCACATAACCTCAAGTGAGGTGTTGCACCTCAATCCCAAGACACGAGCTCTGTTAATGTAAGTCGGCCATAAAGTGAGGGAGAGAGAGAGAAACCCGATGGCGGCTTCTGTATGATGGTGGTTGCAGTAGTGGTGGCCGAGTTTGATCTTGACGGTGGCGGTCGAGTTGTTGGTGATGGCAATGGTGGCTTGCGGTGGCACTAATGATGGCAGCAACATCTTCTAAAAACAACAAAAAAACTAGGGCTTCTAAGGGAGAGGATGAAATGCAAATCAAGAGCTTAAAAAATATAAGATAATAGAAAAAAAAGGTAAATTTAGCAAAAAAAAATGAGAAAAATAAGTAAAATAATATCGTTTTAAATAGAATCCTATATCATGTCACTGGCTACATCGGACGTTCAATGATGATTGAATATAACCATTAAGGGTGAGCATGGTCCGGGTTGGTCTGGACCACCCCTAACCCTAGAATCAACTCGTACAGCGTCGGTCCTCAATTTTTAGGATCAAGGACCGACCCTATTGAGCCTGAGATCAAGGACCGGACCAACCCAATGGGTTCGGTCCGGTTCTAAGGTTAACCCGGGACCAATTGATAATTTTTTCGTTCTATTTTGTATACTCCATAAAAAAACAAACTTATAAATTTAAATTACACATCTATCGACAATGCGGTATCGTGCAACTAAACTATAAATACCAATACATATTTAACAAATTTAAGATAACACAATAATACAAATTTCATACCTGCTAACCACTCATCGAGATATGGGACAAGATGAAAAGTTTTTGTAATCGTCTATCTTTAATATTCATAACATCATATGCAAAAGCGTTTTTCTGTATTTGATCATGTAGAGTCCATTCAACCAAAAAATGAGCTTCACACCACTTGACTAGCAAATCACCGTAACAACTGCAGTACTACTCTACTCCTAAAAATTTTCTACCATTTGACACAAATTGAAAAGCAAAGTGTAGCTGAAATGCATTAGTAAAATACAATTAAACCATAAAAAATTTAAAATACTTAATATAAACCATGAATATATAACTCTACATCTTGTTAATTTACTTGAACTTATAAACACCGAAAACAAAACAAATAACACATAATTAATACTCAACAAAAGTTTTAAATCGAAATTACTATTAATGCTATTGATAGAACATCTCAATATAATATAATATAATATAATAGACATTTTACTTAGATTTGAATATATAAAATAATTATAAATAATATAATATAATATACGGGGTTGGTCGAGGTTAGATCCAATCCCAAAACTTTTAGACCGATGATCAACCCGTACAGTGTTGTCATGAAATTTTAGGACAAGGACCGATTAATTCCCCTTAGAACCAAACCAAGACCAGGTAGGGTTAAGGGCCTGTCCCAGGGTCGGTTCAAGTCGACCCTAACCAACTCACCCCTAATAACCATATCACAATTGATTGAAAAGATTACACAAGAAATTTGTGTAATAATTTATAATTAAATTTGTGAAATTAAATAATTTAAAGTTAAATTAATAGGATTAGGATAAGTTGGATAATCACAATTAAATTTATCACTGGACCAAACAACATGTGAAGTGGGTGTGACCTGTCCTTCTCCATTTGTCACGCGTGCGAAAATTTAAGTCGAATCGTTTTATTATTTTGACGGCTGGTCATTACTTCTACGATTTTCTGATAACTATTCAATTTGGGCATTAGTGGGGAGGCCCAGACGTGATAATGACTGATCAACTAAAGAAATAATAAAATGCAGAAAATCATCTAATTTTGTTTCCTTGACTGTTCATATGTCCACCATCTTTTTCTTGTCTTGATTGAGGCGACCGGGAACTGTCTTATTTAATTTTTATCTTTTGCCAGTTTTCACTTGGAGCAATATGTTATCAAGTTTTCAGCTACCCAAGGAATTAACTAATGTCTAGTTAAGGCGTTGACCATGATTAAGTTACCGAGCTCTTTTATACTTTAAATTGACCGCTCTTCCCTCTCCTTCCTCCATCCTTGTTTGCGCTCAATTCTCTCAGCCTTCTTTCATCACTCATCGTTCTTGCTCTGTTTCCCTCTTCCTTCACCTCGGTACAACCGTTCTTCTTCCTTCTCTTTTTATTCGGTATCTGCTTCTCTTTTCCATCGTCTTCTCCCTCTGTCTCACTATTTTCTCGCCCTTTCTTTCTCAAAAAAAGAAAAAAGAAAAAGAAAAAAAAGAGAAATGTCGATCGATGCTGCTATTGCTATTGCGTGGGATGTCTTCAAGTGCGTAGTTGCTCCCATCAAGCGTCAATTCGGATACGTGATCTACTCCAAGAGGCATGCCCAAGATCTTCAGAAGGAAGTCGAGGAGCTTGCGTGCGAGGTTGTTAGGGTCCACAATCTCGTTGAAACGGCCAGAAACAATCTTCGGAATGTCTACGATCGCGTCACGGAGTGGCATGCAGGTGCTGAGAAGGCCTTGCAAGAGGCGCGAGACCTGTTGGGCGACCTCCAAGAGGCGAGCAAGACTTGCTGCTATGGGACTCTTCCTGACCCCTAGTGTCGCTATCAATTCAGCAGGAAGGCCAAGGACAAGATCGAGGTCATTCAGCAACTCACTCAAAGATCCAGTGTATTCAAGGAATGGAACGACATCTCTTCCGGCAATCCTGCTCCGGGCAACGTTGCTGCTCTGACTCCGGCCAAGGAAGAGGGCAAAAATGTCGTCCAGTCGGCCACTGTGACGGCCTCCCCTTCTTTTGCCTCGACGTCGAATAAGGTTAGGGACAATGATGTCTTCGAATCCAGAGCTTCTATCATTCGGGACATCATGGACGCTCTTGCCGATAACAGCAATGGCGTGGTCGGGGTTCACGGGATGGGCGGGGTCGGCAAGTCCACCCTCTTGGCGGATGTTGAAAGGAGACTAATGGAAGGGAAGTCGTTCGATTGGGTCACTAAGGCCGACGTGTCAGAAAATCCAGACATCAGGAAGATTCAAGGAGAGATTGCGGACGCCTTGGGCCTTACTGAGATAAAGAGCAAAGAGACTACCGGCGGGCGAGCAAAACTTCTGCACGAGAGGTTGAAAGACGAGGAGAGGAAGAAAAAGAAGGTCCTCATAATACTGGACAACCTGTGGAAGGGGCTGGACTTGAAATCGGTGGGCATTCCTTGCGGACATGACAACAAAGTCACAGGATGTAAGCTGTTGTTGACGTCAAGATTTCGAGATGTTTTGCAAAGTGAAATGGGTTGCGATAGGGACTTCCGCCTCGACGAGCTGAAGGAGGAAGAGGCAAAAAGTTTGTTTGAGAGGACGGTGGGAGACAAAGTTCATGCTGACCCATTCAAATCCTTGGTGGACGAAGCACTTCGCAAGTGTGCAGGTTTGCCTTTTCTAATTATCATGATGGCCAAACTTTTCAAACACGCGAATTTTTCTCAATGGGAGGATGCTTTGAAACAAATTGAGATGTCTACAAATAAAGGAATCAGTGAGAAGATAAATAAGATGCTGCAATTGAGTTATGATTATTTTGAAGGCGAGGAAGGCAAGGAGGTGAAGTCATTTTTACGACTTTGTGTTGTTTATGGTGTCTCTAAACCTTCTCTTGAATACTTGGTGAGATACAGTGTGGGTTTGAAGTTATTTGGAGAAATCAGTAGCATGAAAGAAGCTAGAAATAGGTTGAGCTCACTAATCCAAACTCTGCAAGCATCCTCCCTTTTGTTAGACGATGAAGATGCTACTGGTTTCAAGATACATGACTTGGTTTGTGGATTTGTTGCATCGATCGCTTCAAAAGATGACCCTCTTCTCGTGTTGAAAGGTAGTGATAAGTCGTTGATAGACTTGCCAAAGGACAAGCTCAAAAGTTGTACAGCGGTATGCTTTTCCTACGTTGACATGAAGGAGCTTCCTGAAGAGTTAGATTGCCCCGAAATGCAAATCTTTTTGTTGTTCTCAAACAATGAATCTCTTAAGGTCCCGGATTCATATTTCAACTCTATGAGAAAACTCATGGTCTTACATCTTTCTCAGGTATGTCTCACTCGTTCACCTTGGCCGTTTCAATTCTCGGATAACTTACACACTTTGTGTCTTGATGATTGTTCGTTAGAGGATGTAGTCATGATTGGCGAGCTAAAAGGGCTACATATTCTTAGCTTTGTGAACTCCAAAATTCAACGATTGCCAAAAGAAATTGGACAATTGGTAGAGCTGAGGTTGTTAGACTTAAGCTTTTGCTCACGACTTGAGATAATTGAACCGGGTGTGCTTGGAAGCTTGATGAAATTGGAGGAGTTGTATATGGCATGTGGCTTTGATCGATGGAATGCTGTGGATCAAACTCCACCAACTAATGCCAAGCTTATTGAGTTGAATAACTTGAAGCATCTCTGCACTTTGAATGTGTCCATTCTCGATCCGAGTGTGCTTCCAGAGAATCTAAATGTCGAGAAATTAAACAAATATGAAATCCAGATAGGTGATGCGCGGGGCTGGCCAATTTGCAAAGGATCAAGCGCATTACAGCTTAACTTGGATCCAAGAAGTGATATTCTTAGGAGAGGACTCATACAAACTTTATTAGGCAAAACTGATGATCTATTTTTAGACGGATCAAATGGAATTGAGCAAAGTATTTGCATGTTATCCCAAGAAGGCTTTCAAAAATTAAAGCATCTACATGTGAAGAATAGTTCCTCCATCCATTACATTCTCCAATCACCATCCCTTACAGATTTTAAGATGTTGGAGTCATTAATTCTCGAAAATCTCATCAACTTGGAGAAGATATGCAACAACCATATCTCCTCTAACTCCTTTAGTGCATTAAAAGTAGTACGAGTTGAAAGTTGCAACAAGATAGAAGTTTTGTTTCCTCTTTCATTATTGAGAGAACTTCCACAGCTTGAAGAGATCCAAGCTATCAAGTGCCACTTAATGCGGGAGATTGTAGAAGTTGATGATTGTAGCAAAGTTGAATTGTGTAATTTACGTGTATTGGAATTGTGTGACTTGCCAAATATCAAGAAATTTTTTAACCCCAAGGACAGCTCCTTCAAGTAGTACATCAAAGGACCAAGTTGCACTAAAGTTGCTTTCTTCAATGGGCAACAGGTAACTTTCTATCAAAAGGATATACTATTTATTAATCTTTTGTTGATTTGCCAATTAGATGTAAAATGGATTGTAATTCTTATATTTTTTTTTTCAGTTCATTTCCTTCCTAATTACCTTGTCCAATCATGCCGTTCCTGTAATTAGTTAAAGCAATCTTCTATTTCTCTTCATTGTGTAGAAGTCCAACTAATATAATGAAATACATGTAAATTTAGTTTGGGATAGGATTTGAGTTATTTTCAACTTATGTGCTGCAAGTATACCTATACTAATAGGGTTTTACAGAGCAACAATGAAGGGAATTTTGGCATTAGAATAATTCCACAATAACGTCATTCATAATCTTGTAAAATTTGTCCCTGAATTTAGTTATCTAACTTTGTTATTATCTATAAAATAGAATATCTAGGCAAATTAGGTAAAATTCAATACGAAATTGAGCAAGGAGATTGGGTTTTCAAATAGTAGCAACGATGCTAACCTAATTGATGCATGTCATTTTCATATTGTATATTTCAATAAGCATTTAGTCATTGCATAGGTCCTATTAATATTACATTACACAATTTCATGCATGTTCATATATTTGTAAGCACTTTGGGCATAACAAACATAAATATTCAACTTGTGCTAATATGTCATAGGCATAGGCTTTAGTGAGCGAATTTAGAAAAAAAAAAAACTACATGAAAAACCCGATGAAGATTTTAAGCAGTACACATTTGCTTCCAAATTTTGGTTATATAAATTGTGGTGTATTGAGCATAGCTATATGATGCTATCATCCAATGGTCCTTATAAATAGCTGACTAGGGATGCTATATGCATAATATTAAAAAAAAAAAAAAAATTAGCCTTTCCGCCGATTGTGTTACATGCTTGGGATATATTTGAAAGCCAACTAGATGTTTAGCTCTTTTCATGAAGTCAATCGCCTTATTAGTGATTTTTGTCTTAATCTTTGTTAAGATCATTTCGTTTTTTTCCTCATTTTTCTTTAATTATTTGGAAATTTTCAACTCATTTTGGTGCATTCTGAGGCCAAAGGATAATTCAACTAAAACAAATACACAAGAATTGCAACTTTATCATAAAAAATCACATGTAACATGCAATTAAGTCCTAAATATGTTTTGGGGGAAAAGCGTCATAGGGGTCCTAACATTTTGGTCATGAGTCAATACGGTCCTAAATTTTTTATTTGGACTAGTCCTCAACATTTTTAAAAATATTTAAAATCAAGTTCTAATGGTAGTGTTGTTGACATATTTCATCAACCAAAATGATAGCATTTTATTTTTATGAAGTTAAGTATGATTTTGACCTAAATAATCAAGGAATGTACATTAATTCGGTTCATAATGAAGCGGAACTTTGATTATCATAATTTACAAAGATATAACTCACGAATTTTATGTTAAGTGGTGATAAATCATTGTCATTTCCAGCCTTGATTACTCAAAATTAGGGCTTAATTTAATAATTAATTCACGTAATTGTGTTTTTTTTTTTGGCTCATCTCTAAACTACCTCAACTACTTTTTTCCTTCATTATGGTCAAAATCATGGTCTTGAAAGATTAAAATGACATGATTTTCAAGTGAATACTTGGTTTGAAGCATAATTCCAAGGTGTAGTCAAGGCTAGAGCATATGAAATGGCAATCGAGATATAACAAACCATAACATACATAATAAAATTAATTAAATGATTTTTTATAATAAATTATTATTACCTAGAAATCCGACTTAGAAAATTGTCTCAAGCACTATGTAATTGAGAATTTATGAATATGAAGTTTGATAATTTAGATCATCACAACAACAATTAATGGCATTTAATTGAAATTGAGGCTAGTTATATATAGTTGGTTAAATTGGTTATTGTTAGTAAGAGAAGGACAATATGGATAAGTAGCGGTCCAATTAACAAAAACGCATGGCTTGTTTGTACAACAAAAATTGTTTAGAGCTTTCTAGTTGACTAGACATGATTGTCCTATTATAATTACGTAATAAAGATTCCGGAAATTTAAGTTGCTATGGTGGATTTACGAAGTATAAAGGAAAGTTTGAGTCTGCATGTTTGCGGCCTACCATGCCCCCAGTGTTTACAACACGCATGGATGGCCAACACGTGTCATCTTGCTTTTCTTCTTTTTAGGGCCCTCTCTCTCTCTCTCCTCCATCTGAAAGTTGTTCAGCAATGTGAGAGGTCTGAGAACCACATCTGCTTGCCCCCACCATCGCCACGCTCATCTGCCACCGCCATGACCGGCTACAACTCATTCCATCTCTATCCGTTTTCCTTTTCGCTCGCAATCGCCGTCACGAACTTGGTCGCAACTGACAAGCTCGACGCTAGCATGAGCCTTGGTCGCGTCTTCCCGAGGTTGATCCCTCGGCGATGTGAAGAGAGAGAACAATAATTTGGTAAAAAGCCAATAATTTGATTGTATCTGGATAAGCCCAAACGGGCTGAGATGGGTGGTGCAGGCGTCAAAAGAAGTTACTTGCAGTAACTTAACTTCTATGACAGTAATTTTCCCTTGTGAAGTAGTAAATTATTTTTCGAAATTGTTAAGTTTCCTTAGGCAGGTAGTAAATTAGACATACCTTCCGTAATTAAGGTCTTATAGCATAGTAAATTACTTCTCATGATTGCAATCTCTCCTTGTTGATCACTTATTGGAATGAGATATTTTCCTCTGTTAGCAAATTGCCAATGTCTTTCGTGATCATGGTCATTCTATAGTTTCTTTATTTATTTTTCTTGGTAGTAATCTTGATTGTGAGATAGTACAATACTTTCTAGCAATCATCTGATTAAATGAGTAATGTATCATCAAAGTAGTAACACAACCTAAGAGGGAGCAGTTTATCTTATAGGAAGTAATTGACGTTGAATGTACTTCCTTTTGCTTTATGGATCAATAATTTTCATAGTCATTAGCAAATTGAATGAATGCTATTTCTTTATGACTGTAGTTTCCTTATTGTTAACAAATTGTTAACAAAATCTAATAGTAATACCATCCACGAATATACTATAAAAAAAAAAAGGAAAAAAATGAAGTTCATTAGTTGTTTTTGGAGTCATGAAATACCTTTTCGGATTGTCAATTAGCTTTTGTTTATCATAGATATTTGTAAATGCAAAAATTATTCTAATAAATTTCTTCCGCAATCATTAGTAATAACCTATTATAGCACGTAATTTTCTCTCTTGCTCTTTGTAAATGGAAATGCTATTGCTAATGGGTCTGGTCTATCAGGTTTCAATCCCATCCTTGGAGTACTTGAAAATGGTGGACTTCCCAATCTGGAAGATATATGGGCCGATGAATCTCCATTGGGTTTAAGCAATCTCCAATATCTTGAGGTGTCTTCGTGCAAATCTCTCTCAAAGATTATCAACTCCAGGTCACTAGTGAAACTACATAAGTTACACTCTTTAATCGTAGAAGCTTGTGTTTCGGTGCAAGAAATTTTTTCCCTCGATAAAATAGGCACTAGTGCAAACATTGAGACTCTCTCTGAGCTAAGCAACATTTGGATAAGCGATTTACCAAGCTTGAGGCGCATATGGAACAAGAATCCTTGTGGAAATTTGAAGCAATTATTGGTGGATGGCTGTAACAACCTCGAATTTCTGTTTTTCCCATCCATGGTTCAATCTCTTGCACAATTGAGAGAACTAATTGGTAGGATTGCAAGAAGATGGAGGCGATCATTATGGAGGAAGAAGGGTTGAGAGTAGAAACATTAGAAACTCTAGTATTCCCTATGTTAACCAATTTATATGTTGCATCTTTGGAAAGTTTGAAGTGTTTCTCTAGCAGAAAGTGTAAGATTCTTATTTTTTTTTTTTTTTGCATCATTGAAGTTCTTCTTAGATTAATTCATCGCTACAATGCAAAAGATACATTCCTTTCATCTAATGAAAAATTGATGACAGGTACACCAGAAGCTCGAGGTGAGGACCACGTCAAATCGCGCTCTACTATTCTCTTCAATCAAGAGGTATGTGATTAATACTATGTCAAAATCTTAAATATAACAAAATTTGATGGAGTAAAATGCTAGGCATCAATTTTATGTGTTATATAGCACTTTAGAAGTTTACATGCTGTGCATTTCAAGTTGCCACATGCCACAACAAATAATTGGCAAGTTTCAATTCACACCAATAAGAGTTGGATCAATCACATCAATTTATTAAGAAATTAGAAAAAAAAAGATATATGCATATAAATAATTATTATGCCAGCCATCTAATTAATTAAAATTAACAAATAAATAGTTATACCGGAGACAAAGCATAATTGCCAAAGCTCCCCTTTGGTTAAAATTGATTGTGTTCCACGTAATCACCACACCGTGAAATCTGGATAAGTCAAAGTAGAGTTACTTTTCAAATTGTGATTTAAAATTGAAATGAAAAATTTAAAGTAGAGTCATTATATATACAAAAGTTGGATAATCAATCTTCAATTAGCTCAATTGTTAACTCTCAAAATTATGGGCTAACTATATAGTAAAATATATTGTAATATAGTCATAGAACTTTTATTTGGTCACCTAAGGCCATAAATTTTCATTTCTTTATTATATATGCACGTTGACTAAAAAATACAAAATTTTCTGGTGAACTATCGATGTGGCAAACACATGGCTAATTTTTTAATGTGCTATTGTTTCCACTTCATCACCGAATCAATACCTTACTGGAAAATCTTCATAAATATTTAATGCGGAGTACTCTTCATCAATATTTATAATAATCATCGCTTAAAATTTTAATTTGCAAGATGATCGTTTTCCTTTTCTTGCACTTTCCACTCATCTTGCTTCCAATGAGAATTCCTCATTTTCATAGGTGGCTGCCTTGTTCGATGCCATTGGTTTTAATGGGTTTTAGCATTGAAAATTAGCAATGTAACTCTTCCTATTATATATATATATATATATATATATATATATTTTTTTTTTTTGATGACCATTGGTTTTAATGGGTTTTAGCATTCCACCGCAAATTAAGATCAATGTAACTCTTCCTATTATATATTTCGTTTCATTATATATTTCGTTTCATGAGTTTTATAATTTTCTCTCAATATTACAATAATTTTATATTTTCTTATAAAATCACACTATGTGATATAACAATGACAATTAGGGATTTTAAATATGATCTAAAATTACACTATGTGATATAATAATGACAATTAGGGATTTTTAAATATGATCAAATCCTTATATTTTACATAATACTAGTTAACAATTTAGCCTTTTTTCTTAAACAAAAAGGTAAATTCATATGAAATGAGATACAAATTTAATTAATTACTTGTATTAAAAACATAATTCGATTTAACATAAATGAAAGATTCCACACCTGTACAAACACGTGAGAATGCTACTAATTGCCTAGTAATTGAAGAAAGAGGGATCATGCAAAGGAGTCTCTCAGCTTTTGCTTGGTGGGTACACATATAAGTTATTGAGAGAAGTATTTTGAGCATTCTGAAACTTCCACGTTAGCACCTTTCTTCCAAATGTAACTAAATATAAGTACTTTCTATCAAAATAAAAATAAAAAATCGAGTAGCTGGCAATTTATGTTCATTGGACTACACTATATTTTTGTTAATTTTGCTACAAATTTATGTATAATATGTTCATATCAATTCGTGCCATTTTCAAATTTCTTAGATAATCATTTATGAATATGTTAATTCATATCACAAATTGTCAGCCCTTTCAATTTTTATATTTTTATATATAATTCTAATAGTTCTCCTGGGTGGGCATGTACAATTACACTTGACTTCACCAACACTTACTCGATCTTTTTTTTAACAATTTTTTTTTCCCGATGGAAGGTAGCTCTTGCTTTCAGATTAATCATACCCCCAAAGTCCCAATTCTATTTTAAAAGCCAAACCGCGCAATTTAGTTTTTGCTAATTGCTCGACCATTATTATGGAGGTGGTGATGAATGTAGGCGGGGGTTGACTGAAGGCATTGTCTTGGGCTCCGATTTCTCGACCTAGTTAGGGATACTGATCGCGCCGTCTGGGTTTGCCACGTGCGTGTGCCGCGGTGGTAACTCGCATGCCACAGACGCAATCTCATCCGTTGCGGCCCATGGGCCCTAACGCGCTACGGTGCACGGGATTATCGCTCACGTAAGGGGGTGGGGGATTCCTTGAGGTACTGTTTTGAAAGCCAAGGGCTTTCTATGACGTGGCAGGATGCCATTGGTGGAAAGGTAGAATGAGTGGTGGGGCCCCGTAAGGCTTTGCGTGGCATTTGATTTTTTCTTATAGAAAGTCTTGCTGCGTGGGAATGTAAGGGTGCCTTTCTTCTCGATGTGGTGGTCCACAGAGGGGGAAAGAGAGGGGTCAGGTGGCTCGAAACATTGGTTTGAAACTTAGGTTAAACAATTCATTGGCCACCACATAGAATTGATGATGGCGGTAGAGCTTTGTGTGGGTTACAGATGATGATTTATCAAATTCAATCGATTTATGAACTATGATTTGTGCAAAATGCCTATCGTTTGCGGTAATGCTTTCGCCCGTATCATCGAGCAGATCGAGCTATCAATAATGAAACCGAGCAATCCATTGATAACCTAGAAATCATAATAACGATTTTCGATTTTGTCAAATGTTTGTTAAGTTTTCGTGATGCGATTATTTTAGTCGACTCATCTGACTTCTTGAGTAGATGGTGAAAGGACATTTCAATAGAAAATGAAATAGAAAAACTTATAGGCGGATCTACTTTGACTCTACTTTTTTTTTTTTTTTTTTAGTCACTAACACTCACTCGCGAGACTCGGTGGGAGTCGCAACCCACTTCAAACTCACGCGTCCCTATCCCCATCCTCTCCCTGATATTGATTGGAAGGGTGATGAACCCCCACCTACTTTGACTGAACAAAATTGGCCCTTCAATAGGATTGATATGATGACTTGATTAGATATTTTTAAACCTTCTTTAATGAGATATTTAGAACTATTTTCAATAATCAGACTTAATTATTTGTATGAACCACAATATTGAGTTCTTTCGAGTGTAAAATGATATAAGGAAGATGTTCATTTTGACCCAAGCAATCCACTTTTTCATTGTTTTGTTTTAGCTTGACCTTTTTAATTGCTTTATAGTGATATAATATTGAATAAAAATCATTGATATTGACTTTAACCAGAAGTGATTATGTCATTGATATATTTCACTTATATTTTAGAGATATAAAGATTGTAAATTGTAATATTATTTGTATCGCACATGTTTAATTTTAGCAAATTAGTATGGAGATTAATACACTAATTTTGAAGCTAAACTTGTCCAAAATGAAACATAAAACTACTTTTAGTAAAATGAAAAAAGAAAGATTGCTAATATGGACAAATCAACCATGATTACCTTATTGAAGTAGCATAGTTATTGTGGAGAAACAACACAACCAACCACACCAAAATTATGGCCCACCACAATTAAAGAATATCATCCTTTTTTGTTTTCAAATACTTCATATTGCCTTTTGAATTGCCTATCAAAAATATGGGGAGAAGTACACTATCAGTACATTTATTTTGGTACCAAAAGTTTCAATTGGATCACTTAAGTGCCAAATTGGAGGAAAAACGATCACTTTGGTGCCACCGGCGAGATATTCTAGCCAAAATGATGACGTGACTTTTATATTTAAAAAAAAAGTCGATATGGCTTGAGAAACGATGTCGTTTTCCGTCCTTTTTAAGAAAACAACGTCGTTTTGCCGTCCTAAGTGGATGGTCTCACAAAAACAACGCCGCACAACTCATTTTGGGATTTTTCTTTTTATTTGGAGATTGAAATTAGGGTTTCGATCCTTGTCAACTGCCGACCTAGCTTGCTTGGCCGTCGACCTAGCTCGCTCGGCCGTTGTCACTTGGCAACGTGAGGTTTGCACTTGAGTGAGATCATGGCTTTCGACTTGGCCGCCGAGTGGCCAAGTTGGGGTCGGGATCGGAGTTGCAATCGCCGAGCACGGGGGCCGTTGAGGACGGCGGCTGGCCCATCACTGGCGGAGGCAAAGGCGAGGGATGTGGGCGGTTGAAGGGGGAGGAGGAGGGAAAACCATCGATGCTAGCAACGGTGCGGACGCTGGGGTCGTCGGGGGCAGGGGAGCAAAAGACGTTGGAGTAGCCATAGACGTCAGGGCCAACCCAGTCAGCGTTGAAGTTGTTGGGGTCAGAGAGGATGGCTTGCTTTAGGGCCTAGAGAGGATGGCTTGCTTCAGGGCCTGGAGGGCGACGTAGGCATTACGGAGGCGCAGGTTCTCGAAGGAGACGAAGGGGTCTATGGCAACTTGCTCACCACGGTCGCCGAACTTGTCGAGGTAGTGGAGGAGGTGGTGGTGCTTGGCGGCGCCATGGGCGGGGGCGGAGAGGATGGCAAGGGAGGAGAAGAGGACGAAGAGGCCGGTGGCGGCTCAGATTATATGGTAGAGTTAGGGTTTAAGGTTTTGAATTGGGGGAGAGACACCAAACGACGTTGTTTTTGTGGTTTACATGTTGACTGTACTCTCCGGCGAGCCATATTAGTGTAAAAAATTAATAAAAAAAGTGCCACATCGGATTTTCGGTCAATTTGATCGCAGTTGGCACAAAAATGATTATTTTTCAAACTTTTTGGCACTTAAGTGATCCAACGAAAACTTTTAGTACCAGAGTGAGCGCCGTACACAACTTATGGCACCGATAGTGTACTTCTCCCCAAAAATATGGGAAGACTTATAGATGTCAAGATAGAACCAAAAAAGCTTTGTTTTGTCTTATGGTTTTGTGTGGTTTGTCCAATACTAGGTACGACCTTTGCGAGATGAGGACGCATTCATATGATAAGATGACCACAATTGATATACCAAGATTGTTAGGACCACCGCTTCTTCCATGTGTTTCCTTACATCTCGTCATTTTTCTTTGCCACAATTAAGAAAATCATAATATGATTTCAAAGTTAGTGTGAGTAGCTACTTCTGTACTGCACCTTTTGATGGATGATTTGTTGCCTTTTTATATCAATCTCTCCATCATTTTCCTTGTAGTGCTGACACTTCCTCTAGCAAGCTCTTTTACATGTAATGGAACTTCAAGAACTTTTAATCTAACAAAATTACTATTTTCGTGAGGGAATACTACAGGTTGCATTTCCTAGCTTAGAGACATTACTCATTGAAGGCATGGATAATGTTGAGATAATATGGGACAATCAAGTTGCTATGGAGTCTTTTCACAAACTAAAATCACTTGAGGTGTTGGGATGCAATAAGCTAGTGAACATTGTTCCTTCTTGCATTCTTGGACAGCTCAAGAGCTTGGAAAGTTTGAACATACGATCATGTGGCTCGCTTGAAGTTGTTTTCAAACTTCAGCCATTGAATCCTCTAGATAGACATCCCATTGCTCATTTGCCGATAAAAAAGATAAATTTATATGGATTACCAAAGCTAAAGTATGTATGGGAGAAGGTACTCCATAGTCAAGTCAAATTCCAGTGTCTTCGTTCGTTATCATTTACAGATGCAAGAGCCTTGCCTTTCTATTTCCAGCCTCAGTAGCACTATATCTAACCCAACTTGAGGAGTTGGAGATCAATGAATGTGGCATTGTGGAACTCATTGAGAAGGAAGAAGGACTAGTTGCTAGGTTTGTGTTCCCAAAGTTAACCTCCCTCAAGCTTGAGCATCTAACAAAGTTGAAGTGCATCTATACCGGAAAACAAGCTTCACATTGGCCGGCATTGAAGACCTTGGAGGTGCGTGGCTGTGACAAAGTGGAGATACTTGTATCGCACCCTAAGAATGAGATGCCGCTTCTAAAACAACATCTCTTCATGGTAGAAAAGGTACGACCCAAGATTTTATTCTTCGATGGTGAAAATTTGAAGTGATGATTAAGGTCATAGCCTAGCATCTCATACAAGTAGCTCTATATATGAAGATGTGAACTGTATGGCTCTCCGTAAATCCATAGAAATATTACAACATTGAAACATCATACGTTCTTCAAGTATTGATTGAACATTCTTATCAATGTCTAATGAATCATATGCATACTCATCGGTCCCCCTTAAAAAAAGTAGTGGCTAATTTCGATGGTTTAGCTCTCTCAAGTGCCACAAAGATTTAAAACACATGGCATGTGGTGTGATCTTATCATGGCAGAAGTGTTATGATATTACTTAAGTTCACATATGAATACAAGTCAAACGTAAAAGATCAACGATAATGTTTATTTCATAAGGGCACATTTTCTTCCTTTGAATCACATGAAATGCAATATCATAATGCACTTATTATGCGTGGAATGCAACACTTATACAATGATACAAACATTCTCTTTTTACTAAGCTGGATTTTGATTTGGCTTTTTTTCCAGGGCGCATTCTCAAATCTACAAGAGTTAAAATTGGAATCAAACAAATGGATGGAGATATTGCTTGGGAATTTTCTTATTGAAGAACTCTTCTACAAGCTTAGAGTTCTTGAGCTTTGTCGTATCTCAAAGGAATCTGCAATATTCGCATGTCGTTTTGTTCAAAGTTTGACCAACTTAGAAGAGCTAGTTTTATGCAAATTATATCTAGAAGAGCTAAGCATCAATGTTGAAGCCGTGGGAGGCCAAAGTCATGAGTCAAAAGTAGTATTACCGTTTTCAAGATATAATCAACATCTAAAGACTCTAGATGTGTCGTATTGTGAGGTGTCAAATATGTTCACACCGACAATAGCAAGAAATTTGGTGGAACTCACAAAATTGAGGATAAGTAATTGTCACATGTTGATAGAAGTCATCATGGAGGAGGAAGATAAAGAGGGGCATGTAGTGGCTTTCAAAAAATTGAAGTATATGGAGCTTGATGGATTGATAGGGTTGAGATGTTTCAGCTCAAGTGGACACACTTTGATATTTCCTCTCTTGGAAGATGTCACTATTACTAGATGTCCTAACATGAAATTCTTCTCAGAGGGACCAATAGAGGCACCAAAGTTGGAGAGAGTACAAGTATCAGAAGTGGAGTGGTTTTGGAAGGAAAACCTCAACACCACCATCCAAAGTATGTTTGAACAAATGGTATGCAACACTTATCAAATTCTATGTAACTGAATGGTTTTGATCAACAATAGAGTAATTTCTTTTTGCTAACTAGAAGTTTATGTTTAATGACAAATCTCTGACAGGGTATAATTGCTGGAATAGAGTTTATGCGGCTGTCTGAGTTCTCAAAGCTGATTGAAAAATGGCGCAACGAACTTATTCACATCAATTCATATTGGCACTTAGAAGTTCTTGTGGTGCATAAATGTCCATCATTTGTTAATGCTATTCCATCTAAATTGATGCTTGTTTTAGACAAAATGAAAGTATTGCAAGTGTGCGATTGTGAGTCACTAGAAGAAATATTCAGTCTTGAAGGAATGGAGGCTATGAAAAGCACTCGGGTGCTGCCTCAGTTAGAAGAGTTGGACTTGGTCAATTTACCAAAGTTGAGGCAACTCTGGAACGAAAATCTTCAAGGACGGCGCTTCGATTCTCTAACATACCTGGGCCTTTATAATTGCAGCAACTTAAGGCATGCTTTTGCTCCATCGATGGCTCAATGCCTTGCCAATCTTGAACAAATAGTAATAAAGGAGTGTGGTCAGATGGAAGGAGTAATTGCAAAGGAAGAAGAGCATGGAAGTGTAATGGAGAAGATTACATTCATGAATCTCAGTGAGATAGAGTTGGAATGCTTGCCCCATTTTACTAGTTTCCTCTTGGGAAAGAATTATATGTTGTATTGTCCTGGATTACAAAAGCTGACCATTGCCCATTGCTCCAAGATGAGAAGTTTCACTCAGCAATCTTTGATGGAGATTGATCAAGATGCCCCTTCACTTTTCAATCCACAGGTCAGTTTTTTTTTTTTTTTTTTTTCAAGAGGAAATGTTATGTTCTTGTTATTACAATGCTTTTGTTTTTATTTTATTTTATTTTAGATTATCATCTTGTCAAATCAAAATATGAATATCGCAAGTTCTTGATTCGTGAATCAAATGTTGAAGTAAATGAAATCGTGAGATTCAAAAATAAACAAAAACTAGTTTTCTTAATAAATATGCATATCGGTTAGGAAACAATAATAAGTTTTCGCTTACCTTTGATACGAAAAGTACAACACTTAGAAATCCACTTAGGGCGTGAATGATAACCATTCTGGTAAGAAATTGATTTATGGAAGAGAAATATATATTTTTATTTCTATTTCTAGAAGGATTTCTAAGCAAAAATAACCGTTTGATAATGACACAAAATTTCTACTCTAAAAATAGAAATTCGTTTGATAATGACACAAAATTTATTCCTTTCGGATGGCGGTGAACTGGCGATTGGTGGTCAAGCGGCGATCGACGGCCGACGGCGGTGGCGACGGCGAATGAAGGACCGGTTAACGAACGATAAGAAGAATTTTTATTCCTCATTTCTATTCCAAAAATAGAGAAGTAAAAAATTTTAGCTTCTGATTTCTATTCCAAACCTATTTCTGGAACAAGAATCTATTTCAAAAATAGAAAAATGAAATAATATTACCAAACGGATTTCTATTCCAGAAACAAGTCTGGAATAGAAAAATTGTTTCCAAAATAGAAATCATGCACCCCTTAACTTCCCCCGCGCATTTTTATTCCAAGACCTCGATCTTCAATCTCCTTGACCTAGGCAATCCTACAATAGCCCCAACGTCGAGTTGGCATATCAAGAACTGAACAAGACCTCTTTTAGGGAGTAGAAAAATCTAATGATTAGTAATATTCACGTGCTTTGTATGGATTTAAGTACATATTCTTTTAATAATTAGTACAAAGATTTAAAAATTTTCTAATCCTCAAAAAGGAAAAAAAAAACTTTAGTTTGTATCTCCATATCATTCTAGAAGTGTTGTTTTTGTGTCAGCTCATAAAATCATATCATGCACAGTAAGGTTCTAAAAAAAGTTACCAAAATAGCCATATAAAAATTTCACATTTTACAATTTGAACTTTAAAGTACTATATATAGGATAGCATCTAAAATATGGCAAAACGACATCCGTTTTTGATAATCAACTTCAACTTGAAGCATATAGATCTAGGAATTGGAAAGAGCGGCCTTTTTTAACCGGAGTGCTCGAAACTTTCATTTAAAGTGGCGCATTTATTTGTGATCGGCAAACAGAAAGTTGGAGAATTCGACAAGTCGCCACAGCAGCTTTCCAAAAATTAGAGGGAGAAGGCACCAGTATTATTTGTCAATTAAGCCAATTAAAAGCTAATGTTCAATGTACTATTGATTATAAAAATTCTAAAAAAATACAATTTCAAAATTCAATAATTATTTTATTCAATCGACAAGATTTAGGAGAGGTGCCCTCAATGTAGAATGGTTAGGAATACACAGATACACGCCATCGTATAATCTTTTGAAGAACAGAAATCAATTCTCCAATTTATTAGATCAAATTCAGTAATTAGAAGCTTATATCTTCACCAAATGCATTTTTATTTACATCACCTCATAAATTGGAAATAACGCATACCAACCAATCAAGGCAGTCTTTTTTGTTCCCCTTTTGTGGGCCTTTTAAGCTACAGATTCTATATAGGTTTCAATCATTGCTTTCTTTTCTATCGGAGGAAATGCTTGTGTTTTTTTTCTTATTCTATTGCTTTTTCCAAATTTTTTATTGTTATTTGTGAGTAGAACATTTTATCATATCGAGTATCCACATACTTGTTTACTCTTTAATCATAAGAGTCATCTCTGATTATGCATTTGCTTCTAGGGTCATTTATTTGTCATACGTAAATTGTCATGTAATGTTATACCCCATGTTGTTAGAGCAATTCCAGAGGTCACCATAATACTCAATTCAGAATACCAATAGGCTGTAAAAAATGCAAAAATAGTCATACGATTTTCTTGTTATGACAAATTGTCATCGCACTAATTTCATTTATTTGTCATGTATGAGCTAATCATGTAATAATAGGTGTTCCCCACATTGTTAAAATATTTAAAAAACTCGTAGTAATCCTCAATTTATAATTTTGAATTAGGGAAGTGTGGAAATAGTGATTTGTTTTTTGGTTGTGACAAGTTGTAATTGCATTTATTTTGTTGCAACCAGCTTTAAAATGTATATCACTTGCTTCTCCATCAATAAGTCATAAGAGTTCGTGACACAGTTGATTTTCTCCAAATAAACAGAATGTTGTAAAAGGAAGGGAATATCTTGGTGGGCCATTCAATGCTTGTATGAAAAATTTGTCTTTTTCCAATGGTCCATGGACTTAGGAGAAGTAAGGAGTTATAGATTTGGTAATTGAGGTTGTAGCATGTTGTAATTCTTTAATTTCTTCTTAATAAGATGAAAATTCCGCGTGGACACTTAAATGAAAGTTCATAATAGCTCATGCAATGGTTTTATGTTTTTCGTACCACCGACATATTTCATTTGTTCACAAAGACTAATCGCATTTGTTTGGGGGTCCTTTTTTGTGTGTGACACTAGCATTAAAATTTCATGTCATGCGAAACTTAGGCAATTGCAAAAATATTCATTTGGTATTTGAGGTTGTAATTGAGTTCTTTGTATCATAATTCAATGAAAAAATATCTCCTTTCTTTTTTGCACAGGAGTATTAATAAGTATAAAATACGGTAAAGTAACTTATTTTCTAACACCGCATTTCATGCTTGTTGTAATGCAACATACTCAACCTTAATCATTGGTCCACTGAATGAAAGCATCAGTCAACTCTCCCTCTTTATGTCCCTAACAAGCTCTAGAATTGTCATCATTTATGAGAGCTAGGATTTGAGGTCATAAGTCAATCTAATCAAATTCATTGGGTCATTATTTTTCAATATGGCAGGTACAATTTCCCCGACTTAAGAAAATGGTTCTCTCCCACTTGGATGACTTAAGCAAAATATGGACTGACAATCCTCAAGAAACTCTTACTTACGATTATTTACAAAAAATAGAGGCTAAGAATTGTAAGAGCCTTGAAAATCTATTTCCGCATTGGGTGGCTAGAAATCTAAGCCAAATTAAGGAACTTCACGTAGAGTCTTGTGGGCTCAAGGAAATAGTTGCGAGAGGAGATCCACCCTCTATTACTGCTCAATTCCTTTTCCCAGAATTGACAACTCTGGTGTTACATGATATGCCACAACTCAAGAGCTTTTGTCCTAACTTGCCCACTTTGAACTGGTCATTCTTGAAAGAATTGCGAGTGACTCATTGTGACAAATTGAACATGTTCTCCGTTATGGCATTCATGAACAAGTGGGCTCAAAGAGATGATCAGCACAAACTTTCAGACCATGAAGCACACTTTTCGCTTGAGAGGGTATGTTTGCAAATGCTCTTCCTCAATTTCTACTTTATTCTTTAATTCACTTGCTATATCTCATGTCAGCTGTATAGACATGCCACAATTTGATATCATATAAAACATGAAGCCCTTACCTTTCAGTTTGATGACAACAAAAGATATTTCTATTCTCTTCAAGCAAACTTTTCATTTGTGGACACCCAAATGTTGTGGTAACATTATCAGCACATTCCGTTACCCAACTAAAAAAACTACATATTTTCGTTAACAGCATAACATATTCTTAATAGAAGATGAATTTGATTAGTCGGTTCTTGAATTAACGGTGCCGACTTAACCATATTGACATTTAGCAATTCCTTTTCAAATCGCAGTGGGATGACTGACTTTCTTTTGATGTTCTCTGGGTGAAATGGAATTTCATTTGTTTGCTTGATCATTCATATGCCAATACAGTTTTTTACTTTCTATCTAAACATACATGATTGCATAGCAAACCCTATTAGCGAATGGCCATGGCCCATGGTAGAGCATTTGGTTACGGTTGTATTTTCTAGCATGACTTTACGGTTGTATTAATGAACTGTAAGAAGATGGACACCTCCCAGGGCAATTGACCAACTTAAGTTAACCTTTTACAGCACATGCTTTATTGCCTAACTTTTATTTAATTTACTTCTCTCATTATATTGACAATTTGGCAGGACATTCCCATCTTGGAAAGACTTTTATTGGTCGATAAGGATATTCAAATGATATTGGATGGAAAATTTCCTGATGACATCTTTAGCAAGCCAAAGGCACTAACATTGGCATGCTTTCATGATAAAAAGACTGTCTTTCCTCCTAGATTCCTTCTAGAGAGATTTCGAAATTTACAAAGCCTTGAGGTCTTCTGCAGTTCCTTTGAAGATATATTCCTTAATGAAGAGCTTGTGGATGAGGGATTACATCCAATGCTTGAAAATTTAAGTGAACTTAAGTTAAGCAAGCTACACAACATAAAGTGTGTTTGGAGAGAAGACTATTTGGTGGAAAAAATTCTTCAGAGTATTGAAACATTTGAGGTCTGGGATTGCCCTAGTTTGACGACAATATTTCCATTAACGGCATCCTTCCAGAATTTGAAAAAGTTAGTGGTGAAGAATTCATTTGGGTTGATGCATCTAGTAACATTTTCAGGGATCACAAATTTGGTGCATCTCACTGAGATGATGATAATAGGATGTGAAAGAATGAAAGAAATAGTGGCAAACGATGGAAAAGGAGAAGGAGAAGTGATTTCTCTCGAGAAACTAGAAACATTGAGACTACGAAATCTACCAAGCTTGCTATGCTTCTCCTCCATCGAAAGTTGCATCTTCAGGTTTCCATTATTGGATGACATTGAAGTGGAAGAGTGCCCAAAAATGAAGATATTTTCCAAGGGTATACTAAGCACACCAAAACTTAATTATGAGGTACTGTTTCAACACCTATGGGATGTGAGCTTGGAGGGTGATCTGAATAAAGCCATACAAAAGTTATCATCATAAACAAAGGTGCACAAAACTAGTAAGATCCAATTACTGTCATTGTCATCGTTTTTGTGTTCCCACTTCCCTCTGCTTCTCTAATTTTTCAACACCTTAAGCACCATTAACTTCTATGTCTTTCATCTTTTTAACTTGTTTAGTCACTAATAAAGGGGAGGGCAGGCGATGTAATTGGTACAGAGATTTGGAAGTTATTGAGGCACAGTCAAAGGTTGAGATGAAGAAAACTTTTATTGAGGTATTGATTCTATTTCCAATTTACCTCTTTTTCGCTAATTTTTCTGGTTAAGTAATTCTCTATTTTTTAGGGATCAATAAGAGATGATATTCTAAACAAAGAGGGGTGTGTTTGGCCCTATCCATGAAATCTCAGCACAAATCATTCCATAGTCCCATCAGTCCAAAGGAGACTTGACTTGAATTTAATCTTTGTTTTTCTGGGGCCTTAGCGATCCGGTCCGCAGCTTGATTGGTCTCACGTGGACAATGCCTAAAGAAAGCATGTAGATACCGACCGATCAGGAGTTTGCATTATCCTACATACTTTTCTCTGGATCATGACCTAGAGACGAAGGATGCCGCCAACGCTGTAATTTGCTTGGTATAAATCTTTCTATGACAGTCACTTACTTGAACCTCTCCTAATCAAGTGCAGGAGGCTAATTATAATGTTCCGGCAGGTGAAGATAGAGCACTTGTTCTCGGGGGGTAAAGACTTGCGTGTTGGACTCGCACAAGTGGCGGTGACCGAACAAAGCAGGTGGAGCTTTTCGCGCGTGTGAAAATGGTGGCCACCCTAGCTTACCGTCCAGTAGTATTTTTTCTAGATTCTTTCGTAATTTACTCGCAATCATCGGAAGGCAGGTCGCACCTATAGCTAGAAACTTAACTCCCTAAGTTTTGTGCTTTGAATTTCTTTATGGACGGTAATGCAGTCTGATAATAAAATTCATAACATGATGATGCTACCGGTAAATAGTTAAATAATCGAAAGAAATTATTGAATCATTCCTAAATTTATTGTGCGAAGGTTGATTCGGCTCTAAAATGATGAATTTTGACAATTTAGTTTTCAATCTTTACACGAAATTCCAATGTATTATTTCCATCAATTTTCGCACAATAATTTAGGACAAAATTGTCAAAGTGGAAAAGTTTTGGGGTTATATTATATTCGTGCAATATGTTTAGTTTTAATTTAGTAATTTTGTTTAAGTAAAAGTATGGAAACTGTGCTTCATGCTGTGGTATGCGATGGCACGAATGCTTCTTGATTGTCCCGATCTTTAGATAGAGAATAAGAGAAGTATAACCCAGCCACGTGTGAGCCGATTCCTATATCTTGGGCTTCTCCATAAATTTCAGTACTCTTTGGTTTCTTTCCTTAAATCGGGCGAAATTTACACGTCTGATCAGCGTCATCAATCCTATCGGTCTCGCCTCCATCACTGAAAGTTTATCCAAACAGAGATTTTTTCTTGTCAGAAGGGCTCTTTATGGATCAGCAAAAGCAAAACAGTGCGCACTCCCACCATACCGCCAAGATAATGGCTTCTGGTCATCGTGGGGGAGAGAAGATGAAAGGACAACACCGGATATTGCCCCCATCAAGTTTGGATTGTTAAAGTATTATCTCGTATCACTTGATTAAAGTTTTAAATAATTTTTGTATTTATGTGATCTCTCTCTATCTTGTCACGACTTACATTTTCTATATGAAGAGGAAAAGACATAAACTTATAGGTATTACCTAAAAAACAGGCCTATAGCTTCCATTTTGGATGCGAGCTTTCCTAAGCTCATGCCTTACACAGCATTGGGATGTTCAAATTGACACTATAAAGTCGCCATTAACCTATTGAAGTTGACTAAAACAAAGTGAGGCATAAGAGTCTATCACTTCCTACGCAACTAAAGAATTTATGACTTGGGACGGGGTTGCACTAATCAACTAGTACCAATGGTATCTATTATTCATTTTAAAAAGATGTTTGTAACATAGTCTGGATTGATTTTAAATCTATCTACTAACAAATAGAGCGATCATGTGAGTGCACAATAATTAAAATAACAGTTGGCAACTAAGGAAGCATTAAATAAATAATAAGAGAAAACAAGAATCTAACGCTACGAAATAAGGAACATGCCATTCCTAACTAGGCTAAAGGAAAACCTTAATCAACATACTAAAAGTGCACAATCAAAAGCATTACTCTCAAAATAAGGAACATTCAAACCCTATGATAAAGCCCTAAGAAATTGTCGATTTTTTTAACACAATTTTCTTTTTTAGATCAAAGGATTTTCACCTTTTTAATGCTAAACTAATTCTAAACTATAATTAATATGAAGAATATAATAAAACTAGTTCAAGTTTAATTTCTAAGCTTTTTACAATTTTTTGAATTTTCGTAATATATGTTTCAATATTTTATAATAAAAAAATATTTTAAAATATTTTAATTTTTTTCATAATTTCTAATCCAAAAATGGGCCCGGCCTCGGGCACAGTCCGAAAATGGGTTGATATACGAATCGGGCTAATTAGGCCAAATTCCTCCAGCATTTAAGGCAGTGTTTGTTTGTATTTCTTTTTTTTGTTTTTAAACACTTTTTCTGTTTTTTTGTTCATGGGAACAAAAAAGGAACAGAAACGCGTTTGGACACGTTTCTGTTCCTTTTTTGTTATTTTGTTCCCAGGAACAAAAAAGAAACAGAAACAAGAAACACAAATTTTGTGTTTCTTGTTTCTGAAACACAAATCAGGAACAAAAAAGGAACAAAATTGTGTTCCTTTTTTATTTCTTGGATAGTGCTCGAACAGCGCCTCTCTCCCCCCCGCGACGAGCGACGAGCTTCTCCTCCGGCGACCTGCGACGAGCTTCTCTTCCTGCGACCTGCGACGAGCGACGAGCTTCTCCTCCTGCAACCTGCGACGAGCGTCTCCTGCAACGAGCGTCTCCTCCTGCGAGCAGAGAATTCCATCGTCTTCTCCGGCGCTGATAGCGGCCTCTGTCTCGACAGCCGCTGCTCCTTCACCAGGTAAACGTGGTCACTGCTCCTCCTTCACTGATTGTCTTCCCTTCGGCGAGAGCTCGAGTGTTAAGGCTCGCTCGAGCCAGCGCTTGCCCAGATCTGCGAGCCGCTTGCTCGAGCGAGTCTCGCAGATCTGGGCGAGCGTTGCTCACCCAGATCTGCGACAGCAGCTCGTCTGCTCGCTCGAGATCTGGGTGAGCGAGCGGAGCAGCGAGCGTCGCTGCTGCTCAGGCTCGAGCGAGCGGAGCAGCAGCGATGCTCAGGCTCGGCTCAAGCGAGTAGAGCAGCGAGCGTCGCTGCTGCTCAGGCTTGGCTCGAGCGAGCAGAGCAGCGAGCGTCGCTGCTGCTCAGGCTCCAGCAAGCCGCCCGCCGTGTGTCGGAACTGGAACCATCGGCGGCTCTTCTGCTGTGCCCAATGGTGCTGGCACTGGTGATGGGGGAAAGGGCACGAAACGGGGCAAATATCTGGCCTTTGCTAGCATTCCTCGACACCATGACGAGTTGCTGTTCTGTTGATCTTTGTCCTGCGATCCTGTTGTTCTATGGCAAAAAAAATGATGCCCTATCTAGGCCAATATCTTCCAGTGGGTATTTTCCTAGTCTTTCTCCATTTATTGATCTATTAATGTCAATCAAAGTAGTTAGCAAGAATCATGCAAATGCCTGAATCGAGCGAGTAGAGCAACGAGCCCTGCTCTGCTCACTCGAGCGCTCGCAACAGCGAGCATAGAAGTTATTGTTGCCAAGCGAGCGTCTGCTTACTGCTGCTACACTTTTCATTGTGTGTGGACTGTCAATTGACAACATCGGGCATGACAAAATAGCCTTTTATCACTCTCAGAGTTCTATACATTATTGTTTCTTTAATCTCAATCTCTATGACATCATGTAGATTTATGGATTTGTGGCTGAATATATCAAAGTGATGTGAATCAATGTCGAAGTTATTGTTATTTATTTTTCTGCCTTTGTGTTAAAGCTTCTCAATTTGCGTTTTGTCCCGTATTGCTTGGATTTGATCTAATATTAGTATTTTCTGTGTGTCTCTATGAACCCTTGCGACTCAGCCACATTTTGATCCAATCGGAAGTCGAGGAAGAAAAAGGAAAAAATGGGTGTTAAAAGTGAGAAAGACAAAAGGAAGAAGATGACGCCCAAGAAGAGAACGTGTAGAGGGGTAGACTAAAGGGGAGGAGAAAAATAAAAGTGAAAGAAAAGAAAAGAACAGAAAAAAAAGGCACGTGAGAAGAACAACGTTGTCGACTTGTTCATTTAGTACATTCTCGTGAATCTATAAGAACAACGTTGTTCGACTTTTTTTGTAGGAATGTTGGGGATTATACATTATGCGAGATCCTTGATATCTTATGGCTATAATGCTTCGATTTTTTCTCTTTAAGTTATGGATTTGCAGAGAATGGAGGGTGCTGTTTCGTTGTTGCCTTATTGCTTATTGTCTTGAATTTTTCTTTACTTAAGGTACATCCTCAATTGGTTGATTCATTCTCAGGTGAACGCTGATGCTTTGAGAACTTCGGTGGATCCATACAAAGTTCCGCCTTGCCGGTGCCAATCCACGAAGACATATTCTTTTTCCCTTGCTCTGTCCGGAATTTGCCAGTCCTTGCCACATAAATCGCAATTTGCTGAATTTGGAAACAATCATCCGCACGCTAAGGTTGGCCTCTTGGCTTTTTTTTTTTTTTTTCATTTTCTTAATCTTAGAGATCTTATAATTTAGTTGGACCATTCACAAAATAGGATAGGGTATACGGATCCATATAGGTTACCATGCTAATTTTGTATATGGCGTGTAGTTCTTACGGTTTTATGTTAATGATTTAATTCATAACTCATGTGATGTTCAACCGGTCAAAGATTTAATGGCATCCGAGAGACACTCATTCAATGCAAAGTGGACGGAGTCTATAACCAATATACTTATCGGTTTATTGGTGGATGAGGTCAAAAAGGGAAACCGCACCTCTTCCACTTTCAACAAAGTTGGGTGGAGGAATGTACAGTCTGAACTCAGTAGACAGACAAGATTCCAATTTACCATGGTTCAGCTGAGGAACAAGGTAAACAAACTGAAAAAACAGTATGGCAGTTTTCACAAACTCATTTCTCAGTCCAGATTTGGTTGGGATAATGTCAACAAAAGAGTTACTGTCGACGATCCAAGTGTATGTGAATCTCATATCAAGGTATTTCTTAACTTTGTGGTCATTTTGATATCATTACAGATATCAATTATGAAATGTATGATTATATTGCTGAAATGTCATTATTGTAAAAATTGTAGGATAATGTCGAGTGGGCAAGATTCAGGAAGAATGGACTTCCTCAGTATCCTGAGCTTTGTATTATTTTTGGTGGTACATATGCTACTGGGAATTATGCCGTAGGATGTGCTGAAGAAGACAATCTGTCGGATGATGATGACAATGGTGATGACAATGTACGGGGTGACAATAGTGGTGGCGGTGCAGATGGTGTCAATGCAGGTGGAGGTGGTGACTATGATGGTAGCAATGCAAATGATTTCATTGGATACCATAGTGATGACAGACTTTTTACAACAGACGATACTGGAACTTCTGATATAGCTAGTATGAGAACCTAGAGGGGGGGTGAATAGGTATATAAAAAAAATTTCCTTGAAGATTGCACAATATTCAAACAGTTAAAGGATTTGCAACAGTTAAAAATTCAATCGCAAGACTGAGTAAGGAAAAGAGAGAATTGAACACGCGGTTTATAGTGGTTCGGCTTGATTCAAGCCTACGTCCACTCTTCTGCACTGACAGCCAATTGGCTGGATTCCATTATGATCAAAGAGCTGTTACAGTGTTGATCTTCCTTGACTTCTAGGTGTAGATAATCTACCACACTCGCTCAAGGTGTCACCAAGTATGAACACTCTCTGTGTATACAATTTCGCTCGAGTTGTATCGACTAACAATCAAGGTTCTTCAGACTCTGGAATTTTTCTATCAATCACACACTTAAAATAACTAGAACGTCTTCCTTTTATACTCCTTTATGCCATCATAGCCGTTGACACTTACCAAAGGAATTCCTCCAATCTACCCGTTGGACGGAATCAATCAAGAAGATCATCCGAGTTATTTAAGGAATCTGATGATAGCCCATCAATCCTGTTCGCCCATACAATCAGGATCTCGGTTTCCAAGAATAGAACATTCCAAGAATATTTCGTCGACCATCGGATCTTTAATCGATCTTAGATAAGAATCAAAAAGTCCGAAATGATTATCCAACCAAAGGATCTTTTCCAGAGGATAGGATCGAATCCTCAACCATACACCTTGGCTTTGGATTTCCTTCGTTACTGGATTAGAAAGACTGTCAGTGAGAATAGACTTAAGTCTTGAGTCTTAAGTCTTGAGTCTTGAGTCTTGAGTCTTGAGTCTACAAAGTCTTCAGACTTTAAACTGTCGGTCTCCGAACATCCAGACTTAGACTGATAGAAACGTTTTGTCAGCTTCAAAATATTCTGGAAAGATTTCTCCAACAATCTCCCCCTTTTTGATGGTGACAAAACTTTCTTGTAGATTTGAACTTTGACCTGCAAAAACATTTCTCAAGCAATATGGCTAACTCATAAAGTTTAATAAAACAACCAGACTCTGCATCCACAAAAAATTGGTTAGTATTAGTCTTTCATGAGTAACACCATATAACAACACTTGAAATAAATGCAACCATTGCAACTAGTCAAGCATCACAATCCACAGCCAATTCAGTCAAATTCACACCCAAGTTCAAGTTCTCAAGTCATACTCAAAAATAAACATAACCACTAAAGAGTTTTAAAAAATAAAGTTGTTGGTTCAAATTGGTTCTCCCCCTTTTTGTCAGCATTAAAAAGGGTGAGAAAGAAGTCATGTCTGCTTGGGAATGCGCACGATTTGGAAATCCCCAATGGACTGGACTACTCCTTCGAGCTTCTTCAGATCTTCCCTCAGTTGAGCTACCTCTTCTCCCTTAGCATTGGCTTGAAGTTGCAGAGCGAGGTCTTTGAATTTATCCTCAAGAGAGACTGAAGATGCTTGTCCAGCATTCTTCAAGGCTTGGATTTCACAGTCCAGAGCGTATATCTGTCCACGCATTTCCAGAAGAATATCGATGATACGACGAAAATCTGCAGAATCTTCCATCTGTGTACTAGTATTGACTTTCTCAGAAGGTGTGTATGCAGACGATGGCGCTTCTGTTAAGTCTTGCAGATTTGGCTCTGACGTATCGTGACCTTCCTCAGGCAATTGAGATACCTGAACTTCTTCTGGGTCTTCTGGAGGTTGTCTTAGATCCTCACTGACAGCAGCATGAGGTGTAGACCTCTCTTGCTCGCCAACTCCCCCTGTCTCTAGGACATCGAAAGAGGAAGAGTGATGATCATGCTCTTGATTTCCCTTCTCTCCAGATTCATCAGCAGACTTTTCTTTTTCTCCTTCTCCTTCTTCTTCTTTCTCCTTCTCTCTCTGTTGTTCTTCTTCTCTGTTATGCTCTTCTTCTTCTCTGCTCTGCTGAAGTTCTGTCGGTTGAGACACAAAACGTCTGGTTCTTGTCAGTGCTTGGATAGTGGGATCTTCATCATCTTCATCTTCATCCTCCAGGATGAGAGTTCTTTTCTTCTTTTTCAATGGAGCACCAATGGCCTCCTTTCCCTTTCTCTTTGAGACAGACTGAACTGGAGATTTCACTTTGAATTTCTCCATTGCCTTGGAGAGTTCTTGCAGACGCATCTTCATTAACATTTTCAACCCTACCACCATCTTATCACACGGTCGAACACAAAATGTATGTGGCGGTTCAATGTTCATGTGTCGAAGATCTTGGTCACCGCACCGAGGATAAGGCAATTGTCCTTTGTCTTTTGACATTGCTCGTACATATGGAAGAGAATAGTGTGCGGGAGAGAAAACTTCCGTCCCGAGTTGATCGCGTACATCAACTTTGCTTCAGAAAGAGACACAGAAGTCTTTGACGTAGACTTCGGTCTAAGACAGTTGATCACAATTTTATGAAGCACGATGTTGATGGCCTTCATCCTTGAGTAGGTAATTTTCTTCTCTGCGTCCATATCTTTGACAAGATCCAGAGTAGTACGAGCAGGTGAGACTTTGATTGGGAGATATCGTCCCCGTTCAACTCCAACTATGTCCGCCAACATATTCACATCTACCACGTAGACTTGGTCTCGGACACTGAAAGAAATTCTATTCGCATCCAAAAAGCTAAGATTTGAATAGAAATAAGCGATCAGTTGAGCATACCTGTCCGTAGAGTCAGAGCAAAAAGTCTCAAGTTGAAGCAAATTCAATTTTTCTCTCAAGTTCATGTTGATGGTGTCCAGGAAGTCAAAATCAACACTTCTAGGGTTTATCACCCCTCTTTTCAACAGCCTGAAATACACCTTTTCTTGATCCTTGGATTTAAACAAATCCATCCGATTTCCTTTCACCTTTGCTGCCACACCCATTCTAGGTTTAAATTCAAGGAACATTTTGTCATCATCGTTCCCTTCAATCAGATTTTGTCCTGGCAAACGAGGATCACTGGGAATATTCTCAAGAGCCTCCACTGCCCTTCCTTTAGGAGCAATTCCCAATTCCTCCATTTTCCGCAGAAACAGATACTCATTCCCATAATTTTTGTCCTTAAGGAAGTCATCTATATATTTTAATGAAGAACCAGAGCTTTTCAATGCACGATAAAGCTTATAGATAAAGGAGGGTCTTTGAACTCTTACTGGGTCGACTTCCTCGATTATCTCATCTTCCAGATGTTGACTTGCGCCTTGTGGGGCAGGAGGTGTTGAATGACGTGGAGGAGAGCGAATCGGACTTTGTCGCTGACTTGATAAGTCTTCTTCCTCAGTAAGATCGAAGTGAGTCGGTCCCTTCTCCATTCTTTTCGGTCCCTTCTCCATTCTTTGTGGTCCCCTGCTTACGATTCTTGATGATTTCCTCGAAGACGACATCTTTCTTTGTCTATTGGAAGATTCCTTCACTTGCTTTTCCCAAGAAAAATGACCACTTTCTCGACGACGAACAAGAAGTAGAAACAGTATCGGGAGGAGAGTGCCTTTTAGGGTTTTGAAAATTTGGGCGAAGAAAAACTGTATATATATATATGCCTCGGATTTGAAAAGAGAAGTTTTAATCGGTACAAGGAAAGTGTACGAACACTTCTTTTCAAAATCAATAACTGCCAAAATTAATTCCTAAAAATTTTTAAATTTCACACGAATTATATCTCGGATGAAAGATCGTACTTTTTCGAGATAAAATATCTAAACAAGAATTCGTACCTTTTGGATAAAATGGCAACTTACAGTCTTTAGCCATGAATGTTTGAGTCTCATGATTTAAAGTCTTGAGAGATCAGAGTCTTAGAGTTTGTGAGTCTTTAGACTTTAACTTCTTCAAGCTTCAAAATGTTGAGTCTTAAGCGGATAAAGTCGAATTGATTTTTCTCCAAAGGCTTTGTGAATATATCTGCTAGTTGACTCTTCGAATCAACAAATTGAATCGAGATTTCTCCATTTTGAATATGATCTCTAATGAAGTGATGTCGAATCTCAATATGCTTTGCTCTTGAATGAAGGATTGGATTTTTGGTGAGATTGATCGCGCCGGTGTTGTCACATCTGATTTCGTGCATGAGTCTTCAATGCCAAAGTCTTGTAGCTGTTGTTTTATCCATAGAATTTGCGAACAGCAGCTTCCAAGAGCTACATACTCTGCTTCTGTCGTTGAGAGAGCTACAGTGCTTTGCTTCCTTGAGAACCAAGACACTGTCCTGTTTCCAAGCAATTGACAAGTTCCAGAAGTGCTCTTTCTATCGACTTTGCAACCGGCCAGATCTGCATCTGAGTATCCTAGAAGATTAAAGTCTCCACTCTTTGGATACCAAAGACCGATGCTTAAAGATGAGGCAACGTATTTGATAATACGTTTCACGGCAATGAGATGTGATTCTCTAGGATCTGATTGAAACCTAGCACAAATACAAACACTCAACAAAATATTAGGTCTAGAAGCAGTAAGATAAAGAAGTGAACCGATCATGCTCCTGTACAGCTTTTGATCTACTTTCTTCTCTTCTTCATCCTTGTCTATCTTCTGAGAACATGACATTGGTATGTCGGTCCTTTTGCACTTTCCCAATCCAAACCTTTTGACAAGATCATTCGCATATTTTTCTTGATGAATGAAGGTTCCTTCCTTCATTTGTTTTACTTGGAGTCCAAGAAAGAATGTTAACTCTCCCATCATACTCATTTCAAACTCATCCTGCATAGACTTAGAAAATTTCTTGCATAGACTTTCATTAGGTGAACCAAAAATAATATCGTCCATATATATTTGAACAAGTAAAAAGCTTTTGTTTTCCTTTTTGATAAACAAAGTAGTATCTACTTTACCTTTGACAAAACCATTCTGTAATAAAAACTTACTTAGTCTGTCGTACCAAGCTCGAGGTGCTTGCTTTAAACCATACAGGGGCCTTTTTCAGTCTCAAGACCGAGTCCGGCTTCTTTGGGTCTTCAAACCCAGGTGGTTGTTCCACATAAACTTCCTCATGGATAAATCCATTTAGGAATGCACTTTTGACGTCCATTTGGAATAACCTGAAATTTTTATAACAAGCAAATGCAAGTAATAGACGAATAGCCTCTAACCTTGCTACTGGTGCGTAAGTCTCGTCATAGTCTATTCTTTCTTTTTACGTATATCCTTTGGCCACGAGTCTTGCTTTGTTTCGTACGACTTTTCCTTCTTCATTCATCTTGTTCCTGAATACCCATTTGGCTCCAATAACAGTTTTACCTTTTGGTTTAGATGTTAATTCCCGACATCATTGATGTTGAACTGCCTGCGAGTTCTTCTTGCATAGCTTCGATCCAACTTTCATCGATAAAGCTTCTTCTATGCTTTTTGGTTCAATTTCAGAAATGAGAGCCACAAAGACTAGATTCTTCACGCCTTTTTGATCCGGTGCGGATTCCTTCATTGATTTCGCCAATAATGAGATCTTTGGGATGACTGGATTGGTGCTTCCAGTTACTAGTTGATTTGCCTGGTTGATGATCTCTTTCTTTATTTGATTCTTCATGAGCATCTTGATGTTGGACTTCCTGAGTCTGAGATGCTTCTTGAGTGGAAGACATTGGAAGGTCTAGAGCGAGTTCAGTCTCTTCATATTGAGTCTGGCTGGATTCATCTTGTGTTGAGTCTTGGAATTTGACGTTCATTGATTCCTCCACAGACTGGCTTTTCTTGTTATAGACTCTGTAGGCTTTGCTTGATGTGGAATATCCAAGGAAGATGCCTTCATCTGATCTTTCTTCAAACTTACCAACTCGATCATTTGCATTTTTCAAAATAAAGCATTTGCAACCAAACACATGAAAGTATGAAACAATAGGCTTCTTACCTTTGAACAATTCATAAGGGGTTTTCTCTAGAATAGGTCTTAGGAAGACTCTATTTATGATATAGCAAGCTGTTGAAACAGCTTCAGCCCAAAATCGTGAAGAGATTTTACTTTCAATTAAAAGAGTTCTAGTCATTTCTTGAAGAGATCTATTCTTTCTTTCCACAACTCCATTTTGCTCTGGAGTATATGGTGAGGAAAATATATGGTTAAAACCAGATTTATCACAAAATTTCGTAAAATCTTGATTTTCAAATTCACTTCCATGATCTGTTCTTATACTTGAAATAGCACATCCTTTTTCATTTTGAACCTTTTTTGCAAACTTCTCAAAGTACGAAAAGGTTTCGACTTACTTGCAAGAAAATATACCCGTAAAGCGAGAGTAATCGTCTACAATTACTAGACAATACTTCTTACCTCCAATGCTCTGGGTTCTTGTTGGTCTGAAGAGATCCATATGAAGCAACTGTAGTACATGATTAGTAGAGACATAATTTATTGGCTTAAATGAATTTCTTACCTGCTTTCCCAGAATGCATGGAGTGCATAAGTCAGACTTTTGGTATGGCATTTTAGGTAGTCCTCGAACAAGCTTCTTTGATGAGATTTTGGCTAATTGCTTCATGTTGATGTGGCCAAGCTTTCTGTGCCATAAGATTGCTTCATCTTGAATTGAGATTAGGCATTGTGCTTCATTTGGTTTTACATCAAGGAGGTAGATGTTTCCATGCCTTCGACCCATGAAAGACTGAGTTGAATCTTTACTAATTCCAGAACATATGCCTTCTTGAAATGAGATCTTGAAACCGGTATCACACAATTGACTAATGCTGAGAAGATTGTAATTGAGTCCTTCCACTAGGGAGACATTGCTTATTGTAAGATTTCCAATTTTCACAGTTCCGAATCCCACAATACTTCCTTTGCTATTTCCTCCAAATGAAACTTTTCCACCATTTACTTGAATAAGCTTTATGAAACAATTTGAGTCTCCTGTCATGTGTCTTGAGCATCCGCTGTCAAGATACCACTTTACCTTCTTTTTGACAGAGACCTGCATTCAAAAAAGAGTCTCAAGCTTTCTTTGGTACCCAAATTTTCTTGGGTCCTTTGGTGTTAGTAGGATGAGCATTATTTGGCCATACTCTCGTAACAGGCTTCCAAACCATAGGACAGTCTTTTTCAAAATGATCTTGACTGTTACACTTTGAACATCTTAGAGCATTTCGACCTACAGACTTTACAAAGACTTTCTTGAAATGACTTTTATAAGCTTCTTTTGACGGTCTTTTCTTGATTCTTTCTTTTACTTTTGGAAAATCAATCAAGGGGATTGTTTTAGCTGTCATACCTAGACCAGACTTATTAAAGTAAGGTCTTTGGACTGAAAGAACTTTTTCAAGTTTTTCCGACCCTATTGAAAATTTCTTTGAAATATTTGATAAATCAGTTTTTAAGAAAGCATTTTCTTTTGAAAGTTTATCTTCATTCTCTTTAAGAGTAGAAACATTCAAGTTTAAACTTTTCACTTTTTCTTCTAAAATGTTTTCCTTTTGTTTTAAAACTGAGTTTTCCTTTTTAAGTTTGGAAATCTTTTTGAGAGAAGTCTTAAGACTGAAACATAATTCATCAATGTATTTAGAGACTTTGACAGGGATTTTATAATCACTTACCTCAAATTCACTGTCTGAGTCTGATCCAGAGTCTGAGTCTGATTGCGCCATCAGACACAGGTTAGCATATTCCTCATCACTTTCTTCACACTCTGTGTCGCTCCAGGTTTCGGCTTTAAGAGCTTTCCGAGACTTCTCAGGCTTTCCTCTTTTCTTCTTCAGAAGAGGACAGTTGGGTCTGATATGTCCCTTTTTCTTACACTCGAAGCAAACTACATCTTTGTTTGATTCCTCATTATCAACAAGCTTGGTTTGCTGTTTCTGAAAACTTTGTTTCTTTGAGTTGAACCTTCTTCCTTTTCTATTCAGCTTTCTGAACCTTCGATCATAAGAGCAAGCTCCTCATCGTCCGATCTTCTTCGAGTCTCGTATCATCGTAATCATCATTAGATCTTAATGCAATGGATTTCTTACCTCTTGGATCTTCGTCTTCATTAATTCGTTCCACTTCGTAAGACGAAGAGTTCCAATCAGCTCATCTACAGATAATGGCATAATTCTTTGCGTCTCTCTTATTGAAGTCTTTATATGATTCCAATCCTTGGAGAGTCCACGCAGTAGCTTGTTCACCTTCATAGGATCAGAAATTTTCTGTCCTTGATTCTCAAGTCCATTGACAATATCTGTAAAACGGCTAAACATGTCAGTTATAGATTCTCCTGATTTCATTTTGAAAGCTTCATATTGACCAAGGAGAATGTTAATTCTGGTCTCCTTTACTCGGTCTGTCCCTTCATAAGTGATATGTAATCTATCCCAGACTTCTTTTGCTGTAACACAAGAAGATATTCTGTTATATTCAGTTGGTGACAAAGCACAATATAAAGAATAAATTGCTTTAGCATCGAGTGCTTGTCTCTTGTTTATCTCTTCTTGAGACATTCCGCTGGCTTCAACTGTTTCTTTCCCTCTTTCGATATCGATGCAGCAAGAGGAGTGATTCCTTTTTCCACCACATCCCATTCCAGAGGATCCTTTGATCGTAGAAAAGCTTTCATCTTGTTTTTCCAGATGTTGTAATCCTTTCCATCAAAGTAGGGTGGTCTGGTATTGCTTTGCCCTTCCATCAGCCCCGGTGCTAGCATACTAGCCATGGATCTTTTACTCTGAAGTAAAACACTTCAAATAAAGTAAGAACACGAGCTCTGATACCAATTGATATAGCTAATATGAGAACCTAGAGGGGGGTGAATAGGTATATAAAAAAAATTTCCTTGAAGATTGCACAATATTCAAACAGTTAAAGGATTTGCAACAGTTAAAAATTCAATCGCAAGACTGAGTAAGGAAAAGAGAGAATTGAACACGCGGTTTATAGTGGTTCGGCTTGATTCAAGCCTACGTCCACTCTTCTGCACTGACAGCCAATTGGCTGGATTCCACTATGATCAAAGAGCTGTTACAGTGTTGATCTTCCTTGACTTCTAGGTGTAGATAATCTACCACACTCGCTCAAGGTGTCACCAAGTATGAACACTCTCTGTGTATACAATTTCGCTCGAGTTGTATCGACTAACAATCAAGGTTCTTCAGACTCTGGAATTTTTCTATCAATCACACACTTAAAACAACTAGAACGTCTTCCTTTTATACTCCTTATGCCATCATAGCCGTTGACACTTACCAAAGGAATTCCTCCAATCTACCCGTTGGATGGAATCAATCAAGAAGATCATCCGAGTTATTTAAGGAATCTGATGATAGCCCATCAATCCTGTTCGCCCATACAATCAGGATCTCGGTTTCCAAGAATAGAACATTCCAAGAATATTTCGTCGACCATCGGATCTTTAATCGATCTTAGATAAGAATCAAAAAGTCTGAAATGATTATCCAACCAAAGGATCTTTTCCAGAGGATAGGATCAAATCCTCAACCATACACCTTGGCTTTGGATTTCCTTCGTTACTGGATTAGAAAGACTGTCAGTGAGAATAGACTTAAGTCTTGAGTCTTAAGTCTTGAGTCTTGAGTCTTGAGTCTTGAGTCTACAAAGTCTTCAGACTTTAAACTGTCGGTCTCCGAACATCCAGACTTAGACTGATAGAAACGTTTTGTCAGCTTCAAAATATTCTGGAAAGATTTCTCCAACAACTTCAGCTCGTGGGAAGCACAAATTGGATAGAACTCCAAATAGTAAGCGGAGAAGAAAGAGCAACCAATCCAGTATTGCTGAAACTTGTAGAGCCATACAAGATTTTCTAAAAGTTAAGTCATCAAGTCCATCTGGTGATGGCTCTGCGAGCTCAGGGACTTCACAACCACTTGTTGACCCTTTCTCCGTATCTACTGCGGTCCAGATTCTAAACAATATGCCCGAGCTAGAGCAAGATGTTTACAATAAAGCAGTGGAACGAGCATGCGTTAATCGTGAATGGAGGGAGGCTTTCATTACATGCATACCTGCAAGGAGGATTGGCCTTCTTCAATTTCTTTAGTAGATATTTGGAAATATATTATGAGTTGCATGGAGTTTCATTAGACTGTATAACGTATATTATCTATTAATCTTTAGTTTATTCAAATATGATTGGTGTTGAGACTCTTGTAATATCTTATTGAGATTTTATGACTTATGTTATTAATTATTATTAGGATGTGTTTTCAAAATCTATATTGATGTTTTGGTCATTTTTGTGATTGTATAGGTACTATGGAAGGGGGATTAAATAGTGTGTCTAATGAGCAAGTACAACCAGTTGAACAATTCTCGGGTGATGACATTAACATATTGGTAGCGTGGCTCTGCTTAGCTGCGATGGAGACATCCCTCCATACGAGAGAACCTATTAGGGACAGTCAATTATTAGGAGGAGAATGGATAAGGGAGATTGTTCATGGACATTCAGATAGGATATATGAAACATTTAGAATGGAGAGACATGTTTTTCTGAATTTATGTGACTTAATGAGGGTAAGGGGTTGGTTGAAAGATAGTCGATTTGTTCAAATAGATGAACAAGTTGGGATATTTTTAAGTGTGGTTACTCACAATAACTCAAATAGAGATTTATGTGAGAGATTCCAACATTCAGGAGAAACGATCAGCAAGTATTTCAATAAAGTGTTGAAAGCAATGATCAAATTTTCAAAGGAGATAATCAAATCACCGTCCTTTGACGTCATTCCACAAGAAATTCTTATTAATCCTAGTCATAAACGCTACTTCGAGGTATGATTTTATATTGATTTTATACCGTCAAATACATGTAGTTGATAATCTTATATGATATTAGATTGTTAATATATTAACAGGGCTGCGTAGGTGCTATGGATGGCACCCATATAGATGCTGCCGTTCCTGTGTCTCAGCAGATTCCATTTAGAGGTAGGAGTGGGAGAACAACCCAGAATGTACTGTGTATTTGCTCTTTTGATATGAAATTTACTTTTGTGTATGCTGGATGGGAAGGATCTGCCAACGATTGTCGAGTGCTTTCAACAGCACTCGAAAATCCACAACTGCAATTTCCCCGACCACCACCTGGTATTTACTTTGTTTATGAAGACAATTTTATAATTATATATTATGGTTCAATATCACAACAAATTTTATATATATTATGTTACAGGGAAATATTACGTGGTAGATTCAGGTTATGCAGCACTTCCAGGATTTTTAACTCCATTTAAAGGCGATCGGTATCATCTAAGCGAGTATAGAGGGAATGGGGGACGACCAAGGACAGCAAGAGAATTGTTCAACAAAAAGCACTCTTCACTGAGAAATGTAATTGAGAGGTCATTTGGGGCATTAAAGAATCGATTCACCATTTTGAGACAGATTCTTCCATTTACAATTCGGAAGCAAGCACTTGTTGTAATTGCTTGTTGTGCTCTCCACAATTACATTCGTGATCAAGATGCGATGGATAGAAACTTTTCCATATATGGAGATCCAGAATATCCATGCGGACCTACAGAATTGGAGGTTGCAGATGATACATTGCATGATGCACCTGGAATAAACATGCTTAGGACAAAAATTGCAAATAAAATGGCGAGGGATCATAATATGCCTGAAATTTCATGACTTTGTGTTTCCGACTTTTGTAATTTTGTTTTTAAGTATTCACTTATCAAATCCAATGTGATGAAGTTGAATAATGAACTATATTACTTCATTATTGTGATGTTATGTATGAAAGGGTCTACGTAGAGATCTACGAAGTATTCTTCTTTTAGGTAGCTCTTATTGTGGGATTTTTACTTATGAAATTTTGTTCCAAGTATGCACATGATCATGTTCAAAATGTTTGTCTTCACCAACCATGAACAAAATTAAATTGATGAGCATTTCATTAGAGTGATAATGCAATACCAAGTTTACACTTTATTGAAAAAAAAGGCACGTGAGAAAAATTTGGAACAAAGTTTATTTATAAAATTTTCTTCAGAGTATACACTTATAACTATGTTCAGAATGTTTGACTTTACTCACCATGAACAAAATTAAATTGATGAGCATTTTATGATAATGAGAATTCAAAGTCAAGTTTACACTTTATTTAAAAAAAAAAAAAAAACAAATGGGAAAATTTTGGTACGAACTTAAAAAAATTTATTCCGACTAAACAAATATGATCAAGTTTAGAATGTTTGTTTTCACTTAATATGAACAAAATTAAATTGATAAGCATTTCATGAGAATGATAATTCAATACCAAGTTCACATTTTATTAAAAAAAAGACAATTGAAAAAAAATTGGAACATAAATTTTGTACATAACCAAACGTATTTCTGTTCTTTTTCTATTCCAGAAACAGAATTTTTTACAGTTACCAAACGTGTTTCTGTTCTTTTTCTATTCCAGAAACATAAATTTTATACAGTTACCAAACGTGTTTTTTGTTCAGAAATTGTTCCCAGGAACAGAAACACTTTTTTCTATTTCTGTTTCCTGGAACAATTTTTAAACAGAAACGCAAACAAACGCACCCTAAGTAAGCCCAACTCCAACAAATCAAGCTCAACCCAAAGCTAAATTAACAAGCCCAAACTTTCCAACACCAAACTAAGCCCACGAAAAAACAATCTAAGTTAATCCTAAAGCCCAATCCCAAGTTCAGTCCAAACCAAAGTCAAGGCCCCCAAGCCTTGAGTCCATCTTTTGGACTTATTCTGCCCCCTGAACAGCAGCTTCTCCCCCACGCCCGAGACTCCCCCAAGCCTCACCGCCCAGACCATCAGCCTTCGACATTCGCCCATCAATCCCAGAACAAGCAAAGCTTGAATAACGATCCATATTAGATTGAAAATCGCAGATTACACCGTTAATCAAACATCACGCGCATACCTGCACACATAGAATGAAACTAACGAGAACCGGCGTTACTCTCGGGCAAGCCAAGCGAACGTCCAACCATCTTCCGGTCGGCAACTCCTAGCGACGGCCATGGTGAGATGCTCGCGGGACGCCCTACACCGCTAGATCCACGTCTTCTGCGGGCCGCCAGGATGGTGGACGCGGACCGGGCTGATGGATTTATGAGATGGGCTTAAGGCCCATCCGCTCAAGTTGGGCCCAAAAAGGCCCGGCCCACGGGAATAGGGCCCGTGGATGGGGAAAGGTATAAAAGGGAGGAGAGAGAGAGAGAACACACCTCTTGGGGAAATCAGAATGTACGTACGTTCCTCTCCCTCTCTCCCTCCAAGAAAAAGACAAGAAAAACGCTCTCTTTTCTTCCAAACGCTCAAGGCGACGCCGTTTCCCTTTCAAGGCAAATTGGCATCATCGGATCAGAATTTCTTCCTCTTCTTCAGCGTTTGGTGTTTAATCTGTAGCTAACAAGGTACGCTCAAATCCGTGGTGTGCTTTACGATCGGTGATGCGTGTTTTCCCGGGCTTCGTCTTCCGCATTGATTTAGGGGTTCGATTCGGTGTCGAATCCGGTTTTCAGGGATTCGTTATTCCCAACATTGGTATCAGAGTCCTAGTTCACGTTTTTCTGGATCAATTCTGATGTTTTTGATTGATTTTTCGCGAAATTACTTCGGCCGTACGGAACCGGGCGAAAATCCCGACACCCGAGCGCTTTTCGGCCCCTTTTCTGAGTTTTCGTAAGTCGAAATCAAATTCTGAAGGAACAGGGAGAAGCGCGACGTCGAGATGAGTCCGGCGATGTGTCGACCGCCGCCGGGAGCCGCCGCACGCGCCCACACGTGCGGCCGGAAGGCGCTGCACGTGGGCGCGACGCGCCGGTCGGCGAACCGGCGCGTGCATGCCGCCGGGGGGCGAACCAGCACGCACCGGTCCACGGACCGACGCGTGCTGACGTCACGTGATGACGTCACCGTGACGTCATCCAACGGTCGGTAACCGTACGGATGACGTCACCGATGATGTCATCACCGACGACGTTTCGCCGGACGGTTACCGGCCGGCGACCCGACCCGACCCGACCGGCGACCCGACCCGCGGACGCAGGCACGCGCCCGGCACGTGCCGGATGACGTCTGCATGACGTCATCCCCGCACACACGAGGCACGTGCGGTCGGTCCTCGCGAACGGTCCGACCGGTCCGTCCGGTCCGACCGGTTCGACCGTCGCGACCGGTCCGACCCGCGCGCCCGTTGACCCGACCCGTTGTTTCTTTTTTTCAGTCATGCCTATATGGGTTATAAGTAATTCAATTTTAATTCTGCATTTGTTGCATGAATTTTGGAAAATTATGTATTTTCTCTTATATTAATTATGGATTATAAGTGATCCATTTTTAATTCTGCATTTGTTGCAGGAACTATGATGCGTTATGCAAGGATACCTGCAATCCCGAGAACGGACGAGGGAAATGCAAGACTTAAAAGGCTGATGTCAGAATTAGCTGATTATCGGTGGCATGACGGTGATTTAGTATCACATGTGGTCAGGATCAATAAGATGATACAGGAAATCATCTGGAATGGTTATCTTATGTCGGATTTTGAGAAGGTGTCGGCTTTGATGAACACTCTTCCACCTGAATGGCAAGCAGTGTTGGATCGGCTATGGGAGGTCAACGTGGTCCCGGGTTATAGGAGGCTGGTGGAAGCTTTTGTGAGAGAGCACTATAGGATTGAGTTGGCCAAAACTTCAACCCTTAGATTGAGCGCCACATGGCGCCGAGTGAATGCGCCTTAGAGGCGACATGAAAGCTCTCCAAAAGTTTTTCCATGGTTGGCAAATGTGCCTTCAAATTTCTCAGATATTATGGCTAATAGATTAGAAGGGACATTCCCTATTTATTTCTTTGATTAATGATGTAATGTTTTACTACCCGATTGTTGTTGATGTAACAACTGATATGTTAGTCGTATCATGTAAAAGCATTGTTATTTTATTGGATATTAGATTTTATTTGCTTTCTGTTATTGCTGGTTGCTGTGGGTAATTAGCTGTGGGTAGTAATAGAAGTTTTTGTAACTTCATAGAATTTATTTGCATAAGATAATTATATTAATAATAATTTTAAGTTAGGATTTTTGGAGGATGATTGGAAACATAGTGACCTTTTGATTCTGAAGCCTTACTTGAAATTATTTATTAATATGATGGGTCTATGCAAATAGGGATGCATAAATGATAGGCATTAATTATTTGTGCATGTATATCTGATGTGTTCAGAACGATGGTTCAGCAACTAAGAATGTAATTGCTGATATGAACGGCAATAATTGTGAAATATTGAATATGAAGATTCAATATGTGCTGGAAAAGCAAGAAGTACTAGAAGCTCTTGACCACATTATGGAAGATATTGAGGGTGTCGTGCACCACCTTGAGCTAGTAGAGGACCGCCTAACGGTATTTGAGCCAAAAACAGACATTTGCTATGCTGGTTCTAGCTCAGAAAGGGCTTTGTGCTCTATGCGCAAACGTATTGATTCGTTCAATATGTGGGAATGCAAAGGATCAAGTCCTTATTGCAAGAAATCAAGAGTTAACCAACACATGAGAGGAAAACGTCCTCAAGTGAAGAAAATGTCAAGAGTAATGTGTTACAATTGTGACAAGAGAAGTCACTATGCTCGCGACTGTCGTGAGCCAAAGAAGGAATGCACCTCTTGTACATTTGAGAACTTTGCTTATGTGTCAAGTTCTGCATTATAGGCTGAATCCAATCCTTTGTGGAATGTAGATTCAGGAGCGACAGACCATGTAGCAAAGGATAGAGGATCTTTTGTGGAATTCCGACGAGTACCAACTGGAACTGAGTGGATCCATATCGGAAACAACTCTAGAGCTTATGTAAAGGAATTAGCACCGACCAATAGAACATGAGTGGTTGACGCACCTTGATGTTCTATATGCTCCAGAGATTCGTCGAAATTTTAAGTGTCTGTCTTAGTGTTGGTTAAGCTTGGTTTTGGTATGAACTTCCATAATAAATGTGTAGATTTGTGTTTAGATACAAACTACTATGGTTGTGGTCACTTTCTAGATGGTTTTATTGTACTAAATGTTGACTGTGGTGATGTCAATATGTTATTCCTTTGTTTCACGTCTTTTACTAATATAATAATGATGTGAATATGGTGGCATGTTATACTTGGTCATATGGGCCAACAACATATGAAAAAAAAAAACTAGCCAAAAAGGGCTTGTTGGGCAATATTGAAAAAGTCGATTTGTCCATAAGTGAGCATTGCCTAGTAGGGAAAATGACAAGAAAACCATTTGAAAAGGTAAAAGAGCTGAATTCCTCTGTATTTAATCTATACTGATGTCTGTGGTTCAATGAATGTGAGAGGAAGGCAATGAGCTGTTTGTTTCATCACTTTTATAGATAATTCTACTTGATTCGGATATGTCTATTTGATTTCTCATAAATCTAAAGCATAAGTTGTTTCAAAATGTTTATGAATCTGACAGAAAATCAATTAGACAAGAAAATAAAGGTATTTAGATCCGATCGAGGTTAAGAATATTTATCTGATAAGTTCAGAAAATTATGTGATGAAAAAGGAATAGAAAGATAGTTGTCTATTCCATATACTCCTCAACAAAATGGTGTTGCGGAGAGAAGAAACAGAACCCTACTGGAATGGTTAGGTGCATGATGGCGCATGCTAACTTACCCATCACTTTTTGGAGTGATGTGTTGTTAACTGCTGCCTATATACTTAACCGGGTGCCTCCCAAATCGGTTATTTCCACTTCATATGAGTTATGTACAGTTAGAACACCGGACTTAAGTTTTCTTAAGCCATGGGGTTGTGCTGCCTATGCTCATGAGTCCTCTCACAAGTTTTGGGAAATTGGGTCCCAAAGAAAATAAGAGTATTTTCATGAGATCTGCGAACACTCAAAATGGTATGTGTTCATGGGTGAGCAGGAAAGTGGGAGTATAACTGAATTTGAATCACGGGATGTCACATCCTTAGTGGATGAATTTTCTAAGAGGGGCAAAATAAGGGAAAATTACTCCCTATTTGAAACCTTGGATCAAGATAATGATGTCAGTGGAGTTTGTCCAAGTGGGAGTAATATGAGATGTAATGAATTGAATTCAACTCATTCTCAATTGCAACCACCTGATGTGACGACATCATCATTACCTAATCCAAGTGGGAGCATGATGGGGAATGATGTGTTAAGTGTACAATCTCCCATACGGTGAACAAGTCGCAAAGTATTCCCGTCGATGTTTTGACATTGAAAGGGAAACTTTTATGGTTGCTCCACAAGATGAGGATGAGCCAAGAAATATTAATGAGGCTCTGAACTGCCCTAATAAGGAAAAATGGATTCATGCAATGAAAGAGGAAATAGAGTCAATGAAATCAAACCAAGTCTGGGAACTGGTTGATCTTCCAAATGGACGCAGAGCTATAGGAACAAGTAGGTTCTCAAAATAAAGCGAAAGGCTGATGACTCGATAGAAAGGCATGAGGCTCGCCTTGTGGAGAAGGGGTATAATCAACAGGAAGAAATTGATTATGAAAATACATTTTCTCCTATAGTGAGATTTACCTTGATTCGCATTATTCTGGCAATAGTGACTAGTATGGATCTTGAGTTACATCAAATGGATGTAAAGACTGCTTTCCTCAATGGAGAATTAGAGGAAGGAACATATATGGAACTACCTGCTGGTTTCATAATGAAAGGCCAAGAAGAAAAGGTATGTTGACTTTGGGGGTCGATATATGGCCTTAAGCAGTCATCGAGACAAAGGTATATACATTTTCATAATGCCATAGTGGCATATGATTTTACAATGATTGACGAGGATCATTGTGTATATATCAATAGATCCAATGATCAATTTGTGATCATATCATTATATGTTGATGATATACTAATTGCCGGAAGCAATATGGAGTTGGTTAATACTATCAAGAGATAGTTGTCTTCTAACTTTGAGATAAATGATATGGGATTGTAAACCCGTGGACACTCCTATTGCAAAAGGTGAAGGATTGAGTCATAATCTGTGTCCAAGGACTCCACAAGAGAAGGAACAAATGAAACATGTTCCTTATGCTAGTGCTGTTGGGAGCTTAATGTATGCTATGATGTGTACAACACCCGACATATGCTTTACAGTCGGAATGGTGAGCAGATACCAATCCAATCCAGGTCAAGCACATTGGAAAGCCGTTAAGAGAATACTAAGGTATCTAAAGGGGATTGCTGATCATACATTGAGTTATTAAGGAAAGGATCTGCAACTCAAAAACTATTCTAATATTGAGTGGAGAGGAGATTTAAATGAAAGGAAATCTACCTCTGGGTTTGTTTTCTTACCGAATAATAGCACCATATGTTGGAGCAGTAAGAAACATAAGTGTATAGCCTTGTCCACGATGTAAGTTGAGTTCGTGGCATTATCAGCAGCAGTATAAGAGAGTGTTTGGCTTAAGAGATTTTTTTTTGGATCATTTAGGTGTTATTGAAAGTGCTGCAGATTCATTGTTGGTTAACTGTGATAGCCAAGCAGCAAAAGTGTACACCAAATATCCAAAATATCATGGCAAGACCGAACATATAGATACCGAGTATAATCTTGTCAAGGATATGGTTGCACGAAAAGATGTGAACTTAGAGTACATACTACGCATGGAATGGTAGCAGATCCTATGACAAAGCCAACACCTAGAGATGTGTTTTGTGGCCACATGAAATCTCTAGGATTGCGTAGAGACTGATGTACTGAATATTGTATTTTCCCTAAATGTTCACAATTTGATGAATTTGTGTTTTCATCATTAATGCCTATGAATCTTTGTTTGATCTTTATGCATCTTAATGCTTAGTGCATTACTTTAAGTTGAGAAGTATGTCGGACAGATATAAGATTAGCCGACTTACACGGGTAATCGCCTCTGTTTACTGTGTGATAAATAGAGATGAGACTGTTTATAAGCTTATTATCTAGGTGATAATCGAGAGCTCAAGCTTAAAACACGTATGTCGCCTTAACTGAGTGTTAAGATGAGGACATAATACTTACTATGTCCGAAAGTAAAAATATCCCACATGTTTTACTTTATCTGTCTAAGATGCCAGATGTGAGTTCTGATGAATTTTGTGATTGAATAGATACGTGAACTCAAGTTAGACATTGGGTATGTCTGAATTATCATCTGTACGGTATTGAAAGGTGTAGACATACGCTCCATGGGAAATGAGTTAATACTGTAATACGTATTTCATACTACGTATGCATGAGACGACCAATAAGAGTGGCAAAAGTTTGATCTCAACTTTTATGTCGTGTGAGACTCTTGAGGAAGAGGGTTCCTCAATTTCTTAGTCCCCCCATGACTCTTACTTATTCTCAAGATTTCTATTTAGTGTTTGCTATCTTAGGATGTTGCCAATGGTCATGAGTGATTCGATCTAATGGGGCATTTCTAGAAAAGCAAGCTGGACTGAAATTGAGAGTTTGAAGGAAAGAGGAAGATCGATTTTGGAGAATCACATTATAGTTTTGTATTTGCCGGTTAACCAATTATGACTGTCTTTGTGATAATCATAATTGTGAATACAATATATATATATATATATATATATATATATATATATATATATATATATATATATATATATATATATATCATTATTTAAAAGAGATCAAGAGAGATATAAATGTGATCAATTGATCTAGGGTACTGCATACTAAATCTACTCAGGATGTGATGCCCATTATGAGCTGCTATATATTTCTAACAGATGTATGGCAACGAGCTCTCAAAGTATGCTGGTCGCACGGATTATTCACCGGTATGAATGTTGAAGAGAGGAAAAGAGGATTCTGTTCGGCCCACCATGTTAAATGAGAGTCTATGATGGATTTTTCTCTGATGGGGCTGAGTAGGGCCTGTCCGCCCATGTTGGTTTTGCACCACCATGTGCGAGTGGGAGATGATGGATTTATGAGATGGGCTTAAGGCCCATCCGCTCAAGTTGGGCCCAAAAAGGCCCGGCCCACGGGAATAGGGCCCGTGGATGGGGAAAGGTATAAAAGGGAGGAGAGAGAGAGAGAGAACACACCTCTTGGGGAAATCAAAACGTACGTACGTTCCTCTCCCTCTCTCCCTCCAAGAAAAAGAAAAGAAAAATGCTCTCTTTTCTTCCAAACGCTCAAGGCGACGCCGTTTCCCTTTCAAGGCAAATTGACATCATCGGATCAGAATTTCTTCCTCTTCTTCAGCATTTGGTGTTTAATCTGTGGCTAACAAGGTACGCTCGAATCCGTGGTGTGCTTTACGATCGGTGATGCGTGTTTTCCCGGGCTTCGTCTTCCGCATTGATTTAGGGGTTCGATTCGGTGTCGAATCCGGTTTTCGGGGATTCGTTATTCCCAACACGGGCAACACCAAACGCGACAGGGACATTTCCACGAAGCAAGACAAAGCATGGACTGACTCGGTTTTGACCAAAAATCAGGATACGTCAGAGGATCTCATTCGGGCATTTCCTCGAGCGGGTGGCGTGTGACGCTGAACGAGGGATTCCGGCTCAACTAGGACTCGGGACCGGGTCAGGATTCTCAGCAAACAACCAACAACGCCCAGCGACCTAGCTAAGGACCTACAGATGGCCACGAACCCCGGCCCGGCGTAACCACAAAAGGGCAGCAAACAGAGGGAAAAACGGAGGCTTGCCTGTTCGGGCTTGAGGACCTCCACCGAGAGGGGTCATTGGACGGAGCTTGCACGCAGCCCAATGTGTTGGCCGAAGGCTCTCTCTCGCTCTCAGTTCAATCTTAGCTCTCACTCTCGGCTCCTCTCTCTTTCTCTTCTCTCCGAAGAACTTCCTTTGGCCGACTCTCCCTCTCTCGCTTTCAAGCACCAGCGCGCACGGCCTCTGACATGCCAGCTGCCCCTGGCCGGCCTGGCCCCGACCACCAACTCCCGATCGACGCCCTCTCTGCATAGCCAACGTCCAGGACAAAAGGGAGGGAGCCAGGGAGAAAAGGAGAAGGCCGGGCCTGGAAGAAAAGAAAGAGAAAATCGGCTGGCCCCAAACTAGAAGAGGAAAAAGGGAGAAGAAAGAAGGCCGGGCCGGCCTGCACCCGGCCCGGTTTCCCTGCTTCTTCTGTTAATACTAGTAATGTAATGCTCTTAATGTCTATATGTGATGCAATTTCAAGGGATATTATTTTTGTTAGGAGTTAAAAGTTAATCTCTAATTTTTTATGTATTTAGTGAATGATTAAACGAGTCGCCGAAATTTAGGTATCAATATATTTAACAACTTAAATTTTAGTTTGAACTTTCTAACATGAATAGTTCTCATTTTATCATGATCATTTTCTCTCTTACACTTGAAACAAGAAAACTTATAAGTTCATGCTTGTTCACACATTATCTCTATGTTCTGCCGAAATTTTTACTAATTCCGCACATATCAATTGAAGCTGGAACATGGTTTTATAAATCTTCCCCAATCGTCTGTCTTCTTCAACTCCTCTCTCTCTCTCTCTCTCTCTCTCTCTCTCTCTCTCTCTCCAGCCTGAGGAGAAATTTCTCATCCCACTGCTTTTCGAAAACAACTAGCTCACCCATAATGTTGGCAATGCAAGCTCTGTTTTGTTCTACGAGATGAGGACCAACGGACCCTAATTCACAATTAGGAAAAGAAAAGGCCATTGCTAAACAAACAAATCGCGCTTGGGGGGAATCCTCTATAGAAACAGATACATGTACTCCAAATTCGAGTTGAACGATGGGGGTTAGACAACTAGATATTGTCGTTGAAGCTCTCATGGAAGAGTGGAGGTAAGGTGGGGTCTTAATTGTCTTTACAAAAATACAATTTTTTCTTTAAAAAGAAAGGAGAAAACAATTTCTCTTTCTAAGGCCAATTTTCTACACTATTTGTCATTAAAGAAATTGACTACATTAATTCCACATTATAGTTATCTTAGACCCCATTTGTTTTGCAAAAAAATGTATGATTTGAAAAACATTTTCTTTAAAATGATTTCTTTTATAACTTAAAATAATTGGTCAATAGAACATATTTTTATTATAGCAAATAATTTATGTTTAAAATTTTCATCGATGATAAACTATTTCCGTTCACTCATTTTTGTAAACGATATAAGTAATTATTTTTAGGAAAATGTTTTTCGAATTATTCACAATCCGCCAAACAAAGGGAGCTTTTATTTTTGTGACTTCAGATAATGTAGGCTACCTTAGAGTCTAAAAGCACAAGCCCACCAACTAGTAATTATCGTCCTAAATCTACATCTCGTGGTGCTACTCTCGTGAGTATACACGGTCTTTCTTTTATCACACAGGCCATTTGAAAACGTGCATGGTCAGACTCAGAGTAGTCCTCATGGATTCCTCAAGAGACATATTCATAACTTATCCATGAAGGTTAACATTTGAAGGAGGAAGTTCCAAGAGAGGACTTGTCTTTCCCCTTTTCAACTTATGTGACAATGAATGAAATTGATAAGAATGATCATGAATCTTATCTAACCATCAGCTGAAAAAAATTAAACTTAATTGCTTTAAAAGTGCAGGACCCACGGCTAAGGGATTTCTAAAGGCTAAACATCTTCAGTTTGTAGCAGGTAGCAGAATGTTTAACTTACAATTCTTAGTTATAGGAATTACTAGTGAGACTCTCCCCGCAATAATATAGCTAAATCCCAAAATAAACAATTTCTCTCTCTAGGTTGACGCACAGAGCAAGACCTGCTCAGACCCTAATCAAATTTTCTTTTTCTTTTTTTAAAATTAATTAGTAATTTATCGGCAAGTCTTTGCAAGGTTATTGCAAGGTTATTTATGCATAGTGCCTGAATCAACCTGCTTACTGTTGATGTCTTCAAACTAGCGGGCTGAAAAGGGAAAAGTACCCAAAAAAAAGTCAGATCTATGACATTAGGATCAATTCAATTTTAAACCATTTGATTGGATTAATTTAATCCTAAGTTTTTTCATATTGATACCAATTCAGTCCTTTTGGAAAATTTTCATCGGCCAATGCTAACATGGCCGATCGTCCAACCAACGTTGACATGACAATTTTTCAATAATTTTTCTTTTATTTTTTTCAAATTGTTTTATTTATTTTTTATTTTTCCTTTTTCTCTTCTTCCTCCTTGAACTTCTTCTCCCTACAGTGGCCGACAAAGCTCCAGCTAGGCTCTTTGACCACTAGGAGAGGGCTACAAAGCCCTTGTCAATCGCCAAAGAGGGTTGTGGCCCTTACCCGGCCTCACCCAAGGCCACGGGCCTCAGCCTTTGCCCGAGGCAAGACCATGGTGAGGTTGGTCTTGCCCACATCTAGGCGAATCCACCTTGCCTATGGCCCTAGGCAAGGGTTGCGACCCTCTTTGATAGCCGGCAAACCTTGTCGGAGCCTCACCGGCCACTATAGGGAGAGGAAGCCCAAGGAGGAAGAAGAGAAAAAAGAAAAAAGAAAAAAATAATAATAAAAAAATTCAAAAAAATAAAATTATTTGAAAATTGTCACGTCAACATTAGTCGAGTGCCCGGCAAAAATTGGCTAGAAAGACTGAATTGGTATCAATGTAAAAATGTTTATAACTAAATTAGTCAAATTGAAGAGTTTAAGATTAAATTAGTACCAATGCCATAGGTTTAGAACTTTTTTAGTACTTTTCCTCTAATGGCAATGGTCATAATGATCACTTATTAATGCAAGAGTCATGCTAAAGATATCACAAGTACTAGGCATAGAATAAGCGGATCATATTCAAACAATCAATTGAAATCTTGCACATCACTTTGCAAATCAATTCTATCAGATGTAGTCTTGGTACCTCTAATACTACATACTAGCCTTAGCATCTCTAACAATATTCTTGATAAAAATTCGGTCAACTAACAAATCATCTCTTTATTTATCCATTTGATTCCCTATGTGTTCATAATAAGCATCCTAAAGCATTCACTTGTGTGTTAACTATTTACATCATAATGATGAGCTAAGCTAGTTGTTATTAGACAATTGCCAATGAACTTGGTTTGATTACTAACAGTACGAGCTGCAATATCTTTCCTTGACAGTTTTTATCCGGTCACATATCTATTGAAGCAATCCTGAGATAATAGCTCTCATGTGCAAAGTTTGGACAGGAATGAAATCTATTACCTTCTCATAAGGTACCATCCTATTCCTATATGATTTGGGTTTGCCTATGAGATTATGCACATGTAGTCTGGTTAACATTTCTTGTGTTAATCATCATACCTTTTATGTTCTTACTCATAGATCATTTTTTGATCAAAAATCAACTCGACGGATTGTCTCGGGCAGGGTTTCAAAGGGAAGCATCAATGGAAGAATGCAAACCGCAATTCTTAATATTTGGACGGATCATGGCCAGTGAAACTCATGTACTACCCTCAAAATGGCTTGAAAAAGCTCTCTGCCGGTCGCGCCACATTTTAGGGAGGAACTTCTCTAAAGGAAGGAGATTTATGTGTGTTTGAGCTTGTTAGAATTGATACTATTGAATTCAAAAGTCTCCATTTTTTTCTTATTATTTTTTATATACCAATTATGTAGATTTTCACATATTAATGAGTAATTTCGAAGGTTGTGCTATTAGCATAGTTGAAACCAGTGATAAATATAACAATGGAAAAAGAATAGAATATGAGACAAAATGAGTGGTTAAATCACTTATTTTTCTCAAATGGCAATTATGTGTATAAATAATCACGCTATTATCCCATTATCTAATGATGGTATGTTCTTAAGATAACATATTTTTGGGGAACGTCCTTTTAAGATAATATTGTAGATAAGCACTGCTAAAATAGACCACCCAAAGATGCGGTTAATTGACATTATGATCTGATTCTGTGACCATTAACTAATTACTAACATAAAAAAAGAGGATGCCCATCTAAATTTGTGCCTAACTATGATTTCTGTGACCATTAACATGGGATTGGGAAATTAGTATAGGCCATACCAAGCGATAATTACATGGTTTCATAGTTGAAAAAGGGTGGCTGAAATTCACGAAGCAGTACTCATTGGTTATGGTCACCTAATAATTTTCAAATACAAAGTGAACTCTACTTTTTGTATAATAATATCCAATAAGAGTGCTTCAGAAATGGATTATTCACCAATCAGCAGCAAAATATCGAACCTAGGGAGCAAATTTCTCTCAACTAAAATGGAAGATGTCGTAGAAGTAGATGATCTGGAGTGAAAAACTAATCAATTTCTCGAGCTCCGAGTCAATTCAATTTCAAGAGCAAGAGGCAAGCAAAGTAAAATTCATTTGAAAACACATGTAACTAAATTTGCTGCTCCTCAAAGCCCTCCATCTGTTGTCCTTTTTAAAATTCCTTCGACATGATGGCTCATCCTCATCCTCATCCTCGTCCTCGTCCTTGCCGGAGAGAAGATGGAGTCTGATACGGTAATTCGCTAGCTCAGTAGCTTTAATCAACCCAAGGGCTTCCATGGTTGTCCTACTCTTGCCATAACCATGATCCCTGGAATTTTAAGCATATGCATCCTCCCTGGAAACTAACATTTGCTCATTTCACTGGCAAAACACGAAATCGCCGCATTCCAAGAGAAATCGTCCCCGTATGGCATGTGACTAAGGGAACCAAAGACTTACCCGCCTCTCCCATCCTCATGTATCCTTCAATAATCGTTTTCCCACCGAAGTTATTCCTCAAGAGGCATATCTCAAACAATCACCATGCATTATCCATTTGACCGCACATGCTGTAAAGCTGACGGAAGAAGGTTTGCGAGCGTGATGGTGCAGTTCAAGAGACCAATTGCCTTCTCTTGAAAAAGCACGCAGGAACAAAGCATAAGGAGGCCTTCATAACCGCCCGCAAAAGCAGGACAGACCATGGCAACTAGCTGAATGTCTTAACTCTCGACGATGAATGGCAGTGACGGGTGAAATCTAGAGCTGGAACAACGAATGCCGAACTGACGACTGTCGGATAATCTCTCTCTCTCTCTCTCTCTCTCTCTCTCTCTCTGGCGTTTCATCAAGCGTGTCATTACCACAATGAGGACGTAAGAACAGAGCAACCGCGCGGGACAGAGGTAGGAACTTTGTGATAGGAGAAGAGATTCAAACTTCTCAATCAGAACAAATGGCGACGAGGATGCATCAACGGAGAAAACCCGGCAACGGAGCGTCAGCGCGACGACGAGATCGTCGCAACGCCCGGGCGCCAAGTCACAACAGAGGATCGGAAGACGGCATGAGACTTCTGCCACCGCCATCCCTTCGGAACCTCTGGCAAGCTTCTCAGGCTCCTAATCTCGAAACCATTTGCTTTGTCGATTGCTTGAATCCACTGAACGATGACGACGCTCGGCAACGATGGCAAATCCAGCGATGGAATCGCCCGACAGAGATAATTTCTACTAACGGGTTATTTATTTTTATATGGTAAAAAAGTGGCTCGTAATAGCTAATAAGATTAGGTAAGTGGATAGATGAATTCTAATATGATTAACCCATTGCTAATTGATTGGCCATTGACGTGGCAATTAAGAAAATCCTCTGTCATATGACAAAGATGATAAATAGTGAGATACATAATTTCTCACAATTTGTCACCTGAGCATAACTACCTAAAACACACCATCCTCTAAGCATCTCCCATTTCCTTTCTTTTTTCTCATCCAAATATGAGAAAGTTGTCGTTTCATTCCATTTTTTTAATTACAATTTTGAAAGTTGTATCTGACGTTGGAAATGATAACTCCATCAACCATTTGATTTCCATCCTCATAAAATTCAAAATCTCGGAATCATAATCTGCAAAGTTCATTTTTTGTGGAAGATTTTCTGGCACTGATACTATAAAGATGATGTTAGATAATAGAAATTCAGTTCTATTCAGTTAAATTTTCTCTCTCTTCTCGCTTCTCTAGTAAAATTTGTGGAAATTGTATGAGTTGCATCGACTTGTGTTTAAGCATTTTGGATGAATATTAATGTCATTAGTCAATTTGGAAGAATTTTTTTATCTCTCCTACATCTTATGGATCTACACATGTAGATGTACCATTTACTTTTCTAGTTAAATAGGAGCAGCACTTGCGTTGGAAAGGTGGATCTTACGGATTGTAATGGTGCTTATCCATTACTTCTAAAAATTTGCAATGTTTATGATTTCCCAAATTATATGACCATCCACCATTTAAGCACAAACAAATTACAAAAATGTTAGAATAAACAGCTTAGAAGTCTTATTATAGAAAGTTGGAGCTAATCAAGTAATTTCAAGTCCAAATGGATTTTAAATAGACATGAATCAACTGCCCATGAAAATATTTGTTGAGACAACTGAAATGACTCTGCAATTAGCATTTCTTGTTTTAGTCATCATTTGTTCTTAAAAATCAACTCTACAGACAGTCCCCGGCCATTTTTAAGGAACCACATCAATGAAAGCAATGCAAACCGCGGCTCTTAGATACTCGGACTGTTCATGGGCAGTAAAGCTCCTGTACTACCCACAACATGGCTCCGGAAAGCTCTCTGCTGGTCAAAGCTGCATTTCAGAGAGTTACTTCTCTACAGGAAGGAGATGCCTGTGTTAGCATTGATTCTATTGAATTCAAAATCTCCATTTTCAGAAGGAATGTCAAGACATAGGCGTGAACTTTGGTGTGCCTACAGAAAATTCTCTTCTACGCTGTATCTTGTTTTGTTAATCAGATCGAAGAAAGCGAAACTCTCTGCTGCAAGTAATTGAATGGTGATGTACTTCCTGATATTTTTCGGAAAGGAGTGGACATTACACCTGGACATTGCATTTTCCAAAATACCAGATACGTGTGGGACCAATTTCCAACCTCTTTGCGCATTGCGTCTTCATTCGACAAATAAAAGGTCATAAGCAATCCTTATCTAACGCCAATATGGAGAGTTGATCAATAACAAAGACTTTAGCACATTACTTGATTTTGAATTAAGGATAACTCTTGCAAGCCATCGATTACACGTGGAAGTTTAGATAAGATGGCTAATCTTCACCTTTTCGACTCACAAAATGGATGAATGACATCAATAGAACAATAATGAATCTTAGACTAATTATAAAACTGGATCGCCATAAAAATTTTCATAACTCATCGTCAGCAGGTATCCCAATGTTCTTTACCTTAGTGCATTTAAAATTAAGTAATAGCACCATCTGTAAGTGAACTTGCCTGTGACCCCCCGTGTAAATCATTAGCAGTCAAACTACTTAGCAGGTTCTATGAGTCAGACACAGCTGGATCGAAAGAAACAGGGCTGCTCACCTTGCTGTTTTTGCTGACGAGATTGCTGAAGAGGCCATTGTCTGCTCCATAGATGTAACCATCTTGGAGCATTTTGTCTCCAAGCATCTCTTGTTCTCCTTTGATGTGCGAGTTACTAGAGGGATTCTCTCAACAATAATCAAGCCATAACCTTTAAGACCGATGTACTTCATCTGCTTCATAGTTCTGACTCCCAGGTCACGCAACATCTGCAGTATTAGTCAATATGTTAAGCACTAACACAAATGCTATAAAAAGATTAAGATTAACGATGGAATGGTTCTTTTGGGTAATTTAGATCACGTCTTTCTAAGAGGAGAACTTGAAGCTCTGCTTTAGTCATCAGCTTCGTCTAGTAAGTCCTATAAAATGTTTTACAATCTCTGAAACAGTTGCCTCTCACATTATTATAGTTTCTGACTTAAGGAAAAAATACCTGAGCACCAATTCCATACTCTCTGTAGTCAATGGGCAAACCAAGCTCCACATTTGCTTCCATGGTATCATGCCTATCATCCTGCGTGTTATAGGTGTGTAATATGTGCCTTAAACCTTTTCCTCTTCCTTTGTGCCCTCGGAGGTAGACCAGCATGCCCCTACCACCGCTTCTATCTATTACGTCACAAGTGCCAGCTGGTTGCCACAGTGGCATCTAGCAGATCCAGATGTCTCCTGGGATGCATCCCGAGTGTACCCTAACAAGGACATTCCAATCATCTCCAATGTTGCCCTGTTCAGATGATCAAGAAAAAGTATGAATCACATGATGGGGAAATATCGCTCTGTAAGAGGACTTAAAATAGGAAAAACTAAGATACTGCTTTTAATCAAAATCACGGCAGTCCAATATCAATTGCAGACATATACAGGAACTATAAGAAGGAATTATTGTTCCCAGCAGTTCACTAATATCCTAAAAATCATTTCTCCTAATGTTAATTTTCCTGTCCACAACATTGTTATCCAAGTAAGATAAATTTGGTACTCCAAATTATGATTGGCACATGATTAGACTTTTATTTTACAAGCTTCAAAATACATTTGGAGTTCCACCCAAAAAGGTACCATCAATTTTTCAGTGGCGTAATTATTCAACTCTAGAGCTTGACAGCTTGTTCTACTAAGAGCATTGTCAAACAAAATCATGCGATGGAAGTACATACGATGAATCGCAAATTGAAGTTGAGTTGAAAAGTTGGACTGATACAAACAAGATCTTCAAAGTTTACAATTAATCCATTCAAAACTCTCTGTTTATCAGTTTCTGAATACTTAAAACAGTTTTAGCAATTAACTCATAATTTATCTCAACTTGACCATTGCAATTTGCTCGATTCCATCAATATCGACCTATACCAATGGGCTGTAAAAGGCCGCATTGTTGGTAATCTTGCAGCAGCAGCATGTTCAACTCATTTATCTTTTTTCCAGCGGTAACGTAAATTTATGCATCTAATGAGCAGTGAAACTATCTTAATCACACAGTATAAGAAGCTTCTCAATATACAAGTCAGACAATCTAGATGTTTTATCCCTATTTCCTGTAGATACTGTCGAGAATGCACTTCAAACTCTGCCTCAGTTAGCGTCAATTGACATTTACACGAGTTTTGAAAGAGGTAAATACAAGAAAGTGTACATAAAAATAACTGCAGTCACAAGCTCATTGACATAATTTGGCAAGAATCCTGGCAATTTATAACCATATACTAATCTAACGGCACCACACATAAAAATTAAGAGAAACAACTCTTCTGAACCCAAAATCATTGATCTGCATGGTGTTGACGAGTGGAATAACAACCACAAGCTTAAAGCATAAACTAAAGTTAGAGACGTGAATAAACCAAAATAGCTTATGCTTCTCTCCTACTTGCTAAGTAAAACAACAGCCCAACAACCACCCTTAAGAGACTCTTTTTTACCACATCACCCAGGGTTCCAAGTTTCCTACTCTTCATTTATCCACTCCCAAAAAGGGGCAATGCCGCTGTGACAACATCTTGGCCAAAAAAGCCAATACTTAAGAAGTGAAAGTTGCAGCTGAAATTGGATTCGATTGGGGACTACATGTCCTTAAAAAGGACTTGCATTGGATTTCTGGGAAGAGAATACATACCTGATTAGATCAGCAATAAATAAAATCTTCAAGTTCTCCTGCTGTGCAAGCTCACAAAACTTTAGGTAATCTTGCCATGGAGCCACCATCATCCGCTAACTCACAAAGAACTGCCACAGGCACCAATCCAGCTAATACAGCAAGGTCGATAGAAGTCTCTGTATGCCCAGCTCTTTTCAGGATACCGGCCTCCCTGTACTTCAATGGGAAAACATGTCCCGGCCTGTTGAAACCTTCAGGTTTTGGAATCTCTAGACGCAAGAGCCAAAGCTGTCGCTGCCTTGTCACGCATTGATACGCCTGTAGTCGTCTCATGCTCTGCATCCTATAACAATATTGCTTAACTACCATCCATTACAAGGTAAGAGAAGAGATGATTAAAGAAAATAACTAAGCTGATCGAAGGCTATTAGGAAAATCAAGAATTCGAGAAAACAAAATTGTTCTACTGAACTATAAAAGTGCGCGTTATCTATCATTACTTTCGAAAATTGATTATCCCTACCTGAAGGAACCAGTACTAGTCAATTATCTTCAACTAAGTTTTGAATAACAAAAAAAAAAAAAAAAATAGATTTAGGGGAATAAAAGCACAGACCGCAATCACGGTTAATGCAGTCCGAAGCTTGTCTTCATTCTCCCTCTAATGCACCATCAGAGGAAGTTGCAAACGCTCCAAATCTTCCCCCTTTCATGCTCGCACAACCAATCCCAAAGTGCCATACTTCACAACGAAATGCCATAAGCCTAAGGTGCCGCAATTATAAGATCACCCTCAATTCTGTACGTCCTCATCGCCGAACGCCACTCCAGATCCGTAATCCGAAGCGTCTTGCTCTCCGGAATCACCGCAGTCAGATCATCAGACGAAAGACCAATTCGCGAATAAGGGTCGGCCCGAAGCAGCAGAATCGGAGGATTACGAGTTCGGCAGCCTCAGCATAAAACAAGGCCGCTCGGATCTTCGCCATGAAGGTCAAACACCGACTGGACTTTGGATTTGGGGCCTTTCGGGCGTCAACAAAAGCCCTAAATTCGAAACGATCGGGCACTGGCATTGTCAATTTGTGGGGAATCTTTTAGCAGAAACGCAAGCGTTTTACAATCCCAGCATCAAAGCTGCATTTTAATGCAGGTTGGAAGCTGCATAATCCAAGAAAATGGTTTCCCTCAGGGTGCATATTTTGTTTTTTTTCCGAAATAATTCACGATATTATTAAAAGATTCCATAAAAGTTGGAGAGGACGGCCCGCTCAAGAGGAAGGAGGAGTATTCGAAAGTTGGGCCCAGGAGATAAATTGAAATTGGGCCGAAGATAGTTGCGCTTTCTCAGTTAAAGCTTGCACCGCCCACCTCACGTCTTCTTCAGCATCACGTCGACTAGAGCTCCAGCAAATTCTCTCTCCTCGACTGAAAACGTTTCATATCTCCGAGCAGGGCCATGGCTTCCGTATGAAACGCCGACGAAGCTGGAACCTTCGTAGCAACGCCATCCAGTAGAGCTCCCATCTCGTTGCGAAGAATCTCCGAAATAGCTCCAACTGTTTTACCTCCAAAAAATGCTCTGTCGACATTGATTTTCAAGGTACGCAGCTTCGACGGGTTCCGATTCTTTGTCGATTGAGTCTTTTCTATGTAAAGTTTCAAACTTTGGCGATTCCGTTTCCTGAAATTACTGAGCATTGGCACAACTAACCTCGTCTGCTCTCTCTCTCTCTCTCTCTCTCTCTCTCTCTATCACCCTATGTAAAGCAACCCTTTCGAATATTTAGAGGGTGGACCCTTTGCCGTGGAGGAAAGGACGTGGAATAGGTAGATCAAACCAAAAAACTATGCTGACAATAGCTTCCTGAATTGGTTGTTTAACAGTTATATTCTGCATTCCTTAGAAATATTTTTCATTACGACCACGGAAAGGAATGCTGGTTTTCTTCTAAAATTAGTCAGTCTTTGGAGTACCACAATCGAAATCAGATTCTACATCGGCAGATTCGGCACTACCGAGAAAAAAAAAAAAAAATTATGGCCTAAAAATAATTGTCATTTTAGGACTCAAGATCGACCATTCTTTTTAAGTCACGTTTCCACAATTTAAAAAAGAGAAACGAACTTTCACATGGATGGCAGAGACGCGTGCTCTGTCCGTTGAAACCACCGTTGGAAACTTGCATACGTGGCGGCTGACGTGTCACTAAATATCTATTCAGCAGGCTGACCAACCAGGCAAAAAAAAAAAAAAAAAAACGTATCGTCTTCAGCATCCTAAAAGCAAGCGGACATCATTAAATAGAAAAAGCAGACGACTTTTAAAAGGAGGTACCAGAGGAGGGCGACAGCGTGGAAGCGAAACCAGGGGACAGGGCTTTGCTTTTCAGTGGAGGAGGAGCTGCGGGCAAGTCGAATTTGAAGATCGGCAGCTGCGAGAAGATGCTTTGACCGATTGGAGTTTCGATTTGGGGCTTTTTATTTTTTATTTTTTTCGTCGACAATGCCCTGAATTCGAAACGGTCTGTGCTATGCATTGTTAATTTGTGGGGGAAGTTCGAAGAGATGAGGCTTCCTAACTGTCGTGTTATTTTCACTGATCGAGTTACAAATAGATTCTTCATTTTTTGTTGGAACATAATAATTTTTTTAATCAATTTCTCCCCTGTTACCTGATGGCGACGACTGAAAGTGTGAGTGAGGTTGGTTTTCAGTGGGGTTTTTGGTTTTTACCTCCATAGCTTATGGCAATGACTCAAAATGTCAGATTGTGGGGGATGCTTCGATTAACATAATTCAGATTCCCATACAACCGAGAGATTTTGCAATCACAATATTAAGACCTAACGATTGCTCATACACTATCATGATGAACCCAAAAATCTGATATTTTGTTGATGCTTCTGTTCTGTTTCATGGACATAGGATCTTGTTTGTTGTCAATGCATATTGTGAATCCTGCTATGAGATTTAGTAGTTGCTTTTGATGCTTGGTTGTGTGTTGCTTTGCGGAATGAAATTTTCGAATGGTTTGATCTCCGAGAGTTCTATTTGCAACAATGAATTTATATAGATGTTGATGGCATGAAAGGAGAAGTTGAAGTAGATGATTGGATAGAGGGTAGAGAGAATGCGAATCTCGAGTCAATAACAAATCTTGAAGAGAATATTAGTAAGTGCATGTCTGTCAATATCAAAAACAGAGGAGAGGAGTCATCTGCGTCGCTCGACGTGGTGTTCTAATTGAAAACAATGGCAGCTTCTTCCTTTGTTTTGATGTTGGCGTCTACTAATGAAACTTCGATCCTTTTACTAATAAAACTCGATGCTTATTACTGTCTTATTTCGGTAACCGTTCCTCAACATCACATATGAAATTACAGTGTACCTCAAGGAATGTTAACTCCCCATTCGTACAGCACGTTGCCTCAAAAAATAGGCGTACTCTGCCTCAAAAAGCAGAAACTATCTTATGCCATGTAACACTACTTTTCTATGTATATTGCCTCAAAAAACAGCCAAAGTATCATTCCTATTTCAAAAATAAGGTTCTTATGGCCACACCTTAGATTATACAAGGAGAACCTTTCTCAATTTTGACCCTCGTCAGCCTCACTACTTCTAGGAGTAACGGGTTCATCATCTCAGTTGTCATAGCTGTTATCTCCTCTTGTGGCATTAATTGGAAAAACCAACGAATTCAAGCGCCATCATTCTTATTGTTTTCCTAAGATCCTTTCTATTTTGCCTAGCTACCTTATATTCCCCCTTATATGAAGAGTTTTCCCCTTGAGAAGCAAGATTACTGCTTTCCCCTTGTAAACGAATTTGTGATTGCATGTTTGGTTAGATCACACTAATGGTTAAGATTATGACGTAATGGCTATTATGGTTATAATGTAACTGAGCTGTAAAACCTATTGCGCTGTTTGAAAGAGAGAGATAGGAGCAATGGAGATTGGCGAAGCGTGACGTTGGCATGATGTGCCAGTAACTGGAGGGAGTGAGCGGCAATGTTGGTGTGAAGGTTAGACAAGTGCAACGCACACAAAGAGGGAGGCTGCACATTTGCTGCGCCCATCAATTAGATTTAAGGGTCTAAGTTACTGCAATTCTGCTGGTAAGTATCTCATATTTATGCCGATTGAGACAAAAACCAAAAGTGTCGCTTTAGGCTGCTTGCAAGGCTTAATTCGTCAAATTATCTCTAACCCACCTACTTCAAATAGTAAGTCAATCGATGATACATTCATGCTGGTGTCTTTAGAATGATAAATTTCCTTCTTTCCGAGTATATAGCCGAGATCAAACAATCTAGATGCCGTCCTGCACGTTAGCCAGTAAATATGAATTGGAGAACCCATTTTTCAAGGTGGCGATGTGATGAACTTATATTAGGAGAAGTATTGTAAGATCTTGGCTGTTAATTCACCACTGGACTATCTCAAATTCAATTATAAATCCTAACAACATATCTTGCCTCATATTACCTTGGTCTAATGATGAACGGTAGTTTCCTCATCAGATTATATTTTGGTCACTTTATTTGGACTTGATCAGATGCATGAAAAGAAGATTACTGTGTGTGTATGTATGTAAGTATCGACCCCTCTCATAAATAAATAAATGAAAGGAAGAGGTATTGACCCTGTTTAATTAGATGGTAGAATTGAAAAATTAGCAATTTGAAATGAAACGAAAGAAAGTCCGAGTTACATACTGCTTTTTTTTTTGAAGTTTTAGTTTTTTATCAGTACATAATCACGTTGGCAGAGTGTTCCTCATGGATTCATCAAGTAGGACATTATGGAAGTCAAGCAAACTGTGACTCAGGTAACCTGACAGATCATGGCCGGTGGAGCCAGGGTTCTATCGACATGTCGCAGCGGGGTTCTTTTCTGCTGGCCGGTATCTATTTACGAGAGGAACACGCCTACGAGTAAGAGACATCTGCATGTTAGAGCTCATCAGTCGTGATTTTTCCATGTTCAAAGCCTCCATTCGCAGTGTTTAGTTCAGAACTCATTTTTCACTGACGGAGATGCACACTGGAAGTTTTTGCCTTTTGATGTGTCAATGAGAAGTTCAACACGTTTATGACATTCCTTCTCTGGGGAGTATCTCTCATATTTGATGCTTCTTAAGGTTTCAAATCCATCATGGCTCAACTTCAACCTGCTCTTACAATGGAGCACTACTATTGAGCACTACTGAAATGATCCTGCTCATCTCATCTACAGTTTGAAGAACAAGGATACACTTCAAATAATGCCATCCCATCTTTGAGGTTATATTTTAATCCATTTTTAGTTGGAGGAAGTCTTCCAACCACACCTTTAATTGGTGAGTTACAAATATTGATATCATTCACATGTCAATTTACTTGTAAATAAATGTGCATGATATTTATATTTATAACTTATCAATTCAATAAAACCGGCTGGAGGAAGTTTCCTCCAACTAGGGTCAGAATAATGGCCTATGATCTTGTAAATAGACTCTACCCGACGCACGTGCATGAAACGGTTATCGTACAGAATCCCCAGTTCACGGGAATTGGATAATGGAGGCTAAGTTTTGATTAAAAGATAACTTCATATGCCCTCTTTAATATGTACTGATGTTTGGACTCTTTTCGTTTGTCGTACAGAATCTGTGCCTTTCTAGGATTTCATTAGACCTTATAAAATTGTCCCAACAGTACACAATCAGTCAGAACATAAATATTATAAAGCTTTATCATATCGTCAGTAGAGTCTTCCTCAACAAGATTGCCTCCAGAACAGAGGCAAATTGCACAAACCACTTTTCTTGATTGACTCCTGGACACGAGTGTATATATGGCTTGTGGTCGCCGTAGCCAGAGGGAAGGTGGAGGTGTCGAGCCAGAGATGGTGACTGGTCCCCATCTTGAGAGTCCTCACTTCTTCAAGATCATTCTCTCCGACACCCTTGAATCCGGAAAGCTCGTAAGTTCCACATTTTCGCAGTCTGCTTCTTAGGATTCAGCTCTCAAGTGTCAGCAGAGTTTCTCTCATGATTTATCTCAATCTGCAAAACTTTCTATGCGTTTGGCTTTGAATAAACCTTTTGATTCCAGCGAAAAGGAAGAAAAGCCCAAAACCTTGAACAAAAAGTGTTATATTCAATTATTCCAAGTAAAAATCGTTTTTTTTTTTTTTCCTTTATTACTTTGAATTGAAGATTGGTTGGCTAAGGATAGTGTTAGATGAAGGCGTTGGGTCTCTCTAGCTTTACTCTCGTCCAATGAAGCGACTATAAATAAAACTCAATTCACAGTTGCCCGCTGACACCCTGCTTATGTGCAAACCGATCTTTCATCACCACGTTACAGAATGCAAAATTTGCTCAGTGTTCAAATATAACTTTTGAGTTTTTCCCTGCATTTTCTGTCTGACTTCAACCAATTAGAGTCCTGGACCAATAACTTTTGAGTTTTTCTTAATAGGGAATTCCGAATAAAATTCTTAGGAAGATACGGAAAGGATCTCTCAAGCTTGGTACTCCTCAAGGTTCCGGGCAGTTTGACCTGGACTATAGGGGTAGAATTTCTTTAAAATGGCAAGGTTTGGTTGTGGAAAGGGTGGAAAGAATTTATGCAGCATTACTTCATTGGTCACGGTCACCTCGTAGTTTTCAAATATAAAGGAACTCCACTTTTTGGGTGATAATATTCGATAAGAGTGATCGACTATTAGTGGAGCAGCATATCGAACCTTGAGAATGGATTTGTCTTGCCAAAGAGGGAGGATGTCGTTGAAGTTGAAGAGTCGGAGGATTTCGCTCCTCGTCAAAAATGAGGCGAACCACATCCACCATGTTCTCAGCCGTGTCCAAGCTGTTCATCACAAGATCTAGAAGGTGTGACTTATCTTTTCATAAGTCATGTATCTTCGTTAGTTTCTTTTGGAGTTCTTGAGGAACTTTTTAATAAGCTTGTGTATGTTGACTGATAGCATAATGATTTCGGTAATGCTTATTGTGATTTAAGTTGTTACAGCTTCTAAGGTGAAGCCAAGCAAATTTTTCATTTGGTCAACTTATCTAAATCTTGATTTCCATCACTGTATTAGTTTCCATTATGTGTTAAATCTTTATGGTGAGTAAATCAACTAACGAAAAGTTCAAACTGGCGTCATCTAAACATTTCATTTTTTTGAAGAACAGAAGAGATCGGACGGTCTAGATTCAAAGCCAGCCACTCTGAGCAGGTTTTTGGTGGTCCTACGAGATCAAGGCCTCTCCCTAGTTTTGAACTGGCCAGTGAATTTGACTTGGAGTATCCTTTTTTCAAGGTGGTGATTTGGCCATCTTATATCAAACAAGATATAGCAGTAAGATTTCCTAAGCTGATTGGATTTCTGTACGAAACTATCATTTACCTTGCATCTGTTCATGCCTATTTGTTTAAATAGGCAAAGATCCTCTCTACCCTCATGCTAGTTCTAAGAGCATAGAATTGACATTTTGACTTTTGCCTATAAAAAATTGTGAAAAGATTGTTGATTAGAGTTATTAAAAGGGTTAATATCCTAAAAAACGCCAAACTGGTACACCTGTGATAAATCTACCCAAAATTATTTTTTTTACCATCAAAAACCCAAAATTGGTATATCTTTGACAAATTTACCCTAAACTGATACACTTGTGACAAATTTACCCTCTGTTAGTTTTAGTTAAACTTTCTTGTTAAATTATAAAGTTAAATGGCATGTGACAATTGACCGATATACCAATTTGGGATTTTACACTTTGTTTGTCACAGTTTACAATTTTTGTGGTATTAATCTAATTTAGCGGAGGGTATATTAGTCACAAATTTACCAGTTTGGGGTTTTGTGTGGTCAAATAAATTAGTTTGGGATAAATTTATCATAAATGTACCAGTTTATGGTTTTTTTATAGTTAGTCGGGGTAAATTTGTCACAGGTGTACCAGTTTAAGGTTTTTCATAGTCAAAAAAATAGTTTGGGGTAAATTTGTCACAAGTATACAAATTTGGGGTTTTTCAATGTATTAATCCTTACTAAAACTACCATATCAATCTACATTTTGCTTGCTTGCTTGAATAAGGGGATGCTTCCCCAGTCTTTCTTTACCAAGCACGGGTTGCTCAAACATGTGTGGGCAGCATGTTCCTCGTAGGTTCATAATGCAGCACATTATGAAAATCAAGGAAATCGCTCCTCTCAAGCATTCCAACAGATCATAGCCGGTGAAGCTTGGGAGCTATCCATGTGTGGCGATGCTTTCTTCTGGTTGGATCACATTTGGGAGAGGAACTTGCTTGAGTGTAGGAAATGTCTGCGTGTTCGAGCTAATAGATAGGGATGATATTGCGTTCAAAGCCTACATTTTCAGCAGAGCAGGTAGAAACTTCATTTACGTTGTTTGAGTGAAACTTTAGGCTATTTATGGCATGACATGAGTTCTATGCTAACGATCTTAATGGTCAATTAAAGAAACATTGGCACCGAAAAAGTCTCTTAAAGTTCTCATTTTAACTACAGGCAGGAACAAACAGTCTAAATGCGGAATGAACCATTCAAAGCTAATATTTCCTGATCCTACTCCTTCAATGCCTCTCAGTACTCCCGAGAGAGAGAATTTGATTCAGAGCTTCACCTCTTCAAACTGGTGATACAACGGTCTCATTTTAAAAAATTGTACAATCTCAAGTCAACTCATCATTGCCATTTCTCAGGTTCGATTAGGATCCCTATCTAATCTTGCCTCAATATTGTGTTTTCCCAGGTTCATTTGGTTTGTATTGGGAACCATATGACGTGCTAGTTTTCCTGAAGTGATTGTGGGGCATCCCCATGGTGGAGTAACGTGGAATCAGGAAAAAGAAAAGAAAAAACAGTAGTAAAGACTGTAATGAGGTCCGGACTATTCATTCACTTGCATATACTCGACAAGCTACTCCATCACCATCTAAGTGAAAGGATGGACAATCACTTGAATTGAGTACTAACCTAAAATGGCAATTAATGGCAGTAATTTGTTTGAAAATGCCTTTTTACATTGCGGGTTAAGATCGATGGCTTTCATAAGCCTTTTCAGACTGTTGATTTAAGCTGGCCTTGTCACGCCCCGATCCTTTGGGCACGCACACATCCTTCTCCCTTGGTTGATTTTATAATGCGATATCCTATGACTATATATCGCCGACCATTTTGTTTATTAAGCACATGCGGAAGCAGTTAAAATCCCCAGACAATAAAATGATGGGATAGAAAAGCAAGGCCATATTTTTCATATTGAAACTTATAATCAAACTTTTATACAAAACACAAACCAGAACACTTCACAACTATTCACTCTATCTCTATTCACATCCAAATGGAGATCTCAAAGAAGATAGAATCTTAATTCATCCGGGCCGTACTCAAGGCCCCTATCGGGATTATCTTCTTCTTCCAAAAATCCTTCTCCTCAGATTTCACCTCCGAGTTCTCCTTCTCAGACTTCTTCTCCTCAGCTCCTCATCGAGGATCCTGAAATGATTTCCCCAAACCAGGATGAGACTACGTCTCAGCGAGTTCTACCCCACTAAGCCTCGATTAGTAAACCATTATACTAAAGGCTGCCTAATCACGCACAGGGTAGAGGACTTACCTTGGCCTCAGATCCCACTTGCAAGTCAGTACAATTCATAATAGGCACCCAAGCAATCATATCACCGATCGAAGCATCGATCAAATCAACCTAGTCGATTATATGCCAACAAACTACTCACGGTCATTTCCATTCAGTCAATCAATTCACAACATCAAATCAAGACAATGATCAATCACATTGAATCACACTCAGATCGAATCATCGATCAATCGACCTAGTCAATTACAAGTCAGTCGAATCATTTCTAGAGGATTCACTCCATCCCACATAACCTCCAATAGTACACTTAGTCACAAAGCTCCATCAATGCTCTCGGGCGTCATTTTTGCCAAGGTGACTTAAGTAACAGACGGTCTACGTGTGTTCTTTAAGGCGTCGTTTTCGCACAGTAACATTCCTCATCACCGAACCACGCCCGTCATAGGTCACAAATCACTGACAGTCTACGTGCGTTCTTTAAGGCGCCGTTTTCACACAGTGATGTCTTTCATCACCGAACCACGCTTGTCACGATTCATAGGTAGTCTACGTGCGTTCTTTAAGGCGCCGTTTTCGCACATTTAATCACCGAACCACGCCTACCATAAGTCATAGACAGTCTACGTGCGTTCTTTAAGGCGTCGTTTTCGCACAGTGATGTACTTTATCATCGAACCACGCCTGTTTATACTTTGTACTTTATCGGTCTCATCCAATAGAATTCTCAGTTAGCTCCCACCACTCTCTCTACTTGTAGCTCAATAAGGCATTACACTTGCTAACTAGCCATACTAGACCATCTACCAATCAATAATTCAATTTCACTCAATTTCAATCAATTTATGGTAAATCCCTAAAATATCACAATTTATTTAATTTCATACAACGTAGAGCTCAAATAAATAAATGGACTGTACCACAACAATCAGCACAAAATTCCGGTCGTCGGCCATCAAAATCTTAATTTCCAAAAAATAAATAAATAATTAATTAATTTAGAAAATTAATTAATAAATATTAAAAATTCAATTTAGCACAAAATAAAGCCCAATTAAATAAACGACTTCACCACGGTCATAAGCATAATATTCCGGTCCCGGGCCATCCTAGTTGAATTTTTAGAAAATAAATAATTATTTAATTTAATTCCGAAAATTAATATTTAAATACCAAAAATTCCACTTAGGCCCGAAAAGCCTAATTGAAGCCCACTAAGGGTCGAGAAAAATCCCGAGACACTTCCAATAAATAGTAGACCATGTCTACTTGCTAATTACACAATCAATTTATCTAAATCGCATCACAATTGGCTAATAATCGCTAATCTATTCTAATCTAACCACATAAACCTAATTAATTAAAACTAAACCAACCTTAAGCATAAATAGTCAACTAATCTAGGATTAGTGAGATTACTCACCAAATCGCGTGCAAATCAGATCAATCCGACGGGGGCAACGCGAGGAACAATAAACTCCAAAGCACGGCTCGGGTTCGGGGCCCAAAAACAGCCCAAAAGCGAGCCCGAACCAGCTGGAAACCCATTCGCGGGTTTGCGGACTTGGGCTGACCGGAGCTGCTCCAGTGGCCAAGACGGGGAGGGAAGGCCGGCGGAAGGTGAGGGGGACGTCGGGGGGTCGGGACGGTGGCGAGTGGCGGCTGGACGAGGGCTGAACAAAGCTGAGCAGAGTTGGATCGCGCGGGGGAGGGGCGGCAGGCGAAAGCGGCGAACGAGCGGCGAACGGCGGATGTGCGGTGTGCGCGGGCATGCGGTGCGATGGCGGAATGGCAGCGAGCGGCGAGATGCAGCTTCTACTCGAGCTTCTGCTTCTGGTTCGCTTGTTCGAACGTGCAAAGGGGAAAAGGAGAGAGAGAGAGAGAGAGAGAGAGAGAGAGAGAGTGGGAGATAAGTATTGACCGGTCAAAAGGGAAGAGAGAGAGGGAAGGTAGGCGGTGGGGGGAATCGCACGAGGGGGAAAGGGAGAGGGGAGAGAAGAGAGAGAGAAAAGAGAAAACAAGAAAAAGAAAGAAAATAAGAGAGAGGGAGAGAGAGAAATAAAATATTAGCTTTATACTTATTTTATTTCATTTCTCTTTCCCTTTCTATTTTCTTTTGGTCTTCAATTTTCTTCCGATAATTTCTTTATTGAAATTTCGGACTCGTCAACAATTTGACGGACGATGAGACAGGATCCTAAAAGTAAGAATTATGACGCACTTAAAATTCGATTCCCGAAATCGAATTCAATTTCGTGGTTAAAAATCGATCAGACGTGATTTTAGCCCAATCCAACCAATTAGGTAGCTTTTAGGGATGTTACAGCTGATACATCCTTTAACGGCTTTACCCAATAGGTTAGTTAACTCGTGAGTGATCAACTCACAGAAAAAGGGCCATAGGCACGTCGAAGAAATGCCAATTTCACTTTATCGAAACGGGGTCGAATTTCAGGATGTCACAACTTTTCCCCTCTTATAAAAATTTTGTCCTCGAAATTTAAACCATTACACTTTGTTCAAAAAGGCGGGGGTACAACTGTCTCATCGACCCTTCAGTCTCCCAAGTCGCTCCTTCAGTGCCGTGGTATTGCCAGACCACTTTGACCAACGGAATGGTCTTTGTACGCAGAACTTGCTCTTTACGATCGATAATCTGAACCGAGCTTTCCACGTATGACACACGGTCATCCACGTCCAATTCCTTGAAATTGAGCACGTGGGTCGGGTCAGGCTCGTACTTCCTTAACATCAACACGTGAAAGACGTCATGCACTTGCGCCAATCTTGGCGGCAACGCAAGACGATACGCTAGGTTGCCGATTCTTTCAAGAATCTCAAACGGACCTACGTACCTCGAACTCAGCTTGCCTTTCTTACCAAAGCGCGAAGTTCCCCTCATTGGTGACACTTTCAGAAAAACATGATCACCAACTTTGAATTCCAAATACCTTCGACGCTTATCTGCATAACTTTTCTGCCTGCTCTGTGCTATCTTTAATCTGTCTCTTATCATTGCCACGGCATCTACTGATTGCTGAACCAACTCTGGGTCTGTTATCTTCCTTTCTCCAACTTCATCCCAACACACTGGAGTTCTGCATGCTTTGCCATACAATGCTTCAAATGGAGCCATCTTGATGCTCTGCTGATAACTGTTGTTGTAGGCGAATTCCACCAAATGAAGCTGATCTTCCCAACTTCCTTTGAAGTCTATTACACACGCTCTCAGCATGTCTTCAAGAGTCTGAATTGTCCTTTCAGACTGGCCATCCGTCTAAGGATGATACGCCGTACTGTACTGAAGCTTTGTACCTAAAGCACTCTATAAGCTCTTCCAAAAAGCAACAGTAAATCTCGGGTCTCCATCAGATGTTATCGTAACCGGCACTCCTTGCATGTGAACCACTTGACGTACATACAGGTCTGCATGCCTATCAAGATTGAGGTCCTTTCGAACTGCAATGAAGTGAGCCGACTTTGTCAGCCTGTCAATTACTACCCAAATCGAATCATTTCCTCTTTGACTCCTTGGTAGTCTAGTCACGAAGTCCATCGTGATATGCTCCCATTTCCACTCTGGGATTGCGAGAGGTTGCAGAAATCCCCCCAGCTTGCAATGATGGGCTTTTATTTGCTGACAAGTCAAACACTTGGCCACATGCTTGGCAATGTCCGCCTTCATACCTGACCACCAGTAGTGTTGACGCAGATTCTGATACATCTTGATACTTCCAGGATGAATGCTATAAGTGCTACGATGTGCCTTAGATAAAATTTCTTCTCTAAGCTCAACATCGTCAAGTACAACCAAACGTCCTTGGAACCTTAGAGTCCCGTCATCATCAACTTGAAAATCAGCCTTTCTTTTATCGGTATCCTCTTGAAGAATTTTCTGTACATCTGGATCTGTCGATTGGAGTTCTTTAGTTCTAACCTGGACATTCGATCCAATTCTGAGGGTGGCCATAAGACTAGAAAGGTGGCCTACCTCAAATTTGAATTCCGAATCTCGAGCTCTCTCAATTAAATTCCACTCCTTAACCAAGATCCGTGCCACTGAAGACTTCCGATTCACTACATCGGCGACCTTGTTCGCCTTTCTCGGGTGATATAGAATATCACAGTCGTAGTCTTTCAGTAATTTCATCCATCGACGCTGTCTTATGTTCAGCTCCTTCTGAGAGAACAGATACTTGAGACTTTAATGATCCATGAAGATCTGAAACTTTTCTCCGCACAAGTAGTGCCTCCAAATCTTCAATGCAAATATGATGGCTGCGAGTTCCAAGTCATGCGTCGGATAATTCAATTCATGAGGTCTCAACTGCCGGGAAGCGTATGCAACAACTTTGCCATGTTGCATCAGCACGCAACCCAATCCTCTGAATGACGCATCACTATAGATCTCGAATCCTCCAAGACCAGATGGAATCGTCAGCACAGGTGCGGTAGTTAGCTTTTCCTTCAACTCTTGGAAACTACGCCCGCACTTGTTTGTCCATATGAACTTCTCGTTTTTTTTTCTTCATGAGCTTTGTTAGAGGCGATGCTAACGCTGAGAAACCTTCTACAAACCGTCTGTAATAACTTCCCAAATCTAGAAAACTTCTTATTTCTGTCACTTATGTTGGTCTTTGCCAATTGATCACGGCTTCTATCTTGCTCGGGTTGACGGAGATTCATTTTTCCGGAAATCACATGACCTAAGAAAGCAACACGGTTTAACCAAAACTCGCATTTGCTAAACTTAGCATACAGCTGATGAGTTCTTAAGGTCTAGAGTACTACTCTCAGATGATTCTCATGCTCTTCATCACTTCTCGAATAGACCAAGATATCATCAATGAACACGATCACAAACTGATCCAGATATTCCTTGAACATTATGTTTGTCAAATCCATCACAGCAACTAGAGTGTTCACCAGGCCAAACGATCTTACAATACTCTCGTCAAAACCATATCAAGTACGAGCAGCTGTCTTTCGTACAACCTCCTTCCTAGTTTGTAACTGACGACTTCCTAATCTCAAGTCGACCTTTAAAACATCAATACTCTTTATAACTAGTCACACCATTCATTGATCTTTGGCAAAGAGCACTTGTCCTTGATCTTCACCTAATTGAGTTGACGATGGTCAATGCACACTCGCAACGAACCATCTTTCCTTTTCTCACAAACAAAACTGATGTTTCCCCAAAGTGATGCACTGATATGCATGAATTCCTCATTCATCAATCTTCACATTTGCATCTTCAATTCTACCAGTTCAAACAACAGCAGCTGGTAAGAAGCCTTTGAGAGTGACTCTATCCTGGTGCTAGCTCGATCGCACTTTCTATCTTTTTCTCTGACGGTGGTCTGACAATTCTTGTGACAACACATCTAGAAGTTCTTAGACCACTGAGATGTCCTCCATCTCTAGTTCTCCAATCTATCTTACCCAAGACAATCACCAAGCAACCTTGGCAACCTCCGTCTCATAAACAAGTTGCCTCCAACCAACGAGATTAATGAAATCGAAGATTCTTTTCGCCTCCCAATAACCTCGACACTTTCACATGTTAATAAACTAAACTAGATTACTCCATGACCATGATTCATTATCACAAGATGCTCCATAAGCCCACACTATTCATGTGGCATCAAATTCACACCTCAGCAACTAGTCAAGCACAACTATTGTTAGTAATGCCCCTCTCTTTCACTTTTACTTCAACAATTTAAGTCCTACCAACTCAGCACAAAGCTCTATTGCGCTGCTTTGATAAAATCACTTCCAACACATTCTTTCTCTAATCAATGCAAGGTCCATTCTACTCCCATTCCTTTCACCATCCTAGTGGCGTTCTGGCCGTAGTAGCGTTGTCCATGCTACATTAGACTTCCACTGACAGTCCTCCACCTGGTAGCCATGCTGGTCATCATCACAGCATGTTCTAGTCATACTCGGACACTGGATTTATCCATGCTTCCTTCTACAATTCTAACACATATTAGGTGAGTCTTCTATCTCCTACCAAGTGACAGCACACACTCTTTCTGGTTGCCCCATCAGTCTGCTAGGACCACTCCCGACCAGATATCCCTGTTGGCTATACTACAAACAATTTCACGTCTTAGGAAGGACATAAGACTGATCTCCATTATCACGTCCAGAACAACCTGATCTATTTGACTCGGTGCTAACTTGACTACCCCACCCTTCCTCGTGAGTAGAATAGAATACTTTTCTCTTGACCTCGGTCTTTTCCCTGACCGATTTCCATTTATGCATTAACTGGATCTATACCTCGGCTCGAATGCAATGACTTGCTCCTGGATCACATCTCCACTCTAGATCTCAGCAAGTGAGGCGACAACGGCGGTAGTGATAGCGACAACAACAGCGGCTTGATCCTGAGCTTGCTGGCTCATCCAATTCCCAAGGAACACTTGCATTAGAACGATCCTATCGAATTTAGGATCATTCGACGCTGCTATACTAGTACCAACCTGTAGTGGTACTCTTACGCTCGAGCTGGCTAGAGCCAACACTCTGCCACGACCACCTCGGGCACCGACCTTTGTCGATGCTTCATCCCGAGTCACAAAGGACATTGTCCTCTTACTAGGAGTTCTCAGCTCCTGCTCGCTCATGGTTCAGTCTTTACACTGCAACCCATCTTCCACATCCACACTGGATTAGAAGATGAGCGATCCACACATAACAATCAATTCTAGCATCCAGCTAACACAGACATGCACAAATTATGAATTTAAAGGCCTTTCCTACTAACTATCCCATGGTCAACACTCCTTATCACTCCAATCTTGAACTTCGCTCCGATACCACAAAAAGGGAATGTCACGCCCTGATCCTTTGGGCACGCACACATCCTTCTCCCTTGGTCGATTTTATAATGCGATATCCCAGGACTATATATCGCCGACCCTTTTGTTTATTAAGTACATGCGGAAGTAGTTAAAATCCCCAGACAATAAAACGATGGGATAGAAAAGCAGGGCCATATTTTTCATATTGAAACTTATAACCGAACTTTTATACAAAACACAAACCAGAACACTTCACAACTATTCACTCTATCTCTATTCACATCCAAATGGAGAACTCAAAGAATATAGAATCTTAATCCATCCGGGTCGTACTTAAGGCCCCTATCGGGATTATCTTCTTCTTCAAAAAATCCTTCTCATCAGATTTCACCTCCGAGTTCTCCTTCTCAGACTTCTTCTCCTCAGCTCCTCATCGAGGATCCTGAAATGATTTCCCCAAACCGGGATGAGACTACGTCTCAGAGAGTTCTACCCCACTAAGCCTCGATTAGTAAACCATTATACTAAAGGCTGCCTAATCACGCACAGGGTAGATGACTTACCTTGGTCTCAGATCCCACCTACAAGTCAGTACAATTCATAATAGGCACGCAAGCAATCATATCACCGATCGAAGCATCGATCAAATCGACTTAGTCGATTATATGTCAACAAGACTACTCACGGTCATTTCCATTCAGTCAATCAATTCACAACATCAAATCAAGACAATGATCAATCACATTGAATCACACTCAGATCGAATCATCGATCAATCGACCTAATCAATTACAAGTCAGTCGAATCATTTCTAGGTCATTCACTCCATCCCACATAACCTCCAATAGTACACTTAGTCACAGAGCTCCATCAATGCTCTCGGGCGTCATTTTCGCCAAGGTGACTTAAGTAACAGACGGTCTACGTATGTTCTTTAAGGCGTCGTTTTTGCACAGTGATATTCCTCATCACCAAACCATGCCCGTCATAGGTCACAAATCACTGACAGTCTACGTGCGTTCTTTAAGGCGCCGTTTTCGCACAGTGATGTCTTTCATCACCGAACCACGCCTGTCACGATTCATATGTAGTCTACGTGCATTCTTTAAGGCGCCGTTTTCGCACAATGATATCCTTAATCACAGAACCACGCCTACCATAAGTCATAGCCAGTCTACGTACGTTCTTTAAAGCGTCGTTTTCGCACAGTGATGTACTTTATCACCGAATCACGTTTGTCTATACTTCGTACTTGATCGGTCTCATCCAATAGAATTCTCAGTTAGCTCCCACCACTCTCTCTACTTACAGCTCAATAAGGCATTACACTTGCTAACTAGCCATACTTGACCATCTACCAATCAATAATTCAATTTCACTCAATTTCAATCAATTTATGGTAAATCCCTAAAATATCACAATTTATTTAATTTTATACAACATAGAGCTCAAATAAATAAACGGACAGTACCACGACAATCATCACGAAATTCCGGTCGTCAGCCATCAAAATCTTAATTTCCGAAAAATAAATAAATAAATAAATAATTAATTTCGAAAATTAATTAATAAATATTAAAAATTCAATTTAGCACAAAATAAAGCCCAGTTAAATAAACGGACTTTACCACGGTCATCAGCATAATATTCCGGTCCGGGCCATCCCAGTTGAATTTTCAGAAAATAAATAATTATTTAATTTAATTCCGAAAATTAATATTTAAATACCAAAAGTTCCACTTATGCCCGAAAAGCCTAATTGAAGCCCACTAAGGGTCGGGAAAAATCCCGAGACACTTCCAATAATTAGTAGATCACGTCTACTTGCTAATTACACAATCAATTTATCTAAATCGCATCACAATTGGCTAATAATTACTAATCTATTCTAATCTAACCATCTAAACTTAATTAATTAAAACTAAACCAACATTTAGCATAATTAGCCAACTAATCCGGGATTAGTGAGATTACTCACCAAATCGCGCAAATCGGATCAATCCGACGGGGGCGACGTGAGGAACAACAAACTCCAATGCACGGCTCGGGTTCGGGGCCCAGAAATGGCCCAAAAGCGGGCCCGAACCAGCTGGAAACCCATTCGCGGGTTTGCGGACTTGGGCTGGCCGGAGCTGTCCGGTGGCCAAGACGGCAAGGGAAGGCCCGCGGAAGGTGAGGGAGACGCCGGGGGGTCGGGACGGTGGCGAGCGGCGGCTGGAGGCGGTTGGACGGGGGCTGAACAAAGCTGAGTAGAGCTGGATTGCGCGGGGGAGGGGCGCCAGACGCAAGTGGCGCACGGGCGGCGAACGGTGGACACGTGATGTGCGCAGGTGTGCGGTGCGACGGCGGAATGGCGGTGAGCAACGAGCTGCAGCTTCTGCTCGAGCTTCTGCTTCTGGTTCGCTTGTTCAAACCTACAGAGGGGAAAAGGAGAGAGAGTGTGTGTGTGAGAGAGAGAGAGAGAGAGAGAGAGAGAGAGAGAGAGAAGTGGGAGATAAGTATTGACCGGTCAAAAGGGAAGAGAGAGAGGGAAGGTAGGCGGTGGGGGGAATTGCACGAGGGGGAAAGGGAGAGGGGAGAGAAGAGAGAGAGAAAAGAAAGAAAAAGAAAGAAACTAAGAGAGAGGGAGAGAGAGAAATAAAATATTACCTTTATACTTATTTTATTTCATTTCTCTTTCCCTTTCTATTTTCTTTTGGTCTTCAATTTTCTTCCAATAATTTTTTTATTGAAATTTCGGACTCGTCAACAATTTGATGGACGATGAGATAGGATCCTAAAAATAAGAATTATGACGCGCTTAAAATTCGATTCTCGAAATCGAGTTCAATTTCGTGGTTAAAAATCGATCAGACGTGATTTTAGTCCAATCCAACCAATTAGGTAGCTTTTAGGGATTTTACAGCTGATACATCCCTTAACGGCTTTACCCAATAGATTAGTTAACTCGTGAGTGATCAGCTCTGAGAAAAAGGGCCATAGGCACGTCGATGAAATACCTATTTCACTTTATCGAAACGGGGTCGAATTTCAGGATGTCACAGGCCTTGTGTGCTTTCTTCCCAAGAGCTCATGCTTACATTATTGTCCTTCTTTCACCATACATTGGTTGTTCAAACATTTGCCAATGCGCAGCATGTTCCCGGTCAATTCACCGGGCAACATATTCAAGAAAACAAGAAAAAGGGAATTCTTAGTCGTGGCTAGTGAAGCTCTCAAGATATACGCAGGAAATCCAAGTGTTCTTCTCAACTGGTTGGCTTGCATTTGCAAGAGAAACTCATTTGTGTGTAGGAAATGCCTGCATTTTTTAGCTCATTGATAGGGAAGATGCATTCAAAGTCTACATCTTCAATAATGGTGGTAAGGACCTGATTCACATTGATTGAGGTGATCATGGGACAGGTTACTCTAGGCCGTTCATAGAACTGATATGAATCCAGGAGACCTAATTTCGACTTTGTATTCTCTTAACATCTTAAAGTTATGTCTTAGACATCAAAGCTTTTTGTAAGAAAGTAACACTTCAAGAAAGCAGTTCATTTGTTAGCTTTTTGCATTCCTTGCCTTTTAGCCTATCAACAATATATTTATACCGTTTTATGGCTGAATAATATAAACTATCAACATTTAGAGAAAGATGCAGGGGTAAGTGCTCGGTTATATATGACAAATTCCTGTACCAGGTTATGTCTCCAATTCAAAGTAATCTCAAATTGATGGCCACGCCCACCACTTTATTGAAGAAGCCTTCTTCAAATCTACATGAATGTACCGGTTAATGTGCATTCGAGCTTATTTGTCTTCAACCAAAAAAAATATAAAAATAAAAGGTCTATTGGTCAAAATTGAGAAATCAATGCTGAGAACTGATTTCTAAGTGTTAACAATCTTAAATGCTAATATAGGTAGGAGAAGATGTTTGACAATCACTAAATATCTATAATTTCTTTCCAAACAAAGAATCGCAACCATAATGGGTAGGTCCTAATCATATAGTTGGCAAGATTCTAATTACCATCAATTATATCTTCTACTGAATTAACTAAGTAACCCTTTTTAATGAGTTAATTGAATATTTTAAGACAACTCTAATTAGAGTTATCTAACAAGCTTAATTTCATTAAGTGCCAAATTTTTACCACCGGGCTATCGCAAGTGAAAAGTTTTGACATGACGTGTTGTTTAATTTATTTTTTAAATCATTTATGAGGGCACGCGGCTTCTTAAGGAAGGTTTTGTGTTGATTGTTTACTAGTTTAGGTACTGGGCCGAGCTGTAGTGGGCCCAAGCTGAAATGGCCCGGCTTCCGTCCCTACTTTCCTGGTTATGTCCTTTATTCCATTTAGAAGTCTGGATATGATCTGACCAGAAATGTCACGGGATACTTACTTTGCGCAACAAACGAAAAGGTATAATCTAATGTACAATAACTCCTATGTACTTGTATGTACTCCTTTGTTATCTTAGCTATTGATGCTTAAGCATTTTAAGAAAATAGTTTTATAATAGTTCTTACACTAAGTTGAACAGTACAAATAGACTTAATCGCCAGAACTCATTCATGAAATATATACTAATTCACCATAAACTTGCAAACACTACACATGCAAATCGAAATCATTGATTGAATCCTAAAATTTTTTTACCCCCGCGACCTGCTCCACACAAATTCCAAATAATTTTAGTTATTATCAGCACCACATAAAAACTTACTTGATGCTTCGTCAATCTCAACCATCATAAAATAAATTTGAAAAGGTCACGTTGAATTTTGGTCACAATTCGTTTTAGTTCATCATTACGAATGACTTAATTCCACTTTTTTTAACAGATTTTTATGACAGCAATAGAGGGATCCCAACTTAAAAGCTATTTTTCAGAAAATTTAGACCAAGTTTCACTTCCTTCCGGGGGAACACTGTCAAGCGTCTTTGCCTTGGTCACCGAACAATCCATCTTTGTCCTGAACCAATTGAGATGAAGTAAACTGTGCCATGGTTTAGGTTTCCACAACATCCTTTGAACATTACTATTCTGCAGTTCAGTTTAACTATGATGAGTTATTGTCATGGACTCGTAGCTTTTATTTTTTTTTATGATAGAGAATCAATTCCAAAAGGTCTATTAAGAAAATGTGGAAAGGATTTCTCAAGCTCGGTTTTCTCTCAATGTTCAAGGCAGTTCAATATGGACTATAGAACTAGAAATGTGTGATAATGACAATATTTCGCTGTTGAAAGGGTGGTGGGAATTCACGGAGCCTTACTCCATTGATTATATTCACCTCATAATTTTTTAATATAAAGGGGACTGCTTTTTTTGCCTAATATTATTAAATCAAAGTGCTTCGAAGATATTATGATGGTGTGCAATTGTCGCTAATTAAACCGAGCAAGCAATTCTATTAAATTGTGTACATTCCAAATGCCACTCAATATGTGCATGAAGTCAATTGAACATCAGCATGGTGCCAATGTTTTATTAAATGAGATTAGGCTAGATTGACATGGAGTTGCAAAATTACCGCACCACATCATTCAATTTCACTCCCCTGCAGAGGCATTTTAGTATATTAAAAAAATAGCTATATGGACTAGCCGCATGATGATATGAAAAAGGGTAATTGAGATATGAGGAGCAGAAAAGTGTGCAACAATTAACAGAGAGGAGAGGAGAGTAAAGAAAGTTTTGCTCATGGATCAAGTTAGGACCAGTTGTGAATAAGGTCGCATGCATGCTAGCAATAGACTATGGCACGTCTCAATAATGCATTAGGCCCTGTCCTAGTCAGGTCATGAATCACAAGCTCTGTCTAGTTGTGGCTTTATTCATTCTTTCCCTTTTTCAATGGAAAAATTGTCCAAAAAGTCCTAAACCTATTGCACTTTTGCCAATTTAGTCCTAAACTTTTTAACTTTTCCAATTGAGTCCTAAACATCTTCACTTCTTGCTGATTAAGTCCATCCGGTCAATTTTGGCCGGAAAATGCTGACGTGGACACCAATGGTGCCACGTAGAATGCCGTCGGCGGCGCGTGGATAATTTTTAATAATATTTTAATATTTAAAAAAATTGAATTTTTTATTTTCATTTTTATTTTTCTATTTTTTCCTCTTTTTTTATATTATTTTTGGCTTTTTCCTTGGCTTTTCCGGTGGCTGGCCACCGGCCACAAGCGACAGCCGGCCACTGACCACAGCTACCCGGCTAGCCTTGCCCGCCACAGGCGAGGCCCGGCCGGGCGAGGAGGAGCACTGGCGAGGGAGCCCTCGCCCAAGCGCTGCCCGGCAAGGGTCGCTTGGGCGAGGCCGAGCCTCCCCTAGGCCAGGGTGGCCTCGCCAGGCGTCGGCCAAGCGACGGTGGTGCAGGGTGAGGCCACCCTGGCCCCAGCGAGGGTCGGCCTCGCCAAATCTGGCGAGGGTGAGGGCTCCCCTTGCCATCGCCCAGCCGATGCCCGATGAGGCCACCCTGGCCTGAGGGAGGCTCGGCCTCGCCCAAGGGACCCTTGCCGGGCCACGCACCGGCGAGGGCTCCCTCGCCGGTGCTCCTCCTCGCCCGACCGAGCCTCGCTTGTGGCGGGTGAGGCCAGCCGACCGACTGTGGCCGGTGGTCGGCTATCGCCTATGGACGGCGGTCGGCCACCGGAAAAGCCAAAAAGAAAAATAAATAAATAAATAAATAAGAGGAAAAAACAGAAAAAAATAAAAATAAAAAATTCAAATTTCAAAAAAAAATTCAAAAATTATTAAAATTATATATGTTAGCACTAACAGTCCTATGTGGCACCGCCGGCATCCACGTCAGCATTTTCCGGCCAAAATTGACCGGATGGACTTAATCGACAAGAAGTGAAAAGGTTTAGGACTTAATTGGCAAAGTTAAAAGGTTTAGGACTTTTTGGACAATTCTCCCCTTTTTCAATTGCATAAAACTTATCCCTTTTCTTTGTCAATCTCAGCATCCCCACCTTCCACAAATGTCTTGATTCGAACTTTTGCTTAAGGTGATCCAAGGAATCACGCCCAAGTCCTTGCCATTACGGTTGGAAGGAGGGAGGGGCCGGGCTTCAAAGGGGCTTTCAGACTTGACCTTCAAAATCGAAATGGGCCAAGGCTTTGCATGCATGCTAGGAGGGTCTTATAGAGAACCACATTAAGCCATACCGCGAGGACTTGAAATACTTGCATGAAATTTTTCACTTAGGTCGAATATAGATCTGGTCAACAAAATTCCGTGATTTTATCCTTAAAAAATTTCGCAATTCTTAAATATGGAAGAAAGCTGTTAAAGGATGAGAACATGAGAATAACATATTTTTTTTTAAAGAAATTAGTCATAAAATTTTCAGATAGTCATAAAAAAATATATGGATTTTGGAGACATTCTAACTAACCGTCATAGTTGGCAAGAAACTAAAACAATTTCATACGTTCGTTATGAATTGAGTTTTTTTTTCCCTCATTTAAAGGGATGGTTTGAGGGGCTTTTTAGTCAACAAATCTGTGAAAACTTGAAAGATAATACATGAAAAGTTGAGGCTGATTCTCAACTAATGGTCAACGTTAATTAGAAATAAAAGGTTGAGGTAGCCCAAGTCTAATATGTCAATTTGCAGAAGATTATCAGAAATTGCTCTATATATGTATGTAAATGTATCACATGACCATTTTATATTTTATTCAGTGTTTTTTCTTAATTTCTAATTTGGAATTTTATGTTATTCTGAAATTTAAAGTCAACAAAGAGAGAAGTTTCCAATTGATTATTAAAAAAGAAAATGGAACATTTTCTAATTTATGACATTAATTAAATCTCTGTATGATAAAAAGGAACACTTACCGAGTAAGCAATTGAATCAAAGGGTAGGGCCTGCAAAAAAGCATTCAAGTGAACAGAAAGATGTGGACTTGATAAATACTTCTTCCTTACATAACTCAATGCATAAGTAAAACATGTAGAGCTCTTAGTCTATACTTTCGTTTTCTATGACATTTTTATCAAAATTATTATCTCCAAAATAGCAGCCATGCATTATTACAAAAGTTCAAGGATTAATCATTCATGCAAAAATAGGGTCCACGCGTATTCTTTTGTCGGATAGAGCGTTGTCACTAGAAAAAATAGCTATGTAATTTTCAGGCCAAAAAATGCAATAATGTGAATAGACATTTGATAGTGGGGTGTCCCATCTAGCTCTGCCTCGAGTCCACCTTAAATAAAAATGCTTTATAAAAAAGCTAAAAAGTTGAAAGCATTGATAATTCCTACATAGCTTAGCAGAAGCAGCATCACACTCAAAATATCTTTTGCTACAATGTGGAAATAAACCAATAAATTAATGATAAGCCAAGTTATTTATTGATGGGAAAAAATGGGGTTCGTAGGCAATTTTCATTTTTGCAATTGAAATCGTTTCTGTTTTGTTTTGTGCCTCTGTTGAGGTGAGTTTGTTTTGGCATACTCGTGTAATGGTCTTGTTTCATATGGGTCATGTCACTTGTTGGTAGGGGTGTTGGGGCTTGCTTCTACTCGCTGCTGTATCCCATCAACCCTTTTGTTTAACTCGAGCGTTTGAGCTAAAAATTTAGGGCGCGTTTGTTTGTGTTTATATTTAAAAAGTGTTCCAGGAAACAGAAATAGAAAAAACTATTTCTGTTCCGGGGAACGATTTATGACTAGAAATAAAAAATGAATAGAAACACGTTTGGTAAATTTGTATTTTTTTTTTGTTTCTTTTAATTTTTTAATATTTTATTTTATTTTTTTTTCTTTTTTATATTTTATTTTTTTCTTCTTTTGGCCGGGCGCACGCTTGGGCTGGCGGCCTCGCCTTGGCTGGGCGAGGCTAAACTCGCCGAGCCTCGCCCTGCGCCGGCGAGCCTGAGCCTTGTCGGTGGTTGGGTGAGCTCGGCCTCATCGGATCTGGGTGAGCCCGAGCTCACCCAGCCAAGGCGAGGCCGAGCCTCACCAGGGGCCGGCGACACTTGCCCTCACCAAGGGCTAGTGACCCTCCGGTGAGGTTGCCGACCAAAGAAAAAAGATAAAAAGAAGAAGAAAAAAAAACTTTTTATTCTTTCTATTCTTCAAAAAGTGTTTACGGAACAAAAAAAAAAAACAACTTTTTTTCGTTTCTTATTTCTATTCTAATTTTGTTCCTCGAAAAAAAAAAAAAAACAGATTTTGAACAAAAACGCAAATCTATTCTTTTTTTGTTCTCAGGAACAAAAAAACAGAAAATATGTTCATGAACAACAAAAAGAAACACAAACATGCAGGCCCCGATTTAGTGGCTTGGGGCTTTAGCCGTTCGACCAAGCACCGATGCCATTTATCTAAGAACAAACAATGCCGTTTCATGTCATTTTAGTCCACGTCACACCATCGCCATTACATGTAAGATATGATCGGATTGTCACGTGAGATAAATTAAACAAAACTTTGGTTGAGAGGACTTGATTACACTTTTCCTCAACTGTTAGAACAAAATTTATTCAATTAAAAAGGTTAGGGCTTCATTACATTCTATATAATAGGTTTTAGACTAGTTGTGCAATTTTCCAGCAATAGTTAAACTCTAGCAGCCCGTACTTTGATGAAAATAGAAGATTCTTGTGTATGTTTACCCATTAATCACGACGAAATCTTAAATTCATAGATTTCTTAACTACACGGGTAAAATGATAATTTGCGCTTGTCATTTTTTATCATCTAATTTAATTTCCACCCTTCATGGCAAAACTCTATTTCCACATGTTAAAAACTCCACTCTATTATAATAAGTAGATAGAGTGGTATTAGGGCAATATTTAAGTTCAATGTGCATCATTTGGGTCTCAAGTTAAAAATGATGTAATATAAAGAGTGAGATCATTTGGGCTCATGAGGACTAGATTCATGCAATTAAACAACCGTTTCGTTTCTTAAAATTTTGGTTCTGAAAGGCGACAAGGAACATCATTCACTCATGCGTGATGGAGTTTCCTAAGCCATGGTTATAGTCAAGGTGAAGCTAATCTTTTCTATTCTTCTTATTTTTATAACCATTTGAGTCAAAATAACTCATCTTTTTCAAGTACTCCTACTTTTCAAATTGTAATGACTTCTCAGTCCAGAGTTTAGAGTACACTTGCGTCTAGCCAAGCACCAATCTAGGTAAAAGTTTATAATTTTTTACGCACATACAGTTTGAATATTATCAAGAAAGAGTTATATTACAACTAAAAGAAATAATTTATAAAAGTGATGTGAATAAGCTGGGGTCTGGCTAAAGCATCGTTTTGTCAAGCATTTCCAAATGAACTATTTTTAGCAGGATTCAATTAGCCAGCACATTTAAATCAGAGCGTCCATTTTTCAAAGTGATGATGTAGCCATCTTTTTTGAGAGACTCATGGAAAGATCCCAAGCTTAATTCATAGGTGGCATGTCTCCAAATTTGAAATCTTGCCTCATATTTTAGTTTGTTTGTAGCTCGAGTTTTCACTACAACTTTACTTGAGATTACATCATCTACCCCACATACGATCTAAGAGCAAATATTTTGATAGGTTAAAATTGATTATTTACAAATTATGCAATATATCATATAGTTCCGGGTGCTGATTATAAATTTTGAAATTAACAAATACTACCAAGTGCCGTGAGAGCATACATACATCTTGTGTCTTCTTTCATTCTGTATGTTTATATTATTGTATTTCATTCGTATTCATACATTGCTTGATGAAATATGCATGCAAACAATTCTCTTTGGATTGTTCAAGATAAATATTGAGTAAAATAATAATTTTGCACCTCCTATTAATTCACACGGATCATAAAGGGCGAAGTTAAAGATCCATCACATCTTGTCAAAAAAGTAAAAAACTGAAATGCATTTACCTTATTCTTTGCCATACTTAATGTTGTCCGCTCATGTAAGAATAATAAAAGAGCGACTAAAACAAGTGGAGAAGATACAATAATTTGAATAGACAATTGACAGTGGGGAGTCCCGTCTATCTTCCTTTCGTAAATACCTTTAATGAAGGCGCTTTAATAAAATGCTGAAAAGACTAAAGGATGAAATTACTCGTAGACAATCAATTTTGTCTATTAGCTATGGAATGGAGGCCAGAAATTATCAATGGTCATTGTTTAAGCAAAGGAGCAATAATGCCGAAAGTCACCCACTTCTACACTAAGAAATCAATTGGTGTTTAGTTTAGACCTAAACTAATGTTAAGACGCCCAACTCCATTAATATTTGGATAGTTTAGGAAGTATTTAAAATATTTCCTCTTAAGATTAAGGGTGCGCATGACAAAATTTCTGGAACAGAAATTGATTTATGGATTTCTGGCCAGAAATTGATTTCTCAATTTCTATTTTAGAAACTGATAAGCTAAAAATTTTAACTTCTGATTTCTTCTTCAAATCTATTTTTCGAATAGAAATCTATTTCAGAAATAGATAAATCAAATTGCGTTACCAAACGGATTTCTATTCCAAACCTGTTCCAGGGAACAGAGAAACAGAGAAATCAAGAAACAGAAATTTTATCATGCGTAGCCTAAATGACCAGAGATGACGATGACAATCTAGAAATTATTGAAAATGAAATGACTAAAGATGGTTACAAAAAGGAATAAAAAAGGCTAGAGTTATATTTGATTTATTTTCTCTTGATGACTTAAGGAAACATCCTAAATATGTCTAACAGTTTGCATCAATCTCCTCTTACTCTCTTGCGGTTTGTGTTTTTATTAAAGTTCTTAATCGTTGGATCTCTCCTATTGAATCTCACCCGTTGATTATAAAAAATTTCAGAAAAAAGTTGCTATGTTTCTATAACCAAAATTTAAAGATCGTCATGTCAAGAACCAAAATCAAACGAAAATGTAATGCTTAGTTATAAAGACTCATTCACGTATTTCTCTTTACCACCCTCGAATAAGAACAACAAAGACATTATTGTGGCCCATTTATTTAAATAAATCTGGAATTTGACCCTTCAGTAAAAAGTCTTGCTGTTCTGAAAAGAAATCATGATACTATGCCGCCATTGATTTTCACCAAAGAGGAAAAATGTAAAGACGACTTTAAGTCACCGCTGATTAAACTGGCATTTGGCATCATGGATCATTTTGTACTGCTCATCAACGTGTCTAGCTTTACCTACCCAGTACTAAACTTTGACTTAAAAAAAAAAATGATATGAGAGATTAAGGCTATTGGCAAAAATAAAATTGAACTTTTTATCTTGCAAAAACAGTAGCTATCAAAGAAAATCACTATATTTGTTTCACTTATATTTCTATTTACATCTTCTTATCAGGATCTTATGTTTCAAAATAGATATGTTTCAAAACAAAAACTTAGAGCTTACTCTATCAAAATTGATTCCTTATTTTTAAAATCATGAATTGAAGTGGTCAACCCTTTTATAGCTTAGAATCACATCTGCTAGTTCTAGGGTCGACTTGAGAATTGGGCTATGTCTTTTTTTCAGTTTCATTTTTTTATATAATTGCTGTATCATATTCATTAATTAGATATAAGAGTCTAAGTTAGCCCTAGTCTAATATGTCAAAGGTAGAACATTATCAAAAATTATACACACACACACATCATATACACACGGCCATTTTACATTTTATTGAGTGTTTTCTCTCTTTTTTTAATTTATAATTTTATGGTATTCTAAAATTTAAGGTCAATACAGATAGAAGTTTTCAATTGATTATAGCATTAAGAAGAATATCTACCAATTTATAGTTTACAACACGAATGAAGTTTTCAAACGGTAATTAGGAAACTTACTGGCAAACTTAAGTAGGGAATGATTTGAGAGCTCTTACCCTATACTTTCGTTTTCTATGATATCCTCAAGAAAGTTATTATTTCCAAAAAAGCAGCCATGAATTATTATTACCGAGATCCCGAGACTGAACCATTCGCACAAAAAATGGGGTCCACATGTATTCTCATCTAATAGAGCTTTATCATTGGAAAAAAGCAATGCACGTTGCTCAGGCCATAAGATGCAATAATCTGACAAGACATGTTTCAACGGAGTGTCCTCACTCTATCTATAATTGACCTTTAGCATGTGGAGCGTCATGTCCAAGAGATATTTTTGCTACATTGCGGAAATAAACCAATGAATGACGATAAAACAACTTAATTTATTGCTGGGCAAAATGGGGGTCCGTCAGCAATATTCATTTTTGCTAATAAAATGAAATTTGCTCCTGTGTTGTTGTGTGCCTCTTTCGTGGTGAGTTTGTTTTTGTGTACTTCTGTGGTATTTTCTATGTTTCAGAAGGGTCACGTTGCTTGCTGGTCTGGGTGTTGCGGCTTTTCTTCTATTCGCTGCTATTTGGTAGATTCAGTTCAGTCATGGTTTCTCGATTTTGGACCTCGACACTTTGTGTACCATCGGACCCTTTTGTTTAAGTTGAACATTAGAACCAAAGATTTGGTGATTTAGGGCTTTAGCTTAGCTGCTCGACCAAGTAAAGTAGCAATTTATATCAATAAAAACAGCATCGTTTCATTGTAACCTCAGTCTACGGCACATCATCACTGTTAGATGTAGGATGATTAGTCATGATTAGACTAATGCGTCAGATAAATCAAGTGAAACTTGTCCAAAAAGACTTTATTACAATTTTCCTCAAAGGATTAAGATTAAATTGATTTAATTAAAAAGTTTAAGACTCCATTACATTATGTATAATAAGTTTTAGACTGATTGTGCAATTTTTCCTGCAATAGTAAAACTCCAGCAGCCCATACTTTGATGAAAATAAAATATTCTTGTGTATGTCTCCCCATTAATCACGACAGAATCTTAATCTCGTACATTTCTTGATTACACGAGTAAAATGATAATTTGCGCTTGTCAAGTTTGATCATCTAATTTTTATGTACACCCCTCATCGCGAAACTCTATTTCCACATGTTAAAAACTCCACGCTATTAAAATAATTAGATAGAGTGGTATAAGGGCAATATTTAAGTTCAACATGCGTCATTTGGGTCTCAAGTGAAAATGACATAACACAAAGAGCGAGATCATTTCGGTTCATGTGGACTGGGTTCTTCCAGTTAAAAAACCGTTTTGTTTCTTCAAAATTTGGTTTTGCAAGGCAACAAGGAACTTCATTCGCTTGAGTGTGTGATGGAGTTTCTTAAGCCATGGTTAATTGGTTATGATCAAAGGTGAAGCTAATCTTTTCTATTCTTCTTATTTTTACAACCGTCTGAGTCGAAATAACTCATCTTCTTCAAGTACTCCTATTTTTCAAATTGTAATGTCTTCTCAGTCTAGAGTTTAGAGTACACTACTGTCTAGCGAAGCACCAATCAAGGTAAAAGTTTATAATTTATTACGCGCATATTGTTTGAATATTATCAAGTAGATATATATATGACAACTAAAAGAATTGATTTATAAAAGTGATGTGAATAAGCAGACAATCGCATCACTTTGTCAATCATCTCCAAATGCATTATTCTCAGCAGGATTCACTTAGCCAGCACATTTGAATAAAAGCATTCCTTTTTCAAAGTGGTGATGTAGCCATCTTTTTTAAGAGATTCATGGAAAGATCCCAAGCTCAATTCATAGTGGCATGTCTTCAAATTTGAAATCTTGCCTTGTATTATAGTTTGTTTTTAGCTTGAGTTTTCACCTTGTTTTCTTTTATTCCTTTTGCAAGTGGCTAAGACTTCAAATTATGTTATGTATGGTCTAAGAGCACAAATTTTGATAGGTTAAGATTAATTAATTACAGATTATGCAACTTATTGTATAGTTTGGGGTGCTGATTATAACTTTTGAAACTAACAAATACCACCAAGAGTTGAGAATAATTACGAGGGCAGACAGTTCCCTTAGCAATCTTCATGGTATATAGTGAGGGAAATAATAATTTCGCAACTTTTATTAATTTAGAAAAATCGTGGAGGGCTAAGTTAAGGATCCATCACATCTCATCAAAAAACAAAAAAATAGATGACTAAATTGCATGTATCTTCTTCTCTCCCATGCCTGACGTCATCAACTCATATAAGGGTCGATAATGAAAGAGTGACTAAGGCCCTGTTTGGCAACACTCCAAACAGTGACTAATTCTGATTTTTTGTTCCCAGAATCAGTTTGGGACGAGAATTGCGTTTGGTAAAAATTTTGTTCCCGGGAACAAATTTGTTCCCAGAATCAGTTTTAGAGTAGATTTGAGAATAAAAAAAAAGTTGATTCTACGTCCGAGAATCAAAAAAAGAATCAACACAATAAAACTCTTCTTCTTTCCTTCCGCCATCACGCGACCGTCGCCCGCCGCCACCCGCCGCCGTCCGCCGCCGCTCACCACCGCCCGCCGCCGGCCACTCGCCGCCGGTCCGGCGAGCTCGCCGGAGGCTCGCCTGGCCAGGGCGAGGTCCGGTGAGCCTCGCCGAGCCTCTGGCGAGCCTCGCCGGGGCTGGGCAAGGCCCGCCTGGCCACCGGCCGAGCTCGCCTAGCCTGACCGGTGGCCAGGCAGGCCTCACTTAGCCCCGGCGAAGCCCACCTGTCCACCGGCGAGGCGAGGCCCGCCTAGCCACCGGCCGGGCTCGCCTAGCCTAACCGGTGGCCAGGCGGGCCTCGCCTAGCCCCGGCGAGCCTCGCCAAATCTGGCGAGGCTGCCGGCGACGCTCGGCCGACGAGGGCCAGCCTCGCCGAGGGCCGACAACGCTCTGGTGAGGTCGCCGGCCCTCATCCAGTCGGTCGTCGGTCCGGTGACTGGCCACAAGAATAAAAGAAAAATAGGAGAAAAAGGAAAAAATGAAAAGAAAAAATGAAAAAAGAAAAGAAAAAATGAAAAAAGAAAAGGAAAAAAGGTAAAAAGGTAAAAAAAAGTAGAAAAAATTATTTAAAAATAAAAAAATAATTTGGAACGAATCAATGGACACGTTATCAAACGCAATTCTATTCCAGAGTCAAAAATTTTAGACAATTACCAAACACGTTCTTTTAATCAGAATCAGTTCCCGGGAACAGAATAAAAAATAATCATTTCTTGTCAGAATCAGTTCCCGAGAACAGAATCGTTGCCAAACGCGCCCTAAAACAGGTTCGGAAGATGTGATAATTCGAATAGACATTTGCTGTCGGGGTGTCCCATCCATCTCCCTCTCTAGTCCACCTTTAATAAAGGTATTTTTTGAAAAAACCCAAAAAGACAAAGGATGCAAGTACTCGTGGACAATCAATGTTTGTCCATTAGCGGTGAAGGAAAGGATGGAGACTCGAAATTGTCGGTGGTCACTGTTCAAGCAAAGGAATGATAATGCAGAAGATCATCCATTTCACCACTGAAGAAACCTATCGGTGTTCAGTTGAGGCCTAAACCAAGGATAAGTCACCAAGCTCCATTATCTGTGTTAGAAATATTTAAAATATTTCCATTGAAGATGAAATGACTAAAGATGGTGTTGACAAAATTGAGAAATTACTAAAAATGAGATGACTAAAAATGACGGCATAAATAAATAAAAACTAAGATTTAATTTGATTCATTGTTTCTTGATGACTCAGGAAAATTCTTATATGTCTCTAAAATTTTATACCAATCTCCTTTTTTTTCCTCGTGGTTTGTCTCTTTGTTAAAGTTCTAAATGGTTGGATCTCTGAATCTCAGCCGTTGATAATCAAATATTTCATAAAAAAGTTGCAGTGTTTCCATCACCAAAATCTAAAGATCATCGTGTCAAGAACCAAAATCTGGCTTGTCACAAAACGAATATGTAATTCACAGTTATTGTAGCCCATTTATTCCAATAAATCTGGAGTTAGACCCGTTGGTAAAAAGGCTTATTGTTCTCAAAATAAATCATAATGCTGTACTACCATTAAAATTCACCAGAGAGGAAGAGTGTGAAAACGACTTCAAGTCACCGCTAATACAACTGGCATTTGACACCAAGGACCATGTTGTATTACTTATTAGTGTGTCCATCTTCACTTTCCCGGTACCAAACTTTGACTTTGAAACAATGATATGAGAGATTAAAGCTATAGGTGAAAATAAAATTGAACTTTTTATCTTGCAAAAAGGGGTAGCTCTCAAAGAAGATCACAATATTTTTCACTTATATTTCTATCCACATCTTCTTATTAGGGGTGATGTTTCCTAATAGATATGTTTCAAAACAAAATTTTGGAATCTGCTTTGTCAAAATCGATTTCCTATTTTTAAAATCATGAATTGAAGTGGTCAACCCTATAATGGCTTGGAGCCACATTAGCCAGTTCTAGGGTTGATCTAGGAATTAGCCTCTCTCTTTTCTTTTTCTCTTTAATTTTTTATTTGATTGCTCTATCATATTCATTATTTTTGCAAAATTTTTCAATTAGGAAATCAGCCTACTTATGTTGGAATGTTCAACCTTATTATTTCTACAAAATTTTTCAATTAAAAGACTTGTAGGGTTTGGTTTTGAGCCAATTCAAAACTGGTTCTACCCGATGATTGACCTTAAAATCACTTCTACCCGAAACAGTTGTAGCTAGGAACCAGTCTTCCCAAGGAGAACCCATCAATTCAAGGCCTAGAATTGGAAAGCAATTTGGTTAAGGCCAATCCCCAAATTTTAGCCAAACACCGAATTGGTTCTCGCGTAAATCATCTTGAAATTAGTTGGTTAAGACCAATTAAGTTTGATTTTGTAGTTGAACTCACTCAGTTGCTCACCCCTACTCCTTATCATTAAAATATCGAGAATATGTGATTGGCTCTATTCAAGAAAATTGTAGTAGGGTTCATCCTCGTCAATATTATGCAAATCAATCGCCAAAAGAAGCAAAACCACACCATTTAACTAGAGACCATCTTTTCTTAAGAAATTATGCAAAATGAATAATACACTTATTTTTTTTCTTTAAAAGGTTATACTTATTTAACATCTATAAATTTGCAATTATTGAATATCAACAATGATAATTATATGTTAACATCATCATATTTTTAAAAATAATATAGAATGCATAAGACACTTATTATTTACAATAAAAAATTATGCTTACTTAACCCAATAAGTTGGCCTACCGAATTGGGTGGTAGGGATTTCCATCTTAAGAAGTCCACGTGTAAATTATGTTGGGTTAAAGCCACCTTTACTAGCTAAAAGCCTAATCTTAACCAGTCATGAGGTTCGCAGGACATATCATGAATTACTAGGGAGATGAGTCTTCATGCCTGTATCCTTACATTATAATAAAACACATGCTTACTTTATGTGATAACTTTTTTAGGGTTAATATCACAAAAAATTCCAAACTAATACACATGTGACAAATATATCACAAATTAATTTTTTTACTACAAAAAACCCCAAATTGATATACATGTGACAATTTTACCCCAAGTTAATTTTTTACCACCAAAAGCCCCAAATTACAAATTCACCCCAAACTACACATGTGATGAATTTATCATCCATTAGTTTCCGTTTAATTTTACAATCAAATTGTTCAGCTAGATGACATGTGGTAGTTGATAGGTATACTAATTTGGGGTTTTTCCCTATGTTTGTTATATGTATACTAGTTTTGTCATTTTTCATGATATTAATCTAATGTAACGGAAACCATCCATGGTGGCGGCGTCGTTGGTTGGGCGTTGGTTCCTTTCACGAGAGGTCTAGCGTTCGATTCGCGGCGTCGTCAAGCGACTTACCCGGCAGACAAGGGTGGTGGTGACTCTACTTGTCCCCAGGATTTACTCCGCCGCGAAGCGGCGCACGGAGGTTCCCTGGGTCACAAAAAAAAATAATAATAATGTAACGGAGGTATATTTGTGACAGTTTGTGGCTTTCGGTGGTCAAAATATTAATTTGAAATAAATTTGTCACAAGTATATAATTTTGGGATTTTTGGTAATCAAATGTATATAATTTAGGGTAAATTTGTCATAAGTATCAGTTTGGGGTTTTCATAGTTAAAAATATTAATTTGAGATAAATTTGTCACATATGTATTGATTTAAAGTTTTTCGTGGTAAAAAAATTAGTTTATGGTGACTTTATTAAGTGTGTACAAGTTTGAAATTTTTCGTGATAGTAACCCAGTTTTATATGCATTATTCCATGTAAACTATGAAGTTATTATGCAAAAGGTCCTTATCAACTTAATTATAAAGAGGAAGTACCTCAGGAATTTATTTAATTATTACATTTTTTGGTTAGAAAATTATGGTAACCTTTTAAAATAATCAGAATATATATGAGCAATTTGACATTCTAATCTAAGGATTATAGTTGGTAAAAAATTTAGAAGACTTCAATTTTTCCTTATGAATCGAGTTTTTTATTTTTCCACTTAGAGGGATGATGTGAGGGGCATTTTGTCAACAATTTTGTGAAAATTTGAAAGATTGTACTTACTTTCAACTAACAATCAAAACATTAATTGGATATAACCCCAACTCTATTACGTCAATAAACAGAACAATATATAAAATTGCTATTCAGTATATAAAACAATAAAATTAAACTTCATTTTTTTAACTGTAGCTTAGTTATAATGTCACTTCTATATTTTTCACATGATTTTATTGACTGCGCAAGAAGCGGGTTAATTGGCATTTGTCCGTTTCCGATGGTGGAAAGAATGGAAGGATGGATCAGGACTAGTGCATTAGCAGTGGAAAAAATGAAAGGACCATTTGCGGTGGCAAAGGATGAAAGGATGGATACCTACTCAATGTTATTATTATTATTTTTTTTTGATGACCTAGGAACCCACGCACCGTACCAACACGGATAGCCCGACAAGCCCGGGATAACGGGGGATAAACCCTAGGGCGACGTTAGCGGATGACCCACCATCCCGACGTCGCACTTAAGATCTTGTACGGCCAGTGGAATTCGAACTCCTCTTCTCTAGCAAAGGATCATGAGAGCACTTATCTAACTGGGCCACCGCAGGTGATAATAGATACCTATTCAATGTTTGTCTATTTAGGCGGAGAAAAGGACATTGGTGATGGTGACTAGTCCAGCAAAAGTAACAAAAATGCAGATAATAATCCTTTTTTTTTTTTTTGATAACTGAGGATTTACTGAATCCGCCTTTCGCTTACGTTAATCGGCAAGCCACAACCTATACAATGTACGATGCACCTCGGACCAAGGGAGGCTAGCATAGGACCCCACTACCATAGCCCCCACTTAATACGTATTGGCAAGGTAGAGATTTGAACTCATTTCCTCAGCAATGAGGTAGCAGAGCCCAACCAACTACGCTATCCACCGGTGGGTGATAGTCATCCATTTTTATACCCAATAAATCGACTGATTTTTAGTTAAGGCCTATACTCAGATTTGGCTAACAAGCTCCTTAGTCTATACCCATCTTCTCATTTTTCGTCATGGTTTGGATCTTCGCTCACATTCTAAATTGTTGGATCTATGCAGAAAATCAAATGTTCCAGTGAAAAGTTGTTGTGTTTCCTATCGCCAAAATCTGTAGATTGTTGACATGTCAAGAACCAAAATTGGACTTACTGGAAAAAAAAAAAAAAATTAATGCTCAGGCATTAAGAGCCGTCATGTATTTCTTTCCGTCACCCTTTATTATAAATGACACTCACCAATGGAGCCCCTTTATTCCAAGAGCTAGACCCCTCAGTAGATAGGCTTCAATGTTCAAAAGAAAAAAATTTGTACTGTCCTAGCAAAAAAATCATCATAAACTACAGAGGAAGTGTAAAGAAGGACTTCTCGTCGCGGCTAAGACAACTGCCATTTGACACCAAAGGCCATGTTGTACTACGCATAAGTGTGTCCATCTTCACTTACCACTACTGAACTTTTACCATGAAAAAATGATACCAGAAAAGCAGCAATTTCCCTTATAGTGGGGGATGGGGTGAGATTAAAGCTGTGGGTAAAAATGAGATGAACTTTTTATCCTGCGAAAAGGGTAGAATTGCCACGATCCTGGAACCAACCTAGAAACGTATCAATGAGTTCCAACGTTGGCTTAGGAATGGGCCTACTTTTTTTTTTCTATTTCATTTTTTATTAAATTATTCTTTCATATTCAAAATTTTTTCAAAAGTTCTCAATTAGGACGCCATGATGTATGTTTATGTTGGAATAGTCAACCTTATTTTTTTGCAAAAGTTCTCCGTTAAAAGACTTGTAGGGTTTGGTTTTGAACCAATTCAAATCTGTTTCTTACCGATGATTAGCCTTGAAACAAATTAAAAACCATTCTAGTTAGGAACTAGTCTTCCTAAGTAGAACCGACTAGTTCAAGGCCAAGAATAGGGAACCGAAGACAAATTTGTACAGGGAAATCAAATCAATCTCAATGTGAATATACTTGAAGTCGATTGAGTAAGATCAATTCAATTCGATTTTCCGTTGAACTAGCCCAGTTGTTCATCCTTACTCCCTAATCATTAAAGATATTGTAAATATGTGATGTTTCTAATTAAGAACATTGCGGTGGATTTTCCATTCTTGTCAAATTTATGCAAATCAATCACCAAAAGAAGCAAAATCATATCATTTAACTAGCGATTGTCTTTTCTTAAGAAATTATTCAAAATGCAAAATACAATTATTTTTTACAATAAAAGATTATAATTACTTAACGTCTCTATCTTGCAATCATTGAATATCAGCAACATGATAAATTACTCTTAGCATCGTCATTTAAAAATAATAATACAGAATGCAAAATACACATTATTTACAATAAAAATACTATGCTTAACCAAAAAAATTAGTGCAATTGATTGGGTTGTTAGGAATTTCTAGTTTAGGAACAAGATGTCACCCATTTGAATCCCACAAACTACTTGTAAACTACTTCGTGATAGAGCCATTTTTCCTAGCCAAAAGCCCGAGACTAGTCTCGATGTCTGTATCCTTGGATTATAGAAAAAATGCTTACTTTATGTGGTCATTTTTTAAAAATGCTTTAATACTTGTAAATGCAAAAAGGTCGTAATCAACTTAATCATAGAGAGAAAGTACCTAATGACTTTAATTAGTCATAAGATTTTTGGATAAAAATTCAAGACACACAAAGTTAGGAGTAATTTGACTTTCTAATATAACAATTATGTTTGGCAAAAAATTTAAATAACTTCTTCTTCTTTAAGATCCGAGTTTATTTTTTCATTTTTCACTTAAAGGGATGATTAGAGGGGTTTTTATCAACAAATCTGTGAAAGTTTTCAACTAACAGTCAAAACATTAATTGGATAAATTGATCTAAGCTAACACAAGTCTATTATGTCAATAAATAAAAACATTACAAAAAATTGCTATTCAATATATAAAACGACAACATGGCTATATTACTTTTTAAAACTATTTCGTTTTGTATATCATTTTGACCTTTAAACTTTCAAATTTTTTTTCCTGTAGCTTAATTCTAATGTTGCTTCTATATTTTAACATGGTTACAATGACCTGCGCAGGGAGTGGGTTCAGCACCGTTACCTAAGCAATGTTTGTCCGTTCACTGCGGAGGAAAGGACGAAAGGATGGATAAGGACCAGCACTTGGCGCTGGGAAATGGAAGAAAAGGACCATTTGCAGTGGGAAAGGACAGAAGGATGTATACCTCATCAATATCTGTCCATCAACGGTGCAGGAAAGGATGGAGTCATGGACGTTGGCAATGATACTGGTCGTGTAAAACAGCAAGCAATAATGCAGAAAATCATCCATTTCTAATTTCTGTACTCGAGAAATTGACTTGTGTTTTATTAATTCCTAATAAGCTCCATACTCTATAACCGTCTCCTCTTTCTTCCTCGTGATTTGGTTCTTTGCTAAGGTTCTAAATTATGGAATAACTGGTACTAGATCTGATTATCAATAATTCCAGCAAAACAATGTTGTGTTTTCCATCACCAAAATCTGACTTACTGGGAAAAAAAATAATAACACTCATCATATAATTCTTTCCATCACCATTTATTAAAAATTATACACATTATTGGAGCCCCTTAATTCCAATAAATTTGGAGGAGTTAGACCCCAAGAGCCAGCTAATCCTATTCGGATGGGATCTCGAGTTCAGTCACTTTGTCATTCTCTTCTAGGATTTAGAAGGTGGAGTATAGCGGGTTTTAGCAACGTTATGCTAAAGATGTAATTTTTGGAACACGAGGAAAAAAGGGTTCGTAAGCTAATTTGACCTCATCATTTTATCAAATTATATTATGCTACGCTGGATTAAGTCATGGTTTTTAGAGAAACTTGCACGTAGTAGTTATCCAAATGGCTCAGCATGCTGCACATTAGTATCCAAATCTCCTTCTAGTCATATTAATTAATTGCCGCAAGCTACCACCGCCATCAAAATCAGTTCATGCTTGCAGCAATCTTGCTCTTGAGAATGCACTTCCTGCTTGCCCTGACCGCATTCAAGAACGTGAATCGCGGAGCGAATCTCGTTATAAGATTTTGTTTGAGGAGCGAGAGTGTACTCTCGACTGAGATTGACGGTGGCTGAGACCGCCTGGCTCGATTCTGGCATGCCGCTTGGCAAAGTTGTTGCACCTCCAAGGTCGTTGATGCATTGTCGCAAACACATTGAGCGTGAGGTGAACTCATCCTTCAAACAAGGAGTAGAAGAGACTTTTCCTCCACAGGTGAATTAGGTAGTGAAGATGAAGGGGGTTTGAAGGAGAGACGCGGCATCATTTGGCACGCTTGGACGAGCTACGCCAGCTAAAACATTACCTTCCTAAACGTGCTAATTCGGTGCTTCATCATCATCCTCATCTGTCGGTCACCATCAATCTCCATTAATGAAAGCACTTGAGCGACCTCAGATCTGCATTGCGCGATCTCATATGTGATGCGCGCAACCTTAAGTGAGGTGTCGCACCTCGATCTCAGGAGGCGAGCTCCATTAATGAAGGTCGACCAGAGAGAGAGAGAAACGCGATGGTGGCTTCTGTATGATGGTGGTCGCAGTGGCGGTGGCAAAGTTTGATCTTGACGATAATGGTCGAGTTGATTGTGATAGCGGTGGTAGCAGCGACGGTGGCTGCAACATCTACTGAAAACAACAAAAAGCTAGGGCTTCCAGGGAAGAAGATGAACAGCGAATTAAGAACATTTTAAGAAATAAAAAAGATAATAGAAAAAGAGAAAATGACAAAAAAAAGAAAAGAAAAGCAAAACATGTCATTTGAATAAAGTTGAACAAAACTACTGGGGTTCACTCTAGTGGCTACCTTTCCAACTTGAAAGGGGGAGGTGGGGGGTTCAAATTTCCACTTTTTTAGGGGGCTTGGGGTGAGGACGATTTTATTTTAGAATTGGGTTTCGACTCCCACACCTTGCAAAGAAGCAGGACAAAAGTCTGAGAGTGAGTGTTAGAATAGGATTAGAATATGAATGATAAAAAAAAAAATAAAGTTGAACAAATTATGTCACTCACCACTAACAAAGGAGGACTAATAATCACTAGGCGCTACATCAAAGATTTTCGATCCCTATTAATCATAAGGATTACAAAAGAATTTATGTAGATATTTATGATTAAATTAGTAAAATTAAAATTTTTAAGATCAATTTGATAATTTCTCCATTAAAATTGAGTTAAGAAATTGATTTACATCCCAAATTGGTACTTCAAGACAAAACTACATGTCGCGTGGGCGAGGATTCAAGTCAGGTCTTTTTTTTTTCTTTTAATATTGACAGCTGGTCTTTTGTTACTATGCGGGCCTGGCTTTCGTCACTTTTGCAATTTGCTCATGCGTAATCAATTTGAGCATTCGAACAAAAAGAAAATTCAATTTGTGCATTACCGGGGGAGGCTCAATATGGGTGATGGTGACCGGTCAACTAAAAAATAATAATAAAATGCAGAAAATCATCCATTTCTGTTACCTCGACTGTTTATAAGTCCCCCATCCTATTCATGTCCTGATTGAGGTCTTATTTAATTTTTATCTTCTGCCAGTTTCACTTTAGAGCAATCCGTTATCAAGTTTTCGGCTACCCAAGGAATTAACTGATGTTTAGTTAAGGCCTTGACCATGATTAAGTTACCGAGTTCTTTCGTACTTAAATTGATTGCTCTTCCCCTCATTCCTCCATCCTTGTTTGCGCTCAAATCTGTCAGGCTTCTTCATCTCTCATCGTTCTTGCTCTGTTTCCCTCTTTCTTCACCTCGGCACAACCGTTCTTCTTCCTTCTCTTCTTCTTCGGTATCTGCTTCTCTTTTCCATCTTCCTCTCTCTCTGTCTCCCTATTTTCTCGCCCTTTCTTTCTCAAATAAAGAAAAAAGAAAAAGGAAAAAGAGAAATGTCGATCGATGCTGCTATTGCTATTGCGTGGGATGTCTTCAAGTCCGTAGTTGCTCCCATCAAGCGTCAATTCGGATACGTTATCTCCTTTAACAGCTACGCCAAGGATCTTCAGAAAGAAGTCGACGAGCTGGCATACAAGGCTGAGATGGTCCAAAATGAAGTGGAAGCGGCTAGAAACAATGGTCGAAATATCTACAGTTATGTCACGCAGTGGCAGGCAAATGCTGAGAAGGCCTTGAATGAGGCGCGAGGCTTATTGAACGACTTCGGAAAGAAAACCAAGACTTGCTGCTATGGGAGTCTTCCCGAACCCAGTTGCCGCTATCAGTTCAGCAGGTTAGCCAGGGACAAGATTGAGGGCATTCAGCGAGTCGCTCAACAACACAGTCAAATCAAGGATATCTCCTTCATTGATCTTGCTCCAGGGAATGTTACCAGGAGAGAGGACAATATCTTCAAATCCAGAGAATTGGTCATGCAGGAGATCATGGTCGCTCTTGCTGATAACAGCAATAGCGTGGTAGGGATTTACGGTATGGGCGGGGTCGGCAAGTCCACCCTATTGGCAGATGCTGAAAGGAGAATAAGAGAAGGGAAGTCGTTTGATTGGGTCACTAAGGCCGATGTATCGGAAAATCAAGACATAAAGAGGATTCAAATAGAGATTGCACGCGGGTTGGGCCTTACTGACATAAAGAATGAAGAGTACGCCAGTGAGCGAGCGAAGCTTCTGGGCATAAGGTTGGAAGATTTGGCGAGGGAGGAAAAGAGGGTCCTCATAATATTGGACAATCTTTGGGAGGAGCTTGACTTGAAAGCCGTGGGCATTCCTTGCAGACATGACAACAAAGCCATAAAATGCAAGTTGTTGTTGACGTCGAGATCTCGAGATATTTTGCGAAGGAAAATGATCTGCGACAGGGACTTCCACCTTGAAGGGCTGAAGGAGGAAGAGGCAAAATGTTTGTTTGAGAGGATGGTGGGAGATAAAGTTCATGTTGACCCGTTCAAATCCTTGATGGATGAAGCACTCCGCAAGTGTGCAAGTTTGCCTTTTCTAATTATCGCGATGGCCAAAATTTTCAAGGACGCTAACTATCGTCAATGGAAGGATGCTTTGAAACAAATTGAGATGTCTACAAATATAGGACTCAGCGAGGCAATAAATAAGACGTTGCAATTGAGTTATGATTCTTTCAAGGGTAGGGAAGGCAAGCAGGTGAAGTCATTGTTACGGCTTTGTGTTGTGTATGGTGTCTCTAAGCCCTCTCTTGAAAGCTTGGTGAGGTACGGCATGGGTTTGAGGTTATTTGAGGAAATTGACAAAATCGAAGATGCTAGAGATAGGTTGAGCTCATTGATCCATACTCTGCAAGCATCCTCCCTTTTGTTAGACAATGAAGAAGATGATGGTTTCAAGATACATGACTTGGTTCGTGGATTTGTTGCCTCGATTGCTTCAAGAGAGGAACCTCTTCTCGTGTGGAAGGATAATGATGAGTCAGTAATGGAGTTGCCAAAGGATAAGCTCAAAAGTTGTACAGCGTTATGCTTTCCCTACGTTGAGATAAAGCAACTTCCCAAAGAGTTAGACTGCCCCGAAACGCAGATCTTCTTGTTGTTCACAAACAATGATTCTCTTGAGATCCCAGATTCATATTTCAACTCTATGAGAAAACTCATGGTCTTACATCTTTCTCAAGTATGTCTCACTCCTTCACCTTCGCCGTTTAAATTGTTGGAGGACTTATACACTCTGTGTCTTGATGGTTGTTCGTTAGAGGATGTAGCCATGATTGGCGAGCTAAAAGGGCTACATATTCTCAGCTTTGTGAACTCCAATATTCACTGATTACCAAAAGAAATTGGACAATTGGTAGAGCTGAGGTTGTTAGACTTAAGCGAATGCTCACAACTTGAGATAATTGAACCGGGTGTGCTTGGGAACTTGATGAAATTGGAGGAGTTGTATATGTGGAATAGCTTTGATAAGTGGAATGCCATGGAGCAAACTCCACCGACTAATGCCGAGCTTATTGAGTTGGGTAACAGGAAGAATCTCCACACTTTGCATGTGTCCATTCCCGATTTGAGGATGCTCCCAGAGGATCTAAACATCAAGAAATTAACCAAGTACAACATCCGGATAGGTGGTGCACGCTGCTATCAACGTTACAAAGGATCGAGCGTACTAGAACTTAAGTTGCATTCAATAAGTGATTCTCTTCAAAAAGGATACATACAAACTTTATTAGGCAAAACCGACCATCTACTTTTAGATGGATTAAATGGAATTGAGAGTATTTGCTCATTATCCCTTGAAGGCTTTCAAAAATTAAAGCATCTATACGTAAAGTATAGTCCCTCCACATCAAACAACCAAGTTGGCAGTCAAGTTGCACTCTTCGACGACGACAGGAGGTAACTCTTATCAGAAAAAAAAATACTATTTATTAATCTTCTGTTCATTTGCTAATTAGACGTCACATAGATTATAATCCTTATTCATTTATTTTTTATTTGTAGTTCATTTTCTTCCTATTTACCTTATCCAATCATGCCTTCGCTGTAATTAGATAAATAAATTTTCTGTTTCTCTTCATTGTGTAGAAGATTCAACTAATCGAATGAAATCCACATAAATTTAGTTTGTTATAGGATCTCAGTAATTTTCAACTTGCATGCTGCAAGTACACTTTCCTTAATGGGGTTTATAGAGCAACGTTGAAGAGATTTTGGCATTAGAATAATCCATAATAACGTGATTTCATAATCTTGTGAAATGGATTCACCGAATTTAGTTATCTAACTTTGTTATTATCTATAGAATATATTATCTAGGTGACTTAGCTAAAAATCAATATGGAGAATGGGCAAGGGGATTGGGTTTTCAAATAGTAGAAACGGTGCTAATCTAATTGATGCATGTCTTTTCCATATTTTTATTTCAATAAGCACTTAGTCATTGCATAGGTCCTATAAGAATAAAAGTGCACAATTTCATGCACATTCATGCTTGCAAGCATACGAAATTGTATAAAAGTATAGATATATTCGCCTGCACTTTTGGCATAATAAACAAAAATATTCAACTTGTGCTAATATCTCATAGTCGTAGGCATTAGTGAGCGACTTTTAGGAAAGACTACATGAAATTCCCCACAAAGATTTTAAGTGGTACACATTTACTGCCAAAATTTGGTTATATAAACTATGGCGTATGGAGCATAGCTATGTGATGTTATCATCCAATGGTCCTTTTAAATAGCTGACTGGGGATGCTATTTGCAAAAAGAACTAAAAAATTTATCCTTTCTTATGATTGTTTTATATGCTTGGGACATATTTGAAAGACTAGTTGATGTTTGGCTCTTTTCATGAAGTCAACCATATTATTAGTAATTTTTGTCTTGATCTCTTTTAAGATCTTTGCGTTTTTTTCCCCCTTTTTCTTTATTTATTTTGGAAATTTTTAACACAATTTAGTGCATTCGGAGGCCAAAGGATGATTTAACTAAAACAGATACAAAAGAATTGCAACTTTAGCGTAAAAGATCACATGTAACATGCAAATGGTAAAATGCCCGAAGGGTTGACATCCGCAATAAAATTGAAGTTGAACAAATTCATGTAATATTTAAAAGGTTAGGAGTAAAGGTGTGCTCCCCTCAAAGTTCATGAATGGGTTGGGTAATTTCCCCGTAATTTTTATGTTCTTTTGTAAGTAAATAAATGTTCTATTTATGTAAATTAGCATCATTCAAGAATGAGGACAAATATAAGAGTGTTAAAATTAAATAGTGAAATTATGGAGAAAGAGAGGAGGAGAAAGCAATTAATAATGAGTGGCTTGTTGAGAGAGGAGTTCTAAGATTGTCGTATAGGCAATTTGAAATACATGCAAATCAAGTTCTAATGTTAGTGTTGTTGACAAACAGAAAAGATAGCATTTTATTTTTGATGAAGTTAAGTATAATTTTGACCTAAATCAAGGGGATGTACATAGATTTGGTCCCTCATAGAGTGGAACCTTGATTATCATAATTAACAGAAAAATAACTCACAAATTCTATGTTAAGCGGTGAAATATCATTGTCATTTTCCCGCTTTGTTTACTCAAAATTTGGGCTTAATTTTATTAATTAATTCTCATAATTAAGTTTATTTGCTCATTTCTAAACTACTTCATGTGCTTTGTTCCTTCATTATGGTCAAAATCATGGTCTTAATTGGTGAAACATTAAAATGAAATGATTTTCAAGCGAATGCTTGGTTTGAAGCATTATTCCAAAATATGGTCGAGGCTCGAGCATATAAAATGGCAATTGATATGTAGTAGACCGTGACATTCATAATAAAATTAATTAAATGATTATGTATAATAAACCTTTATATCCTAGAAATCGGACTTAGAAAATTGTCTGAAGCACTATGTGATTGAGAATTTATGAATATGAAGTTGATAATTTAGATCATCACAACAACAATTAATGGCATTTAATTGAAATTGAGGCCGTTTATGTATAGTTGATTAAATTGATTATTGTTAGTAAGAGAAATAAACTATGGATAAGCAGTGGTCCAATTAAGGAAAACACGCGGCCGTTTGTACAACAAAAATTTCTTAAAGCCTTTTAGCTGACTAGACATGTTTGTCCTATTATAATGATGTAATAAAGATCTGTGAAAATTTAAGTTGTCATAGTAGATTTACGAAGTATAAAACGGAAGTTTGAGTATGGGCTTTTCTGGCCTATTGTGCTATGGCACGCATCGATGGCCAATACGTGTCATCATGCTCTTCTCCTTTTTGTGGGCCCCCTCCTTCTCTCTCTCCTTCAGAAAGTTGTTCAGCATCACGAGAGGGACTGTCTTTTGTCACTCCTACTCACCCCGCACTGAAGGGCTGAGAGCCAGATTGGCTTATTGACACTATTGACACGCTCATCGAGATCCATCATCTCCCTTGCGGACCAAGCGCAAATTCTATCTCTATTTGTTTCTCTCACGAATTCAGCGCGACAAGCAAGCTTGACACTGCTATGAGCCTCGGTTGTGCTTTTCTAAAGTTGATTTTTCGGTGATGCGAAGAGAGAGAATGAGGATTTGGTAAAATAAAAAAGAAAAAAAGAGAGGAAATAAGGTGCCGTGTGCTTAACTATTGGTGCGAGCCATAGACAATAAGTGTAAGGAACACAATAGACCATCCACACCCGGATAGTTAATATTAAGGATTAAGAGTACTACATTCGTGAGAAGATACAAATTATAGGATAATTGTTAAAGAGAAACCCCTCATGTAAATTTTATCTAATCTTATTAAATTAATTATAATATGTCATGAATAAATAGATTAGGTTTGGATAAGCCCAAGTGGGCTTAGGTAGGTGGCCCGGGAAAAAGAAAGAAGTTACTTGTAGAGACTAACCTTTTATAATAGTAAATTTCTCTCATGAAGTAATAAATTACTTTTCAAAATTGCTAAATTTATTTAGGTAGGTAGTAAATTGCTTCCATTTGCTTATAGGCATTTTTATGGATTGAGCTTGTTTGATCACTTATTGAATGATATTTTTTTTTTTTAAATTGCCTATGTGCCCAAGGGGTTCTATATTTTCTTTATTTTTTTCATCGTAGTAATCTCCATTGTGAGATAGACAAGTCAATGTTAGTAATTTAAGGCAACCCTGGGGGGAGCTTTTTTCAGTTCCCTCTAAAGCTTGATTCACAAATGCCTATTTAGTTTTTGATTGCACCTTTTTTATGTAGGAGGTTGAATCTCAGGGATATCCAGGTTACTTGTGAGCCATCGACACAATCTCAGCCGTCGTGCCACACGTGCCTTAGCATGCTTCGACAGCGCTAATTGATTGCCCTCGAGTGCTTTGGGTTGCATGGGATTGTCACTCACGTGGGGGCGGGGCTAGGGGAGGGGTGGGGGAGGTACACTTTGTGGTGCTGTTTGGAAAGTGCGGACTTTCCATGATGTGGCGGGAGGCCATTGGCGGAGAGGTAGAATGGGAAGTGGGAAAGTTGCTAATAGGGACAAATCAACCGCGATTACTTCATTGAAGTAGCCTGATTATTTTAGAAAAACAACACAACCAAACTTGCCAAAGTTAAGGCCCACCGCTATTAAGAAATATTGTTCTTTATTGTTTTCAAATATTTTATATTGCCTTATGAACCGTCATTCGAAAATATGGGGAGACTAATATGTGTCAAAACATAAACAGAATAGCTTTGTTTGTCTTATTGTTTTGTGTGGTGTTCCATCCTTTGTATGACCTTTGCAATATGAGGAAGCGTTCATTTAATAAGACGGCCACAATTGATAGATCAAGATTGATAGGACTATTGCTTCTTCCATGTGTTTCCTTGCATCACGTAATTTTTCTTTACCGCAATTAAGAAACTCATAATTTGATTTCAAGGTTGAAGCGAGCAGCTACTTTTGTACTGCCACTTTTGATGGATGATTAGTTGCCATTTTTAATCTCAATCTCTTCATTGTTTACTTTCTAATGATGACACTCTTCCTCAAGCAAGCTCTTCTATATGTAATGGAACTTTATGAACTTTTAACCTATCAGAATCACTAATTTCGCAAGCGAATACCGCAGGTTGCATTTCCTAGCTTGGAGACATTACAAATCATGGACATGGATAATATTGAGATAATATGGGACAATCAGGTTGCTGTGGATTCTTTCCACAAACTAAAATCGCTTAAGGTAGAGAGATGCAATAGGCTATTGAACATTGTTCCTTCTTGCATTCTTGGACAGCTCAAGAGCTTAGAAAGTTTGGAGGTACAATTATGTCATATGCTTGAAGTTGTTTTCAAACTTCAGCCACTAAATCCTCTAGATGGACAACCTGTTGCTGATTTGCCATTAAAAAGGCTAGAGTTAGATGGATTGCTAGAGCTAAAGTGTGTATGGGATAAGGAACTCGACACTCAAGTCAAATTCCAGTGTCTCCGTTTTGTTACCGTTTCTAGATGCAAGAGCCTCACCTCTCTATTTCCAGCCTCAATAGCAATACATCTAACCCAACTTGAGGAGTTGGAGATCAGTGTATGTGGCATTGTGGAACTCATCGAGAAGGAAGACATAGGAGTTCCTAGGTTTGTGTTTCCAAAGTTAACCTCCCTCAAGCTTCGAAATTTAACACAGTTGAGGTGCATCTACATTGGAAAATATGTGTCACATTGGCCAGCATTGAAGACCCTGGAGATATATAGCTGTGACAAATTGGAGATACTTGCATCACACCTTGAGAATGATATGCCATTTGATAAACAACCTCTCTTCTCGGTAGAAAAGGTATGACCCATGATTATTATTATTATTTTTTGCCTTGATGGTGAATATTGGAAGTCATGATTAATTGTTATGCTAGCCAACTAAATAATTAAAATTATCAAAAAAAAAAAAGAAAAAGAAAGTTGTACTAGAGACAAAGGATAATCGCCGAAGCCCCCCTTTGGTTAAAATTGGTTGCATTAAGCATAATCACGGCAACATAAAATCCAGATAAGTCAAAGTAGAGTTACTATTGAAATTGTGATATTAAATTGAAATGAAGAATTTAAACTAGAGTCACTACGTATACAAAAGTTGGATAAATAATCTTCAATGAGCACAATTGTTAACTCTCAAAATTCTGGGGTAACTATAAAAATATTTTGTGATATAGTCATTGAACTTTTATTTAATCACCTAAGGTAATAAATTTTCATTTCTTTATAATTTATGCACTTTGACAAAAAAATTCCGACATTTTCCGGTGAACTATCGATGTTCAAGACACATGGCTAATTTTCTAAATGGGGTACTATTTCCACTTCACTATCAAATCATCACCTCCCTGGAAAATCTACTATAAATATTTAATAGTCACTAAAAACTTGCAAGATGATCATTCTCCTTTTCTTGTACTTTCCACTCATCTTGCTTCCAACGAGAATTCCTCTTTCTCATATGTGATTGCCTTGTTCGAGGCCATGGGTCTTAATGAGTTTTAGCATTGCAATTTAGCAAGGTAACACTTCCTATTATATATTTCTTTTGATGAGTTTGTAATTTTCTCTCAATATTCCAACAATGTTATATTATATATATAAAATCCACTATGTCATATAATATTGACAATTATGAAGTTTTAAATGTTATCAAATCCCTATGTTTTACATAATACGAGTTATGAATTTAGCCTTTTTTTCTTCAAAAAAGGTAGATTCATATGAAATGATATACAATTTAATTAATTACTTATATTAAAAACGTATTCCGATTTTACATAAATGAAAGATTCCACGTCTGCACAAACGCATGGGAATGCTGCTAGTCACCTATTTAATGAAGAAAGAGGAATCATGCAAAGGAGTCTCTTAGCTTCTGCTTATTGGGTAGGCATATAGGTTATTGAGAGAAGTATTATGAGCATTCTCAAGCTTTCACGTTAGCATCTGTCTTCCATTTGTCTTCCAAACTTAACTAAATATAAGTACTTTCTATCAAAATAAAAATAAAAAATTCGATTGGTGGGGAATTTATGTTCATTTGACAATGTTATATTTTTGTTAATTTTGCCTCGAATTTACTTATATTAAAGTTTATATCCATTCGTGTCATTTTCGAATTTGTCAAATAATCATTTACGAATATGTTATTTTGTATAGTGAATTGTTAGCCCTTTCAATTCTTATATTTTTTATATATAAAATTCTAATAGTTCTCATGGGCATGTAAAAGCTTTTGGGTACTTAGAAACTCAATGGATGTATAAATTTCATAATAAAGACAAATAACATTATTCAAGTGACGAAAAAAGAACATGCTACCATCTTGTAAATATGATGGAATTGTTTGTTACGTCATAAGATAGATTATACGCTTCTCCAATAGTCTCTTTTAGATTCAACATTTTTGGAGTCGTTTCAAAAATCAATAGATCGTCAAAGCGAGCTGAAAAGAAATTGCAAATATTGGACAGTCTTATCACAACATAAACCTTATTATAAAGTAGACAATCAGTCAGCAAACAAAATTGCATTAACAGAACACATGAAAAGAAAAAAAAAAAAAAAAACAAGAAAAGAAGAAGAAGAGAAATTCCAATCATAAATGCACGTGTGTGGAAGGGAAAGTAATAAAAGAAATAAGAAAGAAAGTAAAACACAAGGAGAGAGAAGATCACAAAAGTTTGACATGCATACATGCATATGCATATATATCCTTTTCTTTTACAATTTTTTTCCCAATGGAAGGGAGCTCTTGCTTTCAGATTAATCATACCTCTAAAGCCCCGATTCTATCTTAAAGGTCAATCTACGCAATTTAGTTTTTGCTAATTGCTCGACCATTTTTATGGAGCAGGTGGTGATGATTTTTTTTTTTTTTCTGTGCGCCGGGTGGGGTGTTGGGTAGAGTGCGAGCATTGTGCTGGGGTGGTCGACAAGTCAACGTTTGTGAATTTAAGGCGACCCTGGGGGTTTCTGTTCCCTTGCTCCGTGAGCCTACGTGATCGCGCCCGTATGCATCGAATCTTGAGGATATCTGGGTAAGTCACAAATCGTAGACACAGCCTAAGCCATAGTGTCGTGCGCACCCCAGTGCGCTTTGACAGCGCTAATTGATTGCTCTCGAGTGCTTTGGGGTGCACGGGATTGTCACTCACGTGGGGGTGGGGGTGGGGGTAGGTGGGGGTGGGGGAGGCACACTTTGTGGTGTTGTTTTAAAAGTGGGGACTTTTGTAGGAGGCCATTGGTGGAAAGGTCGAATGGGTAGTGGGAAAGTTGCTAATATGGACAAATCAACCACAATTACTTTATTGAAGTAGTCTGAATATTGCGGACAAACAACACAACCAAACATGCCAAAATTAATGCCCACTGTGATTAAGAAATATTGTCCTTTTCTATTTTCAAATATTTTATATTGCCTTCCAAAACCATCCTTCGAAAATATGGGGAGACTAATATGTGTCAAAACATAAACATAATAGCTTTGTTCGTCTTATTGTTTTGTGTGGTGTTCCATCCTTTGGTATGACCTTTGCAATATGAGGAAGCGTTCATTTAATAAGACGGCAACAATTGATAGATCAAGATTGATAGGACCATCGCTTCTGCCATGCGTTTCCTTGCATCACATAATTTTTCTTTTCCACAATTAAGAAACTCATAATTTGATTTCAAGGTTGAAGCGAGCAACTACTTCTTACTGCCACTTTTGATGGATGATTAGTTGCCTTTTTAATCTCAATCTCTTCATTATTTACTTTCCAATGATGACACTCTTCCTCAAGCAAGCTCTTCTATATGTAATGGAACTTTATGAACTTTTAACCTATCAGAATCACTAATTTCACGAGCGAATACCGCAGGTTGCATTTCCTTGCTTGGAGACATTACAAATCGTGGACATGGATAATATGGAGATAATATGGGACAATCAGGTTGCCGTGGATTCTTTCCACAAACTAAAATCGCTTGAGGTGTGGATATGTAATAAGCTATTGAACATTGTTCCTTCTTGCATTCTTGGACGGCTCAAGAGCTTGGAAAGTTTGGAGGTACGATCATGTGATTTGCTTGAAGTTGTTTTCAAACTTCAGCCACTAAATCCTCTAGATGGACATCATGTTGCTCATTTGCCATTAAAAAGGCTAGAGTTAGATGGATTACCAGAGCTAAAGTGTGTATGGGATAAGGAACTCCACAGTCAAGTCAAATTCCAGTGTCTCCGTTCAGTTACAGTTTCTAGATGCAAGAACCTCGCCTCTCTATTTCCAGCCTCAATAGCTATACATCTAACCCAACTTGAGAAGTTGGAGGTCCGTGAATGTGGCATTGTGGAACTCATCGAGAAGGAAGTACCAATTCCCAAGGTTGTGTTCCCAAGGTTAACCTTCCTCAAGCTTACGGATCTAATAGAATTGAAGTGCATCTACACTAGAGTACATGCTTTATGTGGGCCAGGATTGAAGAACTTGGAGGTGCAAGGCTGTAACAAAGTGGAGATACTTGCTTCGCAACCTGAGAATGAAATGCCTCTTTGTAAACAACCCTTGTTCTTGATAGAAAAGGTATGACCCATGATTATATCTTTTGCTTCAATGGTGAATATTGGAAGTGATGATAAAGGTCGCAACCAAGCATCTCATACAAGTAGCTATACATATTAACATTTAAGCTACATGACTCCTCAAATCAATAGAACTATTACAACATGGAAACATTGTATGTTTTTCAAATATTGAATGAAAATCCTTGTCAATGTCTTATGTAATGCTTGACCGTTAATTTAAAAAAAAAAGTTTGATTTAATTCCGATGGATCAGTTCTCTCTCAACTATCATGAAGATTTAAAATACGTGACATGGTGTGTGATATTATGGAGTTGTAAGTGTGTTATCTAAATTAGACTATGTAAAGATGGCTGATTCTATGCTAAAAACAGAAAGATGTAATGTTTTTGTTGACATTAATCTCTGAAATTTGTGCAATTATGGTTATAATTGATGGAGAAGTTATTTTCACAAGGTATGTATCTACAAAAATGGGAATATAGTGATTTACTTGAGTTCAAATATGGGTATAAAGTCAAATATAAAATATTGGTGATGATGTCTATTCCATGAACCTACATGTCCTTCCATTAAGTCATATGAGACTCAACATCTTAAGAAGTAGTTATTGTGCATGATATGTAGGGCATATATCATAATACACGAATGCTCTTTTAATTAAGATGGTTTTAGATCATAATTTGACTAATTTCTCAGGGCACATTCCCAAATCTGCAAGAGTTAAAATTGGATTTATCCGGACAGATGGAGATATGGCATGGGCATTTTCATGATGGAGAATTCTTCAGCAAGCTTAGAGTTCTCGAGCTTCATCATTTCTCAAAGAAACTCGCAATATCCACATGTTGTTTTGTCCAGAGCTTAGCCAACTTGGAAAAACTTGTTGTGCGTGAATCTTACCAAGAAGAGCTTAGAATCAATATAGAAGCCATAGCAGGTCCAAGTCATGAGCTAGAAGTAATATTACCCTTTTCATTTCAACATTTGAAGACCCTAGAAATGTCAAATTGCAACGGATTATCTCCATACATAATATTACCTTTTTTAGGATTTTTTCAACACCTCAAGACTTTAGATATGTCATTTTGTGATGGGTTGTCCAATATATTCACTTTGACAATAGCTAGAAATTTGGTGGAACTCACAAAATTGAGGATAATTAATTGTGAAATGTTGACAGAAGTCATTTGTGACGAGGAAAGTGAGGAGGGGCTTGTGGTGGCTTTCAATCAATTGAAGTATATTGAGCTTGATGGGTTGACAAGGTTGAGATGTTTCAGCTCAATTAAATACACTTTGATGTTCCCTCTCTTGGAAGATGTCATAGTGAGTGGATGTCCCCACATAAAGTTCTTCTCTAGGGGACCAATAGAGGCGCCAAAGTTGGAAAGAGTACAAGTATCAAAAGAACAACAAAAATGTGGCTTTGGAAGGAAAACCTCAACATCACCATCCAAAATATGTTTGAATAAATGGTATGCATCATTTATCAAATTCTATGCAATTCATGGTTTTGAATAGAGTAATTTCTATTTGCTAATTAGAAGTTTACATTAATGATGCTTTTTCTAATAGGAAATGGTTGCTAGAGTGACGTTTGTGCTGTTGTCTAGTTCCTTGAGTTGATTGGAAGATGGCATGGCGAACTTAATCCCATCAAGTTAACTTGACAATTAGAATCATTGATGTTGGATAAATGTCCATCATTTATTAGTGCTATTCCATCCAAATCGATGCTTCTTTTAGTCAATATGACAAGGTTGCAAATTTGTGATTGTGAGTCCCTAGAAGAAATATTTGATTTTGAAGGGCTGGTGGGTTTAGGAAGCACTCGGATGATACCTTCCTCCATGACTTTGGACTTGGTGAATCTACCAAAGTTGAGGCGACTATGGAACGAAGATCTTCAAGGATCGCTGCCTTACGATTTTCTATATTGTATAACCCTTTATAATTGTAGCAACTTAAGACATGCTTTCAATCCATCGATGGCTCAATGTCTTGCCAATCTAAGTTTGGTGGAAATAAAGGAGTGTGATTGGATGGATGGAGTGATCGAAGAGGAAGAAGGGTAGCAAGGCACATCAGAGAAGATTACATTCCCAAATCTTGAGAGGACAAAGCTAGAATGCTTGCCCAATTTGACTAGCTTCCTTTTGGGGAAGAATCAAATATTGGAATGCCCTAACTTAATAGAGTTGACCATTGCCCATTGCTCCAAGATGAGTAGTTTGACCAGACAATCCTTGCTGGAGATTGACCACCATAGTCCTTCACTTTTCACCCCACAGGTCAGTCCTTTATTCTTAATCCATTGCTTTTGATTTTTAGATTAGTTATCTTGTCGAATGGAAGTACCAATGGAACGCTGGTGCTTTGCATGAAACAATTTTAGTGCTAGTGCAGTGCAATGTCCTCTTTTTTTCTTTCATTTGTTTTTGCCTCCAAATCCTGGACACATGGTATCAATCAAGGATAAAAAGTTGGTTACCCATTACAGGCTTAAAGATATTGTAGTTAAGTGTCAACAATACCCAATAAAACTTAATAACTGTAAACCCATTTACAAATCGGTTAAACTGAAATCTTCCCAATTAATGAAATCACAAATCAAGAATTAGTTCTCTTGAATAAGGTAAAATGAAAACCAATTGCATGTTCAACTTAAAGCAAATAAGTCGAAAATTTGTTACCTTATAAATTAATTGCAAGCAACGTTTTGTCTTTTGATATTAATATTGAGGGAACTTTCCAAGAAGTCATCATGGCAACTTCCCAAAAATTAGAGGGAGAAGGCGTGGCCAGTATTTAATGTCAAATAGGCCAATTAAAAGTTAATATTCACCGTACTATTGATTATAAATTGAATTTAGGAGAGCTTGTTTTTGAAGTAAAATAATAAGGAAATATATGTACACACCACCATCTAATTTTTTGAAGAATAAAAGTCAATTTTCAAATTTATTTTCATTGAATTCAGTGAACACAAGCTAATATCTTTACCAAATTTGTTTTGATTTCCATCATATCTTAAAAAGGCAACGAACACATACCAACTATTAAGGTTATTTTTTTTTCGTCACTCTTTTTTATTTCAAATACTTTACAAGTTTTAATCAAGGTCGTGATTTTTCCACCCGTTATTTAGCTTAAACACTTCCTATCATAATATTTTGACCATATTGTCCCTTATATGGCCTACCTTTTAGCATTATTCGCTTCTCTTTTTTCTTTACTTCTTTTTTTCACTGGTCCCACTTTCCTCGCCCTTCTTATCTTTCCATCTTTCCATGCCCCATTTCTCTCTATTCCCTTTTTTTTTCCTTTTTTTTTCTTCAGACATGCCTTTGGTGTCTCATTCTCTCCCTTCTTTTCTAAAAAAAACATACAAATGCTTCATGTGAGTCCCCGACAAAAGCTCAAAAGGAAGAGCAAAATATGACAGAAAATGTCAACTGAACTTGTTGGCATTATTGTCTACTCTTTCACCATTCACAACTTCATTATCAGCTACATTTAAACGATCTGAAAATAGAGAGGGACACTCTCTGCACAACCCCGCAGTGTCTTCCCAACCCTATCCCCTCCTCCGCATCTAAGAACATGTGATCATCAACATGACGTCCAACTCTCACCAATTCCCCTCCCTAACTCCTCCGATGCCCACACCACCCCCCTCACCTCCACTTATTCCCCTTAGCCGTTTGCTTCCACGTTTCTCCTCAACCTAGGAGGATTAGTGCAACATCAGTGAGGACAACACGGTTGGCCCCAAACCGAGCTGCAGTGAGCCTCGGAGCCTAGCCAAGCTCGATGACGTTCTTGCCAGTGAGAGGGAATGGGCAGAAGTGAGCTTTGATAGAGAGCCACTTGGAGAGGATGAGGGTGGAGTCCTTGTACTTGGTACTGGTAAGGGGCCGACTTGTGACCGAATCGTAGACGTCCTCGTCTTGTTCGATGACGCGTATTGGTGTCCTACGACTCCGATCTCCCTTGTGGTCATTAAACCCAGTGTTTGCAAGCTGCTTCAATGGGATTTGTTAGTTATTTGTTTATAGGAGCTAGTAAATGATAAATGTTGTGTGGTGTTCCTTTTCTTTTTGGTTCTATGAATGCAATTGCCAGATTGAGTTCTACACATTCACTACTCAGTGCTTGGTCTTTTAATCAAAGTTCTGGGACTTTTGGCTTAATCTCTCTTCCATCAATCCTCCTTCCAGAGTCTACACATGGTCAGAAGGCTTGTCTAAAGAGAAAATGGAAAGAGAGGGAATAGCAAGGGAAAGATGAAGAAAAAATTGAAACCCGTGAAGAAAGAAAAGGAAAAGGAAAAGGAAACGAAATAAAAAAGGAGAATAATCCCAAAAGGTGGGCCATATAATATAGTCAAAACACTATAATATTGAGTGTCTAAGCTAAATGAGGAGTGAAAAAAGCGCATCCTTTAACTATTGTTTTTTTTTTTCTCTAATGGAGGAAATGCTTGAGTTTTTTTTTTTTTCTCATTCTAATACCTTTTTCATTTTATTTATTTATTTATCATTATGTGTGAATAAAACGTTTCATCGTAGATAGCATCCACACTTCTTCTTTACTCTTTTTAATGATAAAAGTTACTACTAGTTATGCATTTACTTCTAATGCCGTTAATATGTTGTTTATGAGTTGTCATATGCCCACATTGTTAGAATACTTCAAAAGGCCATCTTGATACTCATTTTAGAATACTAATAGATAGAGAAGTATGAACCTAGTCGCCTGATTTTTTTATTCTAACAAGTTGCAATAACGTTATTTCATTTTTTTTTTTGTCAAATGTAAGTTATCCCCCACATTTCTTAAAATTATTTCAAAAACTCGTCACAATCCTTAATTTAGAATATTAATAGATTTAGAGAAGTATGGAAATAGTTATCTTGTTTTTTAGTAGCAATAAGTCATATTTGCGTTAATTTTATTGAAACCACAAAAAAAATGTCAATACCAGCTTCTCAATAGACAAGCCATAGGAGCTCATAACATCCTTGATTTTTTGCAAAGAAACATAATGTGCTCATAGGGATCATTTGACTACGGTGAATATCTTGGTGGACCATTCGATACTTGTATGACAAGTTTGTCTTCTTCCATGGTATGTGAACTTAGGGAACTGTAGAAATATGCATTTGGTAATTGAGATTGTAGAGTGTTGTAATTTAATTAATTTTGTCATAATGAAATGAAAATTCTATACAAGTTCTTAAATGAACAATTCATTAGGGGTGTGAAACTGGACCGGGTCAACCCAGTTCCCGGATCGGCCCACCCGGAAAACAGGGTCGGGAATCGGTTCCCAAAATTGAGAACCGGTTTGAACCGGATCCGAGAGATTACCCACTCGGGAACTGGATCGACCGGACCAGTTTGGGAATCGGTTTGAGAACCAGTTTGTAAGCCAACCCAAAAAGACCAAAACCCTAATTTATTTCTATCTTTACCTCTCAGGCTCTCACACCCACAAACTTCCACGAGTTCGCAACCTCCGCTGATCTTGCTTCCATCCGAGCACTGATGCCGCTTTCGCTCACCCACCGTTGCCTTCCTCCCGCAACACCCGCAGCCCGTGAGATCCCAACGTCGCCACTCCACCTATCCCTGCTCCATGCCCCCCCGAAATCGTGATGCCGCCTCTGTCAACCCCATTCTTGGCTACTCGCCAGCCTTGCTCTGAGCTCCCCTCCCGAGCTCTACTGCCAGATCCAACTCCCCGTCGCGCTGCTCCCTCGTCAAGCCATCGTTAGCTCCCTGTCGTGCCATCGCCAGCTCCCCATCGCGCCATTGTCCATCGTGCCATCGCCAGCTCCCGTCACTCTATTTCATCCATCGTCGACTTCCTCATTTGTAAGCTCGCAAAGAGATACACTGTGTCTAATATGTACAGACATTGTAGCTTCTATGATAACTAAGTTTCAAACTGGTGCCTATTCCATAGTAGTCAAATGATTTTTTAGACAATTTCATTATTTCACCATCAATGACTTGATTTTTATTATGTTTTCCAAGGACACTTGGATAGAAAAGTAGGTTGTTTAGAAGTGTCATACATTGATCGGTGGAAGCATTTTGCATTCAAACCATTAGTCAATGCTTATGTTCGCTAGGATTGAAATGAAAGAATTAGATCATGTATTAAATCGGAGAAAAATCTTGGGATCAAATTTTAACCGTCTATCTGCTCATAGGGAATTTCCAGATCAGAAGATCCCTCAACTTGATTGAGATAACAATTTATTTAGTGCGAGGATGTTTCTTTATTCTATTCAATGAAGTGTATTGGTCAATTGATCTGTCTTTCTTCTCTCTGCAGGGGAAGCACGAATCATATGCAAGTGAGTAACTTATCGATTTTCTGTGGTTGAAGTGTTATCAGTTTTCATCAACTGATTGGATATCTCAAGATTCTGCTCACAAGCTGTCCCTGCATTATTTGTGTGAAAGGCCGCTAGGGGTGCCTAATGAGAAAGGCTGCATCCTCGATAAGCATGATGGAAATGTTTACTTGGAGGTTCAGAGTTCTGTATCTATACCTATTGGAGTAATTGACTCTTGAGAGATATCTATTTAATTATTTGAATGTCATTTTACTTCTTTATGTCGTATAATGTCCAAAATCACGATTCTTTGTGGTCTCTACTCAATCTTGATCTTCCAAACCCAGTTAGTAGCTATTGGGAAATCCGAGTGGAAGTGCCAGTTGGGAAAGCAACGCTTGAAAGCTCCATCTTCGATTGACTTGCTAGGTGCCAACCGATGTGAAGAGTTAGGAATTCATGAGGTACATGTCTAATTGGGGTTTTTTAAATCGATCTTCAATTCACAGGTGACTGCAAAAAGTATTTCTTGAAGCATCCTATATAACCTTGTTCGAGTTTTTATAGCATTTAGGTGAAATCTGTCGATCTGAAAGGTTTAAGAGCTAAGGAGATTTTCTGCATAATGTTACGTATTGTGTTCCTTCTCGTTAGAATAACCATTGACCTGAGAATACTATTAATTTATCTATCCTCCGTCTATATTACTAGCCTATTCATATTTTCTTTTTTGTCATTTTGTTTTTAGGCATTACCAGTTCATGCACCCATTGCTGCTAGATGACACCCTCCAAAGGAAATTGTAGCTATTGTCCGGCCGGCAAATTTTAGTTACTCCACTGCTCCGAAGAACTTGGATCAGAAGTACATTGTCAAAAATAAAATGGAAATGTCAATGGAAGTCAAATTCAGTGGTGATTCTGATAATGGTCGAGAAAGTCATTTTTATTCATCTCACGTGATACCATCTTGTCATAGAGGATTTCATGGTCTATACATCTTTTCCTTGGAGAACAAGTCTCATGAACTATTTCAGAAATCCGATGTATATAAATTTCTGTTTCATATGGTAAACAAGCATTTTTAATCGTTTGCTACAACGGTGGATGTGCTTATGCTGATTGAGATTGTAAACGCTTTATCTTACATATGAGTGCTGTACAGCAATTTTTATGCAAAACATGTTACAATATAAACAGGGTTAACCCTGTTCCCAGACCGGAAAAACAGGGTGGGTTGGGAATAGGGTCCAATGCAAACAAGGTCTGGTACAGGGTTTAAAAAAAAAAAAAAAGAGAGAGAACCGGTTATAACAGGGTCGGGTACAGGGTCCATGTCTAGACCCTACCCACCCTGGACCCGATCACCCCAATTCTTAGCAAGTCATACAATGATCTCATTTTTTCCGTATCACAATCTATTTTGGCATTACATGTTTCATTTGTTCATGAACACTAATTGCATTTGTGACATCCTGAATTTCTTAACTTGTTTTCTACTGAAATAATCTAGCATTTCGTTGACGCGTTTATAGGGTTATTTTCATAGTCGATCACTCTTGAGATAAATAGATTGTCTAGGTAAGTAATTGAGAAATTTTAGGGCAATAAACTTGAGAATTCGATCAAGAATCGGCTTCTCGACCGTGCTCATCTTTAAAGGCCATTGCGGCATAGTTAAAGATCGATTTAAGACCAGAGATAGGTCTAGTCGACTGAGATGTGTGGCCGATTGTGGGTGACTTCACTAAATTGGGAAATTCTCATCGACCGACACTAATATGATTTTACTATCATTTTGGTACCCTGTGTCCGTATTTGAATCCTCGGGATTTTCACAACAATCGAGAGTCGCCATTGAGTTGAATGGGTTCATAGTGGTTTGAAGAAAATCAACCACGGGTCATTTGCCTTAAAAAGTTTTGAAAACTATCCGATAGTCTAGGTCACACTAAAAACGCTCCGAATGAAAATTAACCGCCAATTTGAGTCTGATTTCAGAAATTGAAGTTTTGGCCATGTCACAATAAATTATAGGAGTGTCGACTCAGTCTCAGAAGATTTTTCTGACAACTGACACTTTTTGGGAAAAAGTCGTCGCTGGGTTGTTTTAGTGCAGAAAATGCCGAAGGTGGTTTTTGATTGCGAAATTGAGAAGCGTGAGAGATTATTGGATGAGAAAAATTATCAATTGAGGCATTCAGAGGTCAAGTGATTTTTGTTGAGGTCATTCGAGATTAATTCAAGAGAGAATTTGAGTTCATTTAAACCAATCCTCCCCCAAATTCGTGTACCCCCACCTAGCCACAACATTTGGACCATTTTGGCTTCTAGAAGAGTGCATGAGTGGTCCATTGTAAGCCAAGGAAACTATACATGGCTAAGAATGGTTTTTTGGGAGATATTTGTGTGAGAATTAAAAGCAAATGGCCCCTCATCTTTCATATCTATCCTTTCCCTCACACCCCCACAACCAGATAGCCTCTCTCTCCCTTCTGATTTCTTCGTGCGACAACCTCCATTTTACCGAGAATTATCGCCGCTTGAGGACCGAGAGACCAGCAGAAGCAAGATCCAGCAACTGAAGCTGCAGCGCCACTTGTCCATGCCTTGCGGACCTTCGGTCAACAGCAGCGGGGTTCCTCCCCTTTTTGTTGACCACCAGCTCGCAAACTACTCATGTGAAGGAGCTTCAACTGCATCGTGTCTTCTTCTTGTGCGATCGGTGGACTGAAGAAAGAACCAAATGCCTGCCCATCCACCGAACAGTCTTCTCTGCAAGCAACGACACCAGCTCCATCTTCTGCCGAGCTTGCTGCCACTTGGCAGTGTGTACACCTGGTTCAATCAACAACAGCTTCAATTGAAGCTCTTGGTTGATCACTTGAAGCCCACGACTCCACCGAGTTTGGTCGGCCACAAACGCTGCCTCATCTCTCTCTGCCGCATGCATCCACGCCAGCTGCTTCCCTGCTCCATCTTTGCTCATCCACACGTCCTCTTCGGTCAACGATCCACTCCACCGAATCCTAATTCCACCAAGAAGCCTCACGTCCGTGGACTTCAGCAATTTGAAGATCCCAGCGAAGCCGAAGCATCCGTCGACGTTGCTCCTTCCTCCTGCTGGCGTCAGTCCACGCTCGAACAAGCAGCCCACAGATCAGCCAACTTCCAGTTGCAATTTGTTCATCCCACTTGGGCCGCAAGCCAGCCCAGTCGAATTTCACCAACAGCAGCCCATCAGCAGAATTTTATTGAGGCCCATCTCCTGCAGTCTTCAAGCCCAGTCCAGTCCAAGTAAATTAATTGGTCAAGCCCAATTCCAACAAATCAATTGCAGCCCAGCCCATAGCTTGAAGCCCATCTTCACAACAGGCCCAATCCAAATTGGGTCTGGCCCTAAAGCAAGAACAAATCTCAATTGGGCTGAGATTTGTTGGGCCAAGCTTAAGGCTCGGTCCAAGTCCGCCGGTGTCATTGAAAGTCCAATTTCGGCCGCCATCGCATTGTCGTTGCAGTGATTCGATCTCTGCCTTTACCAAGTGAGTTTTACTCACTAATGCTTTCTTAGTTTGCTAATTATACTTAGGGGTTGGTTAGATTTAATTAAATGCAATTAGGTTGTTAGATTACTTTAGATCAATTAAATTAGAGACTTAATGATGCATGTTAGGTGGTTAGAAATAGATATTAGCAAGTAGGCATACCATGTTATTTATGGAACGAGTCTCGGTAATTTTCTGGGCTCGTCTTGGCGTCCAATTCGGCATTACGGGCCTAAATTGGATTTTTATAACTATTTATTTAATTTTTGAAATTAATTATTTAATTATTTATTTTTCCGAAAATTCAACCGGATGGCCGGTGACCGGAATTTCATGCTGATTGTCATGGTGTAGTCCAGTTATTTATTTGAGTTTTATGGTGCTAAAGTAATTTATGAATGATTTTAAGATTCATTCCTAAATTAGATCTTAAAAGGGTCGAGTGGGACCGTAAAGCCACTAGATCTTGAAAGAGTCGGGTGGGACCATAAAGCCACTAGATCTGGAAAGGGTCGAGTGGGACCGTAAAGCCACTAAATTTAAGAAAGTTGCTTGGTGTGGGATGAATGACCTAGAAATGGTCCGACCGAAATGTAATTGACTAGATCGATTTGATCGATGCTTCGATCGGTGATGTGATTGTTTGAGTACCTATTGAATTGTACTAATATGCAGATGGAATTTAAGACCAAGGTAAGTCCTTTAACTCGTGTTGTGCTTAGGCAACCGAGTAGTGTATTAGTTTATTAATCGAGTCTTAGGGGGTAGAACTCACTGAGACGTGGTCTCATTGGTTATTGAATAACCATTTCAAGACCTTGAGGAGAAGCTAAGGAGGAGGAACTTGAAGGGGAGAAAGACTTTTGAAGAAGAAGATGATCCAAAAAGGAATCTTGAGTATAACCCGGATGTAGATTGAGATCCCATCGCTTTTGTAAACCCTGTCTTAGTGTAGATAGGTGTGAGACAAGTATGCTGTGAATAGTACTATAAATATACTATGAGTTGTGCTGTTAATAAAACTGTGGTCGTGAATTTCAATATAAAAAATATGGCCTGCTTTTCTATCCCATTGTTTTATTGTCTGGGGATTTATAACTGCTTCCGCATGCGTATTAGATAAAGAAAAGGGTCGGCAATACTTAGTCTTGGAATATCGCACTTTGTAAACGACCAAGTTGAAGGATGGGTGCGTCCCCAAGAGGCTCGGGGCGTGACGGCATTTGCCTAGGAATCTTTGTTTGTGTTAGAAACTTGCCTTAAAATTTCATGTCATGTGAAATTTTTAGGAAATTACAATAGTATTCATGTGAGATTTGAGGTAATCATTGCGTTCTTTGGCTTGTAACACAATGAAAAATATTTTCCTATCTTTTTTGTGCATGAGTATTAACAGGTGGTACTAATCATAAGATAGTTTATTTTGTTGCACCCTGTTCCAAGACAATACACTCGGCCTTGGTTGCGTCAACTAACAAGTACAAGAATGTTCTGATTTATGAGAGGAATTGAAGTTTGGAATTTCTTTCTTTTAAGGTCATCACTCAATGTAATCAAATTTATTATGTCATTTTTTTTTCTTATGGCAGGTACAATTTCCTCAGCTTTGGCGGATGGTTCTCTCTCACATGGACAATTTAAGCAAAATATGGACCAACAATCCTCAAGATACTTTCACTTTTAAACATTTAAGGAAAGTTAAGGTTGGGAATTGTAAAAGTCTTGAAAATCTATTTCCGCATTGGGTGGCTACAAGTCTAACCCAACTTAAGGATCTTCAAGTGGAGTCATGTAGGCTTTGGGAAATAGTTGTGAGTGGAGATGACACTTCACATTCTAATATTGCTCAATTTTTTTTCCCGCAACTAACTTCTCTGGCATTCCATAGTATGCCACAACTCAAGACATTTTGCCCTAACTTGCCCACTTTGAACTGGCCATTCTTGGAGGAATTGCGAGTGACCCACTGTGACAAATTGAACTTGTCTTTTGTGGCATCCATGAATAAGTGGGCTCAAAAAGGTGATCAACATGACCTTTCTGACCATGAAGCAGACTTCTGGCTTGAGAGGGTATGATTGCAACTACTTTTCCTCTCTTTCTTCTTCACTCTTTTATTCACCCAATATATCTCATGTGCACAGCATAATCTTGTCACATTATGATAATATAGTAAACATGAACCCCTTACCTATCAATTCGTTGACAACATAAGATATTTCTAACATCTTTAAGCACACTTTTCATTTGTGCACACCCAAAATGTTTTTAGTAACACTATGAGCACATCTTCTCACCTGAAATTTCAAGGACCTACATATTTTTGTTGACAGGATAAGATATTTCTCATAGAAGACTAATTTGGTCAAGGTGATTACCATACTCACCTCTACTTAAAAATTCTCTTAAAATTTTTTAATGTGAATCAAAAATGTGAATTTCCTATAAGACTAAATTGGGAATCAGGCACTGACATTTAGCAATTTCTTTTCGAATCGCAGCGAGATGGCCATCTTTCTCTTGATGTTTTATGGGTAAAATGAATTTTCATACATTTGTTTGATCATTCATATGCCAATAAATTCTTCCCTTTCTATCTAATCATTATAATATGGGCGCACAGCCAACCTTGGTTGGTGAATGGCCATAGTGGAGCATTTGTTTACAATTTGCATTTTGTAGCTCAACTTTAGAAGCTTGAGACTCGGATGCAGGGCTCTAGAAATTAATGAAATGTAAGAACAAGGCCCCTTTCCATGGGAGTTAATTGACTTAAGCTTGACTCTATGAGCCCATGACTTATTGTCAAACCTTGTTGAATTTATTTCTCTCATTATATTTGCAATTTTGTAGGGCATTCCCATCTTAGAGAGACTTTTATTAGTTGACAAGGATATTCAGACGATACAGGGCAAAAAAATTTCCGATGACTTCTTTGGCAAGCCAAAAGCATTAACATTGGCATGCTTTCATGATAAAAATGCCGTCTTTCCTGCCATATTCCTCCTACAAAGATTTCAAAATCTACAAAGCCTTGAAGTCTTCTGTAGTTCTTTTGAAGATATATTTCCTAATGAAGGGCTTGTTGATGAGGGAAAACATCTGGTGCTTGAAAATTTGGAAGAACTTAAGTTAAGCAAGCTACACAACCTAAAGCATTTATGGAGAGAAGGCTATTTGGTGGTGAAAATTCTTTAGAGTATTAGCAAATTTGAGGTTTGGGATTGTCCCAATTTGACAACATTATTTCATGCCGTGACATCCTTCTAGAATTTGATGAAGTTAGTGATGAAGAATCCTTTTGGATTGGTACATCTAGTGACAGTTTCAGCGATCACAAATTTGGTGCATCTCACTAACATGACTATACTTGGATGTGAAAGAATGAAAGAAGTAGTGGCAAACGATGAAATGGAGAATAAAAAGTGATTTCTCTTGGGGAGCTAAGAAGTTTGACCCTCCAACATCTGCCAAGCCTAGAATGCCTCTCCTCCATCACAAGTTGCATATTTGAGTTTCCATCCATGCTTTTAGTAAAAGTGGAAGAGTGCTCGAAAATGAAGATCTTTTGTAAGGGTACAACAAGCACACCAAAACTACATTGGGCAACACTATTTAGATACTTTTGGGATGGATACTGGGATGATGATCTCAACACAACCATACAAAAGTTAACAGTATAAACAAGTGCACATAAAATTAGCAAGATCCAATTGAGGTATTCTCATCCATTTATTTCTCTCTTGCCCCTACTTCTCAAATTGTCCGACAGTTGGAGCACCATAAGTTCTAAACTTTTCATGTTGTTAACTTGTCCAGTCACTGATAAAGGGAAGGACATGGCAGATGCCACAAGTGGTACGGAGATCTGGAAGTTACTAAGGCACAGCCAAAAGTTGAGATGACAAATATTTCTATTGAGGTATTGATTCTATTTCCAATTTCTCTCTTTCTCATAATAGAATTGCAATTTTGCAAAAGAAAGGTAGCTTGTTGGTGATAGATAAATAGGTAACGACATGATGCTCTCACCATTCGCCACCTCAGCATAACTGCCTAGATCACCCCATCCTCGTTTTCATAACTTAACGAAGCATCCCATTTCCTTTTTTTTTTTCATCAACTCTCTCCTCATTCAAACGAATGAACATGTCGATACGTTCTTTTCTTATTTCTTAGAAACTTGCATAAAAGATCCTCAATATTTTGTTTAATGTACAATTAAGTTCTAAATATTAAAAAGTGTGATTAAGTGAAAAGTGTTTTGAATTAAATGCAGTGAAGTCCTTCGTGGTGTCCCACTCAACCAAATTTGCTGACATGGCGTGTTGGAATCCAACTTCAATTTTCCAATAGGTATTGCTCTCTAGTGATCAATATACAAGTAGGTTTAGATTAAAGTCTATCAATCACTTATTGAAATAATTAAGGATGTGTTGACACCTAATTTTTGTTTTCCAATACATAAAAGAACAATTAGAGAAAAAGAGAAAAATAACAAAAATAACAAAACAACAAAAAAAAAAGAAAAAAAAATGCCTATTTTTCCCTTGCGCAGCCCAGGCCCATTTCCCCTTTGGCCTGGCCCATGCTACCTTCTCCCTCCTCTATCTTCACATGTGAAACCCTAGCAATAAAAAAAAATTAAAAAAAAAAAAGAGAGAGAGAAACACACGAAGAAAAAGGCAATAAAACAGTGAACAAAGGGGAGAGGAGGGATCTCGAACTAGAGAGCAACGGAGACAACATAGGGCTAGTGAAGGAGACCGAAAAAAAAAAAAAACATAGAAGACTAGAAAGAGAGGGAGAGGGGAGAAAGCAAGAACAGAAAATAGAGAAAGGGAAGGAGGACGGCGTCTAAGGAGAGAGGAGGACTCGTCGCCTCAACCTGTCCAAGCCAAGTCGCCGCCCTCCTACCCAACGCCGTTCGAACCGCCGCCCGTGCACTGCTACCTTCAAGCGCCGACATTCGCGCCTGCACCTCTGCCGCCACCTCTACTGGTTCGCTTCTCTCCTCTGTCGGACTGTCGCCGCAGCAGCACCTCTGCATGAGTACCCTTTAGTGACGCCAGAACCGGTTGCTGAGCCACCGCGTACCTCGGCCGCATCTTCGCCAGTCACCGCTGAGTCCCGACGACGGCAGATCTGAGCTAGTCGTCGCTCCACCGCTAAGAGAACCCGCACCTAATCATAGGCCTTAGGCCTGTCCTTTAGGCAATATCCCTAAACTTGTTCCCTCCCCTCGAGAGTAGGTCGCGATAGCTTGGCGACTCTGCTGAGCACTTGGTTTTAAACCTTAGAGAACTTATGCCAAAATTAATCTTGTTCAAAAATATTTTTGTTTGGCAGCAAGATATCATGTGCATCCATAACATGTCGAATGTTGAACGCTTATGGGAGTTATAAAGGGTGGTGATTTCTAACCTTTTTTTTTGTAGGGGGTGTAAGAAGGAATGGCTTATTTATGTTTGAAGTGCTGATTGTTTTAAATTGTCATGCATGAGTCCCCTGCATTGCACTACGCTATAGCACACACTACCTGCCGCCGGACTTAGGCCGCATAGGATCACTTAGAATGATATTAAGATGGATACCACTCCGACTACAAGCACATAGTACGAGTTGCCCATCTCATCCCCAAAACTTCTTTCTTGATGTCAAAGGTCCCCACCCTGGTCTGCGAGCATGCGACACGGGTTGGTCCTTTGACGAAGCCGAAGTCATGGGTAACATGACCTAGCCGCGAGCTTCTTGGTTCAGTCCTATGATCTCATGGCTCCATTTTGGGCTGTCTAGAGTAGAAATTGAACCACTATCCATGCACATGTCTATGGCATTGACATCACCACTCAATGAGTAGGGTAAGTTTTTGTTTGAATTCTTTTCTTCGCAATTTACTTATTTGCTTTCCTTTCAGCCGGTTCATGACAAATTAGGTCGATCATACGATGGGGGTACCCGACTTTCGCATCATCTTTGTCCTAAAAGCCGAGCTTCGTGCGTGGTGGGATAAATTGGATCCAACTGGCTATGATTGGGTGCGATCATATGTTGGACGTTTACTTCCCCTATTAGAGATAGAAACTCATTATGGTGTAGTACAAGCGTTAGCGCATATTTGGTGCCCCGAAACTTGCACGTTCATACTCGATGATTACGAACTCACTCCAACCCTGGAAGAATACAGTGTTGCCGTGGGAAAGCCCTTGGTGTCGGAGTTAATTGGTCCACCTGTGGGGACTGAGCATGTATCGACCTTATCTGATATCCTTAGAGTTAGGGAGGATGACATGAGGAAAGTTGTGGCATCCCAAATTTAATGACAAGCCATAAGGTGAGTTGAAGTTCCTAATTAGGTGAAAGAATTTCTTTTGGCTTATGCCTTAGCCAATTTGTCTTCTAATTTGATGATTTGTGTATTTAAATTTATAGATTAATAATTGGCCATGAGATTATAAATTTAAATCTTAATAAACAAAGTGTCCCAAGACTTGGGCCAAGATGAAATGTGAATTTGGAAATATTTATAGAAAGGAATTCAAAAAAAAAAAAAGGAAAAAGAGGGTTATTTTTGGAATGGGCCTTGGACCCATTGGCCTAAAGCTTGGTGGGCCAAGCTTGCCGGCCCATTTGAGCCCAAAGGAAGAATTCGACCAACCCAAAGGGGAGTGGCCGGATGGGCCTAAGCCCAAGCCCAAATCCAATTCAAAAATAAAAATGACAAGTGGCAAGGGGCAAGAGCATGCATTGGTGGGATTATAGGCAATCTCATGATTGCTAATCATGGGATTAAGGGGATATAAAAGGGATGAGGAGAGAGAGATGGCCGGTTCTTTGCTTCAATTCGTCCAAAGAGAGGGTGCGAGAGAGAGAGTTTGAGGGAAAGGGAGAGAAACCGAGAGGGAAGGAGGCGGAGCCGGAGGGGTGTGCCGTTCGTTCACCGTCCGATCGTCGCCGTTCGTCGTTGCTTGTTCACCTTTAAGGCAAGTGGAGTCCGTAACTTCTCTTGCATGTTTATTTTGGTGGTTGCATGTTCGATTTTAGGTGTGATTTGTGCGAAAAACCGAGGTAAGGAATGGTTGTTTTTAAGCCGTGTGACTGTTCTCGTTCGGGTTGTGGAAGTCAGTAGCTTGTTCGAGTTTTCATGTGTGTTTAGAGTCCGATTTTGGCTTTGATGTCTTCATGGAAGTTGTAGCTAACGTCTTGTACTACAACATAATAAAATTTCGTGGAAAATGATGGAAATATGAGGGGTTAAAGTTCTATTATACGGAGACCCTAGATCTGTGAAGTTTTCATTGACTTCTTGCTGGATTCTTGTTTGCATGTTGATTTTTGTTGAAGATTTGACTTCGATGTCTTCATGAAAGTTGAAGGTAACACATTAAACTACAACATACTCAAATGTGAAGCGAAAATAACAAGTATAACTTGGTGAATCGGTTAGATCTTGGAAACAATGGTTCTGGTGAAATATTCCGAGACACCCGAGACTTTGTGGACATAAATGGTGACCCTACTTTGGTTATTTGACCTATATCTCTTCATGAAACTTGTAAAGGACACCTTGCTACATAACATACTCAAATTTCAGAGGAAACGAAAGAGAATAGATGGGTGAGATCTAAAACTTTCGGAGATGTGTGTTCTGGACGTCGCGGTAGTGGTTCCAGAAGCTTCGTAGGGTTGTATAAATTAATATAAAAATAATTTGGCTTAGAGTTCTTCATGAAAAATGCACGAAAATGTGTTGGCTATCACCCTGTAAAATTTCGTAATTTTTGAAGGCCATATGAGTATTTTAATCGAATTTATTTGGAAACTGTGCAAGTCTGGCCATTATCCGAATATAAGGTGCTATTTTGTGGAAATTGTGAAATTATGAGAAATTCAATTTGGCCACGAATTTTGTATGAAATTGTGATTCTATTTGTTTGTTTGATGATTGTTTGAATATCATGATTTTGGGAAAATCATAGATATTAAATTTAATATTTATGGAAATAAATAATAATATAATAATAAAATAATAATAAAATAATAAAATAATGATATAATAAAAAGGAATTATTTTATTGGCCATGAACTTCATTGAATTGTTATGCATTGTTGTATAACAATGGTGTATGTATGATCATGAATTGTGATGCATGTGTGAATCATATGCCATGTAATAAAAAGATTAAAAATGATGATGGAAGTGGAAAACGATATGTGAGTAAGAGGTTGTGGTGGAGGATGATGTCTGGTGGCCTGGTGGCGTAATTCCAGAGTTTCCCTAGGAGATTCAGGATGCCCGGAATGTGGGGGGCCAGAAGTCCGGTTGTATCTTGGATACAATGCCCGGAGATTCCTCGCGACACCAGGATTGGGGTGCGGGATGCCCGGCTAGAAGGATAAAGGCCGGAAGTCCGGTTGTATCTTAGATACATGCCCGGAGGTTCCTCGTGATGCTAGATGAGATGCGAGATGCCTGGAATGTGGGGGGCCAGATGCCCGGTTGTATCTTGGATACATGCCCGGAGGTCTTTCTCGCATGAGATGCGAGTGTAAAATGTGAGATAAAATTGATGAATCGAGGAAGGGTGATGTGGTGATCAAATTTAAAGATAAAGATGAAAATTAACTCATAGCATGATATGGTATGATATGCATGATGATATGCATGATGATGGTGATGATACGTGATGTGATATGCATGATGATATGCATGATGATGGTAATGATATGTGATGTGAAATAACGATGATCACCCATGATAATATGATATGCATGATGATGATGATGATGATGATGATGATGATGATGATGATGATGATGATGATGATGATATGCATGATGATATGCAAGATGATGATGATGACGATATGCATGATGATATGCATGATGATCATGATTTGATATGCATGATGATATACATGATAATGATGATGATATGACATGCATGATGATATGCATGGTGATGATAATGATGATGATATATGATATGACATGTGTAATGTGATGATGTCATGATGATGATGACATAAACTGTTATAATGATGCAAGATAGTATTACGCATGGCTTCAAGGTAAGTAATGCTTGCAATGCATGTATGACTTGTATGATGCATTGAGTGGTTATTGGATTCCTTTATCTGCTGAGTGGTTGTACTCACCCCTTTTGGGGACCCACATTTCATATTAGTAGATAGTTTGAACGGTTGGATATAACCGTGAGGAGGAGGATAGCAAGGGAAGGAGCTTTTGGACGCTGACACTGATCGATGGACTTTAAGTGTATGACTATTGGAGGAAATGTCGGTCATCTTTTGGAGTGTAGCCAAATATAGAAGACTATATCATTTTGATGTACCGATGAACAATGTCCATCCGGTTTAAGTAAATAAAGGTGTACGGCTTTTACTTATAAATATTTAGTAGGTGTGCATCGTTTCTGTATATAGAGAAGGGAGTTAATGGATGTGCTTCTGCTATATGAATTGCACAAGGGACTGATTAAAGAAAAAAAATATATATATGTAAACCCCCAGGTTGTATGGACCCGCTGCAATTAAAATGGTATCAGCGTAACATGTTAATAGGGAAAGTGAAAGGTAGAGTGAACTGTGGCAACCCTAATGGATCGGGGGCCATCGAGGGGTGCCACAAAAGTTTTGAAAGCTAATCGCAAAACCTGCCCGTTTTCATTCCTAAACGAGCTTTTTCAAAATGCCCAATCTTTTAAAAAGAATAGGATCTTCCTGTTAGCTTTCTTCGGGTTCGTGTTATTCCCACATTGTAGGAACGCTTTTAACCTTTCCATGGCATGGGTAGTTCGTGAGGTATGTATGGAAAAGGGCTTTGTTAACGCTGTCCTGACTGAAACTTTTCTTTCCCTTACTCGTTTTAAAGAAAACAAAAACAAAACTTTTCATGCTCCTCTTGAACTCTTGCAAATTTGGTTCTTCTCTCACGTTAAAGGGTTTGGTAGCTTAATGACCGTGAACGACATATCTGACTCTAGCCACCCTATCCTGAAGTTTAAGGATAAGATGTTCGCCCCCGATTATCATTATTCTTAGTGGTTAGCTTTCATGACCAACCTTAGACCCGAAGATTTCCAATGGCATGCCAAATGGCTCCGAGTTCGAGAGGCGCGTTTCGTGTGTGGGCTTACTAGGCCCGCTCCTTTGTTAGGAATTACCGGAGTCATTGAGTATTACCCGACCCGGGTCGCCCGCCAGTTCCAAGAGGTTCAACAACTTCCACCGACGATTCAAGAAGACCCGCTTAGAATAGACTTCCCTGATGGATGCCAAGATCACAAAAACTTCGTCGTGTTAATCAAGTCGATGTGGGATATGTGCCACCCCTGGAAGCTGATATGGCCTGAAGAGGAGTTGGAAGGGCAAGAGAAGACCTACTATGCCTCGATGGAATACATCATTAGGTATAAAATCCCAAAGAGCATATGCCCAAAAATTCCCGACGTGCCATTAAAGACCACCCACCGAGCCGAGATCAAGCATCTCAAAAGGAAGCTCAAAGAAGCCGATGAGCGTGTCTCGAAGTTGACCCGAGTTAGTGAGGCTGTCACAAGCAGGAGCTGTCCTTGTTAGTTAGATTGAGTCAAGTGCGATATGTGATAGGCCCACACCCACATATGTTTCAATGTTAAAGAATTTGTCTTGTGTCGCAATATCGGGAGATAAGAGTCATGATTAGCTTCGTTGTTTAATGGTTCTTCCTCATGTTTTCTCCTGCGTTATGTAGCAACCTTGCTTTCAATGAAACGAACGAATTAGGGCAATTAGATCTTTGTTGTGGATCGACCGCCTAATCATTACTCCATGCTTATATGTGCTTATCTATCCTTGTCCAAGTACTAGCCGATCAATTGTCTTTTACTGATTGTCGACACGGCCAAGCAGAGATCCTCAATTCGCACATGTGCGAAAGTCAGAATAGAGAATGAGGACACCAACGTACGCATGGCGAAGATGGAGGACCAGCTGGCCCAACTTACCACAATGATGCTTGAAATAAGCTAGAAGCTCAAGGAGCCCCTTATTGTAGCTGTCACGGGAACATCTACTCTAGTGTCGACGGAAGGCACACACATTGTTGATCCCCCCGGGAAAGAAACTGCCGAGGAGGTTCTATCATGCCAATCATCGTCAATTTGGATCCTTCTCTGAAGGAAAACCCAACACCCCGCCTAAGTGAAGATAGTGAAAAACGTTTGGCAAAGATGGAGGAGCGACTGTGTGCCTTGCAAAGTTATGAGCTGAAATGAGCTGATAGGCTGTCTCCATACACCAAGACGAACTTCCCTGAGAACTTCTAAGAGCCTGAGTTCACAAGAAAATATGACAAAACGGGATGTCTTAAGACCCATCTTAGATATTACATGAGGAAAATGGCTCGCTACACTGACAACGTGCCATTTCTCATACACACATTTCAAGATAGCTTGGAAGGCATTGCCCTAAAGTGGTTCATTGCACTAGACATTGAAGAACTCACTAGTCGGGAAGATTTAACCAATGAGTTCTTGCAACAATACCAGTTTTATACCGAGCTCACCCCCACGAGGGAAGAGTTGACCCGGATTGAGAAGAAAAGAAACAAGTCATTTAAGGCCTTTGCGCAAAGGTGGAGGACCATGGCCTCACAAGTGAAGCCGGCCTTGAATGAGAGGGAGATGAAACAACTGTTCCTCAAGACATTGCCCCATGAATACTTCCGAGGGTTAGTGTTCTCGGGTTGCCAAACATTTTCTCAACTAGTTGAGGTAGGTGAAGGAGTCAAATGGGCAATGGTTGAGAGAAAGAGTGGTCTAAGCTATTGCCCATGCTCCTCGAAAAGAGGATGGTCGCGAACGAAGTACCAAGAGACAATCCCTCGAGGTTTGTCGAGTTCGATATGAACAAGACCTACGAATACCACATGGGAGAAATGGGGCATGATGTAGATGATTGCAACGTGCTAAGATATAAAGTTCAATAGCTTCTAGACAAAAAAAATCTTGACTTTCAAGGAGGCCCAACCTAACGTGCAACAGAACCCTCTACCAAATCATGCAGGGGGAGTGAACTCAATTTCCGAGGAGACGTGAGCGAGTCAATAGCCTCTAGTGGTGGATGCTTCTAGGTTGTACGATTCCTTAGTGCTGGCGGGATACTACGAAGGTCAGGATGATGTGACTCCAGAAGAGAAGTTGAACCGTGTCTACAGGATGGTAGCCATGGGGGTAATCCGACGCAGAAAAGAAGGGGAGGGGGTCATGCCCATGATAATGCCATCATCATTCTGCTCTTCTTTTTGCAAGTTTGCTTGTATATCTCGGACAAAGAATGTTATGCCTAGAATTTCGAAGACTCCAGCTTTGTACGAGGAAAGGGTGATAGCTATGATAACCCCAATGGTGATTGAACTATCTGATGAGGAGTCCGCTGATGATATTAAGATGGAAATCACTGAACCCATGGTGATCGACCTTATGGTCGAGGAGATGTCGGCAATTGAAGTCACGGGAGGGAACGCAACGCCAGTCACAATAGAATTGCCACCCTAAGAGAAAGATGGAGTGATAGTGTTGGAGAATCCTCCCAAATTTGATCCCAAAGCTGTACCTTGGGACTATGGAACAACTAAGGTAGACGCTGTCACACGATCAGGACGTTGTTACGCCCCTGATAGAGGAGTAGAAAAGAAGATCGTGACCGAGGAGGAGGCAAAGTAATTCTTGGCCGTAGTAAAGTCCAGTGAGTTCAATGTAGTGGATCAATTGCGGAAGCTACCGGCTCAAATCTCCCTCTTAGAATTATTCAAATCTTCCGAGAAACACAGGGACATTTTGCTTAAAGTCCAATTGAAAAAGTTTGTTGGGGCCATTCTACTGAAAGACCAAATCTCCTTTACTGATGAAGATCTCCCCCCTGAGGGGCCTAATTATACTAAAGCGCTACACATTTTGGTGAAGCACGAGAACACTCTTGTTTGTAAAGTGTTGATCGATAATGGTTCAGCGCTCAATATATGCCCGTTGGCTATGCTCCACCGTCTCGGCATTGATCTTGGAAGAATCCATACTGGCAAGTCAACTATGCGGGCTTTTGACGGGATGAAGAAGAAGGTGATAGGGGAAATTGAACTTGAGTTGCTGATTGGCCCTGTACTTTTCCAAGTCCCGTTCTAAGTAGTAGATATACCAAGCGCTTTTTATTTTCTACTAGGGAGGTCATGGATCCACACTGCAGGTGCTGTTGCCTCTAGCCTTCATCAGAAAGTACGATTTGTGGTGGACAACAGGCTTGTCACAGTCCATAGAGAGTCTGACTTCAAGATCTACCACGAGACGGCCATCCCTTACGTGGAGCCCGAATGTACCGATGAATCCAGCTTTCAAACGTTAGAGTTGGTGTCCATAATTCATGTGCCTGTGGGTTCTTTCACAAAGGCTCCTGAATTATCTAGGCCAGCTATAGCTGCGAGAAGGATCATGCTGGCAAGCGGATATAATCCTGGGGAGGGTCTTGGATCGCGTGGCCAGGGTGTGTGAAAATCCATTGAAGCTCGTAAAAACTTCAAAAGAAGAGGCTTAGGATATGTTGAGAAGCGGGGAAGCCATAACAACTGAGGAGGTCGTGGAAGGCATAGAGGCCGAGGTGTCCGAGGAGGTCGAGACGGGTACAGAGACCAGACTGAATGCGTCACCCAGACTAAAGAGGACGAGGGCTATCAAAGCCCGTTTTCCCCATTGCTAGAAGAGACGTTTCCAGGACCCCCAAGGATGTTGTTTGAGGAAGAGGATGATAACTATGGTGTGATCGAGCTATTCAAGGAAAACGTCATATGCACCATCCTGGCATGCGAGGAAGCCGAGTCCTCTGAAGTCGTGGCTGTCCCTCCAGAGTAAGGCGGTTCTTATCTAGCCTAGTCTTTTGTTTTATGTCTTTTCCCCTGCGTGGGATCTTGTAGTTTTTCTTTCTTTGTTTCATGTTTATGTCATTTGTAACGTAAACTTTGGTCAACCCCGATCTTGAGCCATTGGTCGAGGGTGGTGTGTGTTAAAATACGACCTTATCTTTCTCCATTCAATAAAATAGACATGTTTTATTAAAGACGCGTGGAAGCACATCAAACTAGCCCTATGATGGTCACTGAGGCTTAAGCCTCCACATGCTCCCTTATTTAACTATTTTGCAAGAACAAGGAAATCTGAGGATATGAGGACAGGTTCTTGAAATTTTTACAAAAATACTTCAAAAACTTTTGAAAATGACATGCATCGTCTTTGTTGTTAACATTACTCTAACTCATCTCATTGCATCTCAGGCATTACATTATGCATAATCATGATAAGGACGCATGTGACTCAGATGTGCATGAAGAAAGTCCCTTAGGTTTGGTTGACACCGACGACGACAATCAGAAGGGGATTGAGCGCGAATGGAATCGACACGAAGAATTGAAGCCGTTGATTGAAGAACGAACAATCACCATAAATCTAGGTGATGTAGAGGATGTTAAAGAAGTAAAAATCGTGGCATGTCTCTTAGAGTCAAAAGCGAAAATGATGACTAATCTTCTGAAAGAGTATCGAGATGTGTTCGCCTAGACATATGCCGACATGCCGGGATTGGATCCTGAAATTGTGGAACATGCTTTACCAATGGATCCCAATGTGCCACCCAAGAAGTAAAGACTCAAGAGAACTAAACCAGAGTTGTCTAAGAAGATTGAAGAAGAAGTGATGAAACTACTGAAAGTAGACTTTATCAAAGTGACTCGTTATCTTGATTGGGTAGCAAATATTGTGTCTGTAATGAAGAAAGATGGGCGAATCAGGGTGTGTGTTGACTATCGCAACTTGAATTGAGCAAGTCCCAAGGATGACTTTCCGCTCCCACATATCGATGTCTTAGTTGATAGTACGGCGGGATTTGAGTTATCCTCCTAATGGATGGCTTTTCCGGATATAACCAAATCCGTATGAAGGAGAAAGATAGGAGCAAAACATCATTCATAACTCCTTGGGGAATTTTCTGCTACAAAGTGATGCCTTTCGGTCTAAAGAATGCTGGGGCAATGTATCAGAGGGCCATGGTCACGTTATTCCATGACATGATGCACAAGGAAATCAAAGTATACGTCGACGACATGATTGCGAAATTGAGACATGGTGAAGATCATGTTAAAGTCTTGCGAAGGTTGTTCGAACGTCTTCGGAAGTTCAAGTTGTGCCTCAATCTTGCGAAATGCATTTTTGGAGTGAAATTTGGGAAGCTATTAGGATTCATGGTTAGTAGTAGGAGCATAAAGATTGATTCGTCGAAGGTTAAAGCCATTTGCGATTTACAACCCCCGACTACCACTAAAGAAGTCCGCAGCCTGATGGGACGACTTAATTATGTGGCGAGGTTCATTTGTCAGTTGTCTAAAACAGCGAAGCCATTCTTCAAGCTCCTGAAAAAGAATGCAAAGATTAAGTGGAATGCTGAGTGCCAGGGTGCATTTTTGAAGATAAAACATTATCTCACTCATTCACTAGTCTTAGTGCCCCCATTCTCTAAAATTCTCCTGATTTTGTACTTAACCATACATGACGAGTCATTGGGAGCTATGCTAGCCCAAAAAAGACCAAATGACGGGAGAGAATGCAAAATATACTACTTGAGCAAGAAGTTCACTGTTTCCGAGATGAACTATACGGAAGTTGAGAGAACTTGCATGGCCTTAATTTGGGTTTTGCATAGGCTGCGACAGTACACACTTCATCACCAAATCTTGTTAGTAACCGAAAATGATCCTATCAGGTATCTCCTAGAGAAGCCGGCTTTGGTTGGCAAGTTGGCCAAGTGGCAAATCTTAATTTCTGAGTTTGATGTTCAGAGCCTGGGAAAGAAGTCTGTTAAAGGTCGAGCAGTAGCAGATATGTTGGCAGAAAATTCCGAGAAGTCCAAAGCATCTGATGAGGATAGTGATGCAGAAGAGCGAATTTTACTTGTATCAAACGACAAATGGATGATGTACTTTGATGGTGCCGTTAACTTAGCCATGTTAGGTACTGGGGCAGTTCTTATCTTCCCAGATGGATAGCATTTCCTCGTTGCTGCTAAATTGACGTTCCCTTGCATGAACAACACCGCTGAATACGAAGCATGCATTCTCACCCTCCAAGCCGTCGTTGATATGAAAATTCGGAAGCTGCAAGTTTATAGTGATTCAGCCCTTCTTACAAACTGAAGGCAAATGGCAAACATAGGATTCTAAATTAATTCCGTATCATGAGTTCCTGGGGGAGTTGAAGGAAGAATTTCAAGAAATATCATTCGAATACTTACCAAGGTCTCAAAATCAGTTCGCTAATGCCCTAGCTACCTTGTCTTCAATGTTGCAAGTAGCTGGAGGCTTGGACATTGAACCGTTGAGAATTGAAATCTTTAGGCGCTCGGCTTATTGTATGACGGTTGAGGAGGAACCTAATGGACAACCTTGGTATCACGACATCTTGAAGTATCTACAGAAGGGTGAATTCCCCGAAGGAAGTGAAGCAATAGACAAAAAGCATTTGATAAAGCTAGTATCAAAATTCTTCACCAGTGGAGATGTCCTTTACAAAAGGTCATTCAACTCGACATTGCTAAGGTGTGTTGATGCTAAAGAAGCCGATCGTTTGATGAAAGAGATACATGAAGCGGAGTGTGGCCCCCGTATGAATGGACACTTCTTGGTGAGAAAGATCATGCGACTCGGTTATTATTGGTTGACCATGGAGTCTGACTGCATTCAGCACGTACGACGGTGTCACCAGTGCCAGATTTATGGAGACAGGATAAACACCCCTCCAATTGAACTTCACAAAATATCTCAACCCTGGCCATTTTCAATGTGGGGAATTGATGTGATCGGGCCCATTAACCCTAAGGCTTCAAATGGGCATCAATTTATCTTAGTGGCGATAGACTATTTTACCAAGTGAATCGAGGCCAACTCGTATGTTAATGTTACTGCCAAGAATGTGGCCAAGTTCATTCGTCATGACATTGTCACTCGTTATGGGGTGCCAGAGGCAATTATTACCAACAATTGCACTAATTTGAACAACAAAGTCATTGATGGTTTGTTTAGTGAGTTTCGAATTAAGCATTTGAACTCATCATCATACCGTTCTCAGATGAATGGAGCAGTGGAGGTGATGAATAAAAACATAAAGAAAATCTTGTCAAAGACTGCTGAAAATTATCGTGATTGGCATTGCGCACCTTGGCCGCATCTCGCTGAGCCACCACGCGCCTCGTCCGCGTCTCCACTCGTCACCATCGTTGACGCCACTAGTTCCTACCTTACAGCATCTGCCGCTGCATTGCCACCGCCGTCGATGCTACCGTCCGCCGCCGCCGTCGCCAACGCCACCAAGAAACCCTAGATTTTCAGCCAAAAATCAGGTCGGACGTGGGTCACGAACCGGGTAGGGTTTTTGAGCTATTTGGGCCGATTTTAGGTTTGGGCTATTTTGCTTGTGGACTTGTGGGCTTTATTTTTTTAAAAAAAAAGTTAGAGAGGACTGGGCCTACGAGGGGGATTTTCTTATGCGAAAGGGGACCGGCCCGTCAATTTGAGAGATGGCCCAACCAGAGGTGGCCAGGCCTAGTTTCTTTTTGGAGCGGGCCCCAGCCGGACCGAACTCTCCAACCGGACTCGACCCAGTTCGCGCCCCTTTTTTAGAAAGGATTAAATTAAAAATTATTTTAAAAAATTAAAAATTAAAGAAAAAAATATTTTAAAAAAATTTTAAAAAATTCGAAAATCCAAAAATGATGGGTTTTAGTTAAGAATTGCCATGTATTTCCTTTTTAGTGTAATTAGGCCTTTATTTACTCGTATATTGATTATATTGCATGTTTAGTTTGTATATTTTATTATGTTTAATTGCATGTGTTTAATTTTACTGCAATTAAAACCTTGATAGCTATGATTATTACTTTATTAATTGCGTACCTGCATAATCACCTCACATGTTAGTGGATAGGTATAAAATCAATCCAAATTACTAACAAAAAATCATTTTGTTAAAATGAACAAGATTAGGTACCGAAAGGGCATTAATTGATCAATTAGTATAATCAAGCCCCCAACCCTAGATTATCTAGTTACGTAGGAAGCGAGGTATATTCCCATATTTCGCTTGGTTTCTAGCCGACCCCAATAAACTAGTGGCGACTCCTTTTTTGCAAAATTCATAGGAAATATCCAAATGTCACGCGGGGTATGGGCTTGGGAGAGCTCACGCCTAATCATGGGCCTTAGGCCCATCCTTAGGCAATACCCCTAAACCTGTTTCCTCCCCTCGAGGGTAGGTCGCGACAGGATGAATATTAAAAGCCAGCATTGACATTGAAGGAGGAAGTTCCATAAGAGGACTAGTCGATCACCCTTTCAACTTAGAAAAAAATGAATGAAATCGAACAAAATTATCATGAACTTCACCTAAATATTAGCTGGAAAAACTTATATTTCATCGCCTTAAAAGCACAGGACTCATGGCTAAGGAATTTCAACAAGCTAAAGATCTTTTGTTTGTGTGTAGGTACCCAGTGTTTTACCTTCAATTCTTACTTACAGGAATTGCCAGTGAGACTCTCCCAGCGATAACATAAATTAAGTGCTAGTCTGGACTGAGCAAAGGAAATAAAGATTGACTAGCTTAAACATGATGGATAGAACCAGTTGAGCTTAGTGGATAATATATATATATATATATATATATATATATATATATTGCCCTATTTATGTTTGGCCTCACGGCATAGGCGGCCAAGGTCCGCCAAGCCGCAGGTGCAAATAAGCAGGCCGGCACAAGCTATTTACTGATTTAGCACACAGAGCTAGACCCGCCCAGACCGCATTAGGTTTTTTGAGAAAACTTTTTTAGCTATTTTAAATCATCGGGCAAGCCTTTGCAAGAGTTTTTATGCCTAATTCCTATATCATCCCGCTCGTTGGTCAAGCCTTCTAACTAGTGGGCTGAATATCTAATGGCGATGGTCATACTTATTGCATTATCACTTTGTAAATCAATTCTATTCATTTCAGCCTCAGTACCTCTGACATTACTCCTGATACAATTTCGATCAAGTAACATATTATCCATCGTTCATCCATTCAATTCCGTGTTCTTCTTATTGAGCTTCCTCCAGCATTCATCTGTAATTTCAACTTTTCTTCTTAGAAATTAATATCTTCTCCAATTAAATGCTTCATTTAATTAAGTTGGCTTATATAAAGCCACAAAGCTAGTTTAGGTACAAAACTAGTTTAGGTTCAGACGTCAAAACTTACTACACAAATTGTGCTCAGGCTATGACTTCTGGTCGCCAGAGAGAAGATGGAGCGCCGGCAAAGTTCTGCACCGAAGGCACCTCATTGCTCCCAGATCACTCTCTAAAGGAAGGAGATGTCTACGTCTTTGAGCTTGTTAGAATTGATAATATTGAACTCAAATTCTCCATGTCAAGACGTAGGCGTAAACTATTTTGGTATACCTACAGAAAAATCTCTGCTTCTTCTATGTTTTGTTTAGTTAATCAGATCAAAGAAAGCGAAACTTTCTGCTGCAAGCAATTGAATGGTGATGTATTTCCTGATGTTTATTGTGTCCTTTGTTCAACAAAGTATAAATCGTACTCATGCAGAGCATGGGATCGATAAAATAAAACGTCAAAGGCAATCCTTATCTGTTGTCCATATGAAGAGTTGATCTATAACAGAGACTTGTAAGTATATTCCTTCCAAGTACTATCTGTCACAATTGAGGTCGTCCCAGAAAAAGAAAGAAAGAATGTCCAGCACCAACTCTGTTTTCATGAAATATGCAATGGTCTCTGGAGATCAATACATATAGATTCAAGGAAAGGTGAGTAAAGGATAAATCTTGCCGTGCATCAATGACATGAAAGGAAGTTCCTATAAGGGGCTAGTTTTCCTCCTTTTCGCCCTACAAAATGGATGAATAACATCAATAGAACAATAATGAGCCTTACAATAATTATAAAACTGAATAGCCATAAAATTTCCATAACTCATGATCAGCTGGTATCTCAATGCTCTTGACCAAAGTACTTTGAAAAATAAAGTAATAGCACCGTCTGTCAGTGAACTTGCTTGCGTCCCCAAGGATAAATCATTAGCAGTCAAAATATCCAGCGGTTTCTAAGAGTCGGACACAGCCAGATCAGAAGAAGCGGCACTGCTTGGCTTGCCGTTTGTTCTGATGAGATTGCTGAAGCGCCTGTCGACTTCCACGCCATAGACGTGCCCCATCTTGGAGCGTTTCATCTCCAAGCATCTCTCGTTCTCCTTTGTTATGGGAGTTACCTGAGGGACTCGACGGGCTGTTCATCATCAGCGTCATTGTTCTGACTCCCAGGTCAATCAGCATCTGCCGTATAAGTCAATATGTCAAGCACTAATACGAAGACATCAAATGCTATGAAAAGTTTGGAGTGATTCTTTATACTAATTAGATCTGACCTTTTTAAGATTAGGATTTGAAGCTCCGGTTTAGTCGCCCGCTTCCTCTGGCAGTCCTACAAATTATGTACAATATCTGAAATAGTCACTGAAATTCAACTACCTTCAATTTCAGATTAACCATATTAGTTTACAGATCCTTCTCGATTCTATAGAGCATAGTGACAATGACTATGAATCAACCTCATTCAGAAGCCAAATTATGCATGAACTCTAACATCAGTAGAATTATTGACTCGAGGAAGAGAGACCTGAGCACCAATTCCGCACACGTGGACACTGCATCTTCTAAAATTCCGGGTACGTGTGTGCCGCATTCTCAACCTCTTAGCATATTGCGTCCTTATTCGACAAAGTATAAATCGAACTCATGTGAAGCATGGGATCGATAAAATTAAAGGTCAAAGGGAATTCTCATCCATTGCCATTATAAGATCACTACAATCTGGAACTCACTTCCAACAATGACGTAGAAATTAATGGACGAACAATTGAAATGCGAATGCAGAAAAGCATACGAACCTTTCCTTAGGGGATGTCCCAAACCGCTTCTGGAGTAGAATCAGATCCAGCTCTGGGTTGATCCAAGTCAAATCCATCATCTTCAATGAGGAAGAAGGGTGGGCCTGAAGCAGCAAATTGGACGATTTCGATTTGCGGCAGACTCCGCATGAAACAAGGCCGCTTTTTTACCCATGATGATTTCGAGTTATAATTTGGGGCTTTTTTTTTCTTTTTCCGTGGGCAAAAGTCCTAAATTTCAAAAGGATCGGGCACTGTAATTGTCAATTTGTGGGGAAATTCGAAGAGGCGAGGCTTCCTAACTAAATTTATGCACGTTGTCAATCTTAATTCATGGAGAGATCATGTGTGATTTTGAAATTTCATTTTCTTTAATTTAAGTGCCCATCAGATTATCAATTTTAACATCATCCTTTTTTCTTTTTCTTTCTTTTTTAATACTAATTGGGTGTGTATCGAAAGAAGATAACTATTATTTATAAATCAAGAGGTTGCGATTAGGGGTGTCTCATTTAACTGAACCGTCTAGGTGTGCAACAAATTCAAACGGAATTGCGACTCGAACTGAGTTCATTTCTGATTAGTTTAGTTTTTCAGTTTTCTTTTTTGAAATATTAAAAGAGATTTAGGGGAAAATGAGAGATATTGTGTGAATTTTATATTGAGAAGAGATTGTGTGAATTTTATATTAAGAAAAGATTGTGTGAAATGTTAACCATCTCCGATTCACCCAAACTATGTAGAAAATTCATAAAAATTTGGTTTAGTTCAAGTTTCGCATTGGTTTTCCGGTTTGGTTTTGACACCCCTAATCATGATAGAGATGATTAGTGTGTTAGTAACCCATGAAGCATTGTGTATGCTATCGTAGAGTCAAGAGCACAATATTAGTGGCATTTAGGCATCGAATTGCCAGGTTGGGATTGAGTACTTCAAATTTTTATGCTAGAAATTACTAACATAAATGGACATCTTGTTTGCCTTTTTCTCTAGGGTTTGCTTGTATTTATTATTTTTCTCATCATAAGTTGGTTTGCAGAGCTTCTACTTGAGAGAGTGTTACTTGCAAATTCGTGAAGAGATATGTTCAAAAGAACTGAGGCATTGCAACTTTTATGTAGTTAGACGGATTGTGGCTAGGGCAGCTCAGGACTATCAACACAGTTGGCCCGCGTTCGCGATAGAAGGTTGTTTGCATCAAGTGTCTGCATGCGTTGAGCTCTCACCGGTAGGGATGATCTTGTGTTTAAAGCCCCGATCTTCAGCAATATTGGTAACCTTGCGGACGTGTCCCTAACTCTGATACACATGAAACAATAATTTGCATGTGATAATTGTCATTTTGGGACCCAAGGTCGACCCTTCTTTGAAAAGGAGTAGCAGAGAAAGCTTCTCCTGTGAGCGCGAGAGCGTGAGCGAAATCAGGAGATAGGGCTTTGCTTTTGAGTAGATGAGGGCCTGCCAGCAAGTCCAAATTGAAAATTGATAGATCGATTAGAGTTTCGATTTGGGGCCTCTTCCGTGGACGAATTCCTTAAATTCGAAGTGCTCGGGCCTACATTGTTAATTTGTGATGGAAATTAAAAGGGATCAGGAGCATGCGGAGCATGGGATCAATAAAATAAAAGGTCAAAAGCAATCATTATCTGTTGCCCATATGGAGAGTTGATCCATAGCAGAGACTTTTTAAGTATATTCCTTCATGTAGTATCTGTCACAGTCGAGGTGGTCACAGAAGAGGAAAGAAAGAATGTCCTGCATAGACTCTGCTTTTATGAAATATGGGGAGGTCTCTGGAGATCAATACACATAGATTCACGGAAAGTGAATTAAGCATAATTCTTGCCATCCATCAATAACACAAAAGGAAGTTTCAATAAGAGGGCTAGTCTTTCACCTTTTCACCTTCCAAAATAGATGGACATCAATAGAACAATAATCAGCAGGTATCCCAATGCTATTGACCTTAGTGCTTTAAAAAATAAAGCAATAGCACCTTATGTCAGTGAACTTGCTTGCATCCCCACGAATAAATCATTAGCAGCAGACTATACTGCAGTTTCTATGAGTCAGACATAGCCGGATCAGGAGAAACAGTTCTGCTCGGCTTGCTGTTAGTGGAGTTACTAGAGGGAGTCATAACCTTTAAGCCCCACGTACTTAGATGGGTTGTTCGTCATCAGCTTCATCATCCTAACTCTTAGGTCACGCAACGCTTGCCGTATTAGCCAATATGTTAAGCACTAAAACAAATGCGTCAAATACCTTGAAAAGTTTGATAATGGAGTGATTCTATAAACTAATTAGATCTTGTCCTTTTCAAATGAGGATTTGAAGCTCTGCTTTAGTCACCAGCTTCCTCCTACTGATGATATACAACCTCCGCAACAGTTACTGAAATTCAACTACCTTCAATTTCAGATTAATGATACCAGTTTACTAATCCTTCCCAATTCCATTAAGCATAATGACAATGGCCATGACTGGGAAGCCTTATGTAGGACCTCCCACATTAGCATGGTTTCTGACTTAAGGAAGAAATACCGAAGCACCAATTCCATACTCTCTAGGGACAATGGCCAATCCGAGCTCCACATTGATTCTGTGGTGTCACACTTATCGTCCTGCAGGTTACAGGCACATAGTTTGTATCCCAAACCTATGCCTCTTCCTTCGTCCCCTTGGAGGTACACCAGCGGGCCCCTACCAGCCGCTTCTATCTGCTGCGGCGCAAGTGCAAGCTGGTTGCGTAACACCAAGAAGTTTTTGTTCAGCATACCAAGCGCAAGAATCGTCCTTGTTTTAGGGCATTGTTCGTTGTTTGGCTGGTTAGTATCACAATCTATTCAGCCTCGAGAACCAGAATCAGATCCTTCTTAGAACCTAAAAAGCTGACAATAATTGTTTTATCCACTCAGCTAACCACAAAGTCATGTTCTCGATTGCACTTTTCCCATCGAATCGCTACACAAGATTGAAGAAAAGAGAGCAAAAGGAGCAAATGCTTTAGGGCAGCTTAGTCTCTACCAAAGATCGAGTCCATCCATATATCTAATCGCTTTCACCAATTTCTCTTCTTCCAAGCATTGGTCCAAGGATGACTTGCCATCGCCAGAGAGAAGATCGACGTCACCGGCTTAGCTTTGCGCCAGAGACGCCTCATCAAGATCATCTAGTGTCACACACTCCTACATAATCACAAAGCACTCCTGTTTTCTGCACCTATTGTGGATTTCACCAAACGTTCTTGTTGTTCAGTGGATCAGATCCTTAAAATTACTGTCTCATTCTTTATCCACAGGGAACGTCAGAAAAGCTCTTGAGAAGGTATTGTAAGAATCTAGCAAAAAGGGTGCTTCCGAGGGTTCCAAATGGTGGGATTTGGCCAGTGGGGAATTGGAAGCATGGGATGACATGGTTTGGTTATGAAAGGGTTAGAGCAAATTTGTAGAGCATTACTCCGTTTGTGACGGCCACTTTTTGGTCTTCAAATATGAAGGCGACTCGTTTTTCCATGTACTCATACTCTATGAAAGCGCATCTGAAATAGAATATCTGTTGTCGAATGCCAGTGGTGGAAAATTAGCCTCAAAATTAAAGATAGTAAATTCATCTTGCCTAAAATGGAAGTTCTTGATGATGACGATTTTTGCACGAGCGTACACTTTAAAATACATTATCATCAAGTTTGATTGGTGCAACTAAGACTACGTTTTACATGGTTTCCTCGGATAGACTAGTCTAAGATGACAAGAGCCTTTGACGTCAACTATTTATATATCAAAGTCACCACTATCAAAAAAAAACTTGCAAAACCAGTATGCTTACGTATTTGTTATTGAGTATCGCATAACTGTCTGTTGCATCATTTACACACGTTCTGTTATGTTTTTTCTTCTTTTTGATGGTAGTACATCTCAAGTTCAATAATCGCTGAACCATTCAATTCTTTTAAAAGGGGCATACGTCAACGTAAGAAAATGACCAAGTTTTAATTATTATTGACAAATAACAAACCGTCGATCAACAGTTTGGTCAAAACAATCGACAACTCTATAATATAATCATCAACACTGAACATTAGTTGTCTATGAGAACCTTCACCATTCGTTGAAATCAGCAATAGTCTTTGCAACTTTTACTAAGTGTCGGAACTTGAAGGCGATAATGATGAATTGACACTAGAACATAATTGCTAGATAGTTATTTTATAACTTCTTATAGATAATTGTTGCTTACTTTAGGAGATTGAGGTATAATTTCTTGTAACTGCAAATAAGATTTGTTTATTCAAATTCAATAATCATTGTGTAAATGTCTGTAAGATAGAAATAAATACCACAAATATATTTGTTGTAAACCCCCCTCACTCAATCGCAGAAATCAACTCTTTTTTTTTTTTTTTATATCTTCACTTTCCCGCAATTTAAATTTCCTTACATTTACATGGCTAAAGCCATGATTGCCTCTGGTCTCTGTACCTTTAAATTTCTTGTCAATTATTTTCTATCCGAAATCAATAAAGGACTTATTGATACCTAAATTTTTGCTAAATATTTAAGATTAAATCGCATAGAAAATTAAAGACCAATGTAGCCCTTACAAAAAGGATTTTTACATCACATGGATACTAATATTATTTGCATTAATTAAGTTTTTTTTTTCATTTTTTTCCCTTATTTGACTGCATTTCGGATAAATAAATATTTTAATTTAAAAAATTAAAAAAATTAGATATTTTAAAAAAAAAAGAAAGAAAGAAAGAAAGAAAGAAAGAAAGAAGAAGAGGAGGGGGCTCGGGGCTGGGCTGTCCCCCCAGCCCCCTTCTCTTTGCTTCCCCCCTTGAGTGGGCCCAGGGCCCATCTCGCCCCTAGCCCGCTCCATCCTCCGCGGCCCGGCCCTCTCTCTTCTCCTCCTTCCTTCCTTCCTTCCTTCCTCCCTCCCTCCTCTGCAACTCACGCACGCGCGAAGGACAGGAGCAGCGCGGAGGCCGCCCAGAAACCCCGACGGATGGGACGCGAATTCAATGCGCTGAGGAGCTCGACGCGGTAGGCCTGGCCAAGGTAGAGAAGTCTGCAAGGAGAAGACGGGATGGGACGCTGGTTCGGCCAAGAGGGAGGGAGGCCGGTCGGCGCGCCATGGACCGGCGGCCGAAGCTCTCCGTCCTCGACCTATAAATAGGGGGAGCTAGGTCAGAGAGAAACGGGCGAGGAGATCCGAGAGAGCGATATCTGAGAGAGTGAGACTGAGAACAGAGAGAGTTTGAGGGGGACGAGTCTCGGCCGGTGTCCTCAATCTCGCGGCTTCCGTTTCCTCCGGCGCGAAGCCTTCGGTGGGTTTCGGACTTTTGCCTTGGTCTAAGTCTTCCTTTCCCGAGGACCCTAGCTCGACGACACAAAGACGGCTGGCCATCGCCCGACTCTCGTTGCGGGCTCGCCTTTGGTCGCCGTCGTCGAGCCGGGTAGGGACCCGCGGCCGACGCTTCTTTTAATAACTTGTTTGCCCTGCCTTCTCTAGTTGCCTTAACACGCCTCTGCCCATCCGTGTTGTTTTTGGTTGGTATGGAGCCGAGATAAGCCCGGCTTTGCTTCCATTTCAGTAGCGTGTGCCAAATGTTCGATAAAATGCCCAAGTTAGACGTTGGTTAATGTGCTTCGTTTATGGCCAAGACTTGGTCGTTTTCATGCTCGTACTGATTTCGTTTGCTCATTGTACGCGGATTTCGGTCTGAGTATGAGTCACGGGTATGCCCGACGAAATGCTTCGATCAAGCTTGTGTAGGCTTGTCTCTGACTGCCATGTGTTTGTGATAATGTCTAAATAGAACTTGTGTCCTGGTTTAAGGGAAACGTTTCGAATCGAAACACTGAGATAGTCGTTTAATTAAAAAAAGATTGTAACATTCGTCTTTGGTTCACTCAGGTTGCGTTCATTTTTCCATGATTCGATTCTCGGCTGTGGACATGTGGGGGTTCTTTTATCGCCTGTGAACTTGTGTTCTCATTTGCGAGTTCAATGAATGCAGTCGAACTAAAGATTCATGAATGTTGCCTATATATTAGCTGAAGAAAATCAAATATAATAGCCATGAAAATGCAGACTTACAGCCAAGTTCCAAAGGCTAAAGTTCTTCAATTCGTAGCAGATACCCAATATCTAATTTCCATTTCTTAGTTATTGGAATTACTAATAAGACATTCCCAGCAATAATATTATTAAATGCCTAGATTAATCTGGACTTAACGCAGGAAATAATAAGTTAACTACCTTAAACATGATTGATACCAGTCTGACTTTCAGTGAAATATCTTTGCTTTTACCCTAATCATCTCTAACATCTAGAGGCGGCGTTTGGCCTCACGGCATGGTGCCGAGGTCTGCCCAGCTGCGGTTGCACCTGAGCAGGCCAAGACAAGCAATTCCCTTCTTTAGCTCAGCTTGCAAAGCTAGACCCACTTAGACCCCATCAGTTAATTAATCGTTTGATCATAGGCGGTTCTTCGAAAGAGTTTTTACACCTAATACCTAAATCGACCCACTTGTTGGTTAAGTCTATGGTCTGAATATCAAGGGGCCAATGTTCATACTGATTACTTATTAATGCAAGCCTAACATGGCAGGGATACCACAAGAACTCGATACATAATTAAGTGTGCCATACTTAAACATTCAATAAAATTTTACACATCACTTTGTTAATCAATTCTATCGATTTCGGTCTTTTGTAATTTGTATCTCTTAATTAATTCTATCGATTTCAGTCCTTGTAATTTGTATCTCTAAGCCTCGTACAAGTCTTAGCATCTCTGACGTTATTCTTGAAATGATTTCCATCTACTACCACATCTTCCCACTCCCACTTCTAATGCGTTCATACCCAAGGTGTTATTCTTAAAGATCTTCCTAAAGCATTCACTTAATCATCACCCTTTCTTCATGGCACTCTAAACTAAGCTAGCAGTTGTCACCCATCAACATCTATAGAGAAGATGAACAGCTTCCTAAAGCTAGCTGTTATGCCGGAAACGAACGTCTTCTCCAATTAAATGCTTCATTTGATAAAGCTAGCTCCCACAGAACTAGATTAGATTCATTTGTTACAGCTCATTACTCAACTTGTGTTCAACGGATGACTTCTTGTCACCGCAGATAAGATGTAGATAACTAGCGAAATTTTGTGTCAGAGAAACCTCATTTCTTCAAAATCATATTAATCTCAGACACTTCAAACTGGAAGGTACAGACTTGCCTTTTCTTTCTAGTCAATTAATGTTAATATATCAGGCATTGCTAGTTTACTGTTTATGATGATTTTATGTGTTATGAAACTAGGGTATTCTAAGGAGGTCTGTGAGAAAGTATGGCAAGAATCTTCCCAAAACATTGACAGCCATTTCCAGTAAAATTATACTCAAACAAAATCATGTACTAGAAGTATATAAGATGAAGGACAAATTGAAGTTGTGTCAAACTACCACAAAATTGATTCTCAAAGTTTACAACTAATCTATTTGAAACTCTCTGTTTACTAGTTTCTGAATTCGTTGAATAGTCTTAGCAATTCACTCATAATCTATCTCACCTTGACCATTGCATATGTGCATTCCAACTAGTACGATCTATAGTAGTAGGGTGTGAATGGCCCACGCGATGTTGGTAAACTTGCAGCAGCAGCACATTCAATTAATTCATCTCTTTTCTGGTAGTACCTGTAAATTTATGCATTTAATGAGTCGTGAAATCATTTCTCGATCACACGGTATAGGAAGCTTCTCAACATATGAGTCAAGATATATCAGACAACTTTAAGCGCTCTTTTGTCAATCAAGATGTTCCATCCTTATTTCCTGGTGATAATGCTGAGAATCACCTCAAACTCTACCCCAGTCAATGGTCAACTAACATTCAGACATAGGTTCTGAAACAAGGTAAATACAAGAAAAAATGTACGCAGAGATAACGGCAGTCATGAGCTCATGGACATGACTCAAACAAGAATCCCAATCATAACCAATTTCTAAAAGATGAACATTGGGTAATAGATGAATTGTAAACACCAATCTAACAATAACATGCACATAAAAATTTGTGAGAAACAACTCTTCAGATCCCAAAACTGTTGATCTACATGGTGTTGATGAGCGGAATAACAACCACAAGCTTAAAGCATAAAGTAAACTTAAGACATGAATAGACCAAAAAAGCTTATGCTTCTCTCTTTCTTTGCTATGTAAAACGACAGCCCATCAGGCCCCCCATGAGAGACTCTTTTTCCCACCCCACCTGGGAATCCAAAGTTTGGGCTCCTAGTTTATCCACTCCATAAAGGGGCGATGCAGCTGAGACAACATCTTGGCCAAAAAAGCCAATACTTCATAAGCGAAGGTTGAAGCTAACATTTGGATCCGATTGGGAACTACGTCTCCTAAGATATATTTGCATTGGATTGCTGCGAAGAGATACTTACCTGATTAGATTAGCAATAGATACAATTTTCAAGCTCTCCCGCTGTGCAAACTCGTGAAGCTTAGGTAATCTTGCCGTGAAGCCATCATCATCTGCAACTTCACAAAGAGAACTGCCACAAATTCCAATCCAGCTAACACAGCAAGGTCGACAGAAGCCTCTGTATGCCCAGCTCATTCCAGGACACCAACCTCCTTGTACTCCAATGGGAAAACATGTCCTGGTGTGTTGAAATCTTCGGGTTTTGGAATCTCTAGACGCAAGAGCCAAAGTTGTCGTTGCCTTGTCCAGCACCGATACGCATGTAGTCGTCCCATACTCTGCATCCTATAACAATGTCTCTTAATTGCCATCCATTACATGGTAAGAGAAGAGATGATTAAAGAAAATAACTAAGCTGATCGAAGGCTATTAGGAAATCAAGAATTGGAGGAAACAATGTTGTCCTACTGAATTATGAAAGAAAGCGCACGTTATCTATCATTGCTCTTGAAAATTGATTATCTACCGACTGTGGACAAGTCACAATCCAAAGTGTCTCACTCTCCAAAGGGCCATTCCTTGAGTACATGACATGAACGTCTAAGAAACCAAAGTAGGAAAAAAATAAATACAAGCGATAACAAACAAAAACTCGAGGATTGAAAAATAGATTTAAGAGGGATAAAAGCATGGTGAATGCAATCCGAAGCTCGTCTCCATTCTCCACACATTAGAGGAAGTTGCAAGCGCTCCAAATCTTCCCTCTTTCATGCCCGCACAATCAATCCCAAAGCGCCATACTTCACGACGAAACACCAATTCGCGAGGAAGGATTGGCCTGAAGCAGCAGAATTGGAGGATCACGAGTTTCGGCGACCTCGTCATGAAACAAGGCCGCTCGGATCTTCGCCACAAAGGTCGAACGCCGATTGGAGTTTGGATTTGGAGCTTTTTGGGCCGTCGACAAAAGCCCTAAATTTGGAACGATCGGGCTCACTTAGGGGTGAGCATGGTCCGGGTTGGTCCGAGCCACCCTCTAACCTTAGGACCAACCCGTACAGTGTTGGTCCTCAATTTTTAGGACTGAGGACCGATCCTATTGAGTCTGGGACCAAGGACCGGACTAATCCAATGGGTTCAGTCCGGTTCTAGGGTCAATCCGGGACCGATCGATAATTTTTTTTCGTCTTATTTTTTATACTCCCTAAGAAAGCAAACCTACAAATTCAAATTACATATACATTGACAATGCGACATTGTGCAACTAAACTATAAATACCAATACATATTTAGCAAATTTAAGATGACACAATAATATAAATTTCGTACTTGCTAACCATTCATCGAGATGTGGGATAAAATGGAAAGTTATTATAATCATTTATCTTTAATATTCATAACACCATATGCAATAGTGTTTTCCTGCGTTTGATCATGTAAAGTCCACTCAACCAAAAAATGAGATTCACACCACTTGACTAGCAAATCACTATAGTAACTACAGTATTACTCTACTCTTCAAAAACTTCTACCATTCGATACAAATTGAAAAGCAAAGTGCAGCTGAAATTTATTAGTAAAATACAATTAAACCATAAAAAATTCAAAATATTTCATATAAACCATGAATATATAACTTCACATATTGTTTTTTTTTTTGGTACCCAGGGAACCTCCGCATGCCGCTTCGCGGTGGAGAGTAAACCCTGGAGCGCCGGGGGCCCCCACCGCTGACCCCCAAGCGCAGGTAAGACGCGCGTTTTGCATTGAAGCAATGCGGCCTACAAGTCTCGAACTCCTCCCCTTCAACTCCACATATTGTTAATTCACTTGAACTTCTAAAAACCTAAAAACAAAACAAACGACATATAATTGATACTCAACAAAAGTTTTAAATTGAGATTACTATTAGTGCTATTGATAGAACATCAAATATAATATAATATAACATACATTTTACTTAGGTTTGAATATATAAAAGAATTATAAATAATATAATATAATATACATGGTTGGTCCAGGGTTGGACCACCCAAAACTCTTAGGACCGAGGACCAACCGCAGTACGATGTTGGTTCGGAATTTCGACCAGGATGACCGGTCCCCTTGGGAACCCGGACCGACGGCGAGGGTTGGGCCGGTCCAGGGTCGGTCCAAGGTCAACCCTAGACCGCTGCTCACCCCTACTACGTATTCCTCGACTATTTTAGCTATTATATAGATTTTGAACATTTGAAAAAATAGTTTTGTGATAGTTAATAAATTAAGTTATTATAATAGACAAATCAATCATATTTAGATATACACGTACTTAAACGATACATATAAACTTAATAGTCAGAAATTTATGGAGTGAATGTTAACTAAACATAAATTTGAATGGATTGCACATGCAAATCTAACTAATTGACAAAATACTAAAAAATTCTAGGAGAATTGACTAAGTAAATTGGACTATATATCTTTTAAACACATGACATTTAAATATATATGCATATATATAAATGTAAATTTATCATCCATGATTTTTATGTCCATACAAGAAATGCTTCTATATAGAATAGAGATAAATTCATTCAAAAATTTGAAATTTTTTAATAAAAGTGCAATCAAATTCCAAATTTTATCTAGTAGGCCCAACCAAGTAGCTTAGTTAGTTTTGTAAATTATGATTAATAGTATAACCTAATAATGCCGCCACTTCTAACTACTTTCGAGAAATATACCGTCAAATGAGCACCCTGCTCATCACCACCGACAAGGATCAATCACACGATGCTTTTGGTCCTAGGTCCTCGTGCTAATTAATGTGCCACTATCCCATGGGAGCTAGGGGAAAGACCGCAACATGAGAGCTTTAAAATTTTACATTAAAAAAAAAAAAAGTTACGTGCACCATCAATTTCAGTTGTCATAAAAAAAAATTAAAAAAACCACGTTGGACTTTGTCACCCTAAAATTAGAAGAGATAATGTTAAGTACTTGATAATATTTTAAACAAATTTCAGGATTTTATTACACAACCTAAAAGCGTAAAGATTTGATTGGATCTATGGAATTTAAATTAATTTGTCCTTGTACATGGATTAATTGCAAAAATTTTACAAATTATATGTCAATGATATAACAGCATCCTTTTTCTTTTACCAAACTTAATGTGATGGCAATTGACACAAGAATGACGTGATAACTAAACTAACAATTGATAAAATAAAGTAGTAGATGAAATTCAAGACTAGTGGTGAATTGATTTTATTTGCCTTAGATAAGTAGTGTAATGTTTTCTCGAATATCATGTGCTCACTTATTGCAAATTGATGTCAACCGTTGGATGACAAAGCATGTCAAATATGCGATCAAAGATAAATTGATGTCCACCGTTGGATCTAGCATGACAATTTGTCCTGCCAAACCCGACCGTCCCATAGCTCATGCCAAAATTAATAAATTGTGTTCTATCATCAGGAAAAATTATCAAAAAGGTCAAAACCTTTTGCAATTTTGTCAATTTGATTTAAAATATTTTTGTTTTGTCAATTCAGTTATAAATATTTTACAATTGTATCAATTCAATTCATATGACCAAATTTGGCTAATCAACGCTAACGTGGATACTAACTGTCCAGTCGATGTTAACATGAACAATTTTTAATAATATTTCATTTTTTGATTTTTATGTATTTTTTTTTCCTTTTTCTACCTCCTTTCTTCTTCTTGCCCAATCATGTGTAATGGAATAAAAAACACACAAGTAGCCTAATATTGTCTCTAAAGAAAATGGCAATCCAAAAATCCCTATTGTAAAGCCATAAAGGCTTGTTTAATATCAGATTTTAATTTTTTTTAAAGGATTTTCCAAACTTTAAGATAGAGAAAATATTTGAAGAGCTAGCAAATTTTCTAACGAATTCCAATTTTTCTGAATTTTTCTGATTTTTCAGGGTTTTCTAAAATTTTTATGATTTATGATTATTTATTTTTTATTTTTTTATGAATTTTATGGATTTTTTAAATTTTCAATGATTTTTCTGAATTCTATGAATTTTTTATTTTTTATTTCAAATATTTTTTATGATTTTATTATGCTTTTCAAGATTTTTTTAATGATTTTCATCATTATTATATTCGGGTAAAGGATTTCGGGCCATGTTTACCCGGGCGACCCGCTAACCCGATCCGTCTATATGGACCCAAGCCGCGTCGGATTAAACCTTAATTTTTAAATTTTTTTTTTTTTTTTTTTTTTTTTTTTTTTGAATTTCCTTCATCCCCGTTCTCAAGTCGTCTTTCTTCCCGAAGCCAATCTCTTCCCCTCCAAATTGCCGAATCTTCTCTATGGAAAAACTCAAAGCTCACCACACCAACGCACTTCAAAATCTCAACCGTTCCAACGTCGGCAGCCAACCTCGCCCACCAGTCACCAAACCGTCACTGCCAATCATCTCCGACTGTCGTCAAACCTTCGCCGACGATAGCTTACGCTACGGTAACCCCCACACATTCTCCACCGGAAAAGAATTCCTTTCTAACTTAACAGTCACACACACTAATCCAGAATCGAACGAAACACAAGTGCTTGAAAGAGAGGTAGAAGGATCTAACACGGCCGTAGCTAATCGCAATCGTCACCTAAAGAAACAAGGATGGATTTGAGACTTCGACCAGTTCAAACGGCACCATGAGCATGATATGCATCCAAAAGGAAAGGAACGCAGCAGTTGGTGTACTAGACACGAATCATTACAGATCTAGACATTATCAATCATCCGATTATGCAAAGTCAGATTCAAAACGTCTAATACGCAGATCATCGAACAGGTGGCGTGCGTTTTTTTCGTATATAAGTTCCGAGGCCAAATTTGATGCTATACTCGGTCTAAACGCAGTGCATCAACCTCTAGATCAGCACAAATCGCGACGAAAACGATCTCAGTTTAGTAGGATTTTCTCGTGAGTTCATTGGCTAAGTTTAATACTTTGAAAAACTTCTGCAAAACCAAACAAAACAGAGAAGAGATTACCCGACTTGAGATGTTCGTGTCGTGATAAAAACTCGAATCGGCCACCGAATTCTTCACGTCCTACCAATGAACGAGGATTCGGCTTCGTGAAGAGTTTTCGGAGGAGATTTGCTTTTCCTTGAATCAACTCGGCCACGAACAGAGCCACACCAGCTCTTTCGCAAAACGTGGCCTAGCTCAAGAACGGAGAACTCCAGTAGATGGCAGCAAACGGCGGGAGATCTTTCTATTTTGAGGAAACAAAATGGGCTGAGAAAGGGAGAAACAAAACAAAAAGGAAAAGGGTTGGGCTGGAACAAAATAGGAAAAATAAGAGCAAAATTGGGCCAATTCAGGGATTAAGCCCGAGTGGGCCGGAAATTTTGCTTAGAAACCGGCCAGGCATAAATGGCCTACCCGAATTTTATTTTATTTTTTTTATCTATTTGTCTTGTTTATATATATTTATTTTTTGTTTTCTTTCTTATTTTACTATATTTTTGTCGTTTTTACCCCTTTTTTTTGTATATATTTTGACAAAAAATGGATATCCGAATGATCTAAAAAAATTCGAGTGTTGGTACATATGAGTTCAAACAGCCTAGATGTAGGGTCAATCCAAGTCCAACATGTCTCCCCCCTCGTCAATCCTCATCAATTAGCTGTCAAATTCAAATTGGAGCATCCGTTTTCTCAAGTTCGTGATGTAGCCAACTCATATGAAGAGATGCCCTCCATCCCCCTCCCAAGAGGGGGGGAGGGGGATTAGATCAAGAGCTTTATTCATCACTAGCATATCTCAAATTCCAATATAGATGTCGCCTAACGCTGCCTCGCATGCTAATTTCTTTTGCCAAGTGGATTTGGTGTAGTGTAGGAAGAATGTGATATGTCATTTTCTTCAGAGCTTTCATGGTTCAATCCCTTAAACCGGGATTTATTGATAAGTACAAGTTCAAAATCGGGTGGACATATTTATATTCCAATTGGTAAAGAAACCTAACCGAAGAAGAAATGGCAAAGGAGCAAATACCACTAATCCAATAGTTGATCAAGTTAAAAGATTGAAAATCTCATTTTAGGCCTTTTGCGTTGCTGACCTGAATTTAGAATTCCTAACTATGCGTCCTTTGTGCAATTGTGATGAATCGATGAAGAAGTGTACTCTTTCTGCTTTTATTTTCTTCCTTTTTCGAGCTAATTGCAATTTATCAGCCTTTTTTTGTTTTTGTTTCTGAATAGAATCTCTCAACATCAGTGCTTCTCATGTTGTAATGAGAGATAATTTTTTCAATAATCTCTTTTCTAGTTCATAACCATTTCACGATACGCCTTTCTTAATCTATAGTTTCCTAGATCACATATTTTGATACACAGGCAACATTTTAATTTCAACTAAGTAGAATGATAGAAAGTTCTTGCCATTGTCTACGAGAATTCTCCTATCTTTGTGCAGGCCTAATTAGTCTAATTGCAGAGTGAGATGTTTATGAGCTGGTGAATTCATATGTTGGTGATGTGGCCATCTTACCCCTCTATAGATAAAATCAAATCGTTGGCAGTAATTGCAGATGAAGTCTACATAGAACTAGCAAAATACATGTTTGTTGCATGGCTCCAAGACTATAGTTTCCACATATTTTTTCTAAATGTTAGTTTAATTCTATTTTCCCTTTATTCATATTTTAAGTTAATTTTTTTACTCAACCTTTATATTTTTAATTTGGTCGTATCATGATATTAGTTAATATATTTTTTAATTCATTACTATATTTAATAAGTTATATAGACATTCATGTCAAGATGGAGAAATATTGATGGCCTCATACTTTAACATCCTTATGAGTAAAATTGGTATGAAATTAAAAAATAATGTAAGGTATTCTTTTAGAAGTTAAAATAAAGGTTCGCTAAAATAAAACTTGAAGACTGATGCAAACTATACTTTGAACTTGATGATGCTGTAAAAATATGCTTTAGAATATTAATCCACTCTATCAAATAAAAAAAAAATCAATGACCTCTTCAACCTCACATTTTTACAAAGAAACTTCCATGAAAGACCTGTGCATATATTTAAGAAGATCGCAAGTAATTGACGAATCTCTTGCCTTCTAAATTTTGCGCCTCTCAATGTTCAAAGTGGACCAACCTGAACTATAGCACTAGAAATGTGTAGTCATGACATCATTTCATTGTTGAAAGGGTGGCAAGAATTCATGAAGCTAGTACTTTAGAGATATTATGATGGCATACAATTATACAAACATGCAATCATTAATTTAAACTAAGCATGCACTTCAGTTAAATTGTCTACATTTTGAAGGCCATTCAATATGTGCATAAATTCAATTGAACATCGACATGGTGTTGGCAATTTATTAAATGAGATTAGCCAAGATTGACATGTAGTTGCAAAATTATGGCACTCCACCATTCAATTTTACCATCACGCAAGGGCATTTTAGTATATCAAAGAATAGCAATATGGACCAATTGCATAGTGGTGTGAAAAAAGGTAACGAAAATATGAGGAATGGAAAAACTACGGTAACAATCAAGAGAGCAGAGTGGTAAGTAAAGAAAGTTCCGGTCATGGATCAAGTTAGGCCCAATCGCATGTACGCCAGCAACGAAACAAGGCACATCCGGATCATGTAGTAGGCCTCATCCTGGTCATGAATCAAGCTGGGTCTAGTTGTGGCTTGATTCATTCTTTCCCCTTTTTGAGTTGCATAAATCTTATTCCTTTCCTTTGTCAAATTCCACAAATGCCTCGATTTCTACTTTGCTTAAGGTGATCCAAGGGTGGCAAGGAATCATGCTCGAGTATGGTATGATTCCATGCCATTACAGTTAATAAGGGGGAGGGGCCAGGCTATCAAAAGGTCTTTCAGACCTAACCTTCAAAATTGAAATGGGCCAAGGCTTTGCGTGCATGATAGGAGGGTCTTATTGAAAAACCAGATTCATCCATATCGTGAGGACTTGAAATACTTGCATGAAATTTTGAATACGATCGCATATCAATCTAGTTAACAAAATTATGTGGTATTATCCAAAAAAATCCTTAATTCTTAAACTTGGAAGAATGCTATTAAATAATACGAATGTGAGAATATTCAGTTTGGATGTTTTTGTTTAGTCATAACATTTTTTTTTTTTTTTTGGTTAAAAAGTAGTCATGACCTTTACAAATAGCCATAGTATATATATAGATTAAAGAATAATTTGACATTCTAATCTTTACAATTTGGCCAAAAAAAAAAAATATTCCTTATGAAATGCATGAAAAGTCAAGACTTATTTTCAATTAATAGATAACATTAAATAGATATAATAGTCTAAGTTAGCCCAAGTTTAATATTTCAATAGGTAGAACATTATAAAAAAAAAAATTCATACACACACGTTATATACATATGACCATTTTACATTATATTTAGTGTTTTCTTTATTAGTAATTTAAAATTTTGTGGTATTTTGAAATTTAAAGTAAATAGAGATAGAAGTTTCCATTTGATTATGGCATTAGAAGGAGAATATCAAACAATGTATAATTTATGACACGAATGAAGTCTATGAAGTAAATAGGAAAACTCTCGTTTTCTTGGACATTCTCAAGAAAGTTATTATTTGCCGAAAAGCAGACACGAGAATTCCATGATTGAACCATTCATGCGAAAAAAGAAAAAGAAATGAGGTCCACAAGTATTCTCTTTTGACGGAACTCTGTCACTGAAAAAAAGCGATGCACGTTGCGTGCAGGCTAATAATTTGACAAGGCGTGTTTTAATGGAGTGTCCCCACTCTCTCAGTCACTGATTGACCTTTAGCATTAGGAACATTCCGCCCAGGATATTTTTGCTACAATGTGGGAATAAATCAATGATTTATGATAAACCAAGCTGATTTATAGTTGGGCAAAAATGAGGGTCCTTCGGCAATTTTCATTTTTGCTGTTGAAATGAAATTTGCTTCTGTTTTGTTGTGTGCCTCTTTCATGGTTAGTTTGTTTTTTTATGTACTTCTATGGTAGTTTTGTTTCAGAAGGGTGGCGTTGCTTGCTAGTGTGGGTGCTGCGACTCTACTTCTATTTGCTGCTATTTGGTAGATTGGGTTATGGATTCTCGATTTTGGACCTAGAGATTGTGTACGTTGGACCCTTTTGTTTAAGTCAAAAGTTAGAGCTAGAGATTCGCTTGACCAAGTAAAGAGAGTTGATTATAACTTTTGAGATTGGCGAATACTGTCAAGAATCATGAATGCATCTTATGTCTTCTCTCATTCTGTGTGCTTATATTATGATATTTCATATTCCTACATTGCTTGTTCAAATAAGCATGTGGACAGACAATTCCATTTGGACTCTTCTAGGTCTATATTGAGGAAAATAATAATTATTGAAATTAAGGATTTATCACATCTTATCGAAAAAATAGAGGACAAAATTGCATTTACCATGTCCTGTGCCATGCCTGACGTGGTCCCCTCATAAAAGGGTCAATACTAGGACAATGACTACAGCGGGATAATTTGACATAGACAATGACATTAGATATTGGGATGCCCCATTTATCTCCTTGTCATGACTACCTTTAATAAAGACGCATTTTGAGAAAGCTAAAAAGACCAGAGGATGCAAGTACTCATGGACAATCAATGTTTGTCCATTTGAGGTGGAGAATAAGACAGAAACTAGAAATTGTCGGTGGTCACTGTTCTAGCAAAGCAATGATAATACAGAAAATCATCCATTTCTATACTGAAGAAATCTATCGGTGCTTAGTTTAGGCCTAAATTAAGATTGAGCTACCAATATCCATTTTTCTATATTAGAGATGTTTAGAATATTTTTTTTTCTGAAAATAAAATGACTAAAGACGGTGTTGAAAAAATCATGAATTTACTGAAGATGAGATAACTAAAGATGGCGGCATAAAGAAACAAAAAGCTGGGGTTAAATTTGATTCATTTTCTCTTGATGGATTAGGATGTATCCTAAATATTTCTAACAGTCTATGCCAATCTCCCCTTTCTTCCTCATGGTTTGTGTCTTTGTTAAGGTTATAAATCGTTGGATCTCTGCTATTTAATCTCATTGGTTGATAATAAAATATTCCAGAAAAAAAGTTGTTTAGTTTCTATCACCAAAATCTAAAGATCATCACGTCAAGAACCAAAATTGGTTAACTACAGAACGAACATGTAATGCACAATTATAAAGACTCATCACATATTTCTCTTTATCACCCTCGAATTAAAACAACAGAGACATTATTGTAGCCCATATATTTAAATAAATATGGAATAAGACCCGTTACTGGGGGCTTGGTGTTTAGAGAAAAGACATAACACTGTGTCACCATTAATATACACTGGAGAGGAGTGAAAAAGAGGATTCACGTTACCACTAATACAACTAGCATCTGACACCAATAACCCTAAGTTATTCCATAACACAATTTTTCAGCCTTTCAAAGGGATTATTTTTTAGAGACATCATCAGTGCATATCATAAAACTACCTCAAAACTTTTCAAATCCACGACAGAATGGTTGGAGGAGAGCATGATGGTAGAACTAACTCATCGTGTTAGATTAACCATATAGTTCGTGCTTTCTAACATCATTGGGCTTTTTGAAAAGTGAGCTTTATGTTCAAACTTCAAAAACTCCTCTGTAATTGACCTACTTCTTTACAAGTCAACTTGATATGTTGTATTTATATCTTATCCTTTATAATAGAACAATAATGTCACTCATCTCGATATTGAACATTTTGATTCACTTTGATTTGTCAACCTAATTTATGGATCTTGTAGCGACTTTATTTTAGTGAATTTTGGCTCTGGATCGAGATTGAACGTTGCGTGAGTTAGAACAAGATGGCCCAAAGATCAAACGTTATGGTCTTGCATTCAACTTAGGGTTTTTCAAAACCTTTTGTAAGGAGGCTACGTCCACTATTTAGCTCTTTTTAAGTATTGGTATTCGTTGTATTCGGTTACTAAGTTAAACTGACTTCATACAAAATTCAATATGGCTTTCACTTTGCATTGAGCGTGCAATTACAAGCACAAAATTACACACCGATGGTGACCCAAAAGATGGAAAACAAAGGCTTCAGAAGGAACCGGAAGACTGGACTTACATATCATTGCATGCAATTTCGTTTCTTATGGCAAAATAGACCAAACATTGCAAATGCAAGATGGGCAGGAAAAGATCGAAAGAGAAAGCGCAATTCATTGGAGAACCCTAGGGTGAGTCGAAGCAAAATTCAAGGCTAGAGATTCACGATTTATCACATCCACTTCCCCATGCTAACAATTCTTTCTCCACCACCACTAACGGGCATGGAGCTTGTCCCATGTGAAATCGATTCACATTGAGTTGTTTGCACAAATTCGTGTAGCAAACCTTCTTGAATCATTAACCCTAAAAGATATAAAGAGAAGGAGGAAGATGCTACCCTGTCCCTACGCTCATCACATGCTATATAGCTCCCTACTTGTAAAGTGTAACTTAAGATGCGTTTCATAATCATTCTGTTCTTAAAGCAATTTTTTTTTTTAAAGAGATTCTTTTTTAATCTGTTCCATGGATGGGTTTTGAACAATTGAAAGTCTATTCAAAATTTATATTCTCAATATAGAAATGCGTTTGTAAAATCTCAAAATCTTTTTGAATTAAAATTTCTTTTAATATTTTAATACTTTTATCATTTTTTTCTTTTTTGGTTTTCTTCTTCCATCCCTCTTCTTTTTCTCTAGCCAGTTGCCAGTGGGATGAGGTTGAGCCTCGCTGGTGCGAGACCAGCCTCACGATGGCTGGTGGCAAGGCTGAGATTCGCCAATGGTTGGACAAACTCACTTGGTCGTCGACAAGGCTCTAGTGAGTTCACTAGACCTCTCCTAGCCAATCATCGATCATCACCATGGCTAGCAACCGACAATTAGAAAGAAGAAGAGAAAAGGAAAAGATAAAAAAAAATTGGCTTGATTTTGGAATTATTCCTAACAATAAAGGAACACATTTTTTCTACTTCTTGATTCTATGCCAAATCTATCATCAAGAACAAATTTGTCCTAAAAAATAAAAAAATTACCAAACAGATTTTTATTCTTTTTTATTTTGTTTCGGAGAATAAAAAATATATAATCAAGTATTATTTGACCAATTAACAAACAGAACCAGTGCACATGACAAAATTTCTGGAATAGAAATTGATTTCTTGCTAGAAATTAATTTCTCAATTTCTATTTCGAAACCGAGAAGTAAAAATTTTAGCTTCGATTTATTCTTCAAATCTATTTCTGGAATAGAAATCTATTCCAGAAATAAAAAAATCAAATTACGTTACCAAACGGATTTCTATTCCAAACCTGTTTAGAGGAACAGAGAAACAGAGAAATAAATAAATAGAAATTTTATCATGCGCGCCCTTAGTGTTTAGCCAATTTGAAGACTAGAGAGAGTAGGACTGAGTTCACAGCAAATAACTACTTCTTCCAAATAGTTGCGACATGAACTGAATATCGTGAACGAGAATGGGATCTCCACGACGATACTTAGAAGGACAACCAACGCGGATCGCCTCTCCTTGGCCTTTTCTTTTCCGAAAAGAAAAATTACAAATTTTATGTGATTGGACCTTTTTTCGGAACACAATCCGGTGTACGGCAAAATCATTGAAGAGACCTAACTCGGAACGCAAATCCAGTGTACTCGTATTAATTAAGGTCAACTATTATATCAACTCTTAACAATTTTCAGATCAATTTTTATGCCTATTAAATACGTCGAAAAAAAAACAATAGGGATTCAATTAATAACTTGCGAGTAACTTGATTTATTTTCGCTCGTGCCGTGCCCCAAATTTTGTCATTTCTATCATCACTCGATTCATTTTTTCCTTTTTGTCGATTAAAAAAGAAATAGAATGACTTATGACGTAAGGGTGATGCCAGCGTGATGTATGGAGTCCTGCCAAGGGGGCTCGGGTCAACCGGGTCGTCAGGGGTCATAGATTCCGAATGGCATCCTTTCTATCCAACACTTTTTTTGTTTGTTTTTTTATCGTATATTTTCTTTGCCTAGACTTTTTTTTTTTAGTCATACTTTGGCTGGAATTTGACATGTATTATGTTAGAAAATTTACTTCTAACACTTAAATTATAAGGTGCAGAAAAATCTTATATGTATAAAGAGCATATAAGATCTATTGTTAAGTAATGTGGGATATTTCAACAATTATTAATGTTGTGGAACATAGAAAAAAAAAACGAAACAAAAACGAGATTTGGTAAGAAGGGTAATTTGATATCATTTCCAAAAACGAGATCGCCTAAACAAAGTCGGAAGTTCGCGTAAGGAAAAATATGGAGGGCTGATCATTTAGTTCGCCTTAAGGATTGGACTGCTATAGCAAAACCCTGGAGGCGAACTTCCAACTTTGTTTAGGTGATTATCAGTGCTGGATAGTGTGCCACTATTCCAACTCTGTTATCTTGAAATATGCAATGGTCTCTAGACATCAATAAGCACGGTGCATGGATCGATCCACGATCAATCCGTACGGTGCAAGGCCCAATTTCGTTTGACCGGGATTGATCCACGATCGATCCGCATGGTGTATGGACCGATCCATCTGACCAAGGCCCTTGACCACAATCGATCCGCACGGTGCAAGAAACCGATCCCACTCGACTAGGATCAATCCGTATGGTGCATGGATCAATCCACACGGTTGAGACCCTTGACCACGATCGATCCCGCTCGACCAAGGATCAATCCACGATCCACCCACATGGTGCAAGGATCGATCCGCATTGTGTAGTGATCAATCTCGCTCGGCCCGGATCCATCTGCATCGTGCATGAGGTCGATCCACACAACCGAGTCGCTCGATCGAGATCAATCCACAATCGATCTGCGCAATGCAAGGATCGATGCATGGTCGATCTGCACGGTGCATGGGTCGATCGGGATCAATCTGGACGGTGCATGGATCAATCCACGATCGATCTGCACGGTGCATGGATTGATCCACACGTCCAAGGCCCTCAACCACGATCGATCTCGACCGGTCGAGATCGATCCACACGACCAAGGCCCTCGACCATGGTCGATTCAAATGGTGCATGGATCGATCCACGGTCGATCCGCATAGTGCATGGATCAATCCACACGTCCAAGGCCCTCGACCACAATCGATCTCCGCCGACCAGGAACAATCCATGATTGATCCACATGACCAAGGCCCTCGATCACGATCGATTTGCATGGTGAGGGGATCAATCCATGCACCGTGCAAATCAATGGGATTGTGTGAAGATAAAAACTATAGAGCCAACCGAGAAAATATGAAGAGTCTGCAAATTAGATGCAACATCTCAAAGAGATATGGAAAATAGAGGGAAAGAAAAATCCTTCAAACTAAATCCCAAATGTCAAGCCCTTCAACTTGCAAGTCTCTTGTTCTTTACTCAAGATAAGACATAAGAAGTAATACAGGTAAGACAGGCACGTCTTCTTCGAACAATTATGAACGCACCCATGACATTGATATTCCAACTTCACCATAAAGTACATATATCTGCAAAGTAATTATTTGTAATTTCTTGGCAATTCTTCTAGGTCATTTTCTTTAGCGAAATGACGACATTGACAAATGCATTCTTCTCCTTGGACATGCGATCAGCAAGTAGAGCCTCATACCTCTTAAAGACCTCATCAATAATCTCTTTACCAAAGTGATCAATGAGCAAGGGCTCGGCCACGGCTCTCATGCACCGGGCCAAATTGTGTCCCCCATCCTTCAAGACAATATCAGAATTAGAATCGGTGGCAAGTATACTCCAATTCACTTCGGACGCTTCCAAACAATCAATTGAGAATGACCCTTGCTTTTGGACCTCTCCTTGTACTTCTTTTGGTGAGGGTGTGTACTGAGGGATGTTGAAGGAGTCTAGTTTATGTTCTTCTACAAGTCCCTGGATTAGTGCAGATGTAGAATTTTAGATTTTCCAACCAAAGAAGTGACAACTGCAAAAACATTAGCTGTTACCGCAAAATCATAACAAAATTCACAGTTACTTGTCTATGTTATTATTGCACAATGATAATACATGAAGTTTCTTATCATGTAAATGTTGATTCCATTTTAATAAAGTCTACACTAGTCTAAGAGGGAATAAGAGTGCGTTCGAAGCACCTCATAATTTTATCTCTCATTCTCTGATTTTCTGGGAAATTAGCAAAAAAGTCCAAAACCCATTATACTTATTCCAATTTAGTCCTAAATCTTTTAATTTTGCCAATTTAAACATACAATTTTTAATGATTAGCTAATTTAGTAATAAATTTTTCAATCCTGCTAGTTTAATCCTAAATCTTTTTGATAATTTATCAATTTAGTCATTCTAGCTATTTTGGGCGGAAATTGCTAACATGACAATCTAATAAGCACTAGCTATCTTAATGTCGACAATTTTATTAATTTTCTTAATTTTTTCTTCTTCTTTTTTCCTTCCTTTTCTTTTACTTTTTCCCATTTTTCCCTCCATGGGCCTAAATGAGGGCAACCCTTGCCTAGGTAAGGGTCGCGCTCGCCAGGGGTCAATGATGGGAACCCTTGCTTGAGGCTAGTGAGGGAGAACCCTTGCTAGGGTAACCATCACCTAGGGCTTGCAACCTCCATTAGCCATCGCTGAAGACTAGCAATGACCAGAGGAATGAAAAAAGAAAAAAATTATAAAATTATAAAAAAATTATAAAAAAATGTTCACTTTAACGCTAGCAGTGTTATTTAGCATAGTTGGTGTTTGATAGATCGCTACGTCAACGATTTATAGTTATAATTAGTCGGAAGGATTAAATTGGCAAATCATTTAAAAAAATTAGGATTAGATTTGTAAATATGCAAAAGGTTTATGACTAAATTGACACAATTAAAATGTTTAGGATTAAATTGACTAAATTGAAAAATATAGAACTTAATTGGCACAAGTGTAATAAGTTTGGAACTTTTTTTTTTTTAATTTTCCCTTGATTTTCTCAAATACATTCCTAAGCAACAAAAGTGGGATTATTCTTTTAAGATTTTCAGATTGGAATTTTGCTTTATCAGAGAATTCATGTGCAAATCTTAACTATAGGTTTTCAAGAAAATTCTTGATGTTATCTAAACATGATCAGGGATTATGTTTGATTTTACAGAGTGCAGAAACAAAAATTATTCCCAAGGGACTGGCAAATTTCACTAGCGTGGTAGGATGTGACAATTTTTTATGTGATAAAAATTATTCACAAAGGGCTAACAAAACTAACCTCCAATTTAACTTAATGTGTCCACTACGATTCGAGTACCATTTTGATTTTTTTATTTGTTACCTCTGAGACCATTTGACTGAGGGCAATAGCTAAGAGCTCCCAAATGTAACAACACTCTTTACTTGAAGGATCGTCACTTCTTCGACCTAGGAGGGTCAACACCATACGTCCTCCCACCAGTAACTCTTGCCCACGACACTCCAAGAACGTTGAGAAGTCCCTCTGAAATTGCTCGTAGTATGCCCTAAGCACCTTTGGAGGGCTCGATCTCGCCATGTATATGTTGCCTTTGTTTCCCTCTAGTCCTCGTGGGACCTGAGGAGGGAGGGAGGAAGGGAGGAAAAAAGTGAGTGAGTTTGATTTCCAAGCACACCCCTTGTTTCTTCATAAAAGAGTATAAATTTCCTAGAACCCCAAAATAGACTTTCTGGTGTCTCGACTATTATTTGCTTGACTCTATCCTTAGAAAAGAGTTAGACAAAAGTTTCCAGAAAACAACAATAATAACAATGATAAAAATAGTGTTTCTCGACATATTTTTTCATTAGGTTTACAAACTATGAGACAAAAAATTACCTGAGATAGCCACATGAGGCTATACGAAGAATGAATCAAGTGCAGGCTCTCTCGAGCGAACAATCTTCCATAGAATGAACCAGGAACGCCATTGACGAAGCACGGCAACGTTGCTGACACTCCATACTTGCTCTTCAATTGCTCGCTCAGCTTCCCTTGGAATCTTGGCAAGAAACTGCTGAAGAGGGTGTTGAAGTCGTTCCCTGGGAGATCGTTCAAGAACACTTGGAACTCCGGCAGCTCATGCTTCATTGCCTTGCAGAGATCAATCACGATGTTGATGATCTCGGACACAGCGAAAAGAGCATTGGGACCGGTGGAACAACCCAAGTCCGCAATGGCAAGGCTCGTCGGTAAGGTGGCAGCAACAGTGGAAAAGAGAGCTGTGATGGCTGCCTCCATTATGGGTTTCGTCATCGATATCACTTTTCTCTACAAAAAGAAAAGGAGAGCATTCACTCAATATAAAGAAAAAAATTCGTGTCTTTAATTTTTCGTATATAAAGTAATAAATCCCAAAACTAGCCAATATATCCAGCGATATATCCATGGGCAGTCCAAATAAAATGAAATAATATTGCAGAATCCATGCAATTTCTTTGTGAATTCAAATTAGAACATCATCGGAAAGGGTTTGTCCAATATTGCATTGATTTTGCAAGATCAAGTACTCTCATATAGCCTCTAGTGTACATTCTTTTTCAAGAGAAATCTTGTTGATTGAAAAGTGTATCTAGGAATTAGGGTCATAATTTCAATTATTGAATAATAAGTCAGATAATCTCAAAGGGCATGGTAAATTGGCTTCTTTCTGCATATAGAATTTCGAATCTTGGTAAAACAAAAAGAATCCTAGTTTGCTATAAAATGAAGAAATCATGTTATGGTGCACATAAGATTGAAATAATCAAACATTAAATGCAGATTAATCCAAGATTTTCAGAGCCCTCGAGGGGCAATGAGAGATGTACCTGAAGCAATGAGTTGTTAGCATAACTTGTTTCTCCCATTCCTCCATTCATGTGCAGTACTTGCATGACTTCCATCTCACCCGTGAGTTCCATCTCTCTCTCTCTCTCTCTCTCTCTCTTATACGTGTGTGTTGCGTTGCTTTAGTTGGCTTGCATTTGAATTGGTACGAGGCTCTTCTATTTATAGACAGTTTTGGGGTACCTTGTCTCGATGTTCTGCATTGATTGCAAGTTGCAACTTGAGCCTAATTGTGTGAAAAATGCATGGGCGTGAGCTGTACTTCGAGATAAAGATAGGGATCTGAGTGTATAAGAGTACAAAAGAAATATTCAGTGGTTAAAGACTGTCATGTAAGCAACTGATATTATATGTATATTTTTTTTACTTTCAATCATTCACAATTTCACACATGTTCATTCGTTAATGCAATTGATATAAAGGATCATATTTAAGAAAATGCCCTTTTTAGATCGTTTATATGTCAGAAAACAAACGGTGTAGAAATTGCACAAGTCATTTGAAGTTTCTATTAAAAATAAAATAAAAGTACACATAGATCCGTAGAATCACAGCACAAAAAGTTAGATTGCTGGTGCATTTTGTGTTGTGTGGGGCCTAACGTCGACTAATCTTAGATTAGGGAGTTAAAAGCAACTCTGCAACAAGGTTGTTACCAATCTAGTAGATATGGAGGGCTGATCATTTAGTTCGCCTACACCAATCAGCATCCACTTTACTTGCCCCGACCACGACGTCCACTGCTAGGCTCCGCTTCGACCGCCGCTCGTGTAGTGGACGACGTACGGGGAGGAGGAGGAGCGAGGGAGCTCCAGATACGTCACCAGGCCGGTGATGAGCTCCGTGCCGCTGGACTCTGCGCGCGAGCAGAGGAAGGAGTCGAGGACCTCACGGCGGAGCATGGCGATGAACTCGTGCGGCCTCAAGGTCTTGCCGAAGTCGATGGTGATGTTCGATGGCGAGATGACCCTCATCTCGGTGATGCGGCGGTCGACAAGGCTGGGCGGGAGGTTGAACTCGTCCAGCATGCAGAGCGGGATAGTGCCGCCGCAGGGCTTGGCGGAGGAGGGGCTGCCGCCAATGACGGCAGCGCGGAGCTTTTGATCGGGGAGGGGCGGGTTCTTCAAGGCGGCGATGGTGAGGGGGCGTGTGGAAGGCTTGCGCGGTTGCCGGGTGCCGAGGTGGAGGGAGGCGAAGTGGTGCTGGAGAAATTACTTCAAGAAATATGCTAAAGTCTCTGTTAATGATCAGCCCTCCATATTGGCAACCAATAGATAAGGATTGCTTTTAACACTAATCAGCTATAATTTAGTTCGCCTTAAGGATTCAATTTTCTTTTGGTCCTACGTCCTCGTGCTGATTAGTGTGCCACTATCCCATGGGAGCTAGAGGAAAGACCACAACATGAGAGCTTTAAGATCTTACATTTAAAAAAAATAAATAGTTAGGTGCACCATCAATTTCAGCTGTCATAAAATATATATATTTGAAAAGACTACATTGGACTTTGTCGCTTAAATTAGAGGAGATAATGTGAAGTACTTGATAATATTTTAAATAAATTTTTTGATTTTATTACACAACCTAAAAACGTTAAGATCTAATTTGATCTACAGAATTTGAATTAATTTGTCCTTGTACACGGCTTAATTGCAAATTTTTTACAAATTATATGTGAGTGATATAACAGCTTTTAATTGTCCTTTTTCTTTACCGAACTTAACGTGATAGCTAATGACACAAAAATGACATGATAACTGAACTAACAATTGAAAGCATAAAGTAGTAGATGAAATACAAGACTAGTGGTGAATTGATTTTATTTGCCTTAGATATGTAGTGTAATGCTTTCCCGAATGTCGTGTGCTCACTTATTGCAAATTGATGTCAATCGTTGGATGACAAAGCATCTCAACCCTGCGATCAAAGATAAATTGATGTCCACCATTGGATCTGGCACGACAATCTTGTCGTGCCAAACCCCACCGTCCCATAGCTCACGCCATAATTAATAAATCGTGTTCTATCATTAGGAAAATGTGATCAAAAAGGTCAAAATATTTTGCAATTTTGTCAATTTAATTCTAAACATTTTTGTTTTGTCAATTCATTCGTGAATTTTTTATAATTATATTAATTCAGTCCATATTACCAAATTTGGCTAACCAACACTAACATGGATACCGACCGTTCGGTCGACATTAACGTGGATGATTTTTAATAGTATTTCATTTTTTGATTTTTATTTGTTTTTTTTTCTTTTTGTTCTCTCCTTGCTTCTTCTTGCCCAGTCATGTGTACTTGAATAAAAAACACACAAGCATCCTAATATTGTCTCTAAAAGAAAATGGCAATCCAAAAATCCCTATTGTAAAGTCATAAAGGCTTGTTTAATGTCAAATAAGCCAATTAAAAGTTAGTGTTCACTATAATATTGATTATAAATTGAACTTAGGAGAGGTTGTCGTCAAAGTATAATAATAAGAAAATACATGTACACGCCACCATCTAATTTTTTGAAGAATAGAAGTCAATTTTTAAATTTATTTTCATTGAAGTGAACACAAGCTAATATCTTTACCAAATTTATTTTGATTTCCATCATATCTTAAAAAGGCAACAAACACATACCAACTGTTCAGCTTAGTTTTTTTTTTTTTTTCCATCACTCCTTTTTTATTACAAATGCTTTACAAGTTTTAATTAGGGTTGTGATTTTTCCACTCCTTATTTAGCTTAGACACTTTCTAGCATAATATTTTGACCATATTGTCCCTTATATGGCCTACCTTTTAGCATTATTTCCTTCTCTTTTTTCACGGGTCCCACCTTCCTCCCCCTTCTTATCTTTCCATGCCTTTAGTGTTTTGTTGACAATCATGTTTCTTTCTATTCCCTTTCTTTTTTTTGCTTCAAGCATGCCTTTGGTGTCTCATTCTCTCCCCCGTTTTTTTTTTTCTCAAAAAACATTCAAATGCTTCATGTGAGTCCCTAACAAAAGCTCAAAAGGAAGAGTAGAATATGACGGAAAATGTCAACTGAACTTGTTGGCATTATTGTCTGCTCTTCACCATTCACAACTTCATTATCAGTTACATTTAAGCAATTTTAAAATAGAAATGGACACTCTCTCTGCACAACCCGGCAGCATCTTCCCAACCCCATCCCTTCCTCTGCATCTAAGAACATGTGCTCATCAACATGACGTCCAACTCTCCCTGATTCACCTTGCTAACTCCTCCAATCCCCACACCATCCCCCTCATCTCCACTCATTCCCCTTTGCCGTTCACTTCCACGTTCCTCCTCAACTAGGGAGGATTAGCGTGGCATAAGTGAGGATGACATGGCTGGCCTTGAGCCGAGCCGCTATGAGCCCAACCGAGCTTGATGACGTTCTTGCTGGTGGGAGGGAACGGGCGAAAGTGAGCTTCGATAGAAAGCCACTTGGAGAGGAGGAGGGTAGAGTCCCTGTGCCAGGATCTAGTAAGGGGACAACTGGTGACCGAATTGTAGACATCCCTGTATTGTTCGATGACGTGTATCAATGTCCTGTGACTCCGATCTCCCTCATGGTCATTAAACCTAGTGTTTGCAAACTGCTTCAACGGGATTCGTCAGTTATCTGTTTATAGGAGCTAGCAAATGATAAATGTCGTGTGGTGGTCCTTTTTCTTTTTGTTCTATGAATGCGATTGCCAGCTCGAGTTCTACGCATTGGTTACTTGGTGCTTCGTCTTTTAATTAAAGTTATGGGATTTTTGGCTTAATCTCTTTTTGATCAATCCTCCTTCTAGAGTCTACACATACTAAGAAGGCTTGTTTGAAGCGAAAAATGGAACAAGAGGGAATATCAAGGGAAAGATGAGAAGAAGAAAATTGAGATCCATGAGGAAAGAAAAAGAAAAGAAAAAGAGAAAGAAATAAAGAAGAAAGAAAATAATGCCAAATGGTGGCCCACATAAGAGACGATACAGTCAAAACACTTTAATATGGAGTGTGTAAGCAAAATGAGGAGTGGAAAAAGCATGACCCCTTAGCTATTGCTTTCTCTTTTAATGGAGGAAATGCTTGAGTTATTTTTAATTTTAATACTTTTTAAAATTATTTATTTATTTATTGTTATGTGTGAATAAAACATTTCATCATAACTAGCATCGAAACTTTTTTTACTCTTTAACGATAAAAGTTACTACTAGTTATACATTTAGTTCTAATGTCATATGTCCAAACTTCAAAAGACCATCATCATACTCATTTTAGAATACTAATGGAAAAAGAAGTATGAAATTAGTTGCCTGATTTTTTGGTAGAGACAAGTTACAATTTGTCAAATATAAGGTATTCCCCACATTTTTTAAAATATTTCAAAAACTCATCATAATGCTCAATCTAGAATATTAATAGGTTTAGGGAAGTATGGAAATAGTTAGCCCCTTTTTTTGGTAGTGATAAGTCATAATTACGTTAATTTTATTGAAACCAAATAAAAAATGTCAATACCCGCTTCTCAGTGGACAAGACATAAGAGCTCACAACATCGTTAATTTTCTGCAAAGAAACATAATGTGCTCATGGGGACCATTTGGCTAAGGTGGATATCCTAGTGGACCATTTGATATTTGTATGACAAACTTGTCTTTTTCTGTGGTTTGTGGACTTAGAGAACTGTGTAAATATGCATTTGGTAATTGAGATGATAGCATGTCGTAATCTAATTAGTTTTATCATTATGAAATGAAAATTCCATACAGGCTATGGAGTGAACAATTCAAGCAATCCGTACAATTGTTTCATTTTTTTGTATCACAATCTATTTAGGCATAACATGTTTGATTTGTTCATGAAGACTAATTGCATTTGCTTAGGAATCCTTGTTTGTGTAAGAAACTTGCCTTAAATTTCTTAGTACGTGAAATTTTTAGGAAATTGCAGAAGTATTCATGTGGTATTTGAGGTCGTCATTGTGTTCTTTGGGTGGTAACCCAATGAAAAATGTTTTCCTATCTTTATACATGAGTATGAACAGGTGGTATGGACCACAGGTAATTTATTTTGTCGCATTGCATTTCAGGCTTGTTCCAATACAATATACTCGGCCTTAGTTACCAGTCAATTGAAATGAAAGCATCAAGCAACCCCTCCTTGATTGTGTCACTAATAAGTTCTAAAATGCTATGATTTGTGAGAGGACTAGAAGTTTGGAAATTCTTTCTTCGAGGTCATCACTCAATGAAATCAAATTTATTTATCATTTTTTTTCAATATGGCAGGTATAATTTCCTCAGCTTGAGTTGATGGTCATGTCCACATGGATGATTTAGGCAAAATATGGACTGATGATCCTAAAGATACTCTTACTTTTGAACATTTACAAGAAGTGAAGATTGATAATTGTAAGAGCCTTGAAAATTTGTTTCCACATTGGGCGGCTACAAGTCTAACCCAACTTATGGAACTTCAAGTGAAGTCATGTGGGCTCAAGGAAATAGTCACAAGTGGAGATGACACTTCCCACTCTACTATTGCTCAATTTCTTTTCCTGCAACTGACTTCTCTGGTGTTCCATGATATGTCACAACTCAAGAGCTTTTGCCCTAACTTGGTTACTTTGAACTGGTCACTCTTGATGGAATTGCGAGTGACCCGTTGTGACAAATTAGACATGTCCTTTGTGGCATCCATGAACAGGTGGGCTCAAAGAGATGATCAACATGACATTTCAGACCATGAAGCAGACTTCTCGCTTGAGAGGGTACGATTGCAATTGCTATTTCTTCTTCATTCTTTTATTCACCCATACAACTCATGTGCAAACCATAGTCATGTCATATTATGATAATATAGTAAACATGAACCCCTTACATATCAGTTCATAGACAACATAAGATATTTCTAACATTTTTAAGCGCACTTTTCATCCTTGGACACCCATAATGTTTTTAGTAACATTATAAGCACATCTTGTCACTTGAATTTTCAAGGAACTGCATATTTTTTATGACAAGATAAGATATTCCTAATAGAAGAAGATTTTGGTTAAGGTGATTACCAAATTGACCTCTACTTAGAAATTCTCTTGAAAATTCTTGATTTAAATAAAAAATGTGAATTTCCTCTTTCTGGGTAAAATGAATATTTATTCATTTGTTTGATCATTCAAATGCCAAAATAATTATTTCCCTTTCTATATAATCATTATAATATGGGTGCATAGCTTGCCTTGGTTGGCAAATGGGCACAATAGAGCATTTGTTTGTAGTTTGAATTTTGTAGCTCGACTTTAGAAGCTTGAGAGTCGTATCTAGGGCTCTAGAAATTAATGAAATGTAAGAACAAAGACCCTTTCCATGGGAATTAATTGATTTAAGTTCACCTCTAAGAGCCCATGATTTATTGTCAAACTTTGTTGAATTTATTTCTCTCATTGTATTGGCAATTTTGTAGGGCATTCCCACCTTAGAGAGACTTCTATTAGTCGACAAGGATATTCAGAGGATACACGATGGAAAATTTTCTGACGACTTCTTTGGCAAGCCAAAAGCACTAACATTGGCATGCTTTCATGATGAAAATGTCGTATTTTCTCCCATATTCCTCCTACAAAGATTTCATATCCTACAAAGCCTTGAGATATTTTGTAGTTCTTTTGAAGATGTATTTCCTGATGAGGGGCTTGTTGATGAGGGAAAACATCTGGTGCTTGAAAATTCAAAAGAACTTAAGTTAAGACAACTACCCAACCTAAAGCATGTCTGGAGAGAAGGCTATTTGGTGGCAAAAATTCTTCAGCATATTGGCAAATTTGAGGTTTCCGATTGTCCTAGTTTGACAACATTATTTCCAGCCATGACATCCTTCCAGAATATGACAAAGTTAGTGGTGAAGAAAATTCCTCTGGATTGATGCATCTATTGACAATTTCAGCGATCACAAATTTGGTGCATCTCTTTGACATGATTATGATAGGATGTGAAAGAATGGAAGAAGTAGTAGCAAATGATGGAAAAGGAGAAGGAAAAGTGATTTCTCTTGGGAAGCTAGGAAGATTGACACTCCAAAATCTGCCAAGCCTAGAATGCTTCTCTTCCATCACAAGTTGCATATTCAAGTTTCCATCCATGTATTCAATAGAAGTGGAAGAGTGCCCAAAAATGAAGATCTTTAGTGAGGGTACTCTAAGCACACCAACACTGCATTGGGCGACACTATTTAGATACAAGTGGCAAGGGGACTGAGAGGGTGATCTCAACACAACCATACAAAAGTTAACAACATAAATAACACATAAAATTGGTAAGATCCAATTAATGTCATTCTTATCCTTTTTTTTTTTCTCTCTCTTGCCTTTGCTTCTCAAATTGTCCAACACCCGAAGCACCACAAGTTCTAAACTTTTCACACTGATGAAGGGAAGGGTAGATGCTGCAAGTGGTACAAAGATCTGGAAGTTACTGAGGCACAGTCAAAAGTTGAGATGATGGAAGTTTCTGTTAAGGTAGTGATTCTATTTCCAATTTCCTTTCTTTCTCACTAATAAAAATCACAGTTTTGCAAAAGTGGGGTAGCTACTGGGGATGATAGGTAACGACAATATATTCTAACAATTTGCCACGCCAGCATAACTGCCTAGATCACACACTTCTCATTTTTCATAACTAAACGAAGCATCCCATTTCCTTTTTTTTTTTCCTTCAACTCTCTTCTCATTCAAGCGAATGAACATATTGATTTGTTCTTTTCTTCTTATTTTTTAGGAACTTGCATAAAAAAGTCTTAAACGTTTTGCTTAATGTACTATCAAGTTTTAAATTTTAAAAAAGTGCTATTAAGTCATAAATATTTTGAATAAGACATAGTGAAGCCCTTCCTGATGACCACTCAACCAGTTTTGCTGACGTCGCATGTCGGAATCCAACCTCAATTTTCTAATAGGCATTGATCTCTCGTGATCAATACACAAGAGGTTCAGATAAAAGTCTATTAATCACTCATTGAAATAATCAAGGATGAATGTTAAAAGCTAGCATTGACATTGAAGGAGGAAGTTCCACAAAAGGATTAGTCTTTCACCTTTTCAACTTAGAAAAATGAATAAAACTGAACCAAATAAGCATGAACCTAAATATTAGCTGGAAAAACTTGAACTTAATTGCCTTAAAAGTACATGACTCACGGCTGAGGAATTTCTAAAGGCTAAAGATCCTTGTTTTACCTTCAATTCTTAGTTACAGGAATTCCTAGTTTGACTCTCCCAGCAACGATATAAATTAAATGCTAATCTGGACTCAAAAATCGAAATGAAGATTGTATAGCATAAACATGATAGATACGACCAGTTGAGTTTGATTGAATTATCTTTTCTTTTGCCCTAATTATCTCTAACATTTAGAGGAGGTGTTTGGCCTCACGGCATAGTCTGCCGAGGTCAGCCAAGCCGCAGGTGCAAATGAAGGGGCCAAGACAGACAATTTTCTTCTTTAGCTCACTGCGTAGAGTTAGACCCTCTCAGACCGGCTCATTGGTCAAGCCTTCAAACTAGTGGGCTGAATGTCTAATGGCTATGGTCATGCTTATTACACATCACTTTGTAGATCAATTCTATTGATTTTAGCCTCAGTACCTCTGGCACTATTCTTGATACAATTTTGATCAAATAATAGGTTGCCAATCTTTTCATCCATTTGATTCCCTATGTGTTCTTCTTATTGAGCTTCCACCAGCATTCATTTGTCTTTCAAATTTTCGTCCCAGAAATGATTGGCTTCTCTAATTAAATGCTTCAGTCACAAAAATTGTTTTGTTTCAGACGTTACAGCTTACTACACAAATTGTGCTCAGGGGAAGACTTGTCGTCGGAGAGAAGATGAACAGCGGCTGGCAATCTGCTCCTGGAGACAACTCATTTTTTCAAGATCATACTCTCTCTAAAGGAAGGAGATGTCTGTGTTTTTGAGCCTGTTAGAATTTGATAATATGGAACTTGAAGTCTCCATTTTCAGGAGGAATTTCAAGACTAAGGTGTAGACTTTAGCATGCCCACAGAAAAATCACTGCCTCACTATGTTTTGTTTAGTAAATCAAATCAAATCAAATCAAATAAAGCAAGACTTTCTACTGCAAGTAATTGAATGGTGATGTATTTCCTTATTGTTTTGGACAGTAGTGGTCGTTGCACCTGTATGTTGCGTCCTTCGTTCGGCAAAGTATAAATCGAACTCATGCGGAGCATCGGATTGATAAAATAAAAGGTCAAGGGCAATCCTTATCTATTGCCCATGTGGAGAGTTGATCTATGACACCATTGAGGTGGTCACAGAAAGGGAAAATGTCCTGCACCAACTCTGTTTTCATGAAATCTGCGGTGGTCTCCAGATTCTAAGGGAGGTTGTATTGAGGATAATTATGCAACCCATCAATAGCACAAAAGGAAGTTTCAATAAGAGGGCTAGTCTTTTACCTTTTCGCTGCACAAAATGGATCAATGACCTCAGAAGAGTTATAATGAAAATTAAAATAATTATAGAACTGCATGGCCATAAAATTTCCAGAACTCATGATCAGCAAGTATCCCAATGTTCTAGACCTTGGGGCTTTAAAAGTAATAACACCATCTGTCAATGAACTTGCTTGTAGCCCCCAAAATAAACCATTAGCAGTCGAACTATCCCAGCGGCTTTTATGAGTCAGACACTGCCAGATCAGAAGAAATGGCACTGCTCGGCTTGCTGTTTTTTTTCTGATGAGATTGTTGAAGCGGCCATTGACTTCTGCTCCATCGATGTGGCCCAGCTTGGAGCATTCGTCTCCAAGTATCTCTTGTTCTCCTTTGTTATGGGAATTACTAGAGGGACTCTCCTAGCAATAACCAAGCCATAACCTTTAAGCCCCACATACTTCAATGGGTTGTTCGTCATTAGTTTCATTGTTCTGACTCCCAGGTCATGCAGCATCTGCACTATAAGTCAACATATTAAGCAATAATGCGAATGCCTCAAATACTACAAAAATCTTGATTATGGAGTGATTCTTTATGCTGATAAGACCTCCTCCACAGAAGATGAGAACTTGAGGCTCTGCTAGAGTTACCAGTTTCCTCTAGTCCTACAAATGAGTACATTCTCTGGAACAGTCACTCAAATTCAACTACCTTTAATTTCAGATTAACATAGTAGTTTCTTAATCCTTGACAATGACCATGAATCAAAGTCATTCAGAATCTAAATTATGCAGGATCTTCTACATCAATATAGTTTCACTTAAGGAAGAAATACCGGCACCCCAATTCTGTACTCTCTACGGTCAGAATCTAAAATATGCAGGATCTTCTATATCGGTATAGTTTGACTCAAGGAAGAAAAACTTGCGCACCAATTCTGTACTCTCTATGGTCAATGGGAAATCCAAGCTCCACATTTGGATCCACGGTGTCACATCCATCGTCCTGCAGGTCATAAGCACCTAGCATGTGCCCCAAACCTATGCCTCTTCCTTCGTGCCCTCAGAGGTGCACCAGCATGCCCCTACCAGCCGCTTCTATCTGTTACAGCGCAAAGTGCAATCTGGTTGCATAAAACTGAGAAGCTTTTGTTTAGCATACCAAGCACAAGAATCATCCCTGTTTTGGGGCACTTGTTCATTGTCTCGCTGGTTAATATCGCCATCTATTCAGCCTTGAGAACAGTAATTAGATCCATCTCAGAATCTAAAAAGCTTACAATAATTGTTTTATCCCCCCAGCTAACCGCATGTTCTTAATTGCACTGTGCCCACCAAATTGCCGCACAAGATTGAAGAAAAGAGAGCAAAAGGCAAATACTTCACTAGAGGTGAGCATCGGTCTAGGGTCAACCCTGGACCAAACCTGGACCAGCCCAACCCTGCCGGTCCTAGTCCAGTTCCTAGGGAGATTGAGTCAGTCCTTAGTCCTAGAATTTCTGGACCAGCATTATGCGGATTAGTCCTCGGTCTTGAGAGTTTCGTGTCGGTCCAACCCGGACCAACCCTGATTATATATATCTAATATATTACTTATAATATTTTTATATAGATAAAATCTTAAAATAAACGGCGTCAACAATATTAATAGTTCTTTAGTGAGGAGTTCAAGTAATTTTACATTATTCTTTAATAACTTAGATTTTTGGGATAAGTGTTCCAAAAATCCTAGAACTTGTCACGAAAATGCATTTCAGTCCTAAAACTTGCAAAAAGTGCATTTAAGTCCTAAAACTTGTCAAATTGTTTCAAACGAGTCCTAAGATCGACGCCGTTAGCCTTTTCCGTTAAAAATGCTGACGTGGCATTTTAAAATTTTTTTATTTTCCACGTGAATTTTTAATTATTTAAAAAAATAGATTTAAAAACTAAAAAAAATCAAATTTAATCATTTTATCTTATTTTCACCAAAAACTTAAAAAAAGTTAAAATATTTATTAAAAAATTTAATTAAAAATAATTTTTTAGTTAAAATATTTATAAAAAACATATTTAAAAAGTTAACATTATTTTTAATTTATTTTTAAAAATTTTTAAAATAAAATTTTTAACTTTTCTTTTTAGTTTGAAAATAAGATAAGAATAAATTTAATTTTTTAGTTTTTAAATCTAATTTTTTTGAATGTGTAAAAATTAATTAAAAAATAAACCTGGAAAATAAAAATTATTTAAAATGCCACGTCAGCATTTTTAACGGAAAAGGCTAACGGCGTCGATCTTAGGACTCATTTGAAATAATTTAACAAGTTTTAGGACTTAAATGCATTTTTTACAAGTTTTAGGACTGAAATGCATTTTCGTGATAAGTTGTAGGACTTCTGGAACACTTATCCCTAGATTTTTAATGTCTTTTATGGTGTCAATAGTCATAATTTACACCACCGCCTGCGGTGGCCATGATGGCTAGAACTTTACTCCCCCATCCGGGGGGGAGGGATTCGAAACCCTGTGTTCCCATTACGCGACTCACCCGCGGCTGGGTCTGTGGTGGTGGCTCAGTTCGCCTAGGGTTTACGCCGCCGGTTGTTGGTTGTACGGTGGTTCCCGGGTCACAAAAAAAAAAAGTCATAATTTACTAATGAGGAAAATGTTTTTGTGAGGAGTCCTCACGGCGTCCTAAAAGGCATAAACAGCTTCTTATGGCATTATCCTTTAATATTCGTTCTCTTCTATCTTATTTATTCTCTTAGTTTTTAATTTGCCAAAATCGAAAGAAGCAACTTTTCCACTCACCACTTGACACTCACCTCGCTCGCTTTGGATCACTTGTGCCGCTTGCCGCTCAATGCTCACTTGGCTTGTTGCTTCCCGCTTGATATTCGATGCTCATTTCATTCAATGTTCACCCCACTTGAACCTCACCGCTTGCCTTTCTTAGATGACCTCGCTCATCATCGAACCCATTAGGTCAGTATGGTTCTCGGTTGCCCTTTTAAGAAGTACAAAAAATGAAATAAAAAATTATTGGTTGGTCCTAGGTTGACTTTGAAACCGAACTGAACTCATTGAGTTAGTTTAGTCCTTAATCGCTTTTTTAAGGAGTACAAAAAATGAAATAAAAAATTATTGGTTGGTCTTAGGTTGAACTTGAAACTTGAAATTAGACCAAACCTAATGGGTCAGTTCAATTCTCAATCGTTTTTTTTTTAAATAGTACAAAAGATGAAATAAAAATTATTGATTGATCTCAGGTTGACCTTGGAACCGGACCGAACCCATTGGGTGGGTCCGGTCCTCTATCCCAAACTCAATAGAGTCGGTCCTCGGTTTCAAAAATTGAGGATCAATACTGTGCGGGTTGGTCCTAGGGTTAGGGGGCGGATCGGCCCAACCCTGACCATGCTCACCCCTATGCTTCACTTTAAGGCAGCTTGGTCTCCACCCAAGATTAAGTCCATCGATATATCTAACTGCCTTCACCAACTTCTCTTCTTCCAATTATTGGTCCAAAGATGACTCACCATCGTTGGAAAGAAGATCAACGTCACAGGAGTAGCTTTCTGCAGGAACTGCTTCATCAAGATCATCCTGTGTGACACACTCCTACACAGTCACAAAGCACTCTTGTTTTTGGCACCTATTGTGGATTTCACTGAACGTTGTTGTTGCCCCAGCGAAACACATACTTAAGTATTGTTTTTCGTTCTTTATCCATAGGGAATGCCAAAAAAGGTTCTTGAGGAAGTATGGGAAGAATCTAGCAAAAAGGGTGCTTCTAAGGGTTCCAGATGGTGGGATTTGGCCAGTGTGGGATTGGAAGTGTGGGATGACATGGTTTGGTTACCAATGGGCTGGAGCAAATTCGTGGAGCATTACGTCATTTGTGATGGCCACTTTTTAGTCTTTAAATATGAAGGCAACTCGTTTTTCATGTACTCATACTTTACAAAGGCGCATCCGAGATAGAATACCTGTTGCTAAATGCCAGTGGTGGAAAATCATTCTCAAAGTCAAAGATAGTAAATTCATCTTGCCCAAAATGGAAGTTCTTGATGATGATAATGTTTGCACAAGCATACACTTTAAAATACATTATTGTCAAGTCTAATTGGTGCAACCAAGACTACATTTTGCAATTGTTGCTTTGGATAGACTAGTCTAAGATCATAAGAGCATTTGACATCAAATATTTATCAAAGTCATTGCTATCGAAAGAAACTTGCAAAACCAGTGATTACTTATATATTTGTTAATTGAGTGTTGCAAAATTGTCTATTGTATCATTTACACACAGTCCATTAAGTTCCCCCCCCCCATTTTGATGGCAATACATCTCAAGTTTAATAATCGATTAATCATTCAATTCTTTTAAAAATGGGCATTTGTTGACATTAGAAAATGAATAAGTTTTGATTATCATCGACAAATAACAAACTATGTTAATAAACAGTTTGGTCAAAACAATTGATGACTATACAATATAATCATCACCACCAAATATCAATTGTCTATGAGACTTTCACTAGTCGATGAAATCATCAATAGTCATTGCAGATTTTACTAGGTGTTGGAACTCAAAGGCATATGATGAATTGACACTAGAACATAATCCCCGGGTGGTTATTTTATAACTTTTTATAGATAATTGTTGCTTAATCTAGGAGATTGCAATATAATTTCCTTAACTGTATATAAGATTTGTTTATTCAAATTTAATAATCATTGTATGTAAATGTCTGTAGATAGTTATAAATACCATAAATGTACTTATTGTAAACTCCCCCTCAATCAATCATAAAACTCAACGTTTTTTTTTTTTTTTTATATCTTCACTTTCCTGAAATTTATATTTCCTTACACTTACATGGCTAAATTAGTTATTCCCTCTAGTCTTGTATCTTTAAATTTCTTGTCAATTATTTCTTATCCAAAATCAATAAAGGACCTGTCGACGCCTAAATGTTAGCTAAATATTTAGGATTAAATTGCATAAAAAATTAGAGACTAATTTGGCTCTAACAAAAAGGATTCTCACATCACGTGAGCAGTAATATCGTTTACTGCATTTTTGATAAATAAAAAAAATTATATAAAATTAATTAAAAGAGGAAGAAGGAGGAGAAGAGAGGGGCACTCGGTTGGGCTTTCGCCCCAACCCCCTTCTCTTTGCTTCCCCCTCGCGTGGGCATAGGGCCCATCTTGTCCCTAGCCTGCTGCCCCTTCCGCGGCCCGGCCCTCTCTCTTCTCCTCCTTCCTTCCTCCCTCCTCTACAACTCACGCACGAGCAAAGGACAGGAGCAGCGCGGAGCCCTCCAAGAAACCCGGACGGATCGGACGCGACTTTTCAATGCGCTGAGGAGCTCGACGCAGTAGGCCTTGTAAGAGTTTTTCCTAATGTAAACTAAATTAATTGATATTGTAATTTACTGTTTTTACGGTTACTGTAAAACAGGGTTGGTCTAAGGTGAGATAGAAGGTTTCTTAATTAGTCTAATATGGGCTGGCTAGTGTGGGCCGAGTTGAGCCTGGCTCGTAATGAGAGGAACTGGTTGGAAACTCTATAAATAGTGCTCAAGTCTCTCTTCTAACTCTAATTCTCACATGTATCCTCACCTAATGGGCGTTTACCTAACGCTAAACGTGAGGGGGGCCGCCTCATTGAGCCAGTGATACGGAGGGTAATAGAGGAGAATGACTTGATGCGTGGATCCCCTTGATATATGTGGGTAATCCTTTTTTTTTTGCTTCCACTTTATGTTCGATGGATCCCAAAATAGGTGCGTTAATCTTTCTACTCAATTATGCATGTTCTTGTTCTGGTTATGAAGATCTTGGGGTTACGCAATTTGCGTCTTACATGTGATATCATAGCAACCATAACCCTAGAACTTGAATGCAATTGGTTTTGCTCTAATTTGTACGGATTTACCTTAATTTGTACGGATCTACCCTAATTTGCATGGATTAGCCCTAATTGGTACTGATATTGCCATAATTTGTGATTTTCGAGACTTTTTGTTCAATAAAAATTAAATTAAATCACAAATTTAGATTAGGGAAGACGAGACGAGCAAGAGGGTCGGCGGCGCGTCGCCGAGGGATGCTGCACGCGCCCCCACGCACGGCCACGCGCCGCCTGGGCGTCGAACGCGCGCCGCGCGTGAGCTCCACGCGCCACGCACTCAGGCTACGCGTGCAGGCGCGTGGGGGATTATTTTGGTGCGTGGCTGGCGGCGTTGGACTCGTATGGTGATTTCCTATCACGTGGTATATTTATTTTACATGTTTGATATTTTAGGGATGTGAAAATACATACGGAACCCTAAAGACGTGTATTTTGAGTGTATTTTTGCGTATTTTTCCTTCTATTTTTCTGTGATTTTGAAAATACAAGTGTTGGGTTATAGGTATATTATCACATAATCATTATAAATGTGTGATTCATAAATAAAAATCAAACTTTATTGTGAACTAAATTTGGCTTAATGAGATACAATCATTATGAGATAGTAATTGAATATATCTTGAGAATATGAGAAACAGTAAAAATCATGAAATTTTTATTGCTCATGCATACTCTTTTACATGCTAGTAATCTTTGAATGATAGACAACTTAAGGACTCGTGACCAAACTAATGTACTGATTAACACATCTGGTGAATGTGGGTAATGCATGTCAATTAAATTACTGCATATTATACATGAACTCATCTGGTTACTTGTTAATGTCTATTAAGTTGAATATTTTTTATGGTTAAGGAGTATGACAACATTTATGCAGAGCAATAGTATCTACTGTTATAGTTTAGATATTTAGTTCTGTGATTTGACTCAATTTATAGGCCATTGGTTGAAGTAATGATATTTGTTACCTAAAATTGATTAATAAATCAGTTGTTGGCCTTGGAGTCATTTTTGCCTTATGAACTCATGAGTGATAATGGATCAGCTGTCAAGCTTGTCGATTTGGTGTACCCTGTATTACTATTGATGTTAATTTGTGAGAGATATTTTAGATCAACATTCTTTTTATGTTGTTATGGTAATATGTAATTGGGGTGCATAAGAGATGTTTTATTATATGTTATGAGAAGTTTCTTGTGTTACTGTGATCAATGATCTCATTAGAATCTATCTTTCAAGTTCGCTGTATATATATGATTAATTTTTATTAATTAATAAAATAATGTAATTAGCATGATATGTGATTTTGGTGATATGATGCTCCTATCACTAAAGTTAAAATCACATATATATGGTGTATGTGAGGAGTAAAGCTTATATCACTGGTATGAGAGAATTTCAATGATTCAATTGAGTAGTGACCGCCAAAGTGGCACGCTTGATTGGGTTTGAGAAATTTCGGTCTCGTAGGATGATTAGGATGTCTCCTAGTCTAATGCGTAATCATACTTCCAAAGGAGGTGATTGTGCATTAGTTCATGGAGGGATACATGATAGTGTGGTGGAGGAGTGACTGTAACTAGTGATTCATATGCCCAAAGGTGATGAATTCATGAAAAATTGGAATATATTCTCATAACCCTTATCATATGGGGAGCGTACAACTGTATATCATGTATTCTGCCCAAAGGTGATTATATGATTATACGTGTAACTCTCTGGATATGTACTTGTACGTCAAGTTACACGGTACTCACATGATGCTAATTATATACATTGCTTGTTTTTCAGTCACATTTTTTGTAATTAATAACTCCAATATTATTAAGGTTTTTACTGCTTCAAATTTTAAGTTATGGACATATAATTTGTTGCTTGAGAAAAGAGCAATTGAATATTGCTTACTGTCCATGAAGCGTTCCTTCTGGAACACTTGAAAAGAAGTTTGCCTACGGACTGCACTGCTATAAGATGAATGAAGCCTTAGTTGCTTGAAATTATGTATTGTCTGATATTGAAATTAGGACACATCTGCAAAAATTGTGTTTAAGTCCTAATGACATATACATCTCGTTTATGATTAAAAAGTTGTCAGGTTTAACAGTGGCAATGAGTATTTTGGCAAGATGACAATGTGAAATAGCTTAAAGGGTCATTTGTCAAATACTTGGTAGATTCTGGGGTGGTAATTTAATTACTATACTTGAAAATTATGACAAAAAGATTTGGGCGAAAGGCATAAATGCGCCATATTGAACATGGTGATGAGTATGATTAGTAAGATTAATTTATCTGGTCTTTTGTGGGCTGATATTATGAAAGCAATTTTTTCATATACAAAAGGGATATTGATTTTATGACCCTAAAGAAGGTACAAGAATTATGGAATCACATACTCTAAAGTTTCTAAATATTGACGTAATTGTAGAGGATAGCTGCTCTCAGATTATTAAAGATAATAGTATGATGGAGGTTACTATGTTTTTGTCTTTACCTATACAGATAATTATGGAATCTTCTGTACCATAGACTAAACTTGTTGAGGTTCAAGGTACTATTATTAATATAGTTTATAATGAAATTTCTTAAACCTCTCAAGTGCAGAATGAAGTGGTTGCAACTTTATTAAGGAGATTTGTTAAGGAAAGACGATCAGTTATACCATCAGACTATATAGTCTATTTGTGAGAGCATGATTACAATATCCACTATATGGTTGATGTAATGACATATTTATAAATATCGTTTCTTACTCTCAATTAAGTATGTGATTAGACGCCATAAAAGGCGATATACAATCTATGAAACATGTTTGGAAACTTACTGACTTGTCTAAAGATCATAAGTTTATTAGTTGCAAATTGACGTACAAAACTAAAAGAATTTCAAACAAAGATTGTGGAATTTAAAGCCAAATTTGTAACTAACGTTTTAACTCTGAAAGAGGGGTGGATTGTTTATAGTGAAGAAATAATTATTTCTTTAAATATTCTTTTAGAGTGAACGTGGTATTAATAATTTATTTTGATATAAAGTTACGCCAAATAGATACAAAATATATATTGTGCAACTGGATGATTTTGCAGCAAATTCAAGTAAACTTGTGTGTAGACTGAAAAGTTCTAATTCATGGTCTTAAGCAAGTTTCCAGACAATATTATTAAAGTTTCATAGTGTTGTTATTTTGTTCAATTGGGAATAAAGTAATTCAATATACTGCAAGGTCAGTGGGAGGAAATTTATTTTTTCTTATACTTTATGTACATGATATTTTGCTTACAAGTTGTGACCTTGAGACAATACTGAGGTCTGTAAGGATTGTTTTTGCCATATTATATTAGATTTTTTCGGAGAACATTTGCTGATTGTATATTGGAAATATTCAATATACATCATTGCAAGCCAGGAATTGCTCTTGTTGTTAAGGGTGATGGGCTAAATCTATCACATTATCCTTATTTAGATATTGAGAAATTTTAATTAAATGGTGTACCTTGTGTGAGTGCACTTAAAAGTATAATGTATGCTCGAATTTGCACTATACTAAATGTTGTCTTTGTGATAGGACTTCTAGGCAGATATCAGTCAAATCCAGGACATGATCACTGGGTTGCTGTCAAGAAGGTTTTAAGGTACTTAAAGAAGACAAGAGATTATATGCTAATTTACAGACATGTTCAATTCTGTAGTTAGTAGAGTATTTACATGTAAACTTTGCTGGCTGTTATAATGACATGCAATCAATAACAGAATACATATTTATGTTAACAGTAAGTGCAGTAAATAAAGTTTTATGTCATCTTCTACTATGTAAGCAGTGTTAGTAACATTCTTTTAAGCTGTTACTTGGGTTTTTAGGATCCAGAACCTCATGAAAGGAGTTGATTGTTTTAACTTTATGGATAGATGTTGGAGAAATCTTTCCAGAATATTTTGAAGCTGACAAAACGTTTCTATCAGTCTAGTCTGGACATCTGCAAATCGTCTAGTTTAAAGTCTGAAGACTCTCTGATTACCAGACTCAAGATTCAAGACTCAAGACTCAAGACTATTCTCATTGACAGTCTTTCTGATCCAGTGACGAAGGAAATCCAGAGCCGAAGTAAATGGTTGAGGATTTAATCCTATCATCTGGAGAAGATCTTTTGGTTGGATAAATATAACGGATTCTTTTGTTCTTATCTAGATCAATTGAAGATCCGATGGTCGACGAAGTATTCTTGGAATGTTCTATTCTTGAAAACCAAGATCCTGATTGTATGGGCGAACAGGATTGATGGGCTATCGTCAGGTTCCTTTAATAGCTCGAATGATCTTCTTGATTGATTCTGTCCAATGGGTAGATTGGAGGAATTCATTTGGAAAGTGCCAACGGGTATGATGGCATAAAGGAGTATAAAAAGGAAGACGTTCTAGTTGTTTTGAGTACGAGATCGATAGAGAAATTCCAAAGTCTGAAGCACCTTGATTATTAGTCAATTCATTCTGAGCGAAATTATATACACAGAGAGTGTCCATACCTGGTGATACCTTGAGTGAGTGTGGTAGATCATCTACACCTAGAAATCAAGGAAGATCAACATTGTAACATCTCTTTGTTCATAGTGGAATCCAGCCAATTGGCTGTCAGTGCAGAAGAGTGGACGTAGGCTTAGATCAAGCCGAATCACTATAAACCGCATGTTCAATTCTCTCTTTCCTTTACTTAGTTTTACGTTGATTATTACTTATCGCAAATCCTTCAACTGTCTAAGTATTGCGTAATTATCAAGAAATTATCAAGAAAAATCATTTATATACCTATTCACCCCCCTCTAGGTACTCGTACTAGCTATATCAATTGGTATCAGAGCCCGTGTTCTTACTTTATTTGAAGTGTTTTACTTTAGAGTAAAAGATCCATGGCTAGTATGCTAGCACCAGGGCTGGTGGAAGGGCAAAGCAATACCAGACCACCCTACTTTGATGGAAAGGATTACAACATCTGGAAGAATAAGATGAAAGCTTTCCTACGATCAAAGGATCCTCTGGAATGGGACGTTGTGGAAAGAGGAATCACTCCTACTGCTGCATCGGTCTCGAAAGAGGGAAAGAAACCTGTTGAGACCGGCGGAATGACTCAGGAAGAAATAAACAAGAGACAAGCACTCGATGCAAAAGCAATTTACTCCTTATATTGTGCCTTGTCTCCAACTGAATATAACAGAATATCTTCTTGTGTTACAGCAAAAGAAGTATGGGATAGATTACATATCACCTATGAAGGAACAGATCGAGTGAAGGAGACCAGAATCAACATTCTCCTCGGTCAATATGAAGCCTTCAAAATGAAACCAGGAGAATTTATAACTGACATGTTTAGTCGTTTTACAGATATTGTCAACGGTCTTGAGAACCAAGGACAAAAAATTTCTGATCCCATGAAGGTGAACAAGCTACTGCGTGGACTCTCCAACGATTGGAATCATATAAAGACTTCAATAAGAGAGACGCAAAGAATTATGCCTCTATCTGTCGACGAGCTGATCGGAACTCTTCAGTCTTATGAAGTGGAACGAATTAATGAAGACGAAGATCCAAGAGGTAAGAAATCCATTGCATTAAAATCAAATGATGATTCTGATGATACAGATTCAGGAGATGATATGGACGACGAGGAGCTTGCTCTCATGATAAGAAGATTCAGAAAACTGAATAGAAAAGGTAGAAGGTTCAACTCAAAGAAACAAAGTTTCCAGAGACAGCGGACCAAGTCTGTTGATGATGAGGAACCAAACAAAGATGTAGTCTGCTTCGAATGCAAGAAAAAGGGACACATTAGACCCAACTGTCCTCTTCTAAAGAAGAAAAGAGGAAAAGCTGAGAAGTTTCGAAAAGCTCTCAAAGCCGAAACTTGGAGTGACACAGAATGTGAAGAAAGTGATAATGAATATGCCAACATATGTCTGATGGCACATTCATACTCAGACTCAGATTCTGGATCAAACTCAGATAGTGAATTTGAGGTAAGTGATTTTAAAATTCCTGTCAAAGTCTCTAAATACATTGATGAACTGTGTTTTAGTCTTAAGACTTCTCTCAAAAGGATTTCCGAACTTAAAAAGGAAAACTCAGCTCTAAAACAAAAGGAAAATATTTTAGAAGAAAGAGTTAAAAGTTTAGACTTGAATGTCTCTACTCTTAAAGAAAAAGAAGATGATCTTTTGAAAGAAAATGTTTTCTTAAAAACTGACTTATCAAATATTTCAAAGAAATTTTCGATAGGATCCGAAAAACTTGAAAAAGTTCTTTCAGTTCAAAGACCTTACTTCAATAAGTCTGGTCTAGGCATGACAGCATTTAAGAAAAGACCGTCGAGAGAGGCTTACAAAAATCATTTCAAGAAAGTTTTTGTAAAGTCTGTAGGTCGAAATGCTCTAAGGTGTTCAAAGTGTAACAGTAAGGATCACTTTGAAAAAGAGTGTCCTATGGTTTGGAAGCCTGTTAAGAAAGTATGGCCTAATAATGTTTATCCTACTAACACCAAAGGACCCAAGAAAATTTGGGTACCAAAGAAAGCTTGAGACTCTCTTTTAAATGCAGGTCTCCGTCAAGAAAAAGGTAAAGTGGTATCTTGATAGCGGATGTTCAAGACACATGACAGGAGACTCAAAGTGCTTCATAAAGCTTGTTCAAGTAACGGTGGAAATGTTTCATTTGGAGGAAACGGCAAAGGAAGCATTGTGGGATTTGGAACTGTGAAAATTGGAAATCTCACAATAAGCAATGTTTCTCTAGTGGAAGGACTCAACTATAACCTCCTCAGCATTAGCCAATTGTGTGATACTGGTTTTAAGATCTCCTTTCAAGAAGGAATATGCTCTGGAATCAGTAAAGACTCTACTCAGTCTTTTATGGGTCGAAGGCATGGAAATATCTACCTCTTAGACATGAAATTAAATGAATCACAATGCCTAATCTCAATCCAAGATGAAGCAAGCTTATGGCACAGAAAACTTGGTCATGTCAACATGAAGCAATTAGCCAAAATCTCATCAAAGCAGCTTGTTTGAGGTCTACCCAAATTACCATATCAAAAGTCCGATCCACGCACACCATGTATTCTGGGAAAGCAGGTAAGAAATTCATTTAAGCCAATAAATCATGTCTCTACTAACCATGTACTTCAGTTGCTGCATATGGATCTCTTCGGACCAACCAAAACCCAGAGTATTGGAGGTAAGAAATATTGCCTAGTAATTGTGGACGATTACTCCCGCTTTACTTGGGTATATTTCCTTGCAAGTAAGTCATAAACCTGTTCGTATTTTGAGAAATTTGCTAAAAAGGTTCAAAATGAAAAAGGATGTGTTATCTCAAGTATAAGAACAGATCATGGAGGAGAATTTGAAAATCAAGATTTTACAAAACTGTGTGATGAATCTGGATTTAAGCATGTGTTCTCCTCTCCATACACTCCTCAGCAAAATGGAGTTGTGGAAAGAAAGAATAGATCTCTTCAAGAAATAGCTAGAACTCTTTTAATTGAAAGTAAAATTTCTTCACGTTTTTGGGCTGAAGCTGTTTCAACAGCATGCTATATCATCAATAGAGTCTTCCTAAGACCTATTCTTGAGAAAACCCCTTATCAATTATTCAAAGGTAAGAAGCCCATTGTTTCATACTTTCATGTGTTCGGTTGCAAATGATTTATATTGAAAAATGCAAAAGATCGAGTTGGTAAGTTTGAAGAAAGATTAGATGAAGACATCTTCCTTGAATATTCTACATCAAGCAAAGCCTACAGAGTCTATAACAAGAAAAGCCAGTCGGTGGAGGAGTCAATGAATGTCAAATTTCAAGACTCTACGCAAGATAAATCCAGTCAGACTCAGTATGAAGAGTCTGAATCTGCTCCAGACTTTCCAAAACTGGCAACTCAAGAAATGTCTCAGACTCTGGAAGACCAGCATCAAGATGTTCATGAAGATTCAAATAAATAAAGAGATCATCATCCAGACAAATCAACCAGTAACTGGAAGCATAAGTCCAGTCATCCTAAAGATCTCATTATCGGCGAAATTAATGAAGGAATTCATACCAGATCCAAAAGACGTGAAGAGTCTAGTGCTGTGGCTCTCATCTCTGAAATTGAACCAAAAAGCATAGAAGAAACAAGAGGAGCTCAGACAGTTCAACATTAATGATGTCTAGGAATTGACATCTAAACCAAAAGGTAAAACTGTTATTGGAGCCAAATGGGTGTTCAGAAACAAGATGAATGAAAAAGGAAAAGTCGTACGAAATAAAGCAAGACTCGTGGCCAAAGGATACACGCAAGAAGAAGGAATAGACTATGATGAGACTTACGCTCCTGTAGCAAGGTTAGAAGCTATTCGTCTATTACTTGCGTTTGCTTGTTACAAAAATTTCAGGTTATTCCAAATGGACGTCAAAAGTGCTTTCCTAAATGGATTTATCCAAGAGGGTGGAACAACCGCCTAGGTTTGAAGACCCAAAGAAGCCAGATTCAGTCTTCAGACTGAAAAAGGCCTTGTATGGTCTAAAGCAAGCACCTCGAGCTTGGTACGATATACTAAGTAAGTTCTTATTACAGAATGGTTTTGTCAAAGGTAAAGTAGATACTACTTTATTTATCAAAAAGGAAAACAAAAGCCTTTTACTTGTTCAAATATATGTGGATGATATTATCTTTGGATCCTCTAATGAAAGTCTATGCAAGAAATTTTCTAAGTCTATGCAGGATGAGTTTGAAATGAGTATGATGGGAGAATTAACATTCTTTCTTGATCTTCAAATAAAGCAATTGAAGGAAGGAACTTTCATTTACCAAGAAAAATATGCTAATGATCTTGTCAAAAGGTTTGGATTGGAAAATTGCAAGAAGACTGATATACCAATGTCAAGCTCTTTGAAGATAGACAAAGATGAAGAAGGGAAGAAAGTTGATCAAAAGTTGTACAGGAGCATCATCGGTTCACTTCTTTATCTTACTACTTCTAGACCTGACATTTTGTTGAGTGTTTGCATCTGTGCTAGGTTTCAATTAGATCCTAGAGAATCCCATCTCAGTGCTGCAAAACGTATTATTAAATACGTTGCTTCATCTTCAAGCATTGGTCTTTGGTATCCTAAGAAGGGAGACTTTAATCTTCTGGGATATTCAGACACAGATCTAGCCGGCTGCAGAGTCGATAGAAAGAGTACTTCAGGAACTTGCTAGTTGCTTGGAAGCGGGGCGAGTGTCTTGGTTTTCAAGGAAACAAAGCAACGTAGCTCTCTCAACAACAGAAGCAGAGTATGTAGCCCTTGGAAGCTGCTGTTCACAAATTCTATGGATAAAACAATAGCTACAAGACTATGGGATTGAAGACTCATGCACAGAAATCAAATGTGACAACACCAGCGCAATCAATCTCACCAAAAATCCAATTCTTCATTCAAGAGCAAAGCATATAGAAATTCGACATCACTTCATTAGAGATCATATTCAAAATGGAGAAATCTCGATTCAATTTGTTGATTCAAAAAGTCAACTAGCGGATATATTCACAAAGCCTTTGGAGAAAAATCAATTCAATTTTATCCATTCCAGACTCAACATTTTGAAGCTCGAAGAAGTTAAAGTCTAGAGACTCTCCAATCTTCAGACTCAGAAAGTTGATGATCATCAGACTCTAATTTCTCAGACTCTAAATCTTCAGACTCAGACATTGATGTCTATAGATTGTAAGTTGTTATTCGAAAAGGTATGATCTTTCGTTCAGTTATTTTGTAGTCTCCGTGAAAAACGAAAACTTGTCTTTTCAAAATAATTAATTTTGGCAGTTATCGATTTCGAAAAGAGGTATCCGTACACTTTCCTTGTGTCGATTGAACTTCCCTTTTCAAAACTGAGTTATATATATACAGTTTTCATTTTCAATCTTCAAAACCCTAAAAAGCATTCTCCTCCCAATCCGGTTTCTACTTCGTGTTCATCTTCGAGAAAGTTGTCATCTTTTCTTGGGAAAGCAAGTAAAGGAATCTTTCAGCAACAAGAATGATGTCTTCTTCGAGGAAGTCTTCAAGAATCGCGAACAGGGGACCACAGAGGATGAAGGAGGGACCTACCCACTTCGATCTCACAGAAGAGGAAGAATTATCGAGTCAGCAACAGAACCCGACTCATTCTCCACCACGTCACTCAACACCATCTACCCTACTTGATGCGGGTCAACATCCAGAGGAAGAGATAATCGAGGACGCAGACCCAGTAAGAGTCCAAAAACCCTCGTTTATTTATAAACTTTACTGTGCGTTGAAAAGTATTGGGACTCCGTTGAAATACGTGGATGACTTTCTTAAAGATAAGAATTATGGGAATGAGTATATCTTTCTGAAGAAAATGGAGGATTTGGGAATTGCTCCCAAGGGTAAAGCAAAAGAAGCGCTTGCAAATATTCCCAGTGACCCTCGTATGTCGGGACCAAATTTGATTGATGGGAACGACGATGATAAAATGTTCACTGATTTTCAACCTCGAATGGGTATTGCTGCAAAGGTGAAGGGAAAGAGGATGGAGTTATTCAAATTGAAAGAACAGGAGAATTTGTTTTTCAGACTACTGAAACGAGGGGTGATAAACCCTAGGAGTGTCGATTTCGATTTCTTGGATGCTATGAATGTGAACTTAAGGGAGAAGTTCAGTCTGCTTCAACTGGAACGTTTTTGCACTGATGCCACGGACGGTTATGCTCAACTGACTGCGTATTTTTACTCGAATCTCAGCTTTATAGATCCGAATAGAATATCATTCAGTGTTCGAGACCAGGATTATGTGTTAGACGTAGATATGTTGGTGGACATAATTGGAGTTGAATGAGGACGCTATCAACCAATCAAAGTCTCAGTTGCTCGTGCCTCACTGGAACTTGTCAAAGATAGAGATGTAAAGGGAAGAATCATCTATTCAAGGATGCGTGCCATCAATGTTGTGCTGCACAAAATTGTGATCAATTGCATCAGGCCCAAGTCTACATCAAAGACTGATGTGTCAAATTCAGAGGCAAAATTGATGTACGCAATCAACTCAGGGATGAAGTTCTCTCTTCCTCACACTATTCTCTTTCACATGTACAGAGCAATGTCGAAGGACAAGGGACAATTGCCTTATCCAGGTCTGGTGACCAAGATCTTCAGACACATGAATATTGAACCTCCACACACACTTTGTGTTTGACCGTGCGATAAGATGGTGGTAAGTTTGAAGATGTTAACGAAGATGCGTCTGCAAGAACTTTCTAAGGCAATGGAGAAATTCAGAGTGAAGACTCCAGTTCCGTCTGCTTCAAAGCGAAAAGGGAAGGAGGCCATTGGTGCCCCATCCAAAAAGAAGAGAACTCTCATCTTGGAGGATGAAGATGAGGAGGAAGATCTTACAATCACTGCCTTGATAAGGACCAGACGTTCTGTTCCCCAATCAACAGAACAACAGAAGAAACAGAGAGAAGAAGAGGAGCAAGCCAAGAACAGAGAAGAAGAAGAGTAGCGAGAGAAGGAGAAAGAAGCTGAAGAAGAAGGAGAAGAAGAGTAAAAAAAGTCTGCAGCTGAATCTGGAGAGAAGGAGAATCAAGACACAGAAGAGCATGATCATCACTCTTCCCCTTTTGATGTCCTAGAGACAGGGGGAGTTGGCGAGCAAAGGTCCACACCTCATGCTGCCGATAGTGAAGGTCTAAGACAATCTCCAGCAGATCCAGAAGAAATTCAGGCTTCTCAAATGCCTGAAGAAGGACACGATACGTCGACACCAAATCTGCAAGACTATACAGAAGCGCCATCGTCTGCATTCACTCCATCGGAGAAAGCAAATGCAAGTACTCAGACGGACAATTCTGCAGATTTTCGTCGTATTATGGATATTCTTCTGGAAATGCGTGGCCAGATATATGCTCTGGACTGTGAAATTCAAGCCATGAAGAATGTTGGACAAGCATCTTCAGTTACCCTGGAGGATAAAATGAAAGACCTCGCTCTACAACTTCAAGCCAATGCCAAAGGAGAGGAGGTAGCTCAACTAAGGGAGGACTTGAAGAGGCTAGAAGGCGTAGTCCAGTCCATGGGAGATTTCCAGATCGTGCGCATTCCCAAGCAGACATGACTCCTTTCTCACCTTTTTAATGATGACAAAAAGGGGGAGAAAGCAATTTGAACCAACCAACCAACCTTCTTTAAATTTATTTTGAATGTGTTTTTTTTTTTTTTTTGATTTGACTTGAGTAAACTTGGATGTGAACTTGAATCTGACTGAATTGGCTATGGATTTAGATGATTGACTGTTTGCATTTATTTCAAGTATTGTTATATGGTATTACTCATGAAAGACTAACCAATTTTCTATGGATGCAGAGTCTGATTGTTTTGTTAAATCTTTATGAGATAGCCATATTGCTTGAGAAATGTTTTTGCAGGTCAAAATGGTTCAAATCTACAGGAAAGTTTTGTCACCATCAAAAAGGGGGAGATTGTTGGAGAAATCTTTCCAGAATATTTTGAAGCTGACAAAACGTTTCTATCAGTCTAGTCTAGACATCTGCAAATTGTCTAGTTTAAAGTCTGAAGACTTTCTGATTACCAGACTCAAGATTCAAGACTCAAGATTCAAGACTCAAGATTCAAGACTTAAGACTCAATACTCAAGACTATTCTCATTGACAATCTTTCTGATCCAGTGACGAAGGAAATCCAGAGCCGAAGTAAATGGTTGAGGATTTAATCCTATCGTCTGGAGAAGATCTTTTGGTTGGATAAATATAACGGATTCTTTTGTTCTTATCTAGATCAATTGAAGATCCGATGGTCGACGAAGTACTCTTGAAATGTTCTATTCTTGGAAACCAAGATCCTGATTATATGGGCGAACAGGATTGATGGAATATCGTTAGGTTCCTTTAATAGCTCGAATGATCTTCTTGATTGATTCTGTCTAACGGGTAGATTGGAGGAATTTCTTTGGAAAGTGCCAACGGGTATGATGGCATAAAGGAGTATAAAAAGGAAGACGTTCTAGTTGTTTTGAGTACGTGATCGATAGAGAAATTCCAGAGTCTGAAGCACCTTGATTATTAGTCGATTCATTCTGAGCGAAATTATATACACAGAGAGTGTCCATACCTGGTGATACCTTGAGTGAGTGTGGTAGATCATCTACACCTAGAAATCAAGGAAGATCAACACTGTAACATCTCTTTGTTCATAGTGGAATCCAGTCAATTGGATGTCAGTGCAGAAGAGTGGACGTAGGCTTAGATCAAGCCGAACCACTATAAACCGCGTGTTCAATTCTCTCTTTCCTTTACTTAGTTTTACGTTGATTATTACTTATCGCAAATCCTTCAACTGTCTAAGTATTGTGCAATTATTAAGAAATTATCAAGAAAAATCATTTATATACCTATTCACCCTCCCTCTAGGTACTCGTATTAGCTATATCAATAGACTCATATGGTTGTATTGAGATAACAAATTTGTAGTATTATTTATTTACTACAGAGGTCTCAAGGGATCTAAATATATGGTGGTCAAATATTTTTTACCATAAAGAAACGGTACATAAATGTGACTTATAATATAATATATTTTCACAGATGATGTGGTTACAGATCCACTAACTAAAGGCTTACGCCCATGTGTATTTGAGTGACATGTCATTAGCATGGGCCTAGGAGTATCTTCGGATACTGTTGTTTAGTGGGAGCTATTTTGGCTTTACTCTGATAAATGTTTCATCTGTGTTCATTACACTTTGTAACGGTTTAATATGTATCAACTTTTGCATTCAATAAAATATTTTTGAATGTATTAATATTATGTTGAATACATATTGATAAAGTCTCAAGGAATTGTATAAACCTTGAGTGAAGGCTAGGGGCATCCGGGCATCCGGTTATTAGCCTTGTGCATATGTCTTGTGATACATAAAGAAATGTTAACCATAAGGACAAGACATATGTGGGTTCATTGGAACTATAAAGCATTCTCTAGTGGCACAAGTTTTTGTGACGCCTAAGGTAAGAGAATGGTGACTGACAAATGGGATCTCTTTATGAGAGATGTTATCCATTTGCCACACTACCATATTGAATCCATATCAATAAAGTTGAGAACATTCGTGACCATGGAAGGCTCTGTGTGTATACATGCAGTTATCGTCATGATTCAGTGTTTAAGACTTTATGGGATAGGATTGACTATTAAGAATTATCTCTAGACCAAATGTGCACACATACAGTACGATTTTAATTAATATAGTCCAAGTGGGAGAATGTAAGAGTTTTTCTTAATGTGGACTAAATTAAATGATATTGTAATTTACTGTTTTTACAGTTACTGTAAAACAGAGTTGGTCTAAGGTGAGATAGAATGTTTCTTAATTAGTCTAATATGGGCTGGCTAGTGTGGGCCAAGTTGAGCCTGGCTCGTAATGAGAGGGACTGGCTGGAAACTCTATAAATAGTGCTCAAGTCTCTCCTCTAACTCTAATTCTCACATGTATCCTCACCTAAAGGGCGTTTACCTAACGCTAAACGTGAGGGGGGCCGCCTCATTGAGCCAGTGATACAGAGGGCAATAGAGGAGAAGGACTTGATGCGTAGATCCCCTTGATATATGTGGGTAATCCTTTTTTTGCTTCCGCTTTATGTTCGATGGATCACAAAATAGGTGCGTTAATATTTCTACTCAATTATGCATGTTCTTGTTCTGGTTATGAAGATCTTAGGGTTACGCAATTTGCGTCTTACAGGCCTGGCCAATGTAGAGAGGTCTGCGAGTAGAAGACGGGATGGGACGCCGGTTCGGGCAAGAGGGAGGGAGGCCGGTCGGCGCGCCATGGACCTGCGGCCGAAGCTCTCCCTCAACCGGCCTCCTTGACCTATAAATAGGGGGAGCTAGGTTAGAGAGAAATGGGGGAGGAGATCCGAGAGAGCGAGATCTAAGAGTCAGACTGAGAAGAGAGAGAGAGAGAGAGAGAGAGAGAGAGAGAGAGAGAGAGAGAGTTTGAGAGTGTTCCTCCGGCACGAAGCCTCTGGTGGGTTTCCGATCATTGCCTTGGTCTAAGTCTGCCTTTCTCGATGACCCTAGCTTGACGATACAAAGGCGGCTGGCCATAGCCCGGTTTGTTTCGGGCTCGCCTTTGGTCGCCATCGTCGAGCCGGGTAGGGACCCGAGGCCGACGCTTCTTTTAGTAACTTGTTTGCCCTGCCTTCTCCAGTTGCCTTCACGCCCATCTGCCCATCCGTGTTGTTTTGGTTGGTATGTGGCCGAGCTTTAGTCAGCCCGGCTCTGCTTCCATTTCAGTAGCATGTGCCAAGTGTTCGATAAAATGCCCAACTTAGACGCGCGTTAATGTCCTTCGTTAATGGCTGAGACTTGTTGGTTTTCATGCTCGTACTGATTTCGTTTGCTTATTGTACGCGGATTTCGGTCTGAGTATGAGTCACGTGTATGCTTGACGAAATGCTTCGATCAAGGTCGCTTGAACTTGTCTCTGTGCTGCGTATACGAACTGACTGCCATGTGTTTGCGATAATATCTAAATAGAACTTGTGTTCTCGTTTGCATGTTCAGTGAATGCAGTTAGAACAAAAGAGTCATGAATGTTACCTATATATTAGCTGAAGAAAATTAAATATTTTTTTATCAGAAAAAAAAAAATTAAATATAATCACCATAAAAATACAGACTCACGGCTAAGGAATTTCCAAAGGCGAAAGTTCTTCAATTTGTGGCAAATACCCAATATTTCATTTCCATTTCTTATTTATAGTAATTACTAATAAGACGTTCCCGGGAATAATATTATTAAATGCCTAGATTAATCTGGACTTAACACAGGAAATAGTAGGTTGACTACCTAACGCGGAGGATGCCGTTCTGACTTTCATTGAATTATCGTTGCTTTTTACCCTAATCATTGAGATGGCGCTCGGCCTCACGGCACAGTCTGCCGAGATCCGCCGAGCCACGGTTTCAACTGAGTGGGCAAAGAAAAGCGATTCCCTTCTTTAGCTCGGCATGCAAAGCAAGACCACTTAGACCCCATCAAGGTTAATTAATTATTTGATCATTGACAAGTCTCGGAAAGAGTTTTTACGCCTAATACCTAAATCGATTCACTCGTTGGTTAAGTTTGGCGTGCTTTCTGGACATAATATTGAACAGTAATTTTGGGCTTGAATTTTAGCTATTTTTGGTAAGTTCTTGGAGCAGTTGAGTTGGAATTATTGTAATACATCAAAAGAGGTTTCTAAGAACTCTAAGCAGCCTTGAAATAGAATTTTATGGAGAAAATTATGGCACGATGAGGCTTAACGCACAGCCACACCTAGCGGACAATAATAGGTTTATGCTAGAGGTGAGCTTTTTGTTGGACTATAGGTATAGTCGAGTCTTTTTTTTTTTGGTCATTATAGTCAAGTCATTTATTAAAATATCATTTTACTTGATCTTTTGATATTGTTTTTTAGCCATTTATTATGAATTCGAGTGCGTCGACTCGAGTAATCACTATAGTTAACTTTCGACTTTTCCCAGGATACTATTTCTTCTATGAGTTTGTAAACACGTCTTAAAAGTTATGGAGATTTGATGTATAAAGCATGTTTTGTTGCATAAAATCTATATCAAGCATTTACTACAATTTGGTATTTGTGAATGGTTTGCAAGTTACTGCAAAAGGTTATATATGTGAACTTGATTTATGAAATATGTTGTATAAAGGTATGTGAAATTTATTTTGCTTAAAACAAGTTCTAAAATGATTTGAGAAATACTTTACAAAAATTATTTTTGGTGAATGAGCCGAATTGCAAAAAAATTAAATATTTTGATCTATGAAACTTAGATTTTGGTTTGGCTTTGTAAATAATGGAGGTTGTTATGGATTGGTGTTGATACTCATATTGCTATGAACCTATGGGTATGCACATAGTAGTCTATGATATCCTTATAGGGCAAGCCACCGGCTAATAATAGATGAAGACCTAGCCAATAGGGGAATCTTGATCGCTTTGTTACGGGCATTATACGTGATCATGGTTTGATACTTGAGCAAAAGATTGATTGATAGATGGACCATTGACGTGTAGTTTCAAATGAGATGGATCAATGAGGCAAACCATTTATGTGTAGAATAATATTAACTGATGGAATGGACTATTGATGTATGTCTTACGAGATTGGTAAATGGAATTGATCATTGATGTGTGTTTTTATGAGATTGACCAATGGGTTGGATCATTGGTATTTGCTTGTTATTATCTTGAATATTTCTGCTTTGAACATATTATGTTAAAGTAAGAAATATTTCATTTTTAGACTCGAAACTTTGTTCAATTCCTTTTGTGTGTGTGTGTGTGTGTGTGTGTGAAAGTGAGTTATATTTGTGTTTAAAGTGCATAGCGATTGCTCGATTGGCTTAGAAGAAATATATTATTCACTGGACTGTGGTAACTCATTTCTTTTTCTTATCATGTTTTTCATATGCCTCAGTTAGTGATCGATAGAGCAAGAGTATTATCACAGAAACTATTGGGAGCTGGATATTTGGATAATTGTGTGAGGCCACGTCCTATGGGGAAAGGATAATCATATTACCCCCTCATCCCTATAGTATTAGGGCTGTCACAGCCTGGGTAAGCTCTCTGCCGATTGGGGTGCATTTCAGAGAGGAACTTCTCTGAAGGATGGAGACGTCTATGTGTTCGAGCTCGTTGGAATTGGTAACATTGAATTCAAAGTCTCCATTTTTAGAAGGAATGTCAAGACATGGGCATGATCTTTGGTATGCCTAGAAAAATCTCTGCTTCACGATGTTTTGTTTAGTTAACCAGATCAAAGAAAGCAAACCTCTCTGCTGCTAGTAACCGAATGATGATGCATTTCCCGAACATTACACGGGAATTGCATCTTTAAAAATTCTAGGTACATGTGTCTTTGTTCGACAAATTATAAATCCAACTCATACGTAGCTTGGAGAGTTGATCTAACAGTATTTAAGTATATTCCTCCAAGTAAATATGTCACCAATGTGGTGGTCACCGAAAAGGAAGGAAAGAATGTCCTGCACTAGCTTTGTCTTCATGAAATATGCAATGGTCTCTAGAGATCAATACAAACAGATTCAAGGAAAGGTGAATAAAGGATAAATCTTGCCATCCAGCAATAACACAAACGGAAATTCCAATAAAAGGGCTAGACTTTCTCCTTTTTGCCTTACAAAGTGGATGAACGACATCAATAGAACAACACTGAACCTTATTATAATTATAAATTTGAATAGCCATAAATTTCCAGAATTCATGGTCAGCAGTTATCCGAATGTTCTTGTGTCCCCCCAAATAAATCATTAGCAGTCGAACATTCAGCTGCTCCTATTAGTCAGACACAGTCGGATCAGAAGAAACAGTACTACTCGGCTTGCTGTTTTCTATGAGATTGATGAAGCGGCCTTTGACTTCCGAACCATAGATGTGCCCCATCTTGGAGCGTTTCGTCTCCAGGTATCTCTTGTTCTCCTCTGTTATTGGAGTTACCAGAGGGACTCTCTCAGAAATAGTCAAGCCATAACCTTGAAGCCCCACAAACTTTGACGGGTTGTTCGTCATCAGCTTCATTGTCCTGACTCCCAAGTCATGCAACATCTGGAGTATTACTCAATATGTTAAGCACCAATACAAAGGCGTCAAATGCTACGAAAAGTTTGATGATAGAGTGACTCCTTCGACTAATCAAATCTCGTCTTTTTAAGATGAGAATTTGAAGCTCTGCTTTAGTCATCAGCTCAGCTTCCTATAGTAACCCTACAAATTATGTTCAATTTCTGAAACAGTCACCGATATTCAACTACCCTATATTTCAGATTGGCGATATTAGTTTATTAATCTTCTCAATTCCATAAAGCATAATGACAATGACCATGAACCAACTACGTTCAGAAGCTAAATTATGCAGTACTTCTCACGGTATTTTCTCACTTAAGTAAGAAGTACCTGAGCACCAATTCCGTACTCTCTAGAGTCAACGGGCAATCCAAGCTCCACATTTGCTTCCACAGTGTCACGCCCATCGTCCTGCAAGTTATAGGCACGTAGTTTGTGCCCCAAACCTATGCCTCTTCCTTCATGCCCTCGGAGGTACGCCACCACGCCCCTACCAGCCGCTTCTATCTTCTGCATCGCGAGTGCAAGCTGGTTGCCACAGTCGCATCTAGCAGAACCAAAAATGTCTCCTGTGAGGCATTCCGAGTGCACCCTCACAAGGACATCTTGACCATCTCCAATGTCACCCTGTTCAGATGATAAACTACAAAGTCTGAATCACATGAGGAGAAATATGGCCGTTTGAAGGGAGGACACAAAACATAAAATAAGAAAAATTAAGGACACTATTTTTAGTCAAAATCAGGGCATTCCTATATCAATCGCGCACACATACAGCCCCATTTTCAATCATTTCATAAACTGTTAGTGAAAAATAAATTACTGTTCTCCTCATTTCAAGAATATCCTAACAATCATTCCTCTTGATGTCAAACATTCCGGTCCAAACAACGTTATTAGCCAACATAAATTTCGTTCTCCAAATTATGGTTGACACATGATTAGACATTTTTTTTAACAAACTTCAATATAAATTTCATGGCGTTCCACCTAAAAGATACCATCAATTTCTTAATACAACTAGTTTCAGTGAAAAAAATGTCAAACAAATCATGCACTGGAAGTACATAAAATGAAGCACAAATTGAAGTTATGTTAAAAAAAAAAAATGCACTACTACGAACATGATTCTCAAAGTTTATAATTAATTTATTCGAAACTATGCTATTATTGGTTTCTTAATTCTTTGAACAGTTTTAGCAATTAATTCATAATTTATCTCACCTTGACCATTGCAATGTGCTCATTTCCATCTACCAATGATCTATAGCAATGGACTGTGAATGACCCCCACATTGTTGGTAATCTTGCAGCAGCAACATGTTCAGCTAATTTATCTCTTTTCCGGCGGTACCTGTAAATTTATGCATCTAATGAGAATTTCAATCATTTCTCACTCATACAATATAAGAAGCTTCTCAATATACAAGTTAGAATTCATCAAACCAGTGCTTCTTTGACCATCTAGATGTTCTATCATTATTTCCTAGTGATAATGTCGAGAATGCACTTCAAACTTTGCCTCAGTTAACAGTCAATTGACATTTAGATGTGGGTTTTCAAACAACGTAAATACAAGAAAATGTACATAAAAATAACGGCAATCACAAGCTCATTGGCATGACTTTGACAAGAATCTTGGCTACCTATAACCAAATGCTACAGTTAGACATCGGGCAAGAGAGGAACCCATATACTAATCTAACACCACCATACACATAAAAAATTGAGAGAAACAACTCTTCGGAACCCAAACCATTGATCTGCATGATATCGACGAGGGGAATAACAACCACAAGCTTAAAGCATGAAGTGAACTTGAGACATGAATAGACCAAAACAGCTCATGCTTCTCTCCTTTTTGCTAGGTAAAACGACAGCCCAACAGCCTCCCATAAGACTCTTTTTCCCACCCCACCCAGGGTTCCAAGTTTCTTTATTTATCCACTCCCAAAAAGGGGAGACGCCGCTTGGAAAACATCTTGGCCAAAACAGCCAATACTCAAGAAGTGGAAGTTGCAGCTGAAATTTGGATTTGACTCCTAAGAAATATTTGCATTTGGATTTCTGGGAAGAGAATACTTACTTGATTAGATCAGCAATAGATACAATTTTCAAATTTTCCTGCTGTGCAAACTCACGAAGCTTAGGTAATCTTGCAATGGAGCCATCATCATCCACTACCTCACAAAGAACTGCCACAGGTTCCATTCCAGCTAACATAGCAAGGTCAACAGAAGCCTCCAGGATGACCAGCTCTTTTCAGAACACCACCCTTCCTGTACTTCAATGGGAAGATGTGTCCTGGCCTGTTGAAATCTTCAGGTTTTGAATCTCTAGATGCAAGAGCCAAAACTGTCGTTGCCCTGTCACGTGCTGATACGCCTGTAGTCGTCCCATGCTTTGCATCCTGTAACAATATCTCTTAATTACCATCCATTACAGGGTAAGAGAATAGCCAATCAGATGTCATGACGTAAATAACTAAGCCAATCGAAGGCTTTTAGGACGTCAAGAGTTGAAGAAAACAATATTGTTCTACTAAAGTATGAAAGAAAGCGGGAATTATTTATCTTTTTTTTTTTTATAAAATTCATTTCCAATAACACTTCACAAATCAAGACCTCTACTGACTGGGGACAAGTAACAATCTGAAGTGTCTTATTCTCCAAAGGGCCATTTCTTAAATACATAAATCTCTAAGAAACCAAAGTAGAATTGACAATAAATTCACGGGATAAGAAACAGAAAGTTCAAATTTTCCCTACCTGAAGGAACCAGTACCAGTCAATTATCTTCAAATAAGTTTTGAGAAAAATTTCATGAATTGAAAAACAGATGTAGGGGAATAAAAGTACATACCACAGTTATAGTGTACGCAGTCCGAGGCTTCTCTTCACTCTCCCTGTCAGTCACCATCAAAGGAAGTTGCAACCGCTCCAAATCTTCCTCTTTCATGCTCACACAAACAATCCCGGTGCCATACTTCACAATAAATGCCATAGCCTCAGGTGTTGCCATTTCTGCTGCCATTATAAGATCACCCTCATTCTCTCTGTCCTCATCGTCTACCACCACCACCATCTGGAATTCAGTTCCAACCATGACATAGATATTTATGGATGAAAAATTAAAATGAACTTGATAATGTAATACAGAAAGCATACCAACCTTTCCTTGGCGAATGTCCTCAATTGCTTCTGGAATAGATGCAAAGCCTGCTGTGGGTTGGTCCAAGTCAAATTCATCATCTTCGGTAGGGAAAGAAGTGCTTATAGGCGCAGTATCACCTGCAAGCGCCCCATACACTACCGCATCAGGCTGCAATTGAATGCCAACTGATTCCTCACCTATCAGAGTCTCGCTCAAAGCAACATCACCAGGATAAGAAAAAGTTTCACCTCCGCCAGGTATCACTGCAGCTTTTGCTGCAACAACACCCCTTCCATTGGAGGTTAATTTACCACCCAACAAATCCGCAGTTAGATCAGATGAAAAACCAATTTGCAAAGAGGGGTTTGCCTGAAGCAGCAAATTGGATGAGTTTGAGTTTCTGGAAACTCTGCATGAAATAAGGCCAGTTAGATTTTAACCATGAGGATTAGCTTGGACAAAAGCATCAATCTTGGTACATTAGCAAAAGCTACTTAAACTCAGCGCAGCATCCACTCTCTAGAAGTCGAAACTAACAATGAAGGCGCAAAAGATCAATCATTTCAAACGACTAGTTAGCAGCATTCGATACATGGAGAAGCATCAATATAGATGCCCACCAGAGATGGTCTTGTTTTCTTCCCAACTTCTTATATGACAGCTGATGTATCAATCAGTCATGGGAATTAACTTCACCAATTACTTCGAAAAGCAAATCATGATTTGATTACTTATGGGCAGGAGCCAACATCTCCAATTACGTTATTTTGAGACAAAGACCAACTCATCCCTTGTTAAGTCAAGCAGAGGAAGAGGACAAAATTAAGTCAAGCTAAGTGGGTTCGATTGTGTATTACTTTCCAGGCTCCCAAGGATGGACTAAGCACAAAGCTAGCGACAAACACAAAATCTCGTCCACCATTTCCGAGCTGCCTCCGAGTTCTAGTGAATTGAGAAATTGACGAGAGCAATATTTTGATGTGCCCAATTAAGTGAGAACGGCACCAACCCATTGCGATAAAAATTGTTTTGATGCGTACCCTTAAGCATATTAAAAGAAAAAAAAAAAAGAGAAATAATTCAATTGCGAAAATAATATATTCATATTAAAATGTAATCGAAGTGGAGATTGAGTTTTGTCCGCCAAATTAAGTTGTCTAAATCTAAGAGATTTCTAATCTTCCGAGTGACACAATCCGTCTTTTCCAACTTGAGAGAAGCAAGTTTAGACGTGTAGTTTACATGAGAATAGTCCGAGTCGTTTCAAGTAATGAATGGTCAACCCAAAGCAAAGAAAAGCAGTAGGCGAGGTGACGAAATACAATGCTCTGGCGTGCCAGAAGCATCCGTTTGATTATACGCGAATAAATAAATCGGTACTTTTATGGTATGTCGGACCTACGGTTTGGTATCACCATGTGCCGTTGTAATCAAATAAAAAAGCATGGTTATATACCGTAAAACAATTTCGCGATTTTACTGTGGTTCGTCACGAACAGATACGGAAAAATATTTTAAGAAAAGAAAATACACGGTATAATGTTGTTCTCTTGGAAATTCGAAACGGACATAACTAAGAGAAAAGCCCAAGTCTGTCCTCGGAGCACCCTTTCGCGGACTTTGTACCTTTTTCTTTCCTTTCCTTCAAAAACGTTTTTCATCTACTCAGAAGCAAAATCAGTCACAACGGTCGTGTCCTACGGTGAACTTCAATGATTTAGCCATGCTATGTCATTCGCATGTTTAATAGCATCATAGATAAGGTGGCACCGCTTTGTCAACCACTGGGTATGCGGTGAAGCCATCGGGGCGGATTTGTATCAGGAAGAAACCGGTTAGTCCATAAATTCTTGAAAACTATAGATCCAAGAGACTCCCCCAAGTCAATTAGAAAGAAGGGGAAAACTCGGATTTCCAATATTTTAAGTTTCTTTCCGCATGAAATGGGAGCTACCGATAACAAAAAAGTTGAGAGAAAAATGAGGACCTGAAAAACACTAGAACAACTTCGCTTAACATCTCAAAATGAGGGACATAAAAGACTATGCAACGACATATGTAAATTTGAAGTGTGAAGTATGAGAGTGTTTACTCGGGTCCTTAGCAAGACCTTAAAAGGCTATGACATCTAGGATAGACCGGATAGACGCCGGGATCCGGGCCTCGATAAAAATTCCGGCCCCATTGCCCTACCCTGCCACAACCCCCTTTACGGGGGACGGGAGGGCAGCCCTGATTCCCGCGATGCCTTCCCCCAAGCTGCTGGGGCGCGGTACAGAAAAGTGATGGGTCTCCCCCAAAAAGGGGGAGGTGGGAGTCCATATCAGCAAATGCAGCAAGCAAAATTGACTTGATTTGCTCTAGAGTTAGACTCTTTAATTGCAAAAGGAAGTTTTGGGGGTTTGGTGAGACAAAAGGTCCTTCCAATAGGCCTTAAATACAAAAAAATAAAGGCCTTGTTTTGGCAATGAGATGATTTTAAGGGCATCCTGCAAATATTGTTGAAGGGGAAATCTCTTTCGATATGCTTTCCCTTTTCAACATTGCCATTTACGTGATAAGAATACATAGAAACGGCAATAAATTCAATAGAAATTGATATTGCCATTTTGCATTTGGAAATTTGGAGTCAATAGCCTTCTATATATATTGAAAGGGGAAGGATAAGCTTTTGGTCACATATAAGGCAATTAACGTATATGGGCCAACAATATCTAGAGTGCTAATTAATCACTTACTGTAGTTAACTATGGTAGATCTAGGTTACACGAGAAAGGCGATTCTACTGTAAGAAAAAATTATCTTGCACTTGGCAAACTCTATCATTTTATTCTTCTTTTGAGATTACTTTAAAAGGGATTTTTTTTTTAATTCTCTTTTTCCAAATTTAGTAGACTCAATTACTAGGTAAAGTTATCAAATAAGAGAATATATATAAATCATGCACTTGAATCTTACGGATTACGTGCAACTACTTCGAGTTAGCACTACCACACAAGCTTAAAGTTTGCGATTAGCTCGTGACACTTACATGCAAATTACATGCAACTACTTTAAATTAGGACCACCCCCACAAGTATAAAGCTTGTGGTTGGTTCATGAGGATTATAAAGTGTAGAAAAATGTGGGGCAGTGCCCCGCGGCATTAGAGAGTTTTATAGTTTAAGTTCATATTTTCTTGGTACTTTGAGTTTGAACTCATAAATAGTGCGTATGTATGTGCGTGTGTATAGTTTTATAGTTTAAGTTCATTAGTACAAATTTGGGCTCATTAATAGCTACATATATATATATTCTTTCTTTTATAATTCAAATGCAATAGAGAAGTGCAAGGTGCTAATTACTGTAGAATTCTCGGCTAAATATAGCTCTAGTTTAAGGATAAACTAAGATAAATCCTTGCGTCTCAAATTTTTTCTCGTTTTTACTCTTTTTTTTTCTTTGTGATTGTGTAGTGAATCCTAACATTTGGTGTCAGAGCTTGGTTTGATATTAAAATTTTCTCAGTGAAGAGAGATCCGAACAAAAAAAAAAAAAATCGAATCTTGGGAAGATATCGTCGCCAGATCAATAATGGATTGTAGTGGAGAAATTCAGAAAAAAGGGTTTTGAGTTATGGAAATTGAAGATGAAGGCTCTGCTTGTGGATAAAGACATGTGACACATGATTGAAAGTGATAACACTTGAGGAGAATACCAAGGAGAAGTTGAAGGAGGACGAGTTGAAGGAATCCATGTCCACTGAATTGAAGGAGTGGAACATTTAGTAATTGGAGGGCATAAGGCCTGATCTGATATGCCTTGCTAATAACATCCTAGTGAACATGACCTCTCAGAGGATAGCGAAGAATCTCTGGATGAAGTTGGAAAATCTTTATTAGAGTAAGTCGCTTGTGAATGGACTGTTTTTGCAAAAGCAATTGTACAACCCTCGGATGAGCGAAATCAATTCTTTTTATGCACACTTAAACGAGTTCAATACTATATATGGGCAACTATGTTGCAAATGAGCAATTAATTGTAAAGTTAGACCCACTTAAACCCCATCAAAGTTAATTAATTAATTGTAATATGACAAATCAGTGACCGAATGGTGATGTGTTTCCTGAACATTACACAAGGGAATTCCATTGTCAAAAATTCCAGGTACATGTGTCTTTCTTCGACAAAGTATAAATCCAACTCATACGTAGCTTGGAGAGTTGATCTAAAAGTATTATATTCCTCCACGTAAATGTGTCACCAATGTGGTGGTCTCCGAAGAGGAAGGAAAGAATGTCCTGCACTAGCTCTGTCTTCATGAAATATGCAATGGTCTCTAGAGATCAATACAAACAGATTCAAGGAAAGGTGAATAAAGGATAAATCTTGCCATCCAGCATTAACACAAACGGAAGTTCCAATAAAAGGGCTAGTCTTTCTCCTTTTTGCCTTACAAAATGGATGAATGACATCAATAGAACAACACTAAACCTTATTATAATTATAATTTGAATAGCCATAAATTTCCAGAATTCATGATCAGCATGTAACATCCCGGGCCCCACTGTGTAATATTGTCCGCTTTGGGTCACCCGCCCTGGCGTAGACGAATTGCCATCCCAGCCACGGTCTTTTCCCTCACAGCTTTAAAACACGTTACATAGATTAAAGGGACCCAAGCCTTATAAGCTAACCAAGACCTCCCTCCCTAGGCGATGTGGGACAAGAGATGAGGTTGTTACACTCTCCACCTCTTAACAAAATAGCGTCCTCGCTATGGCCCCACGGGCGTCAGAATAGCATTTGAGCTGTGGTCCCACATGCGGTCGGGAGTTGGCTCTGATACCACTTGTATAAAATTATTCACATGAATAATTGATTAATCAAGAAGAATCGGATCCATATATGATTGTAAAACACCAAAATCGATAAACACAGCGGAATTAAAGCATACATGTTTAAGCCATTGCTTCACTTGAAGAAAATAGATAAATCTGATAACCAGTGATTTATCGGAATGCTACATCTTCCTCTCTATGACATATTTCGATAGAACAGCTTTCAATGGAATTAAAGCAATTGATAGGTATAACATACCCTTTTTATAGGCTAGAGAGGGGACCTAGCAAACCTTAATCAACAGCGTGTCAACTGGGCCCTTCCCATTACGGGCTTCAGTTAAACACAATTGCCTACACTTTGCTACTCAACCAAGCCCATTATCAATAGATGCCAATATCCAATTCAATCAAATCACTTTAGGGTTCAATAAATATTGGAATATCCATTAACCCGATTATTTAAAATAGAAAATCAATTAATTAATATAAGCCCATATTATAAGAAATTTCCAACATTCTCCCACTTAGGCTATATTAATTAATTTATTTTATTTTGAAAAATTTTTATATTGAAAACGACACTATCGGGTTAATAATTGAAAATTTTGTTTTATGTGGCCACAACTTTTAAAAAATAATATTCCAATAACGGCATTTCAAAACCAATCCAACCTATATAACCTCAGTATAGGACTATGGAGATCAATGTGTTAAGAAAATACCACAACACAAGACCTTCCATAATCACATATAATAAGTATTATATTTTCATGGATCATGGGCCTAGTAGTGTAGTAAGAAATAGTGTCAATATGTGATCAAGATATTCACTATTTCTTATCGGTCCTTAATGTAATTTCTCAACGACATGAAACCGCATCAACGCAATTTCTAAATAATATGAAATTGCACAACTATGTCACAATCCAACATGAGATCTCATAATCAGTGACATCCAGTCATCTTTAAACAAAATTATGATTGACACATATTAGACATTTTTTTAACAAACTTCAATATAAATTTCATGGCGTTCCACCTAAAAGATACCATCAATTTCTCAATACAGCTAGTTTTGGTGAAAATAATGTCAAACAAATCATGCACTGGAAGTACATAAGATGAAGCACAAATTGAAGTTATGTTAAAAAAAAAAAAAAGCACTGCTATGAACATGATTCTCAAAGTTTACAATTACTTTATTCGAAACTATGCTATTATTGGTTTCTGAATTCTTCAAACAGTTTTAGCTATTAATTCATAATTTATCTCACCTTGACCATTGCAATGTGCTCATTTCCCTCTACCAACGATCTATAGCAATGGGCTGTGAATGACCCCCACATTGTTGGTAATCTGGCAGCAGCAACGTGTTCAGCTAATTTATCTCTTTTCCGGCGATACCTATAAATTTATGCATCTAATGAGAAGTGAAATCATTTCTCACTCATACAATATAAGAAGCTTCTCAATAGATATAATTTCAAGTCCTCCCGCTATGCAAACTTGCGAAGCTTTGGTATTCTTGCCATGGGGCCACCGTCACCCACTACCTCACAAAGATCTGCCATAGGTTCCAATCCAGATAACACAGCGAGGTCAACAGAAGTCTCTGTATGCCCAGCTCTTTCAGGACTCCACCCTCCCTATACTTCCATGGGAAAATATGCCCCGGCCTGTCGAAATCTTCAAGTTTTGGAATCTCTAGATGCAAGAGCCAAAACTGTCGTTGCCCTATCACGCGCTGATACGCCTGTAGTTGTCCCATGCTTGGCGTCCTACAACAATATCTCTTAATTACCATCCATTACAAGGTAGGAGGAGCTGATTGACAAAACTATTTAAACATCTTACTGATATTGATAGTACGAGTACCTAGAGGGGGGTGAATAGGTATATAAAATATTTTTCTTGATGATTGCACAATACTTTGGACAATTGAAGGATTTGCAACAAATAATAATCAACGTAAGACTGAGTAAAGGAAAGAGAGAATTGAACATGCGATTTATAGTGGTTCGGCTTGATTCGAGCCTACGTCCACTCTTCTACACTGACAGCCAATTGGCTGGATTCCACTATGAACAAAGAGATGTTACAGCGTTGATCTTCCTTGATTTCTAGGTGTAGATGATCTACCACACTTGCTCAAGGTATCACCAAGTATAGACACTCTCTGTGTATACAATTTCGCTCAACTGTATCGACTAATAATCAAGGTGCTTCAGACTTTGGAATTTCTTTATCTATCACTCTCTTTAAACAACGAGAATGTCTTCCTTTTTATACTCCTTTATGCCATCATACCGTTGGCACTTACCAAAAGAATTCCTCCAATCTACCTGTTGGACAGAATCAATTAAGGAGATCATTCGAGCTATAAAAAGAACCTGACGATAACCCATCAATCATGTTCGCCCATACAATCAGGATCTTGGTTTCCAAGAATAGAACATTCCAAGAATATTTCGTCGACCACCGGATCTTCAATTGATCTAGATACAAATAAAAGAATCCGATATATTTATCCAACCAAGAGATCTTCTCCAGAGGATAGGATTAAATCCTTAACCATAAACTTCGGCTCTGGATTTCCTTCGTCACTGGATTAGAACGATTGTCAATGAGAAAAGTCTTGAGTCTTGAGTGCTGAGTCTGGTGATCAGAAAGTCTTCAGACTTTAAACTGACGGTCTGCAAATATCCAGACTAGATTGATAGAAACGTTTTGTCAGCTTCAAAATATTCTGGAAATATTTCTCCAACACTTACAACATTATACCATAGTCACGGTGATTGCAGTGGGAAGCCTTTCTGCATTTTCCCCCTGATGCACCATCAGAGGAAGTTGCAAGCGCTCCAAATCCTTAAGTGTCGTATTTCACAACAAAATGCCATAGCCTCGGGCGATACCATCATAAGATCACCCTCGATTCTCTCTAAGAGCTCAGCTCCAACCATGACATAGACAATTATGGCTGAACAATTGAAATTCGCTGGATGATGAAATGCAGAAAGCATGCCAACCTTTCCCTAGGGGACGTCCCAAATCGCTTCTGGAATAGAAGTAGAGCCCCGCCCTGGGTCGATCCAAGTCTAATTCATCATCTTCGATGAGGATAACTCACTATCCAACGGAACCGCAGTTAGATCCGACAAAAGACCGATTTTGGGAAGAAGGGGTGGGGCTTGAAGCAGCAAAATTTGGATGATTTCGAGTTGCGGCAGACTCTGCATGAGACAAGGCCGCTCATACTTTTACACATGATGATTTCGAGTGGTGATTTGGGGTCTCTTTTTTTATTTTTTTAAACGTGGACTAAAGTCTTAAATGTGATATGATCGGGCACTGCAATTGTCAATTTGTCGGGAAATTTTAAGAGACGGGGCTTCCTAACTAAATTTATGCACGTTGTCAATCTTAATTCATCGAGAGATTACGGGTGTGATTTTAAAATTACATTTTCTTTAATTAATGGGCTCGTCATATTACCAATTCTAATAGGAGACATCGTCCTTTTTTTCTTTTTCTTTTTTTCTTTGTCTTTGTTTTTCAAAACTAATTGAGTATATCAAAAGAAAATAACTATTATTTATAAATGGAGAGGTTGCGATCAAGAGTGTTTAACTGAACCGTTTGAGTGTGCATCAAATTTGAACCAAACCGCATCCCCAACCAAATAGAACCTGAACTAAGCTCACTTCTGATTGGTTCGGTTTTTTGATTTTCTTTTTTGAAATATTAAAAAGGAGTTTAGGAAAAAAAGAGAAATATTGTGTGAATTATATGTTAAGAAGAAGGGCAATTTTCACTCCGATTCAATTAACTGAATTGAGCCGACACAATCTGAACTGGAAACGATTATTATTTCATTATCTGAACCGAAATTCAAATTGAGTAGAAAGTGCATAAAAATTTGATATGGTTCAATTTTCCAATTCTAACACCTCTAGTTGCGATAGAGATGATTAGTGTGTTAATAACCCATGAAGCATTTTGTACGGTATTGTAGAGTACAAGATCCCAATATTAATGGCATTTTGGCTTCAAATTGCTGAGTTTGGATCGAGGACTTCAAATTTTTATGCTAGAAAATACTAAGCATATAAATGGACATCTCGTTTGCGCTTTTCTCTAGGGTTTGTTCGTATTTATTCTTTTTCTCATCATGCATTGGTTTGTAGAATATCTAATCGACAGAGTGTTACTTGGCAATTCATAAAGATATCCATTCAAAAGAAACAAGAAATTGTGACTCTTATGTATTTAGATGGATCGTGGCTAAGGCAGCTCAGGACCTATCAACACAGTTTCAGGGCAAACATATCGGGCGGTTGGCCCGCATGCGCGAGAGAAGTTTGTCTGCATCAAATGTCTGCATGTGTCTAGCCCATCGGTAGGGACGATCTTGTGTTCAAAGTCTTGATCTTCAGAAATGCTGGTAAGGACCCCTTCATTTAGGCTGATTGAGCTGAATTCCGAAGAGTCACTTGGTTGAAGACACACGGTCAGAGGGTTGAAAAAGGCAATAAAGTAATCATAATTTAAGGGACTGATGATTTCCAGTTTAATTTAAGTATAATTGCCTCCCGAAAATATCAAAATCTGATATAGACAATCTTTATCCGGAAAATATCGGAATCTGATAGACAAGGAGGAGCAATTCTCTATTAATATGAACTTAAAGAGATAGGCTATATAGCACTCTCTTTTTAGCTCCCTAAGCACCTCTATCTTTGGACCACCTTCTCCCTCTAATCCTCGGGTTCTGGCTCTTCAGGCTCTCTTATCCTCTATTATTATTATAGTTGCATAAGTATCATTAAATGAAAAGGAGATGTGTTGCTGCATTTAATAATTGCCGTTTCCAAACTTCTCATTGCGGGCACGTCCCTAACTCTAATACATGTGAAATAACAATTTGCATATGATAATTGTCATTTTGGGACTCAAGGTCGACCATTCTTTGGAAAGGAGGAGCAGCAGAGAAAGCTTCTCGTGTGAGAGGACGAGCAAAATCAGGAGATAGGCTTTGCTTTTGAGCGGACAAGGGTCAACAAGCAAGTCCAAATTGAAGATTGGAAGACCGATTGGAGTTTCGATTTGGGGCTTTTTCCGTGGACAAATGCCCTAAATTCGAAGCACTCGGGCATGGGATTGTTAATTTGTGGGAAATTGGAAGAGATGAGGCTCCCAGCTATTTTTATGCACATCGTTTAGAATCTCCACTTTTTCTTTGAACGAAGAATTTTATGGACCTTCTCTTTTGATGGCAATGAAGGAAAATACAAGTGAGGTTGGCTTTCCATGGTTTCTTTCTTTTAACCTCCACAGCTTATGGCAACAACTGACATTGTCGATTTAGGGGGAAGCTTCGATTAATAGTTCAGTTTCGCAATCAACCGGAAGGTTTCGTAGGTACGGTGTTGAAATAATTTTTTGAAATTTCTTAATCTCACATGAAATGAGAAGATGTATTTGAAATTATTTGAAATGAGACTTATCTCTTAGTTTCACGCTCCTCCACAATTCATATTTGAAATTAAAAAAATATGCAAAATGATCTCACTTGGCGATTTTTGTTGTCATGTCATAACAAATAAAGTTTCAATATGATCTTTCATTAAAAATGGTTGAAAACATGTCAATGTCTGATATCATCGAGTTGAGTCACATTGTGTTATGTCAAGATATGGCTTCTCTCAATGAATTTTATGTCAAGTTTGGAATGTTTTTACCATCATTTAGAAACTGCCAGCTCTCATACTTAGATGATTCATGTGAGATGACTTTTGGCCCTGTCGCAACCTAATATAAATTTTGACTAAAGAATTGCCACTAGCCTTTTTTAAGGGTCAGCTATAAACCTAATAAGATATGGGAGGATATCTTATTATTTATGTAACCAGAGATTTTGAAGTAGGGGACTTAACTACGCATCCCCTTTCGATACCTAACCTAATCATGTGCTGACTAATGTCATGGCAACCAAATGATCATCAGAAAATACAAGGGATATGCCATTGGAAAGCTTGGAGTCTTGTCTTAAACTTTCATGAAGAATGTATATTCAAATCTTGAATGTATGATTTCATAAGAATTTGGGAATGCATAAAAGTCTGATTGCGAACCAAAATTCCAAAATATTACTGCAACTTTAGGAGGATGCTAAAAATAGCAACGAACCTTTTATTTTCCAAAAAAAAAAAAAATCGATACAGATATTAATGTGATGAACACATTTCATGAAGGAAGCATCATCAAATTCAAAAAACAGAATTCCGTAAATATCATAGCGTACTTGAAGGTAAATTTGGAAATTAAGATTCCAGAAACCAGCACGTCTTTTTGGATGGTGTTCCGACCAATTAAATTATCTCAAATTTTTATGAAAATTATATATGATTTAGACCTAGATGTGATGAATAAATCCTGTGAAGACATCAACACCTAAATCGCAACATAAACTTTCATGAAAATTCAACAACACGGCTAGGTCAGACAAAACAAAACACATTCAGAGTTCAAATTCTAAACCTAAGATCACAGCACAATTTTAGCATGTAAACAACATTATGTGATGATGTATGATATGTCAAAATGAAGCTAATGAAGAGTACTAGCATTCTCTAGTTGATCACATCTTGAACATCAGCCATATACATCATCATATCGTCAACATCGTGCAATCAGTCTAGAAATCGCATTTACACTATCAACATCCACTAATCATGCATTAACAGCCATTGATTTATATCATATCCACACTTATCCATCTCAAACCATCATTAAGCATTTGGAATGATGATCCTAGCCCCAGCCACTTGCGATCCACTTGTGGGTGATCTAAAAATTATCACAAGTGGCCTCACTTCATCGGATCATAGGCTTAAAGAGTATTACCTTGGTTTTCTTGTTAGTCGAGCTTAAACGAGCTAACCAAATCACCTCTAAGCTTCAAGGAATGGCCAAGTGTAGCTCCTCAAGAAATGCTTCGACTATATCCAGCCATTTCTCATCAACAAGTGCCACCAACATCCACCGGAACATGAAACACAGAGAAACATAGAACAAAAGACGTACAAAAAGGCATGCATGCAGTTCCATTCCAAAATGTCTTTCAGCAAAATTCAGCAAGATTCTAGCATGTTTTGACAAGATTCAACTCATTTTGACAAAATTCTTTCATTCTCATTTCTAGTATACTGGAACTTCCCTTTTAATCCTCTAACTCTTGGTCAAATCTTTATCCATATGCATTCAAGTAACAAACATACAAAATCACTTATCTAGGAGTGCGGGACACCTGGAGTGCCATAACTTGGCACGCCGGGACACTTAAGTGCCATAACTTTAAAATGGTACACTTAAGTGCCATCATCGAGTAAAATGGGACACTTAAGTGCCACTCGTGAAAATCCGGCCAAATGGCTGACGTGGCGACTTTCCGGGCGAGCTCGGTCCAAAACGGCGTCGTTTTGCACTTGACGACGTACGGAGAAAATGCAAAAACGACCGCGTTTCGCGTTTACGTGTAAATAATAGTATATAAATTAATTAAATTAGATTTAAAATATTCAAAAAATTTAAAAAAATTAAGAAAATTTTAAAAATTTTAAAAATTAAGAAAAATTTAAAATTTTTAAAAATAAGAAAATTTAAAAAAATTTTAAAAATTAAGAAAATTATAAAAATTTTAAAAAATTTAAAAAATTAAGAAAATTTTAAAAAATTTTAAAAATTTTAAAAATTTTAAAAAATTAAGAAAATTTAAAAAAATTTAAAAAATTAAGAAAATTAAGAAAATTTTAAAAAAATTTAAAAAATTAAGAAAATTAAGAAAATTTTAAAAAAATTAAAAAATTAAGAAAATTTAAAAAAATTTTAAAAATTAAGAAAATTTTTAAAAATTTTAAAAATTAAGAAAATTATAAAAATTTAAAAAATTAAGAAAATTTTAAAAAATTTAAAAATTAAGAAAATTTTTAAAAATTTAAAAAATTAAGAAAATTTAAAAAAATTTAAAAAAAAATTTAAAATTTTAAAAATTTTAAAAAATTTTAAAAAATTAAGAAAATTTTAAAAAATTTTAAAAAAATTAAGAAAATTTTAAATTTTTTTTAAATTAAGAAAATTTTAAAATTTTTTAAAAATTAAGAAAAATTAAAAAAAATTAAAATTAGAAAAAAATTATAAAAAAGGGGGGTGGGAGGCCGAACGGGCGGCTCCCTTGCCGCCACCGCCACCTCCGCCGCCGCCTCCCCCACCCCCCCCTTTTTAAATTTTTAAATTTTTTTAAATTTTCTTTTTTTTTTTAAATTTTTTTTTAAATTTTCTTATTTTTTTAAAAATTTTTAAAATTTTTTAAAATTAAAATTTTTAAATTTTCTTATTTTATAATTTTTAAAAATTTTTAAAATTAAAATTTTTAAAATTTTCTTGTATTTTTATATTTTTTTAAATTTTTAAAATTTTTTTAAATTTTTTAAATTTTTTAAAATTTTTTAAATTTTTTAAATTTTTTAAATTTTTTAAATTTTTTTTAAATTTTTTAAATTTTTTAAATTTTTTTAAATTTTTTAAATTTTTTAATTTTTTTAAATTTTTAAAATTTTTAAACTTTTTAAATTTTTAAATTTTTTTAATTTTTTAAAATTTTTTAAATTTTTTAAATTTTTTTAAATTTTCTAAAATTTTTTTAAAATTTTTTTTAAATTTTTAAAAATTAAAATTTTTAAAATTTTCTTTTTTTTTTAATTTTTTAAAATTAAAATTTTTAAATTTTACTTTTTTTAAAATTTTTTTAATTTTTTTTTAATTTTTATCTTTGATTTGGAGCTCCGTGAGCCACGTAGGCAAAAAATAATAATAAAATAATGCCACGTAGGATTTCCGGCAAAGTCGCCGAGGTGGCACTTAAGTGTCCCACTTCGAAAAAAAAAAAGTGACTTAAGTGTACCGTTTTGAAGTTATGGCGACAAGTGTCGCTTGTCTTGTAAGACTTACATGTGGTGTTCTTCTACCCTTATCTAGAGTCTATCGAACCATTCAAAACAGAATTATCTCAACCATAAACAATGTTCCTTGAAAACCACTTTAGCTGAACGTTTCAGGATAAAACAAGCAGCATATTGAGAGTGCTAGTATGAACACCTAGAGGGGGTGAATAGGCGTTTAAAATAAATCTTGGCAAGTATATGCGGAATAAAATAAACTTCAAACAAAGGAGTTAGGGAAGAGAATAAGAACACAAGATTTATAGTGGTTCAGCTTAATCCAAGCCTACGTCCACTCTCCCACGCTAACAGCCTTCTTGGCTGGATTCTACTATGCAATCAACAAAAGATTACAACTTTGAGTGCAAACACTTAGTAGATCACACTATCTCACTAAGTCACTCTTTTGGTATTTCTCTTACGATCACAAACGTTTAAGCTCTCCAAAGACAAGTATATGAACAAAGATCGCTCGGACTTTGGAATTATAAATTCTACACTCCGTCTCCTACTTGCTCATCGGTCCATGATCTCCTTAAATACTCCTCCACTTCCAAACTACCCGTTGGACAGTATCCCAAAGAATCGTCTTCCAATATACCCATTGGACAGCTCTGTATCTAGAAGATTTGGTAGCCATTGAGTGACAAAGGTAAAATCCCAAATTGATTCCGATCGCCCATACAAACGAAATCTTGGTTTCCATAAGTAAAGCTTCTTCATATAGAAAGTTCTTGTCTTCAAGATCCAATTGTCAATCAAATAGATTGAGTCAATCAAATCAATCTTGATGTAGAATCCAAACCAAATCACTAGCCGTTATATAATTGGGCTTGAGTTACGTTCTGTCGAGTTCTGGATGTAAAGTCTGAGAGCAATAGAATTTACAATCTAAGTCTGGGTGCGATAGACTTTGCAATCTGAGTCTGAACATATTCTGCTTCCGAACAGATTTAGCTTTAAGGTCTATACCCAGTTCAGCTTCATCATAGAGTCTGTCTTCTGATCCATCATTCACGTTCAGTCTGGAATTTGTCAGAGTGAGCAGACTTCTGATGTAGAACAGACTTTGACACTAAAGTTTAGCAGTCTTCAAACTTTGACACAGAAGTCTGGAAATCTTCATAATATACTTTGAACATATGTTACGTTCAGTCTTCTGGCCGTCTTCAGACTTTGACAATATCCTTTACATGTTCTATTATCTGCATGGTCTATTACTTAACCATTAAACATGTTAGTAGCATTTGATTTATTTTGTCATCTTCAAAACATCATAAGGGATTTCCCTAACAATCTCCCCCTTTTTGATGATGACAAAACAATCTCTGAATATGCAGATTTGTAAACATACTTTTAAAGATATTAATTTAAATCAAAGGATATCAGAAGATAGCAAATAGATTGAGCATAAATATATATAAGAAAAATAATCGCAGCTCAATATTATGCCATAGATAATATCAACCAATCAACACATATGCATATTCATATCTTCTCCCCCTTTTTGTCATAATCAAAAAGCGATAATAATGGAAAAAGTATCACGTAGAGAATGATAACAAAATTTTTTGCATGAAACACAAATTCCAAAATATCAACTTTTATAAAGCAAGTCGAATATTAAAGATATATAATATAGCTCACTTCGATCATATATATCATTAAATATTCAATAAAAATCACTGATGCATCATGAAATTCACGTACCATTTTTGTCATAATAAAATGATAATATCAGTAAGAGATTTGTTAATGACAAAAGGTAATAAAAATGCACTAACCAGATTTTTTGAACAAATTCTAACACATTTACTTTTCATTCCATCCATAATAAGATCACGATCAATTCAAAAAGATTTTTCCAAAATTGATCAAAGCTCCCCCTCAATTTGTTGCATTTTTTAGATGATCACGATTCTTTCATTTTTCTTGGATTTGCTTTCTCCCCCTGTAATCATGACAATATTTGCGAATAGAAACAATGTTGCTTGTGCACGTTGAACATAATATTTTTCCATTATTTCTTCTGTAGTAACAATATCTGCAACGATCACTTGCATTTTGAAATTCGAGGCAAAAATTTATTTTCTTCAATCAAGCTCTTCTCGAATTTAACCTGTATAAACTTAACAAACTTTTTGCACAAATAAGCTGTAATAATATCCACGTGATATATAATACCATTTTCTTCAAATAGATAAATTGAATAGCATATATAAAATTATCAAATATTAAAATTCAGAACTATTCAACCTTTTGTATGATGCATAAGGGATTTACTCAATAAGCAAAAAATTTGCACAAGGAATAGAATTTTTGAACTTCCAAAAGATAGCATAGAATCTCCATGATTTTCTGATTGAGCTTTCCAAAATTCAATGAAAAATTCTTTTGTTACCTGCAAATTCTTGTATAATGGATAACCATCTTTGCAAAAATGTCACATAATATCTTCCTTTGATTTGCGAATCAAACTTGCTAGATATAATATATCTTCTAAGAATATAGCAAGAATATCCATGAATATGCAGTAATATCTTTCAAAATCAAAGAGATTTCCTTGAGCATAAATTTCAAATATGCATTTTGCAAAAGGAAAATAGATATTTCTATCACGTGCCAAAATTGCAATACCTTATATTTATAACAAAAGATATTCGCAATATAATAAACAATCATCCAAAATCATGATAAATGCACGTAGAAATTTGCAAGGCAGGATAAAAAATTTCTCTTACCCAAGGTATATGTTTCAAATATACCATTGATAAAAAAAATCATTACCAATTGTCGCAGGAGATATTTTTTGATTGCACCAAAATTTGCGTAGATTCGCAATCATCATTCCCTTAAAGAATTTCTTGCAATTAACTCATTTCCCTTTTTGGTATCCATCAATTTGGATCATTCCTTGACGTTAGAGTAAAATAGAAAATCTCCATAATCAAATATTCTTTCTTAATTCATCGTAACAAAGTATTCAAAGAAAGAATATTATGCACAATGATATTTTGAAAAATAAATTCTCACTTAGTCAAAGCACAATAAAATCAGGGAGAATGAAATCTTTGAATATCTAAGAATATCTTGCATCATCACGTAAAACAGATTTTCACTTTGCAAAATATGATTAAATCTGAGAGTATAAAATTAGACAAAATAATCTGAATTATCTCAAATAATCAAATCTCGATTCACAAATCACAAAAACAAATCATACGATTATTTCTTCAATAAAGCAAAATATGATCATTATAAAATCTCAATCAACCAAAGATATATCAAATATCAAGCATAATGAGAAATAAAAATATATACATTTTTTACCAAACTCTCTTTCTTCTTTCTTCTTTATTTCCTGCAAAAATAACTCATCTTTTTTTTAGTACCCTTTTTTTCTTGGGTCCATGAGAGTTAGTAGAATATGCTGCTTTTTTCCAATTTTTCTTAATAGGTCTCCAGACTTTAGGACAATCTTTTTCAAAATGTTCTGAATATTCACAATTTGAGTACTTGACGTCATTTCCACCAACGGGTTTTACAAACACTTTTTGAAAATAATTTTTGTAAAATGTCTTTGGAGGTCTTTGTTTAAGTCTCTCCTTGACTTTAGGAAAATTAATTAGAGAATCATTTTCATTATTGAAACCAAGTCCCGACTTATTATAGTAAGGAACTTGTATAGAAAGGATATGCTCTAATGTTTTTGATCCATTTGAAAATCTTGTTGAAATATTTGAGAATTCTTTATTCAAATAATCATTTTCTTTGATAAGTAAATCTCGACTTTCTTTTGTTTGTAGAAAATCTTTTTGCAAAATTTCAAAATTTTCTTTTTGAGAAAGATCATGTTGCCTAAGTTGAAAATTTTACTTTTTAAGTTCGGAAATCCTTTTAAGAGAAGATTTGAGATTTGAGCAAAACTTATTTATATACTTTGAAACTTTAAGAGGAATTTTTGAATGACTTACCTCGATTTCCCCATCGGATTCTGAGTCTATGTCTGAGTCAGAATTTGATTCTGAGTCTGTGTTTGAGTCAGACTCAGATTCCGAATGTGCCATTAAACATATATTTTCTTGCTCATCATCTTCTTTCATGATTCTATTATGGCCATTCTGCTTGTATTGATTTCTTCCATCGAATTTCCTTCCTTTTCTACTCAGCTTTTTAAATTTCTTGACCATAAAGGCAAGTTCTTCATCGTCCATGTCATTTTCTGAGTCTGTTTCATCAAAAAAGCATTAGATATTAAAGCAATGGACTTCTTACCTTCGGGATCTTCGTCATTAAGTTGTTCCACTTCATAGGATTGAAGAGTGCCAATCAATTCATCAACGGAGAGTGGCATAATCCTCTGAGTCTCTCGGATTGAGGTCTTGACATGATTCCAATCTTTTGAGAGACCTCGCAAGAGTTTGTTGACCTTCATCGGGGTAAAAATTTGCTGACCTTGATATGCTAAACCATTTACAATTTCTGTAAAACGGTTGAACATATCTCCAATTGACTCTCCTTGCTTCATCTTGAATGATTCATATTGGCCAAGCAAGAAGTTTACTTTTGTCTCTTTTACACGATCGGTCCCTTCATATGTAACATGAAGTCTATCCCAAACTTCTTTTGCTGTTTCACATGAAGAGATTCTATTATATTCAGCAGGAAACAAGGCACAATATAAAGAATAAATAGCTTTTGCATCAAGCGCTTCTCTTTTGGACAACTCCGTCCGAGACATAAGAGCGGGGGGTTTGGTTTCTTTGTCTTTGCCATTCTTATTGAATGTAGACGCGGCAATGGGGTTGATTCCTCTTTCCACAACATTCCATTGTAAGAGATCTATGGATCTTAAGAATGCTTTCATTTTGTTCTTCCATACGTCGTATTCCTTTCCATCAAAATATGGTGGCATTGTGTTGCTTTGTCCCCCCATAAGTCATGGTGCCAAGATACTAGCCATAAAAGATCTTTAGCTCAAAAGTAAAAAACACTTTTATAAACCGAGCACTTGGCTCTGATACCAATTGAGAGTGCTAGTATGAACACCTAGAGGGGGGTGAATAGGTGTTTAAAATAAATCTTGGTAAGTATATGCGGAATAAAATAAACTTTAAACAAAGGAGTTAGGGAAGAGAATAAGAACACAAGATTTATAGTGATTCGGCTTAATCCAAGCCTACGTCCACTCTCCCACGCTAACAGCCTTCTTGGCTGGATTCCACTATGCAATCAACAAGAGATTACAACTTTGAGTACAAACACTTAGTAGATCACACTATCTCACTAAGTCACTCTTTTGGTATTTCTCTCACGATCACAAACGTTTAAGCTCTCCAAAGACAAGTATATGAACAAAGATCGCTCGAACTTTGGAATTATAAATTCTACGCTCCGTCTCTTACTTGCTCATCGGTCCATGATCTCCTTAAATACTCCTCCACTTCCAAACTACCCGTTGGACAGTATCCCAGAGAATCGTCTTCCAATATACCCATTGGACAGCTCTGTATCTAGAAGATTTGGTAGCCGTTGAGCGACAAAGGTAGAATCCCAAATTGATTTCGATCGCCCATACAAACGAAATCTTAGTTTCCATAAGTAAAGCTTCTTCATATAGAAAGTTCTTGTCTTCAAGATCCAATCGTCAATCAAATAGATTGAGTCAATCAAATCAATCTTGATGTGGAATCCAAACCAGATCACTAGCCGTTATATGATTGGGCTTGAGTTACGTTCTGTCGAGTTCTTGATGTAAAGTCTGAGAGCAATAGACTTTACAATCTGAGTCTGAGTGCAATAGACTTTGCAATCTGAGTCTGAACATATTCTGCTTCCGAACAGATTTAGCTTTAAGGTCTATACCCAGTTCAGCTTCAGCATAGAGTCTGTCTTCTGATCCATCATTCACGTTCAGTCTGGAATTTGTCAGAGTGAGCAGACTTCTGATGTAGAACAGACTTTGACACTAAAGTTTAGCAGTCTTCAAACTTTGACACGAAGTCTGGAAATCTTCATAATATACTTTGGACATATGTTACGTTCGCCTCTTACCGGCCGTCTTCAGACTTTGACAATATCCTTTACATGTTCTATTATCTGCATGGTCTATTACTTAACCATTAAACATGTTAGTAGCCTTTGATTTATTTTTTCATCTTCAAAACATCATAAGGGATTTCCCTAACACATATGAGCATCTGCAGTCTACCCAAGATCAGCACATATGAATTTGATATACAGAATCACCTACACAGATCTTAAGTAGAGAATAATATATATACATTTTACCTCAACATTGATCACCTCTGACAATCCCCAGATCAAAGTGATCAACATATCGATTCCAATCGTCAACATACAGGATCACTACATCACCGAACCCATAGCGAATGAACAAGAAACTTTGCGACAATGAGAGGAACCAACTTTCAAACATGTACTCGTAAAATTATCGAGCACAACATCCAATCCATGTCACAAAGGTTTAGATTGTGCTCCAAATGTGACTGAGAATAAGGCAGGAGATCTTGACCATAAAATCAACTCGTGATGTATTCGAACGCTCAAAATGATTCATAACAGAGACCAACTTATTGTTCAGAGTATCATAAGATGAAGTAGAGAGATACTCAAAGGCTAACGCTGATTAGCGGATACCGAGATTGGATCGAACTCACGTGTGATCGGCTATTTTTTCCTTCCTTTCATGCGCTAGCTTGCCACCGTTACTTGTCCATCGCTCACGGGCACAACCTTTTTTCAATTATGGCCAAGACGCATCTTCTCTTCTTGGCGTCATAGGCAGGCGGGCATGCCAGAGAAGGAAAGGAAGACATAGGCTGGGCCTAGGATTTTCTCTCCTTTTGGGCTCAAATCGTGGGCTCAAAGAAGTGATAAAAATTGGGCCGAAAGATAAGAAGTTTAGTGGGGCCGAAAACTCATTGAAGGGGTGGGCCGGACACACCGGCCCACTTGACTCGGTTTTTTAATTAATTATTTATTTATCTATGTATATTTTTTTCATTTTCGTTCTCATTTTTTTATTCATTTATTAATTTTTTTTTTTTGCTTTTTGTATACATATATTTTTATATTTTTGTAAAATAAATGGATACCTATGACATCGACAAAAATTTGGGTGTCAATGGGTCTTTAACTTCACTCCTATCTATTTGAAGGCATAAGCAAGCATCTACATGCCCCATCCACATGATTCTCATGATTGAATTTAATAGAGATTACTTTAAGTTATTGACACCTTAATCTTAATACACCCATCAAAATAAATAATGAAAAGGCAAGGGGATTTTTAAATCGGCTTGGTCCAATGCACCTTCAGCCCATGTCCAAATTCACTACTTTTCTGTTTGGGTGAATGGTTCAAACGCTCAAGGGGGAGCATTCTTTTTAGGGTCAGAAATGATCTTTGTTGGAGAGGAGGATTCTTAGGCATCGAGGATTTCTCTAGGCTTTGAGGTTGCCTCCGTCGTGACCGAAGGTAATAGCCAATAGCATGGGTCTTGTGAGATCGACAATCATGTATATTTGTTTGATATTTTGGTGATCTCTAAATGATAAGCCCTGACTGTTGATGCGATGGTATGGAGAAGTCTGATTTTGTTTTTATGTATTTCTCGTGTGGTGGTGAGGAAGGCGACAAGAAGAAGACCATGGGAGAAATAAAAGTATTATTAGTTAGCAAATGGAAAATGAAGAAAAGAAATAATAAGATGGGTTTAATTAGGTTTAATAAACTTCAGGTTTGAATGGGTTTAATGAACTTGGGCTTAGCTTGGTTTAATTAATTTGTTCGGTTCTAGAAAATTTGGGTTTGCTTTGTCTAGGTGAATATGGGCTGAGTTTGATCTACATGAGTTTGGGCTTAATTCGATTTTGACAGATTGGGCTTCCTTTACATTTGAGTTTGAAAAGGCTGAGATAAGAGCCTGTGCTTGTCTTGGGCAAAGCCCGTAAGACCGAAGTTGGCCCATGTTTGGATCCGGCCCAAGTGAGTCAATAAAGATCGAATTCTTGGGGAAGTAGCACATTGTTCCAAATTCGGACTTTCATTTTATCATCCAATCATTTCCAAGGTCATTCAAATGAGACCTCGAAATGTCCCCTAGTTTATGTCATGAATATAATATATTGAAATAGTCACATTCACATATACATTAGAATGCCGATTTTTTTTATTTAAATCATTTTTGATATACCATATGTATGTTTTTAGATATTAATACGTAATTCTAGAGCCTCCGGTGGCACAATCAATATATCTATATAATGATTCTTTTTGTCAAGAAGCAATAAAGTATATTAGTAATCACGTTATTGTCCCATTATCTAACGATGATCTGCTCTTAAGATGAGATAGCTTTTGGGGAATGTCTCATTAAGATAAGATCGGGGATAGGCACCACTAAAATAGACCAACCAAAATGGAGTTAATTAACAATATGATTTCTGTGACCTTTAATTAATTAATAACTACGATTTCTATGATCATTAATATGGGGGTGGAATTAGTATGGGCCATAACAAGCGATAATTATATGTTTTCATCATCGAAAGGGTGGTGGAAATTCACGAAGCATTACTCATTGGTCACCTCATAATTTTCATAATACGAAGGGAACTCTACTTTTCATGTCATAATATCCAATGAGAGTGCTTTAAAGATATATTATTTGCCAATCAACGGCAAATTGTCAAACCCTGGGAGCTAATTTCTCTTAGCAAATGCAAAAGATGTTGCGGAAGCAAAAGATCTGGCGTAAAAAGAAATGCTTCGTGAATTCCCATCCTCATCCTAGCCCTCGCCGGAGAGAAGACGAAGTTGTTGCCCAGCTAATTTCTCTTAGCAAACCTAGGGAGCTAATTTCTCTCATCCTCATCCTCTCCCTCACCGCAAAGACGACAAAGTTGTCGTCGAGCAGGAGACTCCTCCACATGGTAGCCCTCCCTTCTTCATGCTCTCCGACACGCTAATTTGCCAGCTCAGTATGTGACATCCTGAAATTCGACCCCGTTTCGATAAAGTGAAATGGGCATTTCATCGACGTGCCTATGGATCTTCTTCTCTGAGCTGATCACTCATGAGTTAACTAACCTATTGGGTAAAGCCATTAAAGGATGTATCAGCTGTAAAATCCCTAAAAGCTATCTAATTGGTTGGATTGAGCTAAAATTACGTTTGATCGATTTTTAACCATGAAATTGAACTCGATTTCGGTAATCGAATTTTAAGCGCGTTATAATTCTTATTTTTAGGATCCTGTCTCATCGCTCGTCAATTTATTGACGAGTCCGACATTTCAATAAAGAAATTATCGGAAGAAAAATTGAAGCTCGAAAGGAAATAGAAAGGGAAAGAGAAATGAAATAAAATAAGTGGAAAGGTAATATTTTATTTCCCTCTTTCCCTCTCTCTTCTTTTCTTTCTTTTCTTTCTTTTCTCTTTTCTCTCTCTCTCCTTTCCCCTTTCCCTTCCCCCTCGTGCGAATTCCTTTCCCCCTACCGACTCACTTTTCTCTCTCTTTCTCTCTTTCTTTTTTTTTTGACTAGTCAAAGCTTATCTCCTTCTCTCTCTTATCTTCTTCTCTCTCCTCTCTCTTCTCCCTCGTGACCGAACCAGCTTCTTCTTCTCCTTCTTTCTTCGCGTGCGAACCAGCAAACCCGAACCAGAAGCTGCAGCTCGCCGTCGTTGCACCGTCACCGCCCGTCCCGCCGCCGCACCGCCGCCCGCACCCGCGACGGCCGCCCGCTTGACGCCGCGCGCTCAGCCACCCGTCCGCGCGCGCCCATGCATGCTTCCCTGCGCGATCCAGCCGCGACCCAGCCCTGTTCCGCCCTTATCCGGCCACCTCCGGCCACCGCCCAGCCCCGTCGGACCTCCCCGACGTTCCCCTTGCTCTCCGCCGCCCTCCCCTCGCCATTTTGGCCGTTGGATCGGCGCCGGCCAGCCTAGGGTAGAAACCCAACGAGTGGGTTTCTAGCTCACTTGTGGGCCGTTTTGGGCCGTTTCCGGGCCCCAGATCCGTGAGTCGCTTTGGGAAGAATCGTTCCTCGCGTCGCCGCCGTCGAATTGATTCGATTTGCGCGCGATTTGGTGAGTAATCTCACTAATCCAGGATTAGTTGGCTAATTATGCTTAAGGTTGGTTTAGTTTTAATTAATTATGTTTAGGTTGTTAGATTAGAATAAATTAGCAATTATTAGTCAATTGTGATGCGATTTAGATAAATTGATTGCGCAATTAGTATATAGACGTGGTCTACTAATTATTGGAAGTGCCTCGGGATTTTTCCCGACCCTTAGTGGGCTCCAATTAGGCTTTTTGGGCCTAAGTGAAATTTTTAGTATTTAAATATTAAATTTCGGAATTAAATTAAATAATTACTTATTTTTTGAAAATTCAACTGAGATGGCCTGGAACCGAAAAATTATGCTGATGACCGTAGTGAAGTCCGTTTATTTAATCGGGCTTTATTTTGAGCTAAGTTGAATTTTTAATATTAATTATTTAATTTTCGAAATTAATTAATTAATTATTTATTTTTCTGAAATTAAGATTTTGATGGTCGACAACCGAAATCTCGTGCTTATCGCCATGGCGCAGTCCGTTTATTTATTTGAGCTCCACGTTGTATGGAATTGAATAAATTGTGATATTTTAGGGATTTACCCTAAATTGATTGGAATTGATTGAGATTGAATTGTTGACCAGTAAATGGCCAAGTATTTTATTCAGCCCTTATAATGCTTGGTTGAGTTGATTTAATTATTTGATTGAGAAATCGTTGGGCATTGGTTGTCGGTATTGAAAGTAGATTGGTAATCACTTGAAAGAGGACACGTGGGCTCGGTGAATTGGAATGTCACCTGGAGAATGTACGTGAGTTCAGTAGTTGAATATGTCACCTTGGCGAAAAGGTTGCCTGAGAGAATGCACGTGGCTCGGTGACAGAGTTTGGCATCTAAAAGGGCACGTGGCTCGGTGAATTGATGCATCACTTTGGTGAGATAGCACCTAAGAAAACGCACGTGGGCCCAGGCATCTAAAAGGACACGTGGCTCGGTGATCTGATGCGTCACTTTAGTAAGCGAGTACCTTAGAGAATGCACGTGGGTCCAGTATTCGTAATGGCATATAAAAGGGCACGTGGCTCGGTGATCTGATGCGTCACTTTGGTAAGCAAGTACCTTAGAGAATGCACGTGGGCCTGGGCATCGTAAAAATGACACGTGGCTCGGTGGCTTGATGTACCACCTTGGCGAAGAGGTCGCCTTAGAGAATGCACGTGGGCCCAAGGTTCGAGGCATGTGGACTCGGAGACTTGGAAGGTCATCCTGGAGAATGCACGTGGCCTAGCTTTTAAATATCCCATAGTGGGGATTGATTCGTATGACATGTAATCGACTGGTTCGATTTGTTTTGAGTAAATGGGTGCCTATTGTGAATTGTACTGACTTGCAGGTGGGATCTGAGGCCAAGGTAAGTCCTCTGTCCTGGGCGTGTTTAGGCAGCCTTTAGTATAATGGTTTACTAATCGGGCTTAGTGGGGTAGAACTCGCTGAGACGTAGTCTCATCCCAGTTTGGGGAAACCACTTCAGGACCCCATTGAAGAGCTGAGGAGGAGGAATCCGAGAAGGAGAACTCGGAGGTGAATCTTAAGGAGAAAGATTTTTAGAAGAAGAAGACAATCCTGAGAGGGGCCTTGAGTACGGCCCAGTTTGTCTAAGTTTCTGTCTTCTTTTGAGATCTCCATTTTTATATGAATAGTTATGAAGTGGTTTGTGCTTTGTACAAAAGTTTGGTTATAAATTTCAATATGAAATATATGGCCATGCTTTTCTATCCCATCGTTTTATTGTCTGGGGATTTTAACTGCTTCCGCATGTGCTTAATAAATGAAAGGATCGGCGATATATTGTCCTGGGATATCGCATTATAAAATCGACCAAGTGTGAAGGATGTGCGCGTGCCCAAGGATCGGGGCGTGACACAGTAACTTTAATCAAATCAAGAGGCTCATGTGAGTCATCCATCTTAGTTAACCAGCAATTGAGAGCAAATTTCTTGAGAAGTGATTGTCCATTAGTAGCTATTTTTCGGTTAAGTCACTCTGCAATTGCCACTCCTTATAAGCTAACAGACCAATGGCTCTTCTGTCCAATTCCTGCTTCATGTGCTCGTCCCAGGAATTTCAAGCAAATGCATTCTTCTCGGAAACTAACATTTGCTCATTTCATTGGCAAAACACGAAATTGCCGCACTCCAAGAGAAACCTGCACGGCATGTAACTAATGGATCCAGAGACTTACCCGCCTCTCCCGTCCTCATGTATCCTTTTATCGTCATTTTCCCGGTGAAGCTATTCTCAGTGAGGCATATCGTCAAACAATCGCCGTGCATTATCCATTTGACCGAACATGGCGTAGAGCCGAAGGAAGAAGAAGGTTTAAAAATATGTGTTTGATAACAACACAGAATTTCTCTCTCTTAGTAGTGGCCAATGACCGGCAACCGGCGATCGATGAGGCAGCGGCGGGCAACGATGACCGACAAGTGGTGGCAGGTGGCAGCGGTGACTAATGAGTGGCAGCGATGATTGGTAAGCCGCAACGGTAGCAACAACCAGTGACCGCCGACGGCAATGACGACTAACAACCAATAATTAGTGATGATCAACAGTAAGTGGCAAAGGCAGCCGGTGACTTGCGACTGGCGATGTAAGTGGCCGACGAGGAGCAATGACCGACGGCCAATAGGGGGTAGTGACTATTGAGGTAGAGAGAATTTTCAAGTATATAATTATTTTTTTATAGCTAATTCGTTATTCTGCATTAAGAAAGAGAGAGAGAAAGGGGGAAAAGGTGTTTGGCTAAAAATGGAAAACAAATGGGAAGATCACAAAAATAAAAGAATTTTCTCAAATAGAAAATTCTAATCTCAATTTCTTTTAAATAAGCATATAAATTCTCAAAAGAATTTCAACTTAGAGTTATTGGTCCCCACTTGCATTTTGCATCCAAATTCCCTCTTAAATTTCTCTCAAATAACTCTCACAAAAATCAATTGATATTTCCATTATCAAATTGATTATTTTCCTTATCCAAGAATACCTCATACTCCTCAATTTCATAATCCCCGACTTCAACTGAATGAAAATAGCCTTAAACTAACTTTTTCCCAAAAAGTCTCGGTTGTCAGAAAAAATCTTCTAAGATTGAGTCGACGTTCCAAAATTTTATTGTGACAAGACAGAATCTTTAATTTCTAAAATCGGACTCAGATTGGCAATTAATTTCACTCGGATGCGTTTTTAGCGGGACCTAGGCTACCAAGTAGTTTTCAAAACTTTTTAGGACAAATGACCCGTGGTCGATTTTCTTTAGCCACGATAAACCCACTCGACACATTGTCGATTCTCGGTTGTCATGAAAATCTCAAATATTCAAATATGGACACATGGTACCAAAACGACAATAAAATCAAATTAGTGCCAGTTGACGAGAGTTTTCCAATTTAGTGGAGTCATCCACGATCGGTCATTTATATCAGTCGAACCGACCTATCTCTAATCTTAATTCGATTTTTAATTGTGCCATAATAATCTCTAAAGATGAGCATGGTCGAGAAATCGATTTCCGGTCGAATTCTCAAGTCTATTTATCTTAAAATCCTTAATAACTCACCTAGCTAGTCTAGTTATCTAGTGTGTGGCCAACTTAGAGAAAAGTACTATAGTCGCGCCGATGAAATGCCCAATTTATCTAATTAAAGTTAGAACCCAAAAATCTGGATGTCACACACATGGCGAAGCAAATATCTATTCATGGTTAGTCAATTAAACAATTTTTTACACCAACGTCTACTAAGACTTCGTTTGTTTCATAAAAAATATTGCTTTTTTGGAAAATATTTTCTAGGAAATAATTTTCTAGGAAAATGATAATAATTTCCAGTGTTTGCTTGGAACTTAAAAATGAATTAGAATATATTTTCCACCATTCGATTTGGAAAATTCAATTTGATTTCCCTTTGTGCACTCATTTTAACAAATTTTTAAAAAAAAAAATCAAAATTTCAATTTTTTATTTTCATTTTTCTTTCTATTTTTTCTTTTTACTTTTTATATTTTTTCATTGTATTTTTTTTTTCTTTTCCTTCTCCTTCTTCTTTAGTCGATCATCATGGCCATAGTGACAGCCGAAAAGCTTGAGGCCTTCAGCCTCACCAAATCAGCAAGCTAGTGAGCCAAAGGCTCACGCTCACCGACCTAGAGAGGCTCAAACTCAAGGCCTTAGGTCTCGCTAGATTGACGAGCAAGCTTGCTGCTCAACAAAAGCTTGCTTGATCGGTGAGCGGTGAGCCTAGCTTGCCAATTTGGCAAGCCCTAAGCTTGCCTATGGCTAGCCATTGACAATTGGCCAAGATACAAGGAAAAAGAAAATAATTAAAATTTTCATTTTAAAAAATAAAATAAAAAAGAAAGATAGGAAGGATCATAAGGGTAACGAGTGAGGAAAATATTTTCCTAAACTTAAAAAGTGAAAAACATTTTCCTTTACTTTAGAAGATTTTTTTTCATTGGCAAAAATATTTTCACCATCTAGTTCATTTTTATAAAACGAATGTTAGAAAATCTGAAAAATATTTTTCTAAAGTTATTTTTCGCGAAATAAAGGAAGATTGAATTCCCCCATAGTTCCACTTTGGAAAATGGATTTCTAGGGTGTGTTTGGTAACGCAATGCTTTTGTTCAAAAATTGTTATAGGAAACGGAAATAAAGAAAACTATTTCTATTCTGGGGAACAATTTTTGAACAGAATAATGCGTTTGGTATTTTGTTCTCAGAATAGAAAAATAACAGAAACACGTTTGGTAAGGCCCTGTTTGTTTGTGTTCTTTTCTTTTGTTCATGAACACAATTTCTTTTTTTTTTTTTGTTCCGGGGAATAAAAACATAACAATAACGTATTTGTTTGCGTTTTTGTTCCAAATCTATTTTTTTGTTCCTAGAAACAAATTTGGAACAGAAACAAGAAATAAGAAAAACTTGTTTCTTGTTTTTGGAACACTTTCGAGAAACAATTTTTCTCTCTCTATTTTTTTTCTTTTCTTTCTTTTTTTCTTCTTGTCTTCTTCTTTTTTCTTTGGACGATGACCTTGCCGGAGCATCGCTGGCCCTCGGAGTGGCCGAATAGGAAAAATAAAAAAAATTTTAAAAAATTAAAAACACAAAACAAAAAAATTTAACAAATTTAGGGTGCATTTGGTAACGTTTTTGTTCAAAACTTATTACAGAAATAGAAATAGAAAAAATTATTTCTGTTCCGGTGAATAATTTTTGAACAAAAGAATGTGTTTGGTAAATTTGTTCCCGAAATAGAAAAAGAACAGAAATATGTTTGGTAAACTTGTATAATTTTTTTTTTTTTTAAAATTTTTAGATATTTTTACTTTATTTTTCCTATTTTATTTTTATTTTTCCGTTTTTTCTTTTTTCTTTTTCTTCCGGGTGAGCTCGAGCTTGTCCAGATCCAGCGAGGCTGAGCCTTGCCAGGGGCCGGCAACGCTCGGCCTCGCCAAGGGCCGGCGACGCTCCAGCGAGGTTGCCGGCCAAAGAAAAAAGAAGAAGAAAAGAAGAAAAAAAGAAAGAAAAGAAAAAAATTGTTTCTCGAAAGTGTTCTAGAAACAAGAAACAAGTTTTTCTTTCTTGTTTCTTGTTTCTGTTCCAAATTTGTTCCCGGGAACAAAAAAATAGATTTGGAACAAAAATGCAAACAAACACGTTTCTGTTCTTTTTTTGTTCCTCGAAACAAAAAAACTAAAGTTGTATTCATGAACAAAAGAAAAGAATACAAATAAACAGGGCCCTAGTCACCCCTTTGCCCTCGGCCATGCTGCCAAATGATATGATATCACAAGAAAGTCCCCTAACGTGGAAGGAGCAGCTTTACTATTTCTATTATTATAGAAATGGGAAGTAGTCTCTATGCAAATTGAGCCACTTTGAGTTCGTTTTTTTATGGTCTTACACTTCCAAGACCTCTCGTTACTTTTTCAAAATGGTGATCCTGCATCTTATATGAATTGTCTAGTAAGATCTTGAGCTTAAATCATCACCGGTATACCTAGAGCTTAATTATCATTGCTAGCACTTACAATACCATGACCGCTTTAGTGTTTGATGTGCACTTGTTAGAGATTTTTTTTCATCTATATTGTGTTTATATATTATCCAATAGAATACTAAAATGATACTCATTATAACATGTATTAGAAAATGATGTTAGCTATTAATTTCTTTCATCCTTGAGCACTTTCAAACGGATAAATTTATCCTTGGATTTCTTCAACTTCAAATCATTACTTTCTTGCTCCTTGCCCTCCAATTTTATCTTTGGACTTCTCATTTCACTTATATAATTTCATAGCTCAATCATTCAAACATGTAAATGTGCAAAGTATTTGGGATGGATGCATTAAGCAACATATTCAGGAGAAGCAAAAAGTTACTATGTGCTTATCACTACTTGTGACTTGGTACCTCCATGTAACTATGTATTTTTTTCCCCACATTTAGTGTTGAAAATCCACAAAGACACTACCTCAAATCTCCATAATTTGTATTTCCAGAGTCCCTACGCTAATCTACCGTCATAAGATACATGTATACAGAAAAAAATGCAACAGATGTCCCATCATCAATGAAGAAGTTGCCTAGGAGTGAGTTTTCAGAGCTCACCAATTTCCTACCCCGCGTTGGAACAGAATGAACAGCACATAATATGGATATCAATAACCATGAAGCAAAGCAAACCCAAGATAATTAATTCAACCCCTAGAATAGTAGAGCACATGATTAACAAATCAAATTTGACAAGATAAATCATCGACTAATTACACTCGTTACTAGATGGGACAATTTAGAGAATAACATTTAAGCTATGCAATGATAGATCACCCATCAAAGTTTATGAGGGCAAAGAGTCATTGAATAGCAAAGCTATTACTACATCAGAACGAGAGAGGCTTGTCCGAAATTTGTGAATGATTGCTTACCCTTTCAAACAAAAGAAGGCAAGAAAAGTACGGAGGACACGTGAAGCTTTTTGCGGCTAATACCGAATATTACAAGCCGATGAAATTAGTGTAATTACAATCATTCCATCCTGTGCCGACGTTATTATATTGAGCATGTGTCATTGAATTATCTCATTTTTCTGTGCTCATGTTGATACCGTCATAAGGTCAAATTGAAAAGAAGTTTGAATGCATTGTCGTCATGGAGTGGATAGTTTGCGTGGAAATTTACTAAAAGCAACCGTAACTAACACACTGCATTAAGAAATTAGTGATTGCCAATCTGAAAAAAGCATAGGATGAGGAAGCACTTTGGTTGGAGGAACTTACTAGTGATGTTATACAGTTCATGAGCAACTCTCATTTCACCAACTCTCATTTTGCATGCCACAAACGATTCTCGTGTCTGATAGATCCTGAGGGTGATGAGTGATCTAACGAGGCCAAATCCGGTAAAGATTCCCCCAGGTTGGATGGCAACGTCTTCACTCGGCTTAGGAGTGATGGGTGCCAACTCCTCTTGTAGCTTCTCTTGAAACTATAGGGATGACATATCGCCAGCTGACATGTAGTCCATCTTTGCTAGAGAATTTATAATATAGTCAATCGACTGCATAATGAAGTACACTCCATGACGAGCCTGAGACCATAGAAAGCAATGCCAATTTCAACTCCACAATAGGCTTGAGACCATAGAATCAATGACTTGATTACACTAATTAATCGGTCGGTGCCCTTTTGGTGTCTAATGTTGTTCATTTCACAAAAAGATATATATCAGGCAGTTTGAATTGATTTTAGACCTATCCCTAATATGTGAAATGATCGTGCAGGTGCACAATTATTATTATGGCAACTAGCAACCAAGGACCTCAAATAAATTGCATGGCAAAGTGAGCATTTAATGCTAATAAGTAAGAAAGATATCATTCCTAACTAGACTAAGGGCAAACGACCAACTATATATATTTATACACACATTGAAAAGCGTGTAATCAAGTGGTAATTCATATCAAAAAAGGAAACATTGAAATCCTATGGCAAAGCCCAAAGAGTTTGTTTAAATATTAAGCATGATTTTTTTATCAATGATTTTCCACAATTTTAAGAGAAGACTTCCTAAAAGATTATTTTAAAGCTTTTTCCAAGGAATTCTATTTTTTAGAAGCTTTTTTGAATTTTTCGGAAATTTTAAAATTTTAATTCTTCTATATATATATATATATATATATATATATATATATATATATATATATATATATATATATATATATCAGAGCTAGTGGGAAGGTATAGATAGTTTTTGTAAGAACATACACTTAGATCGAGAGCCATTTGTTGGCATCCTTCTTGTTTCTACAGAGTGGTCCAAGCCGTAAGTCCCTGAGTGGCTGTTAGACCGTTGGTTCAGCTCTGTAACGGTTCTGAAGAAGGGTTAGTTCCGATCTTAAGTATAAGCCTACATAGAAGATCTACATCTTCCTCTAGTTCTCTATCACAAATGGACTCAGATCCAAGTCCTATACATAGAGAAGAAGTACGGATAGAAGATTTCGACAAATCCATAGAAAATTGGGAAATTCCTAAAATACAACTTAAGGAAATATACAAGCAATCAAAGTTGAAGTTTTTTGAAAAAGCAGACTATGTCATATCCACCGAAGAAAGAGATGTTCCTCTTTCTAATTCCTATGAAAAAATACATCTTTTGAATAAAGAGTCCATCCAAAAGCATAAACAAAAATACAATTACATTCATATAGGGCTAGTCCAAATAGGAGTCAAACCTCTTACAAAAGAAGGCCTTAATACTTCCATTCTCTTAGTTTTACGAGATTCACGTCTTTTAAACTACAATGAATCCATTCTCGGTACTGTAGAGACAAGTCTCTGCAAAGGACCCATACATTTTGACTGTTACCCCAATTTTTCTGTATCTCTCAAAGATAAGAAAATTCTTAGAGCCCTAACACTCCAAATCAAAACCCGTAATTACAAAGTGGCAGATGGTTCTATTCCTTTAGCCCTTGTTTATATAATTCATTATAAAGCCATGTCCTCCGCCTTTGGAGAAAATGCTTTCAAACATAGTCCTCGAGGAGAAACACTTCTCCTCCAAACTGACATTTCTAGAGCTAATACAACAATTCCTAGGTCTATTAATTGGAATCAAGTTACTTTACCAGAACAATGGGAATTAGAAAACCAAAATCCCCAACAAGTTGTTCAAAATACAGATCCGACTGATGTCATTCAACATCCAGAAGGAAGAGTGACCATTAGGTTTCCTAGAAGATCTTTCGATTCAAGATTTAGTCCTTCTTTTCATAATTCTTATACGAGGTCCATAGATCTTAATCCTAATCTTCCTCCTATAATCACCATTCCTCCTAGTATGCACAGAAACACTCCTCCTCCTAGTATACATAGAGATACTCCCACACACGATACAACACATTTACCTCATTCCACCAGTAGAAGTAATCAATAGACACCTCCTAAACCAAAAATTAGTGGTTTAGATAATAGATCAGGGATTTCCAGGCCAGTTTATCAACAAAACCAGCCTAAACCAGTCCTAGAAAATACAGATTCCCCTCATCATTCTCCTACTTATTCTCAAATGATAGATGCTGAGCTTAATGTTTTAGAAAAACATTTTGAACCAAACAAAGCTTTTCTTAATGAAGAATTTAATTCTGAAGACAACAAACAAATCAGAGAATGGTTCTTCAAAACCTTTGCTGACAAAGCAAAAGACGTCAAACAAAAATATTACGACTACATATACGAATATGAAGTCCATATATTCTTCTTTGATTGGTTAGAAGAACAATTCCTTGAACCAAAAGAAATACTTGTTTTAGATCATCATTATAAGTGGAAACTTGATAATGGTGAAACCATAGAATCCAATCATCCACCCCTTAGAAGAATAAAAATACAACATGGAGAAAGTGAGGTTACAGCTACTCCTTTTAGGCTTCCAGATCAAGGAAACTCTCTTTATACTCACAAAATCATTGAACAAAACAATTACACTAATCAACATTTGGCGACCATAGGAAAACAGTTGAATAGGATAGAATCCACCATTCAGAATCCTACTCAACTTGTCACACCACAAGTTGACACTTTCAAAAAACCCATTTTCAAAGCCTTTGAATTCCCAAAAAACCTTAGCCCGGAGTTTGCCAAAGCCATAGAACAAAAGAAAAAACTCCTAGGAAAAGCAAAGCTAGAACCTACTCCTATTATAGACACCCCTAAATTCCAGAATCTTATCATTAAAGACACCCCTGACCAACCCACTATCAGTACATTGACCAAACAATCTGGTGACTCTAATAATGAATCGGTCGATGAAATTAACAGACTCAATTGGAGACAACCTCAAAAGCTTTATTATAGTAGGGCTACTCCACCTGACATTGCCCAAGAAGAATCATCACAGAAAATACAGAATAAATACTCTCCTGATGCCATTTATGAATGGAATATAGATGGTGTTGCCAAAAGCAATATCATGAATATTCTTAATAACATGGTCATGCTTGCCAATGCCTACAAAACCCAGCAAGATGTTTCTGATCATGCTGTTGCTAATCTTTTCGTAGCCGGATTTACTGGACAACTAAAAGGTTGGTGGGATAATTATTTGACCGATGAACAAAAAATACAGATTTTAACTGCCTATAAAATAGATGATTTTGGCCAACGCATGGATGATGATCAAGGACATCTCATCCAAGATGCGGTGAATACTCTTATCTATTCCATTTCACAACACTTCGTAGGAGACCCTTCACATATTAGAGATAGGAATCAAGACCTCTTATCCAATATGCGTTGCAAATCCTTAGGAAGGTTTAGAGAATACAAAGAACTTTTCCTTCAAAGGGTTCTCATCAGACCTGATTGCAATCAACCCTTTTGGAAAGAAAAATTCTTAGCAGGTTTACCCCAAATTATAGGTGATCAAGTTAGGGATAAAATTAGAGAAGAATACAATGGCCAAATACCTTATGATCTTCTTTCTTATGGTGAAATAATCTCTTATGTTTACCGTCAAGGAACACAAATGTGTAATACTATCAAATTACAAAGACAGCTCAAGGAAGAACAATCTCTCACCAATAGAAGTCTAGGAGATTTATGTGCTCAATACGACCCTTCTTATAATGAAAAAACAAAACCAAAATGTAAGGGAACTTGTCCTTCTGAGAAAGAAACAAAGAAACATCACAACAAATCTCAACCTCGTAGGAATAAACAAAGACACCAGAATAACCAAAATAGACCTCATAATGATAGGAAAAATTTTAAAGACATCAAATGCTATTCTTGTGGTAAAAAAGGTCATATTTCAAAATACTGTAGGATTAATAAAAAAATTAAATGAACTCTCTCTTGATGACAATACTCTTAACCAGTTAAATAACATATTCATAGAAAATGGCGATACTTCTTCTGATGAACTTCTTGAGGAATAAGGTCTTCAAATTAATGAAATAGATTCCTCTTCTGATTCTGATTATGAAGACGCCTCTCCTGAAAAACCCGTACCTGAAATAAACATGTTAACAAAAGAGGAAGAATTTCTCCTTAGCACTGCTGATAAGATTACTGACCTAGAAGCCAAGAAAGAATACTTAGATAGACTTCATTCTTCCCTAAATATTACCTCCAAGCCCAGTACTTCTTATAATTTAAAAGACATCTTGAATAGAAACAAAAAACCTCAGTCTAGACCCGTTAATATAAATGACCTCCAAAATGAAATAAAACAACAAAAATTAGAAATTCAAGCCTTGAAAGCAACACAGTTAGATATGAAAAAAGAGATTTCTGATATAAAATCTCTCGTCATAAAAGGAAAGACAAAATTAGAAGACCAAAATGAAATCACCAATACATCTTATATTCCAGATCCAGCCTTCCTTATGTTATTAACAGAAATAACATCTAGAAAATGAATAATAAATATTATGATAAAAATCAACAATGAGTTTATTATTGAAACAACAACAACACTCTTTGATACAGGAGTTGATCTCAATTGTATCAAAGAAGGCCTTGTTCCAACAATATACTTTGATAAAACTTCCGAATCCCTAAAATCAGCATCAGGTGATAAACTTAATATCCAATACAAATTACCAGAAGCCTTAATAATAAAAGATCAAATGTCTTACAAAACATCTTTTCTCTTAGTAAAAAATATGAGGCAACAAGTAATCCTTGGAACACCTTTTATTCAATTAATCCAACCTTTTACAGTTACTAATGAAGGCATTGAAACTCATGCTTTAAACAGAAAAATCACTTTTAACTTCATAACAAAACCACAAAAAAGAAGCCTAAATATTTTACAAGAACATTCTATTTCCGAAATAAATTGCCTCATAAAAGACAAAGAAAACCAGCTTGAATTCTTAAAAGAAGATTTAGAATTCAAAAGAATAGAAGAAAATCTTATAAAATCCAACATCATAGAAAAAATAGCCTCCCTACAAAAACACATAGAAAAAACTATATGCTCTACTCTACCCAATGCCTTTTGGGAAAGGAAGAAGCATATCGTTGATTTACCTTATGAACAAGATTTTTCTGAAATTAAAATACCTACCAAAGCCCGCCCGACACAGATGAATCAAGAAGTTTTGAAATTCTGTCAAGCGGAAATACAAGACCTCTTAAATAAAAAAAACTCATAAGAAAAAGCCAATCACCATGGAGTTGTTATGCTTTTTATGTCAATAAAAATGCCGAACTAGAAAGAGGAGTTCCCAGGTTAGTTATTAATTATAAACCTCTTAATACATCCCTTAGATGGAGAAGATATCCTATACCCAATATAAAAGATTTGCTAAACAGACTTTGTAGATCAAAATTATTTTCAAAATTTGACATGAAGTCAGGATTTTGGCAAATACAAATCTGTGAAAAGGATAAATACAAAACAACTTTTACTGTCCCTTTTGGTCAATATGAATGGAATGTTATGCCATTCGGTCTCAAAAATGCACCTTCAGAATTCCAAAGAATTATGAATGATATCTTCAATCCTTATTCAGATTACATCATAGTTTATATAGATGATGTTCTAGTTTTTTCCTCTAATATAGAACAACATTTCAAACATCTTTCTACTTTCATAAAAATAATTATACAAAATGGTCTAGTAGTCTCTCCCACTAAGATTGCACTATTCAAAACCAAAATTAGATTTCTAGGTCATTACATCCATTTAGGTACTATAACCCCAATAGAAAGATCAATTTCTTTTACAGATAAATTTCCAAATGAGATTAAAGACAAAACTCAATTACAAAGGTTTTTGGGTAGTCTCAATTATATTTTAGATTTCTTCCCCAATATAAATATCCTTTGCAAACCTTTACATCAAAGGCTTAAAAAAGGATCCTCCACCCTGGACTTCGGTCCATACGGACATTGTCAAACAAATAAAAATGCATGTAAAAGATATACCATGCTTACACCTTGCTGACCCTTCTGCTTTCAAAATAGTTGAAACAGATGCTTCAGAATTAGGATATGGTGGCATTCTCAAATATGTCAAAAACAACAAAGAACAAGTTGTTCAGTTTATATCAAAGCATTGGAATTCCACTCAACAAAATTATTCGACAATTAAAAAAGAAATACTTGCTATAATTTTATTTATATCAAAATTCCAAGGAGATTTATTAAACCAAAAATTTCTCTTACGAATTGATTGCAAATCAGCCAAAGACATTTTACAAAAAGACGTTTTAAATATTGCATCAAAACAGATTTTTGCCAGATAACAAGCCATACTTTCAATATTTGATTTTGACATTGAATTTATAAATGGTTCTTCAAATTCACTACCTGATTTTCTCACAAGAGAATTTTTACAAGGGATACCAATATGCCAAGATCCAAAAAAGACAAAGATAAAAGCAAAGGCAAAGCCACTGCCGAACCCTCCAATACACCACCAAAGCCAAAAGGCTTAACAAGACATGGCTCCAAATAGCAGAAAACAATCAAACATTCTTATCACAAACACCTTTGACAACGGAACCCATATCATCTGAACCCATGCTAGCCTTTAATCAGTTAGCCAACATACTACCAAAAGAAACAATATTGTTACTTGCCCAGTCTTTTCAAAACGTAAAGAAAGAGCCATCCAGTGCCATAGAGGTAAGTAACAATCCTTCCCCGCTTGCTACACAAAAACAAGCGGAATACAAAAGAATTTCGAATGAGACGGTTATTAAGCCTCAGGCAACCCCTCCTTCTCAAAGATCAAAATTTTTCCCCAAAAGATCTTTTCAAAAAATATTGACTGTAGAAGATGGATTCTTCGATAAAGATCCAATCAAATTTGCAGAAAACATATTTCCAAAAAATTGGCTTTTCAAACCTCATAATACAAACAAAACCCTTGCTTATTATGAGCAAATTTTAGTGGAAACAGAATTGGCAATGTTTACTCACTTTGCTGAGAAAAACAATACAGAAAATACCATTTATTCCACTATATCCATCAGTAAAGTCATACACCCCTCACACTGGGGAGCCTCACCCCATACACCCAGAAAATTCCAAACTAGACTTACCCAAAGCCTACCATACTCCTCCTCATATACATACTGGGACTACCAACAAGCTTGGTGGAACGTCTTTTTCAAATAGAATACAAATTTCCAACACACCTGGTTATTATTCTTCAAAGACAACTTCCCAAGACAAAGCTTACCAAACTGGTTTGACTCCTGGTGGGATCTCTTTGATCCTTTGGACATAATATTACACCCCATAGTCAAACAAGGATACAAGACTTTCAGTGAACACTTTATACCAACACCTCATGATATAAGGTTCCCATGCCTTATGCATTTCTTTATAATATTCAGAATCTCTTGGGTAACAGCATGGGAATTTGAATACAATACATCCAATAAACCGGGTGTACCAGTACTTGTCCGAAAATACAAAACAAAATGGTGGGATGGATTCAGATTTCTTGATCAAGGATCCGAAGCTGCGGTTAAAACATGGCTAAATAGCCAAAAAACCCAAATAATCGCATCCCCATCAAATACATCGTTCTTACAGGAAAAATCCATGGCAAGTGCAGCACTTGCAGCAGTCCAAAACAGAGAGGAATACTGCAACATCCTCAGGACAATGCTCTCAGAAGCAGAAGAATCACAATGTGGATCTTCCAAATCTCAATACAGTCAAGACGGATCCTCCCAATCACATCACAGTGGAAACACTAATGAAGACGGCTGCTACGGGATCAATCTGGACAAAGATTAAAATTCAAAGACATCACATGCAGATATTGTTACAAGCGACGCAAAGGCTACACACCAGAGCGTAGTAGACATACACTGTTCATACAATGTTCATTGTTCACTATTCACTTTACACTGTTCACTCAGTACTGTTCACTTTACACTGTTCAGCACTGTAGCACTTTCACTATAGCACCCTCTATAAATACACCCACTAGACATAGAAGAAGGGACCTCGAAATTTTCCAGATTTCTCTCTTCTTCTCTCTCCCTCTCACTTGTAAACCATCCTCTCTTCCATCTCCATCTCCATCCTCATTTCTTTCATCTCCAAGCTCTCTTACCTTGTATCCCCGGGTTTCAAAGTAAGTTAGTTTTCATATACATAATTTTATACAGGGTTACCAACTTACATGATAGTTGGTTAACCATTTCTTGTAATACAAACATCAATACTCCCTGGAGTGCGGATTACCGTCCTAGTGGATGACTTGATGTTTTAGTTTCTGCATCCTTCAATACATGTAATTTCAGCTTTTCAGCTTTATATAATACAAGTTCATACCACTTTCATGGTTGGTTTTTGTTTATGCATACTCTTACTTTATATTTTATATATTGCTTTCGGTCTTTACATTATTTTTAATTCTCGCGATTTTATTTAAGTCATTTACTTTCTTGTTCTCATTTACTTTCTTGTTCTTATACATCATTTCCTTTTAGATACATCCTTCCTTGCTTTCATATAGATCTGTTAATCTCTTATACTTCCTTGTTCTCTCATATAGTACTCCGATCCTAACCCCTTTATGGTATATATATATTACATTTTCGAAATAATTAATAAAAATAATTTTTTATTCCGAAAATGTCGGAGAGGGTTCGGGCGTTGCAGACCGCTAGAAGAACTCCTTTTCGCTCTCGAGTTTCACTCTCCTCCTCAACTCTCGCTCGGATCTCCCTCTATTCGATTCTCGAGGCCGCAAGAGAGAGGAGCGCACTTGACCAGCCCCACCTCCGGTTTTTCACCGCTGCGACATCCACCTCCTCCGCCGCCGGAACGCTGCCACCGCCGAAGATGTCGAGAGCACAGTCGGTTCTCTCTCGCTCTCTCTGGCTCCCATGAGCAGATCTCCACGGTCTCCTTCTCGAGCAGCGCTCGCCCTCTCTGGTTTCCGGCCGAACCCCTCGAGAAGCAGCCATCACCCTTTCTCTCCTTCTATTTTCAGATGAAGAAGAGGCCCTCTCGATCTCGCTCCTTCTTTCTCTCCCGGTTTTGATATAGCTAGTACGAGTACCTAGAGGGGGGTGAATAGGTATATAAAAAATTTCCTTGAAGATTGCACAACACTTAGACAGTTTAAGGATTTGCAATAATGAAAAATCAATCGTAAGACTGAGTAAAGGAAAGAGAGAATTGAACACGCGGTTTATAGTGGTTCGGCTTGATTCAAGCCTACGTCCACTCTTCTGCACTGACAGCCAATTGGCTGGATTCCACTATGAACAAAGAGATGTTACAGTGTTGATCTTCCTTGATTTCTAGGTGTAGATGATCTACCACACTCGCTCAAGGTGTCACCAAATATAAACACTCTCTGTGTATACAATTTCGCTCGAACTGTATCGACTAATAATCAAGATTCTTCAGACTCTGGAATTTTTCTATCGATCACTCTACTAAAACAACTAGAACGTCTTCCTTTTATACTCCTTTATGCCATCATAGCCGTTGGCACTTACCAAAGGAATTCCTCCAATCTACCCGTTGGACGGAATCAATCAAGAAGATCATCCGAGCTATTTAAGGAATCTGATGATAGCCCATCAATCCTGTTCGCCCATACAATCAGGATCTTGGTTTCCAAGAATAGAACATTCCAAGGATATTTCATCGACCATCGGATCTTCAATCGATCTTTAGATAAGAATCAAATAATCCGAAATATTTATCCAACCAAAGAATCTTTTCCAGAGGATAGGATCGAATCCTCAACCATATACTTCGGCTTTGGATTTCCTTCATCACTGGATTAGAAAGACTGTCAGTGAGAATAAACTTAAGTCTTGAGTCTTGAGTCTTGAGTCTCAAGTCTTGAGTCTTGAGTCTTGAGACTTTAAACTGTCGGTCTTCAAATATCCAGACTAGACTGATAGAAATGTTTTGTCAGCTTCAAAATATTCTGGAAAGATTTCTCAAACAATCTCCCCCTTTTTGATGGTGACAAAACTTTCTTGTAGATTTGAACAACTTTGACCTGCAAAAACATTTCTCAAGCAATATGGCTAACTCAAAAAGATTAATAAAGCAACCAGACTTCAAAAATAAACATAACCACAAAAGTCAAAGTTTTAAAAGATGTTGGTTCAAATTGGTTCTCCCCCTTTTTGTCATCATTAAAAAGGGTGAGAAAGAAGTCATGTCTGCTTGGGAATGCGCACGATCTGGAAATCCCCCATAGACTGGACGGCTCCTTCGAGCTTCTTCAGGTCTTCCCTCAGTTGAGCTACCTCTTCTCCCTTAGCATTGGCTTGAAGTTGCAGAGCGAGGTCTTTGAATTTATCCTCCAGAGAGTCTGAAGATGCTTGTCCAGCATTCTTCATGGCTTGGATTTCACAGTCTAGAGCATATATCTGGCCACGCATTTCCAGAAGAATATCCATGATACGACGAAAATCTGCAGAATCGTCCGTCTGTGTACTAGCATTGGCTTTCTCAGATGGTGTGTATGCAGACGATGGCGCTTCTGTAAAGTCTTGCAGATTTGGTTCTGACGTATCGTGACCTTCTTCAGGCAATTGAGAGACCTGAACTTCTTCTGGGTCTTCTGGAGATTGTCGTAGATCTTCACTGTCAGCAGCATGAGGTGTAGACCTCTCTTGCTCGCCAACTCCCCCTGTCTCTAGGACATCGAAAGGGGAAGAGTGATGATCATGTTCTTGATTTCCCTTCTCTCCAGATTTATCAGCAGACTTTTCTTTCTCTCCTTCTCCTTCTTCTTCAGCTTCTTTCTCCTTCTCTCTCTGCTCTTCTTCTTCGCTGTTCTTCTGAAGTTCTGTCGGTTGAGACACAGAACGTCTGGTTCTTGTCAGTGCTTGGATAGTGGGATCTTCATCCTCTTCATCTTCATCTTCATCCTCCAGGATGAGAGTTCTTTTCTTCTTTTTCGATGGGGCACCAATGGCCTCCTTTCCTTTTCTCTTTGAGGCGGCCGAACCGGAGATTTCACTCTGAATTTCTCCATTGCCTTGGAAAGTTCTTGCAGACGCATCTTCGTTAACATCTTCAAACCTACCACCATCTTATCACACGGTCGAACACAAAATGTTTGTGGCGGTTCAATATTCATGTGTCGAAGATCTTGGTCACCGGACCAGGATAAGGCAATTGTCCTTTGTCTTTCGACATTGCTCGTACATATGGAAGAGAATAGTGTGCGGGAGAGAAAACTTCCGTCCTGAGTTGATCGCGTACATCAACTTTGCTTCAGAAAGAGACACAGATGTCTTTGACGTAGACTTCGGTCTGAGACAGTTGATCACAATCTTATGAAGCACAATGTTGATGGCATTCATCCTGGAATAGGTAATTTTCTTCTCTACGTCCCTATCTTTGACAAGTGCCAGAGTAGTACGAGCGGAGTGAGACTTTGATTGGTAGATAACGTCCTCGTTCAACTCCAACTATGTCCGCCAACATATTCACATCTACCACGTAGACTTGGTCTCGTACACGAATGAAATTCTATTCGCATCCAAAAAGCTAAGATTTGAATAGAAATAAGCGGTCGTTGAGCATACCCGTCCGTAGAATCGAGCAAAAAGTCTCAAGTTGAAGCAAATTCAACTTCTCTCTTAAGTTCATGTTGATGGTGTCCAGAAGTCAAAATCAACACTTCTAGGGTTTATCACCCCTCTTTTCAACAGCACGAAATACACATTTTCCTGATCCTTGGATTTGAACAAATCCATCCGATTTCCTTTCACCTTTGCTGCCACTCCCATTCTCGGTTGGAATTCAAGGAACATTCTGTCATCATCGTTCCCTTCAATCAGATTTTGTCCTGGCATACGAGGGTCACTTGGAATGTTCGCAAGTGCCTCCTCTGCCCTTCCTTTCGGAGCAACTCCCAATTCCTCCATTTTCCACAGAAAAAGATACTCATTCCCATAATTTTTGTCCTTAAGGAAGTCATCTATATATTTTAATGAAGTACCGGTGCTTTTCAACGCACGATAAAGCTTATAGATAAAGGAGGGTCTTTGGACTCTTACTGGGTCGGCATCCTCGATTATCTCTTCTTCCAGATGTTGACTCGCACCTTGTGGGGCAGGAGGTGTTAAATGACATGGAGGAGAGCGAATCGGACTTGGTCGCTGACTTGATAAGTCTTCTTCCTCAGTAAGATCGAAGTGAGTCGGTCCCTTCTCCATTCTTTGTGGTCCCCTGCTTGCGATTCTTGATGATTTCCTTGAAGAAGACATCCTTCTTTGTCGATTGGAAGATTCCTTCACTTGCTTTCCCAAGAAAAGATGACCACTTTCTCGAAGATGAACAAGAGATAGAAACAGGATCGGGAGGAGAGTTCCTTTTAGGGTTTTGAAGATTGGGTGAAGAAAAACTGTATATATATAACTTAGTTTTGAAAAGGGAAGTTCAATCGGTACAAGGAAAGTGTACGAACACTTCTTTTCAAAATCAATAACTGCCAAAATTAATCCTTTTTTTTAAAAGACAAGTTTTCGAATTTCACACGGATTATAGAATAACCGAACAAAAGATCGTACCTTTTCGAGTTTAGATAACTAAGCGAGAATTCGTACCTTTTAGATAAAATAGCAACTTACAGTCTATAGCCATGAAAGTCTGAGTCTGAGGGTTTAGAGTCTTAGAGCTGGTGAGTCTCTAGACTTTAACTTCTTCAAGCTTCAAAATGTTGAGTCTTGAACGGATAAAGTCGAATTGATTTTTCTCCAAGGGCTTTGTGAATATATCCGCTAGTTGACTCTTTGAATCAACGAATTGAATCGAGATTTCTCCATTTTGAATATGATCTCTAATGAAGTGATGTCGAATCTCAATATGCTTTGCTCTTGAATGAAGGATTGGATTTTTGCTGAGATTGATCGCACTGGTGTTGTCACATCTGATTTCTATGCATGAGTCTTCAATCCCAAAGTCTTGTAGCTGTTGTTTTATCCATAGAATTTGCGAACAGCAGCTTCCAAGAGCTACATACTCTGCTTCTGTCATTGAGAGAGCTACAGTGCTTTGCTTCCTCGAAAACCAAGACACTCGTCCCCGTTTCCAAGTAGTTGACAAGTTCCGAAGTGCTCTTTCTATCGACTCGCAACCGGCCAGATCTCGCATCTCGAGTATCCTAGAAGATTAAAGTCTCCCCTCTTTGGATACCAAAGACCGATGCTTGAAGATGAGGCAACGTATTTGATAATACGTTTCACGGCAATGAGATGTGATTCTCTAGGATCTGATTGAAATCTAGCACATATGCAAACACTCAACAAAATATCAGGTCTAGAAGCAGTAAGATAAAGAAGTGAACCGATCATGCTCCTGTACAACTTTTGATCTACTTTCTTCCCTTCTTCATCCTTGTCTATCTTCTGAGAACATGACATTGGTATGTCGGTCTTTTTGCACTTCTCCAATCCAAACCTTTTGACAAGATCATTTGCATATTTTTCTTGATGAATAAAAATTCCTTCCTTCATTTGCTTCACTTGGAGTCCAAGAAAGAATGTTAATTCTCCCATCATACTCATTTCAAACTCATCCTGCATAGACTTAGAAAATTTCTTGCATAGACTTTCATTAGGTGATCCAAAAATAATATCGTCTACATATATTTGAACAAGTAAAAAGCTTTTGTTTTCCTTTTTGATAAACAGAGTAGTATCTACTTTACCTTTGACAAAACCATTCTGTAATAAGAACTTACTTAGTCTGTCGTACCAAGCTCGAGGTGCTTGCTTTAAACCAACAAGGCCTTTTTCAGTCTGAAGACTAAGTCTGGCTTCTTTGGTTCTTCAAACCCAGGTGGTTGTTCCACATAAACTTCCTCATGGATAAATCCATTTAGGAATGCACTTTTGACGTCCATTTGGAATAACCTGAAATTTTTATAACAAGCAAATGCAAGTAATAGTCGAATAGCTTCTAACCTTGCAACTGGTGCGTAAGTCTCGTCATAGTCTATTCCTTCTTCTTGCGTATATCCTTTGGCCACAAGTCTTGCTTTGTTTCGTACGACTTTTCCTTCTTCATTCATCTTGTTCCTGAATACCCATTTGGCTCCAATAACAGTTTTACCTTTTGGTTTAGATGTCAATTCCCAGACATCATTGATGTTGAACTGTCTGAGTTCTTCTTGCATAGCTTCAATCCAACTTTCATCAGATAAAGCTTCTTCTATGCTTTTTGGTTCAATTTCAGAAATGAGAGCCACAGCACTAGATTCTTCACGCCTTTTTGATCTGGTGCGGATTCCTTCATTGATTTCGCCAATAATGAGATCTTTGGGATGACTGGATTTATGCTTCCAGTTACTGGTTGATTTTCCTAGTTGATGATCTCTTTCTTTATTTGAATCTTCATGAGCATCTTGATGATGGACTTCCAGAGTCTGAGTTGCTTCTTGAGTTGTAGACATTGGAAGGTCTAGAGCGGGTTCAGACTCTTCGTACTGAGTCTGGCTGGATTCATCTTGCGCTGAGTCTTGGAATTTGACATTCATTGATTCTTCCACAGACTGGCTTTTTGTTATAGACTCTGTAGGCTTTGCTTGATGTAGAATATCCAAGGAAGATGCCTTCATCTGATCTTTCTTCAAACTTACCAACTCGATCATTTGCATTTTTCAAAATAAAGCATTTGCAACCAAACACATGAAAGTATGAAACAATAGGCTTCTTACCTTTGAATAATTCATAGGGGGTTTTCTCTAGAATAGGTCTTAGAAAGACTCTATTTATAATATAGCATGCTGTTGAAACAGCTTCAGCCCAAAATCGTGAAGAAATTTTATTTTCAATTAAAAGTGTTCTAGCCATTTCTTGAAGAGATCTATTCTTTCTTTCCACAACTCCATTTTGCTCGGAGTATATGGAGAGGAAAACATATGATTAAAACCAGATTTATCACAAAATTTCGTAAAATCTTGATTCTCAAATTCACTTCCATAATCTGTTCTTATACTTGAGATTGCACATCCTTTTTCATTTTGAACCTTTTTAGCAAACTTCTCAAAGTACGAAAAGGTTTCGACTTACTTGCAAGAAAATATACCCGGGTAAAACGAGAGTAATCGTCTACAATTACTAGACAATATTTCTTACCTCCAATGCTCGGGTTCTTGTTGGTCCGAAGAGATCCATATGAAGCAACCGTGTAGTGCATGATTAGTAGATACATGATTTATTTGCTTAAATGAATTTCTTACCTGCTTTCCCAGAATGCATGGAGTGCATAAGTCAGACTTTTGGTATGGCAATTTAGGTAGACCTCGAACAAGCTTCTTTGATGAGATTTTGGCTAATTGCTTTATGTTGACATGGCCAAGCTTTCTGTGCCATAAGACTGCTTCATCTTGAATTGAGATTAGGCATTGTGCTTCATTTGGTTTTACATCAAGGAGGTAGATATTTCCATGCCTTCGACCCATGAAAGATTGAGTTGAGTCTTTGCTAATTCCTGAACATATGCCTTATTGAAAGGAGATCTTGAAACCAGTATCACATAATTGGCTAATGCTGAGAAGATTGTAGTTGAGTCCTTCCACTAGAGAGACATTGCTTATTATGAGATTTCCAATTTTCACAGTTCCAAATCCCACAATGCTTCCTTTACTGTTTCCTCTAAATGAAACTTTTCCACCATTTACTTGAATAAGCTTTATGAAACAATTTGAGTCTCCTGTCATGTGTCTTGAGCATCCGCTGTCAAGATACCACTTTACCTTCTTTTTGACAGAGACCTGCATTCAAAAGAGAGTCTCAAGCTTTCTTTGGTACCCAAATTTTCTTGGGTCCTTTGGTGTTAGTAGGATAAGCATTATTGGGCCATACTTTCTTAATAGGCTTCCAAACCATAGGACACTCTTTTTCAAAATGATCTTGACTGTTACACTTTGAACACCTTAGAGCATTTTGACCTATAGACTTTACAAAGACTTTCTTGAAATGATTTTTGTAAGCCTCTTTTGATGGTCTTTTCTTAATTCTTTCTTTTACTTTTGGAAAATCAATCAAAGGGATTGTTTCAGCTGTCATACCTAGACCAGACTTATTGAAGTAAGGTCTTTGGACTGAAAGAACTTTTTTGAGTTTTTCAGATCCTATTGAAAATTTCTTTGAAATATTTGATAAGTCAGTTTTGAAGAAAGCATTTTCTTTTGAAAGTTTATCTTCATTCTCTTTAAGAGTAGAGACATTCAAGTTTAAACTTTTCACTTTTTCTTCTAAAATGTTTTCCTTTTGTTTTAAAACTGAGTTTTCCTTCTTAAGTTCGGAAATCTTTTTTAGAGAAGTCTTAAGACTAAAACATAGTTCATCAATGTATTTAGAGACTTTGACAGGGATTTTATAATCACTTACCTCAAATTCACTGTCTGAGTCTGATCCAGAGTCTGAGTCTGATTGCGCCATCAAACACAGGTTGGCATATTCCTCATTACTTTCTTCACACTCTGTATCGCTCCAGGTTTCGGCTTTAAGAGCTTTTCGAGACTTCTCAGGCTTTCCTCTTTTCTTCTTCAGAAGAGGACAGTTAGGTCTGATGTGTCCCTTTTTCTTACACTCGAAGCAAACTACATCTTTGTTTGGTTCCTCATTATCAACAAACTTGGTTTGCTGTTTCTGAAAACTTTGTTTCTTTGAGTTGAACCTTCTTCCTTTTCTATTAAGCTTTCTGAACCTTCTAATCATAAGAGCAAGCTCCTCATCGTCCATATCTTTTTCAGAATCTGTATCATCAGAATCATCGTTAGATTTTAATGCAATGGATTTCTTACCTCTTGGATCTTCGTCTTCATTAATTCGTTCCACTTCGTAAGACTGAAGAGTTCCAATCAGCTCGTCTACAGATAATGGCATGATTCTTTGCGTCTCTCTTATTGAAGTCTTTGTATGATTCCAATCCTTGGAGAGTCCACGCAGTAGCTTGTTCACCTTCATAGGATCAGAAATTTTATGTCCTTGATTCTCAAGACCATTGACAATATCTGTAAAACGGCTAAACATGTCAGTTATAGATTCTCCTGGTTTCATTTTGAAGGCTTCATATTGACCAAGGAGAATGTTAATTCTGGTCTCCTTCACTCGGTCTGTCCCTTCATAAGTGATATGTAATCTGTCCCATACTTCTTTTGCTGTAACACAAGAAGATATTCCGTTATATTCAGTTGGTGACAAAGCACAATATAAAGAATAAATTGCTTTAGCATCGAGCGCTTGTCTCTTGTTTATCTCTTCTTGAGACATTCCGCTGGCTTCAACAGTTTCTTTCCCTCTTTCAGATACTGATGCAGCAGTAGGAGTGATTCCTTTTTCCACCACATCCCATTCTAGAGGATCCTTTGACCGTAGAAAAGCTTTCATCTTGTTTTTCCAGATGTTGTAATCCTTTCCATCAAAGTAGGGTGGTCTGGTATTGCTTTGCCCTTCCACCAGCCCTGGTGCTAGCATACTAGCCATGGATCTTTTACTCTGAAGTAAAACACTTCAAATAAAGTAAGAACACGAGCTCTGATACCAATTGATATAGCTAGTACGAGTATCTAGAGGGGTTGAATAGGTATATAAAAAATTTCCTTGAAGATTGCACAACACTTAGACAGTTTAAGGATTTGCAATAATGAAAAATCAATCGTAAGACTGAGTAAAGGAAAGAGAGAATTGAACATGCGGTTTATAGTGGTTCAGCTTGATTCAAGCCTACGTCCACTCTTCTGCACTGACAGCCAATTGGCTGGATTCCACTATGAACAAAGAGATGTTACAGTATTGATCTTCCTTGATTTCTAGGTGTAGCTGATCTACCACACTCGCTCAAGGTGTCACCAAGTATAAACACTCTCTGTGTATACAATTTCGCTCGAACTGTATCGACTAATAATCAAGGTTCTTCAGACTCTGGAATTTTTCTATCGATCACTCTACTAAAACAACTAGAACGTCTTCCTTTTATACTCCTTTATGCCATCATAGCCGTTGGCACTTACCAAAGAAATTCCTCCAATTTACCCATTGGACGGAATCAATCAAGAAGATCATCCGAGCTATTTAAGGAATCTGATGATAGCCCATCAATCTTGTTCGCTCATACAATCAGGATCTTGGTTTCCAAGAATAGAACATTCCAAGAATATTTCGTCGACCATCGGATCTTCAATCGATCTTTAGATAAGAATCAAAGAATCCGAAATATTTATCCAACCAAAGAATCTTTTCCAGAGGATAGGATCGAATCCTCAACCATATACTTCGGCTTTGGATTTCCTTCGTCACTGGATTAGAAAGACTGTCAGTGAGAATAGACTTAAGTCTTGAGTCTTGAGTCTTGAGTCTTGAGTCTTGAGTCTTGAGACTTTAAACTGTCGGTCTTCAAATATCCAGACTAGACTGATAGAAATGTTTTGTCAGCTTGAAAATATTCTGGAAAGATTTCTCCAACAGGTTTAACTGACCGGATCTCTCTTTCTTCTCTCTTCTCTCCCCCCGTTCTCTTCCTAGCTCTCCCCCTTGTGAGCTCGTCTCCCTCCAAGGACGGTGCCGGCTGCCGCCAGCCTGCTCAGACCACGCGACATTCCCCTTTGTCCTCGCTCGCACGCTGTCCTTTTCCTCCTCAGCTCCCTGGTGACACTCCCATTTTGTCCCCGACTCATCGTCCAAAACAAGCGACGAGGGAGAGAGGAGGAAGAAGAAATTGGGGCCGGGCTTGGGGAAGAGAGAAAGTGGGCCGGCCCGCTCGGGGGAAAAGAAAGGAGGGAATAAATAAAGGAGGGCCGGGCAAGCCCAGCCTTGGTCCGGCCATATTTGATTTTTTTTTTTTTACAATAATAAATATTTTTTGAATTTTTTTCAAAATGATAAAAATTTTAAATTTAATTAATTTTTTCAAATATTTTTAATAATCACAATAATAATACAAATGTTCCCAATGTCTGCATGCGATGCATTTTAATAACAATTATTTACCTTATCTTTTTTTTTTTTTTTTTGTGCCTAGAGATTTTTTATGCAATTAAGTCCTAAAAAAAAAAGCAAAATTTAAGTGTCAACAACCTTTATACAAAATCCCAACATAGTTCTTCTAGCCAATTGACCCTGATGTAACATTCGATCGATGGTCTTTCGACATGGCATGTTGATGTGGATAATTGTCTTGTCAACAATATATGGCAGCAATTGATTAAAAGAATTACATTGGAATTTCACATAAAGATTTATGAATACATTAGTAAGATTGGAAATTTTATTATAAATTAATGTCCATACAATAGATTTAAAAATAAATTGGTAAATTTTTCCCATTCAATTTGGGTTGGATTCATTTAACGAATCCAAACTTGAAACATATCCTAACAATATCTTGTTGCTTCAAGATCTACTATTGTGAATTTTGAGTGTGGTCAAGCTCAAACATTGTCAAATCAAATTGAACCATTCTTGTAGACAATTAATCAATTCAAACAAATATAAAGATCAGTGGCGTCACGGCACCTCTCATTCCATGTTCATATCACACTATGATGAGATCTTACTAATTATTAATTTTCTTAGAGGTGATGCATCATGAGACAATAAAGACTAATTAATTTCTGAACGCGTACTGCTCATACCTAAGCCTACGATCGCAAAGCTGAAGTTGCGCCCCAATGTTGTATAGGCACACTCTCTTGATTTCCGTGTGGGCAAAATTCATGCAGCTACTATAGTCGGCATGTGTCAGCGCACCGTTGCACGCGCCGTGGCCGAAGCACTCGGCATGGAAGAAAGAAGCATCGGTGTTGTAGTCGAACCCCTTTTCCACGGTGTTGAACCTCAGATGGATCAGGACGGTATCCATTGCCTCAGTATAATGTTCCCATTCTGTGTACTCCTCTTGCATGCCCTGTCTATAAATGTCACGTCCAGTTCACTTCTAATGATACAAAGAAGACAATGTGAAAGTACGATGAGCAGGACCCGATATTCTGCGATGTGGACATGATGATAGCGATCGCTGTCTTCCCCTCTAATTCTCTCGCGTTGATTATAGGGAAACACACAAACTGAGTTGGGTATAAAAAGGGCTCACTTCTCATAGGATCCTCAGTCATTGATCCATTTGGTTTTAAGAGTCTTTCTTAGTCGTTATGATTAATATTAGACATGATCTGGGGGCGACAATTTGTGCCAAATTTTTCAGAAATCTTAGTGGAGTCTTCATTAGATCAAAAGGGTATTGCTCCTCAATCTAACTGGTTAATTTGTCATATATAATCTGAGTTTATTGACGTCCTAGCAAACCATACTCTCGTATCCTTATATATTATAAAGTGGAAAGTTATGTATATTAGCCAACTTGTGCTTGCACAATATATGATCCCTTGTCATGCTAGTCGAATGGGGAAATTCCTTTTCCCTAAACCAAACATATACTCGAGTATCATTTCAAATTGAAATTGGACAATTAAAAAAAAAGATTAATGTTATAAAATTAGGCATAGACAACCCTAGCCATAAGCATGCACCCACACACGCAGATATTTATATGAAATGATTACGTAATCGATTGCAAATTGAGTTTTGAACACTGAGTATGGGGGTTGAGTGGATCTCGACTTGGGCACTATTGCAGCTCGTTTAGACAACTAGGGCCCAGCCATGTTGACACTAAATTTGTATAATTGGAGCTGAAGTCTCCATTGAAGCGGTTGAGAATTCTCATGCGCAAAATTTCGTTTGAGGTTTTCATTACTCACGATTTCGTTGCGATCTTCATCATGCAAGTATTAAGTCCCCCATATTAAGCAACTAGCAAGATATGTGGGTCTAAGATTATATTTGTTATATTACCCTAAATATTTGTGTTGATATCAATTTTTGCAAGAAAAACAATATATTGAAAATTATGGCAATATATATCTTCATATCAATCAAATCTTCGCTAGAGTTTATGTGTAGTTTTATTTAATAAAGTGGACTTGAACTGGATCATGTAGTTTCGAGATGTGGAATCGCAATATATATCAAACATAATATAAGTGCATGTTGTCAATCAATAAGTCATCTAGGACCGCATTCAACCGCATTCATTGTATTTCCATATGGACCATAAAGGTTATACCGTTGTCCATTGCAAATTCTGTTTAACATGGTCGAGTCTAGGGTACCACCCACCGTGGTGCATAGAGAAAGGAGCCCCATAATTATAACTACAACCCCTTGAAACGTCAGCATGATGTTAATATACGTGATTTGTCTATGTCTTAAGTAAATATTTCTCTGTAAGTTTAAAAATCAGCCAGTTTTGACTACATATAAGGGGGTCGACTTCATAGGTTGGGCTGCTACTCTAACATTATTACATTAGTGCAAATGTGGATGAAAGAGGGGACAATGTCCTTGATTATTCAATTATCTTCTCTCTTGAATGTTCTTGGCCGAGAGATTCACAACTTCCTGGATTCACTCATCCTTGTCTATGCTTTTGTAGTATATGGTTTGATAGACATGAAATAGGTTGGATACTCCCTATGATCAAGAATAATATGCTCCACCCTACAATATCAATTGCTTCTAAATCTGTCTTGATTTTACTGTTAGTGAAATTAACGCAAAAATTTGACAGGATCTTGGAATCAAATCAATGTGAAGCCAGAGCAGTAAATGAAGAACAATCAAGGACGTAAGAAATTTAAATGATTTAATCTAAGTATTGATATTTACTCCATAGGGAGAGTCGACCGCAAATAATCTATTAATAATCGAAAAATTAAATTTACAATATCCCATACACTCAAGTGTTTCCTGTGCTTAGATTAAGTCCAAATCCACATTATTTACAAATAAATAATTCAACTGGATGTACAGCTCACAGCACGAATCTCTCGATGTTTTGTGGCCTAAAGAAAGAGCTTCGCTGCCGCTTGAAAGAATCAGAGAAAACCCATGCACCATTTCTCTTCCCCGTGTGGACCGGCCCATCTCTTTTTCTTCCGGCCCGGCCCGCCCATCCCTTTTCTTCTCCTTCCTTTGGACAATGGCCTGAGAACAAAAGAAAGAAAAAAACCGGCGCCCCACCAGCATATGCAGTGATATCCGGCGACACTCTCAGCGACAGCGAGCTTCGGGATTTCCGACGCTGCGAGCCTCAGGTTTTCCGACGCTGGTCAGGACCGTGACACGCCTCAGATCTCCACCATCAAGGCGTCCCCACGGTAGAGTTCACCAAGCTGGACCGCTTGGCACCATAGCCACCGCTCCAGCAAAACGGACGAGTTGCCGCCTTCCCTCCCCAACGCCAGCTCAACGCCATAGCCGCTGCAGTAACAAAGCTGCCGCCAAGCTTATCCCGGCAACCTCGCTGTGACTCGCCCCTGCTCCAACTCGTTTTTCGTCAGCCACACAGCATGGACGCCGGCCTTGCAAGCTTGTTATGTAATCCTTTTGAGCAATGTGGCCCCAAATCTATATGCAAAATTCTTATGTAATCCTTTTGAGCAATTTTAGCATAAAAATGCAGATGTAGACGTCCCGCCTTCGCTGAAAAGACGTCTTTATTTTTTTTATTTTTTTTATCTTTATGATTTCTTTTCTCTTTTCTTTTTCTTCTTCTTCTTTTTTTTTTTTCTTTAGGTTCTATTCATCTTCCTCTTCCTTCGCTTCCTGTACTGTTCATCTTTCCTGACTTCGACCAATCTCTCCTCCGTGTAAAGTCGCATAAACTCTTGTCCACATAATTACCGACATCCGATTCAAATAGCCAAACTCCAAGAAGAAGAGCCACAAATTGAACTAATTGAAGGAGAGGAGGACTAAAAGATGCTTAACTGTTGTTGTAGAAATACTCCTAAAGTAGTTGGATCCCACAACTAACAATCTAGCTCTAATAGCATTAGCAAGTTCTTCGTGTATTCTCCATAAATAGTCCATTCACTCTCTTCATGGAGTCATATCCGATGAATAAATGAATCTAAGCCCCTAACTTATGAAATGAACTCCAATGTGATTGTGGCATCAATTAGGAATTGACCATAAGGCTTCATGCTTTTTAAGATATTAGATCCCAATCATTCTACTATTTAAAAATCCTTAAGAGTTATCTACACATCTTACAAGGGTAAATTAAGTAGAGGAGTCATCATCAAAAATCCTCATTGACATAGGATACATAATTGATGTTTAGGAGTTTATGCTTCAAATATTTCGGTTCCTCATCATCATCACTGATTCAAAAAGTCATGCATGTATAATGGTCCGATTCACTGAGGAGGACAATTTTTTCATCATAAATATGTTTGATATTATTTTACATTAGACACGGTCTCTTACATGGAGGCAATACTCCATCATCTAGTGAATGAACAACTCTCACACCAACCGTCATTCGATGAAAGAATACATCTCACACCTAACTCTGCAATCCTAGAGTTGAATTTGAGCGCTGATAGAGTAGCTTTACTCTTGAAAGAGTTGATGTCTCGTAGAATTGATGCATATGGTGCAGTCTTGCTGTCCAAGCACCCCATTACATGCTCCATGCCCGCAACATTGAAAGTTGGAATCAAGAGACGAGCTATAGTAGCTATATCCATGAGTTGCCGTGTTAGTGCTCAAGTCATCTAGGACCACATTCACTGTATTTTCCATACGGACCATAAAGGGAATGCTGCTATCCGTTGTAGATTTTGTTCAGCATGGTCGTGCCTGAGATACCAGTCGCTATGGTGCATAGAGAAAGGAGCCCCATAATGATGCCTACGACCCCTTGAAATGTCAACATAATGTTTATATACATGATCTGTATGTCTCAAGAAAAAAAAAATTATGTAAGTTTGAGACTAGTTTCGGCGATATATAAAGGGGTCGATTCCATAGGTTGGGCTGCTACTATTATATCATTACATCGGTGCAAATGTTGATGAAATAGGTGACAACATCTTTGATTATTCCATCATCTTCTCTCTTGAATATTATCAGCCAATAAATTCACAACTTCCTTGATTCACTCATCCTTCTCTATGCTTTTGTAGTATATGGTTCGATAGGCATGAAATAGGTTGGATACTCTTTATGATCAAGAATCATATGGTCCATCCTATAATATTAGTTGCTTCCGAATCTGTCCAAGTTTTACTGTTAGTGAAATTAACGTGGAAATTAACAAGATCTTGAAAGCAAATCAATATGAAAATTGCCAAAGCAATAAATGAGAAACAATCAAGGACACAAGGAATTTATATAATTCGATCCTAGCATTAGTACCGAGAGAAAGTCAATAGCAAATAATCTATTAATAATTAGATAAGTAAAAAAATATCCCATACACTAAGTATTTCCCATACTTAGATTAAGTCCAAATCCACATTATTTACAAATGAATAATTTAACTGGATGTACAGCTCACAGCACGAATATTTCGATGTTCTGTGGCCAAAAGGAAGAGCTTCACCGTCGCTTGACAGAATCAGAAAAAACCATCCACTATTTCTCTTCCCCCGTGTGGGCCGGCCCATCTCTTCTTGCTCCGGCCCGGCCTGCTCATCCCTTTCCTTCTCCTTCCTCTGGACATTGGCTCGAGGACAAAAGAGAGGAAAGAGCAAAGAGAGAGGGGACGTAGAGAATGTCGGGGTAGAGGACAGAAAGCACGCGCCTCAGATCTCCACCATCAAGGCGTCCCCACAGCAGAGTTCACCTAGCCCGACTGCTTAGCACCATAGCCACCGCTCCAGCAAACCGGATGAGTTGCCGCCTTCCCCTGCCGCAGCAACAAGCTGCCGCCAAGCTTATCCTAGCAATCTCACTGTGACTGCCCCTGCTCCAACTCGTTTTTCATCGACCACCCAGTGTGGACGCTGGATTTGCAAGCGAGCATCCCGTCGTCTCCGGTGACCACCTCAACTAGGTTGACGTCGCTCCCTGTCCGAGATCCTGACGCTGACACCTCGCTGTTGCGCCATGCGAGCTAGCCATATGTGTATTCCACCACCACCGTGGTCGCGTTTCATCAACAGTCACCCCGGCGTCACACCTTGTCAAGCGTCACCTCGAGCAAGCACGCCCACCACTGTGGCCGAGATTCGAGCAGCAAAACGATCTACACACCGAGACGTGCCACTGCGATGCAACGCTACTGCACCAGCACCTCGAGCTTGCTCTGTTTTTTTTGTGTTTTGCAGATCCTCCAGCGAATCCCCAATGATCCCGGCGGATATCTAACGTGCCGCAAGCCTCCATATCACGCCGAGATCCCCGACCTTTGAGATCGTCCTTGCGTAGCCGCCACAACTGTATCTTTCTTGTTGCAGGTTTTCTTCAGTCGAGTTGGCGTCCAACCCCTAGACTTCCGAGGAGAAAGACACGAGAAAGAGAAGGCGAGGGCAACGAGCATACTTGAGCCAAATCAATTCCGTGTTTTGCAGGTTCGCGGTGGTGTTGCTTCTTCACGCTGCCACTTGGACCTCCAGAAGACTTGTTGCTGCCTCTGGTTGGTGATAGCTCCTGCTATGCTGCGAATTTTTATGCTGTCCTTCGGTGTTCCTTGCTGTTCTGAGACATGTCTTGCTCCGGCGAGCCCTGATCCGGTCCGATTCCGGTAAAGATTACGAAAGCCCAAATTAGGTGACGATTTTGTCCGATTTGATTTAAAATTTTTATTGCTAATTCGAATCGATTACCTTATCTTATTGCAATATTTGAAATTTTATGCATCATCCAGTTAAGGCATTGTTGATGATAATCAATTTAATTACTAATTTAATACGTAAAGATCTTAGATCATTATTTTAATTTCTTTTACTTAATATTGGCTAACTGTTGTGCTCGAAAATTGTGATAACCTTTAATTTATCCCGTGAGATGATGGGTTATTTTTCCGATAATTACAATTTATTAATTTAAAATTTCCGTGAATTGTGCATGTGGGTTAGGTGAGATCCCATCCCAAGTTCAAACAACTACTGTGTTATGAAATCTAAGAATGGATTAGATTCCTTTTCTTAGTACGAATTGCATGTTTACATTAGAGCATTTTTTTAAATCACAAATTTTAATAAAAAGATACCAAAAATGTCATGTGCATGTTATATAGTTTTAATTTCATTATTATCTGCTACAATATGTCATGTGCATGTCACATAGTTTTTAACTGCATCATTATGCCATGCCAGTGTGCCACATCTTTATGCCACATCATCATGCATATCATTGTGCCACGTAATGCACCCTGTCATTGTCTATATCACAACATATGTCATGTCATCATTCGCATGCCATTTAGTGATTTATGTTAATGTCATTATATTAGAATGCATATCATGGTAGAATAAAATGCATATTGATATTTCTCATCCTTAGAATTAGGATATGTAGTTAAGATATCATTCATATTGATTATTTACCGTATTTAATACTTACAAAGTGGAGGAGTTATTATATGGATCAATACAACGCAGTGAGTAAAAAGATAAGTAACATGAATATTTGCATATAACCATGACGAGTTTGATAAGAGATTAAGCATTATTGAGAAGCATCTATAAGATGTGTTAGAAAATGTGTGGAGTAGTTAAGATATCATGATTCACCCATAACACTAAGGCTTAAATTTTTAGTGAAAGTTGATTTAACTAAATATATTGATAAGCTCAAATTTAAGCTCCTTTTTTGCGATCTCCCTAGGAGAAGCTGTGAATTTCCAAAAATGATATAATATTCTGGCATTTCCCAATATGTTGATTGCTTGCGTTAAACGAATGAGTTGACTGTGGAATGTTTTACGCATAGGGCTATCTGCTTTCTTTATCTCACTTACCGTCAGTTTGTCTAGCGCCTTTCGATTGGGGTCTGCTTTGGGTAGCCTCATGCTTGATCGACTTCTCGGAATTGGAAGCTGTCAATACCTCGTCTTATAGAGTCAGTAGTTCGACTTCTTTTGGGGAGTTGCCAAGAGGTGTGGATCCATACGAGAAATCATAGATAGGTAGTTTAATAAAGATCATTTTCTCCTTCCTCACCGATGTTTAACTAGTAGCTCACTCCCAGTGTATATCTATATTTGGTGAATATCTCAAAAAAGGAATTTCACGACCGATGCAACTTTAAAGCAACCTTGATGGTTCACTCTAGCGGAAGAGACTTAGGGTAAAGGTGAATGTTGTGTTGTAATGGTGCAATCACGGTGATAGCCTTCATAATTTAGTTAAGAAAGAGAGCAAAGATGAAGGTGAGTGTTGAAAATTTAAGCTTGAAACATGTTGATGTAGAAGGGTACCCAAATTAAGGGAGAGAACACCTGTACTAAGCTCACACATGAGATTTAGTTTAAAATTCCCAATTTGTATACTGATGGAATCACCCTTCAACTACTGAACATAATTTATGTTGGGGATAGAAAAAGGGGGATCATTTTTTGAAGAAAACTAATAACGTGGTCAAATTTAACTTTAATAATAAAAAGTTTCTAGATGAGGGTGACTAATCAGGATTTTCGCAAGTCACAATGACTTGATTGATTTCGAGTCAGGCTCCAGCTTGAGCTACTCGAGTATCTTGTCAAATTGAAGTTCAAACTTGCCAATACTTTGCTCAACAAGCTTATACATTTTAACAATAAACATTAGCATTTCGTGAAATTTTTAACAAAAGTCTGAAATTCATGTCTATCCACTTTGAATTTTTATTATTCTCTATTTAATCGAGAAAACTTTGTACTTGTCAAGATCTAGCATTGCTAAGTTTGAATGGGGTCAAGCTCAAACATTGTCATATCAAATTGATCGATAATGGTAGACAATTGATCAATTCAACCATATACAAATATCAATGGCACCAATGAAGTCACTCACATTTCACATTTATATTACTCTTGCAATGAAACCTTATTGAATTATGGATTTTCATAGACGTGCCACCATTATGATATTGGACATTTTTTCCAATACAAGCTTAGTTTATTCCCTGAGTTTATATTGCTGGTACCTAGGTACACAATCACAAAGCTGAAATTGTAATCCAATACCATACGGGCACACTCTCTTGATTTCCTTGTAGGTGAAATCCATGCAACTAATATATTCTGTGAGCATGAGTGCATCTTTGCATGCAGTGTGGCCGAAGCACATGGCGTGGTGGAAAGAAGCATGGGTGGGGTAGTCAAAACCATTTTGCGTGTTGGCAAACCTCAGATCGACCAGGACGCTGTCCCATGCCAAGGAATAATCGTCCCATTCATAGTATTGTCCTCCATCGCACACCTTGCAGGCAGAAGTCAGTCCGGGTCACTTCCAATGATACATATACATCGTGAAATACTAAGAGAAGGACTGCGATTGTCGGTGTCGTGGACATGACGACGGGGTCACCGTCTTTCCCTTCAATTCTCTCCTGTTTAGAATACAGAAACCTAGGAATTGAGTCGGGTTTAAAAAGGGCTTGTTTCTCATTGGGTCCCTCAATCATTGATTGATTAGGTTATAGTCTTTCTTTGGACCTTGGTGGAATCTTCATTGGATCAGAAGGCTTTTGCTCCTCCGTTCAACCGGTGAATTTGACATATATATTATATGACACAAGTTCATTGACGTCCTTGCAAACCATACTTTCTCATATCCTTACATATTAAAAATAGAATTCATTTATAATAGCCAACTTGTGCTCGCAAGAAATATTTCGTTATCATCCTAGTCATGTTGGTAAAATTACTACCTACCTGACGAGCATATGCGAAGACATACTTGGAGTGAAACTAAGTCGAGCTCTCATGAGTTGTCTGGTCTTGGGTTGATGATTATCTGAGAAGTGATCGACTGATTTTTAGTCAAACTCTAGCAGGAAAAACTCGAATATCTTGTCAAATTGAACTCAAGGCCGCTAATACTCAGCTCAACAGGCTTGTGAGTCTAATTCAAAAAAAATTAATTGTATAAATTAGACATGGACATCCGTAAGTAATTACACACAAATATATGACTCAAGCTCCAGCGGGAAAATTATACTTGACTGAGCTCAAATCGAGTTCCAAACACTGAGTAAGGGAGTTCTAGTCATCTTCGGCGACTTGTTTAGACACTTAATGCCCAATCTTGTTGCCACTAGATTTGGGTAATTGGAGCCAACATGTTCATCAAAGCAATTGCAGATTCTCACGTGCAGAACTCAAGTGCAAGGCTCTTGTTGAGAAATCTTATTATAACGATTTGGTTGTGATCTTTATTGTGCAACTTTTAGGTTCCCAGAATCTTTAAATGCTTTATATTAAGCAACTAGCTAGATATAAAATTGCAATACTCATCGAATTATAATATCTGTACATGCTATGAATCAAGAAGAAACATGAAAGCACTAAGAATGTCAATTCCTTTCTCTCAGTAGCTTTTTTACATTTGTCGGAATATTCATGCCATCCGGATGTGGAAAAGGCAGGCAAGTTATTTATGCAGAATCTTCTTGATAGTAAAATTTAATAGTTTCTTCTATCCTCCATTTTCTACTTTCAAAAATAGGTAGATTCTAACTTTATCTCGGCATCAACTTTTAATAATGGAATTTTGATGCTTTTGCTAATGAAACATCGATTTTTATTACCATCTTGTTTCATTAATTATCCCTTAACATAGGCAAAGTGTAACCAAACCCTTGCCTAGATCTAGGCAACGGTGAGGGTGGACCATAGCCACCGTTCGCCCTCATGTAGTGGTAGCGCACTAGTGACGAGAGTTAGACACATGGGGTTTGGTTGGTCCTAGGTCCTTGTGTTTATTGGTGCACCACCACCACATAAAGGCAAGAGCAAGTGATCATGGTCATTCAAACCGGAAAAAAAAGAAAAAGAAAAGGGTAATCCTCTTTGTAGCCTAGTAAGGCATTTGTGCTTGATGCCATAGTAAGGGTGGCGATGGCACTGCTATTTTTCTTTTTTTTTTTTTTTAATTACAATAGCTATTTTGGGCACCACATTAGCATTTGCTTGGTGCCTTATCAATCTCAACTGACATAATTTTTTTTTTGGAAATGCCACATTATATTCTATTCACTGAAAATGGAGATGATTGGAAGTAATTGATAATCTTTTAAAACAAATTTTAGGAATTGGTAATACCACTCGAAAGTTTGAATTAGATTGTACTTATGCATTGCTTAATTGCACATTTTTATTTTTTTTTATAAATTTTACATTTGTGATATAACTATATCTGGTAGCACATTTGTCTGTTTTATTTTCATGGTTTAACTAATAAATGGAAATACTAATAGATGGAATTCAAGACTAGTGGTGTACTTATTTCATTTGATAATCAAATTAGTTGCTAGCTCTCCCGGATAAAAACTGGCCTAAAGTTCTTGTGTGAAGCAACTTCCACATGTCGCTTTATCATAGCGTGTGCCGTTGAGCAAGAGCCAGCACATTTGGGCAAAGTAGTCACTGGTTAGTCTATCAATTCAGAACATCCATCATGCAAACCCCACTGGTCGCTCCAAAGTTATGTGCACAATCTCCAATCAAATAAAAAGAAAATTGATCTCAACCATTGGATGATAAGGCTTCCTGACCATGCGATAAAGATAAATTTATGTCAACAGTTGGATTAATCATGAGCTGGGCTATATCACCAATGCCCTAATTATCGTGTAAAGTGTGGTTTGGATTCTCTAGCTTAACAATCGTGAAATGAAGCGCTATCACTAAATAAATTTTGTAATAGAGAATTAATTCCAAAAAGTTCCCTTAGAAGGTGTGGAAAGGATCTCTCCAACTCAATGATATTATAATAACTAGAAATAATGAATTATAAAGGGTGGCAAAAATGCAATCACTAATTTAAATTAAAGCATTATTAATACAATTAAATTGTCATAGAAACATTTGAAACTAATTTAAATTAAGGCTAAAATTAAATTGTTAATACGTACATGAATTCAGTTGAAAATAGGCATGGTTTTAGCATTTTATTAAATGAGATTAACCTAGATTGACATGTGGTTTCAAAGTTATGGCTCCCTATCATTTAATTTCACTCCCCAGCAAGGGGATCTTAGTATATCAAGACATAGCAATATGGACTAGCTGCATAGTGATATGAAAAAATTAATTGAAAGACAAAGAAGATAAAAGTGTTGTAACAATTAATATAGAGGAATGGTGAGAGAAGAAAGTTCTAGACATTGATCAAGTTAGGCCCACTAGCAAACTAGGCTGCATGTCGGCAATGAACTGGGCATGTCTCGATCACGGGCTAGGCCCAACCCTGGTCACAAATCAGGCTCTGTGTTGTTTTGGTTTATTCATTGTTGGTCGTGATTTAAAAAAAGTTCTTAGTCTCTATGGGCGAGAAACTTATATGAGACAAGTGTTTGATATACCAAGAATGCAAAGGACACTAATTAGACGTTAAATTAATGATTTAGAGGAAGTTCTCGATCTTCTCCTTCTTTTACCTCTAGATTCTTCCCAATATACCAGAATCTCTGCCTTTTCTTCTTCAAAATGGAAGAGTCTCCATGAGTATCCCTTGGACACAAAGCTGAACGGTGCTTCTTTCAATTGGTAAAGAAAACGTCCCTGGTATCATGAACAATTGATGGAAAATCTGGACCGATGGAGTCCCACCTTCGACGAATGCCCTGATTCTTACTTTGCTTCAGGTCGTCCGAGATGGCAAGGAATCATGCCCAAGCATGGTATGATTCCATGCTATTCCGAGAAAGAGAGAGGGGTCGGGCTTCAACAGGGCTTTCTAACCTAACCTTCAGAACTGAAATGGGCCAAGACTTTGCATGCATGCAGAGGCCTCATTAAAAAAATCACATTGATGGCTTAAAATTCTTGCATAAAATTTTAAGTCGGGTCATGCATCAATCTGGTTCACAAAATTCCATGGTCCTATCTAAAAAATATCCCTAATTCCTAAATGTGGAAGAATGCGTTAAAAGAGTGGAAATGCGAGACTATTCAGGTTGACATTTTTTTTTTTTGGTCATACCATTTCTTTTTTTTGGTTGGAAATTAGTCATAAATTTTTTAAGTAGTCATAATATATATACACACATACAGATTAACAATTAATTTGAAATTATAATCTTACAATTATGGCTGGTGGAAAAAGTTAAACAATTTCAAATTTTCCTTATTAACTGAGTTTTTTTTTTTTCACTTAAAGGGATTATTTTAAGGGCTTTTTGTCAACAAATGCGTGAAAATTTGAAAGATAATACATGAAAATGCAAGACTTAATTTGAACTAAAGTTCAAAATTAACTAGATATAAAGGTCTAAGTTATGCAAGTCTAACATATCAATAGGTAGCACATTATCAAAATTTGCTATTCAATATACATATATTACATGGTTGTTTCACATTTAATTGAGTGTTCTCCTTGTTGCTAATTTAGAAATTTATGTTACTGTGAAATTTAAAGTGAACAAAAATAGAAGTTTCCAATTGATTATGTCATTAGAAGAAATATATCAATGATATCTAATTTACGACATGAACGAGGTCTCTACATAGCAATTAATAGCAAATCAGTGAATCAAAAGGCAGAGGTATGCAAAAAGGCACAAAAGTGGATACTAAGATTTCCTTACGCAACTCAAAGCAAAAAGCAGTAAAAAAGGAAAAGGTAAAGCGCCTTAACATTCAAAGATCTTAGTGTATACTTTGGCTTTCCATTATGTCCTTATTAAAGTTATCATTTCTAAGAAAGCAGCCAAACATTATCACTAGGGATCCCATGATTAAAGGTGCAAAATTTGAATGGACATTAGATGGTGGAGTGTCCCATCTTCCTTTCAAGTCCACATTTAATAAAGACGCTTTATAAAAAAAGTTAAAAAGGCGAAAGCATTGATCATCTTGATCCATTTTCTCTCTCAATTCCTTCTTTAATAAAGATACTTTATTTAACAGGGTAAAAAGACAAAAGCATTGATTGTTTTGATCATAGTTCTTCCTAACGCAACTCAAAGTAAGAAAATGTAAAGTGCCTTCACAATTAGAAATCTTATTCTATACTTTCACTTTCAATGATGTCCTTATTAAACTTATTATTTCTAAGAAAGCAGCCACCCACTATCACTAGAAATCATATGATTAAAGATGCAATAATTTGAATGGACATTAGATAGTGGGGTGTCCTATCTTCCTCTCAAGTCTACCTTTAATAAAGACGCTTTATACAAAAGCCAAAAAAGATGAAAGCATTGAATATCTTGATCCCATTTCTCTCTCTAGTCTTTCTTTAATAAAGATGCTTTATTAAAAAAGGTAAAAAGACAAAAGCATTTATTATTTTGATCATACTTTTCCTTACACAACTCAAAGCCAAAAAAGGCAAAGCACCTTAACATTCAAAGATGCTGGTCTATAATTTCATTTTCCATAAGATCCTTATTAAAAGTTCTATTTCGAGGAAAGCAACCATACATTATCACTAGAATCCCATAATTAAAGATGTAATAATTTGAATAGACATTAGTTAGTGGAATGTCCCATCTCCCTCTTGAGTCCACCTTTAATAAAGCTTCTTCATAACAAAGTAGAAAAGACCAAGCGTTGATTATTCGTAAATGGCTTAACACAAATGACATGACATGTGAGATGTTTGCTACAATGTGGAAATAAAGCAATAGATTAATGATAAGACAAGTTGGTTACTGTTGGGAAAAAAGGGCACAATTTTTATTTTGGCTGTTGAAATCGCTTATGTTTTGTTCTGTCGCGACCAAATTTTCAAGGTGAACCATTAAGATTTGACTAATGAATTATTAAATTTAGACTTAACTCAAGTTCTCCCAAGTCCATACTAATTCACAATAAATAGAATGTTTAACATAAATATGCAAACAACCCTAAAATATGCAATATTCTAACCCAAACATATTTTCAGATAAATAAAGCAATCATGATAAATAAAATAATCAAGATAAAACATGCCACACAAAATCATAAAAGATATTCCAGATCAAGAGATAATATCTCGCTAATAAAATCGATAAATTAATCTTTAGTAGAGAGGGCTCTGCTTTGCTTTATTGGAATGTTTGCTTTGGCTTACTTCCTAGAGTACCATCTCGGAACAATCCATGCCCTTTGGCAACTGGAGGTATTTTTTTCAAGAAGAAAGGTTACTGGATTGGGACTTTCCCCTCTATAGGATTGGTAATTCTTCGTCCCTCTCGGTAGCAACTTGAGGTTAAGCTTTAAAGATTAAAATATTAATTTTATTCCCGCTTGATCAATTATTTCATTTAAAACTTTAAAGACGAAATAAAATATCTAGAAGCAGTTGCGAATTAGGTGGTATGTTGGGTGTCCCTTAAATCCCTACCTTGTTTTACCTATTGGTGGAGCAACAGGGGACGCAACTTGGGGTCTCTCACTCCTACCAAGTTCTCCCAATATTTCCATTGAGCATTTTAAAACCTGCTCATGTCTATCTAAAAAGAACACATGAAGTAAAATAACAAAAACGATAAAGATAAAATAAATAAATAAATCAAAGGAAAAACTACCTAAATTATTTTTTCGTTTTTTTTCTGCTTTTTCACCCACAGCTTCAGTGGGTTGCCATCGGTGAGGGGGGGTCACCGTCGGCCAGTCACCGGAGCTCCGATGAGAGGCAACAGCGTCGGTGCAGGGCAGACCGCTCGTGGGTGAAGCGGCTTAACTTGGCCCGGGCAAAGGCGGCGTCGTGATTTTGGGGCACAGAGCAGCAGCGCTCGGAGCGGGGCACACGGGCTCGGGTCGCGGCACGGCTGGGTTGCGGTGCAGCAAAGGCGGTGGGCGGATCCGACGTCGTGGGCGAAGAGGAATCAGCGAGCAGCAGCGGCGCTAGGGCGTGCAGTGTCGGAGCAGAAACGCCGCGTGTGGAGGGAGAACACAGGCGAATACAGTGGACCTTGCCCGATGGAGAACAAGAACAGCTTCTTCTCTCTTTTTTTTATATTTTTCCTCTCTCCTCCTGTCTCCTCACGTCTCTTCCCACTTTTTTTCCTCTCTGTCTCTTCTCTCTCCTATTCACTTTTCCTTTGACTTTTCAGCAAAAGAGGCCTTTTTCTTCAAAACCGAGAGCCCCCACTCGGTAAAACCCTCCACGGACGCAGCCCTTTTTCTCTTGTATTTGTGCTCGATTTCTCTCCTTTTTTTTCAGCGAATCCCCAAAAATAAAAATAAAAAACCCTCCCGTCCGTACCCGAACAACACCCTTTTATAATGGAAAAAATGAAACCTTTTTCACATATTTTATTTCCAATTTCATTTGCGCATAATATCTTAAATATATCATTGAAATATACATATTTGCACAATATTTTTTTTTGCATTTTCTCGTATATTCCATCAAAAAAATTTCCTTTATGTTCAAAATACACTCCCCAGTATATATCACCTGAATATGTGAAAATTCTGAACGAAATATGTGAAAAATCTTTCCCTCATCGGCATCCAAATAAAATAAAACAAAATGTCCCTAAACTATATGCCATGTTTTATATATATTTTTTTAATTTAGCAAAATTCAACCCCAAAAATTTAGGTCTCAACATATTCCATACCTCTTTTGTGGTGAGTTTGTTTTGGCTGACTTGTGTAATAGTCTTGTTTCACACAGGTCATGTTGCTTGCTGGTGGGGGTGTTGGGGCTTATTCATTGCTATATACCGTTGACCTTTTGTTTAAGTCGAATATTAGAGCTATAGATTTGGTTAGGCTTTAGCCGCTTGACCAAGCACTGAAGCCGTTTATCTAACAACAAACAGTATCATTTCATGTAATTTTAGTCCACATTACACAATCTTCCTTCCACATAGGACAATCGAACATGATTGAACTAATACGTAAGATAAATTAGGCAAAACTTGACCATAAGCACTTGATTACACTTTCCTCAAAGAGTTAATCATGCACAACATGTTCGATAATGATTGTGTGATTTCCTCGCAATACTATAACACTAGCATCCCAAACTTTGATAAGAATAGAAGATTCTTGTGTATGTCTCATATTGATCGTAATGGGATTCGTCGAGTAAGTTGATTATTTCTTACTTGTCAATTTTGAACATCTAATTTTATCCACTGCCCTCATTGTGAAATTCTATTTACACATTAAAAACTACACACTATTAAATTAATTAGATAGAGTTGTATTTGGGACATATTTGGGTTTAACACATATCATTTTGGTCTTAAGTGAAAATCTTGTATTAAAAAGGGTGATATTATTTGGGCTCATGAGGACTGGGTTCATGCGATTAAAAAACCATTTTGTTTCTTCAAAATTTGGCTCGATGACAACAAGGAACATCCTTCCCAGATACATGATGATTTTCATAAAGCCATGGTTATGATCAAATGTCAAGCCGATCTTTTCTATACTTCTTATTTCTACAATTGTTTGAGTCGAAATAGCTCATCTTTTTCGAGTACTCTTATTTTTGAGTTGTAACGTCTTCTCGATCTAGAGTTTAGAATAAGCTTGTTAGGCACCAAACACAGTAAATGTTCTTAATATTTTTACATATATAGTTTGAATATTATCAAGAAAGAGTAGTACCAAAAAATAAGAATTAATTCATAAAATTGATCTATAAAAGTGACGTGAATAAGCCAGTTAGACTATCACATTGTTTCACCAATGATTTCCAAACATATTACTCTTAAGGATTCAATTAGCCAACAAATTTGAATTGGAGCATTGATTTTTCCAAACTGGTGATGTGGCCATACGATACGAAGAGATTCCCAAGCTCAACTCATTAGTGGCATGTCTTCAAATTGGAAAGCTTGCCTTGAATTTTTAGTTTATTTTTTAGCTTTCACTTTGTTTGCTTCATCCCTTATATCTCTAGCTATGACTTGAGATTAAGATATGTACCCTATGTATGGTTTAAGAGCCCAATTTTTTAAAGGTTAAGATTGATTTCTTTCAAATTTTGTACCATATGATATATCAAACTAGCTAATACTATCAAGTGTTGTGATTATACATCTTGTGTGTTCTCTCATTTTGTTTGCTTATATTGTGGTCTTTCATATTCATACATTCCTTGTTCATATTTGTATGCAGGCAAATAATTCCCCTTGGATTCTTCAAGGAATATATGGAGGGAGATAATCAAATTGCAACTTTTAGGCATTTAGATGAATCGTGCACAATGTAGTTGAGGATCCATCACATCTTATTAAAAAAAGAAAATGAGGATTAAATTACATTAACTTGTTCTTTGCAAGTTCGAACTACAATACAAGAGTTTGATGGTGTCATTTCTAGTTTTGCAAGCCATGTTTTGTTCACATCATGATCTTTTAACTAGTATTTAATTTGATCACATGTTTTACAAATGGGAAGTTCTTGAAAATATGAGTTCCTATTAACGATAAGCATTACCTAGTGAATAATCTGATGATAGCATTCGATACCTCTTAGTCAATACTTTCGTTTTATTATGACATCCATATTAAAAGTTATTATCTCCAAGAAAGTAGTCATGCATTATTACCACAATCCCATGATTGAGCCATGTATGTAAAAGTTGGGTCCATATGTACTCTTTTTGTTTGATAGAGCTTTGTCGTTGGTAACAAAAGCTACGACACTGCTTAGGCTTGCCTGTGGTTATTCGCTCTCAAATGGTTAATAATAAGAGAGTGACAAAACCGAGCCCCGAAGATGCAATAATTTGACTAGACATTAATTAGTGAAAAGTCCTGTCTCCATCTTGAGTTTGCTAATATTAAAGATGCCCTAGGAAAAAGCTAAAAGAAAAAGCCTTGATTATTCAAAAAAGGCTTAGCATATAACAAAGAATCAACACAAGAGATTTTGGCCACAACATGGAAGTAAATCGATAGATAAATGATAAGCCAAGTTGGTCATAATGGAATCTTGACAATTTTTGTTCACTAAGTAGGGGAATGATTTGAGAATAACACTCAAAACTCTTAGTCTTACTTTCATTTTCTATGACATCCTTCTTAAAATTATTAATTTTTCTTTTTAAGAAAAGCAGCCATGCATTATTACCCCCATCTTGTGATTGAACCATTTGTGCAAAAGTGGGGCTACGTGTCGTGTATTCTTTTGTCGGTCATTAGAAAAAAGCTATGCACATGGCTCAAATCTAGAAGATGCAATAATTTGACTAGACCATAGATATTGGGGTGTCTCCACTCCCTGTCAATTCTAGCCTACATTTTTGAATTTTTTTTTTTCAGAAAACAAAATTAACTTAAACAATACGACAGCAAATCAAAGCAATATTGATATCCAAATTGACTAACCATATCTCGCGCATGAGATCGGGTTGGCCAATTTTACCATAAATTGCAAATTGGATCTCGGGAGGGAGATTGGATTAGCAATTTTTCAAATGACTACAATTTAGATTTCGGGTGCGAAAATCGGATTAACAGTCACAAATTTCACAAGCTATTTCATATCAGGCAATCTTAATTTTACATTAAGGGATAATTATACTACAAAACAATAAATAAAGTAAAATAACAAAAATAATATAATAAAATAAAATAAGGTAAATAAAAAAAATAAAAAACTACCTAAATTGATTTTTTTTCTTTTTTCTTTTCTTGCTTTCTTCACCCACGGCTGGATAGCTTCGCTGGGTTGTAATTTCATGGAAAAGAATCAAACGAATTACATTATTGGAATGGAAAATGACAACAAACAAATCCTAGAAACGAAAGCAATGATGGAAATCTCAAAAAGTGGGAATCCTAAAACCTTGAAATCCTAGAAAGCATAAAAAGACTCCTTCATAGAGGAGTGTGAAGATAAGAACTTCTTCACTCAGTGACAACATTGGTGTCTCTATCATGGTTGGGCAGAGGGTTTTTCTGGTTACTACTGAAAGCGAACGCCTCTATATCCAAGAGGTCTTGGACCTTATGCTTCAAAACATAGTAGTCAGTAGTGGAGTGATCAACCTCTCCCATGTAATAGTCACACTTTTCGGAGGGATTATATGTAGGATAATGCTTAGGATTTGGTTGCTTCAACTCAGTAGAGAGTAATCCCTTGTTTTGGAGGACAGACAATTTTTTGGATAGGGGTCCAGGAAGAGGTGTGAACTGTCTTCTAACATTACGTCATTGACCCAAGAATTGATGCCATCCACCTTGTTGCTCAGTAGAAATCTTAATTACTGGAGCACGACTCGGTTGAGAATAGGCTACATTAATCTCAACTTCAAGGTCCTTCTCCTTCTTGGTAGAAAACCTTTTGTTAGATGGCTCAGTAAACCACCATTCTCTTATCCCCATCTCAATTTGTTCTCCCACAGGAACAAGTTGGTTGAAGTTTTCGACGTATGTGCTAGCCATCCGGTTATAAAACTCAGACGGAAGAGTCTTGACAAACAACTTCATCAACTCCTTGTCAGTAGGCTTAGGAATGATTTGAGCTGCCAAATTTCGCCATCTTACAGCATACTATTTAAATGATTCGCTCCTCTTCTTCTCCATTCTCAAGATCTTCCCAAGAAAGTGCAATGATCCATATTGAACTTATACCGCTTGAGAAACACGTCAACCACTTCATTCTAGGTGTCGAGAAAATTGACATTCTTTATCACGTACCAACTCAATGCGGGCCCGGTCAAACTCGCATGAAATGATTGGATCATAAGGAGCTCATTCTTGACATATTGGGCCATACGTATGTGATACATCTACAAATGAGCTTTTGGGCAGGAAGTATATCATATTTCTTGAACTCCGACATTTTAAACTTTTTTGGCATTTTAACCTTCTTATACACGAACAAATCGAACGAAAGTGAACTCTATGACTCTTGCAATTGCTTCACTTTCTCCTCGAGTCTTGCAAAGCATTCATCTTGCTCCATCTTAGGGACATCGTCAAGCTTTGTCTTTTTAGTAGTGACCAACAGTGAGTCATCTTCCAACTTAGGCATGTTGTCATCACCTATTTGAGCCTTGTTTGCTTGCTTCAGGATAACTATCTTAGGAAGAACAAGTGTGGGAGTCGAATTCCCTTCTTTAGCTCAACTTGCAAAGCTAGATCCACTTAGACCCCATCAAGGTTAATTAATTATTTGATCATTAACTAGTCTCTGAAAGAGTTTTTATGCCCCACACATGGTACAGAATAGTAATTTCAGGGGCCTGAATTGTAGTCATTTTCAGTGAGTTCTTGTAGTGGCTGAGTTGGGGTTGTCATAGTACATCAAGAGGGCTTTTTAAGAATTATAAGTTGGCTTGAAATGGAATTTAAGAATTGTAAGTTGGCTATCAAGAGGAATTTCCAATAATTAACTTATAATTTGGCTCAAAATGGAATATAAGAATTAGTAGTTGGCTTGAAATGAAATTTCGTGGAAGAAGTTATGATGCAAGCTGGGCCTAGCGGACAACAATAGGTTTCAGTAAAAGCAAGCTTCTTGTTGGCGTGTAGGTCTCGTTTTATCGACAAATAGATAGGGGTAGTATCATTGAGTCATTCATTAGAATATCATTTAATTTGATCTTTTGATATTATTTTTCGATTATTCTATGTAATTTTTTTGGCTTTTCTCAAGTGAGTGATCTTATTTATTCCATGAGTTTATAAATGCATGTCTTGAAAGTTATGGAGACTTGATGTATCATAAGTTATTGAAAACATGTTTTGTTGCATAAAATCTATATCGAGCATTTACTACAATTCGGTATTTATGAATGATTTGCCAAATGTTTTTGGAAAGTTGTTGCAAAAGTTTAAATATATATGTTGATTTGTGAATTTGATTTATGAAATGTGTTGTGGAAAGGTATATGAAATTTATTTTGGTTTAAAAGACAACTTCTAAAATGATTTGTGAAATGCTTACAAAAGTATTTTTGGTGAATGAGTTGGGTTGCAAAAAGATTAGATGTTTTAATTTGGGAAACCTATATTTTGGTTTGGCTTTGTAAATTGTATAAGTTGTTGTGAATTGGTGGTATTGATTCTCAATGTCGTCGTGAGCCTAGTGAGCCCAGTGAGGGACTTATGGGTATATGAGTACTAGTCTATGATATCTTTGTGGGAGCCACCGGCTAATAACAAGTGAAAACCTAATCAATGGGAAATCTTGGTCGCTTTGTCATGGGCATTATGCATGATCATGGTTTGATACTTGAGCAAAAGATTGATCGATGGATGGACCATCGACGTGCAGCTTTATATGAGATGGATTGATGAGGTAAACCATTGATGTAAAACATGAGATTAACTAATGAAATGAACTATTATTGTGTGTTTTATGAGATTGGTTAATGGAATTGACCATTGACATGTATTTTTATGAGATCGACTAATGGGTTAGATCATTGGTATTTGCTTGCTATTATCTTAAATATTTATGCTTTAACATATTATGTTAAAGTAAGAAATATTGTATTTTTGGTCTTGAAGCTTTGTTCAATTCCTTTTTCTTTTTCTTTTTGTGAAAGTGAGTTATATTGTGATTAAAGTGCATAATGATTGCTCAATCTATATTACTATATTACTCATTGGACTGAGCTAGTTAGCTCCTTTTTCCAGGTGTCTCGGTTAGTGATTGATAGAATGATAGAGCGAGAGCACTGTTGTGGAAACTATTGGGAGCTAGATATTTGGATAATAGTGTGAGGCCACATCCTTTAGGGAAAGGACAGTTGTATTACCCCCTTATCCCTATAGGATTTGGGGTGTGACAGCCTGGGCAAGCTCTCTGCCGATTGGGCCGCATTTCAGAGAGGGACTTCTCTAGAGGATGGAGATGTCGAACTCGTTGGAACTAGCAACATTGAATTCAAAGTCTCCGTTTTTAGAAGGAATGTCAAGACATGGGCATGAACTTTGGTATGCCTATAGAAAAATCTCTGCTTCAAGATGTTTGTTTAGTTGACCAGATCAAAGAAAGCAAACCTCTCTGCTGCTAGTAACCGAATGGTGATGCATTTCCTGAACATTACACAGGGGAATTGCATCTTCAAAAATTCTAGGTACATGTGTCTTTGTTCTACAAATTATAAATCCAACTCATACGTAGCTTGGAGAGTTGATCTAACAGTATTTAAGTATATTCCTCCAAGTAAATAGGTCACCAATGTGGTGGTCACCGAAAAGGAAAGAAAGAATGCCTTGCACTAACTCTGTCTTCAAGAAATATGCAATGGTCTCTAGAGATCAATACAAATAGATTCAAGGAAATGTAAATAAAGGATAAATCTTGCGATTCAGCAATAACACAAACGGAAGTTCCCAATAAAAGGGCTAGTCTTTTCCTTTTTGCCTTACAAAATGTATGAACGACATCAATAGAACAACAATGAACCTTATTATAATGATAAATCTGAATAGCCATAAATTTCCAGAACTCATGGTCAGCAGTTATCCGAATGTTCTTGTGTCCCCCCAAATAAATAATTGGTAGTCGAACATTCAGCTGCTCCTATTAGTCGGACACAGCCAGATCAGAAGAAACATCACTGCTCGGCTTGCTGTTTTTTATGAGATTGCTAAAGCGGCCTTTGACTTCCGAACCATAGATGTGCCCCATCTTGGAGCGTTTCGTCTCCAGGTATCTCTTGTTCTCCTCTGTTATTGGAGTTAAGAGAGGGACTCTCCCAGAAATAGTCAGGCCATAACCTCGAAGCCCCACAAACTTTGACGGGTTGTTCGTCATCAGCTTCATTGTCCTGACTCCCAAGTCATGCAACATCTGCTATTACTCAATATGTTAAGCACCAATACAAAGGCATCAAATGCTATGAAAAGTTTGATGATAGAGTGACTCCTTCGACTAATCAAATCTCGTCTTTTTAAGATGAGAATTTGAAGCTCTGCTTTAGTCATCAGCTTCCTCTAGTAACCCTACAAATTATGTTCAATTTCTGAAACAGTCACCGATATTCAACTACCTTATATTTCAGATTGACGATATTAGTTTATTAATCTTCTCAATTCCATAAAGCATAATGACAATGACCATGAACCAACTACATTCAGAAGGTAAATTATGCAGTACTTCTCACAGTAGTTTCTCACTTAAGTAAGTAGTACCTGAGCACCAATTCCGTACTCTCTAGAGTCAACGGGCAATCCAAGCTCCACATTGGCTTCCACAGTGTCACGCCCATCGTCCTGCAGGTTATAGGCACGTAGTTTGTGCCCCAAACCTATGCCTCTTCCTTCATGCCCTCGAAGGTACGCCACCACGCCCCTACCAGCCGCTTCTATCTTCTGCATCGCAAGTGCAAGCTGGTTGCCACAGTCGCATCTAGCAGATCCAAAAGTGTCTCCTGTGAGGCATTCTGAGTGCACCCTCACGAGGACATCTTGTCCATCTCCAATGTCACCCTGTTCAGATGATAAAATACAAAGTCTGAATCACATGAAGAGAAATATGGCTGTTTGAAAGGAGGACACAAAACATGAAATGAGAAAAATTAAGGACACTATTTTTAATCAAAATCACGGCATTCCTATATCAATCGCGCACATATACAGCCCCATTTTCAATCATTTCATAAACTGCTAGTGAAAAATAAATATTGTTCTCGTCAATTTAGGAATATCCTAACAATCATCCCTCTGGATGTCAAACATTCCAGTCCAAACAACGTTGTTAGCCAACATAAATTTTGTTCTCCAAATTATGATTGACACATGGTTTGACATTTTTTTAACAAATTTCAATATAAATTTCACGGTGTTCCACCTAAAAGATACCATCAATTTCTCAATATAGCCAGTGTCAATGAAAATAATGTCAAACAAATCATGCATGTCGGTGAAAATAATGTCAAACAAATCATGCACTAAAAGTACATAAGATGAAGTACAAATTGAAGTTATGTTAAAAAAAAAAAAATGCACTGCTACGAACATTATTCTCAAAGCTTTACCAAAAAAAACATGATTCTCAAAGTTTACAATTAATTTATTCGAAACTATGCTATTATTGGTTTCTTAATTCTTCAAACGGTTTTAGCAATTAATTCATAATTTATCTCACCTTGACCATTGCAATGTGCTCATTCCCGTCTACCAACGATCTATAGCAATGGGCCGTGAATGACCCCCACGTTGTTGGTAATCTTGCAGTAGCAACATGTTCAGCTAATTTATCTGTCTTCCAGTGGTACCTGTAAATTTATGCATCTAATGAGAAGTGAAATCATTTCTCACTCGTACAGTATAAGAAGCTTCTCAATATACAAGTTAGAATTCATCAAACAAATGCTTCTTTGACCATCTAGATGTTCTATCATTATTTCCTAGTGATAATGTCGAGAATGCGCTTCAAACTTTGCCTCAGTTTATAGTCAATTGACATTTAGATATGGGTTTTCAAACAACGTAAATACAAGAAAATGTACATAAAAATAACGGCAATCACAAGCTCATTGGCATGACTTTGACAAGAATCCTGGCTACCTATAACCAAATGCTACAGTTAGATATCAGGCAAGAGAGGAACCCATATACTAATCTGACACCACCATACACATAAAAAATTGAGAGAAACAACTCTTCGGAACCCAAACCATTGATCTGCATGATATCGACGAGGGGAATAACAACCACAAGCTTAAAGCATGAAGTGAACTTGAGACATGAATAGACCAAAACAGCTCACCTTCTCTCCTTTTTGCTAGGTAAAACGACAGCCCAACAGCCTCCCATAAGACTCTTTTTCCCACCCCACCCAGGGTTCCAAGTTTCTTTATTTATCCACTCCCAAAAAGGGGAGACGCCACTTGGAAAACATCTTGGCCAAAACAGCCAATACTCAAGAAGTGGAAGTTGCAGCTGTAATTTGGATGTGGCTCCTAAGAAATATTTGCATTTGGATTTCTGGGAAGAGATTACTTACTTGATTAGATCAGCAATAGATACAATTTTCAAATTTTCCTGCTGTGCAAACTCACGAAGCTTAGGTAATCTTGCAATGGAGCCATCATCATCCACTACCTCACAAAGAACTGCCACAGGTTCCATTCCAGCTAACATAGCAAGGTCAACAGAAGCCTCTGGATGACCAGCTCTTTTCAGGACACCACCCTTCCTGTACTTCAATGGGAAAATGTGTCCTGGCCTGTTGAAATCTTCAGGTTTTGAATCTCTAGATGCAAGAGCCAAAACTGTCGTTGCCCTGTCACGTGCTGATACGCCTGTAGTCGTCCCATGCTTTGCATCCTGTAACAATATCTCTTAATTACCATCCATTACAGGGTAAGAGAAAAGCCAATCAGAGGTCATGACACAAATAACCAAGCCAATCGAAGGCTTTTAGGACGTGAGGAGTTGAAGAAAACAATATTGTTCTACTAAAGTATGAAAGAAAGTGGGAATTATTCATCATTTTTTTATAAAATTCATTTCCAATAACACTTCACAAATCAAGACCTCTACTGACTGGGGGCAAGTAAAAATCTTAAGTGTCTTATTCTCCAAAGAACCGTTTCTTAAGTAGATAGATCTCTAAGAAACCAAAGTAGAATGACAATAAATTCACGGGATAAGAAACAGAAAGTTCCTACCTGAAGGAACCAGGACCAGTCAATTATCTTCAAATTAGTTTTGAGAAAAATTTCACGGATTGAACAGCAGATGTAGGGGAATAAAAGTACATACCACAGTTATAGTGTACGCAGTACGAGGCTTCTCTTCACTCTCCCTATCACTCACCATCAAAGGAAGTTGCAAGCGCTCCAAATCTTCCTCTTTCATGCTCACACAAACAATCCCGGTGCCATACTTCACAATAAATGCCATAGCCTCAGGCGTTGCCTTTTCTGCTGCCAATATAAGATCACCCTCGTTCTCTCTGTCCTCATCGTCCACCACCACTACGATCTGGAGTTCAGTTCCAATCATGACATAGACATTTACAGATGAAATATTAAAATGAACTTGATAATGTGATACAGAAAGCGTACCGACCTTTCCTCGGCGAATGTCCTCAATCGCTTCAGCAATAGATGCAAAGCCTGCTGTGGGTTGGTCCAAGTCAAATTCGTCATCTTCGATGGGGAAAGAAGTGCTTATAGGCGCAATATCAGCTGCAAGCGCCCCAAACGTTACTGCATCAGACTGCGATCCAATGCCAACTGATTCTTCACCAATCAGATTCTCGCTCACAGCAACATCACCAGGATAAGACAAAGTTTCACCTCCACCAGGCATCATTGCTGCTTTTGTCATATCCCAAAACGGGAATGGCACGGTGGTCCTTCCACACAACAAAATAACCTGATATCAAACTTTTATATATATCAAACTGAATTTATACATATAAGATAAACCATCAAATTGGTTGCAGCATTAGAAATTCTATAATCCACCAAAAAGATATATATTTAGAACTCAGACAATCCAACCCCTAGCAATGATCATGTGTACCATTTCCTTAAACCATACCAAATCATATAAGAGTTATTTCTTATCATCAAAGCTTTTAGAAAAATCATTTAAATTGCCATCAAAATTCAAATATCAATGGTCAAATTCATTGAATAATCTGCATCAAAAACACATATCAATAGTCTATCTATTGATTCATCTCATATCAAACATATATCAATGGTCCATCCATCAACTAATCTTTTGCTCAATAACTAACTATGGTCACGACACAACGCCTTGTGACAAGAGGACCAAAATTCTCCCATTAGCAAGATCTCCACCTACAAAGCCGATGGTTGGGCCCAGAAGGATATCCTAAACTTGGTATACATACCCAAAAACTCCTCACTGGGTCACAGTTATATTGAGCATAAATAACAATTCTCAAATACCAAAAATTCAATCCAAAAATCAATATCTTAAACCAAACAAATAACATTTTACAACATAGCCCATCATCCATTTCATATTCATTTCTCAAATCATCATAAACTTTTCCATAAATCAGTCGTAGGGCAATTTCATATATATCTCTCCACAAACCTTGTATAACATGTTTTTCAAACATTCATAATCAACTAAAGAGTAGCAATTGCTCGATCTGGCTTTTATGCAATAAAAATGCTCTTCTCAATTCAATATATATACATATATATTTAAGACATGATTTTACAAAACTAAAGAAGATATAGCACCACTTAACTTGTCGTCTACAACCAACTAACCAACAATACTCCTATCGTCAACTCAAGGTCCTATCAAATAACCGAAGAAAAATGTCAAAATCTAATAAAATTATATCTTAACTACAAAATGAATAAATTACGCCTTAACTCTAACAAAAGACTTCTATGTGCTAACAAATCGCATAACCAAAGTGATTGTTCAAGCCGTTCGCAATACAAAGTTTAAGCGCAAGACTTGATCGTATCTTAACTTTCTCCTTCAAACCCCAATTTGAACATACTTATAGTCAATAGAAAGCCTTTCAAACATACTATAAGAATCCTAACTTAGCCACCCCAAAATCAAGCTGAAAATGATAAAACATGGGCCAAAGATGCTGGACGCGTACTGTTCACTGCGTGCTGAAACTTTGAAATTTTGTTTCGGACAAATCATAAGCTCAAATCATGATCTGTAAAATCTCATGACTCCACAACATCCCAAATTACCATTCTTACAAAAATACGTGGCTCAACAACTCAAAATCGGACTTCGTCACTCGATTTACCAAAAATTCCAAATTTGAGCCATAAACCCATAAATTATTTCAATTTGATGAACGGGGGCCTAATCTCTTACCGGGTGTTGCGTTATGGAGTGGAGTCGACTTGGTGAGGCATCCAAGGCGTGCACATGCCAAAACCCCTTTCCTTTATTCCCCTTTCTCCTCTTCTTCTTCTTCTTCTTCTTCTTCTTCTTCTTCTTCTTCTTCTTCTTCTTCTTGTTTTTTTTACTTTTCTTTTTGGTCAAGGGACCTCTCGGCTTCTATTTAGCCGAGCCCTCTCCCCTCCCTTTTTATTTTATTGACCTTTCAACTTCTTCTTTTTTTATATATCTTTTTTTGGGGCCCATTAGCCTAATATTACATTTATATATAAGTTTGATATCAGGTTGTTTGGTTATGTTTGAGGCTGCATCCTTTGTGTGGAAGGATGGCCGTGTCATCCCCATTCTTTGTAATTTTGGGGTGTGACAGCTTTTGCTGCAACAGCACCCCTCCCATTGAAGGTTAATTTACTATCCAACAAATCTGCGGTTAGATCTGATGAAAAACCAATTTGCAAAGAGGGGTTTCCCTGAAGCAACAAATTGGATGAGTTTGAGTTTCTGGAAACTCTGCATGAAATAAGGCCAGTTAGATTTTAACCATAAGGATTAGCTTGGACAACAGCATCAATCTCGGTACATTAGCAAAAGCTACTTAAACTTAGCGCAGCATCCACTCTCTAGAAGTCAAAACTAACAATGAAGGCACAAAAGATCAATCATTTCAAACGACTAGTTAGTAGCATTCGATACTTAGAGAGCATCCAATATAGATGCCCACAAACGATGGTCTTGTTTTCTTCCCAACTTCTTATATGACTGCTGATGTATCAATCAGTCATGGGAATTAACGAGGAAAAAGGCAGGAAGACTTTGCAGAGTGAACACAGGCCATCAACTTCACCAATTACTTTGAAAAGCACATCATGATTTGGTTACTTATGGACAGAAGCAAGTTTAGACGTGTAGTTTGCATGAGAATAGTCCGAGTCGTTTCAAGTAATGAATGATCAACCCAAAGCAAAGAAAAGCAATAGGCGAAGTGACAAAATACAATGCCTTGGCGTGACAGAAGCAACCGTTTGATTGTCTTGCCAAAGATTGCATTTTAGTTGGGGCATCCAAGTTCAGTATCTACTCATCAAATCTTACTTTATTATGTGTTACTAGTGTGATTACTGGGCACCAAATAAGATCAATTAATTTGTTAGAGGAGGAAGAGAGCAAAGGAATGGGATGGAAAAAAGTGACAAAACAAAGGGTAGAGATTTTTCATTTGCAAAATTATTATTAGTGAAGAAAAATTATCTCATCGTGATGTCATAAATCGCTATGAATATATACAGCTGAGAAAAGGGCATGTAACTTTTTTAAGTAAAAGGCAGTCACGGTGTAGATACGATGAATAAGGTCATTAAAACAAATGCCACTTGATAGTTGATACCTAATAGCCAACACAGTCACATCTTATCACCATGTGATAAAGTTAATGTCTTCACCGGCTAATAGAATCGTTAAATCAGTACTTTTATGATATGTCGAACCTGCAGTTTGATATCATGACGTGCCATTGTAATCGAATAAAAAAGCATGGTTATATACTGTAAAATGATTTCGTGATTTTACTGTGGTTCATCACAAACAAATACGGAAAAAAATTTTAAGAAAAGAAAATACACGGTATATTGTTGTTCACTTGGAAATTCCAAACGGACATAACTAAGAGAAAAGCCCAAGTCTGTCCTCGGCGCATCCTTTCGGGGACTTTTTACCCTTTTCTTTCCTTTCCTTCTAAAACATTTTTCATCTACTCAGAAGCAAAATCAGTCACAACGGTCGTGTCCTACTGTGAACTTCAATGATTTTGCCATGCTATGTCATGTCATATGTTTAATAGCATCATAGATAAGGTGGCACCCCTTTGTTGACCTATGGGTATGCGGTGAAGCTCGGGGCGGATTTGTATCGGGACGAAACCAATTAGTCCATAAATTCTTGAAAACTATAGATCTAAGAGACTACACCAAGTCAATTAAAAAGGAGGGGAAAACTCGGGTTTCCCCCAATATTTTAAGTTTCTTTCTGCATGAAATGGGAGCTGTCGATAACAAAAAATGGAGAGAAAAATGAAGATCTAAAAAACACTAGAACAACTTCGCTTAACATCTCGGAATGAGGGACATAAAAGACTACGCAACGACGTATGTAAATTTTTAAGTGTGAAGTATGACAGTGTTTACTCGGTATCTTGGTGCGAGTCTATATCAGCAAATGCAGCAAGCAAAATTTGTTGGATGCAAATTGCGTAACTCCAAGATATCCATAATTAGAACAAGAACATACATAAATGAATAGAAAAATTAACGCACATATTTTGGGATCCATTGTTTTTTTTAAGCGGAAGAGGAAACACAATGTTCCACACGCAAGTCCTTCTCCTCTATTGCCCTCCGTATCACTGGCTCAATGAGGCGTCCCCCCTCACGATTAGCGTTAGGTAAACGCCCCTTAGGTGAGGATACAGGTGAAAATTAGGATTAGATGAGAGACTTAAGCACTATTTATAGAGTTTCCAGCCAAGTCCCCTCATTACGAGCCAAGCTCAACTCGACCCACACTAGCCAGCCCATATTGGACTAATTAAAAAACCTTATATCTCACTTTAGACTAACCATGTTTTATGGTAATCGTAAAAACAGTAAATTTCAATATCAATTAATTTAGTCCACATTAGGAAAACTCTTACATTCTCCTACTTTGACTATATTAATTGAAATCGTATTGTATGTGCGTACATTTGGTTCAAAGATAATTCTTAATAGTTAATCCTATCCCATAAAGTCTTAAACACCGAATCATGACGGTAACTGCATGTATACACACAGAGCATTCCATGGTCACGAATGTTCACAACTTTATTGATATGGATTCAATATGGAAGTGTGGCAAATGAATAACATTTCTCATAGAGAGATCCCATTTGTTAGTTATCATTCTCTTACCTTAGGTGTCATAAAAAATCGTGCCACTAGAGAATGCTTTATGGTTCTAATGAACCCATATAAGTCTTGTCCTTATGGTTAACCTTTATTTACATATCACAAGACATATGCACAAAGCTAATAACCGGATGTCCGGATGCCCCTAGCCTTCACTCAAGGTTTATACAATCCCTTGAGACTTTATCAATATGTATTCAGCATAATAACAACACATTCAAAAATATTTTATTGAATGCAAAAGTTAATACATATCAAACCGTTACAAAGTGTAACGAACACAGATGAAACCTTTATTAGAGTAAAGCCAAAATAGCTTCCACTAAATAACAGCATCTCATGATACTCCTAGGCCCATGCTAACGACATGTTGCTCAAATACACACGGGCGTAGGCCTTTAGTTAGTGGATCTGTAACCACATCATCTGTGAAAATATGTTATATTAAAATGTCACATTTCTATACTGTTTGCTTTCAGTCAAAAATTTTGACCACCATATATTTAGACCCCTTGAGACCTCTGTAGTAAATAAATAATACTACAAATTTATTATCTCAATACAACCGTATGAGTCTATCCATAAAGTTAAAACAATTTGATATTGCTAGTATGAGTACCTAGAGGGGGGTGAATAGGTATATAAAAGATTTTTCTTGATAATTTCTTTATAATTGCGCAATACTTAGACAGATGAAGAATTCGCGATAAGTAATAATCAACGTAAGACTAAGTAAAGGAAAGAGAGAATTGAACACGCGGTTTATAGTGGTTTGGCTTGATTCAAACCTACGTCCACTCTTCTGCACTGACAGCCAATTGGCTGGATTCCACTATGAACAAAGAGATGTTACGGTGTTGATCTTCTTTGGTTTCTAGGTGTAGATGATCTACCACACTCACTCAAGGTATCACCAAGTATGAACACTCTCTGTGTCACGCCCCGAACCCCGAGGTCGCGCACATCCCACTGCGGTCGATCAAATATGCGACATCCCAGGATACGTCGCCGACCCATTCATTTTATTACGCATGCGGAAGCGAAACAAATCCCCTGACAACATTTAACTTGGGATAGAAAAGCAGGCAATCAATCACAATACCAAACACTCATTTACAACACATAGGTTTAAATACTACTCTAGACTGTCTACAAAATAGACCAGCTCAACGAATGGGGAACTATCCTAAAGCCAACTAGCAGGACACGTTCACCGATACTTCAGTCTCCACCTTTCCAGACTTAAGGCTTCGGGTCCTCCACGACCGCCACCTAGGGACCTGAAATTTTAATCCCACAACCGGGATGAGACGATGTCTCAGCAAGTTCAACCCCCTAAACCCCTATTAGAAAGAAAATACACCTCGAGTGGCCTAGCCACATCACACAGAAGACTTACCTCGCCTCAGTTCCTTCCTGCAAGTTAGCACAATTTCAAATCACTCAATCACAGATAGAATTATGAACTTAACAACCGGAACACATTCTTTTTCATATAACCAACTACTGCGGGGGTCCTGATTATAAGACTAAATCGTTATGACACGTCCCATTCCATGCCACACAATTCCGTCCCATAATCCGACACATCAATAACACCTAACATGCATTCTAATTGTTATTCACTACCGCACAAGGGCATAGCCTACTCACAGTTCGGCTATCTAATGGCATATAGCCAGGCATCGCCTCCCCCCATGGAGCGCGGCTTCGTCAGTACGTCGACGGCATTCCCGAAGGAGCATGGGCCCAGAATCTACTGCGACCCGCAACCACCGCGTGAGCATCCCATATAGGGGCAAGTCCGGCTCAACAGCCCAGGACGATTCCTCTTAATTATCACACAACCAAATCATACTCGGCCCCAGGACACTTTGCATTCAACTCAATGCTTTCACTTAAAATAGTGATCCCGGCCATTTTCCTTCATATTAAAAATATTCCATAAATTATTCACGTGTGTGGGGACACGCTAATTTCGAATCAAAAAGCCAATATCTCACTTTTTCAAACCCCACTATTTAATATAATCATTAAAATCTAATTTTTGCATCAAAACCCGACATTTGGGTTTTTATGAATAAAATCCATATTTATCACAATCAACACTCAAATTGCCACAATCAATCATCAAATTCAAATTCTAAATACACAGCGATCGGCACAAAATTCTGAGAGTATAAGGTCCCGACAAAATTTTCGAATTTTAATAAATAATTAAATTTATTCCGAAAATTAATTAAATAATAATATCCATATTTTTCGCAATCCACATTCAATTTATAATATCCGACCATCAATTTCAAAATCTAAGTACACAGCAGCGATCGGCACGAAATTTAAGCAACCGGGGTCAAAAACAATTTTTCCCTTTTTTTATATTTTAATAATTTCGGAATTAATATAATATTATAAATTTCCAGAATTTCGAAATCTTTAAATAATTCAAAAATAAAACCCTATTATGTCACATCAAGGCTTTATTTTAAAAATAAACATACTTAACTTTAAACTAAACACACTTTAACTTAATTAAACATCCTAATCTAATCATCAATCAAATAAACTAATCTAACCACCTAAACTTGCTTAACTTAGACTAAGCACACTTAGGGCATCATTAACCCTCTAATCAAGATTTAGTGAGTTAAACTCACCGAATTAGCGAACCGAGCGGACCAAAACGACGAGGACGACGAGGGGATCAACTTTCTCCAAAGCGGGCCAAGCATCCGGGCTCGGGAAGGCGGCCAAAACGGGCCAAACGTCCGCTACATACCCATTTTTTCTTGGCTGCTGTCCATGGTGGTTTGAGGCCGAGAATGGGCGGATCCGGCGCCGGGATGGGCGGAGGGACGGCGGAGGAGCTACGGTGATGGCTGGCGGCGACAAACGGCGGTTCACGGCGGCGGGGACGAGCTCCGGTAGCTCTCGCGCGAGCTGAACAGCAGCTCGGGATGCCGGCCAAGCGCCGGCGAGCGCGGGCGGAGCAGCGAGCTGGTCGGCGAGCGAGCGGACGGCGAGGACGGCGTGCGGCGGCGTGAGGCAGTGACGGGTGGCTCCGGGCGGGCTGCTCGACGATCTCCCTTGCTGCTGGTGGTGTGCGAAGAAGAAGAAGGAGATGGAGATGGAGTCGCACGGTTGGGGAGGAAGAAGAGAGGGAGGAGAGAGAAGAAAGAGAGAGAGAGAAAGATGGGGGGCTTTTTCTTTTCTTTTTCCTTTTCTTTAATCCCCAAAAATGGCCCACCACCATGACATCATGGGTGACATCACACTCCACCCACCCAATCCTCCACAACCTCTTCCAATGGGTCCACTTCCATTTTCCGCCGGGGTCCAATTCTTGTACGTCCCATTTCTTCAATTCTCATCAATTCTCTTCAAATTGAATCAAATTGAAGTCCGTAAAATAAATTCAATGTCACCACACTTCAATTCACATCTTCACTTGTCTATAAAATCAACTTGAGTCCCAAAAGTACGACCAAAAGCGGGCTTACTAATCTCTTGAGCCAAATTAGCTATTTCTTGATTATTTTGCTGAAAAGCTCGGCTTGCATGAAAAATTTTCCAAAAATGATTCAATGATCTTGAAATGATTTGTGACACACCCAGACTTCCAATTTCTGAATTCGATCTCAATTCCATGGTTAATTTCACTTTGGCACGATACTAGCCGGCCCAACCTACCGGGGAGCCTTTAGAAATTTTCATGCATTTGACCTGTGGTTGATCATCTCAAGCCACAATGTACATCTTTGAAACATTGGCGATTTACGGTTGTCGGGGTAATCTCAAGATTTCAAATACGAACACAAGGTACCCAATCGATAGAAAAGTCGGTCCAGTGCCGATCGACAAGAATTGTGAAATCTGGTGGAATCACCCACACCTGATCACATGCCTCTGTCGAGTCGACCTATCTCTGATCTCTAATCGATTTTTAATTGTGTCGCAATGACCCTTGCAGATTAGCTCGGTCGAAAGATCGCTTTCTGATCAAATTCTCGAGTCCGATGCATTAGAAACTCTTAGCGGCTTCACCCGACAGACTAGTTTTCACATGAGTGGCCAACTCAAGGAAAGGAACTATATGCATGCCAACGAAATGCCCGTCTCAATTTATTGAAAATAGAATTGGAAAATTGGGATGTCTCACTCTATGTATACAATTTCGCTCAGAATGAATCGACTAATAATTAAGGTACTTCAGACTCTGGAATTTCTCTATCAATCACGTGTTTTCATAACTAGAACGTCTTCCTTTTTATACTCCTTTATGCCATCATACCGTTGGCACTTACCAAAGGAATTCATCCAATCTACCCGTTGGACGGAATCAATCAAGAAGATCATTCGAGCTATAAAAGGAACCTGACGATAGCCCATCAATCATGTTCGCCCATACAATCAAGATCTTGGTTTCCAAGAATAGAACATTCCAAGAATACTTCGTCGACCATCGGATCTTCAATTGATCTTGATAAGAACAAAAGAATCCGTTATATTTATCCAGCCAAAAAGATCTTCTCCAGAGAATAGGATTTAAATCCTCAACCATATACTTCGGCTCTGGATTTCCTTCGTCACTGGATCAGAAAGACTGTCAATGAGAATAGTCTTGAGTCTTGAGTCTTGAGTCTTGAAACTTGAAACTTGAGTCTGGTGATCAGAAAGTCTTCAGACTTTAAACTAGACAATCTGCAGATATCCAGACTAGACTGATAGAAACGTTTTGTCAGCTTCAAAATATTCTGGAAAGATTTCTCCAACAATCTCCCCCTTTTTGATGGTGACAAAACTTTCCTGTAGATTTGAACCACTTTGACCTGCAAAAACATTTCTCAAGCAATATGGCTATCTCATAAAGATTTAACAAAACAACCAGACTCTGCATCCACAGAAAATTGGTTAGACTTTCATGAGTAATACCATATAACAACACTTGATATAAATGCAAACAGTCAAGCATTAAAATCCACAGCCCATTCAATCAAATTCAAGTTCACACCCAAGTTCACTCAAGTCATACTCAAAAAAACAAACATATTCAACCACAAAAACAAATTTAAAGTCAAAGAAAGTTGGTTGGTTCAAAAGTTGGTTGGTTCAAATTGCTTCTCCCCCTTTTTGTCATCATTAAAAAGGTGAGAAAGGAGTCAGGTCTGCTTGGGAATGTGCACGATCTGGAAATCTCCCATGGACTGGACTACGCCTTCTAGCCTCTTCAAGTCTTCCTTTAGTTGAGCTACCTCCTCTCCTTTGGCATTGGCTTGAAGTTGTAGAGTGAGGTCTTTCATTTTGTCCTCCAGGGTAACCGAAGATGCTTGTCCAGCATTCTTTATGGCTTGAATCTCATAGTCCAGAGCATAGATTTGGCCACGCATTTCCAGAAGAACATCCATAATACGACGAAAATCTGCAGAATTGTCCGTCTGTGTACTTGCATTTGCTTTCTCAAATGGAGTGAATGCATACGATGGCACTTCTGTATAGTCTTGCAGATTTGATGTTGACGTATCGTGTCCTTCTTCAGGCAATTGAGAAGCCTGAAACTCTTCTAGGTCTGCTGGAGATTGTCTTAGACCTTCACTATCGGCGGCATGAGGTGTGGACCTTTGCTCGCCAACTCCCCTTGTCTCTAGGACATTAAAAGGGGAAGAGTGATGATCATGCTCTTCTGTATCTTGATTCCCCTTCTCTCCAGATTCAACTGCAGACTTTTCTTGCTCTTCTTCTCCTTCTTCTTCAACTTCTTTCTCCCTCTCTCGCTGCTCTTCTTCTTCTCTATTCTTGGCTTGCTCCTCTTCTTCTCTCTGTTTCTTCTGATGTTCTGTCGATTGGAGAACAGAACGTCTGGTCCTTATCAAGGCAGTGATTGTAGGATCTTCCTCCTCATCTTCATCCTCCAAGATGAGAGTTCTCTTCTTTTTGGATGGGGCACCAATGGCCTCCTTCCCCTTTCTCTTTGAAGCAGATGGAACTAGAGTCTTCACTCTGAATTTCTCCATTGCCTTGGAAAGTTCTTGCAGACGCATCTTCGTTAACATCTTCAAACCTACCACCATCTTGTCGCACGGTCAAACACAAAGTGTATGTGGCGGTTCAATATTCATATGTCTAAAGATTTTGGTCACCAGACCTGGGTAAGGCAATTGTCCCTTGTCCTTCGACACTGCTCTGTACATGTGAAAGAGAATAGTGTGAGGAAGAGAGAACTTCATCCCTGAATTGATTGCGTACATCAATTTTGCCTCTGAATTAGACACATCAGTCTTTGATGTAGACTTGGGCCTGATGCAATTGATCACAATTTTGTGCAGCACAATATTGATGGCACGCATCCTCGAATAGATGATTTTTCCTTCTACATTTCTATCCTTGACAAGTTCCAATGAGGCACGAGCAACTAAGACTTTGATTGGTTGATAACGTCCTCGTTCAACTCCAATGATGTCCGCCAACATGTCCACGTCTAACACATAATCCTGATCTCGAACACTGAATGATATTCTATTCGCATCTATAAAACTGAGATTCGAATAGAAATATGCAATCAGTTGAGCATAACCATCTGTGGTATCAGTGCAAAAACGTTTCGGTTGTAGCAAACTGAACTTCTCCCTTAAGTTCATATTAACAGCATCCAAGAAATCGAAATCGACACTCCTAGGGTTTATCACCCCTCGTTTCAGCAGTCTGAAAAACAAATTCTCCTGTTCCTTTGATTTGAATAACTCCATCCTCTTTCCCTTCACCTTTGCAGCAATACCCATTCTAGGTTGAAAATCCACGAACATTTTATCATCATCGTTCCCATCAATCAGATTCGGTCCCGACATACGAGGGTCACTGGGAATATTCGCAAGCGCTTCCTCTGCTTTACCTTTGGGAGTAATTCCCAAATCCTCCATTTTCTTCAGAAAGATATACTCATTCCCATAATTCTTATCTTTGAGAAAATCATCCACGTATTTCAACGGAGTCCCAGTACTTTTCAATGCACAGTAAAGTTTGTAAATAAACGAGGGTCTTTGGACTCTTACTGGGTCTGCGTCCTCGATTATCTCTTCCTCCTGTTGTTGACCCACATCATGTGGGGTAAATGGCGTTGAGTGACGTGGTGGAGAGTGAGTTGGGCTCTGTTGCTGACTTGATAATTCTTCCTCTTCGGTGAGATCGAAGTGGGTAGGTCCCTCCTTCATCCTCTGTGGTCCCTTGTTCGCGATTCTTGACGACTTCCTCGAAGACGACATCCTTCCTAGTCGCTGAGAGATTCCTTTACTTGCTTTCCCAAGAAAAGATGACAACTTTCTCGAGGATGAACACGAAGTAGAAACCGGATTGGGAGGAGAATGCTTTTAGGGTTTTGAAGATTGAAAATGAAAACTGTATATATATAACTCAGTTTTGAAAATGGAAGTTTAATCGGCACAAGGAAAGTGTACGAATACCTCTTTTCGAAATCAATAACTGCCAAAATTAATCCTTTTGAAAAGACAAGTTTTCGAAGACTACAAAATAACTGAACGAAAGATCATACCTTTTCGAGTTTAGATAAAATAACAACTTACAGTCTATAGTCGTTAATGTCTGAGTCTGAGGATTTTAGAGTCTGATAGATTATAGTCTGATGATCATCAACTTTCTGAGTCTGAAGGTTGGAGAGTCTCTAGACTTTAACTTCTTCGAGCTTCAAAATGTTGAGTCTGGAGCGAATAAAATCGAATTGATTTTTCTCCAAAGGCTTTGTGAATATATCTGCTAGTTGACTTTTTGAATCAACAAATTCAATCGAGATTTCTCCATTTTGAATATGATCTCTAATGAAGTGATGTCGAATCTCTATATGCTTTGCTCTTGAATGAAGAATTGGATTTTTTGTGAGATTGATTGCGCTGGTGTTGTCACATTTGATTTATGTGCATGAGTCTTCAATCCCAAAGTCTTGTAGCTGTTGTTTTATCCATAGAATTTGTGAACAGCAGCTTCCAAGAGCTACATACTCTGCTTCTATTGTTGAGAGAGCTACCGTGCTTTGCTTCCTTGAAAACCAAGACACTATCCTGCTTCCAAGCAACTGGCAAGTTCCTGAAGTACTCTTTCTATCGACTCTGCAACCGGCCAGATCTGCGTCTGAGTATCCCAGAAGATTAAAGTCTCCCTTCTTAGGATACCAAAGACCGATGCTTGAAGATGAAGCAACGTATTTAATAATACGTTTTGCAGCACTGAGATGGGATTCTATAGGATCTGATTGAAACCTAGCACAGATGCAAACACTCAACAAAATGTCAGGTCTAGAGGCAGTAAGATAAAGAAGTGAACCGATGATGCTCCTGTACAGCTTTTGATCAACTTTCTTCCCTTCTTCATCTTTGTCTATCTTCAAGGAGCTTGACATTGGTATGTCAGTCTTCTTGCAATTTTCCAATCCAAACCTTTTGACAATATCATTAGCATATTTTTCTTGGTAAATGAAAGCTCCTTCCTTCAATTGCTTTATTTGAAGACCAAGAAAGAATGTTAATTCTCCCATCATACTCATTTCAAACTCATCCTGCATAAACTTAGAAAATTTCTTACATAGACTTTCATTAGAAGATCCAAAAATAATATCATCAACATATATTTGAACAAGTAAAAAGCTTTTGTTTTCCTTTTTTATAAATAAAGTAATATCTACTTTACCTTTGACAAAACCATTCTCGTAGTAAGAACTTACTCGGTGTCCGTACCAAGCTCGAGGTTCTTGCTTTAAACCATACAAGGCCTTTTTCAGTCTGAAGACTGAGTCTGGTTTCTTTGGGTCTTCAAACCCAGGCGGTTGTTCCACATAAACTTCCTCTTGGATAAATCCATTTAGGAAAGCACTTTTGACGTCCATTTGGAATAACTTGAAATTTTTGTAACAAGCAAACGCAAGGAATAGACGAATAGCTTCTAACCTTGCTACAGGAGCGTAAGTCTCATCATAGTCTATTCCTTCTTCTTGCGTGTATCCTTTGGCCACGAGTCTTGCTTTATTTCGTACGACTTTTCCTTTTTCATTCATCTTGTTTCTGAACACCCATTTGGCTCCAATAACAATTTTACCTTTTTGTTTAGATGTCAATTCCCATACATCATTAATGTTGAACTGTCTGAGCTCCTCTTGCATAGCTTCGATCCAGCTTTCATCAGATAAAGCTTCGTCTATGCTTTTTGGTTCAATTTCAGAGATGAGAGCCACAGCACTAGACTCTTCACGACTTTTGGATCTGGTTCGAATTCCTTCATTAATTTCGCCGATAATGAGATCTTTGGGATGACTGGACTTATGCTTCCAAGCACGGTTGATTTGTCTCGGATGATGATCTCTTTCTTTATTTGAATCTTTATGAACTTCTTGATGCTGGTTTTCCAGTCTCGAGACATTTCTTGAGTTGTCGGCTTTGGAAAGTCTGAGTAGATTCGAGACTCTTCATACTTGAGTCTTTGATCGATTCATCTTGCGTAGAGTCTTGAAATTTGACATTCATTGACTCCTCCACCGACCGGCTCTTCTTGTTGTAGACTCGTAGGCTTTGCTTGATGTAGAATATCCAAGGAAGATGCCTTCATCTGATCTTTCTTCAAACTTACCAACTCGATCTTTTGCATTTTTCAATATAAAGCATTTGCAACCGAACACATGAAAGTATGAAACAATAGGCTTCTTACCTTTGAATAATTCATAAGGGGTTTTCTCCGAATAGGTCTTAGGAAGACTCTATTGATGATATAGCATGCTGTTGAAACAGCTTCAGCCCAAAATCGTGAAAAAATTTTACTTTCAATTAAAAGAGTTCTAGCCATTTCTTGAAGAGATCTATTCTTTCTTTCCACAACTCCATTTTGCTGAGGAGTGTATGGAGAGGAAAACACATGCTTAAATCCAGATTCATCACACAATTTTGTGAAATCTTGATTTTCAAATTCACCTCCATGATCTGTTCTTATAGTTGAGATAACACATCCTTTTTCATTTTGAATCTTTTTAGCAAATTTTTCAAAATACAAAAAGGTTTCTGACTTACTTGCAAGGAAATATACCCAAGTAAAGCGGGAGTAATCGTCCACAATTACTAGGCAATATTTCTTACCTCCAATACTCTGGGTTCTGGTTGGTCCGAAGAGATCCATATACAGCAACTGTAGTACATGATTAGTAGAGACATGATTTATTGGCTTAAAAGAATTTCTTACCTACTTTCCCAGAATGCATGGTGTGCATGGATCGGTCTTTTGAAATGGTAATTTGGGTAGATCTCAAACAAGCTGCTTTGATGAGATTTTGGCTAATTGCTTCATATTGACATGACCAAGCTTTCTGTGCCATAAGCTTGCTTCATCTTGAATTGATATTAGGCATTGTGATTCATTTGGTTTCACGTCTAAAAGGTATATATTTCCATGTCTTCGACCCATGAAAGACTGAGTAAAGTCTTTATTGATTCCAGAACATATTCCTTCTTGAAAGGAGATCTTGAAACCGGTATCACACAATTGACTAATGCTGAGAAGGTTATAGTTGAGTCCTTCCACTAGAGAAACATTGCTTATTGTGAGATTTCCAATTTTCACAGTTCCCAATTCCCACAATGCTTCCTTTGTCGTTTCCTCCAAACGAAACATTTCCACCGTTTACTTGAACAAGCTTTGTGAAGCACTTTGAATCTCCTGTCATGTGTCTTGAACATCCGCTGTCAAGATACCACTTTACCCTTTTCTTGACGGAGACCTGCATTTAAAATAGAGTCTCAAGCTTTCTTTGGTACCCAAATTTTCTTGGGTCCTTTGGTGTTAGTAGGATAAACATTATTAGGCCATACTTTCTTAACAGGCTTCCAAACCATAGGACACTCTTTTTCAAAGTGATCCTTACTGTTACACTTTGAACACCTTAGAGCATTTCGACCTACGGACTTTACAAAAACTTTCTTGAAATGATTTGTGTAAGCCTCTCTCGAAGGTCTTTTCTTAATTCTTTCTTTTACTTTAGGAAAATCAATCAAGGGAATTGTTTCTGCTGTCATGCCTAGACCAGACTTATTGAAGTAAGGTCTTTGAACTGAAAGAACTTTTTCAAGCTTTTCGAATCCTATCGAAAATTTCTTTGAAATATTTGATAAGTCCGTTTTTAAGAAAACATTTTCTTTCAAAAGATTATCTTCTTTTTCTTTAAGAGTAGAAACATTCAAGTCTAAACTTTTAACTCTTTCTTCTAAAATGGTTTCCTTTTGTTTTAGGACTGAGTTTTCCTTTTTAAGTTCGGAAATCCTTTTGAGAGAAGTCTTAAGACTAAAACATAGTTCATCAATGTATTTAGAAACTTTGACAGGAATTTTAAAATCACTTACCTCAAATTCACTTTATCAGTCGATCCAGAACTGAGTCCGAGTCCGAATGTGCCATCGGACATATGTTGGCATATTCATTATCACTTTCTTCACATTCTCAGTATCACTCCGTGTTTCGGCTTTGAGAGCTTTTCGAAACTTTTCAGCTTTTCCACTTTTCTTCTTCGAAGAGGACAGGTTGGGTCTGATGTGTCCCTTTTTCTTACACTCGCGTACTACATCTTTGTTTGGTTCTTCATCATCAACAGACTTGGTCTGCTGTCTCTGGAAATTTTGTTTCTTTGAGTTGAACCTTCTTCCTTTTCTATTCAGTTTTTTGAATCTTCTTATCATGAGAGCAAGCTCCTCGTCGTCCATATCATCTTCTGAATCTGTATAATCAGAATCATCATTTGATTTTAATGCAATGGATTTTTTACCTCTTGGATCTTCGTCCTCATTAATTCGTTCCACTTCATAAGACTGAAGAGTTCCAATCAGCTCGTCGACAGATAGAGGCATAATTCTTTGCGTCTCTCTTATTGAAGTCTTTATATGATTTCAATCCTTGGAGAGTCCACGCAATAGCTTGTTCACCTTCATGGGATCGGAAATTTTTTGTCCTTGGTTCTCAAGACCATTGACAATATCTGTAAAACGACTAAACATGTCAGTTATAGATTCTCCTGGTTTCATTTTGAAGGCTTCATATTGACCGAGGAGAATGTTGATTCTGGTCTCCTTCACTCGATCTGTTCCTTCATAGGTGATATGTAATCTGTCCCATACTTCTTTTACTATAACACAAGAAGATATTCTGTTATATTCAGTTGGAGACAAGGCACAATATAAAGAGTAAATTGCTTTTGCATCGAGTGCTTGTCTCTTGTTTATCTCTTCCTGAGTCATTCCGCTGGTATCAATAGTTTCTTTCCCTCTTTCGGAGATTGATGCAGCAGCAGGAGTGATTCCTCTTTCCACAACGTCCCATTCCAGAGGATCCTTTGATCGCAGGAAAGCTTTCATCTTGTTCTTCCAGATGTTGTAATCATTTCCATCAAAGTAGGGTGGTCTAGTATTGCTTTGCCCTTCCACCAACCTTGGTGCTAGCATACTAGCCATGGATCTTTTACTCTGAAGTAAAACACTTCAAATAAAGTAAGAACACGAGCTCTGATACCAATTGATATTGCTAGTACGAGTACCTATAGGGGTGAATAGGTATATAAAAGATTTTTCTTGATAATTTCTTTATAATTGCGCAATACTTAGACAGATGAAGAATTCATGATAAGTAATAATCAACGTAAGACTAAGTAAATGAAAGAGAGAATTTAACACGCGGTTTATAGTGGTTCGGCTTGATTCAAGCCTACGTCCACTCTTCTGCACTGACAGCCAATTGACTGGATTCCACTATGAACAAAGAGATGTTACAGTGTTGATCTTCCTTGGTTTCTAGGTGTAGATGATCTACCACACTCACTCAAGGTATCACCAAGTATAAACACTCTCTGTGTATACAATTTCACTCAGAGAATCGACTAATAATCAAGGTGTATCGATCACGTGTTTTCACAACTAGAACGTCTTCCTTGTTATACTCCTTTATGCCATCATACCGTTGGCACTTACCAAAGGAATTCCTCCAATCTACCCGTTGGACGGAATCAATCAAGAAGATCATTCGAGCTATAAAAGGAACCTGACGATAGCCCATCAATCCTGTTCGCCCATACAATCAGGATCTTGGTTTCCAAGAATAGAACATTCCAAGAATACTTCGTCGACCATCGGATCTTCAATTGATCTTGATAAGAACAAAAGAATCCGTTATATTTATCCAGCCAAAAAGATCTTCTCCAAAGAATAGGATTTAAATCCTCAACCATATACTTTGGCTCTGGATTTCCTTCGTCACTGGACCAGAAAGACTGTCAATTAGAATAGTCTTGAGTCTTGAGTCTTGAGTCTTGAAACTTGAAACTTGAGTCTGGTGATCAGAAAGTCTTCAGACTTTAAACTAGACGATCTGCAGATATCCAGACTAGACTGATAGAAACGTTTTGTCAGCTTCAAAATATTCTGGAAAGATTTCTCCAACACAATTAACTCCTTTATGAGGTTCTAGAGCCTAAAAACCCAAGTAACAACCTAAAAGAATGTTACTAACACTACTTACATAGTAGAAGATGACATAGAACTTTATTTACTGCACTTCCTGCTAACATAAATATGTATTCAATTATTGATTTTATGACATCCTAACAGCAATCAAAGTTTACATCTAAATACCCTACTAGCTACAAGAATTGAACATGTCTGTAAATTTTTTTTTTGTGACCCAGGGGAACCCCGCACAGCCGACAGCTGGGAGTAAACTGATATAGCTAGTACGAATACCTAGAGGGGGTGAATAGGTATATAAATGATTTTTCTTGATAATTGCACAATATTAGACAGTTGAAGGATTTGCGACAAATAATAATCAACGTAAGACTAAGTAAAGGAAAGAGAGAATTGAACACGCGGTTTATAGTGATTCGGCTTGATTCAAGCCTACGTCCACTCTTCTGCACTGACAGCCAATTGGTTGGATTCCACTATGAATAAAGAGATGTTACAGCGTTGATCTTCCTTGATTTCTAGGTGTAGATGTTCTACCACACTCACTCAAGGTATCACCAAGTATAGACACTCTCTGTGTATACAATTTTGCTCAAAATGCATCGACTAATAATCAAGATGCTTCAGACTCTGAAATTTCTCTATCGATCACACACTAAAACAACTAGAATGTCTTCCTTTTATACTCTTTTATGCCATCATACCCGTTGATACTTACCAAAGAAATTCCTCCAATCTGCCCGTTGGACGGAATCAATTAAGAAGATCATTCGAGCTATTAAAGGAACCTGACGATAGCCCATCAATCATGTTCGCCCATACAATCAGGATCTTGGTTTCCAGGAATAGAACCTTCCACGAATATTTCGTCAACCACCGGATCTTCAATCGATCTAGATACGAATAAAAGAATCCGTTATATTTATCCAACCAAGAGATATTCTCCAGAGGATAGGATTAAATCCTCAACCATATACTTCGGCTCTGGATTTCCTTCGTCACTGGATCGGAAGACTCGTCAATGAGAATAGTCTTGAGTCTTAAGTCTTGAGTCTTGAGTGCTGAGTCTCGGTGATCGAAAGTCTTCGGACTTTAAACAGACGGTCTGCAAATATCCGAGACTAGATCGATAGAAACGTTTTGTCGCTTCAAAATATTCGGAAAGATTTCTCCAACAATCTCCTCCTTTTTGATGGTGACAAAACTTTCCTATAGATTTGAACAACTTTGACCTACAAAAACATTTCTCAAGCAATATGGCTATCTCATAAAGATTAATAAAACAACCAGACTCTGCATCCACAGAAAATTGGTTAGTCTTTCATGAGTAATACCATATGACAACACTTGATATAAATGCAAATAGTTCAAGCATCAAAATCTACAGCCAACTCAGTCAAATTCAAGTTCACACCCAAGTTCACTCAAGTCATACTTAATAACAAACATATTCAAAAACAAATTTAAAGTCAAAGTTTAAAGTTCAAATTGGTTCAAATTGTTTCTCCCCCTTTTTGTTATCATTAAAAAAGGTGAGAAAAGAGTCAGGTCTGCTTGGGAATGCGCACGATCTGGAAATCTCCCATGGACTGGACTATGCCTTTTAGCCTCTTCAAGTCTTCCCTTAGTTTAGCTACCTCCTCTCCTTTGGCATTGGCTTGAAGTTGTAGAGCGAGGTCTTTCATTTTGTCCTCCAGGGTAACCGAAGATGCTTGTCCAGCATTCTTTATGGCTTCAATTTCACAGTCCAGAGCATAGATTTGGCCCCGCATTTCCAGAAGAACATCAAGAATACGACGAAAATCTGCTGAATTATCCGTCTGTGTACTTGCATTTGCTTTCTCAGATGGAGTGAATGCAGACGATGAAGCTTCTATATAATCTTGCAGATTTGGTGTTGATGTATCGTGTCCTTCTTCAGGCAATTGAGAAGCCTGAAACTCTTATGGATCTGCTAGAGATTGTCTTAGACCTTCACTATTGGCAGCATGAGGTGTGGACCTTTCTTGCTCGCCAACTCCCCCTGTCTCTAGGACCTCAAATGAGAGTGTTGATCATGCTCTTCTGTATCTTGATTCCCCTTCTCTCCAGATTCAGCTGCAGACTTTTCTTTCTCTTTTTCTCCTTCTTCTTTAGCTTCTTTCTCCTTCTCTCGCTGCTCTTCTCTATTCTTGGCTTGCTCCTCTTCTTCTCTCTGTTTCTTCTTAAGTTCTGTCGATTGAGGTACGGAACGTCTGGTCCTTATCAAGGCAGAGATTGTGAGATCTTCCTCCTCATCTTCATCCTCCAAGATGAGAGTTCTCTTCTTTTTGGATAGGGCACCAATGGCCTCCTTCCCTTTTCTCTTTGAAGCGACTGATCTGAGTCTTCACTCTGAATTTCTCCATTGCCTTGGAAAGTTCTTTCAGACGCATCTTCGTTAGCATCTTCAAACCTACCACCATCTTATCGCATGATCGAACACAAAGTGTATGTGGCGGTTCAATATTCATGTGTCTGAAGATCTTGGTCACCAGACACAGGTAAGGCAATTGGCCCTTGTCCTTCGACATTGCTCTGTACATGTGAAAGAGAATGGTGTGAGGGAGAGAGAACTTCTTCCCTGAGTTGATTGCGTACATCAATTTTGCCTCGGAATTAGACACATCAGTCTTTGATGTAGACTTGGGCCTGATGCAATTGATCACAATTTTGTGCAGCACGATATTGATGGCACGCATCCTTGAATAGATGATTCTTCCCTCTGTATCTCTATCTTTGACAAGTTCTAATGAGGCACGAGCAATTGAGACTTTGATCGGTTGATAGCGTCCTCGTTCAACTTCAATTATGTCCGCCAACATGTCCACGTCTACCACATAGTCCTAGTTTTGAACACTAAACGATATTCTATTCGCATCTATAAAGCTGAGATTTGAATAGAAGTATGTTGTTAATTGCGCATAACCGTCTGTGGTATCGGTGCAAAATTGCTCAAGTTGAAGCAGATTGAATTTCTCTCTTAAGTTCACATTAATGGCATCCAAGAAATCGAAATCAACACTCCTAGAGTTTATCACCCCTCGTTTCAGCAGTCTGAAGAACAGATTCTCCTGTTCCTTCGATTTAAAAAACTCCATTCTTTTTCCCTTCACCTTCGCAGCAACACCCATTCTAGGTTGGAAATCACTAAACATTTTATCATCATCGTTCTTGTCAGTCGAATTTGGTCCCGACATACGAGGGTCACTTGGAATGTTCGCAAGTGCTTCCTCAGTCTTTCCCTTAGGAGCAATTCCCAAATCCTCCATTCGTCGCAGAAAGATATACTCATTCCCATAATTCTTATCTTTAAGAAAATCATCAACGCAGTTCAACGGAGTCCCAGTACTTTTCAACGCACAGTAGAGTTTGTAAATAAAAGAGGGTTTTTGGACTCTTACAGGGTCTGCGTCCTCGATTATTTCTTCCTCTGATTGTTGACCCGCACCTTGTGGGGTAGATGGCGTTGAGTGACGTGGTGGAGAGTGAATCGGATTCTATTGCTGACTCGATAATTCTTCCTCTTCGGTGAGATCGAGATGGGTAGGTCCCTCCTTCATCCTCTGTGGTCCCCTGTTCGCGATTCTTGAAGACTTCCTCGAAGAAGACATCCTTCCTTGTCGTTGAAAGATTCCTTTACTTGCTTTCCCAAGAAAAGATGACAACTTTCTCGAAGATGAACACGAAGTAGAAACAGGATTGGGAGAAGAATGCCTTTTAGGGTTTTGAAGATTGGGTGAAAAAGAAAACTGTTTATATATAACTCAGTTTTGAAAAGGAAAGTTCAATTGGTACAAGGAAAGTGTACGAACACCTCTTTTTTAAAATCATTAACTGCCAAAATTAATCCTTTTGAAAAGATAAGATTCCATTTTTCACGAAAATTATAAATTAACTGAACGAAATCGAGATTTGTGAATATATCCGCTAGTTGACTTTTTAAATCAACAAATTGAATCGAGATTTCTCCATTTTGAATATGATCTCTAATGAAGTGATGTCGAATCTCTATATGCTTTGCTCTTGAATGAAGGATTGGATTTTTAGTGAGATTGATTGCGCTGGTGTTGTCACATCTGATTTCTGTGCATGAGTCTTCAATCCCAAAGTCTAGTAGCTGTTGTTTTATCCATAGAATTTGCGAATAGCAGCTTCCAAGAGATACATACTCTGCTTCTGTTGTTGAGAGAGCCACAGTGTTTTGTTTCCTTGAAAACCAAGACACTGTCCTGCTTCCAACCAACTGGCAAGTTCCTGAAGTACTCTTTCTATCGACTCTGCAACCGGCCAGATCTGCGTCTGAATATCCCAGAAGATTAAAGTCTCCCTTCTTAGGATACCAAAGACCAATGCTTGAAGATGAAGCAACGTATTTAATAATACGTTTTGCAGCACTGAGATGGGATTCTCTAGGATCTGATTGAAACCTAGAACAGATGCAAACACTCAACAAAATGTCAGGTCTAGAGGCAGTAAGATAAAGAAGTGAACCGATGATGCTCCTGTACAACTTTTGATCAACTTTCTTCCCTTCTTCATCTTTGTCTATCTTCAAAGAACTTGACATTGGTATATCAGTCTTTTTGCAATTTTCCAATCCAAACCTTTTGACAAGATCATTAGCATATTTTTCTTGGTAAATGAAAGTTCCTTCCTTCAATTGCTTTACTTGAAGACCAAGAAAGAATGTTAATTCTCCCATCATACTCATTTCAAACTCATCCTGCGTAAACTTAGAAAATTTCTTGCATAGACTTTCATTAGAGGATCCAAAAATAATATCATCCACATATATTTGAACAAGTAAAAAGCTTTTGTTTTCCTTTTTGATAAATAAAGTAGTATCTACTTTACCTTTGACAAAACCATTCTGTAATAAGAACTTACTTAGTTTGTCGTACCAAGCTCGAGGTGCTTGCTTTAAACCATACAATACCTTTTTCAGTCTGAAGACTAAGTCTGGCTTCTTTGGGTCTTCAAACCCAGGTGGTTGTTCCACATAAACTTCCTCATGGATAAATCCATTTAGGAACGCACTTTTGACGTCCATTTGGAATAACCTGAAATTTTTATAACAAGCAAACGCAAGTAATAGTCGAATAGCTTCTAACCTTGCCACTGGAGCGTAAGTCTCATCATAGTCTATTCCTTCTTCTTGCATATATCCTTTGGCCACGAGTCTTGCTTTATTTCGTACGACTTTTCCTTTTTCATTCATCTTGTTTCGAACACCCATTTGGCTCCAATAACAGTTTTACCTTTTGGTTTAGATGTCAATTCCCAAACATCATTAATGTTGATCTGTCTGAGTTCTTCTTGTTATAGACTCTGTAGGCTTTGCTTGATATAGAATATCCAAGGAATATGCCTTCATCTGATCTTTCTTCAAACTTACCAACTCGATCTTTTGCATTTTTCAATATAAAGCATTTGCAACCGAACACATGAAAGTATGAAACAATAGGCTTCTTACCTTTGAATAACTCATAAGGGGTTTTCTCTAGAATAGGTCTTAGGAAGACTCTATTGATGATATAGCATGATGTTAAAACAGCTTCAGCCCAAAATCGTGAAGAAATTTTACTTTCAATTAAAAGAGTTCTAGCCATTTCTTGAAGAGATCTATTCTTTCTTTCCACAACTCCATTTTGCTGAGGAGTATATGGAGAGGAGAACACATGCTTAAATCCATATTCATCACACAATTTTGTAAAATTTTGATTTTCAAATTCACCTCCATGATCTGTTCTTATACTTGAGATAACACATCCTTTTTCATTTTGAACCTTTTTAGCAAATTTTTCAAAATACGAGAAGGTTTCTAACTTACTTGCAAGGAAATATACCCAAGTAAAACGGGAGTAATCGTCCACAATTACTAGGCAATATTTCTTACCTCCAATACTCTGGGTTCTGGTTGGTCCGAAGAGATCCATATGCAGCAACTGTAGTACATGATTAGTAGAGACATGATTTATTGACTTGAATGAATTTCTTACCTACTTTCCCAGAATACATGGTGTGCATGGATCGGACTTTTGAAATGGTAATTTGGGTAGACCTCGAACAAGCTGCTTTGATGAGATTTTGGCTAATTGCTTCATGTTGACATGACCAAGCTTTCTGTGCCATAAGCTTGCTTCATCTTGAATTGAGATTAAGCATTGCGATTCATTTAGTTTCATGTCTAAGAGGTAGATATTTCCATGTCTTTGACCCATGAAGGACTGAGTAGAGTCTTTACTGATTCCAGATCATATTCCTTCTTGAAAGGAGATCTTGAAACCAGTATCACACAATTGGCTAATGCTGAGAATATTATAGTTGAGTCCTTCCACTAGAGAAACATTGCTTATTGTGAGATTTCCAATTTTCACAGTTCCAAATCCCACAATACTTCCTTTGCTGTTTCCTCCAAATGAAACTTTTCCACAATTTACTTGAATAAGCTTTATGAAGCAATTTGAGTCTCCTGTCATGTGTCTTGAACATCCGCTGTCAAGATACCACTTTACCTTTTTCTTGACGGAGACCTGCATTTAAAAGAGAGTCTCAAGCTTTCTTTGGTACCCAAATTTTCTTGGGTCCTTTGGTGTTAGTAGGATAAACATTATTAGACCATACTTTCTTAACAGGTTTCCAAACCATAGGACACTCTTTTCAAAGTGATCCCGACTCAAGTACACTTTGAACACTGAGCATTTCGACCTACGACTTTACAAAAACTTTCTTGAAATGATTTTTGTAAGCCTCTCTCGAGGGTCTTTTCTTAATTCTTTCTTTTACTTTAGGAAAATCAATCAAGGGAATTGTTTCTGCTGTCATGCCTAGACCAGACTTATTGAAGTAAGGTCTTTGAACCGAAAGAACTTTTTCAAGTTTTTCAGACCCTATCGAAAATTTCTTTGAAATATTTGATAAGTCGGTTTTTAAAAAAGCATTTTCTTCCAAAAGATTATCTTCTTTTTCTTTAAGAGTAGAAACATTCAAGTCTAAACTTTTAACTCTTTCTTTTAAAATGTTTTCCTTTTGTTTTAGAGCTGAGTTTTCCTTTTTAAGTTCGGAAATTCTTTTGAGAGAAGTCTTAAGACTAAAACACGGTTCATCAATGTATTTAGAGACTTTGACAGGAATTTTAAAATCACTTACCTCAAATTCACTGTCTAAGTCTGATCCAACCTGAGTCCGAATCGAATGTGCCATCGTACATATGTTGGCATATTCATTATCACTTTCTCCACACTCTGTATCACTCCAGGTTTCGGCTTTGAGAGCTTTTCGAAACTTTTCAGCTTTTCCTCTTTTCTTCTTCAGAAGAGGACAGTTGGGTCCGATATGTCCCTTTTTCTTACATTCGAAGCAAACTACATATTTGTTTGGTTCCTCATCATCACCGATTTGGTCTCGCTGTCTTTGGAAACTTTGGCTGCGTTTGTTTGTGTTCTTTTTTTTGTTTTTAAACACTTTTTCTGTTTTTTTGTTCACAGGAACAAAAAGGAACAAACGCGTTTGGGTGCGTTTGTTCCTTTTTTGTTCTTTTGTTCCCAGGAACAAAAAAAAAAAACAAGAAACACAAATTTTGTGTTTCTTGTTTCTGGAACACTTTTGAGAAACACTTTTTTTTTTTCTTTTTTCTCTTATTTTCTTGTTCTTTTTCTTTTGGCTGGTCGCGGCCTCGGCCATGCCGACAACCGGCCGACGAGGACAGGCGGCCTCGCCCGGCCCACGGCGAGGCTCGCCGGCCCGGCGAGGCCGACGCCGCCCCTCCTGGCGAGGCCGAGGCTCGCCGTGGCGGGCGAGGATCGGCCTCGCCATGGCCGGGCGAGCTCGATCTCACCCGCATCCGGCGAGGGCAACCTCGCCCGGCGGCCGGCAATCCTCGGCCTCGCTCGGGTGTGGCCCGGCGAGGCCGCGCCTCGCCCGCCGCTAGGCGAGCTCGACCTCGCCGGATCAAGGCGAGGCCGACCTCGCGCCGGCCTAGGCGAGCTCGATCTCGCCCAGATCCGGCGAGGCCGAGCTCGCCCGGGCCGGCGGAGCCTCGGCCTTTTGCCGGATCTCGGGCGAAGTCGACGTCGCTGGCGGTGGCCGGCGAGGCCGCACCTCGCCGGCCGGCCGGGCGAGCTCGGCCTCGCCGGATCAAGGCGAGGCCGACCCTCGCCGGCCGGTCGCGGCCAAGGCCTTGGCCGGCGGCGCCAAAAGAAGAAAAAAAAAATGAAAAAGAAAAAAAGGAAAAATAAGAAAAAATAGAAAAAATAAAAGAAATAAAAAAAAATTATCCAAATTTACCAAACATGTTTCGTTTATTTTTTATTTCCGAACAAGTTTACCAAACGCGTTATTTTGTTCAAAAATTATTCCCCAGAACAGAAACACTTTTTTCTATTTCTGTTCCCTGGAACAATTTTTAAACAGAAATGTTACCAAACGCGCCCTTTGTTTCTTTGAGTTGAACATTCTTCCTTTTCTATTTAGCTTTCTGAATCTTCTTATCATGAGAGCAAGCTCCTCATCGTCCATATCATCTTCAGAATCTGTATCATCATAATCATCATTTGATTTTAATGCAATGGATTTCTTACCTCTTGGATCTTCGTCTTCATTAATTCGTTCCACTTCATAAGACTGAAGAGTTCCAATCAGCTCGTCGACAGATAGTGGCATAATTCTTTGCGTCTCTCTTATTGAAGTCTTTATATGATTTCAATCCTTGGAGAGTCCACGCAATAGCTTGTTCACCTTCATGGGATCGGAAATTTTTTGTCCTTGGTTCTCAAGACCATTGACAATATCTGTAAAACGACTAAACATGTCAGTTATAGATTCTCCTGGTTTCATTTTGAAGGCTTCATATTGACCGAGGAGAATGTTAATTCTGGTCTCTTTCACTCGATCTGTTCCTTCATAGGTGATATGTAATCTGTCCCAAACTTCTTTTGCTGTAACACAAGAAGATATTCTGTTATATTCAGTCGGTGACAAAGCACAATATAAAGAGTAAATTGCTTTTGCATCGAGAGCTTGTCTCTTGATTATCTCTTCTTGAGTCATTCCGCTGGTCTCAACAGTTTCTTTCCCTCTTTCAGAGACTAATGCAGCTGTAGGAGTGATTCCTCTTTCCACAACGTCCCATTCCAGAGGATCCTTTGATCGTAGGAAAGCTTTCATCTTGTTCTTCCAGATGTTGTAATCCTTTCCATCAAAGTAGGGTGGTCTGGTATTGCTTTGCCCTTCCACCAACCCTGGTGCTAGCATACTAGCCATGGATCTTTTACTCTGAAGTAAAACACTTTAAATAAAGTAAGAACACGAGCTCTGATATCAATTGATATAGCTAGTACGAGTACCTAGAGGGGGGTGAATAGGTATATAAATGATTTTTCTTGATAATTGCACAATACTAGACAGTTGAAGGATTTGCGACAAATAATAATCAACGTAAGACTAAGTAAAGGAAAGAGAGAATTGAACACGCGGTTTATAGTGGTTCGGCTTGATTCAAGCCTACGTCCACTCTTCTGCACTGACAGCCAATTGGCTGGATTCCACTATGAACAAAGAGATGTTACAGCGTTGATCTTCCTTGATTTCTAGGTGTAGATGATCTACCACACTCGCTCAAGGTATCACCAAGTATAGACACTCTCTGTGTATACAATTTCGCTCAAGATGTATCGACTAATAATCAAGATGCTTCAGACTCTGGAATTTCTCTATCGATCACACACTAAAACAACTAGAACGTCTTCCTTTTAGACTCCTTTATGCCATAATACCCGTTGACACTTACCAAAGGAATTCCTCCAATCTGCCCGTTGGACGGAATCAATTAAGAAAATCATTCGAGCTATTAAAGGAACTCGACGATAGCCCATCAATCCCGGTGTCGCCCATACAATCGGATCTTGGTTTCCAGAATAGAACCTTCCAAGAATATTTCGTCGACCACCGGATCTTCAATCGATCTAGATACGAATAAAAGAATCCGTTATATTTATCCAACCAAGAGATCTTCTCCAGAGGATAGGATTAAATCCTCAACCATATACTTCGGCTCTGGATTTCCTTCGTCACTGGATTAGAAAGACTGTCAATGAGAATAGTCTTGAGTCTTAAGTCTTGAGTCTTGAGTGCTGAGTCTGGTGATCAGAAATTCTTCAGACTTTAAACAGACGATCTGCAAATATCCAGACTAGACTGATAGAAACGTTTTGTCAGCTTCAAAATATTCTGGAAAGATTTCTCCAACATAAACCCCTAGGGAGGCACATAGGAAACCACCACCCACGCACCCCGGGTAAGTCGCCAAGTGTCTCCACCTGCCTCCCTGTAACTTGCATTGCGGGGGCTTCGAACTCCGGCCTCCAGCATGGAAGTCCAGAAGCCTACCAGCGGAGCCACCCTTGCGGGTGGTAACATGTCTGTAAATTAGCATATAATCTCTTGTCTTATTTAAATACCTTAAAATATTCTCGGCAGCAATCCAGTGATCGCGTCCTGGATTTGACTGATATCTTCCTAGAAGTCCCGTCAAAAAGACAATATTTAGTATAGTGCAAATTCGAGCATACATTATACTTTTAAGTGCACTGACACAACGAACACCATTTAATTAGATTTTCTCAATATCTAAATAAGGACAATGTGATAGATTCAGTCTATCACCCTTAACAATAGGAGCAATTCCTGGCTTGCAATAATGTATATCGAATATTTCCAATATACAATCAGCAAATGTCCTCCGAGAAAATCTATATAATATGGCAAAAACAATCCTTATAGACCTTAGTACGAAGGATATAAGACGTCTTAATATCACAACTTGTAAGCAAAATATTATGTACATAAAGTATGAGAAAAAATAAATTTTCTCCCACTAACCTTGTAGTATATTGAATTACTTTGTTCCTAATTGAATAAGATAATAACACTATGAAACTTTAATAATATTATCTGGAAACTTGCTTAAAACAATGAATAAGACTTTTCAGTTTATACACAAGTTTACTTGAATCTGCTGCAAAATCATCTAGTTACACTATATAGATTTTGTATCTATTTGGCGTAATTCCATATCAAAATAAATTATTAATGTCATGTTCACTCTGAAAGAATATTTAAAAATAGTAGAAAGAAATATTTATTTATTCATTATTAATTATCCACCCCTCTTTCAGAGTGAAAACTTTAGGTACTAATTTGGCTTTAAATTCCACAATCTTTCTTTGAAATTCTTTTAGTTTTGTACGCCAATTTGCAACTAATGAACTTATGATCTTTAGGCAAGTAAGTTAGTTTCCAAACACTATGATATTTCATAGATTGTATATCGCCTTTTATGGCATCTAATTACATACTTGATTGAGAATAAGAAACGACATTTATAAATATGACATTGTATCAATCATATAGTTGATATTGTAATCATGCTTTCACAAATAGACTCCGATCGTCTTTTCCTAACAAATCTCCTTAATAAAGCTGCAATCACTTCATTCTGCACTTGAGATATTTAAGAAATTTCATTATAAATTATATCAAGAATAGTACCTTGAACCTCAACAAGTTTAGTCTATGGTATAGAAGATTCCATAATTATCTGTATAAGTAAAGACAAAAACACAGTAACCTCCATCATACTATTATCTTTAATAGTCTGAGAGTCGCTATCATCTACAATTACATCAATCTTTAGAAACTTTAAAGTATGTGATTCCATAATTCTTACACTTTCTTTAAAGTCATAAAATCAATACCCTTTTAACAATCTAGATAAGATACAAAATAATTCCGAGTGGATCTGAGTTCCAACGCACTTAATATTGGATTAGATAACCTCACTTCTGCATAACATCTCTAAATTTAATATGATTCAAGTAATCCATGCACAATCTATAACTCAAAAGAAGTTTATGAAAGAACTTTGATAAGAGACATTTTTTATATGTTAAAAAGTTGCTTTCATAATATCAATCCACAAAAGACCAGATAAATTAGTCTTACTAATCATATTCATCATCATGTTCAATATGGTACATTTATGCCTTTCGGCCAAACCTTTTTGTCAGGATTTTCAGGGATAGTAATTAAATTACCACCCCAAAATCTAACAAGTATTTAACAAATGACCATTTAAGCTATTTCACATTGTCATACTTGCCAAAATACTCACAACCACTATTAACCCTAACAACTTTTTAAGACTAATTGTAATTATTTTATTCTTTATCTCGGTCATTTTCCTTAAATAGAAAACTTTCGAAAACAACTTTTTAACCATATACTTAAACACAATCTTTGCAGATGTGTCTTAATTTCAATATCAGACAAGACCTAATTTCAAGCAACTAAGGCTTCCATCATCTTATAGTAGTGCAGTTCGCAGGCAAACCTCTTTTCAAGTGTTCTATAATGGAACGCTTCATGGACAATAAGCAAATTATATTGCTATTTTCTCAAGCAATAAATCATATGTCAACTACTTAAAATTTGAAGTAGTAAAAACCTCAATAATAATGAAGTTATTAATTACAGAAAATGTGACTGAAAACTAAGCAATATATATAATTAGCATCATGTGAGTACCGTGTAACTTGACGTACAAGTACACATTCAGAGAGTTACACGTATAATCATATAATCACCTTTGAGCAGAATACATGACATACAGTTGTACACTCTCCACATGACAGCGGTTATAAGAATATATTATAATCTCCGTGAATTCATCACCTTTGGGCAGATGAACCACTGGGACCAGTCAATCCTCTACTATACCATCATGTATCCCTTCATGAACTAATACACAATCACCTCCTTTGGGAGTATGACCACGCATTAAATCAGGAGACATCCCAATCAGCATACAAGACCGAAATTTCTCAAACCCAATCAAGCGTGCCACTTTGGTGGTCACTACTCAATTGAATCCTTGAAATTTTCTCATACCAGGGATATAAACTTTACTGCTCATATACATCATATACATGTGATTTTAACTTTAGTGATAAGAGCAGCATATCACCAAAATTACATATTATGTTAATTACATTGCTTTATTCATTAATAAAAATTAATCATATATATATATATATATAGCGAACCTGAAAGATAGATTCCAATGAGATCACCGATCACAGTAACATAAGAAAATTTTCATAACATAGAAGCAAGCTTCTTTTGTGCACCCCGATTACTGATTATTTGAACAACATTAAAAAAATACCGATTCAAAAGATCCCTCATAAATAGCAATACAAGATATTCTAGATTGACAAAATTGATAACTAATCAACTATTGCTTATGAGTTTCATAAGGCAAAACATGACTTCAAGGCCAATAGCTAATTTATTAGCCAATTTTAAGTAACAAATTATCATTGCATTAACTAGTGGCATGTAATATTGAGTCAAAAACATAACCAAATATCTAAAATTTAATAGTAGATATTATTGCTCTACGTAAATGTTGGCATACTCTTTAACCATAAAAAAGATATTCAACTTGATAGATATTAATAAGTAACCAGATAAGTTCATGTATAATATGCAGTAACTTAATTAACATGTATTATCCACATTCAACAGATATGTTAATCGGTACAATCAGTTTGGTCACGAGTTATTTAGATGTCCATCATTCAAAGATTACCAGCGTATCAAAGAGTATGCTTGAGCAAAAAAAGTTTCATAACATTTACTATTTTTCATCAGCTCAATACATAACTCAAATACTATCCCATACTGATTGTATTTCATTAAGCCAACTTCAGTTCACAATAAGTTTAATTTTTATTGATGAATCACATCATTATAATGTTTATGTGATAACAACGTAGAGAATGATCATACGAACCTAACGCCACCATCCACAAGTCGATCGGATGTTCCACGCAGCCACACACGCCACCTAAGTGCACGGCGCGTGGAGCGCACGCGCGAGACGTGTCCCATGCGTGGGAGCACGTGAGGCCGCGTGACCACGCGTGGGTGCGTCTCTGACGCCCTGGGGGCGCGTGGCCGCGCGTGGGGGCGCATGCGGCCTCCTCCGGCGACGTGCCACCGACCGTCTTGCTCGTCTCATCAAGCCCAATCCGAATTTATGATTTAATTTTATTTTTATTGAATAAAAAATCTCGAAAATCTCAAATTATGGCAAAATCCTGTGCATTCGAGTTCTAAAGTTATGGAAGCTCTGATACCACATATTGGACGCAAATTGCGTAATCCCAGGATCTCCATAATTAGAACAAGAACATACTTAATTGAGTAGAAAGATTAACGCACTTGTTTTGAGATCCATTGTTTTTTTGAAGCGGAAACGGAAACACAATATTCCACGCGTAAATCATTCTCCTTTATTGCCCTCCGTATCACTGGCTCAATCAGGCGGCTCCCCTCACGATTAGCGTTAGGTAAATGCCCCTTAGGTGAGGATAAAGTGAGAATTAGGGTTAGAGGAAATATTTGAGCACTATTTATAGAGTTTCCAGCCAGGCCCCCTCATTACGGGTCAAGCTTAACTCGGCCCACACTAGCCAGCCCATATTAGACTAATTAAGAAACATTTTATCTCACTTTAGACCAACCCTATTTTACGATTACTGTAAAAATAGTAAATTACAATATCAATTAATTTAGTCTACATTAGGAAAACTCTTACAAAATTGACTTGATCTGCTCTAGAGTTAGACTCTTTAATTGTAAAAGGAAGTTTGGGGGTTTGGTATGGCAAAAAGTCCTTCCAATTGGCCTTAAAAAAAAAAAATGAAGGTCGGCAATGAGATGATTTTAAGGGCATCCTGCAAATATTGTTGAAGGGGAAATCTCTTTCGATATGCTTTCCCTTTTCAACATTGCCATTTACTTGATAAGAATATATAGAGAAGGCAATAAATTCAATAGGAATTGATATTGTCATTTTGCATTTGGAAATTTGGAGTCAAAAGCCTTCTACATATATTGAAAGCGTAAGGATAAGCTTTTGGTCACATATAAGGTAATTAACATACATAGGCCAACAATATCTAGAGTGCTAATTAATCACTTACTTAGTTAACTATGGATTCACTACTCTATCATTTTATTCTTCTTTTGAGACTACTTTAGAAGGGATTTTTTTTTTAAAAAAAAAAATTAGTAGACTCAATTACTAGGTAAAGTTTGCGATTAGCTCATGACACTTACATGCAAATTACATGCAACTACTTTAAATTAGGACCACCTATAAAGAGTACAAAAATGTGGGGCAGTGCCCTGTGACATTAGAGAGTTTTATAGTTTAAGTTCATATTTTCTTGGTAGTTTGGGTTTGAACTCATGAATAGTTAGTGTATGTATGTGCGTGTGTATAGTTCCTACTTGGATACATATCTTTTTTTTCTTATTTCGTTAATAAGTTGAGTTTGGGCTCATGAATAGCTATTGGAGATATCTATATATATATATATTCTTTCTTTTATAATTCAAGGATGCAATAGAGAAGCGCAAGGTGCTAATTACTGTAGAATTCTCAGCTGAATGTAGCTCTAGCTTAAGGATAAACTAAGATAAATTCTTTCGTCTCATTTTTTTCTCGCTTTTACTCTTTTTTTCTTTGTGATTGTGTAGTGAATCCTAACATATGGTGCCCGAGCTTGGTTTGATATTAAAATTTTCTTGATGAAGAGAGATCCAGAAAAAAAAAAAAATTGAATCTTGGGAAGATATCATCATCAAATCAACAATGGATTGTAGTAGAGAAATTTAGAGAAAAGGGTTTTGAGTTATGGAAATTGAAGATGAAGGCTCTGCTTGTGGATAAAGACATGTGGCACATGATTGAAGGTGATAATGCTTGAGGAGAATACCAAGGGGAAGCTGAAGTTGGACGAGTTGAAGGAATCCATGTCCACTGAATTGAAGGAGTGGAACAATAGTGATTGGAGGGCATAAGGCCTGATCCGGATATGGCTTGCTGATAACGTCCTGGTCAACATGACCTCTCAGAGGACAGCAAAGAATCTCTGGACGAAGTTGGAAAATCTTTATTAGAGTAAGTCGCTTGTGAATAGGTTGTTTTTGCAAAAGCGATTGTACAACCCTCGGATGAGCGAAATCAATTCTTTTTATGCACACTTAAACGAGTTCAATACTATTTATGGGCAACTATGTTGCAAATGAGCAATTCCCTTCTTTAGCTTGGCATGTAAAGTTAGACCCACTTAAACCCCATCAAAATTAATTAATTATTTGATCATTGGCCAATCCCTGAATGAATTTTTATGCCTAATACCTAAATCGACCCAATTGTTGGTCAAGGCGTTGGTCTGAATATCAAGTGGCAATGGTCATACTGATTATTTATTAATGCAAACATAATATATTAGAGATACCACAAAAACTCGATACATAAATAAGCATGTCATACTCAAACATTCAATAAAAATCTTACATGCCACTTGTAAATTAGCTTTTTTGGTTTTGGTCTTTGTATCTTTAAAGCGACATGCAAGTCTTAGCATCTTGGGCATTATTCTTGATATACTTTTGATCAACTAACATATCGCCCTGCTTTTAATGCGTTCCATTCTAAAGGTTTTCTTCTTAATGAGCTTCCTAGAGCATTCACTTGTTCATCAACCTTTCTTCCTCGTAATAAAAGCTGAGCTAGCAATTGTCACCCGTTAACATCTATAGAGAAGATTAATAGCTTCCTAAAGCTAGTTGTTATCCCTGAAATGAATGTCTTCTCCAATTAAATGCTTCATTTAGTAAAGTTGGCTCCCACAGAACTAGGTCAGATTCAGATGTTACAATCTATTACTCAACTTGTGTTCAAGGGATGACTTCTTGTCGCCGGAGAGAAGATGAAGAGAACTGGCGAAGTTTTGCACTGGAGACACCTCATTTCTTCAAGATCATACTATCTCAAACACTTCAAACTAGAAGGCTTTTAAGTTCTTTTCTTAAAAATTCTTTTTGACCTACCAAGGCTTGGAAGGTTGAAGCGTACTACAGACTCGCCGTTTCTTTGTTGTTAATGTTAAATATATCAAGCGTTGCTTGTTTACTGTTTATGATGACTTTATATGTTATGGAATTAGGGTATTCCAAAGAGGTTTGTGAGAAAGTGCGGCAAGACTCTTCCCAAAACGTTGCATTTGAGGGTTCCAAATGGTGGAAGTTGGAGGGTGGAGTTGGAAATATGGGATGATTTGGTTTGGTTATCAAAGGGATGGAAGGAATTAGTGGAGCATTAATCTATTTGTGAGGGCCACTATTTAGTCTTGAAATACGTAGGGGACTCAAATTTTCACTTGCTCATATTTGACAAAAGTGTTCCGGAGATAGGTTATCCGTTAATGAATGTTGATAGCAGGAAATCGAACCTTGACACTGTGGAATTTGTTCCGCCTAAAATGGGGAATGTTGATGATCACTGTAATCCCTCAGTCGGACCTCAAAGTCTAGATGGTTTCTCGTTGAAGAGAAGAGAAGGATAAATTGCATCTGAAACCATATCATCACAAACTTCTCAAGGTGATGAAATCTGATTCCATTAGTTTTGTCGTAGATGCTACTATTTCCCATGCAATTCGACTCGTATCGGGCTCCAAATCGAAAGGCGTCTGAATTGATCAAGGAGCAAAGTTTCAACAACAAGATCTAGAAGGTGTACGAATCGTAGCCTATTAATAATGCATACTGCGACGTCCCGAATTTCACGTAGCCGTATTGTGAGCCACGGAAGATCATTTTAGTATTGACAGCGGATTTAATTAGTTCACACGTTTTTTTTTAATTATTTAAGGAAAATTAGGGATGGTGACTAACCTATGTCATGTGTGAATATTATAAGTAATTAAGATATACAAAATAGGACACAATTGGAACTTTAATGTGTACGCTTGCATAGCCGGCCACCATAGGTCTATTTTGCATGAAATAAGGTTGATTTTTCTTGATCTTAATCATTGCTTGCTGCCCCTTCAACCAATAGAATTGCATGCAAGATGCGAGAAGCTTGTTAAACACACATTAAGTGTGCATGATGATTTGATTTTAGATGCATAGTAGGAATTGAATGTTTGTTGGGTTGATTGGTTTATAAGCTAATTACTTCCCTTGTTGAGCATGCGCTCACTCCTATTGTTTTTATAGATCATTAGCCATGCCTCCACTCTCAGTGTCCCCATCTCTCGTTACGCTACACCTATAACTTTATTGACGATTTATATGAGTTTACGAATCCTAACTTTCCTATGGTGATTTTGTGAGGTACATCGCCACACTTATGGTGGTGGATGTAGGATCTCCAGAGGGTAACGTATCATATCATTTTGTATCGATCTTTGCACTGGTGGATGGACGACTAGCGGGACCGGTCCCGTCCCTATTGACGGGAATGGTGACGAGGGAGGTGACGACAAGGAGTATTAACTAGGGGATGGCCTAACATGTTGAGGAAACCACTTTTTGGCTTGGACTGTAAATTTGGGTGGTGATGGATGGTGATAGCCATGGGGCGTGCCACCCTGGGGAAGTTGCCCTTCCCCATGACCTTTCATTGGGGGTTTACCAGCTTAGTATGCTAGGAGAAGGCAGTGACCTCCCTCTAGGTGGGATCCTAGCGCTAGAAGCGCTGTGGTCGGAGAGCCCAATGGGGACCTTATCCCGTGTTTCTTCCCCTCATTTCCCTGTAAATGGATTGTGGAGAGAAGACACCTTGGGATGTCCAATTCAGGGTGGAGCAGTTTTAGGACTTGCTCAAGTCCGTGGATGGTGATAGCCGTGGGGCGTACATATAGCAGTGGTTAGGGAGTCGAGCATCTTTTTGATTCTCCTAGAATAGGTTTCTTTTGCAGCTATGGTCGTCCACCCAATATATGTAAATACTTTTAAATGAAATGGATGTATGGTTTCCCTTTTCCTTTTGTTAGTAATAATGCGTTCATTTATACATAATTCATGTTACAAATGTTTAAGATGACTAATATCTTCCACTTGCGTGATAATATAAAAGAGACTAAGTTTTTTATTTTTTTTTTTTTTGGTCGAAAAAAAGAGACTAAGTTGATCCTTAAGAAGTGGCGTACTAAGGCACCACACGTGCACTTTGTATCATTTTTCTTAAAGTCACTGCTATTGAAATAAACTCACAAAACCAGTGAATGCTTACTTATTTAGTAATGAGCATCACATAACTCTCTATTGTATCATTTACACACACTTGGTTATTTTTTTACTTCTTTTTGATGATAATACATCTCAAATTAAATGATCGATGAATCATTCAATTCTTTTAAAAGGGGCATATATTGACAATATAAATGACCAACTTTTGATTATTATCTACAAATGACAAACCAAGTCGATAAATAGTTTGGTCAAAACAATTGACAACTCTCTAATATAGTCATCAATAATAAACATCAGTTATCTATGAGAACCTTCACCTGTTAAACGAAATCATCAACAGCCATTGTAGATTTTACTTAGTGTTAGAACTCAAAGACAGTAATGATGAATTGAAGCTAGAACATAACCACCGAAAGGTTATTTTATAACATCTTATAGATAAGAGATCACAGTATAATTTTTTGTAACCGCGTAAAAATTTCGATAGGATTAAAATATCATTTTAAAAAATATATATATAAATAAATAAAATAAATTTTGTGGTCAATTAAAAATATTAAAATTTAATTTTTGATAATTTTTCCCAAACAATTAAACGAGCTAATGAAGTTATTTATTTATTCAAATTTAGTAACCACTGTATGTAATGGCTGTATGTAAATGTCTATAGATAGTTATAAATATCACAGGTGTATTCATTGTAAACCCCCTCAATCAATCAAAGTCAATGTTTTTTGCTTTTTTATATTTACTTTCTTATAATTTATCCTTCCTTGCATTTACATAACTGGCCACGATTGCCTCCCGTACCTTTGGATTTCTTGTCATTTACTTTTCTTTCCAAAATCAATAAAAGACCCTTTGTAATATTTTTCGATTCATATTAATTCATTTATATTCTCAGAGGATATTTTATCATTTTTTTGTGAAACAATGATGCTCTCTACTGATCAATACACAAGAAGATTCGGATTAAAGTCTAGTAATCACTTAACTGAGTTAATAAGCATGAATTTTAAAAGCCGGCATTGACATTGAAGGAGGACGTTCCATGAGAGGACTAGACTTTCACCTTTTCAACTTACACAACAATGAACGAAATCGAACAAAATAATCATGAATGTTACCCATATATTAACTTAATAAAATTAAATTTAATCACCGTAAAATGCAGACTCACGGCCAAGGAATGCCCAAAGGCTAAAGTTGTTCAGTTTGCAGCCAGGAAAGTACACTAGAGTGCCAAAACTTGGCACGAATAGATACTTAATTGTCAATAGTTCCAAAATATACATTTAAATGTCACTTTTAAAAAAAAAAATTGGGACATTTAAATGCCAATTCCGATGAGTTTGCCGGAAATATAATGTGACATTATTTTTAATAATAAATCTGGTCTACATGGCTCGCCGGAATCTCCACTCAACAATCCTCATCTAAAACGACATTTTCAGTCATAGTTAAAAAATGATTACTTATGTATCAAGTTATGGCATAAGTAATCATTTAAGTGTCACCCGTGGTTAAAAGTGACACTTAAGTGTAAAGTTTTGCATCAAGTGATCACTTAAGTGTCAAAAATGAAGTCGTTTAGTGTACTATTGGTGTCTACGTGGATGATTTTTTTTTAAAAGCATTGTCACATCAGTAAAAAATCTTGCCGGAAAAAACCACGGTGTTCGCACCCTGTTTGCAGCAAGTACCCAATGTCTAATTTCCATTTCTTAGTCATAGGAATTACTAGTAAGACCTTCCTAGCAATAATATTGTTCAATGCCTAGATTAATCTGGACTCATCAGAGGAAATAATAAGTTGGCTTCCTCAAACGTAATGGATACCGATCTGAGTTTCAGTGAATTATCTTTGCTTTTACCCTAATCGTCTCTAACGCCTAGAGGTTATGTTTGGTCTCACGGTATAGTCTGCCAAGATCCGCCAAGCCACGGGTGCAAAAGAGCAGGCCAAGACAAGAAATTCCCTTCTATAGCTCAGCACGCAAAGCTAATTAATTACTTAGACCCCATCAACGTTAACTAATTATTTGATCATTGGCAAGTATCTCAAAGAGTTTTTATGCCTAATGCCCGCATCGACCCACTCGTTGGTTAAGTCTTTGGGCTGAACATCAAGTGGCAATGGTCATACTAATTACTTATTAATGCAAGCATAATATATCAGAGATACCACAAGAACTCGATACATAAATAAATGTGCCATACTCAAACATTCAATAAAAATCTTACGCGTCACTTTGTAAATTAATTCCATCGGTATCAGTCTTTGTAACTTTGAAGCGGCACACAAGTGTTACCTTCTCTGACATTATTCCTGCCATAATTTTCACTAATGCATCATCCTGATTTTAATGCGTTTGATTCCCATGGAGTTCTTAAAGAGCTTCCTAAAGCATTCACTTGTTCATCAACCTTTCTTCATCGTATTGTAAGCTAAGCTAGCAGTTCGTCACCTGTTAAAATCTATAGAGAAGATGAACAGCTGCCTAAAGCTAGCTGTTATTCCACAAAGGAATGTATTCTCCAATTAAATTCTTCATTTAATAAAGGTGGCTCCCATAGAATTAGGTTAGATTCATACATTACAACTCATTACTCATTGTAAATTTACCTAGTTAAATAATCGAGATGGCGAGGAGCTGGTCAAAGCAAAACTGGATCGGATGGTATGCTCGATGAGCTGGCGTTTAATGTTCCCTGCGGCTGAAGTGATTGCTCTTCCACCAGTGGGTTCTGACCACTGTCCCCTTGTGCTTAATACATCACCAATTCTTCGCAGAGTGAGCAGATCCTTTGTCTTTGAAGCCTTCTAGAACGAAGACCCTGAATGCAGCCAGATTATTTCAACGGCATGGAATTCGACTAACTCACAACATGTTGCTTTTACTCGGAATGTCAGGAATGTGACAGCAGCCCTTCAAAGATAGAGTCATCGTAAATTCTCCAATGATCAACAGCAACTTGTGATCCTGCAGGACAAATTAAAACATCTTATCAATCAGACTTTTCCAGTCGATAAGAAACAAGTATCACTTTTGAAAGAAGAAATAAGACAAGTCTGGCAAAGAGAGGAACAATATTGGGCCTTACGTTCTAGAATCATATGGCTCAAATGGGGAGATAAGAATACTCGTTTCTTTCATGCATCAACTATTCAGCGCCGACAACGGAATCGTATTACCATATTACAAAATGAAAATCAGCAGTGGATACGCGACATACCAGCCCTTCAGAATATGACTCCCTCCTATTTTTCCAGACTCTATACTTCAGAAGGTTCCCGTAACTACCTCCCGCTTCTTGATCAATGCAGGACAGTTGTAACATCAGAGATGAACCATCAGCTGACCATAGCTCTCACCCTTGAGGAAGTCCGCCAGGCTACTTTCCAAATGGCAGCCACCAAAGCTCCGGGACCGGATGGCTTAACGAGCCTGTTTTATCAAGAGCATTGGGAAACAGTTAAAGACAGCCTATTTGAATTAGTCCAGAACTTTATGCTATATAAGGAAATGCCTCCAAGTCTAAATCAAACCATCCTTACCCTCATTCCCAAAACATCCCAACCTGAAACACTGGATCAATACCGCCCCATTAGTTTGTGCAACTTCGCATACAAAGTTATATCCAAAGTGCTTGCTAATCAACTCAAACCCTTTTTGCATGATCTCATTTTAAAGAACAATCATCTTTTGTCCAAGGACGCCAGATCCAAGACAATATTCTAATTGTACAAGAAGTTCTTCATCATTTCCGCACGCACCAGACTACAAAAACTTTCAATGCTATTCTGAAAACAGATATGAAAAAAGCCTATGACAGAATTGAATGGGATTTCTTGCGTGATTACCTCCTTAAGCTAGGTTTTCACCCAAGATGGGTAGGTTGGATCATGCTTTGTGTTTCCACTTCAACCCTCGATGTGAAGTTCAATGGAGAAATCCTACCCTATTTCTCTCCAACTCGAGGTCTGAGACAAGGTGATCCCATCTCACCTTATCTATTTATTCTAGTGGCAAATGTTTTATCCTTGTTAATTACCCAAGCTATCAGTTTTGGTCATCTCAAAGGCTTGCGTTTGAACAGATGGTGTCCTACATTATCACATTTATTTTTTGCTAACGACGCCATATTCTTTTTAGCTGGTACGACTTCAGAATGTCACAATTTAGCAAATCTTTTGAACCTCTATTGTATGGCTAGTGGTCAGTTGATAAATCGTAACAAATCTAGCCTTATCTTTTCCAAGAACTGTCCTATCACTTTACAACAAAATATGGCTGAGGAGCTTCGGGTCCCAATATTACAAAGGACTAGAAAATATCTAGGCCTACCATCGGATTGGGGCAGGTCAAGGAAAGAAATGTTCTCATGGATCATTGCACGAGTTAATGCTAAGCTTGAGGGATGGAAGGAGAAGTTCATTTCCAAGGGGGGCAAGGAAATCCTAATTAAATATGTTATTCAGGCTATTCCACAGTATGTGATGATGATATTTCAATTGCCTATTTCCATTTGTTCATCTATTGAGAAGTGCATTGTGAGATTCCGGTGGAGAACTACTCAACATAAGAGAGGGGTGTATTGGAAGAGTTGGGATGTTTTGAAAGCTCAAAAAACTCAAGGGGGCATGGGATTTCATGATTTGCTATCTTTAAATAAGGCACTTTTGGGGAAACAGGCTTGGCGAATGTTAACTAATCTTGATTCGCTATGGGGAACTCTGTTTAAAGCTTTGTATTTTCGCTCTTCAAATTTTTTGTGGGCTGTCCGAGGAAATAGGCCATCCTAGGGATGGCAAAACATTCTAAAAGGAAGGGACACTATTCTACCAAATCTACGCTGGTCTGTTGGGAATGGAGCTTCTATACGAATTCGAGGTGATCGCTGGTTACCTATGGGAATCATCTACAGACCTACAGCTCGTGCGGAACCAGTTAAAGTGGCAGACATCATCGATCAGAACACCCAATCCTAGAAGATGTCACTAATTCGTGAATTTTTTGAAGAACAGGTGGTTCAAGAAATACAATCTTTACCTATCAGACCACTATTTTCCGTTGTGTTCGATGGATGACTTCTCATCACCTGAGAGAAGATGTAGAAAACCGGCAAAGTTTTGCGCCGGAGACACCTCATTTCTTCAGGATCATGCCATCTCAGACACTTAAAATTGGAAGGCTTGTAAGTTCTTTTCTTAAAAATTCTTTTCGACCAACCAAGGCTTGCAAAGTTGAAGCGTACTACAAACTCACCTTTTCTTTTGAGTCAGTTAATGTTAGAATATATCAGGCACTGCTTGTTTATTGTTTATGACACTTTATATATTATGAAATTAGAGTATTCCAAAGAGGTTTGTGAGAAAGTATGGCAAGAATCTTCCCAAAACGGTGTGTTTCAGGGTCCCAACCGGTGGAAGTCGGCGGGTGGAGTTGGAAAAATGGGATGATATGGTTATTTAACGAGGGGATGGAGGGAATTTATGGAGCACTACTCTATTTGTGAGGGCCACTTTTTAGTCTTCAAATACGTAGAGGACTCAGATTTTCACTTACTCATATTTGACGAAAGCGATTCGGTGATAGATCATCTGTTAATGAACGTTGACAGCTAGAATGGGAGACTGATGATCAGTGTAATCTCTCAATCGGACTTCAAAATCTAGATGGTTTCTCACTCAAGAGGAAAGAGAAAAATGAATTGCATCTAAAACCATATCATCACAAGCCTTGCAAGGTGATGAAATCTGATCCCGTTAGTTATGTCGATGATGCTACTACTTCCCATGCAATTGGACTCGCATCAGGTTCCAAATCGAAAGGCTTTCGAACTTATCAAAGAGCAAAGCTTTTGCAACAAGATTCAGAAAGTGTGCGAATCTTACCTATTAGTAATGCATGTGCTTTGTGTCATTTTTCTTATGCTCTCTGCCTAACTAATTCAAGTAGGATTGAAAATTCAAAATGCAAGGTGAGCCTCACCATGCCAGCTTCCCATAGTTCTAAACGTTCGCAGGTAATTACAACTCTTGAAGCAGCCAACAAGGACGAGCTGCAATATCCTTCCTTCACAGTAGTTATCCAATACATAATCTATTGAAGCAAAATGAGGTAGGAAAAGATAGAGATAATAGTTCCTATGCGCAAAACCTGGAAAGGAATGAAATTGACTACCTTCTCGTAAACTACCACTGTATTCCTACATGATTTGGGTTTGCCTATGAGATTATACATGAGTTCTGGTTAACGTTACTTATGTTAGTCATCAGACCTTTTATGTTCTTACTCATTGATCATTTGCTGATCAAAAATCAACTCTGTGGACTGTCCCAGGCGGGGTTTTAAAGGAATGCATCAATGGAAGAATAAAGACTGCAACACTTAAGTATTCAAATGGATCATGGCCTGTGAAGCTACTGTACCACCCACAGCAAGGCTCAGGAAAGCTCTCCACCGGTTGGGGCACATTTCAGAGAGGAACTTCTATAGAGGAAGAGATGTCTGTTTGTTCGAGCTTGTTAGAACATATAAGATTGAAAGGGGCGCATTTCAGAGAGGAACTTCTGTAGAGGAAGGAGATGTCTATGTGATCGAGCTCGTTAGAATTGGTAAGATTGAAAGGGGACGCATTTCAGAGAGGAACTTTCTAGAGGAAGGAGATGTCTGTGTGTTCGAGCTTGTTAGAATTAATAAAGATTGAACTCAAAGTCTCCCGTTTCAGAAGGAATATCAAGACATAGGCGTAAACTTTGGCATGTCCACAGAAAAATCTCTGCTTCCCAATGTTTTGATTAGTTAATCAGATCAAGAAAGTAAACATTTCTGCTGCAAGTAATTATATGGTGATGTATTTCCTGATTTTTTTTTTTAGACTAAGTGAACATTACAAAGGGAAACTGCATCTAACAAAATTCCAGGTACACAAGTCTTTATACGTAGCATGGAGAGTTGATTTAACAGGGACTTTAGTATATTCCTTTTAAGTGATAAATGTCACCAATGAGATGGTCACAGAAAAGGAAAGAATGTCCTCCACCAGCTCTGCTTCATGATATATGCAATGGTCTCTATAGATCAATGCAGGCAGATTCAAGGAAAGTAGAATTAAAGGATAAATCTTGCCGTCCATCAATAACAAAAAAGGAAGTTCCAATAAGAGGCTGGTCTTCCACCTTCTCGCCGTACAAAATGGATGAATTGACATCAATAGAACTACAATGAACCTTATAATAATTATAAAACCGAAATCACCATAAAATTTCCAGAACTCGTGGTCAACCGGCATCTGAATGTTCTTGACCTTAGGGCTTAAAAAATAAAGTAATAACACTATCCGTCAGTGAATTTGCTTGTATCCCCCCCAAATAAACCATTAGCAGTCGAATGATCCAGCAGTTGCTATGAGTCAGACACAACCGGATCAGAAGAAACAGTACTCTTTGGCTTGCTGTTTTTGCTTATGAGATTGCTAAAGCGGCCTTTGACTTCCGCACCATAGATGTGCCCCATCTTGGACCGTTTCGTTTCCAAGTATCTCTTGTTCTCGTTTGTTATTGGAGTTACTAGAGGGACTCTCCCAGCAATGGCCAAGCCATAACCTTTAAGCCCCACGTACTTTGATGGGTTGTTCGTCATCAGCTTCATCGTCCTGACTCCCAGGTCACGCAACATCTGCAGTTAGTCAATATGTCAAGCATCAACACAAAGGCGTCAAATGCTATGAAGAGTTTGATGGTGGCGTGATTCTTTGTATTAATCAAATCTAATCTTTTTGAGATGAATTTGAAGCTCTGCTTTAGTCACTAGCTTCCTCTAGTCAGTCCTACATATGATGTACATACGATATATGAAACAGTCACTGAAATTCAACTACCTTTAATGTCAGATTAACGATATTAGTTTATTAATCTTCTCGATTCCATGAAGCATAATCACGATGACCATGAACCAACCTCATTCAGAAGCTAAATTATGCAGGACCTTTCACAATAGTTTCTCACTTAAGTAAGAAGTACCTGAGCACCAATTCCGTACTCTCTAGAGTCAACAGGCAATCCGAGCTCCACATTTGCTTCCACAGTGTCACGCCCATCGTCCTGCAGGTTATAGGCACGTAGTTTGTGCCCCAAACCTATGCCTCTTCCTTCATGCCCTCGGAGGTACACCAGCACACCCCTACCAGCCGCTTCTATCTGCTGCATCGCAAGTGCAAGCTGGTTGCCACAGTCGCATCTAGCAGATCCAAAAATGTCTCCTGTGAGGCATTCCGAGTGTACCCTCACAAGGACATCTTGACCATCTCCAATTTCACCCTGCTCAGACGATAAACTACAAAGTATAAATCACATGAAGGGAAATATGGCTGTCTGAAGGAAGGACATAAAAAATAAAATCAGAAAAACTAAGGACACTATCTTTAATCAAAATTATGGCATTCCTATATCAATTGCAGACATATACAGCCCCCTTTTCTATCATTTTATAAACTGTAAAAAGAAATTACTGTTCCCATCAGTTCACTAATATCCTAACAATCATTTCTCCAGATGTCAAACATTCCTGTCCAGACAAGATCATTAGCCAAGATAAATTTGGTACTCCAAATAATGATTGTCACATGATTAGACTTTTTTTTTTTTTATCACAAACTTCATTATAAATTTAATGGTGTTCCACCTAAAAGACACTATCAATTTCTTAGGACAGCCAGTTCCAGTAAAAATTCTGTCAAACAAAATCATGCACTGGAAGTACATAAGATGAAGCACAAATTGAAGTTATGTTGAAAAATGCACTGCTTTAAACAAGATTCTCAAAGTTTACAATTAATCCATTCAAAACTCGTGTTCCTTGGTTTCTGAATTCTTTGAACAGTTTTAGCAATTAATTCATAATTTATCTCACCTTGACCATTGCAATGTGCTCATTTCCATCTAATATCGATCTATAGCAATGGGCTATGAATGGCCCCCACATTGTTGGTAATCTTGCAGCAGCAGCATATTCAACTAATTTATCTCTTTTCCGGCGGTACCTGTAAAATTATGCATCTAATGAGCGGTGACATCATTTCTCACGCACACATTATAAGAAGCTTATCAATATACAAGTCAGAACACAAGAGACAAGTACTTTTTGACAATCTAGATGTTCTATCCTTATTTCCTGGTGATAATGCTGAGAATGCACCTCAAACTCTGCCTCAATTAACAGTCAACTGACATTCAGACATGGGTTTTGAAACGAGGTAAATACAAGAAAATGTGCAGTCACAGGCTCATTGACATGACTTTGACAAGAATCCTGGCTGGTTATAACCAAATGCTATAGGTAGACATCAGGCAAAAGAGGAACCCATATACTCATCCAACACCGCCATACACATAAAAATTTGAGAGAAACAACTGTTCAGAACCCAAAACCATTGATCTGCATGGTTTCCAAGATTTCAACTCTTAATTCATCCACTCCCAAAAAGGGGAGATGCCACTTGGACAACTTAAGAAGTGAAAGTTGCAGCTGAAATTTGGATTCGACTCCTAAGACATATTTGCATTTACATGGCCGGGAAGAGAATAATTACCTGATTAGATCAGCAATAGATACAATTTTCAAGTTCTCCCGCTGCGCAAACTCACGAAGCTTAGGTAATCTTGCCATGGAGCCATCATCATCCACTACCTCACAAAGAACTGCCACAGGTTCCATTCCAGCTAACATAGCAAGGTCAACAGAAGCCTCTGTATGCCCAGCTCTTTTCAGGACACCACCCTCCCTGTACTTCAATGGGAAAATGTGTCCTGGCCTGTTGAAATCTCCAGGTTTTGAATCTCTAGATGCAAGAGCCAAAACTGTTGTTGCCCGGTCACGTGCTGATACGCCGGTAGTCGTCCCATGCTTTGCATCCTATAAAAATATCTCTTAATTACCATCCATTACAAGGTAGGAGAAGAGCCAATCAGATGTCCTGACACAAATAACTAAGCTGATTGAAGGCTCTTAGGACATCAAGAATTTAAGAAAACATTATTGTTCCACCAATGTGTGAAAGAAAGTGCAAATTATTCATCACTTTTTTATAATATTCATTGCCAAGAATATTTCCCAAATCAAGACCTCTACCGATTGGGGACAAGTAACAATCTGAAGTGTCTTATTCTCCAGAGATCCATTTCTTAAGTACATAAACCTCTAAGAAACCAAAGCAGAATAACAACAAAGACACGCGATAAGAAACAGAAAGTTCAAATTATCCCTACCTGAAGGAACCAGTACCAGTCAATTATCTTCAAATAAGTTTCGAGAAAATATTCATGGATTAAAAAATATATATAGAGGAATAAAAGCACGTACCACAGTCACAGTGTACGCAGTCCGAAGCTTCTCTTCATTCTGCCTGTCATTCACCATCAAAGGAAGTTGCAAGCGCTCCAAATCTTCCTCCTTCATGCTCACACAAACAATCCCAGTGCCATACTTCACAATAAATGCCATAGCCTCAGGTGTTGCCATTTCTGCTGCCATTATAAGATCACCCTCATTCTCTCTGTCCTCATCGTCTACCACCACCACCATCTGGAATTCAGTTCCAACCATGACATAGATATTTATGGATGAAAAATTAAAATGAACTTGATAATGTAATACAGAAAGCATACCAACCTTTCCTTGGCGGATGTCCTCAATCGCTTCTGGAATAGATGCAAAGCCTGCTGTGGGTCGGTCCAAGTCAAATTCATCATCTTCAGAGGGGAAAGAAGCACTTATAGGCGCAGTATCAGCTGCAAGCGCCCCAAACGCTACTGCATCAGGCTGAAATTGAATGCCAACTGATTCCTCACCAATCAGAGTCTCGCTCACAGCAACATCACCAGGATAAGACAAAGTTTCACCTCCGCCAGGTATCACTGCAGCTTTTGCTGCAACAACACCCCTTCCATTGGCAGATAATTTACTACCCAACAAATCCACAGTTAGATCAGATGAAAAACCAATTTGCAAAGAATGGTTTGCCTGAAGCAGCAAATTGGATGATTTTGAGTTTCTGGAAACTCTGCATAAAATAAGGCCAGTTAGATTTTAACCATGAGGATTAGCTTGGACAAAAGCATCAATCTTGGTACATTTGCAAAAGCTAGTTAAACTCAGCACAGCATCCACTCTCTAGAAGTCAAAACTAACAATTTAGGAACCAAAGATCAATCATTTCAAACAACTAGTTAGGAGCATTCCATACCAGGAGAAGCACCCTATATAGATGCCTACCAGAGATCGTGTTGTTCTCTTCCCAACTTCCTATATGACCGTTGATGTATCAATCAATCGTGGGAATTAACAAGAAAAAAGGCAGGTTGACTTTGCAGAGTGAACACATGCCATCAACTTCACCGATCACTTCAAAAAGCACATCACGATTTCTTTCCTTATGGGCAAGAGCCAACATCTCCAACAACGTTCTTTTCAGACAAAGACCAACCCATCCCTTGTTAAAAAAAAAAACGCCCCTTTTTTCAAGTCAAGCAGACCAAGATGACAAAATTAAGTCAAGCTAAATGGGTTCGATTGTGTATCTACCTTCCAAACTCCCAAGGATGGACCAACCACAAAGCTAGTGACAAAACAGAAAATCACGTCCACCATTTCCCGAGCTGCCTCCGAATTCTAAATGATTGAGGAATTGACAAGAAAAAAAACATCGATGTGCCCAATTAAGCGAGAACGTCACCAACCCATTACCCAAAAACCTTCAAAGCAACGCACCGACACAGGTTCGAAGCAAAGCAAACACCAAAAGCACCAGAGACACTCTGGCCACCATCAGCCACGAAAGCTACAAGAACCGACGGAACACAAAGATCACAGAACTACAAGCAAAGACAGAGAAACATTGGACCAAACAGAGCCGCCCATTATCAACAAGATCACGATGCCCAGGAACCCAGGAGGGACAAGAACGTACTGCGACCGAGCGAGCGCCGTGGGGAGGGAGACAACGTTGACGGAAGCCATTGCCAGAGCACGAATTCCGACCGACCGACCGACCCAATTCGCGACGCGGGTCTTTCTTGAATGGGTCTCTGCGGGGGTAGAGGAGGGGCTGCTGCTGCTTTATATACCGTCAAGATTCGACAGGATATTCAAAATTGGGGGAGGAGGAAGTCGATGCAAATTTGTCAACTGGGGAAGCTCGAAGGAAGAAGAGAGAGAGAGAGAGAGAGAGAGAGAAGGATCGGCTGTAGAGACGTGGAAGGAACCAGAGGAGCAGGCAAGCCCCACGCGCGGGTGGAAATTTCTGTGGGCCGGCTAACGCGAAGGCGCTTTTTTTTCTTTTTCTTGCCATTGCAAAACGGACTTTGATAATAATTTCAGACGGAAAACAGAAGGTTAAGGTTGAGGTCGGATTTATTTAATTTGAACCGGAACCTCCATAAGTTTTATTAATAAAGCAAAAGTTGACCACTTTTCTGATAATATCTATTTTTTTTTTTTAATTATTCGATAGAAAGCTTTTATGGGTATTGAAAATTTAATCAAGAGTGAAACATGGTGATGTTATAAATTTGGTTCGAATTTCAATCGATTTTCGCATTCCTATGGAAGGTGTTGTCCGTGTGGAAGGTAGGAGTCACTTGCAATGGATCAAGCAATGATGATATGTTTTCTTTTAAGACGTTGAAAGAATGTGGTTTCGATTATTCAAGTGGAAAGTTTCTAGTAATTAACGGGGAAAAAATGGATATGAAAAGAGAATAAAATGATGGTTTTATAGGCACACTGAAATTCATTTGGACAAATTTGTCATCAAAATATTAATGATGGAGTTCCATGTAAAATTGCCGGAATTTGTAAATAAAAAAATTAAAAAAAACATTTGAAATAAAATTGCTTTCATATGTACCCTTAAGTGTATTAAAATGAGAAATGGATGAGAAAATATTCAATCACAAAATGAAAATATTGATACTGAAATGTAACCGAAGTTTGAGATTAAGTTTGGTTGACCAAATTAAGTTGTCTATATCTAAGAGATTTCTAGTCTTTCTAGTGACATGATCGGTCTTCTCCAATTCGAGAGAGAGAAAAGTAGGATTAAAGGTGTACCTCACATTAGAATAGTCTTAAGTCATTGCGAATAATGAATGGTCAATTCAAAGCAAAGAAAAGTAGATAGCGACCTTGCAAAAACCAATGCCTTTGGCGTGCTAAAAGCGTAATTTGATTGTCATGCCTACGATTGCACTTTAGTTAGCGCATCTAAATTTGGTATCGACCCATCGAGTCTCATTTTATTCCTTATGTTATTATTGATTACTAAACATAAGATGAAATCAATTAATCTATAATAAGAGAAGAAAAATGAATCGGATGACAAAATTAAGGGTAGAGATTTTTCATTTGCAAAATCATTTTTAGTGAAGAAAATGACGTAATGTTTGAAATCACTACAAGCATATACATTTAGGAAAAGGGTGTGTAATTATTGTAATTAAAAAGGCAGTTACAGTAAACATACGGTGACCACCGAGGTCACTAAAGGAGATACCTTTTATTATCTATATACAATCAAAATTCATTTTCTAAACTCGATACTTAATAGCAAACGGGTCACATCTTGTCACCGTGTGTTGACCGATGGCTTAAGAAGGGTGACGAAGGCAATGTCCTCACGCGTGAAGAAATATTTAAATCAGTGGTAATCGAATGAGAAAGCATTATAAAATACGTAAAATGATTTTGTGATTTTACGGCAGCCCATCATAAATAAATATGGAAAATAATTCAAGAAAAGAAAGCCACGGTGTATTGTCGGACGCTTTGGAAATTGCAAATGGATAAAGGAGATGGAGGGACAGCATTGATTGGCCACCTCAGCACCGACCAACTCCACTGAAAAGGATGTAACTAAGAGTAAAAGCCCAAGTTTGTCCTTGGAGCACCCTTTCGCCAACTCTGTAGAACCTCAAAAGCCTCAAAAAGCGTTTTTCATGGTAGTCAAACCAAAATCAGTCAAAACGGCCGTGTCCTACAGTAGATTTTAATGATTTTCGCCATGCTATGTTATGTCATATGTTCAATAGCATCGTAGACAAAGCTTCCATCTCTTTACCAACCATTGGATATGTGGTGAAATGGTCAAGGCGAGAATTGTATTAGGACGAGTTAGGGCCCGTTTGATTCGACTTTGTCAAATACAAATACTTTTAGGGTAAAGGGTTTTTGGGAATGCTTAAACGTTTGGCAAATTATAATTTAAAGGGTATTTAAAAGTGGCTTTGGTGTAAATATCGTTTGATAAATCCAACATTTGCAAAAGGCTTTTATTATTTTTAAATAAAAATAAAAATAAAATCGATGAAATTCTCACATTCGATCAACAGTTGCCGATCTAGGCATCGGCAAGGCTGGCTGAGGTTGCATGAACCAAGATTTGGCCGCTGCCGGCCAAATCTAGGCTTGCGCCACCCAAGCAAGCGTCGCTTGGGTCGCGATACCACTGGCAACACTTGACTAGGTCATGTGGACCCAGATCTGTCAGCCAACGAGGCCTAGGCAGCGCCGCTTGAGGTTGTGCGACCTCAGGTAGCCTCGCCGGCAGATAGATCTAAGTTCCCTATACCTCGAGCAGCCTCGTCGACGATTAGAGAGCATTTGGCCAAGGAGAGTTGCAAATGCTAAACCAAATACCTAAAAATTTTCCCAAGAGGCTTTGGGGGCTCAAAGCCCCTTAGGAAAGCTGAACCAAACGGGGCCTTAGTCTATAAATTCTTGAAAACTATAAATTCGAGAGGCTACATCAAGTAAACTAAAAGGGAAAGGAGGAGGAGAGAGGCGTGATAAGGAAAAATAGAGAGAAAAATGAGGATTCAAAAAAATATTAAAACAACTCCGCCTAACATCTCAAAACAATGATCATAAAAGACCATGCATCTTAGATAAGGTTGCATCTCTTTATCGATCACTAGGTATGTGGCCGAAGCGGTCAAGGTAGGATTTGTATTGGGATGAAATCTATTAGTCCATATATTTTTGAAAACTACGAATCTGAGACATTATACCGAATCAATCAAAAAAAGGGAGGAAAAACTCACGTTTCTCAATAATTTAACTTTCTTTATGGACCAAATGGGAGCTACCAATAACTAAAAATAGAGAGAAAAATGAAGATCTCAAAAAACTAAAATGACTTTGCTTGACATTTGGAAATGATGGAGATAAAAGACTATGCAATATATGTAAAATTTAAGTAAAATTTAAGTGTGAAGTGTGAGAGTGGTTACTGGGTCTATTGGTGGGAGTCCATATCAGCAAATGCAGCCAACAAAATTGACTTGGTCTGGTCTATAGTTAGGTTCTTTCACTTGCAAAAGGACGGTTTAGGGTTTGGTAAGGCAAAAAGTCCTTCCACTAGGGCCTTGAATACAAGAAAATAGGGGTCTTGTTTTGGCAATTAGATGATTTCAAGGGCACATTTGCAAATATGGTAATCTCCTTTCGATTCTATGCGTTCCTTTTTCAACATTGCCATATACATGATAAGAATCCATAGAAAAGGGATGATCCTACGATGCAGATCCGATGCCCTTCAGGACAAAGTTAGAAATTAAACTTGTCAATTGCTAATTTGGAGTCCATAGCCTTCTATAATTTGAAAGGGGAAGGATAAGCTTTTGGTCACATAAAAGGCAATTGACAAATATGGGGCAACAATATCTAGGATGCTAATTAATCACTTGCCATAATTAACTATGGCAAGTTTAGGTTACACGAGAAGGGTTATTCTACTGTGGGGGAAAAAAAAGCCTATCATGGTTTCATTCTTCTTTTGAGGTTACTTTAAAGGAGATGTTTGGATTTTTTTTTCCAAATTTAGTAGACGTAATTACCAAGTAAAGTAATCCAATTAAGAGAAAAAAATATAAAAAATATCATCCACTTGAATTTCACATATCACGTGCAACTACTTTGAGTTAGGACCTACGCATATATAAAGTCTACGATTGATTCATGAAAAAATATTACCCACTTGAATCTTCCAAATTATGTGCAATTGCTTTGAGTTAGAACCATCTACACTAGTGTAAGGTTTGCGATAAAAAAGATAAGTGTAATAAATTTTTTAGAACTTATAATGAAAAATGTAATTGAATCTTAAAAATTTCAAAAAATAGAATTAAGTCCCAAATTTTGTCAAATTTGTGCAATCATGTTCCATTGTTAACTCCATCTAATTTAACTAATAAAGAATGTTGACATCGATTTTGTTTTATTAATTTCTTTCTCCTATGTGGCCGTTAACATTGACTAAATTATGTAATGGTGCCCAAAGCAACACCGTTTTTCCCCAGATCACAACCTTGTTTGAATTATCCTTCTTTTTGGCCTTCTTCTCCTTGGTGTTAGCATTGGCAAGAGCTTGGATGAGACGCATGGAGGGTGAGCTACAGCTTGAGCTCAGTATTCCTTACTGTAGAGTGTAGACTATCCAAGGGATGTAGAGCTGCTGGCCCGGGTCGATAACGAAGTTGTAGTCCAGGATAGAGTTGGGCTTGGGCTTGGGCTTGGGCTTGGGCTTGGGTGTAGCAAAGGAAATTTGGAGCCCACGGCCATAGCAGCCGGAGCTTCTTCAAGCTTGCGGCCATGGCAGCTCTAACTCGTGGAGTGAAAGAGATTTGGAGGTTATAGCCATGGCCCCTAAAGCTTCGTTGAGCCCGATGACCATGGCAGCTCGAGCTTTGTCGAGCTCAGTTATGGCAGCTGGAGCTCATGGCCAAGGTTGCTCAAGCTCGCTTGGCCATTTGACCATGGCAGTTGAAGCTTCTCCAAGCTTGTTGCCATGACCACTCAAGTTTCATCGAGCTCAATAAATTTTAAAATCAAATGCATTGATTTCTTCAATTCTCTTTCTTGCACTGTTGGAGCCTGAAAGTACTCATCAATTCTACTGAAAATCACAATTGAATCGGCTGATATCTCTCTATAGACGAAGTTGAAGTCAAACTCAGTAATTGCAAGAGCTCCAAACACAGCGCCTTCCTCGGTCAAAGCCGCTTTTATATCCACCTCATAAGCGACATGCCAAATCACCCCCGTCACATGCAAGTGAGCTTCTAGAGAACGTAATCCGCAGACCGATGACCAACAGGGTCTTGCCTTATTTACAATATTTGCAAATTTCCAATAGAATTTGATGGAACTTTAGCACATTATTTTGCTAGAGTATACCTTCATTGACATTCCGTTCTCTTCTGTTGGCGATGAGGACCTAAATACACAAGAATAGTAAAAGCCCACCTGAGCCCAATCCTTGGTCTCTTGGGCCTGCAACAAACCTGGGTTTTGATCAGTCGTCCAAGCCCGATCTGATTAGAAAAGCCCGGTTCGTTGGACCTTGTCCGTACAATAATTTCTCCGATTGAGTAAAGAAGCACACACATCTCGTTATCGATCAATGAATGCTTCGTGCACGGAATGAAGTCAGCGAATGTGACAGCATTTCGAGAGGTTTTCGGAAGGAATTTCTCTCGAATTGCCATCATCTGGAGAAGGAATGAGTAGGAAATCAATCGTGGGACGGCTGATAACTTGGATATCGTGAGGATAGAGGATGGTTGTGTCAAGTTACCGATCACAACTTAGACCGAAGATTGCAGTCATGCGGCCTGGGACTGATGGACCATACAATAATTTCTCTAATTGAGTAAAGAAGCACACACATCCCATTATCGATCAATGAATGCTTCGTGCACGGAATAAAGTCATCGAATGTGACAGCATTTCGAGAGGTTTTCGGAAGGAATTTCTCTCAAATTGCCGTCATCTGGAGAAGGAAGGAGTAGGAAATCAATCGTTGCACGGCTGATGACTCGGATATTGTGAGGATAGTGGATGGTTGTGTCGAGTTACCATCAAACTTAGGTCAAGATGATAACATAAATTTCAGACAAGTTCAAGATGATAACATAATCGGGACATTAATCACAAGAAAAATAGAGAATAGAAAAACAAGAAAGAGAATTTGAGACGTAAGATTTTATCTTGATTCACCCTTAAACTAATATTATATCTAGTAGAGGATTTCATTATAATTAACACTTTGTATTTATCTATTACATCTCTCAATTACAAGAGAAAATGATATATATCCAATAATTACTCAAGGGTCCAAACCCAAATACTAATAAAATGTGAACTTAAACTATTGAAGTCATTTGGCAGCTCGGGAATACTATCCCCACTACCCCAACAAGGCAGCTCCCGATCCCTCGCTTGCTTGTAGGGGAGCGGGGCCCTTTTGCCATTCGGTTAATGAAAAATGTGAATCACACTCCAACTAAAATAACTTATTCCCACTTATAATTCATGATGGAAGCACATACATAATTCACAGTTCATGATATTACAAGTTCACCATGTGCTTCCCCCGGTCTCAGATGAACTCCACGAGCACGTCCGGGACCAACTCCGCAGATTCACGAGTACGGTCGGTACGCGATCCCGTATCCCGTTTTGCACCCATCCGCAAAGTTCGGTCGCGGAAATAGACTATATTCACGCCCCGCTCAACTTGAGAGCCTTGTGTTTTTTGCATAGAAAAAGGTGGGAAATGGAAGTGGTACGAATGTCGACGCGAGTATCTATTTTAGTATGTGCACTCCCAACGACCAAGACGGCAAGCATGAGGAATGTCTATCGGGAATGCCAGGAACGACTTTAAGACGAAGTGGTATTTTATAATTTCCTCAAATCACATCATTGATTCGGACTCGAACTCGAACTCGAACAACAATTATTTTATCCAATTAGTTGTTTGATAGTGTGGGGTCAATCCATCATGTCACTCGAAAAATATTATTCGAAGTCCAACAATTTGACCATTACAATTTGAGGTGATTGGTTCTCGATTTTCAATATAGGTTAGTCCCATCCAAGAATTGGGAATTGAACTAGTAGGACTAATAGATTGGTCATGAGACCAAACCAAACCAATCGGTTTGGTTTGGAATGGTCCAATGGAACTAGTGAAAGATGATGGTTATGTGTCGGTGTCTACTCCTCTAAAATTAAGCATTTGCTCTTTATTCACAAAAAAAATCAAAATGCTTCAAAAATTGCGTGAACATCACACTTTACAAATAATACAATTGATCTTAGCCAAAAGGCCAAGAAATGCACGCTTTAGTAGGTGCATGACTTGACTTTCCGTGTCATATAGGATAATAGATGTCCACGTTAGTGATTTTCGGTCAATATTATCCAAATGACTCGGTTAGTAAAATATAAAAACATTAATAATTGAATTGACATAATTAAACGGTTTATCCATAAGTAAAATAGGTTTAAAATTTTGTCGTGGTTTATGGGGTCAATTGCAAAGTGCGCATGCGCAGACAGCTAACCCAAACCGAAGACCAACTACAAAACAAGCAAACATAGCAGTCTCATCGACTCCTACCTATTCCAAAGAAAATAAAGAATGACGCAAAAGAAGAAAAACGTGCACAACATGCACATCTATATGCACTTTAGGCTTTTCTTTTTCCCCTCGAAAAAGTGTACTTCTCATTCTCACCAATCCGGAAACGATTGCGGGTACAAGTCCTGTAGGCCCTTCTCGATTAGAAAAGCTAGTTTAACCATGTCGAATGTTTCAGCGATTTACAAATTACAATCCGCTCCTCTTCTTTCTGGGGTGTATAAATCCTCCATCGATTAAGGGCAAGTAATTTTAAATTTCATATAAATTCCAACTGAAATTCTAAATTTATCTATCAAAATAGGTTCATAATTTTTTGAAATTTGAAATCTATCTTACATATTCTTGAATTTAGAACCTATCATATTACATGAATTTAAATTCTATCTAAAATCTATTTATATTATTAATTGAATAATTGTAATGAATCATTAACCACTTGTTACTATAATCCATTGATAACAATTTATATTTAGACACATAAATAATATGAAATATTAACAAAATAAAAGTTTCAGTTATAAGATAGAAGTTTAGATTAACGAATCTATATTATATAATTATCATTGAACACTATGAAATATTATAGGAACGCACAAATATATAGATCATGAAAAATATAAAAACTTATTCCAAGTTCTAGGTTCTAAGTTTTATTTAATTAGAAATTTACTAGTCAAAATAAATTTCCTAATTTTTGAAACTTGCAATTTACCTACATACTTTAAGATCTAGAATCAAATAGATTTCCTAATCCAGCTATTTGGTTTCAGAGGTTCTACTTTAGAACCATACTCACTTTTATCAACCCGCTTTCAACAATCGGGTCTTTCCTCGCGATAAATTCACTCCGGCATGTGCTCTTCACTTTTGCAAATAAATACTCATAATTAAAAAAAACTCAACAATCATTATTTTATAGCCAAGGGGGGAAATAATTATTCACGATGCGAAAACACACCAACCAGTATAAAAACCCAGCTCTCTCGTCACACAAAAAATAAAATATTCAACTTTATTCCCCAGCCTCAAACAAAAAACACAAAAAAAAAACATAATATATAATTTTACTTATTACAATAATTAAAAAAAAAAAAAAAAAGGCACATGCACATCCGTTGTCCCTTCTCCACGTCACACGCCCACGCCTCTCCTTCTCTCTCTCTCGCTTTCTCTTTCTCTCTCTAACATTGGAAAATCCGTTGGCCCTCCTTCCCCGCACGAACATCGGATACAAATCACAGACAGCAACGCCCACTTCTCTTCACAGATTCCATCTCTCTCTCTCTACAATGGAGAGCCTCTTCGCCCTCCACTCTCTCTCCTCCACCGCCGCCACCGCCGCCGCCGCCGCCCGCTCCTCCTCCGCCTCCCTCTTCCACCGGCCGCGGCCGTTCCCGAGATCGCCGCCCCCATTCCCCCCCCTCCCCGCCCTCCGATCAAAGCCTCAAAGATCACTCCTCTCTCTCCACCCCCACTTCGCCTTCCCTCCCAGACCCAAGACCCACTCCCCAATCCGCGCCTCCTCCTCCGATGCCTCCCCTCCGCCGCCGCCGCCGGTGACTCCTCCCCCGCTTTTCCAGGGCGCCAAGCCCCTGCCCCTCGTTATCTCCGTCGCCGTCGGCCTCGCCGTCCGCTTCCTCGTCCCGAGGCCCGTCGAGGTGTCCCCGCAGGCCTGGCAGCTCCTCGCCATCTTCGTCTCCACCATCGCCGGCCTCGTCCTCAGCCCGCTCCCCGTCGGCGCCTGGGCCTTCCTCGGCCTCACCGCCTCCATCGTCACCCGCACGCTGTCGTTCGCCGCGGCCTTCTCCGCTTTCACCAACGAGGTGATCTGGCTGATCGTGATCTCCTTCTTCTTCGCCCGCGGGTTCGTGAAGACCGGCCTCGGGGACCGGATCGCGACCTACTTCGTGAAGTGGCTGGGCCGGAGCACGCTGGGGCTGTCGTACGGGCTGACGCTCAGCGAGGCCCTCATCGCCCCGCCATGCCCAGCACTACCGCGAGGGCCGGCGGGGTGTTCTTGCCGATCATCAAGTCGCTGTCGCTCTCTGCGGGGAGCCGGCCCGGCGATCCCTCCGCCAGGAAGCTCGGCTCTTATCTCGTCCAGTCTCAATTTCAGGTAAACTACTTGAATTGATGGCACACTACTAAGTAGACTGGATTCTTGTCCAATGAATTTCTTGTGTTTTTAGTATGGTGCTTGCTGTCTCGACGAAGGGTTTCTTGATGTCAGGGCGAACCATTTTCGATCCTCATGTATGCCATTTGATTAGTAGAACTGCATCTTGTCGTGAAGGTTACTGATGGAACTAACTTATGTGGAATGTGAATTTAAGATTATTGATAGTATTGTAGTATAGCAACCTGAAATCCATGTAATGTTTTCACTCTACCGAAAATTTCAAAACTTGCGACTGATTTTCTGTAGTCGCTAGTGTTTAACCCTTTAATCATCACAAATCTTGATGTGTTGCGCCCCTGTTGTTTATATCTGCGTGTAACCAAAAAGAAATGGGACCAAAGTTTGATGCGGCTTATGGAAATGGGATTAGTCTCTACAATTTTTTTTTTTTTTTTTTGGTAAGGTAGATTAGTCTCTACAATTAGTTGCAAGGAAAGTTTCTTTTTCGATTTGAATTGCCTGTAGGATGTATTGACATAGATCACTAGTAATCCTTTCATAAATCGAGTGATAATCAATCTTTATCTTTAAATGGCAAAAGAAAATTTCTTTTACTTACACTTACTATCAAAAATGTTTCTGTACTTGTATGTCCTTGTGTATGTATTCTAGCACTTTTTCGCCTCATGCTTGTATATCCTTAAAAGTTCAGTAATGAGGAATGAAAAGCTCATGTACTGTTATCTATTGTCGTTATTTCATTTTATATATATATTGCTTCAATGGGTTCCAGAATACTGGAAAGTTTCAGTATAGCCAAGCAAAACCTTTGTATGTCTTCATACTTAGCATAACTAGAGTACCGTAATCGATGTTTAATCCATCATAATTAAGTTATGGAACAGTGTAGTGGCTGATTTGCATGATTTTAGAAAAGTCAATAACAAATTTCATAGATTCTGGTACATTAAATTGTTTGTAGAGAATTCCAATAGGTCCGGATTGTTTAGGCACTTAGTTGAATTGAATCAGTTGAATTAATTTCATTAGAAATTCTACATTTTTAATGCTTTCTGATGATCTTTGGTTTGGTTATTTGGCTGTAGGTGGTTGTTATTTGTGGAAAATAGAGGAAATGTGTTAGAGTTTTACTTGCTTATTGAATGACCTTCTCTTAGTTAATCGTTGGACACAGGAGCAGCATAATAAATGTGGCCTTATGATTTCTTTCAATTTTGGTTTCATATGAATCCTATATGACTTATGGATGTTTTCTGTGTGATGCCTGACAGTCTGCTGGTAACTCTAGTGCTCTTTTCCTAACTGCTGCAGCTCAAAACCTCCTTTGCCTCAAATTGGCGGAAGCACTAGGAGTTATCATAAGTAATCCTTGGGTTTCTTGGTTCAAGGCTGCTAGTTTACCAGCCATTGTCTCTCTTCTAGCTACCCCACTGATATTGTACAAGCTATATCCTCCTGAAATCAAAGACACCCCAGATGCCCCTGCTATGGCTGCCAAAAAGCTGGAGAATATGGGTCCTGTCACGAGGAATGAGTGGACCATGGTTGGCACAATGTTACTTGCAGTGTCACTTTGGGTGACTGGGTGAGTAACTTTCACTTCCTTCTCATCAAGTAAAATGAGATGTTCAAAATCGCTGAGGCAATTGCATGAATGGATTATCTTCAAACTTCAAAGACTCTCAATGGGTGTAAGAAAGATGTTTAAATGTTACCATATTCCCTAATGCTACAACTCTTGTATATGCATTTATAAGGTTCCAATTGCATGACATGTTCTCCTTTGTTTTCATTCAATCATCATTATTATATTTGAATATTTTTTTTGATGGCGTCGTGACATGCAACAAGATTATCAACTCATGCCAGTGTTAGGGGAATTACATGATTTAGGACTCTCAAATTTGCTTTCCGAGAAAATGTGAGATCTTTTTGTTGAAAAAATCACTCTGAAGTAACATATTCAAGGATGGTTATCTGCCTTAGAGAGTGGATAGGATATGTTTGCTGAGTCTCAGAACTTACATAATTCACCATGAGGTGATGTGGGAAGACAGATTTGGCTGGCTGAGTGCTGATGCAGTTAATGCACAGTGGAATTAATGGCGCATTAGTGCTTCTCTTGTTGTCTAGCGTTCTTCTTAGTTGTCTGCCTTGTTTTATTAATGAATAATGCACCGAAACGACATAGTGGCATTCTGATAGTAGCAAGTGTAATGTGCTTTTCCAAACTCAGCATAAAGAGACCTGACAGAGGAGATATTTTGAAAGAGATATGCCTGATTCTTGTTTGCCTATGCCAAAAGTTGCGATTTCTTGGATTAATGCTTTGTTGCATTTGTATGTATGCATATTGTTGTGTATGCATTTTGAACAGTGTTTGTGCTTTGCAGAGACGCAATTGGGATACCTAGTGTTGTAGCTGCTATGATTGGCTTATCAATACTCTTGTTATTGGGAGTCCTTGACTGGGACGACTGCTTGAGTGAAAAGTCAGCATGGGACACATTAACTTGGTTCGCCGTTTTAGTTGGTATGGCGGGGCAATTGACGAATCTCGGCATTGTGGCGTGGATGTCTGGTTGCGTGGCTAAGTCCCTGCAATCCTTCTCCTTGAGCTGGCCCGCCGCATTCGTTGTTCTGCAGGCTTCTTATTTCTTGATCCACTACCTCTTTGCTAGCCAAACGGGTCATGTGGGCGCTTTATACTCTGCATTTCTTGCCATGCACTTAGCAGCTGGAGTGCCTGGCATGTTGGCAGCACTAGCATTAGCTTATAATACCAACCTATTTGGCGCTTTGACACATTATAGCAGCGGTCAAGCTGCTGTCTACTATGGAGGTATGTGTGACTCTGTCCCCTGCAATATACATGGACTTATGCTTGGTTTGATTGCTTCCCATAATAAAGTAATGTTGTTTTCACTTCTTTTGATCAATCCTATTGAGTTCTCTCTGACATTTTCCGTTTGCGTTGTTGCAGCTGGTTATATAGATCTTCCCGATGTGTTCAAAATGGGATTTGTGATGGCCCTTATCAACGCCCTCATCTGGGGAGTAGTCGGAACCTTTTGGTGGAAATTCTTGGGTCTCTACTGACAAATTATATGAGACACCGGCACTTGATTTTTATTTATAATCCCATCATGTCCTTACCATCGAGCTTACTTCCCGTCCTCAGGAAGTTCCAATTTTTGGGAGCTTTAGATGGGATTGTCTGAATAATTTACAGCTATTTTTTTGGTGCAAGCCTCAAATTAAGAAATTGAGTTATATGTCTATTGATTATTGATACAGCGACAAACTTATATTTTCCTTGATGGTATGACCTGTTCAAATGTTTGTCGGAAAAGTAAGATTGGAGTTGCCCCTAAAGAACTTTGTTGAAATTGACTGCTTTTTGGCTAAGGTTTAAATGAGTTTTGATTCTTGTCCGTGTCATTGGATATTGGGTTTAAGCGGGTGGCCAAGAAAAGAGCCGAACTTCAATGAGTTTCTGAAGGTCCATTGAGCAACTTTGGGAAAGATAGAAAGGGCACTGGACAGATGTAAAGGAAGTAAAGCGTACATTGCAAGGAAAAGAAAGATAAAGCATAAAGCGTTTCATCTACTTTTGAGGGGAGGCCTGGTTACATCCTAATCCATAGAGAAATCCTAAATGAAATTGGTTACATTCATATGAAGAGCATTCGAGTTGAAAATCAAGCGTGTTACAGACACCCTATCCTGCATGTTGTGGGTAATTCTTTCACTGCATCTGCCCCAGCCATGTCGCGGTATCAGCAATTCGTAGCCAACCAGAAATTGAATCTGTCGATGGACAGCAGGGTGGCTGAGCATTTGGACAGCACTTCATCGGCACGGGTACTACTTCAATCACTGTCTAATCGATGGCTACAACTACCTTGACAACAATGGCGACTAGAACTACTTTGTCAATGTCTGTAACCACTTTGTCGATGCCAAACTTCAAGTGTCATTCTCATTCACTCACTTCATCGATTCAACTTCAGATCGGGATGTATTAGCTCTCAACACAAGTACTTCAAAGGAATCATCCTGATCAAGCTCAATTCCAAGTTTCCGCAGTTCATGCATGGTGCTTCCGTTTGCATCCGTGTCATGGGGTTCGAACACGATGCTTGATGAATCGAGTGCACTAACTTGACTTCTGGCGCTAGACCTACTATATGACCTTTTCAGAACAGAATCATCCTTTCGCCTTCTCGCCCATGCAAAGCCATTTGACGCACTGATCTGTGTTGGACCTGATAAAATACTCGGTCCTTGAGATGTGTCCGCCGCTTCAGAAATTGCCGAGGCGTCGCAAGATGAATTCAGAGGCTCTATACATGGAACATCAATTTCTCCCCTCTGGCTACTTCTCACAAGATTTCTCCGAACAAACTGAGCCTGGCCTTGCAACTCCTGGGCAATCAACATTGAAATTGTTGGATTACAAGAGCGTTCAACTATAAAACCGAGACATCCTAATGTCAAAGAAGCAAGGTGCTTGTGAGCATCTCTATCAAGGAAGAGGTTTGAATCCAAGCTCTCAGCTATAGCTTCTCTTCTTACAGAAACGAAGACACTCTTAAGTTTGGGATTGAACACGGATCTAAATGAGCTAGTCAGACAGCATAGGCTCAGGTTTTGGTTCCCACTGGGTAGAACCAGGTAAAGCAGTCTAAGTTTGAAAACAACATATCCATCGCATGCAAGCAGGAAGTAAAAATGGTGAATTGAGAGGACCAACCTCTTTTGGAGCTATCTTACTGGAAAACCCCTGCTCTTGTGAAGCTCTATGGATTCTTGTTGGCCTTTTCCCCACTTCGGGTTCTTGTACTCTAGAACGAGCCTTTTTCCTGGAAGCCAAATTGTCAGTACATGCATGAATCTGCCGGAAACAGATTGCAAGTAGTCCATCTTGTTCTCAGCATGCTTCGCACATACTTTAATCCCTATTACAGTGCATTTAAGTTTGCAAGCATGGAGAACTCAAACAGTAACTTCTAACAGCAAGAATAAGGAAATTCATACAGCGACTTCAAATGGAAAGCTAGAAATAAGGTTTACATTTACATGGACTTCAACAGCAGGTCTGCTTTTCTATGTTGACTTGCTAGTGTTCTTTCTAGGCTCAGAGGGAGTAGTTGAAAGACGATGTTCAGCCTTATAAGTAAATAAGGATTTAAAGCTTCTCTAAACAAGCTGATAAATGATGGAATTTCCATCTTGATAATCTCATGTTTCTTTGAGCGTGGAAAGAAACTCACCTCCGTGCCTCTTCTCGATGTTTAGCATCAATTTCTTTGTTAGGAGGATACTTGGGCAAGCTTGATGGATCACATGCATATGGTACTGTTCTGAAATACTGGACCAGAAAACAAAATAGAAATTAGGAAGTCAACTGAATTGTATCTCTGTTGCGATGCATCGTCTCATATAAATCAAAACTCAGGAGACTGAAAATGTGGTGAGGCATATCTGTGTGAAAAGCATTTTGCTTGCTGAGCCAGAAAGAAGGGAAGAAAAAGGAAATTCATTTTAACTCATATTAAAATCATCTCGATTTGTAGAATCAAATACTTCAAGCTGACTTAATTCCAATAATGTTACCTCAGATAGGAGCGCACTTGAAGCAGTTCCACGCTTGTGCGGTTCTATGGAAAGAAAAGTCTCCATCAGGTTCATTGCACTGGTCGCAATACCTTTGCATCTCTCTCGCAGAGTGCATTCATAAGCATGGCGGGGTCTAAACATGGTGGCCTGGGGTACCTTACACATTTTCCAGTAGCCATCGGGTGGGGAACCACAGAGTTTAAAAATCTTGTGCAATTGCTCAACCTGCAATGTCGATCAATGTGAGAGTGAAATAGTGCAGAAGCAGAGAAACATAACACAGTCAGATTCTAGGACAAGACGTTCAGCTTTTGCAGCTCCTCTCTTTTTCAAATTTGGACAACATAAGATTACGACTTTCCTCTTTAGTATTCAAGTATGTCGAGGAATCATATCAACAATAGCTTCATGAGTCCTGGGACTAGACTTGCTTTCTCATGTCATTTCTCTCCTCTTGATTAACTAATACCGAGAATCTAAGTTGGGCTTCCTTGTTATTATAAAGGGAAAAGAGAATCATCAAGATCCTATACCGGTGTCAAACTTTAAGCAAATGGGAGGCTGATTACCTCTGTTCTCCCTCTGAGAATAGGCTTTCGAAACAGAAGTTCTGCAAAAACACAGCCAACGCTCCACAGATCCACGGTCACGCCGTAGCATGTGGAACCCATGAGAAGCTCAGGAGGACGGTACCATAAGGTAACGACATGACTGGTGAGTTGTTGTCTGTCCTTTGGATTAAGAATGTTAGCCAGTCCGAAATCTCCTATTCTAAGAATCCCCTCATTATTCACCAGAATGTTCGAAGCCTTTACATCTCGATGAATCACTCCGTGCTGGTGGCAGTGCTCTATTCCTGACAGAAGCTGCTTCATATAGCATTTGACCTGCAGGAGAAGAGCTCAAGTTCCGAATTAACAGACACGAGAGAGGTTACTGCAAGGATAAAGCAACACAGTACATGTATCCATCTCAGAAAAGGCCGGTTCCTTTCCTTTCCTTTTCCATGGCTGTTTAATGCGTCCCCTCAAAAAGAAGTCGATGAGAAGAAAGCCTTCATACCTGGGCATCGCTGAACTTGACCTGAGGAGAAGATATTAGCCCGTAAAGGTCATGCTCCATGTACTCGAACACAAGATAAATGCTGTTCGACATTCGAGAAGTGATTATGCCTTCCAGTTTCATGATATTCGGATGATCGAGCCTGCGGAGGATCGATATCTCTCGTGCCATAAATTGAATGCTCTCGGGTTGAAAGTTGTCGAACCGGACTTTCTTAAGAGCAACCATCCTTCCATTTGCCAACTCCCTTGCTCGGAAAACACTGCTATATGTGCCTTGTCCTATCTAATGCAAATTAGAAATATTAACGAGGTAGCTTTTCTGCAGGTGCTCAGTTATAAGGCTTTCCATGCGCAACACATCCATGCAGATTCTTATCAGCAGGAAATGCTTCGAACATATATACATATAAGAAACATGGCCTAATCAAATCAACAAAACTCAGATTTTAAACTCGATTGGTTTGAAACCATACCTTCTCCAATTTCTCGAAAGAATCTGCTTTAAGAGGAACCAATCCCTGAATTGCATCACCAGCAACGGTGGTGAGCCAAGAAGGCCATCCCGCAGCCGCTTGTTCAGCTTCCACATACCGATGCGAAAATCCCAACTCCAACCTCAATCTCTTGCTCAACGAACCCTTCTCATCCAACTTCCTCAATTCCCCGCTACGACCCTCGTGTTCCTTCACACTGCTCTTCTCGAATTCAAACAGACCGGATGGGATCTTTGACGACCTGGTACCGGTACCGGTACTGGTACCGGTACCCACTCCAGTCAAGATCCCTGAACCAGGCGACGCTGGTCCCCGGTCTGCCTGCTTTGCGCATATGCAGCCCATCAGCCGCGATGCACCGACCGCATTGGATCGAATTACATGAAACGGTGATTGACCCGCATCAGGAAACGACCATGTACGGGGGGGAGGATACACCCCACCTTCTTGCAGGAAGGAACGTGCATTACATCTGTGAATAAGTGAGGAAACCCTCCCCCCCCGGGACAAAAGTCTTTCTTTCTTTCTCTCTCTTCTCTCCTTTTTCTTTTCTCCTCGTCGAGTCTCTGTCTTTGCCTATCTGCTGGGGCTGCGAGATATGCGGGATTGTGGAATTTGTAAACGAAATGGACCGTGGAGAGAGGGAGAAACAGACGGAGAGAGAGAGAGAGAGATGGGGCCTATCCGAAGAAGTGGGCGCTTTCATCGTTCCTTGCGAATGCAACAAGGGAGGGCAAGGTGAAGCGTAGCCGTTCGGAGGATCCTGTTGTTGTCATGTCCAAAAGTCGGTTGCCTTCATTTGAAGACAGAGAGAGAGAGAGAGAAAGAGAGAGTGGAGTTTGTACGGTTGGTTGTCCCAGGCCAACTGCCCAACCAACTTCACCATGAACTGAGGAGTTCAACGTTTTTTGGAAAATTGCTCTGGGTATACCTAACTGATTTTGCACTAATTTTACTGTAGGATGTGCAAAATTGTGCGACTCTTGTCTGTATTCGGTAGTTTCAGACAGGTGATCTTTAATCTGTACTCAAACATTAACTAATTTCTTTGAAAATATGGTGCGTTTGTTGCCCGGTTCACTTAGTCGACTCGACCGCCTTTTTATTTGTATAGTCTCAATCAAGCTTGATATGATTAGAGTAGGAAGAAGGGATACTCTTTTTGTACGGAAAAGGCAAGTCAAGTTCGGGAGGCAAGTTTGCTCCACAAGCTGCTCTTATTTGGATCACAAGAGAACAATTGTGTTTATGTCACGGAAAAAAAGTCTCAGGGTATAGCTGCAATTCAATCTAGAGGTCTGTTTATTTGAAGAAAAATTATTTTCAGGAAATTGTTTTCCAACTTTTCAATGTTTGGAGGAAGGAAAACTAGTTGATCTACAGAAAATGCTTTTCATGAATTGAAAATAAGCTTCGATGGAGAGTAATTAAATTTACCTTCTTGCAATAGAGAAAATCACTTTCTCTAAATCACCAAACAAATAAAAACTAATCAATTTTCTCATAGAACTTGTTTTCTTTTGTTATGAAATTTTCAATGAAATATTAAAGTAGACATGATTTACTTATTCTGCTCATTATTCTTGCTTTGGTGCTTTAACTTTACATCCTTTCCTACAGTTTCCTTATTTGAGGTGATTCAATTCCTATGTTATGATAGTTTTACTTTTGATCTTTTTGAATATCTGTCGGAAAATACCCTCTTTATTGACTGCTCGAAGATCTCATGTTCTTTTAACATGTGAACTGAATGCTCACCCAGTTTCAAGGCAACAGGCAACAAAGAATATGCTATTCGCGTTTTCATTGTATTCCCTCGATTCTCCGGTGTACTCGGGATGAGAATCAGGGAATGGTGTTCCGTTCGAAGCCACCTGCATCGATCAACATGGTAAACTCTTCGAAAGAGAGAGCCAAAAAGCACCAGTACAGTGGAACTATATCGAGCAGCGAAATTCTTGACTATGACTGCAATTTAAGATAGTTGAAAAGCCATCATAAGTTGAATCTGCCGAAGTAGCCATGTATCGCAAACTGATCAGCTGCATCATCTCGTTATCCCCAAGGAGTTTTCTCATCGAGAGCAAAGATCGAAATGGACCACCACAGATAAATCATCAAGTTCGCAGGAAGAAGCAAAGGAGGAAAATTGTTTGTTTTCCTTTCAAGACTCGAAATCCATCAGAAACCATATGATTAAATGGACCACAAATAGTACCTGTCATTGTCCGAAGGAACTAATAAAATGACTAGAAAGTCGCGCTTTGCTTTTGCCATAATCGCGCATTATGTAAGCTCAGATGGCTCTTCAGCCGGTAAGCCTCTCATTCAGTAATGCTGGGGAAGAGAGAGATGCCGGGGCGAGGCTACCTCTCAAGCTACCAGAAAGTCGTGATTCTTAAATCAGGAGTCTAATACCGCATCAGAAAATGCCGCCATTCGAATGAAGCATCGTTCACTTGCAAATGAAGGCAGCAATGGCATCGCCACGGCCTGAAAGCAGAACAGTAGTTTCAGTCATGACACCTAGAAAGGCCCAACATGTCGGTGTACAAACAAGTTTACGCGGTAGCCATGCAGAACAAGGTGGAAAGCGAACATCAGCACAAACTCAAAGCACTTGCGAGTAAACAATTGCAGATGACGCGACCGTGAAAAAGTAGAGACAATACTGCATAAACTATGCATAGAAACTTTGGGCTTCAAGATGTAACCTCTCGTGGCAAAATAGGTTGTGGATGACCATTAAATTCCTTCAAGGCAATGAATTCTATCAAGCTATTTCTCGGTTCTCCTTTGACACTCTTTGTCATATAATTTGGAAAACTAGGAACAATATCCTTTTTTGGGGACAAGCCTTGTCCATACCGGCTTTGAAGCAACATCTCATCAAAGCTGTCAAGGATAAGGCTCTCACTTTCAATCATGTTGCAGACACTCCAAGGAATAGGAGGATACAAAGAAGTTAGGGACTTGATCCCTCTATTTTCTCTTCCTAGGTGTCAGGTCTTTCTTAGAGCTTGCTTGAGGTTGCCATAAACTCGGCGCACTCAACGAAATTGGGGGTTAGATCAGCCTTTTCTCTTCGGAGGTTCTTACTGCTGTTGCAGATAGGAGGACTCGGTGTAGTTGGGGGCTAGATCCAGTGCATCGGACATTGCCCTCGTTTGTTGTGAGGTTTGCCGCTGCTGTTGCTGTCTGGTTTCCCTTTCCTCTTTCCTTTCTTGTTTGCCACTATTTGGCTGCTTGATGCCGTTGTTTGGTTGTTTGCCTGCCGCTGTTTGGCTATTTGTGTTCCCTTTTTTCTCGATACCCTTCCATTCGTTATGACTTGTTTGTCATTATGAGTGCAAGTTTTTGGTGCCGAGATCTTGCTATATAGTTGTTGGTTAAAAGTCAATATATTTCTTATCTTATCATTAAAAAAAGAACTATGCATGGTATCACAACATTGCAAGTTATGAATTACCGCAGCATGCATCGGTTTTGTCACTTTCGAGATTTGAATGCCTCGTTACATCTCCGATCTCAGCGAAGGTATCTGGAATTGTCCATACTGGCGGAATTAAATCTTTCAAAGAATTCACCGATCATTGGAAGAGTCAGCACACCATGCATTGTATTTCTCAATGTTATTTATAGCCGATACACGAAGGAAGTCCTGCTCATCCTCGCACTTTCCGAACCCTGAAGTTCCCCATCTGGCGTAACATCATCTTCCTTAGCAAACCTCCAGTGATCTCCACAGATCTGCCATGAATACTGGTCTCCACAAAGCTGAACATAACTTCTAGTTACAAAGTCGGATATTTCAATAGTTTTAAAACATTTATTAGAAATTATGACCATCATAAAAATCATCATTTTTGTAATGATTTTTCAACAGTTGTATAATGGCTTTCTAATGGCCATATAAGGTCCTTCTAATGGCCGCATAACGGCCGTCTAATGGCTTGATAACTTTTGAATCATTACGCCATGAACTCTCATTATTTTATGATAGTTATCTTTTTAATTACCAATTAATTTATGACAATTTCCTAACGGCTCTCTTTTTCTCTTGTTTAAATATAAATTAAACTTCAAACCACAATTTTTTATGATACAATATGTTCTCATATCTTTTCTTTTTCTTTTTTGCTTGGTTATACACAAAAATTGTTCTATTTCCTTTTAATATTTAGTACGGAGTATAGAAGAATGATTGTTGTATATTGGGAATATAATTGCTGAAGCCCTACGCATCAAGTTTTGTATTCCGAGGAGCAACATTATCTTTAAGGATAGTATTCGCATGTCTCAGAATTTGTTTATATTTTCTAATCTTTTTTGTAATGTATTTTCAATAGGTATTATTATTTTATGTATTTCAATATTTTTCCAACACCAGATGCTTTACAAACCACTGAATCAGCACAGATTACTTCCACCGGCGGCGCTCATAGATTGGCTCGCCTTCACCATGGCACACCCGAAGCTAATGATCGGCGGGCGTCCGTGAACAATCAGATGCTTACAGACAGTGCCATTTTCCGAGTTCTTGCAGTTGTGCGCACGGACAAGCAACGTTTTCCTCCTCCAGCTTTGCTCATATCCATTGCTCGATCTGGGGGTGCTGCAGATCCAGCTCTTGTCCATCACAGCTTCCATGAGGGCCCCGTGAAAGGAGATGACAACCAATCAATGCCATAAATGTCAAAAGAAAAATATGCAGGGGACCCGGATCGTAAGGAATTTGATCAGATCTAATGGACTTTGCATTGTGTCAATTGAGCTTGAAACATGGAAAGATCAAATCCAGCGGTGTTCGGTTCGGTTGTCCCATCGTGTCTCAATTTGTATCATTCTAGGAGGGTGTCTCAATCTGTATCATTCTAGGAGGGATTTTTATATATAAATTCGAGAATTCTCCAATTAAAGCTCTTTCTATTTTGGATTTAATTCTGTAAATAAAATTTTTTGAATTAAATTACATTTAGAGAATAATTTTTAAAACTCTTGTTGTAGTTATTATTATTTTTTTTGCCTCGAATTATTAGAAACAACCCCTTCCTCTGCTAAAATGATCAAATTTCTCAAATCTAGGTCAGACTAATTAACAGTCATTTTATTTAATAAATTTAGGCATATATTTCAGTTAAAAATCTAGACAGAATTGGGAAAGTCAGGCTTGAACTTGAATATTTCGCCTCATAAGACTAGATTAGTAAATACATTACAAAGATTAGAAAACGACAAATACAAAAATTGCCTAGACTTTCACGGGGAGGGACTAGGGTTTGAAGTGGCTCTTGAACTAGTCAAGGAAAACTTTCGCCCAAAATTTTAAGTTTACGTACGGAATGCAATTAAATTAGATACCTTTGATTTGACAATTTCAATAAAATTTAAATAGAGTGATCCATTCATCAAAAGGTCGATACTAGAAATTAAATATGGCCTTGGTTAAGTACAAGAACTCAAGGGAATTGCGAGTGCAAAGGTGAAATCGGGATTGCTAAACTTACCCCACCCCATCCCGTCCTATTTGCCGGTCTCTCAGCATGCACGGCGCCGCGAGTGGTGGCTGCAAATCTTCGGGGACGGATGGGGTAATGGATCAGTTGGCAAGTGATACGACAGCGGGCCTGTCGCAAGGAGAAAGAGGAAAAGCCCATAAAGGAGGGGGAAATTTTAGGGGACATTTTTTGGTCATAAAGTAACCACTTTCGTTGCTAACCCAAAAGTGGATTATAAAAAGTTCCAAAGTCAAGACACAAAATTAACCATAAGGAATGAAGGAGATTAACAATCCAGTTCGATGGGAGGGTACTTACTCGATGGGCCTTGATAACCCAATCTTTGGGCTCATACTTCAAATAAGCGCCTCCAAGCTGGGCCAATAATGAATGTCAATCCTGTATAATGGACCGAGAAGCCCATGGAGTCTTCGTGTGGCCTAAAATGCGGTTCACCATTGATGAGATAACTGAAGATAAGTCAATGCACAGATCAGTTCTAAGTGCTTCTTCAGCTTGTGTTTCATGCTTCTGCTTCAGCCATAACAGAGCTTCTCTAACTGGTAGGTTTTCAGCAGCAAATGCAGAAGGGGCGCGGATCTGTCTTGCAAAAAACCGTCTATGAGAATTCCTGCGTACTTTCTCCAAATTCCCACAACCGATCCTTCCACAGAGGAGCAACGCCAGGAAACGTCCGCATTGATCTTTGCTGATATGCACAAACGTTTTAAGGATACTAATTTCATCTTGCACATTAAATATTATGCTTTTATCTTTTACAATTAGAAAAATTGCGATAGAATTATAAAAAGAAAATGGTTAATAACATGAAAAACATTGAAATGGTACATGAATGATACATTTATCCCAAACAAATTTTTTGATTATAAAAGCCCAATAACCGGTGTATAATAAATTTATCACAAACTATTTTTATTATAAAAGACAAATCTAATTTAAACTAATTTTTTAACCATAAAAAACTCAAAACTAATACATATTTGATAAATTTATCATAATTAATTTTTGCTAAATTGGATTAATATTTTGAAAAACCATAAACTAGTATTCCTTGACAAATTGAGGGTATACTACTACATGTTATTAGAAATTAATAAAGAGTAAATTTATTACAAGTATATTGGTTTTGGGTTATTTGTGGTAAAAAAATTAATTTGGGGTAACTTATCATGGATGTATTAATTTGAGGTTCTTTTTTTTTTTTTTTTCGTTGTATTGAACTTTCTAATTTTAACTCCCATGATAAATACTATATTTTTATTTTTTGAGAAATAATTTTAAAAAGAAAATGAAGGTCTTATATGCTTTTAATTATTTTTTTTTTTACATTCTACCAAAACTATAAGCTAATTTTTATATATAAAAAGAAAAACTCTAGGAAACATTTTCTTATTTTGTTGTGTAAATTTCCCAATGTCATAACTTAATAATTCTATGGGTTAAGTTCACTAGAAGTTTTAAAACTTGTTACGAAAAATGTAATTGAGTCATAACAACTTAAAAAAGTATAATCAAGTTTTGAAACTTATCAAATTGGTGTAATAAGGTTTTTCCGTCACCATTATCAACTTAATTAATAAAAATATTGACATATTGTTTTTGAATAAATTTCTCTCTCACATGTGGCATTATTATTATTATTTGATTAAAATATCATTTAAATTAGTTTAAAAAACTTAAGAAGAAGTGCCAAAATTTTAATTTTTTTAAAATTGAAAATAAAGAAAATGAGGGATAAGTTCACCAATGGGGCATTGCTACTACCATCATCATCGTTGGAGAGGCCAGTGGAGGTCATTGACCTTGGGTGAAGGTGGCTGGCCCTCCTTGGCCCCAAAGAGGGCTAACCTAGTCAAATTCGAGCAAGGGCACCTCAATCTGGGTGATGCTAGCTCTCCCTTGGGACCGACAACCCTCGTTAGGCTTGTGCAAGGTTTTGTTGGCCCTTGCTTGGGATCGGCAATGCTAGCCTTCACCTAAGGCCAGCGACCTTCATTGGGCTTGTGCAAGCGCCAACAAGGCATTGCCCAAGCTAGGCAATGCTCACCAATCCTAGGTGAAGGCCGGTAGTGCCCAAATCTAGGCACCTTTGCTTGAGCTTGGGACTAACAAGAGCTGCCCACCCTCACCTAGTGTGTGACCTCTATGGTCTCCTTTGGCGATGATGCCATGATCTTAATCAATTCATTTTTACATTCCACCCAAAATAAAAGCTAACATTTAAAAAAAAATAAAAAAGAAAAGAAACTCGAGGGCTGACATTTTCTTAGTTTGTCGTGTACTTCATTTCCCCAAATGTCACAACGCAATAACAATTCCGCAACACCTCGTGACCGTCGGCGAGTCAATCCATCGTCCTTCTCCCTCCTTCCCAATCCCATGTGAGAAAATTAAACTTCAATCCCACTCCTCCTCCTCCTCCTCTCTCTTTCTCTCTCTCTCTCTCTATCTCTACACCTCCCTCGCTCAAGATCTAGAATCCCCCAATGCCGCCGACCCTCTGACCGCCCCGTTCCGACCGCGATTCAGCCCCCATGCGGGTCCAGCCGCCGCCCTCCGCCGCCGGCGCCGGCGCCGGCGGCCACCAGGACGCCGAGTCCCTGTTCCGGGCGAAGCCCATCGCGGAGATCCGCAATGTGGAGGCCGCGACCCGGCGCCAGATCGAGGACAAGAAGGAGGAGCTCCGGCAGCTGGTCGGCAACCGCTACCGCGACCTCATCGACTCCGCCGACTCCATCGTCCTCATGAAGTCCTCCTGCGAGTCCATCTCCCGCAACGTCTCCTCCATCCAGTCCTCCATCCTCTCCCTCTCCGACGCCTCCCCCCGATCGCCCTCCCCCGGCCGCCGGCGCCGCCACCACCCCGCCAGGTTCGATGTCTACGGCATCGCCTGCCGCGTCAAGTACCTCGTCGACACGCCCGAGAACATCTGGGGCTGCCTCGACGAGTCCATGTTCCTCGAGGCCGCCGCGCGGTACCTCCGCGCGAAGCACGTGCAGCACGGGCTGGCGCGCGACGGCGAGGGCGGCGGCGGGGACCCCAAGATCCTGGCCAACTTCCCCCTCCTGCAGCACCAGTGGCAGATCGTCGAGAGCTTCAAGGCCCAGATCTCGCAGCGGAGCCGCGAGCGGCTGCTCGACGGCGGCGGGCTCAAGATCGGGGCTTACGCCGACGCGCTCGCCGCGGTGGCGGTCATCGACGATCTGGAGCCGAGGCAGGTGCTGGGGTTGTTCCTTGACAGCAGGAAGTCGTGGGTTCTGCAGAAATTGGCCACTTCGTTTGTCAATCCGGCTTGTTCGGATGTCGTGACCATGTTCTGCGAAGTGCTCAGGGCGATTCAGGTCACCATGGGCCAAGTGGGTGAGTTGTTCTTACAAGTGCTGAACGACATGCCCCTCTTTTACAAGGTCACGTTGAGTTCTCCGCCCGCGTCCCAGTTGTTCGGTGGGATTCCGAACCCCGATGAGGAGGTGAGGTTGTGGAAATCATTTCGGGATAGGCTGGAGTCGGCGATGACGCTGCTCGAGAAGCCGTATATTGCCAGTACTTGCTTGAATTGGCTTAAGGAATGTGGACGGGAAATCGTGAGTAAAATGAGCGGCAGGTACCTGACGGATGCCATCAGTACCGGTGAGGAGATAGCCTTGGCGGAGAAATTGATTAGGGAGACCATGGATAGTAAGGAGGTGCTGGAAGGCAGTTTGGATTGGCTAAAGAGCGTTTTCGGGTCGGAGATCGAATTGCCTTGGAGCAGAATCCGAGAACTTGTTTTGGAAGCTGATCTGGATCTCTGGGATGAGATATTTGAAGATGCTTTTGTTCAGAGGATGAGATCAATCATTGACTCAGGATTTGGGAATTTGACCAGGGATGTAAATATAGCGGAATCCATTCATGCCATTGAGGGGATGCCAGGAGAAAAGATAGATTTTCGAGCATATCTGAGCAGACCTTCTACTGGTGGTGGAGTTTGGTTCATAGAGCCTAATGATCGGAAGACTGTTAACCTTCCTTCCTCAAAAACGCAGGCAGAAGAGAGTAGCTTCCAGACCTGTCTTAGTGCATATTTTGGTCCTGAAGTTTATCGGATAAGGGATGCAGTGGACAATTACTGTCAGCGAGTTCTTGAGGACCTTCTGCACTTCTTGGAATCTCCCAAAGCAGCAATACGGCTAAAGACTCTGGCAAAATATCTGCAAGATAGGTGCTATGAGTATTTGTCTAGCATATTAATGCAACTTAAGGGTGAGGTTGATAGCCTCTGCACTGCACTTGAGAATGAGAAGAGAGAGAGCCATACACCATCTGCTGCCATAATTGTGGAAAAATCTCTCTTCATTGGGCGACTGTTGTTTGCACTCCAGAATCACTGTAGGCACATCCCAAGAATTTTGGGATCACCGAGGTTCTGGGTAAATGAATCAATTTCAGCAGTTTTTGACAGATTACCAGGTCTTTTGGCGCAATCCCGTGGAGTAACTGATTCTCCTGTCAGTGACAGCCCAATTCGGCAATCACCCATGGGCTCTAGAAGACATACCTCGCTGGCAACAGCTGCAATACTTGGAGCTGATGATATACCAAGCCCAAATTCAAAGATTTTTCTATTACTACACGAGATTTATGTGTAAGAGCTCATAGCTTGTGGATAACATGGTTATCAATGGAGTTGTCAACAATCCTATCTCGTGATCTTGCGCAGGATGATGGATTATCGTCGATGACTCCTTTGAGGGTGAGTGTTGCTTTCGTTGCAATTTATTCTTGTTTTTAAAGCCTGCATCATACAAGAATATCTCTGCTTTCCTTTATTCTGTCTCAACTTCCTTCTGCTGCAACTGCTGGTAGTATTGAGCTTAGAATCTTGAGGAATAAAGAGAAGTGCATTTGCAAGTTACAACTGCTGCAACTTCCACCTTAGATTGTCATAGAATTATGAGTTGGGAAAAGGAATGGAAACTCTAAGGCTAACCTATGAGGATCCAGGACGTGATTATTATTAGGGGAAACTGACACATTCTTTATAGTGGGTTGTTAGGACTTTAAAAGCTGACTTTCCTCTCTAGATTTTGGGTGAGTACCAATGGAAGAGGTGTCTATCCTTTGCAAACTTGGTTGTGCACTTTCTGTGATTGTCATGAAACATCTGTTTTTTAGTTGAAAACCTGATAGCTTCTACTGGTAGGTGGCATAACATAATCAAGAACTCACTAGGGACTAGCAGACGGTGCAAGTTATTGAATTTTAGTTAAGGGATTTATTATTATTAAATTGATGATGATGCTTAAGATGGCCAGTTGAAGAACGCAGTATATTACTTTCATTGGCAGTTTAGATACCCTCTTGATTCGTTTACCCTGATTTATTTTGGATGATCATGCATAAAGAGCTTTCCACTGGGAGGCATGAGATCACTATTAGTCCATGAAAAAATCAACGGTTCTAGCTGCAGTAAAATCTTAACCTGGTTAATGCTACAAAACTTACTCTATCTTGGTTAGTTTTAATTTGCTAACTGATCTTTGACTTCTTAAGTTTTCTCTTCTTAATTTTCTTGAAGAATATATTTTAGTTCTTAGTCTCTCTTTGTCCATTGAGTAGGGTTGGGAAGACACAGTAATCAAGCAAGAGCAGTCTGATGATGGCCAGTCTGAGTTGAGAATGTCGCTCCCCTTCATGCCTTCTCTCTATGTAATCTCCTTTTTATTTCGAGCATGTGAAGAAATTCATAGAATTGGAGGTCATGTGCTTGACAAGTTAATTCTGCAAAAGTTTGCCCTGCAGCTTCTGGAAAAGGTATTTACTTAGACTGCCGCGGCATTTGGATCTTCGTAATTTTGAATCTATTACATATGAAGGTGGAACTTTTATTTTATTATGAAATTAGTAGTTTCCTATTACTGTTTTGCTTCTGCTACTATTGGTTCTTCATCTTTATCCTTTTCAATGCCTTGCTATTGGCTTCTTCAATCCAATCTTGAGTGCTTACAAGCAAACAATGTGCGTGAGCGCATTTTGAATGCTTGGGTGGCTCAATAATATTCATTTGGCCATTACTTTGGATAAATTGGCTAGGCAAATAACAAGCAAAGAATTCATTGTCAACAAGTATACTGGCACTAAGTGGTGAATGAATGCGTGTCTTGGTCAGATGCATGCTTCCAGTCTCTGCTTCTGATGATTTTATCATTTGGCACTTAATGTTACCTAATCAGTAGAGGCTGGAATCATTTGATACTAATATGAAAGTCAAGAGTTCCCTCTGGAGTCGCATTCTTGTTTGGGAGGCTCTTAAAACAAGTTTCTTTGACTGTAACAACTTGTTGAGGGGAGGGAAAGTGATGTTCATTGGATGTGTCTGCCAAAGTCATCAATGAATCACTTGTTGTGACATTACAATGGGGTTTGACTAACCTTTTTGCTTGGAAGCTTCTTGAGAGAGCATTTTGACCATTTTCTGGTCAAAATGCTCTCTTGGGAAGTTGGTTCTAGGTTCGCAGTGCGTCAGGCTTTCTATTTTGAGGATGAGATGAAAACTTCAGATGTTATTCCTATTTGTTAGTAAAGAAAGGTGAAAATTTGATTTTACCATCCCTCTTGCAAATTTTTGATGACTTGAAGGGGGAGAAGTAGGAGAATATTTGCTGCAAAGGAAATTGTAAATTTGTTGTGATTAGTTTTTGTGAAACTTTTTATTTAGATATGATGGTTCTTAGACCCATTTGATGTCTAGAGCTGCTGGAATCCCTCTCTTGTAATAACCACCCTTCATGCGCTGTCAATGAAATTCTGTTTCCTAATCCTCCAGATTGATAGCTAGGAAGGTAATGCTTTAAACTGCTTAACAATGTATAAAGAAAAGGATGCTTGCATATCTTTTAGATGGGGTGGAAGGAGAAAAAAAAAAAAAAATTCATATGAGGAGTCTGAATAACCATCTGCAGTGTTTTTGTTTGATATATGTTTTCCTTCTCTGCTAGACACTCTGTTATAGACATGTGCATGAGCTTTTTATCTGATAGTCTGTTATATTAGCTTTGATATGAAATTGCAATTCTTTTTATTTCTCCAATGACAGCTGTATTTTTCATTGCAGTGTTTCCATCAGAATTTCATGATTACTATTGTTTTGTGAAGCTGTAAAGAGCCTTTTCAGATTTATAGTGGTTCATGTCCTATGATATCATAAATTCCTCTTACTTTCCCATAATGGTGACTGTCTTACAAGCTGTGCTTTTGGCTTTTGTCATTTACGTAGCTCTGGGGACAGTCCTAAAGTGGTTTTTATGATTGCTTCATGTCTATAGCTTATTTCAATCAGGTGTTTGTTTACCGACTGTTTTTGCTTATATAGGTGACTGATATATATGGGAACTACCTTTCTACTGAAGAAGCTAATGGATCTAAAGTGTCAGATAAAGGAGCTTTGCAAGTTATGTTAGATTTGAAATTTGTATACGATATTCTTTCTGGAGGTGATTCCAGTATGGATGAGGAGTTGTCTAGAAGTTCAAGGCCAAAGTATTCGTTTAGGCAAAAGGATCAAAGACAGAAAAAGTCTGCCATCAGAACACGTATAGATGGATTGGTACATCATCTTTCGCAGAGATTGGATCCCATAGACTGGCTCACGTAAGTTACTGGATCTGTTTTTGCAACATATATTCTACAAGCAGACGGTACTCTAAATTTCTTTTTGCAAAATCCAATCTCAATCTTCATGAAGATTTGCATGCAAGAGTTCTATACCTTGATTCTGTTTTTCATTTAAAATTTTTGCAGGAATATGTTTTAAGCTAAGCAAAGGAAGATTAATGATCTAGTTTAGAGGGTAGATGACAATAGCAGGAATAGAAAGAATTTTCTTTTATGGTCAAGTGGTTGCCTTTGCATTCGAGATTATTCTGATACCTGGATGGCCCTTTCACACGTGAATGATGCTTAGATGATGATGATGATGCTCAATTTTGTGCATTTGGTAGTAGTTTTGTTTGACTCATAGACATATTGTCCAGGGATGATTGTGTACTAAATGCCTTTTTTTTTTTTTTTTTTTGGGGGGGGGGGAGGTAGAAAGGGAGGATAATGAGAGGCAAGGGAAGGTGGGACAAAAATTAAATTCCCTAGGATTGTCAGTGATGAATTCAAATGAATTCGCCAAACATAGTTACAATCTTTATCTTCTTTTGGAGGTCTACTCACTATGATAAATTGTAAGAAGATGTAGTGAGTTGACGCCCTTGGACCATATGTTTAGCATCAGCTGAGTTATGTTTACGTCCCAGTAGATGGTTACTGTGAATTCAACTCTTCATTTTGTTGCAATTACTGAATAGTGTTTTCTTGTTCATTCATTAGGTTCGAGCCGTATCTGTGGGAGAATGAGAGACAGTCATATTTACGGCATGCTGTCCTCTTCGGGTTCTTTGTACAACTTAATCGGTTGTACGTGGATACAGTGCAGAAACTGCCCACGAATTCAGAATCAAATATTATGAGATGCTCCACAGTTCCCCGGTTTAAGTACCTTCCAATCAGGTAAAATATACCTTCCCATGTGTTTGTGTTTGCAGGATAAATATTTGAGCTTTGTGACCAGATTACCTCAGAAAAAAAGCATCTCTTATTATTGAATTTTGTCTGCAGTGTACCCGCATTGTCTTCAAGGAGGACATCTAAAGCAACTACTGGTGTTTCTATGGATGGTTTCTCATCGAGGAGTCCAAAGTCTTACAGTAATGGAGAAATTTCTCGAACAATTGATTTGGATGACAGATCATCTTCTGGAGTAGCAGCTCCACTGCTGAAGTCTTTTATGCAGGTGAGTGTGCTTTCTTTCTTTTTTTGCTTCTTTTTCATTACCTTGTTATGTATCATTTGATCATGTCCGTGGCAAATCATCTACCAGCTTTACAGAGCTGTGTTGTGAACATCTGTATTGGAGAGATAATATATCTCACTTCCTAAGCTTGATTTGGACTTAATCTTTCAGCTTTGATATTTTATTATTTGTAGTAACTCATAATTTTAAATTTGATTATTTCTTTGGTTGTTGTGGTATTCATTGTTGGGTTTTCTGTTTCATTATGTGCATTACTGTTGAAGGTAACTGAGTCGTTTGTGACATGGAATGTAATAAGTACCCAAAGTCTGGGACACTGTGCTAGAGAACTCAGTGGTGTAACTGTCTGGTGGCAATTGAAGTTTATGACTCGGGCCTTCCTTTTTTGAAGTTTATGACTTGGGCCTTTGTTTTTTGAGCTTGTTTGCTATAGTTGTGCACTAAAATAGTTCTGTGTACTTCATGTTGTTTTGGTACATTGGAAGTGGACATTGGCTTTTCGCTGAACATTGTTATTGTGAGATGATTTTAGTTTTAGAGATGTTGGACATTTGGCTTAGTTTTTTGGAAAGAAAGTCTTTTTCCATGTTCTGTGACATGCATCTGATAATTTTCTCTATCACAATTGGCCAGGTTGGCAGCAGATTTGGAGAGAGCACATTGAAACTGGGATCCATCTTGACTGATGGTCAAGTGGGCATATTCAAGGACAGGTCAGCTGCTGCTTTATCGACATTCAGTGATGTTTTACCTGTGCAGGCCGCGGGTCTTCTTTCATCCTTCACTGCAAACCGACCAGATGCTTGAATGAGAATGCCTTACGCTATGCCAATTGATACTTACATCGGAAGCCATGACAGGTAAAAGATAATGCCTTTTCAAGCTTTGGCTTCTGGCTTTCTTAAGTTTTGCCCAAGACTCTGGGGTACTTCCAGATTAGTGGTGCGGATAACGGAATATAAAAGGGAATACCTTTTGGATTGGGTGTGAAATGGCATGAGCTTGTATTGGTGAAGCGAGATCCAGAAAGGCTTCATATTCGCTGTGGCGTGCCTGAAGGAATACTTGAGCTGGTTCAGCATTTTTGATTACATACCTTTATTGGGTGCAGACATTTGTAAAGCATAAAATGGTTGTTATACTATGGATAGGAGGTGTCGACAGTGTCAAGGGAAGTTCGTTTTGTAAAAAGAAGACTCCCAAGTGAGGCATATGCTTGGACAGAAAGCTATGAGATGCCTCATGTGCAGATCGCTTGTTTTTAGCATTCAAATTTTGGTTCTCTCATGCATTATTTCATTTCCATAGACAAAATTAAGTTACAACAATGTATAATTTTGGCTCCCTTGGATGGCTGGATCTCTTTTCTTACTACCTTGTGTTCTTTCTTCTTTTTGTGTAGCTTAATGCATTTTCACTACATTGTAATAGCTTGATGTAACTTCTCTTAAGCCATCCATTGCTGTAAATTCAGTAGACCGGACTTCCCATTGATCTCCCTCCCTCCCTCCCCCACTCCCTCTCTGCTTTAGTTGTGAAAACAGCTCTGTGCACTCCTGTTTCGAATGACTTTCAGCACCTGCTGACGGATCATCCCTCTAAGATCGGAAAAGTGTTCGAACCAACACGGGTGTGGATGGTGAGTTTCAAGAAGACAGGTGAGTTCTTTATTTCTTTTTTTTTTTTTTTTTTTTTTTTTAATTTAAATATAGTCGCGAAATATATGCAAAGGCGAAGGCACTTATGTCATGGTCTTGAACGATGATCCTCTACTTTCAAAAAACGTGTATGCCAAGCTGTGCAAGAGACTCGTGCATTTTATATTAGGGATAATAACTCAAATACTGTCTGAATTTTGACTGAATTTGCAATATAATCTCTGAATATTTAATGTTCAATATAGTTTTTAAACTTTAGTTAAATATGTATTGCGATCTCTTGATTTTTAATTTGTTCAATATGGTCTATAGAGTTTTGATACATGTTTAACTTAATTTCCGACCTATCTGAAAATGTTTAATATTATCATTTTATTAATTCAAATTTAACGATGGTATTGAATATTTTTCATATAATTTGAAAACTAAATTGAATATGTACCAAAATTTGATGGATTGCATAGAAAAAATTAAAAGTTGAGGGATTATAATGCATATTGGGTTAAAGTCGACGCATTATTTGTCATTTCGCTTTTAAAAAAACCAATCTAAAGAAATAAATAAATGAGAATATATCGAGTTAGAAATTCGAAATCGTGCGTGATTTAAAAAAAAAAAAAAAACAGTGCTTTGATCCTTCTCCCACGAAACCTAATGAATAGGCCCAAAAGATGGCCCAATACTGAGCCCAAAGTCCACAGACGAAATAACAGAAAAATCTCAACTGCAGAATCACAGGAATGGAGGGAAACCGATGACAGGCTTAAGAGTGGAATAAAAACGTCCTTAAAATACTAAGTGTATTTTAATTAAGATTAATACCACTAAAAACTTTACATTATACCCACCATGACATTGGTATCCCAAACTCTTAATTACATCCAAAAATCCAAAACAATAGTTATGATGATATAAATACTTCAAATTATTTGTTTGTTTTTTTTTCACCAAAACTTTCCAACTTGTAAAGGTGTTTAGAGTACTGTTTACACAAAAAAAAAAAGGAATTGATGTCATAATGAGAAACAAATAGTTTTTTTTTTGTCACATTAGTTCAAGTATGAGGATTATAGATTTTTGTCACATTTAAAGATAAAGTCAAAGCATGTCCTGGACATTTCCAAGAATAGGGATTATAGATCTTTGATTGATGGAGGTTCAAAAACCATGGCATCCTTACACTTGCATTAGATTTTGTCTTTTTGATTGTCTGTCTTTTGTTGGTGCCAGGCCTCCATCTTGTATTCTTTATAGGCAAAATCTATACATCTCTTATCTTCACAAAAAATAAAATAAAATATGGGATGTTAAGACTACTGGAAATAGTTTAGATTATTTTTTTGTAGTATTTTCCCTTTTAATAAATAATTCTTAGGAGTTCATTCATATTCGTCTTCTTATTTGCAATTATAGTTGTAGCTACAATTTTGTGCAAGCTCTAATAACGTAAATAGAAGTTTTACGGAATTCACTCCTCTCTAATTTATCTCCCTCGTCGGTAGTGGCAAGACAATTGATGTAATTCTAAAATAAAAAGTGAATACCATACTATTGTACTAGTAAAAGATTATCACAATCTTATAAACTCCAACGACTATAGAAATTAGAGTAATCATAATTAGGGATGTTATGAATCAATACGGCTATAGCCAATATAAGTTTTTACTTTATTATAAAATCAATAGGTATTGGAATTCATAACACAGACAATAACATTATCACATGACACGAATATTATAATCAGAAAATAACTACAATTTGATGGATTAGAATAGTCACAACCAATTTTGTTATGAAATGATATTACTATGCTTTCATTTAGTTATACAATCAATATAGCTATTAGAATTTGCGAATATAAATAAAATAAAATAAAATAAAATAAAATAAATTAAATTTTTAAAATTAAAATAAAATATAATTACATTTTTATATGCGATCTCAGTAAAGAGAGAATGTAGGAGAATTGGATGTTTTATCTCTATTCTCAACGTCAAATCAGAGAAAATAATTACCCTATCAGCTAAATCAAGGATCATAGTAGTTCAAAGTCTTATTTTATTGTACTTATCTATTATGTTGCAGTCTTCACCGTTGATCACATGATCTATAAGCTATGCAATAAGTTTGTCAATAACGTCAAATTTGAACTTTGAAAGAATTATATCCACATCCATTATATATATAAGTACAGAGATAATGCACTGGCTTAACCCTGCGGATTTTAACCTCTGCAATCCAGTCCAAATTCCTAGTCATGAAGTCGGCCTCATCAAGGGTTCCCGCTCGTGGCAAGAAGATGCACCGCACCATTGTGCGGAAGCAGTCGGAAAGAGACCAGAGGATGCAAAGGATACATGACGATCTCGAATTGGCTACCGAGGATGAGAACGTTGATGTCGTGTTGCAGCCGAAGAAGCCGATGCCATCGGTCTTGCGACAACAGGTTCCGAAGGCCGATCACATGTCTTTACGGAAGCAGTCGGAAGGAGACCAGAGGATGCAAAGGATACATGTCGATCACAAATTAGCTATCAAGGACGTGGACATTAATGTCGTGCCACCGTCGAAGAAGGCGATGCCATTAGTGTTGCCACGGCAAGTTACGAAGGCCAATCACTTGCCTTGCGAAGAGTGCAAGAGAGAAAAGGCAAAGGGTGATCCATTAGGGTTTCACTTTTGTCCAAACGATGAGGTGGTAGTCGGATTCAGGACCAAGGCCGGTCCGATTGGCTCCCCATTAGCAAGAAAGTCCGGCCTACATCCTGGCGCAGTGAAAAGAGCTGGTTGAACGTATTGGCAGGGCGGCGACGCAACTTTGCACATATATAGTTCTTGTCATAAAAACTCAAAACTCAATCCTTTCCATGTTTTTGAGTTCATCTTGTTCCGATTCGAGTTTATTGAAGGGATACTTTTTCTCTTTCACATTCATATCATGTTCTAATGAAGATTCAAGGAGTATTTTTCAAGATAGCCATATTTATTTATGAGTTTATGTGAAGATAGATATATTGAACAAATCTCTTTCGGAGATCTTGTTTACTTCATTAAATTGCTCATATTCTTATGCATAATCGTATCATATGTGTAAATCGCCAAATTCGGCGTGACAAAATCTCTAGGATTCCTACTTCATAATATCACATAGTCAATTATTTTTTTAGAGTAAGAAAATCAGTCGGCATTTGATTTGCTAATTTTGTGCGTTATTAATATAACAATTCAAAGACGGACCATCAAGAGTGCGTTAGTAGAAGATATCGCCAATTGCTTCGGCTACAATTCACAACCTAGCTTTTGTTTAATTTGGAAGATGGATATCTCTTTTTTGAATTCTTGTTATTGTGGAAATCCAAATAATTTAAATATTATTCTTTTTTTTTATTATTATTTTTGGTTGGATGGATTGTATTACTTGATAGAGCATGAATGATTTGAGTGGGAACACAATGTGAAAGTGGGTAATGTTATTTAGCATTCAGCAAAATAAAATAAAATAAAATCATAAATCGATTTGCTGGGCTTCCGTTTGGATCAGTTCAATTTGGGTGCGAATGGTAACGTTTCTGTTCTTTTTTTGTTCTAGGAAACAGAAATAAAAAAAAAAGTGTTTTTGTTCCGGGGAACAATTTTTGAACAAAAGAACGCATTTGGTAACGTTTGTTCCGGGAATAAAAAATGAATAGAAACACGTTTGGTAAATTTTATTCTTTTTTTTATTTCTTTTAATTTTTTAAACATTTTTATTTTTATTTTTCATTTTTTCCTTTCTTTTTTATTTTTTATTTTTTTTACTGGTCCCCGGCCTCCGGCGACCCGGCCGACGGGGCCGGCCCTCGCCCAGCCACGGCGAGGCTCACCTTGGCTGGGCGAGCTCGGCCTCGCCGGATCTGGGCGAGATCGAGCTCGCCCAGCCAAGGCGAGGCTCGGCCTCGCCCGCGTCGGTGACGCTCGGCCTCGCCGGGGGCCAGCGACGCTCCGGCGAGGTCGTCGACCCTCGAGGGCGTCGCTGGCCCTCAACGGCCGGTTGCCGGCTATGGTCAAGGCCGGCGACCGGCCAAAGAAAAAAGAAGAAAAAAAGAAGAAGAAAAGAAAAGAGAAGAGAAGAGAAGCGTTTCTGAAGAAGTGTTTCTTTTCTCCAGAAACAACTATTTTGTGTTTCTTTTTTTTGCTTCAATTTTGTTCCGGGAACAAAAAAACAAAAAAAGAATAGAAACGCAATGAAACGCGTTTCTGTTCTTTTTTTGTTCCCGGGAACAAAATCCTTATAGAAGTGTTCCAGAAACGTTTCTTTGGAATGTTTCCATGCACGCCCTTTATTTCCTTTTTTTAATTCGACTTGGTTTGGTTAGACTTGAATCTTCGCACCGTTCGTCGTGATCACCCCATAAAAAAGTGATATTTTTAATAGCACCCTTGTGTAAAAAACTGTGTAAAAAACTGTGTAAAAAGGTCAGTAAGTGAGTTTTTGGTCATAAAAAATTCAAACAGATGAAACAAAAAAGTAAGTCAAGTTCCACAATACCAATAAGTGCAGAATAGGAAAGATTTGCTTCGATATATCTGTTTCATACGGGATTTTGACTTTTGAGTGATCAAATTCATATTTTCTCTCCTAGATAAGAATCAAGACTCCACATCAAATATTTCCTTCTCTCAAACTCTATCCCATCAATACACGGAATAACATAACTCTCACTCAATTCTTTGCATCTATTATTCAGCCATCAAATTGCAATTGTCAACGGCAAGGTGGATTTCACTACGACAATGGAGAATGTGACAGCAACCCATGCCGTAGTGCTGAGACAACCGCAAGCAGATCCGACTATGCCAAAGGGTCACGAGTCTCGCGACAGATCCAACGTCGTCGGGAAGGCCATTAACGCGAAGAGTAGCTACATTGTTTGCGAAGAGTGTGCAGAAGAGAGGGAAAGGGGCGAGGGAACAATGGCCTTTCACCGTTGCCCATGTGATCCGGTGGTGGTTGGGTTCAGAGACAAGGGGACCCGATCTCCTGCCCATCGGGGTCTCACCTTGGCCTATCTGATCAAGTGATGGTCGAGTTAAGGAGTGAGGTAGGTTCGATTTTCCACCAAATCATACTACATTGTACATTAATATTATTTCGTCAATAGCATCAAATTCAAACTTTGAAAGAATTATTTCCACATCCACTTCAAAGTACTACATTGTACATTGACAAAAGTACGGTGATAATGCCCTAACTTAACCATGCAAATTTTTCCCTGTGCAATCCAGTCCAAATTTTCAGTCGTGAAGTCAGCCCCACCATCTGATAGGGTTACCACTCGTGGCGAGAAGATATACGGTGCCATTGTGCAAAAGCGGGTGGAAATAGATCAGAAGATGGCGCGAAAGCGGGCGGAAGTAGATCAGAAGATGGCGCGAAAGCGGGCGGAAATAGATCAGAAGATGCGAAGGATGCATGACGACTTTGAACAAGTTATCGAGGACAGGGACGTTGACATCATGATGCCGCCAAAGAAGGTGATCCCATCGGTGTTGCGACAGCAGGTTACGAAGGCTGATCACGTGCCTTGCGAAGAGTGCAAAAGAGAGAAGGCAAGGGGTGATGCATTAGGGTTTCACTTTTGCCCAAACGATGAGGTGGTCGGATTCAGGACCAAGGCTGGTCCGATCGCCCGCCCATCAGCAAGCACGTCCTGCTCGGATCCAGGCGCAGCGGAAAGAACTGGTTAAACCCAATGGTATTGGTGGGGTTAGCGGGTAGTGATGTCTGCTCAATGTTCTTGTCGGAAAATTCAAAACTTGATATGTTTTAGGGTTCATTCCATTCCAATTCGAGTTTGTGATTCTTCTTCTCTTTTACATTTGCATCTTTTTCAGAAATTTTGTTTGTTTCATTGAATTGATATAACAATGTGCACATTCAAACACATTCACAGACAAATTATGAATAGTGCATTCGTAGAAGATATCGCCAAGTGCCTAGGCTACAATTGACAGCCCAACCTTTGTTGTTGATCGTGAAAATCCAAATAATTTGGATATTATTCTATTGTTAATTATTTTTTGGGTGAATGAATTCTATTACTTGGTTGAGCATGATTGATTTATAAGAAACAAAATGTGAAAGTGCGCAATGTTATTAAACATTCAGTATAAAAAAAAAAAGCATCATAAAGCGATTTGCTTCGGTTTGGATCAGTCCAATTTATTTCCTCTTTAGTACGATGTGGTGCGGTCAGACTTGATTATAAAAAGAGCACCCTCATGTAAAAAACTGTGTAAAAAGTCAGTGAGTTTTTGATCATATAAAATTCAAACGAAGAAATAAAAAGAGTGAGTCAAGTTCCGCAATACCAGTAAGTGCAAAATAGGAAAGATTTCCTCCTTCAACGTACTTGTTTCACATGGACTTTTGAGCGATCAAATTTATGTTTTCTTTCCTAAATGAGAATCGAGACTCGACATCAAATATTTCCTATGCAGTCTCAATATCGATCTGAATCCCAATCATATATATGTACGTGCAGTCAGTGGACACTGCTCTCATCACTCGAACTCTATTCCATCAATTCAGTCATCAAGTTGCGAAATCGCTGGCAAAGATGGGTCTTGCAACCACGAATCGTGCAAAGATGGTGCCCCGCGCTGTCACGCTGAAGCAATCGCGAAGAGATCCAGGAACACGAAGGGGCCGTGTCGAGGGTTTCGAGCGCGTCGAGAGGGGAATGAACGCGAAGAAGGAGAGGGTGCTGGGCTGGCGAAGGGTGGGTTCCGTGCTTAGCAACGAGCGCGAGGCAGAGAGGGAAAGAGATGATGGATTAGGTTTCCACGCTTGCGCTCGCAACGATCCGGTGATAGTCGGATTCAGGACCAAGGCGGGCCCGATCGCCTGCCCGCTTGAGAAAGCTCCCGGCCAGGATTCTGGAGTAGCGGAATGAACGGGTTGGACGCCGTGGAGTTGGCCGTGGCCGTGCGTCCATGCTCGGCTCGGGAATTCGTGTCGCTGCTGAAATACAGCTCGGGTTCGAACTTGGACAGTAGAAATATGATGCTCGTAGGATTGAGTTTGTGTAGTTTGTCGGATTCGAGCTGCTCAAACAATTTTTCTTCGATTAGTGCTTTGCTGAGTCAATTTCTAAGTGCATATCACATCAATGAATGAATCTTGTTTCTACGTGCTGTTGTATTTTGAATTTGGATGATGCACAGCTGCATTAAATCTAAGTATTTTTTGTTTTGGTCATGTAAATCTAAAGTATTGATTAGTTGCTTTATACGTAAAAGGGGATATAAATCTATCCATAATCGTGTCGTGTTAAGACCTCTCTAGCCTGAAGTGTTATGATTATCATCAATAGCTGGGTTTTAATCAATTGACAAAAGTAAGGAGTAATTATCAAATCTTGTGACTGTAAATTAAAATACAAAAAATACCCGGATGTACTTAATATGCAAATAAGAAGGGGATGTATTCAACAACCATACTTTCCATAAACATAACCAAATAAAAGGTAAGGTTGCAAGATTATTTGAGAGAAGGGGACGGGGGAGAGGTAATTAAAAGATAATAAATTTCTCAAAATTTGAAACTTTGTTTGTCAATTCATAAACAAAAGTTCATATTGATTAAAAAAAACAAGATATTGTTATTTAAAACTTAATGACATGCTTATCCCTTCCCATCAAACATTAATATAAGTGTTTGACAAAAAAAAAAACATTAATGTAAGTGCATGGTAGGAAAATTTCCTTCTTTCTAGATTTTTAAAAAAGGACAATGATTATTGTCTTTGTTCGACTCAGATTTTTGACTGACGAGTCCATGCGTACGAGGAGTTCCCAATTGTAAACTAGATTACCCACATCTTATCGCGCCTGTGTCAACTTCAAAAAGAAATTATAAAAATTACAAAGAATTATTAATTCATGTTTTTTTTTCTTGGTAAATGTAAGAGATATATTGAGGAAATGCTAAATGCACAAAAAAATATTGTCACCAGAAACTCACACTCCAAATGCAGGAACAAAAGGAGTGGAAGAGTGACGAGATGAAAAAGCTGCAAAACGCGGCACAAACATTACAACACCTAACCAAAAAGAAGCACGTCATGGTCAAACGGTTATAAAAGATGCCACAGGCGAGGAAGAGGTCACTGTCGAACGAATTACCTACGAGTCTCTAGTGAAAATAATCGGTTTAGGCCCCAACTTCTTTGCAATTTTCTGGTTTTGAAATTATCTTCGACATTCCTGAAGGTGATAGCCTTGTCTCGAACCACTTTAAAGAGGTGATTCTTTCATGTTTCCTACCAAAATTAGAACCTGGCTCATAGTCAAACACTCAAAGAGCCTAAATGTCAAGTATCCATGCAGATTTGAGATCACTTAAAAGTAAAATAGTATATATAGATTCATGGAATATCATAGCTTTAACTCAACTCTTTGCATCTATTATTCAGTCATCAAATTACAATTACCCACCACAATTCGCCACGATGACAAAGAACATAATGGCAAAGCATGCCGTAGTGCTGAGGCAACCGCAAGGAGATCTGACAATTCAGTGTCATCGGGAAGGCCATTAGCGTAAAGAGCAGCTACATTGTTTGCGAAGAGTGTGCAGAGGACAGGGAAAGGGATGAGGGACCGTTGGTCATGCCTTTGTGTCCATGCTCGTCTTGGTATGCCAGCCTGTGGTTGCTACAGTAGGATGAGAAAGTGTTAAAAGTATCAAGGAACATTACTCAAAACTCTCTTACAGGACCACGTGGCAGTCTTTTATTGGGTGTTGAAATAAGTGCGACCGGTGCATTGAATGATCAACACATAGTAAAAGACCGTCACGTGATACCATTGGAGAATTATAAAGATTTCTTAAGATGTTTTGCATTTCTTGTAGTTCAGGATACATGTTACTTGTAGGTTAGGAATATGATTTTTGTAGGACATGTTCGGTCCAATTTTTATTTGTTGGATTTGAGTTTCTCAATTAATTTTTATGTTTTTTCTATATATATATATATATATTTGCATATATTCATACATCATGTCTATTTGTTGTTGTTGTTGGAAATGGTGACATCTAAATTTTGACGACTTATTTAAGCATTTGTTGTTTAGAAAATTTCATCAAATCTAGCTTGCATATTAGGAAAATTTCTATCTTATAAATTGCGTTTGAACTGGGACTAGTGAATTGGTGCAGGTAAGTTTTTTAATTAAATACTTCAGACATATTTGCGGAAAAAATCTCGGATGAGAACATATCCTCATATGCGAAAGAGAACATGGGCATAAAATATTGGACGATTCAACAATCTCAGCCAAATGGCAGAGGTAATGGAAAGAAAAGAAAATAGAAAGGAGAAAGAGTCCATCAAATCCTTACCTGCCTCCAATTCATCCGTTGACCTTATCTTGTGAGGAAATCAAGGAATCACACTGCAAGAGGAAGGTAGAAGAAGAGGAGAGGGGAGAAGGGGCTACTTTGCAATTACCTTTCCCTCCTCGTTGAGCGTCGCGCACTGTCACCGCAGTCCAGCAACTCCGGCAAACCCATCAGTCATCGAGCGATCCCTGCGCTCCTCTATCACTTACTGTGAAGCCTAGTAATTTATTCACTATTTGCAGATCCTCATGACATTCTGCGTTATTCTTTTTTTTTTTTTGGTAAAGGTAAGAATAGTATAGATTTTGCAAAGAAGAATACAAGGGGGAGGCCCGGCACCAACAAAAAACAGACACTCAAGAAGTCAGGAGTCTAAGCGAGTGTAGGGATACCGTGGTTCCCAACAAACAAAACAAACAACGAAAAGAAAGAAATGAAGACTAAAAACAAACTAAAGAACTACTATCAATCAAAGATAGAAGGATGAAGATCCCAGCTCTGTTGAAGTCTTTTATTCTTTGGAATGTCAGCAACATACTTAAACATCATAGCTTTATCTTTAATCGCCTTCTGGAGGTGCATCTTCATTGCCGGAAGAGAAAGGGTTTGATTGCGAAAAAGCACATTGTTACGCTCTTTCCATATGATGTAGCACATCGCACCAAAACTAAAGTGAGCCATAGTTTGATAAAAGCTTTTACCCACAAACGGCTTGGATGCCCATACAAGATTCTCCATCCACTGCTTGTTTTGCCAAACAAGGTTAAATTTTGCTGCCCAAAAAGAAATAAGGGTACTCGAAATGTGACAAGCAAAGAACAAGTGATTCACAGAATCCTGTGTTATTCTTGCTTCATGGACGTTACCATAAAGTTAAGTCGAGACTTTTTTTTTGGTTTGATTATGCGTAATTTCTTTTTACTATTCAATTGTTTTGCAATCGTGTTTTCGTTTGCTGTCCAGGTTCAATTTCTCGGTCACCGTGGGCTTTCACGCCTATTCTACATCAACATCCCACTACCATCTTTTTTGTTTTCATGCACAAGTCCACACTTGGGACACCACAGGGAGGAAGAGAGAGGACGTCCACCTTGAAGAAATCTGCGCTCGACACGCAATACTCGAAGAAGCCAAGATGCTTGCCATCGCCACCATCCAGCTTCCATTTGTGGTCGTTTAACTCTTCGCACCCGCGAGTTGGCGAGGCGTTCCTCGGTGTGTGTCAGAACAGTACCCGGGCCACACTAGCGAATTCCTCCATCTCTTCGTGAAAGAGTCTAGATTGACGCCGTCGCTGGCCGCCTGCAGTTCCGGCATCCCCCCGCCGGCTGCTCCCACAACCTAGCATCAGCTAGTCCAGCGTCATTTCTAGCTAAGCCTCGGCCTTCTGCACCAGTTCGAGCTTGATCAATGTCCCGTTCTCGATTGCTCCGCCATTGTATATCTAGCGGGCTTGGCGTTTCTTAGCCCCACCGCGAGCTACACTGGCATTGCCGTACTCGGGTCTCGCATAGTCCTCTAACGGCTACGGCCTTGATCTTTCCCTGCAGGTTTTTCTGACGCTCCAATTCAGTCCATCTGCGAAGCCTTGCTTGTTCTTGCCATCATTGCAGTTCCTCACCACCCTGACCATCTTGCTCACGACCTGTTACTGGTGTCTCCTCAAGCCCACCGTTGCTGCCATTCGCAACTCACGAAGTCCATTTTAAGGAAATCCCAGATAGGTAAAAAAGATTTGACTAATTTCATGCGATAGTTTTATTTTAATAATTTTAAATACATGATATACGTTAGGGTGTCCTATTTGTTACCCTACATTTGATCAATGCATACTCGGCTTTTGGACCTTTAGACACTAAGGTCTAACCCCATATTGTCTTGCGTGGTCTGTGGTCGAGTATTTTATTAATGATGTGATTGATCCGTACATCGTAATTGCATATAGCTATATTACGCATGTTTAGTGTTTAGAGTTCATAATTTGAGATTTTTTTTTATTGAGGGCCACACATGTTTAATCTTAACATATATAAGACATGTTAGCTTTAGAATCCTTATAGATTTAGATTAGTGCTAACTTTCATGTTATTTAGCATATTACAACCTAGCTAGTCATACAACGAAAATTTAGAATTAAGTATCATTTAGATAGTTTTAGTTATTTTAGTGGCATCGGTAAAAATGGATAATGGTTGTGTGCAAAACATTTTTGAAATAAAAAGAAAATATACCGAAAGGATATTAGAGTCCCCAAATTTATGAATCTTTGATTTATAGGAGTAAAATGTACTCTCACATTTTACTTGGTGTCTAATCGATCATAATTGATTAGTGGCGGCTCCATAGGTAAGTTTAATCACATGTTGAATTGGGTACCAAGTTGCGATTGGTAGAACTTAGAAAGTCTATGCTAAATGTGAACAATGGCTTCTCGTAAGTCGTTCTTTTTTAGTAATCCATTAGCTTCCCCTGGTCCACCGCTAGGAAGGTCGTGATAGGAAACAGTATGGGAATTAGATTAAATATGTGGGCCCCTCCTCGTGCGTAGATTTTGTAACTAGTGAGGTGGCAAAGCAATTTAATTTTTTATGTTTTGAACTGGTGTGTCTAGCTTTGTGAACTCTCATTCTTTAGGAAAGTACAAAAAAAATTCATAAATTTATCGTATCAATTAAGTTATAAATATTTCAATTGGCTCTATTTAGTTTTAAACATGTTCATAATTTGCCAATTGGGTCAATTCGGCGGATATTAACAATAAATTGCTAATGTGATGCCAGCCACCCTACACAACATGGCCAGCGCATAAGCCATGCTAACGTGATTTTTTTTTTTATAAATATTTTGAGTTTCTTATATTTTATGTTTTGTTTTTTCTTTTCTTATTTATTATTTTTATTATTTTTTTCCTTTTTTTTTCCTTTCATTTTGGCTAGCAAGAGCCACCTCACAAAGTTGGTAGGGTTGTGAAGGCTCCTCCCCACATCAAGCAAGGGCCTTCATGCCCTTGCCCATGGCTAGCGACCTTCGCTTACCAAAATGAAAGGAATAAAAGGAAAAAAAAAAAGAAAATCATTTTTCAAAGAAAAAATTGTCTACATCAATACTAACTGTGATCAGCGTCAATGTTAATGATTTTTAATTAAAATTGACCAAATGAATTTAATTGGTAAATTGTAAAAATGTTCAAAATTAAATTCACCTAATTGAAATGTTTATGACCAAATTGGCACCAATGCATATAAAATTATGACTCTTTTGATAATTTTCCCTCCTTCTCTTTATACGCTATTCTATTTTCAATTTTTCTAATAAGTGATTATCATGCTATTGTACTAGCAAAAGATAACTCCAATTTTATAAACTACAATGACTATAGAAATTAGAGTAATCATGACTTCGGCTGATATAAATTGATAGTGCTATAGCTAATACATGCTTTTATTTTATTATATAATCAACTGTTATTATAATTCATAACACAAGCAATGACATTAACACATGAGAAGAATATCATGTTGGGAAAGATAGGTACAATTTGATTGATCAGAATAGTCACAACTAGTTCACTTATTAATTTATATTGCTATGCTTTTGTTTACTTATCCAATTAATACAGCTATTAGAATCCGGGAAAAGAATATAAAAAAATTATTATTATAATATAATTTATATACGCAATCTTATTGGAGATAGAATGTAGGAGTTTTGGATGTTTTATCTCTATTTTCAAAGTCATATCTGATATAATAGTTACCCTATCACTTAAATCAAGGATTATAGTAGTTTTACAATCTTCTTTCATCATATGTGTTGCGGTCCTATATAACTACTTTATCACAGTCAGTAGATCACGCTGACCAAACTCATCTCCACCGTTGATTACATGGCCTCAGTGAGAAACCTACATGATTAATGGTTAGGATGGTATTGGTTTACACGGTCTAAGCTACGAAATAAATTTGTCAATAGCGTCAACTCTGAACTTGCAAAGAATTATATCCAAATTTTGCTCCTCCTTTTTTTCAGAATCATAATAAGATTCAATGCGTAACCCCAAGCCAATATAAATAAGTACAGTGATAATTCCCTCGCTCAACACTGAATTTTAGTCCAATCCAAATTCTCAATCATGAAGTCGGCCTCCCCATCTAAGAGGGTTTCGACTCGCGGCAAGAAGACGCATCGCGCCATCGTGCGGAAACAGTCGGAAAAAGATCAGATGAGGCAGAGGATTCATGATGATGTCGAACTAGCCATTGAGGGTGAGGACGTTGACGCCGTGGAGACGCCGCCAGAGAAGTCGACGTCGTCGGGCTCGCGACAGTATGTTACGAAGGCCGGTCGCATGCCTTGCAAAGAGTGCAAGAGAGAGAAGCAAAGGGGCGATGGATTAGGGTTTCACTTGTGCCCAAACGACGAGATGGTAGTCGGATTCAAGGCCAACGTGGATCCGATCGGCCGCCCATCAGCAGGAAAGTCCGACCTGGATTCAGGTGCATCGGAACAAACTGGTTAAACCCGGAGATTGGCGAGGTGGCGATGCATCCGTGCATATGTAGTTCTTGTCATAAAACTCGAAACTTGTTCCTTGCAATGTTTTTGGGTTCTCCGACCAAAAAAAGAAAGGTTTTTGGGTTCATTCCATCTCGCTTCGAGTTCATCAGAGCTGCTACTTCTTCTCCTTCATGTTCATGTGATGCTCTAATGAAGATTCAATGAGAGATTATCATGATAATCATACTTGTTCATGAGTTCATGTGGAGATAGATTTGTTGAACCGAATCTTTTTCAGAGATCTTGTTTGCTTCATTGGATTGCTCATATTCTTTTAATGCACAGTCATTATCATATATGTAAATCGTCAAATTCCGCATGACGAAAACTCTTCATGAAATCAGGTAGTCATCTGATATACTAATTTTGTGCATTATTAATATAGCGATGTACTTATTCAAAGACGGATTATCAATAATGGATCGGTAGAACATATCGGCAAGTGTATGGGCTACAATTCACAGCCTAGCTTTATGCTTTAATTTGGACTTTCGTCCCACGTTCAGAAGATGGATATTTCTTTTCCGAACCATCGTAGATCGTAAAAATCCAATTAATATAGATATTATTCTATTTTATTTATTATTTTTGGGTGGATGAATTTTATTATTGATTTGATCGGGAACAAAATGTGAAAGTGGGTAATATCATTTAGAATCCAACATAAAGGTTAGCATCATTTCGGTTTCAATCATTCGAATTTATTTTCCTTTTTTCAGCGATTTGATTCGATTAGGCTCGAATCTGAACCGAATTATATTATCGGTTATGGTGACCCCATAAGGGGTGATTACTTTAACAGCACCTTCATGCAAAACGCTGCATTAAAGGGTTTATTTATTATTATTTTTTTTTTGGGCGGGGGGTCAAATAATGCTGTATCAAAAGGTTAGTAAGTGAGTTTTTGATCACAGGAAAGCAAGCAAGGATATAAAACAGTAAGTTTTGAGTGATCACATTCATATATTTCTTTCCTAGATAAGAATCAAGACTCGACATCAAATATTTCCTCTGGGTCTCAAGAACTCGCCGGAATTTGTGCTTCACCACTGATGGAGAGCCGAGATGGACAGGAGCAACACTAGAACTGCAGCCATGGCAACCATGGAAGCCCACCGGCAAATCCCGAAAGCAGATGCGAAGGCGAGCACGATGGACAAAGCTAACGCCCTGAAGGTTGACGAGTCTCGCTTGAGGATCGACCTCGGGACAAGGGTGAGGGCGTTGCCGATTAGGAAGCTCACCGTCACGATGAATCTACTCACGATGGAGGAGGCATGATGATGATGATGATGATGGGGATCTTCTTCGGATGAACTGGGATGAAGCAGCGGGTTCACATCCATGGGAAGAGTGACAGCTACTGATTTCGAGGGCTCCGGATCTTCTGGTTAATGAGAGAGTTTTCACGAGGCCGGGTCTATCCAACAACTACTAATACAGGAAAAATAATTTAAAAGAAGATTTTATGAGCTTTTAGAACTCAATTCGACCCATATCAAGAAGACTTATGAAAAAAAAAATTGATAAATGGAAAATAAAAGATGATGACTGACTTACTTTAGATAATTCCAAAGCCTGGGAAAGCACGCCATGTTTGACGATTAAAAGCCATGCCATGTTTGACTTTTGGATTAGGGATGACTGGTTCCCAGTCTAATTCGGTTTAGCTCTCAGGTGGGTTCAGTGAAACTAGTCATGGGGCAAAAGGGAAAGAACAAAAGAGGAGAGATGCGTGTGCCATGGTCTTTCCCGTGACCAAAGGATCGTGTTTGATAAAAAAATGGACCATCCAAAGTAGCCTGGAGCCTGTGACCAAAGGATCATGTTTGATCAAAATGGACCATCCAAAGTAGCCTGGAGTTTCCAGAAAATTCTCAAGGCTGGACGATACAATAATTACATCGTGTCGGTAGTTAGTAAATTGAGAGATGCGATCTTTGCCCCGCTAGATTGAATATGAATCAATGGTTGCAATGAGATGGTCTCTAGTATAAAAAGTATGCTCATCCAAACATTTCACTGTAGAGTTCCATGTTCTCTTAGAGCTCCTCTCTCTAAATCTTTCTTTCAGCCTGTCTTTAAAAGAGTCACCAAGATTTGATCCAAACAATTGACCTGTGACATGTGACACATGCGTGAGACATTTAAAAAATAACAAATTAATTGGTTTGCTTCTCGGTTCACTCTATCCATTTTTGTTCACCCCTACTTTGGATCTACTTAAACTAGACTTATGGGAAAATAGGGAATGCCAAGACAAGGATGATTGGGCAGAAAACTCCATCAACTCCCATCTTCCATATCCCATCCATTTTTTCACTCAGAGCGATTAGCCATGGCGCATTGTTATAAATTGATAGTGCTAAAATGCTTTTATTTTATTATACAAGCAATAGTTATTAGAATTTATAACACGGACAATAACATTATTACATGACGACAATATCATACTAGGAAAATTAACTACAATTTGGTAGATTGGATCGGAACAGTGAGAATTATGAATTGATATTATACTTTTATTTAGTTATACAATTAATACAGCTATTAAAATTCTCAATATAAAAAAATTATTACAAAATTATTAGTATAATATAACTTGTACGTCTGATCTTGTTGGGAGGGAACATAGGAGTTTTGGATGTTTTATCTTTATTTTCAATGTCAAGTCCGATAGAATAGTTATCTTATTGATTAAATCAAGAATTATAGTAGTTTCGCAGCCCTATTTCATTATACGTACCTATCACGTTGCAGTTTTATGCAATTGCTTTATGATGGTCTATAGACACTGCATACCAATTTATCTCCACTATTGATCATAGGGCCCCCACTGTAAAATTTGTATAGTTAATCTATAATTAATGATCAAAATGCTATTGGTCTACATGATTTGTAAGCTATACAATAAATTCATCAATAGCGCCAGATTTGAACAGAATTATCTCCATATCCATTTTTTTTTTTTATATATCAAAATCAGAGTAAGATTGGATGTTTAACCCTAAACAAGCTGGACATCAAAGTATTACATGCATTAAAATTAAATATAGTGATAATGCCCCCGCTCAACTCTACGAATTTTACCATCTACAATCCATTCCAAATTCTCAATCATAAGTAGGCCTCACGGTTTCAACTTGCAGCAAGAAGATGCGCTGCATCATCTAGTGGAAGCGGTTGGAATTGGATTAGAGGATGTTGAGGATACATGACAATCTCAAACTAGTTATTGAGGTACTTGATGTCGTGGAGACGCTGCTCAAGATGTTGTTTGGATCTGAGTATGTCCTTAAACTGCTCACATGGTTTTGGCCTTGCGACATGGAAGCCGGTCAGGTGCTGTGGAAAGAGGGCAAGAAAGAGAAGGCAAGGGATGATGGATTAACGTTTCACTCTTGCCCAAATGACGAGGTGGTAGTTGCATTTAGGACTAAGGTGGGTCCCATCGCCCACCCATCAGCCAGAAAGTTCGGCCCAGATCCACGCGCAGAAAGAACTTTTTTTTTTTTTTTTGAAAAAAAGAAACCCATGTTTTTTTGCAGGCGGCGGCGGTGCATCCATGCGCATATATAGTTCTTGTCAAAAAATTCAAAACTTGATCCTTTCAATGTTTCTGGGTTCATTCCGTTTCGATTTGAGTTTATGGAAGCTGATGCTTTTTTTTATTCATGTTGATCTAATGAAAGTTCAGTGAGCGAAGATTAATTTGTTGAATGCAATCTTTTTTAGAAATCTTGTTTACTTCGTTGAATTGGCCATCTTTTTTTTTTTTTTTAATGTAAAATCATATCATATATGTAAATCATCAAATTTCGCATGACATAATCTCTTTAAGGGAAAATTCCAAAATGGGACCCAAAGTATCCTCTTTTTCTCAAATAAGGGTCCGAAGTGAATATTGTTTCAAATAGGGATCCGAAATACCATCATTTTCTCAAATAAGGGCCTGGAGTGGATGTTGTTTCAAATAAGGACCTAAAATGGTTATGTTTGTTTCAAATAAGGACTTGACTTTTCAGTGATCAAGGGTATTTTTGTCTTTTGTGATTTTTCGCCTTTTTTTCTTTCCTCTTTATTTTTTTTTTTTTTTGGGAAAATTTCAAAAAATGACCCAAAGTGCCCTTATTTTCTTAAATAAGAGTCCAAAGTGGACTTTGTTTCAAATAATAACCTAAAGTGGCTTTGGTTGTTTCAAAATATGGACCCCACCTTGCCGGTTGCCGACTAGCTAATTTTTCGATCGGTCAATGGTATTTTCATCATTTGGCATTTTCCCCTTATTTCCTTTTTTTTTTATTTTTTTTTTATGGTTCTTCTTCTTCCTCATTGTCGATGGCTGCCAGCCATCGACGATGCCCACAAAGGGCTGGGTGAGGGTCGCCTTTGCCAGTGAGGGCCATCCACGCTAGCCACAAGTAAGGGATGGTGTCGCTTGGGCGTGGCGACCCTCACCTAGGGGCCATCGACGAGGTTGGCCCTCGCTAGCTACTAGTAAGGACCGGTGTGGGCGGTCTCTCCTAGCCCTCTGTGGGCATCACCGGTGGTCAGCTGGCCACTAGCGAAGAGGAAGAAGAAGAACCAAAAAAAAAAAGAGGAAAGAAAAAAAAAGGGCAGAAAATGGAAAGACAAAAATATCCTTAATCGCCGAAAAGTCAGGTCCTTATTTGAAACAAACATAACCACTTTAGGTACTCATTTGAAATAACATCCACTTCAGGTCTTTATTTGAGAAAGTGATGACATTTCGGGTCCCTATTTGAAATAATGTTCACTTCAGATCCTTATTTGAGAAAAAGATGGCATTTCGGGTCCTATTTTGGAATTTTCCCTCTCTTTAATTGATGCTTCATGAAATTAGGTACTCATTTGGTTTACCAATTTTGTGAATTACTGATACGGCAATGTGCACATTCAAAGACTGATTATCAATAATGCATTAGTAGAAGATGTCGCCAAGTATTTACAATTCACAGCCCAGCTTTTACCTTAATTCGGACTCCGGTCCCGTATTTGGAAGATGGACATTTCTTTTCCAGACTATGGTTGGTCTTGAAAATACAAATAATTTAGATATTATTTTATTTTGTTTATAATTTTTCGGTGGCTGAATTTTGTTACTTAATTGAGCGTGATTTATTTGAGTGGGAACAAAATGTGAAAGTGAGTAATGTTATTTAGAATCTAGCATAAACAACAAAATAAGAAAAGCATCACGTAGGGTTTGCTTCATTTCAATTTTGATCATTGTATTTAGGGATAATACCCTAAAAACCCATAAACTGGTACACTTGTGATAAATTTACCCCAACTATTTTTTTGACCACCAAAAACCCCAAACTGGTATACTTTTAACAAATTTATCCCAAACTGGTACACTTGTGATAAATTTACCCTATGCTAGTTTTCATTAAATTTTATTATCAAATTATTAAGTTAAATGACACGTGACAGTCAACCAGTATACCAATTTAGGATTTTACGTTCCGTTTGTCACAGTTTACAATTTTTATGATTTTTTTGTGATATTAATCAAATTTAGCATAGGTATATTTGTCACAAATTTAACAGTTTAGGGTTTTTTTGCAGTCGAATAAATTAGTTTGGGGTAAATTTGTCATAAATGTACCAGTTTAGGGTTTTTTTATAATCAGTCGGGATAAAGTTGTTACAAGTTTATCAGTTTGGGGTTTTTCATGGTCAAAAAAATAGTTTGGGGTAAATTTGTCACAAGTGTACTAATTTGGGTTTTTTTAAAGGTATTAACCCTTGTATTTATTGGATTAATACCACAAAAAATCCCAAACTAGTAATTAATTTTTTGACCAAAAAATCCAAACCGGTATATATGTAACAAATTTTTTCAAACTAATTTTTTGATTATGAAAAACCTAAAACTAATATATCTGTGAAAATTTTATTTTTATGTTAATTCTTCAAATTGGATTACTATCACGAAAAACTATAAAGAGTAAAATTCCAAATCGCTACACTCGTCAACTGTCATATGTCATCCAACCCAACAATTTAACAATAAAATTTAATGGAAACTAACGAAAAGCAAATTCATCATAGGTGTACTGATTTGGAGTTCTTAGTGGATTTTATGTAAACTTGTCACGGATACACTAATTTGGGATTTTTCGTTATATTAACCTTAATTTATTTCCTTATTTAGTGTGATTTGGTTCGGTTAGGCTCGAATCTGAACCAAACTGTACTATTCGTCATGGTCATGTCACAAGGGAGTGATTACTTTAAAAGCACCCAAATGTAAAATGCTGTGTAAAAAGGTCTGTAAGTGAGATCTTGATCATAAAAAAATCAAACAAGAGAAATAAAAATTAATTCAAGTTCCATAATGTCAATAAGTGCAGAACAGGAAAGATTTTGAGTCCATGTGCTTGGGTGAAACATCGAATTCATTCCTAAGTAAGAATCAAGACTCGACATCAAATACTTCCTATGCAGGCTCGAGATCGGTCTGAATCTCCATCCCATCAGTACTCAGTCATCGAGTCGCAAAATCACTGGCAAAGATGGGTCTCGCAACCATGACGCACGAAAAAGACGGTGCCCCGCACCGTCATGCTGCAGCAATCGGCTAAGAGATCCAGGAACACGAAGGAGACGCGACTGTTTAAGGGCATCGAGAAGGGAATGAAGGCGAAGGAGACAGTGCTGCGTTGGGGAAAGGCAGGTCACATGCTCTGCAAAAAGCGCAAGGCTGGGAGGGAAAGAGATGATGGATTAGGTTGCGCTTGCAACGATCCAGGCTGGGACAGTTTGGTTCGGATTGCGAATTGAAAATTAAAAATACACGGACGCACGTAATAAACGTAAATAAGAAGGGATTTATTCAATGACTATATTTTTCCTGTACCTTAAAAAAAAAAAAAAGGTAAGTCCACAAGATTATTTGTAGAGAGAGAGAGAGAGAGCGCGATAGAGTAGACTAAAAGATAATAAGTTTCTCAAAATTCGATATGTTAGTTAATTCATAAACTATATGATTCATATTGATGAAACTTCACAGTTATACACAAATTATGAATATTTTATTGTGCCTATTTCAAATTAAAAATAAATAAATATTTATTCAGGCTCTTTCGCGTTTCCTACCAAAACTAGAATTGGATTTGTAGTCGGATACCTAAAGAAACTCCATATCAAAAACCTAAGCAGACTTGACATTGCTCTGAATTACAATAGTATATATAGATGCACTGAATACTATATTTCTCATTCAACTCTTTGCATCTATTATTCAGTCATCAAATTGCAATTACCCACGACAAGATGGATTTCACAACGAGGAAGGCCAGTAGCGCGAAGAGCAGCTACATTGTTTGCGAAGAGTGTGCAGAGGAGAGGGAAAGGGGCGAGGGACCATCGGCCTTTCACTGCTGCCCGTGCGATCCGGTGGTGGTCGGGTTCAGGACCAAGGCAGGTCCAATCTCCCGCCCGTCGAAGTCTCAATGTGGCACATCCGATCAGGTGAAGGCCGTCCAATTGAGGACCAAGGCGGGTCCAATCTCCCGCCCGTCGGAGTCTCAATGTGGCACATCCGATCAGGTGAAGGCCGTTCAATTGAGGACCAGGGCGGGTCCAATCTCCCGCCCGTCAGAGTCTCAATGTGGCACATCCGATCAGGTGAAGGTCGTTGCATTGAGGACCGAGGCAGGTCCGATCTCCCGCCCGTCGCTGATAAAGCCCAATCCGAGTCCGAGTGCAGCGGAAAGAACTGGTTGGACCCCGTGGGATTGGTCATGCCTATGTGTCCATGCTCGTCTGGGTATGCCAACGTGTGGCTGCTACAATCGCTCGAGAAACAGTGTCATTAGCACCAGGAAACCTTACTAAATCTCTCTTGTTAGACGATGTCGCGGTCTTATATTGGACGTTGAAACCAGTGCGACCAACACATTGAATAATCAACGCCCTATAAAAGACCGTCATGTTACTTCATTGAAGGATTTCCCAAGATGTCTAGCATTCCTCATAGTTCGTGATATATATGATGTATAGGTTAGGAATATTGATTTCTGTAGGAGGCACGTGGTCCTTTTTATTTGTGAATTTTTATTGGTCAGACTTGAGTTTTTCCGATTAATTTCTTTGTTCTCCTTTTATTATTTTGGCATATATTTGATATATATATATATATATATATATACACATCTAGATCATGCTTTTTTGTGGTTGGAAACATTATGGGAATTTAATCAAGTCCATAATCGTGAACAAAGAAAAAGCAAAACTATGTCGTTTTATTAGAATGTCAATCTATTTAAGTTCTGAGATATGAATGACATTCCATCTTGTCAAAAGTTCTGTTTAGACCTAACGAAAGTTTTAAAAAATTTTCTCTCTATCTAGGTAGCTTTTGATTTTGATTAGCTCTGTAAACTCTCATTCTTTCTGTACGCTTTACAAGCTAGTAAGCTGCAAGTGTATTCAAACCACTATAAAAGAAAAAAAAACAAAGAAATAGGAAGAAAGGTGTTGCTAATGATTATACATGGAAAGATATAGTTCTCCGAAACACGCACGAGAAGGAAAATTGCTCCAACCGTAAACTCTCTCTAATTTGATAAGGAAAATAGCACACAAAATTATAAACTACAACCATTGTGACATCAATTCCCCAAAACCTTTTTTGCATCACAAAAACTCCTAAATATGTACCAGTGGCACAAAATTATCCTCCAGTAGAGTTTCATCCAAAACAAAACAATTTTGAGGTATTGGTGATACCATAAATAATTAAGATATTAGTTTTTTTTTTTTGGTGGAAAGATATTAGTTCACAATAGACAAAACTTAAGTTTTTTGGTTGATTTTTTCAGATCCAAATAAACTCCATTTGTTCTCAGTGTCCATGAAAGCCATTAGTCGAATTGTTATGGCATTTTGAATGAAATTGTGACTAAAGGTGTTTTTGAATCCTTGGTACAATTTTGGAGATTTCCGTGACATGGAAAAAAGTTTAGGGTGTTAGTATCATAGTGAATATAAAATTAAGGGTTTTTGGTGGTACTCTATCTATTTGGTAACTTAAAAGCTAAACACTAATTCCTTGACAAAACCCATCTTGCAATTTGTAACATCGAAGCCTGTCAAGTTTAATCAACATCGACAATATGGCCACAGAGTTATATTCTCTAGGTTGTCCTTACCGGTTTAGGCAATGGATTTCGCGAGTACATAATTCATTCATGTCAGCAAACAAATGCGGCAATTAGCATGGAGGTAAGTTTATTCGCCTCCTTTCTCTGTACATTTGATTTTATGTATTTAATGAAAAATCTAGACTTAGCCTAGAGATCTTAGAACGCAGACTCGATATATAGTATATCCATCAAGCATTCATCCTCGGGACAACATTTTCCAAATTGCTTAACACCTCTCTCCTTCCTACCAAACCAAACATGATGTACCCAATGGCGCAACATCATGTGATCAGTAGATAGTACATCCATCGCAGTTTAGAAGCTACAGGTTAGCAGGTCCAATATGTTTTAAAGGCAAACATGTACATTCGACCATTTTTTTGACTGTTAATGCAAAATATAATCCAGAATCAAGAAAAAAAAACAGTGCAAACATTAACGGATTTAGAACAATTAGAACTCATAATCACTCGCCTAAGTTGAATCGAAGCTCCATTTGGATAAATCGGGTCAACAATCGTGGATTTGGTGAGGAACCAAGACAGATATAACCATGTACAAATAACCCTAAGAGGTGAGCAGTTTCAAATTTCGATTTCATCAACTCAAGATGGAGAGCAAAGCGGCACCATTGTGGTCCACGAAAGAAATGGAAGGACCTTTTTTTTTTTTTTTTTCAATATCACTTAAGTCACATGGATGCTGTATTAGCTTTATTTTCATTCCATCGTCCATGTCAGTGACCATGCAAGACTTTTTAATAGTGCTTGTTGATGGAATCATAACAAAGAATAAAGGTGAACAGTTTCAAATTCCGTACAGATTCCACATGGAACCTAGAACCCATTGGAATATGTTTATTAATTTTTGAAATCTAGTACCTATCCCATATACCTTGGAACTCGGGAACCTACCCTATTATAGGTTCCATGCACCCCACAAGGAATTGTTTCCTTTGACGATAGGATTTGTACCCATGACATTTGATAACAAAAACAAGCATGCTACCATGCTGCATTTCATCCCTTTCAATCAGTCTACAATTTTATTTTATAGAATCCATGTATTGTTTTCAAAATCCTTATTTTCTCCATTTGTATATCTAAGTTATCTTGCCATTTTTTTTTTCTATTCTCATGTAACATTGACTCCTTTGAAAGCACCCTCATGTAAAACCGTGTAAAACGGTTAGTTAGTGAGTTTTTAATCATAAATAAGCAATCAAGAGAAATAGAAAGTAAGTCAAGTTCCCCAATACCAGTAAGTGCAAAATAGGAAAGATTTCCCTATTCGATATATCTGTTTCGCTTGGGGTTTTGAGATTTCTTTCCGAAACAAGAATCAAGACGGGACATCAAACATTTCCTATGCAGGCTCAATATCGGCCTCAACCACAATCGCATATGTATACGTGTAGTGAGTGGACAGCGCTCTCATTGCTCGAACTCTATCCCGTCAATTCTCAGTCGTCAAGTTGCAAGATCGTCGGCAAAGATGGCCCTCGCCATGATGACTCGCGAACAGATGGTGCGTCACGCCGTCATGCTGAAGCAAACAGGACGGTTTGGAGGGCATCAAGAAGGGAATCGACGTGAAGAAGAAGAGGGTGCTGGGCTGGCGGAAGGCAGGTTACGTGCTTCTTCACAATGAGTGCGAGGCCGAGAGGGAAAGAGATGATGGATTAGGGTTCCAAGGCTGGCCCGATCGCCTGCCGGCCGGAGGAAACGCCCTGCCAGGATTCTGCCGTAGAAGAAAGAACGGGTTGGACTCCGTGGAGTCAGCAATGACCATGTGTCCATGTGTCCATGCACGGCTCTGGATTTTCTATCATTGCTGAAATATAGCTTGTGGTTGGGACGTAGAAATATGATTCTCGTAGCATTGAGTCTGTATAGTTCGTCGGATTTGTGTTTCCTCAGACAAATTTTCTTTGGTCCTTGCTTTATTGTCGTTAATTTCTACGTGCATATCACATCGATGAATGAATCTACTACTATTTTAACGTGATGTTGTATTTAGAATTTGAATGATGCACAGCTGTATTAGTATTAAATCCAAGTCATGACACTTTCACCATGTTAAAGGGAATACAAATCAATATATAATCATATTGTGCTGAGTTCTCTGTTAAAATATGTCTTGAATTTAAATTTGTTACACAATCCAACACAAAATAAATTGCGTATTAGTGTAGTACATTTTAAGTTCAAAAACTGAATTTCAGAATACGAAAATCTTCCATGGTGAAGTCGTGATTGAGAACGTAAGTTGTTCCATGTTGAGTCGGATGGGTGTGGTATGGTATGTACACGGTGTAGTACCAAAATGTGTTGGACTCCGACCAGGAAAGCAAAGTGTACTGCCAGAGAAAGAAGAAATTAAAAGATATGGAGATCTTTTGATCCTTGTTAGATTTGGTTCACGTGGGCTTGGTATGAATATTATAATTTGGGGTTTTCCTTTTGTGTTTGAACGGGCGATTTCTCCATAGGTGCCGTGCGGGTGTTCAATTCCTAAGAGATGTCCATAGGTGCAGGATCCTTGGCCATGGGTTCGTTCATCTTTCTTTGAGAAATTACATCCAAGAATTTAAGTTTTTTTAACTGAATAGATCTTGTGATAAAATTTATTAGTTCTTCCATGAGATCGAGAGATTACTTTGCTAGAAATTATGGAACTAAACACTTACATGAAATTACTAAGTGTAATTGAGACTTAAAAATATTAAAAATATTTGAGTAAATTGTTAGATATAATTTGAGCTTGAAAAAAAAGTGTTTGAGTGACTCAAATCTATTATGTTTTGTTTGATTTATAGTGAAATTCATTCTTACACTCTCTCGTGGACGTAGGTCAGCATGATCGGACGAACCACGCGATTCTGATGTCCGATTCATATTCTTAGTTTATCTATTTAATTATTTGACCGCATGCTTCCGCATTAACCTCCCCAAACTAAAGGTCAACTAATTTTTAAATCAATTGAAAAAATAAAAAAAAAAGTAAGGAGCAACTATCAAATCATGTGATGGTAAGTTTTTTTTTTTTTTTTTGAGCAAGCATGTGATGGTAAGTTGAAACGATAAATATACCCAGATGTGCGTGACGTAATACGCAGGGACGTCACGCAGGGACGTCAGAAAACATGCAAACCGACATGGAAATGGAAATTTCCCGACGGGCGAGGATCGTGCACCTTAAATAGCCCCCGTCCTCGCCCTTCCCTTTCCCCCACCGTTCCATTCCTCGCCCTCTCCTCCCTTCCCTCCACTCGGCCTTCTGCTCAGCCCACCCGTCATCCCCTTCCTCTCTCTCTCCTCGCTTCCCCAGCTCAGCGATTCAGTTGGCGCGGTCAGTCTCTGCTGGAGAGCTTGTTCGTTTCTTCGACTTTGCGCTTTGAGGCGAGTTCTTTGATCCTCGAAAAGATCTGTGAACGAGGTCTTAAGATCTATGACACACCATCCAGATCTTTTTGTGGTCCTTTGTTTTCGTCTTACGTGAGAGCAAAATTTCGGCTCTTAATTGATTTTGGGCCAGGTTTGGCCGGAAGTCGTCAAGTTTATATGGGAAAAATAAGCAGAATCAGGCTGAAGAATAGCGTAACAGGCGTATTTATGCTCAACTGAATAGTTGACAGGGGATCACAGCCTTGGCTAATAATCTATAGTTTATAATTGCCAGACGACGTTATCTTGGTCACGTTAATCCATATAACTTGCGAAATTGACTTTCTATGGTTTAAAATGGCCTACTGAGAAAGATGAAAAACAGTAAAAGGATGGCATCATCAACATGTTGTACGGCGCCCCCCAATTTTTGTATGGAAGTTTTTCAAGCAGAAAACCAGTCACTCGAGCGGCTTTGAAAAGAAAATCTGATGTGGTTCCCAGCCCGGAATCACTTACATGTACCTTTTTGTGGCTTTGGAAAGAAAATCTGATGTGGTTCCCCATCCGGAATCACTTACATATACTTTTTTGTACAAAAAAAGTTTTGACACTAAAATTATGGTTATCGTGGTTTGAAACTTTATGTTAAATAGACAATACAATTCATTCAACACCCATTTTGAGATTCTAAATTTCAAGATCAAATTAATACCACTCGTGTTATCTATAGTGATGTTGACCTAACCAAAATTTGAAAAATAAGTAAAAGTTGCAAACAAACTGACTCTTCATCATGTGTTTTTACAAGTTCACGACTTTAGGCAGATTGAAAAACCAAATTATTTTTCTTTGGAAAAAAACCGCTCAAGAAATGCTAATACTTGAAACCCCCCGTTGAAATCTCAATCCCAATAACTCACAATTAAACTTAAGGCTTAGCATGGTTCAAGTTGGGCCAATCTAGCATCTAACTCAGGGATCAATTCACATAGTGTTAGTCCCCAATTTTTGAGATTGAGGACCTGCTCTATTGAATTTAGAATTGAGGACCAAACTGCCACATCCAGGTCAACTCAAGACTAACCAAGTTTCTTATATATTCCTTAAAAGGACAAACATACTATTTCAATTTATATATTTATTAATAATGTGACATTGAGCAATCAAACTATGAGCATCAATACATAACAAACATAAACAAAAGGAAACAACAAAAATTTACACTTGCTAAAATTAACAAACCATGAAAACAAACAGAAGAGTGAGGGAACATAAGCGAATGGTGAGGTGAGTGAACAAAGGCGAGCGAGGCAAATGAAGAGAGGGGAGTCACGAGATAAGTGGTGAGCAAGTGAAACTAGAGACGAGTGGTGAGCAAGACGAGCAAGTGAGACTGAGGCAAGTGAAGAGAGTTTCTTTTTTCTTCGTTGAATTAAAGTTGGGTTTCTTTCTACTTTCTAATTCACACGACAAACAAATTTACAAAGAAAATAGAGATGGAGGTGCTAGAATTTAGAATATATATATATATATATATATATATATATATATTATCTGAAACTTCTAGGATTGAGAACTAACCTACACAGTATGGGGTCCAAGGGTTTAAGGGGAAAGGACTAATCCAGCCTTCCTAAGAACTAGACAAAATCGATCGAGTTGGGTTCGTCTAGGGTTTATCCAGGATCAATACTCACCCCTAATTAAACCCCAATCTCCACCTCCCTATCTTTGTTGTTGACATCGGCTGCCGTGCCACCCTATCGCCTTCGAGCATTATTGCATCCCGAGTGTTGTCGCTGCCGCCGCCTCCTTGGCGCAGCCCCTCCCATTTGTGGGAATTGGATAAATTTGAACTTGGATAGTTGTGTCGCTAAGGGCGATTGGTTCCTGGAGTATTCAAAGAAAGCCTCACAAGCATTTAAATCATTGCCTAAAAGAATTTTTACACTAGTAAATTGATTCATTAAATGTGATTTATATTATATGTCAAATTAAACTTTTCTTTCATAAACATTGTTGATCTTATAACACGTGTTGAATAAATAAGAAGATCTTAGCGCGTGATGAGATTATAAGTGCTTGTGCAGAACACTTATAATAACAACTGAAATTGTAGTAATTACAATAACAATAATAATAATACTTATCGAATTTTCAAATAATGTTGTTTTGGTAATTCACTCGATGACTAAAAATAAAGTGAATGAGGGATTTGACCAGCAAAAAGGTTCAAGCCCACCACATATTTCTGTAAAAATGCTTACTTCGGTTCTTCCTTCGTATTACTTCTATTTCTGGGTAGATTCTTCTGGAGCTTTAATTGATATTTAGATTGAACAATGACTCCATAGAATATTCATTCTATTAAATAGGACTCATAAAATTATTAATCCAATGGTAATTTAAACAAATAATTCAGATGACGAATTCAAACATTACATGGAATTAACGTACTCAGATTTTTCCCCCATATCCAATAGTACCTGCTCTGTACAAATACAGAGTGCCTTCTTCTCCTCTCTACTAATGAGATATTAAAGACGGATTTTGATATTTTATTCGTAAATCTGAATCTAATCGGATATAGACAAAGTCTGGTTCTTAACAATAATTATCAGACATAGTCAAGCGATAATCCGATAATCACGCCATTGGCAACGTCAGGCAAGATAAGGTGAGCATGTTTGTGAGCATTGATCCTGCCAGTGAATCAAAACTCAATTGAAAGTAACTAAAAACAATTAGAAAGTTAGCCAAATTAATTCTTCCACAGCAGAACAATAGATCATCTAAGCAGACACATTTTAATTACAGTAACACTGAAAAAGTACTGGCTGAAAGTTGCAAACCCAATGCCCATATCTCACAAACATGTCGGGGGGTTAATTTTTTTTTGTTATACTTCAATATGTCGTTGGTTATAAAACTTCTCTTGAACTTTTAACTTAAATTGGGACTCTTTTTTATGTAATGTTAAGTTTGCAGTTTAAATTATATTATTTTGTTGTTGACCAAGCTCTCAGCAGTATAAATCTAGGGCACCCCTTTCTGGGATTTTATATTTCAACGAGACGCTACAAAGCATTGAACGGAAAAAATCTTCATTATGATAATGCCAAAATCCTCGTTAAAACAATTAAAAAAACTAAAAAAAATTTTAAAAAAATTAAAAAGAGAACAATATAGGCACCTTTGTTCTTTTTATTCTTCACTCTCAAGTAATTATCACTCTTAAGGAAAGTAACTAAAAAGAAAGAAAAAGAAAACCAAAGAACCCTCCATGAATTAGACCCAATAATGAGAGGCTTCTAAATGTTTTTGCCCAACAAAATGGCCATAAACATAAAAGGAACCGGATCTTGTGTAAGTTTTGTGGCGTCGGATCTTGTGTAAATGTTGGCTCAAAGCTCTATAGATTATAATTTCTGACCAAAAAAAAACATTGACTTCCAGATTACCGACGCTTTGATTCACTGGCCAGCGGCAAATGCCTCGACAGGGAAGCTCTTGGTAATCCCGGCGAGGCTCTTGAAGTGGACCTTCCCGGCCGGCAAGTCAGCAGTGACTTCTGACACCGGCGGCCACAGCATGAGCTCCTTGGCCTTCACACCCTTGAGCTTCTTGATCGTGCCCTTCTCGACGTAGCCCTTGACCTCGGTGTCGTAGCTCACCAGCTTGCTTATCATCTTGAACTGATGCTCAACCTTCTTTTGCTGAACAATCCACATGTATCCGGTGCTCTCCACAAACCCAACCTCCACCACATTGGCCAGTGGGAGGAGCCCCTGAGGGAATTCAAATTTCTGTAGGAGAGAGATTGCCATTTTGAGCCCCTCCTCGTGGCCCTTCTTCACGATGGCTCCTTCCTTCTCTGCCATTGTTCAACAGCTTCCTTCTCTTTGGTTGTTTCTTGTTTGAGAGTGAATGAGCTGAGACAATGTGGATGGCGAATTTATGCTACTAGTTTGATGAGGTGAGGCATGTGAGGCGTGGAAAAGACAAAATTAGCAGAGGAAACCGAGGTGAAGTGTACATAGTAATCCTCGCTTGTTTGGTTTGTTTCGATCTTCGTCACTTTCCTTCTTTGTCCTAAAGCTTTTGCCTTCACAATTACCCATCATTTCAAACATGGTCATGAAAAAATCCGCCGTCCCTCTAAAACAGGACGATGAAATTTATGGACTGGATGGTGCTTTTTAAGTTAAACTAGTTCCCATGATTAGATGAATATATGCTAGTTAGTACTCGTAACATCTCACGAAATTATCATGTGCTTCGCCATCCAGAGTGGCCTTATTTCCCCATATATCCTAAATGTTTCTTTGCGAATCTCTTTACCCTCACAATTATCACTTAAAGCTGTACATGGCGTTCTCGAACATAAGTAATACAGTTAGGCCCAGTTTGTTTAAAATTATTTCTGTTCCCATAACAAAAATTTCTGTTCTTTTGTTCTGGGGAACAAAAAAAGGAACAAAAACATATTTAGTAAAATTTTTGTTCCCGAGAACAAATTTAGAACAGAAACAAGAAATAGAAAAAAGTTGCTTCTTGCTCCCAGGAACAATTCCAAGAAACAAATTTTCTTTCTCCTCTTTCTTTTCTTTTTCTTCTTCTTCTTCTTCCTTTTGGCTAGTCGCCAGCTTTGGCCATGACTAGCGCCATCGACCAGCTAGATGAGGGCTGGCAACCTCGCCGGAGCGTTGCCGAACCCCAGAAATATCGAGCCACGACGAGGCTCGTCGGCCTAAGCCTCGCCAGATCTGGGCGAGGTCGAGCCTCGCCGATGGCCTCAGTGGCCAGGCGAGCCTCACAAGGCCACCGGTGAGGCTTGACCTCGCCCAGGCTGCACGAGGCTCAGCCTTGCCCAGATCTGGCAAGACTGAGCCTCGTGGTGAGCTGCCAAGGCTCTAGCGAGCTCACCAGAGCTCGCCCGGCCAGTCACCGGCCACAAAGAGAAAGAAGGAAAAATACAAAAGAAGAAAAAAAGGAAAAATATAATAAAAATATTGAAAAATTAAAAGAAATAAAAAAATTATACAAGTTTACCAAACACATTTCTATTCTTGGAATATAAATTTTTTGCAGTCACCAAGGGCGTTCTTATACTCAGAAATTGTTCCTGGGAACATAAACAAAAAAACCTATTTCTATCCAAAAATTATTCTCGGAAACAAAAACAAAAAAAACTTATTTTTGTTCAAAAATTGTTTCCCGGAATAGAAACGTTACCAAATGAGCTCTTAAAGGCTATTACTGAAAGTAAGGTAACATCGTCACGAATCATGGTCTATTTTTCCACCATTTGTGTTACCGTGTTGCATAGAGGATGATTAACAGAAGAGTTAAGCAATTGTCGTGACCTCTTTTTTTCGGCGCCTGCAATCGGGTACGGATGTCTAAGGAGGCTAATGGCTCGGCTGAATTTAGTTATGCTCGGACTCTCCCAAGTCCACCAATTCATGACTTAATGGTTCAAGTTTTTAACCTATAAATCAATTTTTAAAATGGAGTCGCCACTAATCGATTCGGGGTGAGTTAATTGGAAACCCAAGCGAAGTATCGGGAGAAATACTCACTCTTGCCCAATCAGAGAAATTAGGATCGGGGATTTGATTACACTAGTTAATCACTAATGCCCTTTCGGTACCTAATCTTGTTTAAACCTTGGGGTTTTTGGATGTTCGAGAGATTTTCCATGCATTTTTGGAGAAAAACATTTTTTAGGTCTTTTTCTAATTTTTTTGACATAAAAGAGATTTTTTTTTGGATTTTTTGGTATTTTCGGAAAAATACAAGTCTTTTTGGCTTTTTCATGAATTTTTGGCTTTTTTTGGATTTTTGGCATTTTTGGGAAAATATGAAATATTTTTGATTTTTTTATTTTTCGGAATATAATATATTTTTTAAATATTTTTCAACATTTCTGGAAAATAAATTATTTTTGATTTTTCTTGATTTTTTTGGAAAATAAAACATTTTTTAACATTTTAATTTTTTTTGAAAATAAATGATTTTTGATTTTTTTAAAAATAAATTATTTATTTATTTATTTAAAATAAAACTTTAAAAAGCCGACCCGAGCGTGTGCGGGCCCGACTCAGATTTTTCTCATTTTTTTTTTAAAGAAACGGCGTCATGGTCGGGTGTTTAGGGACACCCGGCCCGGCCGAACAACCTGGCCCCACGGCCCGACTCACGACCCGGCTCCCCTGCGAAAACCCTACCCGGATTCGACCCAACTCGCGACCCAACCTCCGCCGCCCCCGGGATTTATGGAATCCCTACCTGGTTCCTGATCCGGGTCCGATCCGACAACCCGGGATCGTGACCTGGAAAATCGAGAACCCTAGGGTTTCCGAATTGCGATGACGGTGATGGAGGTGACAGCAATGATGACGATGGCGACGACTACGGAAGGGGGCTACGATGAACGGCAGGGATGACGGCTACGGGCTTTTTACCTTTTCTTGAATGGGGGCAATGACGGTGACGACAAGGGGGCGATTTGCGACGGTGGAAGCTACGGTGAGTAACGACGATGACGGCGAGGCCTGGGTTTGGTCAGATCTGGCCGGGGCTCTCTCTCTCGGGCTCGGGCTCGCCCTTCGAGCTCCCCGAAGTCTCTCGGGGACCCCTTTGAGCTCACCCCGCCTCGGCCGGCCTTGCACTGAGCTCCCCGAAGTCTCTTAGGGGATCTCGAGCTTCGGTGGCCTCTCTCTCTCTGATCTCTACTCTGGCGAAGCCCAGATCCGAAGCCGTGAGCCCTCAGCCCCCCTGAAGTCTCTCAATGGGGTGTCCAAGGGTTGCGACCTTGGTCCCTCTCCCTTTCTCCGTCCTCCGTGTGTATCTGTGTTCGCTTCTCCGGCGGCTCGTCTTCGGGCCTCCCTTGAAGTCTCTCAGGGGAAGCTATCGAAGCTTACTGTCAGTGATCTCCTCTTTGCCGTCTGTCCCTCCTTCGTCGGGGATGGAGGGCCTATTTATAGGCCGAGGGGTGGTCGGTCGACGGAGCTCGACCGTCGGTTGCCGCTGCCTTCGCCGGCCGAACTGGCATCCTATCCGACCCCAGCTACCCCCTGCTCCACGTCCCATCACCGTCCGGTGCTAGCTACTCCACGTGCATTGCCGTCCGTCCATCTCCCTTCGGCGTCACGCCCCCCGCGCGTGTGCTGCAATGGCGCGAGGAAGAAGAAGACTCGGCTGGGCCGAGCTGAGGCGGAAATGGGCCGAGGAGGCCCGGAGGAGGGGCTTTAATCTGATTTTTCTGTTTTTCTTGTTTTTTCATTTTTTTCATTCATTATTTTTTATCCAAAAAATATAAAATAAAATAAAATAAAAGAAAAATAAAAATAAAGTAAAACCTAATTAATTAATAGGAAATTTTAGGTGTCAACAGCAATAACAATCCAGAACAAATATCTCGTAAAAGAGTAGAGAGAGAATAGCATGTCCATAAGTAGTAGACTTCAGACTAATTTGATTCCACAATCTTCTATTGAAAACCACAAAAAAAAAAAAAATTCATTAAGCAATAGAAGAATGTCCACAGCTATCTAAACTTACTCCGCTTAGCTATTCACGTTGGGAGTTGGAGTATGGCATAGAATGACCAACCCAAGTTTTCTCCGTTGCTAGGACGTGGACTGTTGGAAAAGAATCGGTAGCTCCTGCAAATAAAATGCAGAATTTTTCACTATTTAATGTCATTGGACGTTCATATTATTCCCTACGCTGTAAATAGATTGATCCGGAGGCATCTTGTGTATTCTTCCTCCCCAGAACTGCAATTGAATTGACTGATCACAAAAGTGGTGCTGCGGTAGTTGCCTGAAAATTTTTTCGCACTTCTCCAGGCACAAATTTTACAGTGAAAGCATGGATTTATATATCAGATCCTAAAGAAAAAGGTGCATGTTCCCATCTGATAAACATTCACCATGATTATGAACGCACAGAACTATGGACGGCATGGTTGCAATGAAGAGCACCAAAAATTTCCGTTACTAACTTTCAATTCAACAAAATAATTCAAAACAAGAGGCAGCCTGCCAAACAAGTAGAAGTTTCATATTTAGTCTCCATTAAAGGACAAATCAAACACTATAATAGCATATTAATTTGATAGGATTCTGGTACAAACTTGACAAACAGATGTAGAAGCAACCAAATACATTGTGATTAACATGGGACCCAAGCAAATGAAGGATGTAAACAGAACAATCCACCCTGACCTTAGTATTAATTTTGAAAGTAGAAAAAGCACCACAAGGATCAAACCAATTTTCATCCATCATGACCAAGAGGAAAAACCTGAGGAAAAGCAACCCGACCAACCACAACCAATCAAGAGTACTCAGGACTTACAAGGACAGAGTACACTAGAATAGGCTTATATCTCCAGCTGCGCATATTGCGAGCTCCATTTGATTTTCATTGCAAGGCATGTGATTCAAGGTTACACCTGTTTTACTGCAGGAAAAAATGCCAAATGGTGAGTGTGAAGTGTGAATTAATACATGCCACAAAGCTGGATTCAATGGACGGCTTACCTCTCCTTCTTCCATACCAACTTTAGCCGAGCCATTTATCCTTCGTGCATCTTCTCTTACAAGATGGAAAACTGAAAATAAAGATCCAAAAGATGAATGAAAGGGGAAGTGGAGAGTAATTTAGGGTGCATTTAGTAATTATTGTGTCCTAAAAAACAATTTCCGCTTAGAAGTGATTCGTTTATATTCTGTTTTCGAGAATAATTTTTAAACATTTAAAGACATTTGGTGACTGTTCAAAATTTGTATTCTCGAAATAGAAATGCATTTGGAAGGACTTGCAATTTTTTTTCTTTTAATTTTTAATACTTTTATTATATTTTTCTTATTTTTCTTATTTATTTTTCCTTTCCTCTTCTTCTTCCTCCTTCTTTGTGGCCGGTGGCTGGTGACGATGGTGGCCAAGATTGGCTGGACAAGGTTTGGCGAGCTCACTAGAGCCTTGCTAGGCCAAGGTGAGGTCCGATGAGTTTGCCAAAGGCTCGCCTAGTCATTGCGAGCCTAGGCCTCACCAAATCTGGACAAGGCCGAGCCTCGCCGGTAGCCAGGTGAGACTCGCCCAGCCCAACGACGCTTGACCTCACCCACGCAACACGAGGTTAGCCTTGCTGTCGCAACCAAATTTTCGGATGTGAACCACCTAGGGGTTTGGCTAATGGATTGTTAAACTTAGACTTAACTCCGGCTCTCCCAAGCCCATAACAATTCACGACTTAAGTAAAATTTCTTAACATGCAAATGGATTTTATCTAAGAGTCGTTATTAATCAGTTTATGGTAGATCAATTAGATACCTAAGTAAAATAATGTGATGATTATTTTACTCTTACAAACCAGAAACTTTGGGTATGGCGGCTTGGTTACACTAGACTTCTCTAATGACTTTTCGGTACCATTTCTTTTATTTTCAAAAATGTTTTTGAATGTAGCTTGGATTGATTTTAAATTTATTTCCCTAACATGTGAGTTGATCATACGGGTGCAGAAACCACCAATTTAACACAAAAAAAAACAATGAATAAATTATGGAACTTAACTCTTAGTTTGCGTCGTTAGATCAGAATTCACATCAACAACCCTAGATATGATTTCTAATTAACACGCAATTTCTTTTTTTCATTTTCACTTAATTAATGAGAGTCATGCAATATGCAATGCATGCTACTAATATAATATGACATGATAATATGGCTTAAACTACATGACATAAATAAAATGCAGTCCGTCCTAAAAAATAAAATTGATTTATTCTAAGATAATTTTTGGTATTTTCCACGAAATTTCGGAATTAGAAAAATATGAAAATTATCTAGCTAAATTAAAATTCTATCCAACTTATATTAAAGATTAGGTTAGGCTAAACCCTAATTTACACCAATATATTATTTTAACTTAACAATCTCCAACCTAAAATGCAGTCTATCTAAATCAATCTAAACTTAAAATGAAATATGCAATTTTATCCTAACATGCAATGATGTACAAAGGATGCCCTAATTCTATATGATATGCAAATGCAAATTTTTTTTTTTAGTATTTTCGTGATAAACAAAACAATTAAGAGATAAACATCAAACCATCCATGATCATCAAAAATGCTATCCACCATTCAAATTGAAATTCAAACTTGATTATTTCACTAATAAAATCGATAAATTGATCTTAAGCCTTAAAGATCAAGATATCAATTTTACGCCTTATAGATGGAATAAAAAATTCATGTGCGGTTGTGAATTGGGCAATAAATCATAATTGGGAACATGCCAATAATTCAAATATGTACGTAAGATATTGAAAAGCATGCATTAGGCAATAAAATATCCAAATCAAATTTAGATAAGATAATTACCTAATTTCGCAAATAATGTTACCAAATTTGAATCAGATGGAATCCGCTCAATGGGAGATGGCAGTGCGTGAACGAAGCTCGGCACAATGGTGCTCCTCGGTAAAGGATGACCGTGGGCTCACGGTCAACGAACCTGCAAAAAATAGGAGCTTCGGGATCGACTCGGTTTGGATGCGAATGGGAATGGTGGCTTTGCTATTCACGAGGAAACTGCAACGTTGGGGGAGCAACAGCGTTGTCGGGAATTTGCTGAATCTCGGTTTGTGGACGTAAGCAGCAATGGAAGCAGCTTCAAGCAGGCGATGTCGGTATCAATCGGAGTGTCAGCTCATCGGCAGGGCTCGGACAGTAGTGCGGCGGGGCTCCAATGTCAAGGTCTCGGACAGGGAGCAGCATCAGCCATCGCGTTAGTTGGGCCCGAGCTTTATTCGTATGGAGATGACGTAGCTGTGCAGGGCTTCTCGGCAAGGTAGCAAAGGACGCTAGGGAGACTTTGACCAATGACAAACTTGGCTAGTTCCCAAGTTCTTTGCGAATTCTGCAGGTCTTGTGATAAACCTCCTTGATTATCAAACTTTGACCATGAGGGTGTGTTGTTGAAGTGAACACCACCATGCACGTATCGCTCACGAACAGTTGCGACAGAAAGTGCTCGGAGATCTTCAGCGAGGCAGCAACTTCTCAGCTTCGGAAGGCAGCAGTGAGTGATAGCGAGGATTCTAATGACGGTTGTTGAGGATCGGTGGAGGCACAACCTTGAGATATTTGGACGCGAAGTACTCGGCCGTGGACTCTCTCTCTCTTTCTTATTACGTGTATCGCTCAAATGAATTGCCGAACCCATGATTTCTCCCTTCTATTCTCTCTCTCTAGCGTGTGTTCTCTCCTATGGCCGTGTATCTCAATTGTGTGGCCTTCTCCCTTTTTCCTCGAACATTACGCTTTTTATACTGGTCGAATATGAACTTCAAAAAGGGAAATTTGAATATAGGAAATAAGTCCACTTACTGACTTCCCTCTTTTGTGAGGGTTCATATTTCCTTTGTACGCATTGCGGATCCATATATCCTCATTGAATATATATTTTAATAATGCTAATCCTTCTTGCCCTTTTTGATGTTTTTGTCCGCACATTTATAATCACAAGATAAAAAAAAAAAGTTCTTTTCTTTCCAAATACCGATTGAACATTGCCAAAAGTTCGGGATCATAATAAAATTTTCTCGGATTCTAAATATTTTAAAGATGAGCTCGCAATATTTTTTGTCACACTTGCCCTATCCAAAGATATTGAAAAATCCCCCAACATATCATGGAAAAATTTCAAATCTCTATTTTTCACAAGATAATTTTTGATCATAAAAAAAAGGGGCTTGGGCCAATTTGCTCCATTCGTGGGCTTAGTCTAGCTTGTCAATTTAAAGCTCAGAACCATCAATTCGAACTCATTCGCCACCGGTCTAATAAACAAGTACAAAAAATGCAAATGCAACTAAATCTATATGCTATGTAATTAATTATTTTTTCAGGGATAAAATTAACCCCTAATTTTTTAATGCAATAAATGACTAATTGGGTCGTTAAAATTTAGGTGTCAACACTTGCCAAGGCAGGTTAAGGTCGACCTTGCGTCACATGGGTAAGGTTTGGCCTAGTGAGGCTTGCGGTGGCCAAGTGAGGCTCCAACAAGCTTGTCAGATTTCGCCCAACCATTTGCCAGCCCCCGCCAGTGATGGTGGCCAATAGTGGCCAGTGACCGATTGTGGGGAAGAAAAAGAGAAAAAAAGAAAAATAAGTTCGGGTTTTGATTCTGGAATTGCTCTTGAAAACAAAGAAACAATTTACTTCTTGATTTTGTTTCATATCTATTTTTGGGAACAAAAAAAAAAGAGGATTTTATTCCTGAGAATAAAAAATTTACCTAACGTATTTCTGTTCCAAATTCACTTTCGGGAACAAAAGAATAAAATAAGTTACTATTGGGCAAGTTACCAAATGCTGCCTTTTGAATTACTTTTATTCCAAAAGGCCACGTATAGCTCTAAGTGATAATTGTGAGGACAAAGAGACTCGCAAAGAAGCATTTAGGACAATGGGGGCAATATGCCCACTCCGGACGGTGAAGCACATGATAATTTCGTGAGACATTACCTGTACTAACTATCATGTATGCATCTAATCATCGGAACTATTATAAATGTTTTTATTTCAAATACTAATCTGTACATTCAAAATAAATAAATGATTTTCCACAACGATTTTATATTCTAATGAGGGTTTTGCTATAACAATATTATATTACTTAACAAGTAAGTTAACAACAATGGATCAAAGGGAGGGAGGTTTGCTTAAATCAACTATTGTAACCTATATAGTTCGTGACAAACTCGCACCTACGCATGCTTATCTTTTTTTCCATTTACATATGTAAGCTAGTTTTCTTATATGATTAAAAAAAATAAAAAAACACATCGTGTATTCTGGATCACCGTAACGAATGGAATATGGAAACAAATATGCTTTATATGTCTACGGAAACTCTTTTGATAAAAAAAAATGTATCGTCTATATGATGGAACTGGGATTCTAGTTTCTCTTCTCTCAGAGTCATATTCACTCAATATGCCCAGTGCTCTTAGGAGCACTGCGATTCTATTTTCTCTTCATTCCAGGATTCTATTTTCTCTTCTCTGTATGATTCTCTATATGAGTTTTATGCTACATAAGCCCGTTGAGACCATTATGCTTTCAGAACAGAGATAATAGACCCCGCTCCCCTTTAGGACCTACCTTAAAGACAATGGAGTGGAAAATAATAATAAAAAAAAAGATTAAATAAATTTTATTAACCAAATTGAATTAACAGTTTAATTTGCAGGGGGTCCTGCCGCAGAGGGGGGTTGCGTGGGGTTATTAAGTGGGGTTGGTAATACTTGTCATGTAATATTTTTTTAAGTTTGGATAAATAAATGTAAGTAAACAGCAAAGCGGATTTCAAATATAATATTTAAAAATCAATTTCCGCTCACATCCACGGGAACTCCTTCGTTTTGCTATATTGGGTAGCAACTGCTCGACTAAATTATATTCACAAGCATAAATACTTTTAACTTCATCATCACTACTACAAATGGTAGTAAAAATAATAATAATAACAAAATTACTCTTCACAGAGGTTTGCCGTTTCTACCCACAGAGGTTTGCCGTCCATATCGTTAGTGCGCAATTCAATCCGATTTAAATTTGATATAAATTTGTTGTGGAAAAATTTATTTATTTTGCATGTATTGAGAAATTCATGAGGAATGACTTTCATTTGCTGTGGAGCCGGTCGAGGCTGGTCAAGATCCAAAATTAAAAAAATATATATAAAAAGTAAATCCTTTCAAAAAGAATCTTGTACTTTACCCACGTTTAGCTATCCCATGCCGTTTTCATTTTCATTTCTAAAATTTAATTGTGCCACGGGAGAAGATCTCCAATCATTCGCTTGGCTCACGGCTAAACGTTGTAGGCTAAGCACAGTTAATGAAAAGAATAAGCTTTTGTCACATATCCGAGGGTTACACCGATAGATCATAGCGATTCATTCCGATTAAGCTTCCAAATGATCCATAGGCACCTTTAGTGCTCAACTTCTATAATTTGGTAATTATAGGCTATATTTTAGTTACTGTAATCCCTACCTTAGTATCACATCAAAAATACTGTGGAGCAGAGACTAATGAGCCATGATGAAATGATACATAGTGATACGGCGGACGGCTATTAAAGTGGAACAATACGTAGGAAAACTAAACTAAAGCAATAATAAGAAAACTAAGCCTAGGAAAACTAAACTAAACCAGCAAAGCAGATACGTTTTCACGAGGGACAATGATACAGACAGTCCCTAAATTTTGACTTAATATGTGATTTGATCTCTAAATTTTTAATTTGTTCAATGTGATTTCTAAACCTTAGCCTAATGCATAAGCACAATGTGTAACATGGTCCTTAAACTTTGATAATGCTCAATATAGTCCTTGAACTATATAAAAATATCCAATGTTGTCTCTGGTTTTGAATTAATAGAAAAGGACTATATTGAACTTTTTTATATAATTCAATGACCAAATTGAATATATATAAAAAATTCAGGGGTTGCATTAAACAAATTAAAAGTTCATGGACCATATTGCGTATTTGGTTAAAGTTTATAGATCATTTTAAACAAATTAAAAGTTCAAGGATTAAATTATATATTAATGATAAGTTTATGGACTGTTTATGCCATTTTCCCTTTTCATGGGGCATGCTCCCCTTAAGCTTAAGGAAATGTTTCTCATCTTATGATGTTGTAATCTTGTTTTCTTACAGTATGGAATAAAGAAAACCATGTTGAAGTGAAATAAGTAAAGTTTGAACTAAGCTTAATCACATTGTCATGATAATGACGTTGTCTAGCGAGACCCTCATCCTCAACTCGCTAGAAGAGCGAAAGTATTCAAAACCCCTTGTACACTCTAGATATTCCACGTTTTTCCCTGAAATATCACTCTCCAAGTACATTAGTAATCCCCGCTTTCCCTCAGCAAAATGTGTAGTAAGTACATTTTTTTAACATGTTCACTCTTCCACCAATTGAGGACAAGAGCAACGTAATGATTATAAGCTTTATATAATTTTCTTTGTTTTACATTGTAAGAAAATAAGATAACAAGTTCGACATGATCAAGAGAAGAGAGTGGTCGAAAGAAGAGAAGAAAGAGAAAGATGGGTGGTGGGTTAGAGGAGAATGAATTGGATGATGGTGCAGAAAAGGAGGGAAATCTATTTATCGAGCCAGGCACAGCGAGTTTCACCAGATCGCACCACCGATAGATCACATCTTTTGCGTGGGCTTTTAGTAGAGAGCAGAGGAGAGGTGGTGGGGATTTTCGTGGGGTTGGTAAGTGGATTAAAGAACGGTCAAACCTGCTTCACACCTTAACAATATTTTTTAAATTGTATGTAATATATATATATTAATTTTGTAACAATGGAAGTCATATTTAAAAAAAAAATAAATGGTTTCCCACAACAAATTTATATCCCATTACCCATTAAACAAGCGAACCTAATGACATAAAATGAAAATTTTAAAATTTATTTCTTATTCCTATCTCTGTAAGGAAAAGGGAAGGAAGGGGGTGGCTTTATATGGTTTCTATAAATACTCTAAGGCATAATTGTCGTAAAAATTACAATTAAAACTTTTGGAATTTGCTAAACACCCTGAGACTAATGAGCCATCTATAGAGACATAATAAGCGGATTCATCCAAATCTCCAATAAGTTCTTTATAAGTTCATGTTCAAAAACAGATGTTCATTTTTAGGGTATTACCTTTCTGCATCACTGCTACTGCTATCTGGCTACCAAGCGATCATGTCTCTAGCATTTTACCGAATCGCATCTCTGGCACTCTTACATCACCAAATCACATTTCTGGCACCATATCACAACTACCCTACACGAGAGATAGAGAGAGAGAGAGAGAGAGAGGATTTTACCGAATCGCATCTCTGGCACACTTACATCACCAAATCACATTTCTGGCACCATATCACAACTACCCTACACGAGAGAGAGAGAGAGAGAGAGAGAAAGAGGGTGTTTCCTGCAGGGGAATTAAGCCGTGGGGTTTGAATTATAATGTTTTTCTTTCTTTTACCATGAGACAATTTGAGTGAAATTTAGAATCTTCACTTTCCATCTCAACAAGAAAGGAAGGCTTCTTCCGTCTTCTTGATTATCCGAGTGTCGGCACCGATCAACCTAACCTAATACTCTATTTAATGCTAAGAAGTTCAAAGGATTGTCAATGTGAATATAGCTGCCTTTTCTTAATGTGTGTCCAATTGCCTGATTTGATTCTTTCTCGCTTTTCCTTACGCTCTAGTTGCTCTGTTTTTGCATGTAGCCGATCAAATGGCTACAAGTGTTGCAGAGTCCGATTTGCCTTTTACACATGTATTTAGTTTGGTCCCATGTTAACCACAAAGTAAGGTAACGTTGCCACGAATCATGATCTACTTTTCCACCGGTTGTGTTCTTGCATTGCGTAGAGAATTACAAACTGTTAAGTAAACAATCTCAGAACAAGTATCTCGTACAACAGTAGAGAGAGAATAGCATGTCCATAAGCAGTAGACTTCCAGTTCGTCTTCTTTTAGCCTTCCCGATCACATCCTGCGTCTTTAGATTTTTAGGCAAAATTCCATAACCCCCTCCAATGCGATATCTTTTACAAAATTCCTAATCAGCCATATCTTTTGTAATAATGCGTAACGATTTTCTTTATCAAAATATATAACGATAAACAATGTGAATGTATTACAAAAAAAGAAGACGTAGATTTATATATTGTGCTTTCATAAATCCTCAAACTTAATATGACGTTTTAAATTTTAACAGAAGACCTCACTTTTCACTTTTGTTTAATCTCGAAATGAGTCGGGACGATAATAGTGCTTATGCGGCAAAACCCTTATGGACACAAAATCGGAAAGGAAATCTGAATTATGATTCCCTTTCGACGCTGTGCAATTTTTTGCATGGATATGTACATTCAGGGGAAACGAAATTTGTCTCTGGACCCCATTCCTGAGTGGTTGGTCAAATTATGAATTAATCTTTACTTGCTTAAAAGGAAAAAAAAAGAATAAGAAGAGAATATGGTCATGTCGTGACTGGAAGGAACAATTATGGCATGATCACTATATACACAAATTAGAGCTCAATACCTTTCTCTCCTTCTATTTTTTCTCTTTCTTCTTTAGTAAGTTTTTAAGTGAAGTTTTATTTATTAGATCACCCGTCAGTTTCAGTTACGGCAAGTTGCTACTATCTTTGAAGTTACGAAAACATCTCATGCCAACTTCAAGACATTGTCTTGTCCAAAAAAAAGAAAAAACTTCAAGATATTGGCTAGATATCCAATCACTCTCAAATCCATTTTACAAATGTCTATTTAATTCTAAACATTTCCTTTTTTTTTTAGTCAAGAACATGAACATTTGCACGAGATTGAGAGGGGGAGATCTTGTTGCACGATTACTGAGTGAAAAGTTGGTCAAGGCAAAGTCGAACTTGTCGCTGGACTAGGAGGCAAAAAACAATCTCCCTCTATCTCTCTCTCTGTCTCTCTCTCTCTCTCTCTCTCTCGCTTTCACAGCGAGCTGCGAAATATATTTTTCACGGGAATAGCCGGATTGCCGAGAAACCAAGCCAACCCCAGGTTATCATTGCCTTCCTGTATGATATAACTCTTCTTAGACGCTTTTAAGTTTTCCAGAATCTCATCCTGAAAGAATAAAACGCAAGATATTTCGGATGAGAAAAAACACGAGGAGTTGTAGTCAAAGCCAAGAAAAAAAAACACAGTAAAAAAACCAAAAGAAAAGAAAGGTTGTCGTTTTCTAGCGATTTGCAGTCGCGGGCAATGAGAGAGAGATAGAGAGAGAAAAGGGGAGCGGGGGGTTCGGCATGGGGTTTGGTAATGTCAAAAAGAAACCAAGAACATCCGCATCACCAAAAAAAAAAAAAACAAAAAAAAAAACAAAACAAAACAATACAAAATTTAACGGATGATGCATGCTGCCAGAATGATCTTTTCTTTGATGTGCTACGGTGGTTTACGTGACAAAACATGTTCAAGTTAGCGCGATTAATCAAAGATTTGGAAACAAGATATGTGAAAATTAGTCTTTTCTTTCTAAAATTGTACGAATTTTCAATTGAGTTATTCTAGTATAACGATAGCCATTATGTTCTAAAATGACGATCACATGTCAGCCACCGGCTTCATTACATGAGAATGGGCAACTGACTTGAAGGAAACGTTAATTTTTTATTGCCTACCCTTTTATGTTTCCTCATACTTGTTTTTAGCATGTCTAACCCAAAGTAAAATTAACTAGCTCTATTAGGGTGACTTTCATTTTTTTTTTTTTTTACTTTTTTGCTTTTTTTCTAACTTTTACAACATTATCCTTTTGACTTTTATTAACTTGTACAATTGCACGTGATTTTTCATAATTCTTTGAAACATAAACGTTTTTTTCTTGTTTCAAGAATTTATAGAAAAACTCTAAGTAGAAACTATAAATAGATTAATTTCTCACAAAGTATATAGGTTACAATAGTTGATCCCCAAAAAATTACACTTGGCAACAAACAATTAGGTGACATAATTACTTGTTTAGATTTGATAATTTATGCAGAGTGATAAAGTTAAAAGTATTTATGCGTATATTAATAAAGAAAAGATACCTCTTGTGAATATAATTAAATAGTTTCTGAAACTAAATTGCGCTTTGTTTGTTAACTAATATAAAATAATTCCAGCAAAGTTGACGTTTCTGCCCACAAAGAAACGAAACGATTTATCCCCCCTTCCCCGCAGACTCACTCTTTCCTTCCCCTTTTGGGACTGCACTGGCATCTATCATGATCACACCATTACTTCGAGTAACGTTATAGTTCAGGCCATTCAATGGGCAAAGTGTACAATCGGCACGTTAATGTAATCTCGAAGGGCACCATCGTTTGGAATTTTTTACCTTTTTTTTTTATTCTCTTTGACTTTCATTTATCACAAAATATTTGAAAATATTCAAAATATTCAATATCAAATGATATTATTCAAAATTATTTAAAAATACATTTGAATTTACATGTGTCAAAACTTAATTATATTTACAAGAAAGTATATTTTGTCATTGACAAGTTCCACGGTTTAATATAATATAATGCTCGGTATAGAATTTTTTCTATAATTTCTCGCTTTCATGGATTATTATTAAAAAGAATTATGTTATCATGGTGAGCGATTCCTTGTCTACTGTTATACGTTTAAAAATAGCCGATTTTGAGATTTTAATTTGATGGCAACCTTAGGGCGACTAATTTTTAAAGTGGCACCCAGCCAAATAACTTCGCATTGTCATAGTCGATCGTTGCTTGAGGTGGAGGGTGAGGTTTCAGCAGAGGCGTTTCGGAGAGAGCCTCCTTGACGGCCTCCTCTTTCTCTTCTTCGAGCGGGGCCGCCGCGGGTGTCGCACCAGAGTTGCTGCTGCATGGCCTCGCTGGAGGATCTGGCGGAGAAAGGTCGGGTCTTGAGGGGTTTTGGGCACGTGGGTTGCGCTCGGCCGAGCTGAAACAGCAACCCATCTCGGTTAGGGGCTGGTTTAGGGTTCGTGAAGAGTGTTGCTGCGAGAGTTTGTGGTGGAACGGTGAGAGAGAGAGAGAGAGTATAAAAAAGAATTCAAATGCGAAAACGGTCAAAGGAGGGAGCGTCATTAGGGGGGAGTGATTAGGAGATGAACGTGGGGGACGGACGAATTTCTGAAGATTAGGACGGGGAAAGAGAGGGAGGATGGTGTTTGAGAATGTTTGAATTCTGCTCTATGCGACAGCTTGTGGTTCGATAGGCTTTTGCTCGTAGGCGTGCCTAAGCACGCACCGGGTACGAATCATCTCGTTGCGATAGTCTCTAGCAGGCGCATTTCCGTTCAGACCCAAGCCTATTCTTTCTTTTTCTCTTTTGAAGTTTTCAAAATGGGCGGGGTTCAGTGCTGCCAAAGATGGACCACAAAGGGATTGCTAGCCACCGAAGCTGATCGTTCGCGCCCTGCGCCTGCAGCCGTTGGTGAAGGAACTGAAAGCCAGTTTGGCAGGTTCTACGTCCTAGCCTTGCATATTAATATGATTCTGGCCCAAAAAGCAGTCCTTCGATCTGACCTTTTTCTTCGTTGTTTTGGTTTTTTTGGATTTGATACTGTTAAGTCTATTGCAAGAATCTGAGTGAAGAAGTATAATATGCGAGAGAAGTTAGAAACTTGTAGCAGCGAAGTTTGATTTATGACCATCAAATTTATGTAATATCACCACATGAATTTATGAAGCAAGGCCATAATCAACAGTTGAACCGGGTCAAACAAGAATCATTACAGCATGAGTGGAACAACGGTACGGTGGTGAGAGTTTATCCTCGTCCGGTCACGCCATGTGACAAGTGAGGATGGGTGGGGAATAAAAGACGGCTTAATTTCGAGGGGTACGGGGCTCTTTAAACGACTAGACCATGCGACTTGAATAGAATTTCGGCCGGCTTTTAAAGAGGGCCCGGCCATAGCAGCGGTTCTCATCAAAGAATGGGTACCGGGAATCTCCAGGAGAGAGATTGCCACTTTGAGCCCCTCCTCGTGGCCCTTCTCCACGACGGCTCCTTCCTTCTCCGCTAGTTAAGTTAAGGAGAAGCCCTTCTCCCTCTCTCTCCCCTGCGCGGTCTCTCTCTCTTTACGGTTTAGCGACCGGGTTTGACCGGGTTTGATCGTCTCTCTTCCCTGCGCTGTCTCTCTCTCAAACCCCGCAAATGCTCTCTCGTCTCCCATTAATTCCTCCTCCTCTCCCTCCCTCCAGAGGGTAGTTGTGATTTGGTGGTGATCTCGGTGGCAGAGGGTGGTGAGAGAAGCGATAACAGGTTGGAAAAAAAAAAAAAATCATCATGCTCCTCTGCTTCTCGATTCGCAAAGGATCACAAGCAAAAGACAAAAGACATGATCGATCTCGGTGGCGCGGTGCGAGGTGTGTGCACCCCAGCCTCTATAAATAAGCTGTCTATCACCCCCGGCTCCTTCTCTAACCCACCGCCCCTTCTTCTCTTTTTCTCTTCTCTCTCTCGACCACTCTCAACTAGACCCCTCATTCTCTTCTTTCTCTTCTCTCTCTCGACCACTCTCAGACCCCTCTCTCTCTTCTTCTCTTCTCTCTCGACACCAGATGTCGGATCATGGGGATTTCTTTCTCTTCGTCTCCTCTCTCTCTCGACTATTCTCAGACCCCTCTCTCTCTCTTCTTCTCTTCTCTCTAGACACCAGATGTCGGATGAGGAGATGATGGGACTGGGGAGTCAGTTGACAGTGGGAGGGAGCTCCAGTCGAAGGAGACGGACCTCATCGGGATCTCTCCACCACCCCTCCTATTATGACTGGTGATCTCCTGCACATTAACCCTCTCCCTACAACCCAAAATCACCATACCGCTCCCACATTCTTTCTTGTTACAGTTGATAGTCTTTAGTGCTGTAAGTATTGAATCTTCTCAACATGTTGCGCCGTCTTTCTCAGCTATGCCTGCCTTATATGGTCCTGTTGCCACCGCTGCATGTGCATCCCTCTTGGTTCGTCACTTACCGGAGGCACGAGGCGACAGCAGGTAGGGGTGTCAAGACCCGAACCGAAAACCGAACTTAACCGAACCAAAAAATTCGATGTTTTCGGTTCGATTTTCATCAAAAATCGGATTTTTTTTATCGGTTCGGTTTTTATCGGTTAATCGAACCGAAAACCGAACCACAAACCGAAAACCGAAATTTTTTTTTTATAGGTTCTCTCCCGACTCCCGACTCCCGACTCCCGTCTCTGAGTCCTCTCGTGTCTCGTCTTCGTTTTATCGGTACCCGTCTGAGTTCTCTCAACGGTGACAGCTTCTGAGAAGGAAGCAGCCCTCGCCGCCGTCCCCTCCGATTCTCCCACCTTGTAAGTCCTCCCTCCTCTCTCTCTCTCTCTCTCTCTCTCTCTCTCTCTATGCTTCGTCGGATCTCCACTTCCGTTCGACATTTTCGTCTCCCGTGCCACGTCGAATTTTGAGCGTCGATTGCTATTTCCATCGAATGAGGAGTCGTTCTGTTGTCGATTCGACAGTTTGTAGGGTGTGTAGTTGTGACTAGATGCGAGGTCTTTTAGTCGCGAATCGTAGGTGACTGGCTGATCAAGCTCGAGGGTAAGTGAGAATCGGTGTTGGGGGCTTGCGTAGTGAATTGATGTGTGGTGGAAGACTCGCCTGAGAAGTAGCATGCTCGGAATTTTATTTTTTTTCGTTTAATAGTGCACGGACTTCGGGCTCTAGTCTACAGGGTTCTATTAGTTGAAAAATACAAACGGAGGTTGTCGAGAATTGCTTTGGTGCAGATGATTTACCATCACTTTCCCACTTTTTTACAAAGAAACATCAATTAGTCGGCCTGCTGCCTCCGTTTGTATGTTTCCCAATGAGAATCCTTTCTTAAGGTCTTGCATTGCTGATGATAATTCTTTCATAATTCTTCATGATGTAAAATTCAGTTCGGGACTCCCCTAGAACATCCTTATGACTTTTGATGATCTAAAATTAATGGCATCCCTTTCTTATAAACAATCATGCTCAGGGCCCCATGGTGCTTTAGTATTGAAATTTTCTTTGCTAATTAATCAACAGCCTATATCTTTATCCATGCATAGTCGAGGACTTACAGCATGAAGTCCCAATAGTCTTTGCCTGCCAAATATAATTTCTATGGCTTTTTTCATACTCTACTTTGTTGAAGACCTCCTACCCTATGTTCTTTTTCATGTTCCCATTAGTTAGGTGAGCTCCTAGGTTGTTTGGGGACCTATCCTCTTATCTGTCATACCAAACTTCGATACTGTCAGTTGTCTGTGGAATTGGACTTCTTGAATAGCAGATCCAATTGCTTAAGGTGCTTGAGTTAAAAGGAAAAATTGGTTTGGTGTGTATGTCTTATCCAGAAGGACAATATCAGGCTTCCACTTAAGGGAATTTCTAATGGTCTTTTTTGCCACCATTAGGATAGTGAAAATGGACAAGGAATAGATGGATGAATTTGTTAAGCACTTTTAATCAAGGTAGGAGTTAGTTAAACTCTCTTCTACTGTCAGGCTTTTCTTTTTCATATTGTCAAATGATTAGTTTGGTTGACATTACTGTTCTTGAATGAAGCTCCTAAAGGAAGTGCATAGTACAAAATGCAAGAACCATGACTTTAGTATATCACCTACGGTGCTCCTCTTATTTGGAATTAGATTCCCCTCTGTCTTGTTTTATGTCAAGTTCTGGGATTACCTAAATCTCTGAAGAACATCAAAGGGTTATCATTGATTGTATCTTTGTTTACAGCTATTGATTGTTTCCCCCCCCCCCCTAATTTATGTATTGGAATGTGATGAATCTAGTGGAATTTCTGGTTTTAATCACCTTCTGAGATGATAGAAACTGAAAAGGTCGGTACTTGCCGATTCAGTTGTTGTATGTGGGATTTCTGATGGAAGTTCCAGGCCGATGCAAAGGGGCTGTTTTCTGGTTTTCTTGTTGGGAATTTTTAGGTCCTCTTTCATGTTCAGTGTAGTTCATCCTTGTTTAACATTGTAGCGGTGATGAGCTTCAGCGACATTTGCTCAGCTACAGCTAACTATTTCCTTGTTGATTGTACGCAGACTTTGAGAGAAGACAAAGCTCTTGTTTATGATGACTGGAAAGAGTGCATTTTGCCCCTTCTAGATTCGGGACCTTTGAAGCTTGATCTAGAATATTTTGGGTCTGAATAGTACTTTGTAACGAAAAGTCTGATCTCTTCGCAGTCGTTTGAAATAGACGCATACCATGGATTTGGCATGGTTCCTCTAGCTGATCTGTGAGTACTTGTTTCTTGCTAACATTATCATTGTAACATTCTTCGAAGGGGTTTTTTTTAGGGTCAAGATTCTTTAGAGCATAGGATAAAGGGATTAATCTAATAATTTTTTAAGGAGCATATACAGAAGGTAAGCCATCCGCCTATCCCCACCCCCAAAAAAAAAAAAAACCGAAAACCGAAAACCAAAAGCTAAAAACGAAAAAACCGAACTGAACAGAACCGAAATTTCGGTTTCGGTTCGTATTCGGTTTGGTTCAGTTTCGGTTCGGTTCGGAAGATTTTTCTAACGGTTCAGTTCGGAAGATTTTTCTAACGGTTCGGTTTTTTTAAAAACCAAACCGAACCAAACCATTGACACCCCTAGCAGCAGGGACCATAGAAGACAAGGCAAATACCTCAATGGATAAATCTCTAAAACTACTCTATCTTATTCTTCTTGGCCTCTTTCCATGCAGTATAAAATTCACTAGTCTAGACCTCTTCAAGTAGATACCTCCGGGATTTGCATAATTCCAAAAATATAACGTCTAGTTTGTGCCGCTTAATCTCTGATCGAACTCTTAGCTATGATTCTTGCAACCAAATGCAACCAAACAGTTTTTAGGCATTATGGGACCATATAGATATTATTTATTTAACGAATTTAGACACAAATTTGAGACACTAACCTTCTTATCATGCATGACACCCACCATGTATATGTGGCAAATGCCACCATCTGACATGCCACCATCTAAGGATGGGCACTTAAGTACCAAAGTGCGTTTTGTGTATAGAGTCGTATTCCAAAGGGTGAGGGTGAGGGTGGGGGTGGGGGTGGGGTGGGGATGAGTTGTATAGGATCCGAGATGTGGTGCATAAACTTCCTGCTGGAAGACAAATATTCTTTGATTCTAACAAAAAAAAACTTTAATAATTAAATTTAAGAAATAAAATCACCTGGACTAGCACTCAGCTTCCATAAGCTACATAGCTCGGATACACCTTTCATAGTCCCAAACATCTGCACCCAGTATCCAAGCACAACAGCTTGGAATTGATTTAGCATCTGTGAATTAGGCTTATGTGAATTGAACGAGTATGCATTAGTATTTTTATCCTGAACTGGCAATATCTCTCATTTTGAGCTGTTGTGCTTGGATGCTGGGTATAGATGCTTGGGACTATGAAAGGTGTATCCAAGCTATGTAGCTTATGGAAGCCGAGTGCCACTTCGAAGGGTCTAGGTGATTTTATTTCTTAAATTTAATGGTTAAATTTTTTTTTTTTTGTTAGAATTAAAGAATATTTGTCTTCCAGTAGGAAGTTTATGCACCACATCTCGGATCCTATACAACTCATCCCCACCACCCCCCACCCCCACCCCCATCCCCACCCTTTGGAATACGTCTCTATACACAAAACAAACCTTGGTACTTAAGTACCCATCCTCAGACGGTGGCATCTCAGATGGTGGCATCCGCCACATATACATGGTGGGTGTCATGCATGATAAGAAGGTTAGTGTCTCAAATTTGTGTCTAAATTCATTAAATAAATAATATCTATCTGGTCCCATAATGCTTAAAAACTGTTTGGTTGTATTTGGTTGCAGGAATTACAGCTAAGAGTTCAATCAGAGATTAAGCGGCGCAAACCAGACGTTATATTTTTGGAATTATGCAAATCCCGGAAGTATCTGGTTGAAGAGGTCCAGACTAGTGAATTTTATACTGCATGAAAAGAGGCCAAGAAGAATAAGATCATAGTAGTTTTAGAGATTTATCCATAGAGGTATTTGCCTTGTCTTCTATGGTCCCTGCTGCCACCCTCACGTGAGCGTCCCTCCTATAAGTGACGAACCAAGAGGGATGCACACGTAGCAGGCCAAGAAGAATAAGATCAGAGTAGTTTTAGGGATTTATCCATTGAGGTATTTGCCTTGTCTTCTATGGTCCCTGCTGCCACCCTCGCGTGAGCGTGTAAATGACAAACCAAGAGGGATGCACACGTAGCGGGTGGCAACAGGACCATATAAGGCAGGCATAGCTGAGAAAGACGGCCGCAATATGTTGAGAAGATTCAATACTTTTTACAGAGACAGCACTAAAGACTATCAACTGTAACAAGAAAGAATGTCTGATAGGAGGATGGTGTAGATAGTGGGAGCGGTATGGTGATTTCGGGTCGTAGGGAAAGGGCTAATGTGCAGGAGATCACCAGTCGTAATAGGAGGGGTGGTGCAGAGATCCCGGTGAGGTCCATCTCCTTCGACTGACAGAAAATAGAAAGGAAATATGGAAAATGTGTTTTCTCTGTATTGATTTCTGTATGTCAGTACAATGTACACTTATAATGTAAGGAGTAAAAATAAACTAGGAAAGACAATATACAATAATCAGAATTTCCTATTTACTGACATAATCAAAGATATACTAGAATCAATTATAATCAGCATCTACACTAAGATCTTCCAACACTCCCCCTCAAGCTGGTGGCCTATATATGTCGAGGACGCCTAGCTTGCTCAATAGAAATTTGTGTTGTCTTTGGCATAGTGGCTTAGTAAAAATGTCTGCAGGTTGATCCACTGTTCCAATGCCTCTTGTCACAAGAACTCCTTCTTTGATTTTGTCGCGAGTGAAATGACAGTCGACTTCTATATGCTTCGTTCTCTCATGAAAAACTGGATTCGCTGCTAACTTAAGTGCAGCATCATTATCGCAGAACAATTTGCTTGGTCCACTGACTTGTACTCCCAAATCTGAAAGAAGTCCTCGTATCTAGATTATCTCACATGTAGTTTTTGCCATGGCTCGATATTCAGACTCAGCTGATGATAATGATACGGTAGATTGCTTCTTGGTTTTCCACGAAATTAGCGACTTTCCCAATTTGATACAAAAGCCGGTGATAGATCGCCTAGTCATCGGACAAGTGGCATAATCGGTGTCGCAAAATGCTGTCATCCCCATATCACATTCACGAGATAGAAATATACCAAGTCCCGGGCATCCCTTCAAATATCTTACAACTTTCAAAGCTGCATTCATGTGTGACTCTTTTGGCATATGCATGAATTGACCGAGTATCATGCCGCATAACATATATCAGGTCTTGTCATGGTAAGATATATCAACTTTCCAACAAGTCGCTGATACCCTGACGGATCCTTAAGTAATGGATCCTTGTTTGATGAAGGAATATCGAGATCATACTCATGTGTTGTCAATTTGACATTCTGCTCAATGGGTATTACTGCTGGCTTGCAGCCTGATAACCCTGCTTCAGAAACGATTTCCAAAACAAATTTCCTTTGACTGAGAGAAATTCCTTTGTCAGATCTAGCAATTTCAATGCCAAGAAAGTATTTGGGAGATCCCAAATCTTTGATATGAAAAGTGGAGTGTAAATATTCCTTGAATTTTGCAACATGAGAATCATTGTTTCCCATAACCAATATGTCATCCACATATATCAGCAAATAGATTGATGATTTTCCCACATTTCGTGTAAATAAAGCATAATCATATTTGGAATGCTGAAAACCTGCATTGATTAGTGCAGCAGTAAACTTGGCATACCATTGCCTAGATGCCTGTTTTAATCCATACAAGGATTTGCGAAGACGACATACCCGATTCTCCCCCTGTCTGCGTAATCCTTGAGGAAGATCCATGTAGATTTCTTCATCTAAATCACCATGGAGAAAAGCATTGTTGACGTCCATCTGATGCAGAGACCAATTGCGTATTGCTGCAATAGATAAGAAAGACCGGACGGTAACTTCCTTGGCGACTGGAGAGAATGTTTCGTGATAATCAAAACCTTCTCTTTGGGTAAAACCTTTGGCTACCAACCGGGCCTTGTATCGTTCTACGGAACAGTCTGATTTGAATTTGATTTTGTAAACCCATTTACAGCCGATCGGTTTTTGATGCGGTGGTAAGTGAACTATATCCCAAGTATGATTCTCCATGAGAGCAGCTAGCTCGGACTCCATTGCATGCCGCCACTTGGGATCTTTGGATGCCTCAGTGAATGAAAATGGCTCATGTTCTTCTGAAATACGACTGATACAACACATATGCTCTGCAGATAACCGATTGAAAGAGACATAGGATGCAACAGGATATTGTGTACCTGAAGAGTTTGCAGTAGAACATATATAGTCCTTTGTCCACGTAGGTGGACGACTTTGTCTTCCAGAACGACGCGGTGGCTCAGCTAGAGGAGCCATGGATAAGTCAGCAACTATTTCTGTAGCGTCCACAGATGAAGGAACTTCCTCAGATGAAGCTGGTAATTCCGTTTCTGGGTGTGAGAGCTCCACTGGTGCGGGTGTGTAACTAGGTATCATAGAGGGTGGATGCGCCATAAGGAAATCAGGTGCTGATGATAATTCTTCATCAATCGGAAGAAAACGATTGTTGTCTGGCAAAGTATCTTTGGATGAAGATAGCTTTTCTTGGAAGGGAAATCTGTCTTCATGGAAAATAACATCTCTGCTGGTAAAGAAATGTCCTGTAGAAAACTCCATGACACGATATCCCTTTTGAAGAGAAGGATATCCCATAAAGACGCATTGAGTTGCGCGGGGGCTCATTTTATCTCGATAACCCACATTTGTTGCATAACATAAACAACCAAAGACTCTAAGATGATTGTTATCTGGTTGTTTCTTGTAGAGCATCTCAAATGGAGTTTTACCATGAAGAATCCGACTTGGCATGCGATTAATCGGATAGGCAGGCTGTGACCACACAATCTCCCCAAAATTTTCAGGGATTGAGGCTTGATATTTAAGTGCACGGGCTACCTCTAAAAGATGTCTGTGTTTTCTCTCAACAACTCCATTTTGTTGTGGAGTATAAGTGCATGAACTTTCATGGAGTATCCCATAAGTAGACAACAAGTGTATGCAATCGAGAGGTAAAAATTCTCGCCCATTATCGATGCAATTCGATGTACATTTATCGAATTGATTCCTAATTAAGGAAAGGAATTTTGATAAATGAGTAAAGGTTTGACTCTTTGATTGCATAAGATATAGCCAAGTGGCACGACTGTAATCATCAACAATCGTAAGGAAATAGCGAGATCCATCACGATGGGAAGTATGGTAAGGACCCCATATGTCTATATGAAGTAATGAAAAAGAATCTTTAGCTCGAGATGTACTAACTGGAAAAGATGCTCGGGTTTGTTTAGCAAGAGGACAAATGGAACAATTTGGGTGAGGGAATATAGCACCGTGACCCAATCGTTGATGCAAAAGGAGATTTTTATTATAACGATTGCATTACAATAAATGCCTTTATTCAATAATTTTAAATCTCCTGGAGAATTGACCCAAAAATAAAGTCCTTGTGCCTCATTACCCAAGCCCATCACTTTGCCAGTCGAAGGGTCCTGAAAGACACAATTTCTGGAATTGAATATGGCTCTACAAGAATTGTCCATACATACTTTTGCCACAGAAAGGAGATTAAACTCAAAAGCTGGAATGTATAGGACATTTTTAAGAGTAAAATTTTGACCAAGATGCACGATACCAATTTTAGTGACATGTGTAATGTTCCCATTTGGGAGACGTACCGTGACAGGAGATTGTGGGTTTTGATGGACATGGGAAAATAAAGACTCATTGCAAATTATGTGGTCACTAGCGCCTGAATCAATAATCCATGCATCATTAGATAATGAATTCTTTTCATGGAGAAAAGTACCTGAGAATCCCGCACCAGTATCACTAGTCTTGAGTTGGCTCAAAGCTTGCACGATATGTTCATATTGTTCCTGGGTTATGGTCTGCTGAGACGGTCCACCACCTTTTTGTGTAGAGACCTGATAGACTGAAGATTCCCTCTCTTTTTTGTTGTTAGGTCTCCCATGTAACTTCCAACATGTATCAACAGTATGGTGTGGACGTTTGCAATATTCACAATATTTATTTTTAATTTTTGAATTTTGCCCACTGACCTTCCCTGCTGATGTGGCATTTCGTGCACCATACGATCCTTTATATGGTGCTGACGTGGCAAAATATGGACCGTCCGATCCGCTTGAGTAGTTCATCAAACCGAAGCCGTCCGATCGCGCGCGTCGATCCCATCCGTTCATCCCAGAGATTTGATCCAGTCCGTCGGATCCGGCGCGCCTTCCTCGACCGTCAGATCCAGCGCCTTTATCCAGGCCGTCTGATCCAAAAGATCGATTCCAGCCGTCCGATCGTGAAAAGCTAGGGTTTTCCCCCGGTTTGGTCACCAGCGCCGCAAGTAATTCTTTCCCTTTCGCAGCTCCGAGACTCCCCCCTGCTCCAGCGATTGTCTCTGTAGACAGAACACCGGGAGGAAACGCCGCGAAGCCCGTTCCTTCACCAACTCGATTCTGCTCAGTCACGGCTACCCGCTGATTTTCTTCCTGAATGGCTAATTGGAAGATTCGTCCGAGCAGCGGTTGAGGATCCATCGCAAGTATTTGCGACCGAAATACTGAGTACGACTCGTTCAAGGTAAGGAGGAATCTTGTCGCCTTTTCCTTTTCTTTGATTGTATAATACTGCCGGAGAGTGGCCTCCGGTCCCTCCAGTTTGTCTTCTGCGGCTTCAATCTCGTTCCACAAAGCCGACAACCGGTTGACCGAGAGATTGCCTTGTTTCAGCTCGGTCAAGGCTTGTGTTAACGAGAAAAGCCTCGCTCTGTCTGATTTGCCATACATCTCTTGTATATTCTCCCAGAATTGCTTCGAATCTTCTGTTGGAGGGAGGCCGGCGGCGACATCGGACGCCAAGCAGTTCCCAATCCAAGTGCGCACCAGTTGATTGCACCGCCGCCAATGTCTCTGCAATCTTTCATCCGTCGGGTAAGAGACCGTGCCGTCGATGAAGCCTTCTTTGGCCTTGGTGACAAGCGCTCGCCGGAGATCGCGAGCCCAAGAGTGATAATTTGCCGGTCCGGTGAGTTGTTGACTGATCAGCCGCAGTTCCGGCCCGTCCGCCGGCGACGTATAAAGCGGGTCTCCAAGCTCCAGCCGTCCGCCGTTGAATGGAACTAGGTATGGTGATCCGTGCGACCCGTGTGGAAACGGGTAGGGTTCCGCCATGAATCCAGGCGTGAAACCGGGTCTGTGACCCGACTCTGTCGGACCCGATTGGTGCGACCCGTGTGGAAATATGTGGGGCTCCAATCCCTGTCCGGGCAGGAATCCGGGTGTATGACCCGGTGCCATCGAACCCGACTCAACAGTCGGGTCGGTCCCATATGGATATGGGACCGAGGTTTGTCCAGGTCCAGCAGTCCATCGTGCAGGGTACCATGGGACCGAAGGCCGATGTAGATAGGACCAGGCATCTCTGACGGGAGCGGAGCGGGGAGCAGAAAAATTGTTGGTCACCTCGCCCTTCTTCGCCGATCCAAAGTGTGATCAGAAGGTGATGTTGTCCGATCCTGAGATGGTAAGTCTTCTACTGCAGGATTCACAACATCTTTATCCTTTGCCATGATATCAAAATTGAATTCCTAATCGTCTTGCTGGTTTGCTTTGCGGTAAACAAGATCGAAAAGAAGACGAAGGCAATTCGGGATTTGCGGAAGCTAGGTCGGGAAACGAGCTGCTTTCGATACCATGACGAAAAATAGAAAGGAAATATGGAAAATGTGTTTTCTCTGTATTGATTTCTGTATGTCAGTACAATGTACACTTATAATGTAAGGAGTAAAAATAAACTAGGAAAGACAATATACAATAATCAGAATTTCCTATTTACTGACATAATCAAAGATATACTAGAATCAATTATAATCAGCATCTACACTAAGATCTTCCAACATCGACTGGAGCTGAGGAGATGACGAGAGGAAAGTGGGATTAGTTGTGATTGAAGAAGAAAGGGAAAAAGGACTTGCCGCATGAGCGATGAGGTGTTATCTTAGTTGATCGTTTATTTGAATTACGGTAACTGCCTCCATTTCAAGTGCTATTGCTTAATGGATTCAGATTTGCTGCAAAGAATAGCGCACGCCACATAGTGGTCTTAAAGAGCCTCATTACAAGTCCATTAGCTTTTGCAGTTGAAAATACATCCTTCAATTCATCAAGACCCTCCAGCAATTTGAGCATACATACTCAGTATGCAAAACAGGCTCTCAAACATCTAATACCACCAAACTCAAATCGCCGAATCTCTTTCTAACTCTCTATAGCTGTACTTGCTAGAATCAATGGATGCCAAAAAAAGCCCAGAAATATAAGAAAAGAATAGAGATGACTTGAGATGGATATTATGCAATTGCAATTTGCAGCCTCTGATATGATGCATAACTGCGTAAAGAGAGATTTGGGATCAAAAGGTTGACTGTTACTGACAATTCTTTGAGCTACAGCAATGAGAAGAAATTTTTGAACTATCTGCTTGCTAAACAGGGAAATCGACACAGAAATCAAACTCTTGCTATATAGAACTATGGATGTTCATGTCCTGATAAAAATCAATCTAAGCACAAACAATGACTCAAGACTCAAGTTCGGACGTGCTTGATCTCTATTCGCTTTATTAGATTCAAAGTCTTTAGAGAGTTTAAAGGGCGCAAAACAGGGAGGCAAAAACCACTTAAACACACTAATCCAAGCAGTTCCTAAATCCATCCTATATCCCGATGATCTTCTCCTAAGTCCTAAATCCCGATGATCTATATTTACGTCTACATTTACCTCATTGGACTATCTGTATTTACTTGGAGCTCCATTAATGGCTAGGAAATCACAAGCTACGAAATCACACGAGCGTTCTCTCCGGAGGGAAACGAGTATGTTGAACAAGCTCACCAATCACAAGCGTCCAATCACACGAGAGAAGAACAAGAAATGCTCGCCGATAAATTTGCCCATAGATTTACAAGCTAACTGACTGTAGAGGAACTCGGATGCGGCAAGCGTGCAGACTCGGGCAGGCAATCGGAGGAGAGGTGCGCGGAGGAGAGGTTTGGCTGAAATCAATGGCGATCAATGGGGATCAATGGGAGGAGAGGTGCGGGGGAGAGGCGAGGGGATTGGAGGCTCGAAGGAGAGGTGCGACGAAGAAGAGGATGAATTTTAGGCGGGAAGCAACAGAAAACGCAACAATTTTGTGAGGCCCCCAAGGAACTCCCCGTGCGCAGTGACCCCTCCCCGGGTGACGTGTCCCAGATTTTTGACTGGAATTGATTTTGTTATGAATAAAGGTTTACTCTTTTATCAATTCGAAAATTCAATTATAGTCTAGTATTAAAAAAAGAAAAAAACTTTTTGCAATTGAATATAATTTTTTAAATGGTGGATCTTACCCGAAACAATGGACTTGGCCTTAGTAGTAACCACACTGTCCACACAAAATGATATTCTTATTTACCTAATTCAAATTAAACATAATCCAAACAGTTATTAACACAAACATTGTAGTTAAAATTACTATAGGCATAATAATAATAATAATCTGCCGGGGGAAGACTGTTACATGATATTATATTATATTTGGGCATATAATTTAGTCTATTTTAAATTTGAATTAGGTTTCTTAGGATGTTAATTCCTGAACAACATGATGATTGCTTTAAGGCCTACCGCGGAAGGGTTCTTCAATTTCACAGCAAAGTGCAAATTCAAATTCTCCACATGCAAGCTCATTCCAATGACTCCAAGCATGTGCTATCCCCATCGTCACGTTTGTTCCAACATGAAAAAGAATCAAACGGAATTGAAGGAATTACCCCTCGAGCAGCGCAAATCTCCTTGGCCTTCTTCAAGGGAGCCAGCGTGAGCTTCCTGTGTTGCTCTTTGACAGAATTAACGATAGTGTAGAGTTGTTGAATTCGCCAGGAATGGATCCAATAGATTATTATTACCCCCCATCTCCTGAAGGCAATCAAGTAAGAAATTTTCAAGCAAGATTCTTCTCATAATTGAGCACAAAGTCTCAAATTTCATAAGTTTGTACTAGGAACGTGAAGGGTTACTTGGCATGGTCATTGTTGGACAACTTCGAGTGGGGCTCCGGCTACACCGTTCGGGGCTTGAAGCAACAATCCTAAAGCACTGCTCAATGGGTACTGAGTGGTCCTATGCCTGCCTTGTGGCGTAGAATCTCGGAGGCCCTTCAATTTGAGGTTTTTCCATATCCTATGTATTATCTTCTCTATTTCTTGATTTACTGGAATCAAACATAGAAAGTCAATGTGGTGACAATGCAGGACAAGCTTCCTGATCCTCCTCCTGCCACGACTCCTATGGTTTCGGCCTCCGCTCGCCGGAAACCTCCGAAGCCGAGGTAACCGTTTCTGGCCCCTCATCTTATATATATATATATATTACTATGTATATAGGTATCTGGAATATTAGGGGTCTAATGGACCCTTCTAGACAAGCTGAGGTTCGCAGTTTGGTTTCCTCAAATAGACTTTGGTTTGTTGGCCTTCTGGAGACGAAAGTACCGGAAGCCATGTTCCCTTCTATCTCTTCGAGTCTGATAAGGGATTGGAGTTGGATTTCAAATTATAGTTGTGCTCCCAGAGGGAGGATTTGGATTGGCTGGAATCCATCGATTATAAGTTTTGAAGTGTCTTCGGTAGATGCCCAAGTGATCCATGGGAATCTTAAGATGCTCTCTTCGGATATAGCATGTTATATATCGATTGTATATGGGCTGCACACTTTCACTTCCAGGAGACCACTCTGGGAAAACCTTATCATGAAAAGTGCAGCTCTACATGATTCACCTTGGCTAGTCGCGGGTGATTTTAACGCTATCAAAGACCCGTCTGATAAAATTGGGGGATCAGATAGTTGGATACCATGCTTTGATGATTTTAGACAATGCTTATCTATGGCTGAGTTAGATGATCTGAGGTATGTCGGATGTCGGTTTACATGGACTACCTCTTCTAGTATTTTGCGGAAGGCAAGGAAGATTGATAGAGTCATAGTCAATTCCAAATGGTGCCAGGTCTTTTCCTTCTCGGAAGCTTCCTTCCTTACACCAGGTATATCTGACCACTCTCCTATGGTGGTCAAAGTTTTAAATCCAGTCCATCGAAGAAAGCCTTTCAAATTCTTCGACTTTTGGATGGATCATCCTGACTTCATTCCAATTGTCAACCAAGTTTGGGGGATGCCGGATGAGGGAGTGCCCATGTTCAGACTGTTGTGCAAGCTCAAGGCCCTCAAAGGTCTCCTCAAGAATCTCAATAATGAATCCTACTCCAACATATCCATCAGGACTTATGAAGCGAGGGTTGCGCTCCAGACTACTCAACTTGACCTTCAGCAAGACCCGTACTCTATTGCCCTTGCAGAATTGGAAAAGTCTCAGCGGTGCACCTTCTTGGACTTGCGCTCTAAAGAAGAATCATTTTTCAGGCAGAAGTCCAGAGTTAAGTGGCTAGAGGAGGGAGACTGCAACACCAAATTCTTCCATCATTATGTCAAAAAAAGGCAAGTAAGAAATAGAATTCTTTCGGTTATGGATGCGTCGGGTGTCCAAATCACTGAACCGGAGCTTGTTCATCAGCATTTTGTTAGACACTACCAGGATCTTTTGTCGCCACGGCTTATACATGGGAGACCCTCGGTTGGGGACATCAGGGAGGCTATCCAGTTTCCCCTCACCTCTGACCAGGTTAGCTTCCTTGATCAGCCCATTTCTGACTCAGAGATCCATGATACGGTTTTTTCACTAGCTAGAGGAAAAGCACTTGGACCTGATGGTTTCACAGTTGAATTCTTTAAGCATAATTGGGAGACGGTGGGTCAGTTGGTTATATCGGCAGTGAAGGAGTTCTTCATTTCGGGTAGGCTCTTAAAGGAGATTAACAACACCATATTGGTCCTTGTACCAAAAACCCCGAATGCGACTACTGTGGATGATTACAGGCCAATCGCCTGTTGTAATACCATCTACAAATGCATAACTAAAGTCATGGCCAATCGGGTTGCTGCAATCCTACAAAATGTCATCGGCCCTTCCTAGAGCGCATTTGTTAAAGGTCGGCGAATCAGGGATAATATCCTACTGGCTCAGGAACTCTTTTCTGGCTTTCACATTCAACCTTACTTACCTAAATGTGCAATCAAGGTAGATTTCAGAAAAGCCTATGACACAGTCAACTAGGACTTCATTGAGATTGTCCTTCAGGCCTTTGGATTTCCTGATCACTTGACCCGGCTCATCATGACGTGTGTGAGGACCCCTAAATTTTCCATTGCCTTGAATGGGGAGTTACATGGGTTTTTTGCCAGTGGCCGTGGGCTTCGTCAGGGAGACCCTCTACTCCCTACCTATTTACATTGGTCATGGAGGTACTATCAGGTATTCTCACCACTCGCTCTTCAATGCCGGAGTTCAAATATTACTGGAGATGCAAATCGACTAACCTTACACACTTATTCTTTGCAAATGACGTCTTCTTGTTCTGTGAAGCCAACTTGCCTTCGGTGAAGCTATTCAAGGAAGGTCTCCAAATATTTTCTGATTGGTCTGGATTGGTTCTAAACACAAATAAGAGCGAAGTCTACCTTGCAGGAGGTTCACCTTCTTTAAGAAACCAAATCCTTCTTACCCTTGGTTTCCTAGAAGGAAACCTACCGGCTCGCTATCTTAGGGTTCCCATCATCACTTCCCGGATCAGCAAGGCAGATTGCTGCGTGCTAGTCAACCGCATCACTGCGAGGATTCAATCTTGGACCCATCGCTTCCTCTCCTTCGCCGGTCGGCTACAATTGATCAGATCAATCCTTCATGCCATCCAAGCATACTGGGCTAGTGTTTTTATCTTACCTGCAGCTGTCTTGGATCAAATTGAACGAATACTTAGACAATTCCTATGGAAAGGCCCGGAGTTGGGAAGAGGGGGTGCAAAGGTCTCCTGGGAGGACGTTTGTTGCCCAAAAGACGAGGGGGGCCTTGGGATCCGAAGGCTTCGGGAGTATAACAAGGCTGCAATGTTAAAACATATCTGGATTCTGTTTGCTAATAAGGAATCTTTATGGTGCAAATGGATTCACTCGACCTTCTTAAGAAGGGCGAATTTCTGGGTGGCCAAAAAGCCAACCTACTGTTCGTGGGCCTGGAAGAAGATCCTCCAACTCAGGACTGAGTGTTGAAGCTCTTTCTATTGGAGAATTGGGAATGGTTGCTCGGTATCTCTCTGGTTTGATAACTGGCACCCCAGGGGCCCTTTGAACTTGTACTTTTCGGACTCGGCCATATATGCATCCGGCCTTCCTAGGCAGGCGACAGTGGCGGACCTATTCACTAATTGTGGAGCTATGATTAAGGGGGTCTTGGACTCTTGGGCGGATCCCCTTTCCACCCTCTCCCACTCTTTCGATCGTTTTGGCTGGAAGGGAAATACCTCCCATCTCTTTACGGTGGCTTCGGCATGGGATTTGATTAGGAGGAGGAAGACTCGGGTCTCCTGGCACACATTCATTTGGAACAACTCCATCACTTCAAGGTACCAATTTAACCTTTGGCTTATTGCCAAACACAGGCTTCCTACCCAAGCTCTATTATTATCTTATGGTAGGATAGATAGTGCCTTGTGTCCATTCTGCAATGAGGTACCGGATTCTATAGACCACCTATTTTTTGGCTGCCGCATCTCCGCTAGCATCGCCTTCTTTTGGGCCTCTAGGTGCAATTTTCCGTGGCGAAACAATTCGTGGGTCAAGAATCTCAATTGGGCCGCCACTTTCCTTATGGGTAAAGACTTTTATAAGTGCATTGCTCGCTTCTCTTTTGGTGCTCTTTGTTACTACATATGGAAGCACAGAAATAGCATCCTATTTCGAGAGCAAAGCTTATCCGTCCCAGAGGTGAAGAATCAACTCATCAAGGTCGTTAGAGACAAAGCCACCACCTATAGGAATGTGGATGATACATATAGAAACCGGAGGCTACAGCGTAGCTGGGGTATTGATCCAATCATTTTTTCAGCTAGGGACTATTCTACTTCTGCAGGGCCCTAGCCTGGTGCTTGCTGTCTGGATACTCTTCATCTACACGGCTGCTTCCTTGATGCTTCTTCACTTTTGTCGCTACCGGATGTATGCGTAGATTGTGGTTCTTTTGGCCTTTCGTGGCCTTTTGTTGCCTTTTGCCTTATGTGGCTGTCTTGCTTACTTAGGCTCGCTCTTGCGGTCCTTTTTTGCATTCGGCTCCCTTCCACTCACCCTGACTTGTTGTCTTGTTGAGTGCAAGTTTGTGGTGTCGGATCTTTTGTATTTTTGGTTAAAGCTCAATATATTCTTATCTTTCACCAAAAAAAAAAAAAAACATAGAAAGTCAACTTGGTGGGAAGCTCCACTTTCCTTTTTTCTCTAGTTATACCACTATTGCATGAATTCTAAGAACTACGCGGTGTCCTTCCTCCCCTACTATTGGAGAGCAATGCACGTCTGTATGATCACTGTGCTCCCATGGTTGATATGAATTGCATATTAGTGCTGTGATTCTCGTATTTGGAAGGGATCTGATCAAATACTGAAAACATTTGTTTCGCAGTGTGCTGGCCGATAGTTTGATGAAGGACGGACGAGCCATCTTGTGAATCTAGGGAAATATGTGTCGGCAATGGATACCAACTGCCAAACCTGTGAAGCTAACTCGACAGCTGGCACCAAAATGACAACTCGAGGGCTTCGTGAGAATGATTTGCTAAGTCCTTCAGCTCTTCTTGCCTTAGATGTTGGACTACTGGTGCAAGATAAGCCAGCGTTTTTCGAAACTACTCTGATCAGCTATATTGCAAGTGTTTCCCTCAATTACAGGTTTGAATGCAACCGCCTGCAGTCATCAATAGTTAGCATCCATCTGAGTTGCAATACATAAGGAGAAGTTCTTCCTTTTGTCAAGGTTTAGATAGAACATCTCAATGCAATTACTTATCAATACTTATGCTAATGAAAAGACAGCCGTTCAAGTGGTTAGCTATTAGCAGTCGCTGGTCAGCATTTATGGCTAATGGCTAGAAATACTCGCATCTTCATTAGCTTACCAAGGCATTGATTCTTAGAAATATTTAAGGGTCAGTTTGACTTCTTGTACAAACGATGGTAACCATCCAAAAAGAAAGCACGATGATAGGGGCAGACCTGTAAGGCTCAAGGATATATACAGGCTCAAGGATATAATATATAGAGAAGTATGGTTGCTGGAAGAAAACTCTTTTGGACTTTTTTCTGAAGGAGCACTGCCATAAGAACGAGCTGGCAAATACAAGACTTATGGCCACCCAATGCCCTTAGGCAATTTTGAGCAGTATATGTGGGAAGAAACGAAGAAACGGAACGAGAGAGAAGCACGTATCTTGGGAAAACTGCTCAATCAGTCCTAAACTAAAACTAAACTCATTACACTTCAATTTTAAACTTTGTAATTCTATTGATTGGCTGGAAGAACTCATTGGAATCTCATGCAAATTTTTTTGGATTATATTGACAAAGTTTGGAAGTTTAGAAAAAGTACTCCCACAATAGTACAGCTAACGAACAAACCAAAAACATAGCTATGCTTAATAGCTATGTTTAAAGGAGCAAAATTTTTAGAGATGTCTAACTGGGAGAAGATCGCTATGAGACGAAATAGCCAACATAAAGAGTCCAACGAAATACCCAACATAAAGAGACCACCGGGCGCCAAAAACTTAGCTCAATCAGAGTCAATATCCCATCAAGGAGTAAAAGGACTTAGGCCATGAGGGGCTTCCACGAAACTCATAAAGTAATAGAGCAAGAGGTCCCAAGGCCCCTTATTTGCCCCTTATTTGCTTTGCTTATTATGCGTCTCTCATGCTTAGTACCGGGTCAAAATCGCCTTCATCAAATAGTTTAAAAGAGAACTGTGGACTATAATCCAACAAAATCCATCTAGCAGCATCTTGTACCCAATCCACACCATTTCTGTCCCTTGGTCTATAGGTTGATTCCATACAGCGTCTACTCTTCATGATAAAGATACAGGCCTAAGCCAAACCGAGCTCATGCTCTGCAGAAAGCTATTTCCTCCGCTGCACTCACTGGGTCTGCAAGTTCACCATGGCTGCATGAAACCGTCCCAGTTGACTCTCTATATGCCTTATGCCTGCACAAACATGCATGGTTTGCAGATTAGAGATAACACTGCAGGATTATCATACGACAAGCATGCAGTTATCTGAACAAATGCATTTATGACTAAAAGAACAGATTTTTCCTTAACATTCAAAGCAGAATGGTGATATGGTTCAGAAATTCCACAAGAAGGCGGCAAACAATCAAGAAAAATAAAGCCAATTATTGCCAGGGAAAAGTAAAGGATCACAAAAAGTTTCAAGCTTATAAACTACCTGATTGAAGGTTTCACCAGGCTTACAATCAACAGCCATGTCCATCCGAGCCACAAAGAAATGTTGATGAACAGGGGCATAGAGCCCAGGTGCAATGGTGGTGCCATATTTTCGAGTTTCTCCAGGCTGCAATGCCCCAAGACTGAGAATACCGGTAAGTTTAACCTCCGCTTCAATATTTTCCCATCCTGCAACAACAAACAAAATGAAAATCATGTCAAATTAAAGTCATTGACAAGATGAATGACACACCCTTTGACACCATGTAACTTAAAATAAAGCAAGTGGTGATCCAAGGAAACAAACACATCAATATCATCAGAGCTGTTAAAATCGAGCACTGTAAAGTTTTTTGTGGCAGTCATTATATAAATTGCCTGATAGAAGTGCCAGAAAAATCCATACTCGTAGTTGGCCACTGTACAAATGGAAGACACTGTTAGCCTTCTGGATCTCCGGACTTCTGCTAAACCAGTTCTCCAGTCTTGATGCTTCCACAGGATCCCATGATCCTCTTCATGCAAACAAACACAGTTTTCAATTGTTTCTACACCTCTAGTAAAATTTATAAAATGTGCGTCAAAGTATTTTATGTAGCCCAAACAGTCGCAAACCCTGCAACATTAAACTCAATATGAGAAAATCACTTCTACTTGCAATATTGTACTTGATAGATATTTGTAAACTTGCATGAAGACATAATTAGTTTTAGTTTTAGATCTCATGAAATTCTCCATCGACGAAGCCTCTTCAAAGAACTGCTTTTAACGTCTTGTCTCATTTACTTTAAGAATTTTCCTCTTTGCTATGTAATATCATATATATAAGAAAGTTATTAATTGACGTATGGGAGGACTTTACTTTCCCCCGAATTTTCCCTCTCTCTCTGTCTATGTTCATTATATATGTGGATTGATCGAATTCGTTAAGCCAAATTTACAGGCAGATCTGCATTGCGATTTCGCTCCAAGTTCCTTGAAATCATCAAGATTCTTCTGGAGGCGGAGCTTCACACGTCGCCGCAAGCTGGGACGCTCGAGATGACCTCCGCAAAGCCTGTGCCGGTGCAGCTGCAGGTGCGCTTATCAACTTCGAAATTCCTAGCTCCGTCGTTTCAGTAGCGAATCCCAGCCGGAGATTCCACCAGCCTTCTCCATGGCTGTCCTCCACGGGCAGACCACCTCCGCTCCGTACCTCGCCTCATGCTTATAGTTGAGACAGACGGCGCAGCATGTTAGGAATATTGATTTCTCTAGGAGGCACGTGGTCCTTTTTATTTGTGAATTTTTATTGGTCAGACTTGAGTTTTCCGATTAATTTCTATGTTCTCCTTTTATTTTTTTGGCATATATATATCTAGATCATGCTTTTTGTGGTTGGAAACATTATGGGAATTTAATCAAGTCCATAATCGTGAAAAAAGAAAAAGCTAAACTATGTCGTTTTATTAGAATGTCAATCTATTTAAGTTTTGGGATATGAATGACATTCGATCTTGTCAAAAGTTTTGTTTAGACTTTAAGGAAATTTTTAAAAATTTCCCTCTCTATGTAGGTAGCTTTTGGTTTTGATTAGCTCTGTAAACTCTCATTCTCTCTGTACGCTTTACAAGCTAGTAAGGGGCTGCATGTTTTCGTTTCTTTTTTCTGTTTAAGAACAGAAATTTTGTTTTTTTGTTCTCGGGAACAAAAAAAGAACAAAAATGCGTTTGTTTGCATTTTTGTTCAAAATCTGATTTTTTGTTCCTGGAACACAAAAAGAACATAAATGAGAAACAAAAAAAAAAAATTGTTTCTTGTTCTATAAACACTTTTAAAGAAATACTTCTTCTCTCTCTTCTATTTTCTTCTTCTTTTCTTTTTCTTTTTTCTTTGGCCGGCGACGCTGTTGAGGGTTGGCGACCTCGCCGGATCTGGGCGAGCTCGGGCTCGCCCAGATCCGACGAGGCCGGCCATGGCTGGGTGAGCTCGAGCTCACCCAGCCAAGGCGAGGCCGTGCCTCGCCGGGGGCTGGTGACGCTCGGCCTCGCCATGGCTGGGTGAGGCTGCTGGCCCCGTCGACCGGTTAACGGAGGCCGCCGACCGGCCGAAAGAAGAAAAAATAAAAAAAGAAAGGAAAAAAGGAAAAATAAAATAAAAATATTAAAAAATTAAAAGAAACAAAAAAAGAATATAAATTTACCACACGTGTTTCTATTCATTTTTTATTCCCGGAATAAGTTTACCAAACGCATCTTTTTGGTCAAAAATTATACTTGTTCCCCGGAACATAAACATTTTTTTCTATTTCTGTTCCCTGAAACAATTTTTTAACAGAAACGTTACCAAACGCGGCCTAAGCTGCAAGTGTATTCAAACCACTATAAAAGAAAAAAACAAAGAAATAGTAACAAAGGTGTTGCTAATGATTATACAAGGAAAGATATAGTTCTCCGAAACACGCACAAGAAGGAAAATTGCTCCAACCGTAAACTCTCTCTAATTTGATAAAAAAAAAATATCACAAAAAATTATAAACTATAACCATTGTGACGTCAATTCCCCAAAACCTTTTTTGCATCACAAAGAGTTCTAAATATGTACCAGTGGCACAAAATTATCCTCCAGTATAGTTTCATCCAAAACAAAACAAATTTGAGGTATTGGTGATACCATAAATAATTAAGATATTAATTCACAATAGACAAAACTTAAGTTTTTTGGTTAATTTTTTTTCAGATCCACAAACTCCATTTGTTTGTCAGTGTCCATGAAAGCCGTCAGTCGAATTGTTAATGGCATTTTGAATGAAACTGTGACTAAAGGTGTTGAGTCCTTGGTATAATTTTGGAGATTTTCGTGGCATGGAAAAAAAATTAGGGTGTTAGTACCATAGTGGATATAGTTAAGGGTTTTTAGTGGTGCTCTCTCTATTTGGTAACTTAAAGGCGCTGGACACTAATTCCTCAACAAAACGCATCTCGCAATTTGTAACATCGAAGCCTGTCAAGTTTAATCAATATTGACAATACGGCCACAGAATTATATTCTCTGGGTTGTCCTTACCGGTTTAGGCAATGGATTTCGCGAGTACATAATTCATTTATGTCAGCCAACGAACTCTTTAATTAGCATGGAGGTAAGTTTATTCACCTCCTTTCTCTGTACATTGGGTTTCATGTATTTAATGAAAAATCTAGACTTAGCCTAGAGGTCTTAGAACACGGACTCGATAGATAGTATATCCATCAAGCATTCATCCTCGGGACAGCATTTTCCAAATTGCACAATGCCTCTCTGCTCCCTACCAAACCAAGCATGATGTACCCAATGACACGACATCATGTGATCAGCAGATAGTACATCCATCGCAGTTTAGAAGTTGCAGGTTAGCAGGTCCAATATGTTTTAAAGGCAAACATGTACATTCGACCTTTTTTTTGGCTGTTAATGCAAACTATAATCCAGAACCAGAAAAAAAACTAAAAAAAAAACAGTGCAAACAACGACGGATTTAGAACAATTAGAGTTCGTAATCACTCGCCTAAATTGAATCGAAGCTCCATTTGGATAAATCTAGGTCAACAATCGTGGATTTGGTGAGGAACCAAGACAGATATAACCGCGTACAAATAACCCTAAAATTTTGTCCATTTCGATTTCATCAACCAAGAACGAGAGCAAAGCGGCACCATTGTGGTCCACGTAAGAAACGAAAGGACCTTTTTTATTTTTTATTTTTTTTATTACTTAAGTCACGTGGATGTCATATCTAACTCTCTTTTCATTATGTCGTCCACGTCAGTGATCATGTAGGACTTTTAATAATGCTTTCCGACGGAATCATAATAAATAATAAATAAGTTACACGAGTATAAGTTCGGTCATTTTTTATGTCTTAAAAAAAATTGGGGTAACTGCAAAGGTGAGCAGTTTCAAATTCCGTGCAGATTTCACATGGAACCTAGAATCTACCCGTTGAAATATGTTTATTAATTTTTGAAATCTATAACCTACCCCATATACCTTGGAACTCGAGAACCTATCTTATTATAGGTTCCATGTGTTGGAAATTACATCCGGAGAATACACACTGTTTGTTGTAATTAGAACATCAATGTAAAGAAGACGATAACAACTATATAATATTCTTCTTTTTATGTAAACTTACAACTCTTGGAGAAGAATAAAATAAGATATCATTGAAAAATAACATAAAATTAGAGGTGAGGTACGGATAACTGAATCTCCTTAAGGCGATTAGTTCCTGCCAAAAGTGCATCGCAGATTCACGAACTATGCCTCCAAGATACAACACCTCGAACCTATTTGGATTAGCACTATGCAAATAGGACTCTGTCGAACCGTTCAATTGAACCAGTACACCCAGATAAAATAGAAGAGTAGAAAAGTATATCAAAGCCTTTTTGGAATCGAGTTGGAAAAACCAAAACCATAAACTAAAACTTCTCATGAAGCTCTATGTTCCTATTTATATATAGAGATTTTTAGTTCATATACAAAAGAGATACATGAATTAAATAGACGCGTGTATCCACAAGATTCATGAATAAAGAGATACGTGAATCCAAGAGATTCATGTATCTAAAGATACGTGAATTTAAGAGATTCATGAACTCAATAAATACATGAACTAAACGATACATGAATCTAGAAAATTCTTTAATTCAATAGATACGTGAACATAAAAGTATAGGAAATTCATGAATCCAAAAAGAGATACGTGAACAGAAAAAATGTATCTTAATTATTGGCTTCCGTTGATCCATTAACCATAATTATAACCATAATTACAACAATCCCCCACATTAATGGATCAACAAAACATTTTTTACTCGAAGAAATCTGAGCATGCCTGTTGAAATAAACCGCATCAAGATAGGTAGTTTTCGCTTTGAACCTTCTTTAGTGAAAGCCTATCGGACTTACTTAACTACTCGATGGACTAAGCCTTGAATCGCCAGATGTTTGTGTAAGCCTAGACAATAAACCTCACACAGAATATTTCCAATTCAAGATTGGTTCTCGGTTGTGTTCGTTCTTTCGGCCCTGAACCTCTCGGGATTCATGCGTGCTTTAGAAAATCTAGCCTTTAAAGATTTTCATAGAGTCGGCTAGCTCCACGCATATAGGTGCATTCCTATTAAAGATATCCTACCATATCTCACTTGGATGTTATATTCCAAGTTATAGGAATCATTAAACGCATAGCATACCCTTAATAACGCTGTAGGAAAGCACTGTTGCATCATAGGAATGGGAGACAGTGCTTACACTAGAGTTTCCAAAATTTGTGTTGTCCTATTGAACCTAGTCCATGGGATCTCCAATCGCATAGGTTAGGTTTCCACCCTGGAATCTATTTATTGGGTTAAGGCTCTTAAACCCATTCCCCTCGATGCGCAGTTTATCTACTCTTTTGACAAAACTTTTGTAAGTGGATCCGCAATATTTTCCTTTGACTTTACAAAGTCTAAAAAATGATTCAATTTGAGAGCAACTGCTTACGGTATTATGTCTACGACGAATATGTCTAGACTTACCGTTATAAATCACATTATGCACCACCACACTTTTAGAAAATTGTAGGATGGCAACTTTCCATTCCATAACTCGTATGGAGTTTTACTTGTCTTTTTGTGAGGTATTTCATTAAGAATATAATTTGTAGTTAAAACTGCCTCCCCCCACAAGTTCTAAGGTAGACTTGAACTCAAAAGCATGGCATTAGCCATCTCCTTTAGTGTCATATTCAATCGTTTGGCAACTCCATTTTATTATGGAGTGTAAGGTTCAGTCGTTTAGAGAGTTATTCCAAAACGAGCACAAAACTTTTTGAAATTGATTGAACTATATTCTCCTCCTCTATTCTGAGGTGCAAAATGAGATATTCATGGCTCATCTCCTTTCGTTTATGCTTCAAATGATTTTGAAGTTTGACCAGCCCGGAGGCAATTTCTCAATCATAGCCACCACTTGGAATGATTTACTAAGTATCATTCCCTCAGCAGAGATGTCGCTCATAACTGATTATAATTCTTGGACCTGACACCATCTTGTAGTCCAAGAATTTGGCAACCACAAATTTCTTGGTGCCAGCGTCCTTAGTCTTGTATTTCTTCTCTAAGGACTCCCATAACTGTTTAGCATATTCAATATTACAATAAATGTTATATAGAGAATTCACTAAACAGTTAAGAATATAATTTCAGCATAAGAAGTCTCCATGCTTCCAAGCCTCCAACGCACCAAGCGTCGTGACATCTTGCTCATTTGGACTGATTATCGGTCACACCTCTGATAAATATTTTGTCAAATTAAGCATGGTCAAATAGAAGAACATCTTCTCTGCCACTGTTTAAAGCCCACTCCGATGAATTTCTCCGATTTCTCATTAGCTGTAACTGGAGGTGTTGCCATCACAGTAGGCAAGGTTCGTTGAACCATCCCTCCAAAAACATAGCCAAAAGCCATTTGGCCTATACTGTTCTGAAAAATAGTTTCGGGCATACTAGTCGTATGACTTGTACCCGCACCACCAAAATTGGTGTTAGCCCAAGGGCCCGTAGCATTGGCTACTACAAATTCAGACCCCGAGGTTGAACATCTTCCATAGCAATGGTCGAATCGACCATAGGAACGTCTCCCGAAACATTCGAGACATTGAAAGGCACTTGGTTGTTTTCAGCCATCTTAATAATCTGACAAAAACAACAAACAGTAAGTGATATAATCGCCTTAAGATTGTTGGAAATTACATCCAGAGAATACACACTGTTTGTTGTAATTAGAACATCAATGTAAAGAAGACGAGAACAACTATATAATATTCTTCTTTTTATGTAAACTTACAACTCTTGGAGAAGAATAAAATAAGATATCATTGAAAAATAACATAAAATTAGAGGTGAGGTACGGATAACCGAATCTCCTTAAGGCGATTAGTTCCTGCCAAAGGTGCATCGCAGATTCACGAACTATGCCTCCCAAAATACAACACCTCGAACCTATTTGGATTAGCACTATGCAAATAGGACTCTGTCGAACCGTTCAATTGAACCAGCACACCCAAATAAAATAGAAGAGTAGAAAAGTATATCAAAGCCTTTTTGGAATCGAGTTGGAAAAACCAAAACCATAAACCAAAACTCCTCATGAAGCTCTATGTTCCTATCTATATATAGAGATTTTTAGTTCATGTACTAAAGAGATACATGAATTAAATAGACGCATGTATCCACAAGATTATCCACAAGATTCATGAATAAAGAGATACGTGAATCCAAGAGATTCATGTATCCAAAGATACGTGAATTCAAGAGATTCATAAACTCAATAAATACATGAACTAAACGATACATGAATCTAGGAAATTCATTAATTCAATAGATACGTGAACATAAAAGTATAGGAAATTCATGAATCCAAAAAGAGATACGTGAACAGAAAAAATATATCTTAATTATTGGCTTCCGTTGATCCATTAACCATAATTATAACCATAATTACAACACCATGTACCCCACAAGGAATTGATTCCTTTGACAATAGGATTTGCACCCGTGACATTTGATAACAAAAACAAGCACGCTACCAAGCTGCGTTTCATCCCTTTCAATTGGTCTATAGTTTTATTTTATAGAATCCATGTATTGTTTTCAAAATCCTTATTTTCTCCATTTGTATATCCAAGTTATCTTGCCATTTTTTTTTTTCAATTCTCATGTAACTTGATTCCTTTGAAAGCACCCTCTTGTAAAACGCCGGGTAAAGCGGTTAGTTAGTGAGTTTTTAATCATAAATAAGCAATTCAAGAGAAATAGAAAGTAAGTCAAGTTCCACAATACCAGTAAGTGCAAAATAGGAAAGATTTCCCTATTCGATATATCTGTTTTGCTTGGGCTTTGAGATTTCTTTCCGAAATAAGAATCAAGACGGGACATCAAACATTTCCTATGCAGTGAGTGGACAGTGTTCTCATTGCTCGAAGTCTATCCCATCAATTCTCAGTCGTCAAGTTGCAAGATCTTCGGCAAAGATGGCCCTCGCCATGATGACTCGCGAACAGATGGTGCGTCACGCTGTCATGCTGAAGCAAACAGGAAGGAGCCGCGACGGTTTGGAGGGCAGCAAGAAGGGAATCGACGTGAAGAAGAAGAGGGTGCTGGGGTGGCGGAAGGCAGGTTACGTGCTTCTTCGCAATGAGTGTGAGGCCGAGAGGGAAAGAGATGATGGATTAGGGTTCCATAGTTGCGCTCGCAACAATCCGGCGACAGTCGGGTTCAGGACCAAGGCAGGCCCGATCGCCTGCCGGCCGGAGGAAACGCCCTACCGGGATTCCGAAGTAGAAGAAAGAACGGGTTGGAGTCCGTGGAGTCGGCAATGACCATGTGTCCATGTGTCCATGCACGGCTCTGGATTTTCTATCATTGCTGAAATATAGCTTGGGGTTCGGACGTAGAAATATGATTCTCGTAGCATTGAGTCTGTATAGTTCGTCGGATTCGTGTTTGAACGGGCGATCTCTCCATAGGTGCCGTGCGGGTGTTCAATTCTTAAGAGATGTCATAGGTGCCGGATGCTTGCCCATGGGTTCGTTCATCGGTCTTTGAGAAATTACATCCAAGAATTTAAGTTTTTTTAACTGAATAAATCTTGTGATAAAATTTATAAATTCTTCCATGAGATCGAGAGATTACTTTGCTAGAAATTATGGAAATAAATATTGTGTGAATTATTGAGTGTAACCACTGCCCGCGGTGGCGCAATTAGCTTCAGGCTCCCTCCCCCTCATGAAGGAGAGGAGTTCGAATTCCAGAGGCATCACATTTGCGCGACTCAAATGCGGCTAGGTCTATGGTGATGGCTCAGTCCACCTCGGCTTTACGTCTAAGCTGCTGGCCGACGGCGGTTCTCGGATCATAAAAAATAAAAAAGAATTATTGAATGTAATTGAGACTTAAGAAATATTAAAAGTGTTTGAGTGAATTGTTAGATATAAGTTGAGCTTGAGAAAAAAAGTGTTTGAGTGACTCAAATTTATTATGTTTTGTTTGATTTATAGTGAAATTCGTTCTTACTCTCTCTCATGGACGTAGTACAGCATGATCGAATGAACCACGCGAATCTAATGTCTGATTCATATTCTTTAGTTTAATTATTTGACCGCATGCTTCCGCATTAACCTCCTCAAACTAAAGGTCAACTAATTTTTATATCAATTGAAAAAAAAAAAAAAGTAAGGAGCAACTATCAAATCATGTGATGGTAAGTTGAAAAGCTAAATATACCCAGATGTACGTGACGTAATACGCAGGGACGTCACGCAGGGACGTCAGAAAACATGCAAACCGACATGGAAATGGAAATGGAAATGGAAATTTCGCATCATAAATAGCCCCCCCGTCCTCGCCCTTCGCTTTCCCCATCATGCCCTTCCTCCTCTCTCTCTCCTTTCTTCCCTCCGCTCGGCCTTCTGCTCAGCCCACCCGTCATCCCCTTCCTCTCCCTCTCCTCGCTTCCCCAGCTCAGTGACTCAGTGGGCTCGGTCAGTCTCTGCTGGAGAGCTCGTTCATTTCTTCGACTTTGCTGCGCTTTGAGGCGAGTTCTTTGATCCTCGAAACGTTGATCCGGATCGCAAGATCTGTGAACGAGGTCTTAAGATCTACGAAACACCTTGAAACATTGATCCAGATCTCAGCGTTAGATCTGTGAACGAGATCCATCTGTGAACAAGAGATCTCAAGATGTATGAAATACCTTGATCTCGTCTTAAGATCTGTGAATGAGATCTCAAGATGTATGAAACACCTTTAAACTTTGATCCAGATCGCAAGATCTGTGAACAATATCTCATCGCAAGATCTGTAAAAAGGATCTCAAGATGTATGAAACACTGAAAACTTTGATCCAGATCTCATCGTAAGATCTGCGAAACACCTTAGCGAGAGTTCTTTGATCCAGATCGCAAGATCTGCGAACAGGACCTCAACATCTGTGAAACACCCTCAAACACCTTAGCGAGTTTTTTGATCCAGAATTCAAGATCTAAACACCTTAAACTCCAGATCTCAAGATCTGCGAAACACCTTGACGAGTTCTTTTATTCAGATCTCTGATCGGTGAAGCTTCGGAGTCCCGATCCGAAGCCCGATCCAGATCTGGGATGGGCGGAACACATTAGCGAGTTTTTTGATTCAGATCCTAGATCGGATCGGATCGGATCGGGTCAGTGAAACACACTTTCACTTTTCGAACCAAAAAAAAAAAAAAAGATAAAAAGATAAATACGTTGAAAAACTGTGAATATTATCAGAACGGAGTGAAACTATAAATATAATTTTTTATTCCTTCCCATAAAACACAAGAAGTATTTCCTTAGATTTTCTGTTTTTATTTTTTTATTTTTGAAGAAAAGAACAATGATATGAATTGTTCATGTTCTATATGGTTTTCTACCAAAAATAGAGTAAAACTCATAATCAAACACCTAAAATGATTACATCAAATACCTATGTAGACTCGAGATCGCACTAAAATAGAATGGTATATATAGATATGTCGAATACTATTAGCTCCGGCTCAACTCTTTGTAATTATTATTCAGTCATCAAACAGCAAAAACTTTTCTGACCAAAAATTAAATTTTTTCGAATGCCTACAGGAAGATGGATTTTGCAGCGACGACCATGGACAACGAGGCGGAAAATCGTGTCATAGTGCTCAGGCAACCGCAAGAAGATCCGACTATGCCAGAGAGCCGCGAGTCTCGCGGCGGATCCAGCGTCGACGGGAAGGGCGCTAGCACAAAGAGCAGCTAAATCGTTTGCGAAGAGTGTGCAGCGGAGACGGAAAGAGGCGACGGCCCATCGGCCTTTCACTGTTGCCCGTGCGATTCGGAGGTGGTCGAGTTCGGGACCACGGCGGGCCCAGTCTCCCGCCCGTCGCCGAAAAAGTCCAACTAGAGTTTCGCAGATTGGTCATGCCATTGTGCATATGCTCGTCCTGGTAGGCCAACATGTAATTGCAATTGAGAAATCTTACTAAAACTCTCTTCATAGACCACGCGGCTGTCTTTTATTGGATGTTGAAACAAGTGTAACTAGTGCATTGAATAATCAACACCCGATAAAAGGGTAATCATACTACTGTACTAGTAAAAGATTATTACAATCTTATAAACCCCAACGACTATAGAAATTAGAATAATCATAATTAGGGATATTATGAATCAATACTGCTATAGCCAATATAAGTTTTTACTTTATTATAAAATCAATAGTTATTGGAATTCATAACACAGACAATAACATTATCACATGACAAGAATATCATAATCAGAAAATAACTACAATTTGATGGATTAGAATAGTCACAACCAATTTTGTTATGAAATGATATTACTATGCTTTCATTTAGTTATACAATCAATATAGCTATTAGAATTCACAATATAAACAAAGTAAAATAAAATAAAATAAAATAATTACATTTTTATTAGTGCAATATAACTTATATATGCGATCTTAGTAAAGAGAATATAGGAGATTTGGATGTTTTATCTCTATTCTCAACATCAAATCAGAGAAAATAATTACCTATCAGCTAAATCAAGGATCATAGTAGTTCAAAGTCTTATTTTATTGTACTAATCTATTATTTTGCAGTCTTCACCGTTGATCACATGATCAGATTTGTCAATAATGTCAAATTTGAACTTTGAAAGAATTATATCATATATATATTGTCGCGACCTCTTTTTTTTTCGGCGCCCGCAATCGGATACGGGCGCCTAAGGAGGCTAATGGCTCGGCTGAAATTAATTATGCCCGGACTCTCCCAAGTCCACCAATTCACGACTTAATGGTTCAAGTTTTTAAACTGTAAGTTGATTTTTAAAATGGAGTCGCCACTAATCAATTTGGGGTGGGTTGATTAGAAACCCAAGTGAAGTATCGGGAGAAATACTCACTCTGCGCAAACGAGAGAAATTAGGATCGGGACTTGATTACACTAGTTAATCACTAATGCCCTTTTGGTACCTAATCTTGTTTAAACCCCGAGGTTTTTTGGATGTTCGAGGGATTTTCCATGCATTTTTGGGAGGAAAAACATTTTTTGAGTCATTTTCTAATTTTTTGGACACAAAAGGGATTTTTGGTATTTTTTTTGGAAAAATATAAGTCTTTTTGGCTTTTTCTGAATTTTTTTGGCTTTTTCATGAATTTTTGGCTTTTTTTTGGATTTTTGGCATTTTTTGGAAAATAAAATATTTTTAAATATTTTTGGAAAATAAATTATTTTTCATTATTTATAAAATATTATATTATATTATAATGTTAAAAAAACGAACCGGTCGGATCATCTCGGATTTTTTCATTTTTTGATTTTTCATTTTTGAAAATAAAATATTTATTATTTATTTATTTATTTAAAATAATATAAAACTGACCCGGGTCGGATCCGCGGGTTGGGTCCGACCCGGGCCAGCCCGAAACGTAAACGGGCCCACAATGCGGGCCCGACTCAGATTTTTCTCCCCTTTTTTCTTTTTCCAAGCCCATGAACTAACCCAGGCCCACAATTTCTTTTAAGAAAATAACTCCAGGCCCAAAACCAAAATAGGCCCACTTTTATAAAAACTTTAGCCTAAAGACTACCCGGCCCACACGCACAACCCGGCCCGGGGAAACCCTACCCGGAAACAAAGGAACCGGGTCGGAACAGACCCGCGAATTGACCCGGTTCCCTGCCTCCTCTACCCCTTGCTCCCTTGCGGCGCTGATGAGAGGGCCTGCGGCGTCACCGGGCGGACGGCGGCGACGACAGGCTTGACGGCGACGACGGTGGAGACGACGGAGACGACGGTGGAGACGACGACGATAATCCGCGTATGGGGACAGCGAGGGCGAGCGACCATGGGTCTGTGATGGGGATTTCAGTGGCGGCCTGGTTCGAAAAGGGGGAAGACGCGACGACGACGGCCCGACGGGCAGCGGTGACGGTTACTAGTACCGCTCTGTAACGAGGTGGCGAACGGTGGCGGTGACAGGGCAGCAATGGCGTCGAGGTTACGGTGGATGGCGAGCAGCAACGACCGAATGGCGATGGCGCGGGGAAAACGGATGGCGACGACGATGCAACCGGCAGCAGCGGCGGAGGGCACTCGACTCCCAGATCTAGCCTTCTTGCTCGGATTCCTCTCCCTCCGCCTCCACACGCTCGGATCCTTCTCCCTCGGGCTCGCTTGCCGCCGGCCTCCCCCGAAGTCTCTCGGAGGGAGGTCGTTCGAGCTTCGCGACCCGATCTCTCGCGTGCTCGCTCGTTGAATCAACCCTGAAGTCTCTCAAGGGAAGATCTCCGAGTTCGCCGTGTCCTTCGATGGAGGTGGTGCTTCGCTATTTATAGGAGAGGGGGCGGCCGGTCGACGGGGATTCGGCCGCCGGTCTTCGCACGCCGAACGAACGCCCGAGGCCGAACCGGCGTCCCATCCTCGCTCCTCCAACAAAGCGTGCTCGGCATTGAAGGCAGCCATTAATGGCGCCTGAGATCTGTCATTTCCGGCCGACGTTGGCCTACCCTCCTTGGCCATAGGTTGCGTGAGTTGCAGAGGCGTAGGGGGAAGAAGGGGGAAGAAGGAAGAAGAAGAGGAGAAGAGAGAGGGGCTGGGCTGGGGGAAAAAGCTGGGCCCTGGGCCTACGTGGGAAAAAAAGAAGAGGGGGCTGGGCGCAAAGGCCCAGCCCCGATGGGCTGCTTCTTCTTCTTTTTTTTTTATTTGTTTTATTTGTTGTTTTTGTTATTTGTTTTGTTTATTATCTAAAAAAAAGGAAAAATACATAAATAAAGAAACTAAAGCCAAAATAACCTAATTAAATTTCTAGGTATCAACATAATATATATATATATATATATAAGTACAGAGATAATGCACTTGCTTAACCCTGCAGATTTTAACCTCTGCAATCCAGTCCAAATTCCTAGTCATGAAGTCGGCCTCATCATGGGTTCCCGCTCGTGGCAAGAAGATGCACCGCACCATTGTGCGGAAGCAGTCGGAAAGAGACCAGAGGATGCAAAGGATACATGACAATCTCGAATTAGCTATCGAGGATGAGAACGTTGATGTCGTGCTACAGCCGAAGAAGCCGATGCCGCCGGTCTTGCGACAGCAGGTTACGAAGGCCGATCACGTCTCTTTGCCGCAGTCGGAAGGAGGCCAGAGGATGCAAAGGATACATGTCGATCACAAATTAGCTGTCAAGGACGTGGACATTAATGCCGTGCCGCCGTTGAAGAAGGCGATGCCATTAGTGTTGCCACGGCAGGTTACGAAGGCCAATCACGTGCATTGCGAAGAGTGCAAGAGAGAAAAGGCAAAGGGTGATGCATTAGGGTTTCACTTTTGCCCAAACGATGAGGTGGTAGTCGGATTCAGGACCAAGGCCGGTCCAATTGGCCCCCCATTAGCAAGAAAGTCCGGCCAGAATCCAGTGGCAAGAGCTGGTTGAACTCCGTGGCATTGGCCGGGCGGCCATGCAACTATGCACATATATAGTTCTTGTCATAAAAACTCAAAACTCGATCCTTTCCATGTTTTTGAGTTCATTCCGTTCCGATTCGAGTTTATTGAAGGGATACTTTTTCTCTTTCACATTCATATCATGTTCTAATGAAGATTCAAGGAGTATTTCTCAAAATAGCCGTATTTATTTATGAGTTTATGTGAAGATAGATATATTGAACAAATCTCTTTCGGGGATCTTGTTTACTTCATTAAATTGCTCATATTCTTATGCACAATCGTGTCATATGTGTAAATCGCCAAATTCGACGTGACAAAATCTCTAGGATCCCTGCTTCATAATATCACAAAGTCAATTTTTTTTTTTTTTTTTTTGAGTCAGAAAATCAGTTGGCATTTGATTTGCTAATTTTGTGCGTTATTAATATAACAATTCAAAGACGGACTATCAAGACTGCGTTAGTAGAAGATTTCGCCAATTGCTTCGGCTACAATTCACAACCTAGCTTTTGTCTAATTTGGAAGATGGATATCTCTTTTTTGAATTGTTGTTATTGTGGAAATCCAAATAATTTAAATATTATTCTTTTTTTAATATTATTTTTGGTTGGATGGATTGTATTACTTGATAGAGCATGAATGATTTGATTGGGAACACAATGTGAAAGTGGGTAATGTTATTTAGCATTCAGCAAAATAAAATAAAATAAAATCATAAATCGATTTGCTCGGCTTCCGTTTGGATCAGTTCAATTTATTTCCTATTTTCAATTCGACTTGGTTTGGTTAGACTTGAATCTTCGCACCGTTCGTCGTGATCACCCCATAAAGAAGTGATTTTTTTTAATAGCACCCTCGTGTAAAAAGCTGTGTAAAAAAGGTCAGTAAGTGAGTTCTTGGTCATAAAAAATTCAAACAGAAGAAACAAAAAAGTAAGTCAAGTTCCACAATACCAATAAGTGCAGAATAGGAAAGATTTGCTTCGACATATTTGTTTCGTACGGGATTTTGACTTTTGAGTGATCAAATTCATATTTTCTCTCCTAGATAAGAATCAAGACTCCACATCAAATATTTCCTTCTCTCAAACTCTATCCCATCAATACACGGAATAACATAACTCTCACTCAATTCTTTGCATCTATTATTCAGCCATCAAATTGCAATTGTCAACGGCAAGGTGGATTTCACTACGACAATGAAGAATGTGACAGCAAACCATGCCGTAGTGCTGAGACAACCGCAAGGAGAGTTGACTTTGACAAAGGGTCACGAGTCTTCTGATGGATTCAACGTGGCCGGGAAGGCCATTGATGCGAAGAGTAGCTACATTGTTTGCGAAGAGTGTGCAGAAGAGAGGGAAAGGGGCGAGGGACCATCGGCCTTTCATTGTTGCCCATGCGATCCGGTGGTGGTCGGGTTCAGAGACAAGGCAGGCCCGATCTCCCGCCCATCGGGGTCTAACCTTGGCCTATCTGATCAAGTGATGGTCGGGTTAAGGAGTGAGGTAGGTTCGATTTTCCACCAAATCATACTACATTGTACATTAATATTATTTCCTCAATAGCATCAAATTCAAACTTTGAAAGAACTATTTCCACATCCACTTCAAAGTACTACATTGTACATTGACAAAAGTACGGTGATAATGCCCTAACTTAACCATGCAAATTTTTCCCTGTGCAATCCAGTCCAAATTTTCAGTCGTGAAGTCAGCCCCACCATCTGATGGGGTTACCACTCGTGGCGAGAAGATATACCGTGCCATTGTGCACAAGTGGGCGGAAATAGATCAGAAGATGGCCCAAAAGCGGGCGGAAATAGATCAGAAGATGGCGTGAAAGCGGGCGGAAGTAGATCAGAAGATGGCGCGAAAGCGGGCGGAAATAGATCAGAAGATGGTGCGAAAGCGGGCGGAAATAGATCGGAAGATGCGAAGGATGCATGACGACTTTGAACAAGTTATCGAGGACGGGGACGTTGACATCATGATGCCGCCAAAGAAGGTGATCCCATCGGTGTTGCGACAGCAGTTTACGAAGGCTGATCACGTGCCTTGCGAAGAGTGCAAAAGAGAGAAGGCAAGGGGTGTGATGCATTAGGGTTTCACTTTTGCCCAAACGATGAGGTGGTCGGATTCAGGACCAAGGCTGGTCCGATCGCCCGCCCATCAGCAAGAACGTCCGGCTCGGATCCAGGCGCAGCGGAAAGAACTGGTTAAACCCAATGGTATTGGTGGGGTTAGCGGGTAGTGATGTCCGTTCAATGTTCTTGTCAGAAAATTCAAAACTTGATATGTTTTAGGGTTCATTCCATTCCAATTCGAGTTTGCGATTCTTCTTCTCTTTTACATTTGCATCTTTTTCAGAAATTTTGTTTGTTTCATTGAATTGATATAGCAATGTACACATTCAAAGACGAATTATGAGTAGTGCATTCGTAGAAGATATCGCCAAGTGCCTGGGCTACAATTCACAGCCTAACTTTTGTTGTCGATCGTGAAAATCCAAATAATTTAGATATTATTCTATTGTTTATTTTTTCTGGGTCAATGAATTTTTTTACTTGGTTGAGCATGATTGATTTAATTAGAAACAAAATGTGAAAGTGCGTAATGTTATTTAGCATTCAGTATAAACAACAACCCAAAAAAAAGAAAAAGAAAAAAAGATAAGCATCATAAAGCGATTTGCTTCGGTTTGGCTCAGTCCAATTTATTTCCTCTTTAGTATGATGTGGTGCGGTTAGACTTGATCATATAAATAGCACCCTCGGGTAAAAAGCTGTGTAGAAAGGTCAGTGAGTTTTTGATCATATAAAATTCAAACAGAAGAAATAATGAGAGGAGTTGAAGTCCCGCAATGCCAGTAAGTGCAAAATAGGAAAGATTTCCTCCTTCGATATACTTGTTTCGCATTGACTTTTGAGTGATCGAATTCATGTTTTCTTTCCTAAATAAGAATCCAGACTCGACATCAAATATTTCCTATGCAGTCTCAATATCGATCCGAATCCCAATCATATATATGTACGTGCAATCAGTGGACATTGCTCTCACCACTCGAACTCTATTCCATCAGTACTCAGTCATCAAGTTGCGAAATCGCTGGCAAAGACGGGTTTTGCAACCACGACTCGTGAAAAGATGGTGCCCCGCGCCGTCATGCTGAAGCAATCGCGAAAAGATCCAGGAACACGAAGGGGCCGCGGCGACGGTTTCGAGGGCGTCGAGAAGGCAACGAACGCGAAGAAGGAGAGGGTGCTGGGCTGGCGAAGGGTGGGTTCCGTGCTCAGCAAAGAGCGCGAGGCCGAGAGGGAAAGAGATGATGGATTAGGTTTCCACGCTTGCGCTCGCAACGATCCGGTGATAGTCGGATTCAGGACCAAGGCGGGCCCGATCGCCTGCCCGCTTGAGAAAGCTCCCGGCCAGGATTCTGGAGTGGCGGGAGGAACGGGTTGGACGCCGTGGAGTTGGCCGTGGCCGTGCGTCCATGCTCGGGTCGGGAATTCGTGTCGCTGCTGAAATATAGCTCGGGTTGGAACTTGGTAGAATATGATGCTCGTAGGATTGAGTTTGTGTAGTTTGTCGGATTCGAGCTGCTCAAACAATTTTTCTTCGATTAGTGCTTTGCTGGAGTTGATTTCTAAGTGCATATCACATCAATGAATGACTCTTGTTTCTACGTGCTGTTGTATTGTGAATTTGGATGATGCACAGCTGCATTAAATCTAAGTATTTTTTGTTTTGGTCATGTAAATCTAAAGTATTGACTCGTTGCTTTATACGTAAAAGGGGATATAAATCTATCCATAATCGTATCGTGTTAAGACCTCTCTAAACTGAAGTGTTATGATTATCATCAATAGCTGGGTTTTAATCAATTGACAAAAGTAAGGAGTAATTATCAAATCTTGTGACTGTAAATTAAATAACAAAAAAATACCCGGATCTACGTAATGTGTGAATAAGAAGGGGATGTATTCAACAACCATACTTTCCATAAACGTAACCAAATAAAAGGTAAGGTTGCAAGATTATTTGAGAGAGTAGGGGACGGGGGAGAGGTAATGAAAAGATGATAAATTTCTCAAAATTTGAAAATTTGTTTGTCAATTCATAAACAAAAGTTCATATTGATTAAAAGAAAAACAAGATATTGTTATTTAAAACTTAATGACATGCTTATCCCTTCCCATCAAACATTAATATAAGTGTTTGACAAAAACAAAAAAACATTAATGTAAGTGCATAAGTGCATGGTAGGAAAGTTTCCTTCTTTCTAGATTTTTTTTAAAAAGGACAATGATTATTGTCTTTGTTCGACTCAGATTTTTGACTGACGAGTCCATGCGTACGAGGAGTTCCCAATTGTAAACTAGATTACCCACATCTTATCGCGCCTGTGTCAACTTCAAAAAGAAATTATAAAAATTACAAAGAATCATTAATTCATGTTTTTTTTTTTTTGGATAAAGGTAAGAGATATTTTGAGGAAATGTCAAATGTACAAAAAAATCTCCTCACTAGAAACTCACACTCCAAATGCAAGAACAAAAGGAGTGGAAGGGTGATGAGATGAAAAAGCTGCAAAACGTGGCACAAACACTATAGCACCTAACCAACAAGAAGCATGGCATGGTCAAACGGCTACAAAAGATGCCATAGGCGAGGAAGAGGTCATCGTCGGAACGAACTACCTACGGGTCTCTAGTGAAAATAATCGGGTCTAGACCCCAATTTATTTGCAATCTTTTGGTTCTAAAATTATCTTTGACGTTTTTGAAAGGTGATAGCTTTGTCTCAGACCACTTTGAAGAGGTGGTTTTTTCATGTTTCCTACCAAAATTATAATTTGACTCGTAGTCAAACACCCGAAGAGCCTAAATGTCAAGTATCCCCGCAGGTTTGAGATCACTTAAAAGTAAAATAGTATATATAGATTCATGGAATATCATAGCTTTCACTCAACTCTTTGCATCTATTATTCAGTCATCAAATTACAATTACCCACCGCAATTCGCCACGCTGACAAAGAACATAACGGCAAATCATGCCGTAGTGCTGAGGCAACCCCAAGGAGATCTGACAATTCAGTGTCGTCGGGAAGGCCATTAGCGTAAAGAGCAGCTACATCGTTTGTGAAGAGTGTGCAGAGGACAGGGAAAGGGATGAGGGACCGGTGGTCATGCCTATGTGTCCATGCTCGTCTTGGTATGCCAGCCTGTGGTTGCTAGAATAGGATGAGAAAGTGTTATAAGTATCAAGAAACATTACTGAAAACTCTCTTACAAGACCACGTGGCAGTCTTCTATTGGGTGTTGAAATAAGTGCGACCTGTGCATTGAATGATCAACACATGGTAAAAGACCGTCACGTTACACCATTGGAGGATTAGAAAGAGATGTTTTGCATTTCTCGTTGTTCAGGATATATGTTACTTGTAGGTTAGGAATATGATTTTTGTAGGACATGTCCGGTCCCTTTTAGTCGTGAATTTTTATTTGTCGGATTTAAGTTTCTCAATTAATTTTTATGTATATATTTTTGTATATATTCATATATCATGTCTATATCATGATTTTTTTTTTGTTGGAAATATTGACATCTAAATTTTGATGACTTACTTAGGCATTTGTTGTTTAGAAAATTTCATTAAATCTAGCTTGCATATTAGGAAAATTTCTATCTTATGAATTGCGTTTGAATATTCTTATATGCGAAAGAGAACATGGGCATAAAATATTGGACGATTCAACAATCTCAGCCAAATGGCAGAGGTAACGGAAAGAAAAGAAAATAGAAAGGAGAAAGAGTCCATCAAATCCTTACCTGCCACCAATTCATCCGTTGACCTTGTGAGGAAATCAAGGAATCACACTGCAAGAGGAAGGTAGAAGAAGAGGAGAGGGGAGAAGGGGGTACTTTGCAATTACCTTCCCCTCCTCGTTGCGCCTCACGCACTGTCACCGCAGCCCTGCGCTCCTCTATCACTTCCTGTGAAGCCTAGTAATTTATTCACTATTTGCAGATCCTCATGACATCCTGCGTTATTCTTGCTTCATGGATGTTACCATAAAGCTAAGTCGCGACTTTTTTTTTTTGGTTTGATTATGTGTAATTTCTTTTTACTATTCAATTTTTTTGCAATCGTGTTTTCGTTTGCTGTCCAGGTTCAATTTCTCGGTCACGGTGGGCTTTCACGCCTATTCTACATCAACATCCCACTACCATCTTTTTTGTTCTCTCTGCGAGAATTCATGCACAAGTCCACACTTGGGACACCACAGGGAGGAAGAGAGAGGACGTCCACCTTGAAGAACTCCGCGCTCGACACGCAATACTCGAAGAAGCCAAGATGCTTGCTATTGCCACCATCCAGCTTCCATTTGTGGTCGTTTTACTCTTCGCACCCGCGAGTTGGCGAGGCGTTCCTCGGTGTGTGTCAGAACAGTACCTGGGCCGCACTAGCGAATTCCTCAATCTCTTCGTGAAAGAGTCTAGATTGACGCCGTCGCTGGCCGCCTGCAGTTCCGGCATCCCCCCGCCAGCTGCTCCCACAACCTAGCATCAGCTAGTCCAGCGTCATTTCTAGCTAAGCCTAGGCGTTCTGCACCAGGTCGAGCTTGATCAATGTCCCGTTCTCGATTGCTCCGCCATTGTATATCTAGCGGGCTTGGCGTTTCTTAGCCCCACCGCGAGCTACACTGGCATTGCCGTACTCGGGTCTCGCATAGTCCTCTAACGGCTACGCCAGGCCTTGATCTTTCCCTGCAGGTTTTTCCGACGCTCCAATTCAGTCCATCTGCAAAGCCTTGCTTGTTCTTGCCATCATTGCAGTTTCTCACCACCCTGACCATCTTGCTCACGACCTGTTACTGGTGTCTCCTCAAGCCCACTGTTGCTGCCATTCGCAGCTCACGAAGTCCATTTTAAGGAAATCCCAGATAGGTAATAAAGATTTGACTAATTTCATGCAATAGGTTTATTTTAATAATTTTAAATACATGATATACCTTAGGGTGTCGAATTTGTTACCCTACATTGATTATGGCATATTCGGCTTTCGGACCTTTAGACACTAAGGTCTAACCCAATATTGTCTTGCGTGGTTTGTTGTGATCAAGTATTTTATTAATGATGTGATTAATCCGTACATCGTAATTGCATGTAGCTATATTACGCATGCTTAGAGTTTAGAGTTCATAATTTGAGATTTTTATATTGAGGGCCATACATGTTTAGTCTTATAACATATATAAGTTTGGGGACATGTTAGCTTTAGAATCCTTATAGATTCAGATTAGTGCATAACTTCCATAAAAAAAAAAATGTTATTTAGCTTTTACTTAGATTACGTTTAGACCTAGGATTAATTAGGCTTATATCATACAACGGTAGGACATTTAGAATTAAGTATCATTTAGTTAGTTTTAGTTATTTTAGTGGCATCGGTAAAAATGGATAATGGCTGTGTGCAAAATATTTTCAAAATAAAGAGAAAATGTACCGAAAGGGCATTGGATAAACCTAGCATAACTAAGTCTCTGAATTTGTGAATCTTTGGTTTGTAAGAGTAAAATGTACTCCCACATTTTACTTGGGTGTCTAATCGACCATAATTGATTAGTGGTGGCTCCATAGATAAGCTTAATCACATGTCGAATTAGGTCAAGTTGTGATTGGTAGAATTTGGGAAAGTCCGTACTAAATGTGAACAATGGCCTCGTAAGAGAAACCTTCGATCTTTTTTAGTAATCCATTAGCTTCTCCTTGGTGGTCCACTCCTATGAAGGTCGCGACAGGAAACATTATGGGAATTAAATTAAATACGTAGGACCCTCCTCGTGCGTAGCTTTTGGTTCTAGTCAGGTGGCAAAGAAATTTAATTTTTATGTTTTGAACCGGTGTGTGTAGCTTTGTGAATTCTCATTCTTTAGGAAAGTACAAAAAAAGTCATAAACCCATAGTATTGATATCAATTTAGTTAAAAATATTTCAATTGAGTCAATTTAGTTTTAAACATTATCATAATTTGCCAATTGAATCAATCCATTGGATATTGACAAGAAATTGCTGATGTGATGCCGACCACCCTACACAACATGGCCGATGCATATAAGCCAATGCTGACATGAACTTATTTTTTAATATTATGAGTTTTTTTTCTTTTCTTATTTATCATTTTTATTATTTTTTCTTTCTTTTTTTTTCCTTTCATTTTGGTTGGCAAGAGCCACCCCGCATAGAGTTGGGAGGGTTGTGAAGGCTCTTGCCCACATCAAGTGAGGGCCTTCATGCCCTTGCCCATGGCCGGCGACCTTCGCCCACCAAAATGAAAGAAAACAAAGGAAAAAAAGAAAAGAAAAATCATTTTGTAGAAAAAAGTCTATGTAAACGCTAACTATGATCATTGTCAATGTCAATAATTTCAAATTAAAATTGGTCAAATGAATTTAATTGGTAAATTGTAAAAAAAAAAAAAAGGTTTAGAATTAAATTGACCTAATTGAAATGTTTATGACCAAATTGGCACCAATGCATGTAAGATTATGACTCTTTTGATAATTTTCCTCTCCTTCTCTTTAGACACGTTACTCTTTTTGATTGGTCAAATTAGTGATTATCATGCTACTGTTCTAGCAAAAGATAACTACAATTTTCTAAACTACAATGACTATAGAAATTAGAGTAATCATGACTTCGGCTGATATAAATTGATAGTGCTATAGCCAATATATGCTTTTATTTTATTATATAATCAACTGTTATTATAATTCATAACACAAACAATGACATTAACGCATGAGAAGAATATCATATTGGGAAAGATAGGTACAATTTGATAGATCATAATAGTCACAACTAGTTCTCTTATTAATTGATATTGCTATGCTTTTGTCTATTTATCTAATTAATATAGCTATTAGAATCTGGGAAAAGAATATAAAAAAAATTATTACATCACTATTAGTATAATATAATTTATATACGCAATCTTATTGGAGAGAGAATGTAGGAGTTTTGGATATTTTATCTCTATTTTCAAAGTCATAGCTGATAGAATGGTTACCCTATCAGTTAAATCAAGGATCATAGTAGTTTTACAATCCTATTTCATCATATCTATCTATTGTGTTGCGGTCCTATATAACTACTTCATCACAGTCTATAGATCATGCTGACCAAACTCATCTCCACCGTTGATTACATGGCCTCAGTGTGGAACCTACATAATTAATGGTTAGGATGGTTTTGGTTTACATGGTCTAAGCTACGCAATAAATTTGTCAATAGCGTCAACTCTGAACTTGCAAAGAATTATATCCAAATTTGCTTTTTCTTTTTTTTCAAAATCATAATAAGATTCAATGCGTAACCCCAAGCAAATATAAATAAGTACAGTGATAATTCCCTCGCTCAACACTGAATTTTAGTCCAATCCAAATTCTCAATCATGAAGTCGGCCTCCCCATCTAAGAGGGTTTCAACTCGCGGCAAGAAGACGCATCGCGCCATCGTGCGGAAACAGTCGGAAAAAGATCAGATGAGGCAGAGGATTCACGATGATGTCGAACTAGCTATTGAGGATGAGGACGTTGACACCGTGGAGACCCGGCCAGAGAAGGCGACGTCGTCGGGCTCGCGACGGTATGTTACGAAGGCCGGTCGCATGCCTTGCAAAGAGTGCAAGAGAGAGAAGCAAAGGGGCGATGGATTAGGGTTTCACTCTTGCCCAAACGACGAGATGGTAGTCGGATTCAAGGCCAACGTGGATCCAATCGGCCGCCCATCAGCAGGAAAGTCCGACCTGGATTCAGGTGCATCAGAACAAACTGGTTAAACCCGGAGGTTGGCGAGGTGGCGATGCATCCATGCATATGTAGTTCTTGTCAAAAAAGTCGAAACTGGTTCCTTGCAATGTTTTTGGGTTCTCCGACCAAAAAAAAAAAAAAAAAAAAAAAAAAAGTTTTTGGGTTCATTCCATCTCGCTTCGAGTTCATCAGAGCTGCTACTTCTTCTCCTTCATGTTCATGTGATGCTCTAATGAAGATTCAATGAGAGATTATCATGATAATCATACTTGTTCATGAGTTCATGTGGAGATAGATTTGTTGAACCGAATCTTTTTCAGAGATCTTGTTTGCTTCGTTGGATCGCTCATATTCTTCCAATGCACAATCATTATCATATATGTAAATCGTCAAATTCCGCATGACGAAAACTCTTCATGAAATCAGGTAGTCATCTGATATACTAATTTTGTGCATTATTAATATAACGATGTACTCATTCAAAGACGGATTGTCAATAATGCATCGGTAGAACATATCGCCAAGTGTATGGGTACAATTCACAGCTTAGCTTTATGCTTTAATTTGGCCTTTCGTCCCACGTTCAGAAGATGGATATTTCTTTTCCGAACCATCGTAGATCGTAAAAATCCAATTAATTTAGATATTATTCTATTTTATTTATTATTTTTGGGTGGATCAATTTTATTACTTGATTGAGTGTAGTTGATTTGATCGGGAACAAAATGTGAAAGTGGGTAATATCATTTAGAATCCAACATAAAGGTTAGCATCATTTCGGTTTCAATCATTCGAATTATTTTCCTTTTTTCAGCGATTTGATTCGATTAGGCTCGAATCTGAACCGAATTATATTATCGGTTATGGTGACCCCATAAGGGGTGATTACTTTAACAGCACCTTCATGCAAAACGTTGCATTGAAGGGGTTTTTTTATTTATTTTTTATTTTTATTTTGGGGGGGGTCAAATAATGCTGTATCAAAAGGTTAGTAAGTGAGTTTTTGATCATAGGAAAGCAAGCAAGGATATAAAACAGTAGGTTTTGGGTGATCACATTCATATATTCTTTCCTAGATAAGAATCAAGACTCGACATCAAATATTTCCTCTTGGGTCTTAAGAAGTCGCCGGAATTTGTGTTGAACGAGTCTATGTTTCTGGTTTGTTTTATGTGTTAATAGTCTATTAAGCACTTTTATTATGTGGATTGGTTGCTGTACATGTGAAGTTAGTGGGGTGTGGTGGTTATTTGTTTTTTTTAAAGCCTATATAAAGGCTGTCAGTTTTTTTAGTGTGTGTGGTTATGCAGACGTTCCTCTGTTTTGTGCATATCAGAAAATCTCCTATGTTTTCCCCTGTTTTAATGCTGTTTTGTGCACATCTGCATATCTACATCTTCTCTGGTTTTTAACATTGGTATCAGAGCGGAGGTTAGGAAGAAAAGTGTGTGTTTGAGTGCTGTAAAAAGGTGAGAACCAAAAGAGAGTTTTTATTGCAGCAAGTACTTTCGTTTGCAGTAGTCAAGGGAGAGTATTGCAGCAGGTTTTTTAACATTTGGAGCAGCAGCAGGTTGCTTTTGTGGTGGTTCTATCTTGCAGCAGCAGTAATGGCCTCAGAAACATTTGTACAACCTGCTATTCCACACTTTGATGGTCATTATGATCATTGGAGCATGCTAATGGAGAATTTTCTCAAGTCCAAGGAGTATTGGGATGTTGTTTCTTCGGGAGTTGCCGAACCTGATGAAGGAGTTGTGTTAACGGTAGCGCAAAGAACGGCTTTGGATGCGTTAAAATTGAAGGATCTCAAGGCCAAAAATTATCTTTTCCAAGCAATTGACAGATCCATTTTGGAGACAATTCTTTGCAAGGATACCTCCAAGGAAATATGGGATTCCATGAAGAAAAAATATCAAGGCTCAGCAAGAGCAAAGAGGCAGCAGCTTCAAACGCTTCGTTCGGAGTTTGAAATGCTACGAATGAAGTCGGGAGAGACAATCACAGATTTCTTCTCTCAGACAATGGCAATAGTCAATAAGATGCGGATTCATGGTGACAAGACGGAGGATGTCATCATCGTTGAAAAGATTCTTCGATCGTTGACACCAAAATTCAACTTTATTGTTTGTTCCATAGAAGAAGCCAAGGACATTGAAGAACTTTCCATTGATGAGTTGCAAGGATCCTTGTTAGTTCATGAACAAAAACTCCTACAACAAGAGACGGAAGAGCAAGCTTTGAAGGTCTCAACTGGAGATCATTCTTCATCAGCAGCAAGGGTGAACAAAGGAAGAGGCAGAGGAAGGGAGAACAACGATCGCAGTGGCTTCAGCTTTGATCAAAAGTCTGAAAGCTATTCCTATCGTGATTTCCAAGGGAGAGGAAGAGGTCGTGGAGGACGACATTCAACTGGTTTTAGGCCAAGGTCAGTAGACAAATCCAAAGTTGAGTGTTTTAGATGCCACAGGTATGGGCATTACAAATCTGAATGTCAAACTAATTTGAATAAACAAAGAGTTGAAAGAACTAACTTTGCTGAAAAAGAAGAAGAAGTATCTCTTTTGATGGTGTGCCATGAGAAGGAAGAAACTCAACCAAATATGTGGTATCTCGACACTGGTTGTAGCAATCACATGTGTGGAGACAAGAAAATGTTTTTTGATCTAGACGAAACGTACAACAACACCGTAAAGTTTGGTGATAATTCCATTGTGTCGGTGATGGGGAAACGAGCAAAGTGGCAATTCATCCAAAAGGGACTTCGGTACAAACTATCTCAAATGTATTGTATGTCCCCGAATTGAAGACTAATCATTAAGTGCTGGTCAGCTGCAAGAGAAGGGATATGAAATCTCTATTAAAGGTGGGATTTGTAGAATCCAAGATGAGAAGTTGGGTTTAATTGCTGAAGTCAAAATGACGGGCAATCGGATGTTTCCATTGTATCTCCACAACACTACAAATTCATGTTTCTCTGCAAGATTGAAGGAGGAAGCCTGGTTATGGCATTTTCGCTATGGGCATCTTAATTTCGGTGGGTTGCGAACACTATATAAAAAAGAGATGGTGGAGGGTCTTCCTCAAATCTCTGCTCATTTGGAAATTTGTGAAGATTGTGTTGTTAGCATGCAACATCGTGCTCAATTTCCACAAAGAAAATCGTGGAGAGCAAAAAGTCCGTTGGCATTGGTTCATTCAAATATTTGTGGACCAATATCTCCAATTTCCAATGGAGGTAAACGGTATATCATTACCTTCATCGATGATTTTAGCCGGAAGATTTGGGTGTATTTTTTGCAAGAAAAATCTGAAGCTTTTGCGGCTTTCAAGAACTTCAAAGCACTTGTTGAAAAGGATGGAGGAAATCAAATAAAGGTCCTTCGCACGGATCGTGGTGGAGAGTACAACTCGCTTGAGTTTACAGATTTTTGTATGAAGCATGGGATCAAGAGACAACTTACAGCAGCCTATACGCCACAGCAAAATGGCGTATGTGAGAGGAAGAATCGTACCATTCTGAATATGGTGAGAAGTCTCTTGAGGGGAAGTGGAATTCCAAAAAGTTTCTGGCCTGAAGCAGTCAATTGGAGCATTCATATTTTAAATAGAAGTCCCACTCTAGCTGTTCAAAATATGACACCGGAAGAAGCATGGAGCGGCCAAAGACCTGCAGTAGATCACTTCAAGATTTTTGGGTGTATTGCCTACGCCCATGTTCCTGACCAAAAGAGAAAGAAGCTAGATGACAGGGGAGTCAAATGTGTTTTTCTTGGCATTAGTGATCAATCAAAAGCTTATAAACTTTATAATCCTATGACCAAGAAAATCATTATCAGCCGTGATGTGATATTTGATGAAGAACAAACTTGGCCGTGGGGTGAACAAGGTGTTGGTAAGCAAATTCCAACGAATTTTGAAGATGAAAATGGGCTGGTGCAGCAATCCACAACAACCCAAATCGCCACAGGCAGTGTCCAAAGTACAGCAGCAGCTGCGAAACCTGAAGATCGGCCTCATCATGTTCAACGGAAGCCTGCATGGATGAGTGATTATGAAGTAACAGGAGTTGATCAATATGAAGATCCACTTATCCATTTTGCTTTGTTTTCAGATTGTGATCCAACAACTTTTGATGAAGCAGTACAAAAAGAAAATTGGAGGATAGCAATGGATGAAGAAATTGCAGCTATTGAGAGGAATAACACCTAGGAGTTAACAGATCTTCCAAAAGGGTATAAAACGATCGGAGTCAAGTGGGTGTACAAGACAAAATTGAACAAGAATGGTGAAGTTGATAAGTATAAGGCGCGCTTGGTGGCTAAAGGCTACAAGCAGGAATTTGGAGTGGATTACAAAGAAGTATTTGCACCGTAGCAAGACATGACACAATCAGATTGGTAATTGCATTAGCAGCGCAGAATTCATGGCCTATCTTCCAATTGGATGTGAAGTCAGCATTCTTGCATGGTGATCTTCAAGAAAAGGTATTTGTTGATCAACCTTCTGGTTATGTGAAGCTCGGTAGTGAACATAAAGTTTATAAATTAAAAAAGGCACTGTATGGGTTAAAACAAGCTCCCCAAGCTTGGTATAGTCGCATTGATGCCTATTTCTTGAAGAAAGGTTTTAGAAAATGTCCATATGAGCATACACTCTTTATTAAAATTGGTGATGGTGGAAAGTTGCTTCTTGTATGCTTATATGTGGATGATCTTATTTTTACTGGGAGTGATAGTGCCATGTTTGACAAATTCAAGGAGTCTATGATGGATGAATTTGAGATGACTGATCTTGGATTGATGCATTATTTTCTGGGCATAGAAGTTATTCAATCTGCAGCTGGAATCTTTATGTCTCAAAAGAAGTATGTTCAAGAGATTTTGAACAGGTTTCAAATGAATAATTGTAACCCTGTGACTACTCCAACTGAAGTTGGATTGAAGCTCTTGAAAGATCCTTATGGAAGCAAAGTGGATAGCACTCTCTACAAGCAGATTGTTGGAAGCCTGATGTATTTGACGGGGATAAGACCAGATATCATGCATGCTGTGAGCCTTATAAGCAGGTATATGGAGCACCCAACTGAGTTACATTTACAAGCTGCAAAAAGGATTTTTCGCTATTTGCAAGGAACTAAAAATTTTGGGCTGTTCTATAAAAAAGGGAGAAAAGTCAGATTTGTTTGGGTTTACAGATAGCGATTATGCTGGAGATGTTGATGATAGAAGAAGTACTTCAGGGTATGTATTCATGCTTGGTTCAGGGGCGGTTTCATGGTCTTCAAAGAAGCAATCAATTGTTACTTTATCAACAACTGAAACAGAATTTGTTGCTGCAACTTCATGCGCTTGTCAAGCCATATGGTTACGGAAGATTCTTGAAGAGCTTCAGTTCAAACAGCAAAAAACAACTATAATCTATTGTGACAACAGCTCAGCTATCAAGTTGTCCAAAAATCCAGTTCTACATGGGAGGAGCAAGCATATAGATGTGAAGTACCACTTCTTAAGAGATCTTACAAAGGATGAAGTAATTGAGCTAGTTTTCTGTAGAAGTGAAGATCAAGTGACTGATATATTCACCAAGCCCCTAAAGTTGTCCATGTTTCAGAAGCTGAGAAAGCTCCTTGGTGTTCGTTTGTTGGATATTCCAAATTGAGAGAAGGTCCTTTAAACTGATTGTTTGCAACATCAGTTTAAGGGAGGGAATGTTGAACGAGTCTATGTTTCTGGTTTGTTTTATGTGTTAATAGTCTATTAAGCACTTTTATTATGTGGATTGGTTGCTGTACGTGTGAAGTTAGTGGGGTGTGGTGGTTATTTGTTTTTTGTAAAGCCTATATAAAGGCTGTCAGTTTTTTTTAGTGTGTGTGGTTATGCAGACGTTCCTCTGTTTTGTGCATATCAGAAAATCTCCTCTGTTTTCCCCTGTTTTAACGCTGTTTTGTGCACATCTGCATATCTACATCTTCTCTGGTTTTTAACAATTTGTGCTTCACCACTGATGGAGAGCCGAGATGGACAGGAGCAACACTAGAACTGCAGCCATGGCAACCATGGAAGCCCACCGGCAAATCCTCACCGCGAGACCCGTCTTCCCTGAGGATCGACCTCGGGACAAGGGTGAGGGCGTTGCCGATTAGGAAGCTTACCGTCAGAAATCTTGTTTACTTCATTGGATTGCCCATATTTTTTGAATGTAAAATCATATCATATATGTAAATCGTCAAATTTCGCATGACGTAATCTCTTGAATTGATGCCTAATGAAATTAGGTAGTCATTTGGCTTACAAATTTTGTGAATTATTGATACAGCAATGTGCACATTCAAAGACTGATTATCAATAATGCATTAGTAGAAGATGTCGCCAAGTATTTAGGCTACAATTCACAGCCCAGCTTTTAGCTTAATTCGGACTTTGGTCCCGTATTTGGAAGATGGACATTTCTTTTCCGGACTATTGTTGGTCGTGAAAATACAAATAATTTAGATATTATTTTATTTTGTTTATAATTTTTCGGTGGCTGAATTTTGTTACTTAATTGAGCGTGATTTATTTGAGTGGGAACAAAATGTGAAAGTGGGTAATGTTATTTAGAATCTAGCATAAACAACAAAATAAGAAAAGCATCGCGTAGTGGTTTGCTTCATTTCGATTTTGATCATTGTATTTATTGGGTTAATACCACAAAAAATCCCAAACTAGTAATTAATTTTTTGACCAAAAAAATCCAAACTGGTATACATGTAACAATTTTATTCAAACTAATTTTTTGATTATGAAAAACCTAAAACTAATATATATATATATATATATATATATATATATATATATATATATATATATATGTGAAAATTTTATCTTATGTTAATTCTCATCAAATTGGATTACTGCCACGAAAAACTACAAAAGGTAAAACCCCAAGTCGGTATACTTGTAAACTGTCATGTGTCATCAAACTTAGCAATTTAACAATAAAATTTAACGGAAACTAACGAAGAGCAAATTCATCATAGGTGTATTGATTTGGAGTTCTTAGTGGATTTTATGTAAACTTGTCACGGATACACTAATTGGGGATTTTTTTGTTATATTAACCTTAATTTATTTCCTTATTTAGTGTGATTTGGTTCGGTTAGGCTGGAATCTGAACCAAACCGTACCGTTCATCACGGTCATGCCACAAAGGAGTGATACTTTAAAAGCACCCTAATGTAAAACGCAGTGTAAAAAGGTCTGTAAGAGAGATCTTGATCATAAAAAATTAAACAAGAGAAACAAAAAGTAAGTCATGTTCCATAATGTCAATAAGTGCAGAACAGGAAAGATTTTGAGTCCATGTGCTTGGGTGAAACATCGAATTCATTCCTAAGTAAGAATCAAGACTCGACATCAAATACTTCCTATGCAGTCTCAAGATCAGTCTAAATCTCCATCCCATCAGTACTCAGTCATCGAGTCGCAAAATCGCTGGCAAAGATGGGTCTCGCAACCACGACACGCGAAAAAGACGGTGCCCCGCACCGTCATGCTGCAGCAATCGGCTAAGAGATCCAGGACCACGAAGGAGCCGCGACGGTTTAAGGGCATCGAGAAGGGAATGAAGGCGAAGGAGACAGTGCTGCGTTGGGGAAAGGCAGGTTACATGCTCTGCAAAGAGCGCGAGGCTGGGAGGGAAAGAGATGATGGATTAGGTTGCGCTTGCAACGATCCAGGCTGGGACAGTCTGGTTCGGATTGTGAATTAAAAATTAAAAATACACGGATGCACGTTATAAACGTAAATAAGAAGGGATTTATTCAATGACTATATTTTTCCTGTACCTAAAAAAATAAAAGGTAAGTCTACAAGATTATTTGGAGAGAGAAGAGAGAGAGTTAGAGTTGACTAAAAGATAATAAGTTTCTCAAAATTTGATATGTTAGGTTATTCATAAACTATATGATTCATATTGATGAAACTTCACAGTTATACACAAATTATGAATATTTTATTGTGCCTATTTCAAATTAAAAATAAATAAATATTTATTCAGGCTCTTTCGCGTTTCCCACCAAAACTAGAATTGGATTTGTAGTCGGATACCTAAAGAAACTCCATATCAAAAACCTAAGCAGACTTGACATTGCTCTGAATTACAATAGTATATATAGATGCACTGAATACTATATTTCTCATTCAACTCTTTGCATCTATTATTCAGTCATCAAATTGCAATTACCCACGACAAGATGGATTTCACAACGAGGAAGGCCAGTAGCGCGAAGAGCGGCTACATTGTTTGCGAAGAGTGTGCAGAGGAGAGGGAAAGGGGCGAGGGACCATCAGCCTTTCACTGCTGCCCGTGCGATCCGGTGGTGGTCGGGTTCAGGACCAAGGCGGGTCCAATCTCTCGCCCGTCGGAGTCTCAATGTGGCACATCCGATCAGGTGAAGGCCGTTCAATTGAGGACCAGGGCGGGTCCAATCTCCCGCCCGTCAGAGTATCAATGTGGCACATCCGATCAGGTGAAGGTCTTTGCATTGAGGACCCAGGCAGGTCCGATCTCCCGCCCGTCGCCGAAACAGCCCAATCCGAGTCCGAGTGCAGCAGAAAGAACTGGTTGGACCCCGTGGGATTGGTCATGCCTCTGTGTCCATGCTCGTCTGGGTATGCCAACATGTGGCTGCTACAATCGCCCGAGAAACAGTGTCATTAGCACCAGGAAACCTTACTAAATCTCTCTTGTTAGACGATGTGGCGGTCTTATATTGGATGTTGAAACGAGTGCGACCCATGCATTGAATAATCAACGCCCGATAAAAGATCGTCATGTTACTTCGTTGAAGGATTTCCCAAGATGTCTAGCATTCCTCATAGTTCGTGATATATATGATGTATAGGTTAGGAATATTGATTTCTGTAGGACGCACGTGGTCCTTTTTATTTGTGAGTTTTTACTGGTCAGACTTGAGTTTTTCCGATTAATTTCTAATATTCTATGTTCTCCTTTTATTATATATATATATGTAGATCATGCTCTTTGTGGTTGGAAACGTTATGGGAATTTAATCAAGTCTATAATCATGAAAAAAGAAAACGCAAAACTATGCCATGTTATTAGAATGTCAATCTATTTAAGTTCTGAGATATGAATGACATTCCATCTTGTCAAAAGTTCTCTTTAGACCTAACGAAAGTTTTAAAAAATTTTCTCTCTATCTAGGTAGCTTTTGATTTTGATTAGCTCTGTAAACTCTCATTCTCTCTGTAAGCTTTACAAGCTAGTAAGCTGCAAGTGTATTCAAACCACTATAAAAGAAAAAAACAAAGAAATAGGAAGAAAGGTGTTGCTAATGATTATACAAGGAAAGATATAGTTCTCCGAAACACGCACAAGAAGGAAAATTGCTCCAACCGTAAACTCTCTCTAATTTGATAAAGAAAATATCACAAAAAAATTATAAACTATAACCATTGTGACATCAATTCCCCAAAACCTTTTTTGCATCACATAAATTTCTAAATATGTACCAGTGGCACAAAATTATCCTCCAGTATAGTATCATCCAAAACAAAACAAATTTGAGGTATTGGTGATACCATAAATAATTAAGATATTAGTTCACAATAGACAAAACTTAAGTTTTTTGGTTGATTTTTTCAGATCCTCATAAACTCCATTTGTCCGTCAGTGTCCATGAAAGCCGTTAGTCGAATTATTAATGGCATTTTGAATGAAACTGTGACTAAAGGTGTCGAGTCCTTGGTATAATTTTGGATTGTGGCATGGAAAAAAGTTTAGGGTATTAGTATCATGGTGGATATAATTAAGGGTTTTTAGTGGTGCTCTCTCTATTTGGTAACTTAAAGGCGCTGAATACTAATTCCTTGACAAAACCCATCTCGCAATTTGTAACATCGAAGCCTGTCAAGTTTAATCAATATTGACAATATGGCCACAGAGTTATATTCTCTGGGTTGTCCTTACCGGTTTAGGCAATGGATTTCGTGAGTACATAATTCATTCATGTCAGCCAACGAACTCTGCAATTAGCATGGAGGTAAGTTTTTTTTTTTTTTGACAGAAAACATATTGATTAAAGATGAAAATTACATCTTGTAGCTAAAGCATCCGAATACAATAAATCCAGCAGGTCCGGCGGAAGGGAAAGAGTGAAGTTTTGGGCCGGATGAACTAACTGGGCTTTGGCGGCCCAGTCAGCCACTAGGTTAGCCGTGCGACGGCAGTGTCGCAAAGAGAGAAGAGAAAATTGGGATAGCCAAAATAGGGTTTCATTTATCACTGGCCTCTGCTCCCATGGTGGCAGACGAAGACCATTCACGATCTCAACTAGTTGAAGGCAGTCTGTATGAAGATCGATGGGGGTGTTGTGGAGTCCGCGATGATAGAGATGTTGGAGAGACAGATTCAGTGCCTGGAGCTCCGATTCAAAAGGTGAGGTCGCTGGAAAACATCTTGAGTAAATGTCAGTAATTTTACCTTGATCATCGCGGCAAATACTGGCCATAGATCCTTCTAAATTGCCCTATTGATAACTCCCATCGATATTACATTTGAGGACGCCCTTTGCCGAAGGTCGCCAAAGCTAATCGGGTGGAACAGAGTCAAGGCCAGAGCTTAAACTCGATTGATGGGTACCTGCACAAGAAGACTGATATGCTGATAGTTGAGCCAGAGCCGATTCCACTACCATGGAGGGATTCAGACGGTGATTCCGAAAAATAAGATGGTTTCTTTTCTTCCAGATCTGCCAAAAGATGGTGGCAACTACTGCGAGGTTGGGAGAAGGATCAGGTAATAGTACATTGTTAATTAGCCATTGAGCAACATTAGGAACGGACGCTGTAGAGGAGGATAAAGCTAGCTGTGAGTGGGACCAAATAGTACTTGTCCATGAACACTGAAGAAGCAAATGGTTCAATTGTTTCAGGAACAGAGTTGCAGCAAATTGGGTAGAAGGGGTCTTGAACAATCCGACGGTTGAAGAGATTAGCTCGGGTTGCGAGAACATTCTGGCAGACAGACTAGAGGAAGCTTCGGATTTTTGGAAGGGTCTTCATCGACCATATTTTCCGCCAGAGACTCTGATTATTCCGGTAAGAATTTGAACCCTGTAACGCTTGGAGTTGGCTGTCTGATTTTACCATTGCATAATAGTTGCTCTTAACCGTGTATGTACCGATCGTTGTAGCTGACCATATAAGTCTATTTTCAGAATATAGTGGTTTGATAGGTACCGATAGTATTTCTTGAACCACTTGTTCATCAAAAAATTCCTGAATTAGTGGCATCTTCCAGGATTGGGTATCTTGATCGATAATATCTGCCACTCTAACTGGTTCTGATTGAGCTATAGGTCTGTAGATGGGTCCCATAGGTAACCAACGATCACCCCGAATACGAATATAAGCCCCATTCCCAACAGACCAGCGTAGATTTGGTAGAATAGAGTCCCTTCCGTGTAGGATGCTCTGCCACCCTCAGGACGACCTATTTCCTCGGACAGCCGACAAAAAATTAGAAGAGTGAAAATACAAAGCTTTGAACAAAGTTCCCCACAGCGAGTCAGGATTAGTTAGCATTCGCCAAGCCTGTTTTCCCAAAAGTGCCTTGTTCAAAGAGAGTAGATCACGGAATCCCATTCCCCCATGAAGTTTCTGAGTTTTCAAAACACCCCATCGCTTCCAATACACCCCTCCCTTCTGGTGATTAGTGCGCCACCAGAATCTCGCAATACACTTCTCAAGCATTCATCCTCGGGACAACATTTTCCAAATTGCACAACACCTCTCTCCTTCCTACCAAACCAAGCATGATGTACCCAATGGCGCAACATTATGTGATCAGCAGATAGTACATCCATCGCAGTTTAGAAGCTACAGGTTAGCACTAGCAGGTCCAATATGGTCTAAAGGCAAACATGTACATTCGACCATTTTTTTGACTGTTAATGCAAAATATAATCCAGAATCAGGAAAAAAATAATAATAATAAAACAGTGCAAACAACAATGGATTTAGAACAATTAGAACTCGTAATCACTCGCCTAAGTTGAACCGAAGCTCCATTTGGATAAATCTGGGTCAACAATCGTGGATTTGGTGAGGAACCATGACAGATAACCGCGTACAAATAACCCTAAGATTCTGTCCGTTTCGATTTCATCAACCAAGAAGGAGAGCAAAGCGGCACCATTGTGGTCCCCGTAAGAAACGAAAGGACCTTTTTCCTTTTAATATCACTTAAGTCACGTCGATGCCATATCAGCTCTATTTTCATTCCATTGTCCACGTTAGTGATCATGCAGGACTTTTAACAGTGCTTTATGATGAAATCATAATAAAGAATAAATGGGTCATATGAGTATAAGTTTGAACATTTTTTATGTCTTATAAAAAATTGGGATAACTGTAAGGGGTGAACAGTTTCAAATTCTGTACAAATTCCACATGGAACCTAGAATCTACCCGTTGGAATATGTTTATTAATTTTTGAAATCTAGAATCTACCCCATATACCTTGGAACTCGAGAACCTATCTTATTATAGGTTCCATGTACCCCACAAGGAATTGATTCCTTTGACGATAGGATTTGCACCCGTGACATTTGATAACAAAAACAAGCACGCTACCAAGCTGCGTTTCATCCCTTTCAATTGGTCTATAGTTTTATTTTATAGAATCCATGTATTGTTTTCAAAATCCTTATTTTCTCCATTTGTATATCCAAGTTATCTTGCCATTTTTTTTTTCAATTCTCATGTAACTTGATTCCTTTGAAAGCACCCTCTTGTAAAACGCCGGGTAAAGCGGTTAGTTAGTGAGTTTTTAATCATAAATAAGCAATTCAAGAGAAATAGAAAGTAAGTCAAGTTCCACAATACCAGTAAGTGCAAAATAGGAAAGATTTCCCTATTCGATATATCTGTTTTGCTTGGGCTTTGAGATTTCTTTCCGAAATAAGAATCAAGACGGGACATCAAACATTTCCTATGCAGTGAGTGGACAGTGTTCTCATTGCTCGAAGTCTATCCCATCAATTCTCAGTCGTCAAGTTGCAAGATCTTCGGCAAAGATGGCCCTCGCCATGATGACTCGCGAACAGATGGTGCGTCACGCTGTCATGCTGAAGCAAACAGGAAGGAGCCGCGACGGTTTGGAGGGCAGCAAGAAGGGAATCGACGTGAAGAAGAAGAGGGTGCTGGGGTGGCGGAAGGCAGGTTACGTGCTTCTTCGCAATGAGTGTGAGGCCGAGAGGGAAAGAGATGATGGATTAGGGTTCCATAGTTGCGCTCGCAACAATCCGGCGACAGTCGGGTTCAGGACCAAGGCAGGCCCGATCGCCTGCCGGCCGGAGGAAACGCCCTACCGGGATTCCGAAGTAGAAGAAAGAACGGGTTGGAGTCCGTGGAGTCGGCAATGACCATGTGTCCATGTGTCCATGCACGGCTCTGGATTTTCTATCATTGCTGAAATATAGCTTGGGGTTCGGACGTAGAAATATGATTCTCGTAGCATTGAGTCTGTATAGTTCGTCGGATTCGTGTTTGAACGGGCGATCTCTCCATAGGTGCCGTGCGGGTGTTCAATTCTTAAGAGATGTCATAGGTGCCGGATGCTTGCCCATGGGTTCGTTCATCGGTCTTTGAGAAATTACATCCAAGAATTTAAGTTTTTTTAACTGAATAAATCTTGTGATAAAATTTATAAATTCTTCCATGAGATCGAGAGATTACTTTGCTAGAAATTATGGAAATAAATATTGTGTGAATTATTGAGTGTAACCAAAATGTGTTGGACTCCGACCAGGAAAGCAAAGTGTACTGCCAGAGAAAGAAGAAATTAAAAGATATGGAGATCTTTTGATCCTTGTTAGATTTGAAGGAGAATATTATTCGATTTGGGGTCACATTTTGAACGCGACTCAAATGCGGCTTCTTAAGGATGTCTATGGTGATGGCTCCACGGTCCATCTTTCTTTTACATCGTTTAAGTTTTTTTTAACTGAATAAATCTTGTGATAAAATTTATAAATTCTTCCATGGATCATAAAAAATAAAAAACATTACATGAATTATTGAATGTAATTGAGACTTAAAAATATTAAAAGTGTTTGAGTGAATTGTTAGATATAAGTTGAGCTTGAGAAAAAAAGTGTTTGAGTGACTCAAATTTATTATGTTTTGTTTGATTTATAGTGAAATTCGTTTTACTCTCTCTCATGGACGTAGTCAAAGCATGATCGAATGAACCACGCGAATCTAATTTAATTCATTCATATTCTTTAGTTTAATTATTTGACCGCGTGCTCCGCATTAACCTCCCCAAACTAAAGGTCAACTAATTTTTAAATCAATTGAAAAAAAGAGAGTAAGGAGCAACTATCAAATCATGTGATGGTAAGTTGAAAAGATCAATATACCCAGATGTACGTGACGTAATACGCAGGGACGTCACGCAGGGACGTCAGAAAACATGCAAACCGACATGGAAATGGAAATTTCGCATCATAAATAGCCCCCCGTCCTCGCCCTTCGCTCTCCCCATCATTCCCTTCCTCCTCTCTCCTTTCTTCCCTCTGCTCGGCCTTCTGCTCAGCCCACCCGTCATCCCCTTCCTCTCCCTCTCCTCGCTTCCCCAGCTCAGTGACTCAGTGGGCTCGGTCAGTCTCTGCTGGATAGCTTGTTCATTTCTTCGACTTTGCGCTTTGAGGCGAGTTCTTTGATCCTCGAAACGTTGATCCGGACCGCAAGATCCGTGAACGAGGTCTTAAGATCTATGAAACACTTCGAAACATTGATGCGGATCTCAGCGTTAGATCTGTGAACGAGATCCATCTGTGAACCAGATCTCAAGATGTATGAAACACCTTGAAACTTTTGACCCAGATCTCGTCGTGAGATCTGTGAACGAGATCTCGAGATGTATGAAACGCCTTGAAACTTTGATCCAGATCACAAGATCTGTGAACAAGATCTCAAGATGTATGAAAAACCTTGAAACTTTGATCCAGATCTCATCGTAAGATCTGTGAAACACTTCAGCGAGTTCTTTGATCCAGATTGCAAGATCTGCGAACAAGATCTCAATGTCTGTGAAACACCCTCAAACACCTTAGCGAGAGTTCTTTGATCCAGAATTCAAGATCTAAACACCTTAAACTCCAGATCTCAAGATCTGCGAAACGCCTTGACGAGTTCTTTTATTCAGATCTCTGATCGGTGAAGCTTCGGAGTCCCGATCCGAAGCCCGATCCAGATCTGGGATGGGCGAAACACATTAGCGAGTTTTTTTGATTCAGATCCTAGATCGGATCGGATCGGATCGGATCAGTGAAACACACTTTCACTTTTCGAACAAAAAAAAAAAGATAAAAAGATAAATACGTTGAAAAACTCTGAATATTATCGGAAGGGAGTGAAACTATAAATATAATTTTTTATTCCTTCCCATAAAACACAAGAAGTATTTCCTTAGATTTTTTTTTTTTTTGAAAGAAAAGAACAATGATGTGAATTATTCATGTTCTATATGGTTTTCTACCAAAAATAGAGTAAAACTCATAATCAAACACCTAAAATGATTACATCAAATACCTATGTAGACTCGAGATCGCACTAAAATAGAATGGTATATATAGATATGTCGAATACTATTAGCTCCTGCTCAACTCTCTGTAATTATTATTCAGTCATCAAACAGCAAAAACTTTTCTGACAAAAAATTAATTTTTTTCGAATGCCTACAGGAAGATGGATTTTGCAGCGACGACCACGGACAACGAGGCGGAAAATCGTGTCATGGTGCTAGGGCAACTGCAAGAAGATCCGAATATGCCAGAGAGCCGCGAGTCTCGCGGCGGATCCAGCGTCGATGGGAAGGGCGCTAGCGCAAAGAGCAGCTACATCGTTTGCGAAGAGTGTGCAGCGGAGACGGAAAGAGGAGACGGCCCATCGGCCTTTCACTGTTGCCCGTGCGATTCGGAGGTGGTCGAGTTCGGGACTACGGCCGGCCCAGTCTCCCGCCCGTCGCCGGAAAAGTCCAACTAGAGTTTCGCAGATTGGTTCATGCCATTGTGCATATGCTCGTCCTGGTAGGCCAACATGTAATTGGAATTGAGAAATCTTGCTAAGACTCTCTGCATAGACCACGTGGCTGTCTTTTATTGGATGTCGAAACAAGTGTACATCATGTATTGAATAATCGACACCCTATAAAAGACCGTCATGTGATTTCGTTGGAGGATTAGTATAATTTCCTCAAATGTCTAGTATTTCTCATAGTTTGAGATGTATCTGATGTACAGTCTAGGAATGTTAATTCCTGTAAGATGCGTGGTCCCTTCTAGTTGAAAGTTTCTATTGGCTGGATTTGAGTTTCTCAATTAATTTCTATGGTCTTCTCTTATTTATTATTATCTATTTATTTTTGCATATATCACACCAAGATCGTGCTTTTTGTGATTACAAATGTTACGTGAATGTGAAACGTTGTGTCAATGTAATTAAGTCCATCATAGTGAAAATGAAAAACAAAACCATGCCATGTTATTCGATTGTCAATCTATTGATTTTAAAGTTTTGACACTTGAATGACATGATCTTGTCAATGGTTCTGTTTAGATCTAAGAAAAATTTTCAAAATTTCACTCTTTCCGTAGGTAGCTTTTGGCTCTAAAAAAGATTAGAAAATTCTCTGGGTTGTCCTTTTTCCTTGACCAAACCCAATTTGCCATTTGTAACATCGAAGCCTGTCAAGCTTAATCAACATTGACAATACGGACAGAGTTAAACTCCCTGGGTTGTCCTTAGTTTAGGCAATGAATTTCGCAAGTACATAATTTAGTTATAATAGTTCATGCACAGGTGAATAGAACTGTTGAAAACAAGTTCATTTGAATGATCCAAGTTCCCTTCGGATTCATTTTAATGCAAGAGTGATCTGAAAGAGGGGATTATTGAATTATCCATTTCCAATTCCCATATGTACAGACATCACGTGGGCCGAAGGTCCAGACATTGACATTGTTTTGATAAAGTCATCCCTGAATATACAGAGTATTGTGAATCAAGAACTTAATAGGACTTCTTTTGCAGCAAGGGATCAGATATGACCTCGGGTTCAAACTCCGGCTTCAAGTACTGAGCAAGGATATCGGCATAGAGCTCGTACCGAGCAGTCATCCTGAACCCCCACTTGTCTTTCAGCTGCCTGCAGAGGTTGAGATCCATGTCTGAGACCAGCAATCCATCTCTGTGACGGGACAGTGATGGTGTGCAGGAGGCATCTGGGGCTGAAAAGTGACTGGATCCATAGAAGTGCCCAAAATCTGCGTGCTGTGGCTTCCCATCACCTGATGTGAACGGATTGGGGAATGTTTCTGTTCCTACCCGGTTAATTGATCCAACAAAATAACTGTTGGCAATGGCAGCATTTCGCGCCTGTAAATTGAATTTACATGAACAAAGTTAGGTTAACTGAGGCGACAAATTATCGACAAATCACAATGACCAATATAAGTTCATAGCACAGGTACAATAAATCAAGTATAAGTAGGGTTTTCCAAGTACCTCAATCGGCCACATGGGTTCGCTAAGTTCACCAACAGTTGCAGAAGGGTTGAACACAATCTCAGCACCATTCAAGCCAAACGCTAACCAATTCAGAGGATGGTGCCTCCCATAACATATATTGACAGCGATCTTTCCATAAGCAGTCTCAAACACAGGATGGCCAGTATTTCCTTCCATATAGTATGTGCTTTCATTGAAATCTCCAACTCTGGGGATGTGGTTCTGCCAAGTGTACCATTATCAAGTTTTTCAATATGACAAGTCAAAATGGGATGCATCAAACATAGGGGTCTGCAACATTTACACTTACCTTTCGATGCTTGCCTATAATATTGCCATGATTGCCTATAATAACAGCAGTATTCCAGATCGTCTCCCCATGATTTACATCCCTCTCAAGGATAGGATTAACAATGACCATGTTATATTTTTTCGCTAGATCCTGAAGAAACCTTGTTGATTCCCCATCAACAGGCTCTGCAAATTCACACCACCTCTTCTCTCTTGTACAAAAGGCAAATGGCATCGTCCATGCTTCCTAAATTAAAATTATTTAGTTCAGTAACTGAACTTCAGTCTTTCAAGTCAAAAAGGAGAAACCAAAAAATGTATAGCCCAAGTTTTGGGGTGCGACTAACCTGCAAGCATAATATGTTCACTCCTGAAGCACCTGCAGCATCTATCATTGGTTTTACTTTCTGATGAATAGCCCTTTTTTGATCCAGAAAGGGAGCAGTTGTGGGAAGAACTATAGAGTTTTGAATAAGCCCAACTCTGACAACTCGCGGTTCTCTTAATACTTCCTTGTCTGCCGTAAAGCAAAATGCCTGAAAGAAATTCAGAATAAATTGATAAGAAAGACTCCACAAAACTGGTCGGAATGAATGAAAATCAAAGGATCCTGCCAAGAAATGCAGGAAGCAAGGTAATGGTTTTCAATAAAAGTTAGCAACTACCAAATATAATTTTACCGCAGAGAATATGCAAGAGTACTTCTTAGCTTCCATGATAGCAATTTTAATTAACTAAAATAATTTGACTACCTCAAACTTTGCACACTTCTCTATTCCGTTGGTTCACAAACTCCATAGAATCCCAACATGGTACAAGACTATTCCGCGCCTTCCATCTCATGAAAAAACTCAGAATCCGTGCTAAAACAGATCACAGAAGAGCTCATTTCCAGGACTATGCTCCTCAAGACCTCCCTAGTGACAAGGTCTTGATATCACTAAAGGACATCTGGACCAGACATTTGCAATTCATTGCTTTTAAACAAATATTTCCCCAGTTAGGACCATATATATGAATCCCAGTCATGATATTTTTGGGTCCATACTCTTTCATCTATTACATATGTGAAGGACTACTGAGTTATAAATAGAAACTCCCTATGCACCTTTGCAAAGAGAAGAAGAAGCAAGCATTGGAAGATCTTTGCTCATGTTCCTCAGAAAACTTCTAAACATTTGTTGGCCTAAACTCCCATTTGCAGACCCAAGAAATGCTGAAGGAACTTGCCTCATAGGCTATTGTGGTGACCTTGGATTTAGGCAATCATAAATTGAGTGTTTGTCAAGTGGAGTTAAGCAACTTTGTCTTCCGTGGTTGCGAAAAAGACAAAGGCATTTGAAACTGATTGCGCTAGATACTTTCAGTTTTCAGATGACCTGACTTATTTCTTTCCATCTTCTTTCTCTATGCTAGCTCATGAAGTAGATAAGTTCACCAAAAAGCATTTTCAGTCCTTTCAGGGTGTTCAGGCATCTCACCCATGACAAGCAAGCATTTCATTTTTCCAGTAAATAATTCCCCCTATGCACATACTCTCCATATGCTCCAAGTGGGAATGTGCTGAGAAGACAATTTGCATACTATCTAGAAAACTGTTTTACATAAGGAACCTATTTGATTTTTAGCGGTTCCTTATCAAATTCCATCTAAGTGGTATAGGAAAACACATGAAACAGTGCAGCCTAGTATGATCAGGACTCTTAGCAACAGCATTTAAATTGCCACTACCAATAAGCAGCACAAAAACATCAAACACTGGTTCACCTGTATGTCGAAATTACATTCAGATGAGAGAGCTTTTGCAGAATCTGCCAGAGGAACGGCTTCAAGAGTCCTTCCACAATTCAGTCCTATAAGTAAACGACTGACTTCCTGAAATCAATATCTTAATGGTTTAGCAACAAAGTCAGACTGTATCACAATTAAATGACATGCTTTGCACTTTTGATATGTTAGGAAGAAGAAAGGCATCGATATATCTCCTCGTAATCTTTATATATAATTCCATTTCTCAGTGAAGACAGAGATGATATGTAAAGAAACATCAAAGATAACATTCTCCTGTCAACAGAATTGGTCAAGATCATCACAATTGTCCACTCCAACCCCAAAAACAATGTCGCTTCAGACTTCCTCTTCAACAAGCTCAGGCATGTAGTGAACAAAGTCTACAACACACTCGGCAAGAAAGCCTTTCTCAAATGGCATACATAAAAATAGCAACCACGGATTGTGGAGCATCAGTTATGAATTCCTGTGGTCTCTAGCTAAAAGTAAATTCTCATTATGAAAAAACTAAGGGCCACAAACCATTCACGAGTCACTTAAGCTGTCTCAACAAATATTTTCATGGCCAGTTGATCCATGTCAATCTAAAATCCATTTGGATGTGAAATTATTGGATCTGCTCCAACTTCCTGTACTAAGAATTTTTACCCGTTTATTCTTACTCTTTCTAACTTTTTTAGTGTGCTTAAAAGGGGGATGGTCAAAGAATTCAGGAGACCACAACCATTACAATCTTGAAAAGTAATGAGAAAACACCGCTACAATCCCAAAGATCCACCTTTACAACAGAAGACCAACTCCTGTCTGACTTGAAAAGTAAATGGTACATCTACATATGCAGGCCCGTACTATGTAGGAAAGATCAAACATTCTTCCGGATCGACTAAAGACATCAACATTCATCTAAGGTCTTAAGCACAGCAAAGCCGATCCAGCTCGTGCAACACCAGCTTAATTAGAAAGAGCCAGTAAAGACCCGAAGTAAACAGAGCAGAACTGAATATTTACTATCTGACAAAATCATCGCTCGATTCATTTCAACAAATCTATAATAATCCTTCTCCATGCACCTCTTGCTTTCCTGATTAGCATCATCAAGCTTACAGAATGGTACTACCGTCAGAATATTTTCCAAACAAAACGAAACTTTGGCGTTTTTAACTCTGCGGATTCAACGGAATCGACTTCAATTCCGCAATCACTCGGGTCAAAAATCCAATCTAAGAAAGGCGGTAACGATCGGATCGCCGGAAAGCGAGGATCCAAACCGACCCGAGATATCTCGGGTCGAACGGCACCGACCCTCGTCTCCCCCACTCAACATGTTAAACCAGGTTATGAAATCGCAGTTTCAGATGAGGAGACGAGATTGCAAACGAGAAAACAGGGGAACCTGAAAGACTTCGGGGCGGAGATTGTCGCGGAGGAGGCGGTCGAGGGATTCGTATCCGCAAACCGAGCCGTCGCGTACGGCGGCGGCGGCGGCCTCCTCTTTAGCTTGTCCGTTATGGGTCGTGTCCATGGCTGTGGAGCTCGCCGGTCAAGCTCGGGCAGATAGGGAGAGAGAGATTACGGAGGCGTGCGGGGGTGGAATTTGAAAAGAGATGGAGCGAGAGAGCGCGTGCGTCATTAGTCAAATGATGATTCCAGGAATCATTTCGGAGAGTCGCGACGAAATGATTTCCAGCGAAGATGACGAGCTGCTCAGCAGCTGCGCACGTGGACTCCATCTCATGAAATAAAACAGGTTTTTTTTTCTTTTCTTTTTTTCCCCTCTCTCTCTCTCTCTCTCTTTTAGATCAATACTAAAATAAATCCCCCAAACCATCACTCTCTCTCTCTCTTTTAGATCAATACTAAAATAAATCCCCCAAACCATCACACATATAACAAATTTATAGATTCGTCAGTTTTTATTATATATTTTCATCAAATTGCTGAGTTTGATAACATATAATAGTTGACGGGTGTACTATTTTGAAGTTTTACTTTTTATTTGTCACATGTGTATTGATTTGTAGTCATTCGTATTATAAATCCAATTTAATATAAATTAATAGAGGGTGAGAGTAATTTGGGAGTTTTGATGGTTAAAAAATTAATTTGGACTAAATTTGTTATAAGTATGTAGGTTTGGAGTTTTTAGTGGCCAAAAATTAATTTGGAATAAATTCGTCGCAAATTTATCTAGTTTAGGATTTTTCGTTTTATTAATTCAGGAGAAATAAGAGGAGGAAAGGGTGGCCTGATCAGTTGGCTTGTGTCGACCGTGTTTTTAATAAGTGATGTAAATTATAATTTGGCAAAATTATTGGCTTGTGTGTTCAGTGAATTCAATCAAAATAAAATCGAAGATTGATTTTTATCCTTCGAGAAATTAGACGATGTTGTGCACGCGTATATTCATTATTATTCTTCTTTAATGGCAGTCTCTCCTAAGTTCTGTCGAATGGGTAATACAATAATTGTATTTTAAAATGGTATTTTGTTTGAATTTAACGCCTTTTCCACTAAATTTTGGACTATCAGGTTTGCCGCTCACAAAGAAAACGCCTTTTCCTCCAATTAAAAAAAAAAAAAAAAAAGAGTGGGCCTTGACACTCAACTACAATCTCTTACAGCCTGAAAGAAGATATTTGGAAGTGCATTGGCAGGTTACATTTTATGGAACGATTCTATGTTTAGTACTTTTTTTTTTATGGGGTCAGACTATGTTAATGGTAAATGTTTTTATATGGTTATTGTGACAAGTTTTTCCAAAAACCTTGCGAATCACTTCAATATACTGAGCATGATATGATTTTATGAGTTGACACTTAAGTAACACTTCTGAAAAAAGATGTACAAATTATAGTTACACTTATTGAGGATTATAAACTTTTTAAACCTTTGTATTATATATTAAAAGATTCTATGCATAAATCCGCACAAAATAGGGGAATTTTACTGGTCATTAGAAATTTACTTATAATTAGATGGTTTTGAATCTGTACATATCTATGGATATCTGAATTGTTTTGCATAAAAAATCCACAGATGTGATCATGGACTATTGTGGGCTGGTAAATATTCTATTTGTCTTTGTTTTGGCATGAAACACGAGTCCCTATCAGATTTGAGCAAAGCATTGATGATTGATATTACAAATATTTATAACTAGCACTTTCGTATGCACATGGCACATACTGTGCATTGTCCAATACTAGAACAATATGTCACAAATGAACATCAACAACAGAACTAGCATTATCTTTAATTTGGAATTTATTTTCTTTAGATTTGCCTAATCTTGTTTCACATGTTTCAATTGTGCTTTGATTGTAGCGTCTATCAAACAACCATCATCCTCATTATGGGTCAACGTTAGTTCTTGTTTGACATTGCTATGATGAAAACTTGTGTCTACACTCTTTGTTGATTAACTAGTTTCCACATCAACCCAAATGAAAAAAAAAGTATTTGTGGGAAATTTGATTCTAAAGAAAAATATGGCCATTTAAAATGAAACTTATTAATGAAATTATTTGACAACTACTCGAATATAAGAAGAATTTGTCACAATAGATGGCAACTTATTATCACCTTTTTGTTGGACCTAAAAATTGGTTAGAAATCCATTTCATTTAATGATATTTCATTTAATTAGATGACACATATCATTAAATGAAAATGATAGTCTTTCTCCTCTACATACCTTTCTAGTAATCAACTCATTCAACAACTTGTATGAATTTTTTAGTATATAAAGGTGTTGCACTAAGGTCATTGGCGAGCTAGGTTTGGTGCATGTCATCTAAAGTCATGTGACACTAGCATTGTGACCCCAATGGGCAACTTGGGTCGCGCTTCCCCAGGCCTCATTACCTAGGGTTGTGTGACCTTGGTAATGGCTGCTTAGGCTGTGACACTTGAGGTTGGGTGACCCGGGCAACTATTACACGATTTTGCTAACCCTTTGCTACCTTCTCACCAACCCTTTAGTGGCTTGATCAAGCCTTGCTAGCCACCCCCTCTAGTTGCCCTCTATAGTAATGAGGGACAAGATTAAAAACTTATAGAATTGGTAATTGTAGTTTTGAAAGAAAAAACTAGTCTTAATATTTGGCCAAAAATTGGTGAAGCTAGTCCCTACTAGTATTGGGTTTTCAACTTTTCCAAGACTAGTATTTGGTTGAAAGCACTTCGGAAAAATTTGCCAAACACCTTAACATTTTCTCAAAGGGTTTTCAAAAGTCTAATTGGAAAAGTTGAACCAAACACATCCTACAAGTAACGAGGAACAAAATTGGAAAATTAAAGAATTGGCGATGGTAGTTTAGGAAGAATGAAGCTAGTTTCAACATTTGGCAATGCTAGTCCCCACTAGCATTAAGCTTTTAGCTTTTCCAAAGCTAGTATTTGGCTGAAAGTCTTTTGAAAATACTCAAATGCTTTAGCATTTCCCCAATGGGCTTTCAAATGCTCCATTGGAAAAGCTGAACTATATGCACCCTTAGTGTTTTTGGCTTGCCAATGATGCCATCAGGAAATTTTCTATCTTGTATAATCTGAATATCCTTATCATCTTATAAAAGGCTCTCTAAGTTGAAAAAGTCCTATCAAATTGCCAATACAACAAGAGAAGTAATTTCAACAAAGGTTTAGTGTTAAATCATGTGTTATAAAAGGTAAATTAAGTCACATGATTTGTGGAAAGTGGCCATCTTCTTATGATTCATTAAATCTCAAGAGCCCTGCACACAAATCTCAAGTTTTTAAAGTCATGCTACAAAATACAATTATGGTCAATTGCTTAGCTACAACCATAAGTATTGAAAATCTGAAGAGAAATTTTCAAGTATAAGTTGGTGTTGTTAAGTTGGTATAGGGAACCTAAATTCAAAACCGACTAGCTCACCAAATTCATCTTTTATTAAAAATATCTAATGTTGCTAGTGAAAATCTGTCATTCTTTTAAATTTTGCGTGACAAGATGCATTCAATCTTACTAAAATATGTGGGGATCCCCAAACTTAAAAGTGTGCATAAGATGTTAGAAATGTCTTATTCTTGTCTATGAACTAGTAGGCGAGCAGTTTTAGATTTTATGTGGTATTGATACTTGATTTTTAGCCGACATGTCATATAATGGTAAAAACTTGAGACTAAAGTTTTTGATCGTGACAGAGCCCATTTCTAAATAAAAAAAAAGTCATTTAACATTTTTTCTCACCTTAGCACTTCATTTCTTTTTCAATTACACTTTAATCTCAAAAAGTCAAAAATTGACTCTTGACCCCTGGTCAATTTTTTTTTTTTTATTTTTGCAAAAAAAGAAAAAGCCCTAAAATATTATCAATTTCACTTTTGCATTGTCAATTTTTTTATTAAAAAAAAAATCAAAATTTGACACATCAATTAACATTTTAGTGACAAATTTTGTCACTAAAATGTTTGACAAAAAATTTGAAAATTTTAAAAACCTCCAAATCAACCTCTTTTTGCCTTAATTTGGCTTTGAAATTGTCAATTTTACAAGAATCAGCTAATAACTAACTTTTTCCGAACTTGTGAATTTTGGTTCAAAATAGGCCCAAAATGAAGTTAGTGCAATTCTAGTCGTTTTTAGGATACTTCCTTCACGAAATTAGATCTAGAGGTCATTTTGCATTCAGTTTTCAAATCAATTTCGAATCCAAGCTAGAGCAAAAAAACTCCAAATTAGTGATTCCGATCGACTTTTCATGAATTGTGAGATTTTGTCACAATTGAGTCCAATTCATTAAATGGAACTCAATTCCTTAGTCATTCCAATCGGACTCAATTTAGTGGATTTACTGACCAGTGATTAACAAAATCATGAAGATTTGGTTCAATTGGTGCAGTTCGACTTAACCCATTCTAGACTAATATCTAATTTGAATAATTGAACTTCAATTTGGCCAATTAAAATTTTCTTACAAACATTGTCTAGTTTGCGATGCCATTTTAGCGAAAAATAGCGGAATTAACGCATTACATGCCCAATTAATCAGACCAAGGCAATCCGATTAAATCCAATTGCATTCAAATAAAACCATTTAATTGGGAATTTTTTTATTTGGCTTAGTTGGATCTAAAATAGCAAAATTGGCAAAAAATTGGAGGAACCTAGCCCATGGACTAAACTAACCAAAGCCCGGATTAAGCCAGTTCGACCGGGTCAAACTGGCATTGACCGGCAAAGGCCGGTTGGCCCTTGTGGCCATTTTTGGGTCAAAATTCCAGTTATTGGTGTGATTCTGGCCACGTAGGACCATGGCCGACTAGCCATCTCTCTCACATGCAAAAATTACATAATGGGCTTGGTGAAATTACAAGATTGCCCTTAAATTCATGTCATTAAATTTGGACCAATTAGAGCATTTTCTTTATGATTAAGCAAATAATCCAAGCCATTCATCCTCTTAGATCATATGGCCATTTATTTTGCCGATTCGCCATGTGACATAGAATGGATCAATGGGAGACATCCTAAATCATTAAGCAAACATTTTGAGCCATTCTGTCCTTAAAAGTGTTGGTAGCCATGACACCCCGTTTCATTAAATACAAATAAATAAAAATGACAAAAAATATATAATAATAAATAAAAAAGTAAAAAAAAAATTGAAAAATAATAAAAATAATAAAAATAATAAAGACCATGAAAATTAATAATATATAAAGAAAGAATTTTCGAAAAAAATAATAAAAAAATAAAAAAAAAGAAAAATAAAAAATTACTATATGTTTACCTTTGTGTTCCTACTTCTATGAGCAAACAAAAAATAGGGATACCTCATAGCAATAGTTACGAACGTTTATCTCACAACCCCATGAGGTAAGCAAATCCTAGAGTTTCTATAAGGTGCTTGGCTGTCTCGTCACTATCATTTGCGGCCATTGGCAGATGTTTGCTTTTCCTGATTTCAATTGTGTTCACTAAAGACGAGTAAGAGAGAAATATACTAAAAGTACCTTAACTTGTGTATAGCACTTATTTTAGTACTACAACTTTTCACCGGCTCACTTAAATGCCAAAACTGAAGAAATACTATCACTTAATTGCATTTGACAAAAAATTCCGACTAGAGAAAATATGTGGCATTTATAATTAAAATGTTATATGATGTGGCATTTTTAAGCATTAAAGTAATGACTTTTTCATTAAGATTGACATTAAAGTGATAATTTTTTTAACAACAATTGGCACTAAAATGATCATTCTTTTACAAAGCTCAGTATTGAAGTGATTACTTCTTAACTTGCTATAAGACATCATTTAGGGTTTTTTAAGCACTGAAATGATCATTTTACACCAAAATGATTATTTTTAACAACAATTAACACTGAAGCAAGCTTAACACCAGCATTGAAGTAATTATTTTTTTAACTTACTACACAACGTCATTTAGAGATAAGATGCTGGCAAACCATGTGGGATTGAGAAATTATTAAAATATTATCATGTCAAATTTCTGGTGACTCACATCAGAATTGATACTTAAGTGTTTTTTTTTTTTTTTTTTTTTTTTTTTTTTTTTTAAGTGGCACTTAAGTGAGCTTATGAAAAGTTGGGGCACTAAAGTGAGCACCGTATACAAGTTAAGATACTTCTGATGTACTTATCCCCTAAAGAGCCGGACTCTTGTTGGTCTTGGTTTGGCATGTTCTTGGCCGAGCTGATTCGATGGGAAAAGATCTCATTGGGAAATCCTTTGTGATCCAAGATTTAGTTTGTCGGTGAATCGTAAATGATCCTATTGTCGATTTGAGTGTCTGTTGCAATACAAACATCACAGACCAGGCAATATGTAACATTGATCGAGACCGGCATTCATTCTTTTAGGACTAAAGCACACGTTGGACGCGATGGAATAGTTGTCATGCTCCGAATGTTGCTAGAGCTTTTACTTCACAAATTGTTGACTACCAACTATTTGATAATATGCCTCCTAGTCACAGAGATTAGATAGATTGCGATTTTGTTCAAGCTGAAGATGCATAGACATAGAGCAATCATTTTCTTAGTACATTGATTCAATTCGGGTTACCTTTCATCATCATTAAAATTGATTCTGAATATGCTTTGTTCTTCTCGTCTTTTCTTTGTATTGCCATGTTTCTTTGCTGTGTTCGACGATGGCCACTGATGAGAGGAATCGGCATTAAAACGGATGGTCCAAGCATCCTTCTCTAAGCTCAGAGGCACCGGTTTGATCGTAGCACTCGTTTATCCAAGAATGTTTCTGTTTCTGTGCTCTGCGTTTGGGTGATTATGGCTTGCGTGTGATGGTGATCCGGCAGGGAATGGAGGCCGATAATGAAATTGGTTTTGTTGTAAACCGAGACTGTGATGGAGATCTGGTGATGGTTGCCGGCGCTGACAGACATTGAGGGGAAGGATGTTTCCGGCGAGAGTTCGTCCGAAGAAGACGCTCACGATAAAAAGAAAGAAGTCGTGTTGGGGAAGAAGACGTGGTGATAAAAAAATATAAAAAGAAGTAAAAAGAAAATATATAAAATAAAGGTGAGCAGATTTTTTTTTTTTTTTTTTAAAAAAAAAGAAGAAGAAGAAGAAGAGAAAACGAAATAGAAAATGAAAAAAAAAAGTCGGGCTAAAGGTGGGGCCGGGTAGAGATGTAGGCTGGGTCAGGAGATTCATGGACCGGATGAAATAGGATTAGATAATGGCCATATTCAGACTTGCCCCAAAGCTCAGTCCAAATTTTAGACCCAACCCAGACCTCCAGGGTCCGGGTTAGACTCACGAATCGATCGGGTCCCTTCACCTGATCCGAGTCCCATTTTCTAGATTAATTTTTTTTTAAAACTTCAAAATAATGAAAAGTTCTGAAAAAATTCAAATATTTAGACTAAGTTTAGAAATTACAACTTGAGTAGTTTTAGTATATTTTAGTGTTAACTCGAGTTTGGAACTAGTCTAACATAAAAAGAAATATGAAAAATCTTTTGAAAAAATTGAACTTAAAAATTAAATGAGCCTTTAGGGCTTTACAATAGGGTTTTTGAAGCTTTCTTTTTCAAAGACAATGTTAGGTCGTTATTTGCGCACTTTTATTTTGATTTTATTTGATTGTGCTCTTTCAATACATCGATTGTTCTTATTCTTTTCTTAGAATGATTAGGATGAATCTTAGGATCTTTGACCGGTAAAAAGACTACTTTGACAAATAGTCAAGTTTGGATACTGAAAAGGCACTAGTTGGATGGCCAATGTAATCAAGTCTCCGATCCCTAAAACTCTAGTTGCATAGAAAGTGAGGTATCCTCCTATATCTTATTTGGTTTCTAGTTAATCTTATTAGGCTAGTGGTGACTTCTTACATATAATTTCTAAGATCAATTCGAATTTAAATTGCAAATCCCTTGCCACACGAGGTATGGACCTAGGAGAGTCCACACTCTTGATTGACAAACCATTTTTAGGGTGGTTGTCAAGACAATATACTCAAATTATCTTTTCAAATAGACTATTAAGATCATCTCTTGAGTAGACACCTTTAAGCCTATTTCACTCGAGGGTGGCCCTTCGATAGGTAGATCGCGATAGCTTGATGATTTTATTAGGGACTTGAGGATTTAGGCCTAGTATAACTTGATTGTTTGTTAACTAATGTGGTTTTATGGTAGCGCATGTTGTGAAAGATGAGGTACTTCCATTAACATTGTTTTTTTTTTTTGTTGATGCATATTGGGAGTTATAAGGGGTGAAGTGATTGTTGACCTATTTGTCTTGCAGCTTAGTGTAGGAATGTATGTTTACGTGAATGAAATTGAAGTGGTGTTTTAATATCAATTGTTATGCACGTCTTTGTTGATGGAGTTGTGGAGTTTAGTAGAGAAAAATAAAATTCAAGCATAGAAACAGTTTGCTTTAGACAGACACTTCCCAGTAGGTCACCAATCCTACTAATGGCATACATGTAATTTTTTTGTAAGAACTAATGATATTACATTTTATGAAAACATATTGTATAAGGATAGACCTGTGGTAGAATCTAATGCAAAGAAACAAACAACATAGATTAGATAGATTGAATTGGAGGAGGTTTCTAAAGGGCTATTTGGTAATCATCTAAACAGTACCCGATTCTGATTTTTTTTTCCCGAGAGTAGTTTTGAAACAGAATTGCGTTTGGTAGAATTTTTGTTCCTGGAAACAAATTTGTTCATGAGAACAGATTTGGAGTAGAATCAAGAATAAAAAAAAACGTTGATTCTTTGTTCTTGAGAACAATTCTAAAATCAAATCTACCTAATTTTTCCTTTTTTTCTTCTCTTTCTTATTTTATTCTTTTTTCCTCTCTTGTTCTTCAAGTGTCGCTGTTGCCACCATTGCCATTTGCCATTGCCGCCACCCCTCGCTGAACACCACCATTCGTCGCCCATTGCCGTTGGTCGCCGGCGAGCTCGTCGGAGGCTCACTAAAGAAAGGAAGAAGAAGGAGGAGAAGCAAAAGAAGAAGAAGGAGAGGAAGGAGAAGAAGAAGGAGGAGGAGAAGAAGGAGAAGAAGAAGGAGCAGTAGAAGAAGAAGGAAAAAAAAAAGGAAAAAAAAAGGAGAAGCCGGAGGAGGAGAAGGAGAAGAAGGGGAGGAAGAAAGGGAAAAAAAAGCGAAAAAAAGGAGAAGAAGAAGAAGCATAAGAAGAAGAAGGAGAGGAGAAGGAGGAGAAGAAGAAGGAAGAAGAAGGAGGATAAGCAGAAGGAAGAAGGAGGAGGAGGAGGAGGAAGCAAAAGAAGAAGCAAAAGGAGGAGGAGAATGAGGAGGGGGGGGGAAGGAGAAGCATGAGGAGAAGGAAAAGAAGGAGAAGGAGAAGGAGAAGCGGGAGAAGAAGGAGAAGAAGGAGAAGGAGGAGAAGAAAAAGGAAGAAAAGGAGGAGAAGGAGGAGAAAGAGTAGAAGAAGAAGGAGAAGAATGAGGAAAAACAGCATAAGAAGAAGGAGAGGAAGGAGAAGAAGAAGGAGGAGGAGAAGCAGGAGGAGGAGGAGGAGGAGGAGGAGGAGGGGAGTAAGAAAGGAAAAAAAGAAAAAAAAAAGAAGAATAAGAAGAAGCAGAAGAAGAAGGAGAATAAAAAGCAAAAAAAAAAAAAAAGCAGAAGGAGAAGGAGGAAAAGAAGAAGGAGGAGAAAGAGAAGGAGGAGAAGAAGACGAAGAAGAAGAAGAAGAAGAAGACGAAGAAGGAGAGGGAGCAAGAGAAGGAGCAGAAGAAGAAGCAAAAGCAGAAGGAGGAGAAGGAGAAGAAGAAGAAGAGGAGAAGGAGAAGCAAAAGAAGCAGGAGAAGTAGGAGAAGGAGAAGGAGAAGAAGGAGAAGTAAGAGGAGAAGTAGGAGAAGGAGAAGAAAAAGAAGGGGAGGAAGAAAGGGAAAAAAAAGCGAAAAAAAGGATAAGAAGAAGAAGCAGAAGGAGAAAGAGAAGGAGGAGAAGGAGGAGAAGGAGAAGGAGAAGGAGCAAGAGAAGGAGAAGAAGTAGAAGGAGAAGGAGAAGGAGAAGAAGTAGAAGGAGAAGGAGAAGGAGAAGGAGGCAGAGGACGAGGAGGAGGGGGAAGAAAGGAAAAAAAAATGCAAAAAAAAGGAGAAGAAGAAGAAGGAGAAGAAGGATAATAAAAAGCAAAAAAATGGAGAAGAAGAAGAAGAAGACGAAGAAGAAGGAGAGGAAGGAGGAGGAGGAGGAGAAGGAGAAGGAGGAGAAGAAGAGGAAGAAAAAGAAGAAGAAGACGAAGACAAAGAAGGGGAAGGAGAATGAGGAGAAGGAGAAGTAGAAGAAGCAAGAGAAGAAGCAGAAGGAGAAGGAGAAGAAGGAGAAGGAGGAGAAGCAGCATAAGAAGTAGAAGCAGGAGAATGAGGAGAAGGAGAAGAAGAGGAGAAGAAGAAGCATAAGAAGTAGGAGAAGGAGAAGGAAAAGGAGGAGATGGAGGAGAAGGAGAATGAGAAGGAGAAGTAGGAGAAGCAAAAGGAGAAGAAGAAGAAGAAGAAGAAGAAGAAGAAGAAGAAAAAGAAGAAGGGGAGGAAGAAAGGAAAAAAAAAGCAAAAAAAAGGAGAAGAAGAAGCAGAAAGAGAGGGGAGAAGGAGAAGGAGAAGGAGAAGAAGAAGCAAAAGTAGAAGGAGAAGGAGAAGGAGAAGGAGAAGGAGAAGCGGGAGAAGGAGAAGAAGAAGAAGAAGAGGAGAAGAAGAAGCAGGAGAAGGAGGAGGAGAAGCAAAAGAAAGAGAAGGAAGAAAGTAAAAAAAAAGCAAAAAAAAGGAGAAGAAGAAGAAGTAGAATAAGAATAAGGAGAAGAAGGAGAAGAAAAACAAAAAAAAAAGGAGAAGAAGAAGAAGCAGAAGAAGAAGGAGAAGGAGGAGGAGAAGAAGAAGATGAAGTAGAAGGAGAAGAAGAAGGAGGAGGAGGAGAAGATGATGAAGAAGGAGGAGGAGAAGGAGAAGGAGAAGGAGAAGGAGGAGAAGCAGAAGGAAGGAGAGAAGGAGAAGCAAGAGGAGGAGAAGGAGAAGGAGAAAGAGGAGAAGGAAAAAGGAGAAGAAGGGGAGGAGAAAAGGAAAAAAAAAAAAGCAAGAAAAAGGAGAAGGAGAAGGAGGAGGAGGAGGATGAGGAGCAGGAGGAGATGGAGAAGGAGAAGGGGGGAAGAAAGGAAAAAAAAACAAAAAAAAAAAAGGGAGAAGAAGAAGAAGCAAAGAAGAAGAAGGAGAAGAAAAAGCAAAAAAAAAAGGAGAAGAAGAAGAAGGAGAAGAAAGAGGAGAAGAAGAAGAAGAAGAAGAAGAAGAAGAAAGGAAAAAAAAAAAAAAAAAAAGAGAAGAAGAAAAAAAGAAGAAGAAGAAGAAGAAGAAGAAGAAGTGGAGGAAGAAAGGAAAAAAAAAAAAAAAAGGAAAAAATTAATAAAATTATTTAAAAAATAAAAAATGATTTAAAGTATAAATGAAATTTTTGCTATATATAGAATACATATTTAATTTATTATTTAGTATTTATATTTATAGTTTATACCATAGTTTATTATTTACTATTTAATAAAAATTTGATTATTTAATATGCTTATTATTTAGTATAAATATAATTAATCAATAGAATTTCTATAATTTGATAAAATTTTAGAATTGAAATATAAATTTTATGTAGTTGCCAAACACATTTTTTTTTTTTAAATTCCAGAATAAAATTTTTTGTACAATTATGAAACACGTTTTTTTGCTCAGAAATTGTTCCCAAGAACAGAATTAAAAAGAATAATTTCTGATTATAATTTGTTCTTGGGAACAAAATCATTACCAAATGCGCTTGAAGCAACTTTTTATATTTCTTGTTTCTATTCCAAATCTGTTCCGGAAACAAAATTTTTAGCAAACGCGTTTATGTTCTTTTTTTTTTTTTTTTGTTTTTCAGAACAAAAGAATATAAATTTTTGTTTCGGAGAACATAAACAAAAATAAACAAACAAGCCCTTAGAGTGCTATCTGTCTTGCAAAGAATTCGATATTTCATTTAAGAACAAAACACATTGAGTTAAAGTATCATCAAATTCGTTAGTTTGTAGATGATGGGACATTGTCGATGAAAAAGAGTTTTTGTGTAGAAGATGTAGTGGATATATTAACAAAGGTTGTCACCATTGAAAAATTAAGGTTATGCATTACCTTAGTTGGCTTCCATGGTTAGTAATAGGGGGACCATCCCATTAGGACAAATTGGGCTACAAAGATGAATGAAAACTATAAAAGATTATTGCCGCTTTAAAGATCAACCTCCAAGTGGGAGATTGATGGAATTGTGGATTTTGATAAAAAAAAATAAAAAGAAGAAGTAGAATTCAAGTGCAAAAACAATTTGTTTTAAAAAAACACTTCCCAGCAGGTCACCTATTTTGCTAATGGCATACAGATAATTTTCTTGTTAATGGTGTATACTCTAGAATCCTGCTATATATTGGGGCAATATCTTTTATAGTTAAAAATGTTGAAGCTAGAAAATGCTAGAGCTTGTAATGCTAATACTGATACTGATAGTGGAGAGATTGCTTAGTGTGGCACCATGATTTTAAAAGGACTAGTAGGAGCACCTAGAAGGGGGTGAATAGGTATTCAAACACGTTTTTGCTAAACTTAACAAATTAATTTGACTTTTAAGAGTGATAGACTGAAAATGTAAAAGACTATAGACAATTATACAGAGCTGCGAATTAAAGTAAAGAAATTAGGGATAGAGAATTAAGACACAAGGTTTATAGTGGTTCGTTTTAGACCAAGCCTACGTCCACTTTTCCGCACTGACAGTCTACTAGCTGGATTCCACTAAGAACTAAAAGAGATTTTACAGTCTCATGTTTTTGATTCCACAGTATAGAGACTCCGCTACACTTCTTCAAAGTCTCACAAGTATTTAATCTCTCTTTTGAATACAAATTTAAGCTCAACAAATGAAACAATAAAGAATAAGGAGCTTCAGACTTTGGAATCTTTCTATTATGCACACCATCGAATAATAGAGCGTCTTCCTTATATACTCTTCCATGTTTTCATAACCGTTGACACATTTCAAAGGAGTTCTTCCAATCAATCCGTTGGACATAATCAATTTAGGGAGATCTTGAGTTTTTTAAGGAGTATGATGATAGCTCACCAATCCTACTCGCCCATACAATCAGGATTTAGGTTTCCATAAGCAGAATCTTCCAAGTATACTTCGCCAATCAACGGATCTAAATTACTCAAATCAATTTTAATACAAATAAAATATTTCGAGATTCCATCTCTAGCCGTGGGATCCTCTTCAAACGTACCAATCAAATCCTTAAAGATATACTTACATCTGAGTAAGTCTTCTTCAATGGATGAAACTTTTCTTCGTCGGTCTGGAAACTATCAATTATGGCATACTTTAAATCTTGAATCTGGAGGTCTTCAGACTTGATGGTGGAGTCTGCAAGTTTTTAGACCAGACTGATGGAAACGTTTTGTCAACTTCAAAACAAATAGAGAAGTTTTCTCCAACAATCTCCCCATTTTTGATGGTGACAAAACTTTCTTGCAGATTTGGATACTTTTAACCTGCGAGACAATACTTAAGCAAACCAAGATATCTCATAAATGATAAGTGAATTAAGATAAAGTTAGTAGCGATTTTGCATCCACAAAAACGAGTTAGTCTTGTAAAAACAACTATCTTTACCATAATCATCAACATAACTTAAGATACTGCAAGCATTAAAAAGATCAAAATAGTCCAAACCAGTCCATCCAAACACAAATAAGTCAAAAAAATCAATCAAAATAAAAATAAAAATCAAAACGAACCAATCAAAACCAGAGTCAAATCTACACCAACTTCTCCCCCTTTTTGTCAACAGCAAAAAGTAGAGAATATAAAGAGAATTGAATAAAATTAAGATTGTTTGGGAATGCCAACAAGCTGGAAATCTCTCATAGACTTGATAGTCTTCTCCAGCTTTCTCAGATCTTCCTTCAATTGCGCTAAATCCTCACCCTTTGCATTTTCTTGAACTTGAAGATTAAGGGCTTGAACTTGGTCGTGCAAAGAAACTGAAGTGGCTTGATGAGCATTCTGCATGATTTGAAATTCACATCCAAAAGGCATAAACCTGACCTTTGATCTCTAGAAGAAGTTCAAGCAATCTTTTAAAGTCTGCTGAGTTGTCAATTTGAGTGCTTGCTTCAGAATGATCAGTTTGTTGAGTGTTGCCGGATGATGGAACTTCAGCACGATCGTCCAGACTTGGAGATGAAGCCTCATTACCTTCTTCAAGAAAGTGAGAGGCATACATATCATTTGGATCGGTAGGAGAACGATTAACATTATCATTAGTAAAAACAAGGGAAGAAGTACCTCTTTTATTAGCAGCTCCCCTATTTCAGTGCCTTTAGGTGGAGAGAAGTACTCTTCTTGCTCTAGCTCATCTTCAATGTCACAATGATCTTGTCTTTCTTCTTTTGCTGGAGAATCACCATGACTTTCTCTTTCTATTTGTTCTCCTCTTCGCTCTTCTTCTTCTTCTTCTTCTTCTGTTCTTCCCTCTTCTTCTTCTTTCCTCATTGTTTCCCTTTCTTCATTCCTCTGCTCTGTCTCCTCTCTGTCTTGGTTCTCTTGATCCTTTGTCTCTAGAACAAGATGCTGTAAGTTCTTTAAGGCAAGAGCGGAGATAGTTATGCCATCCTCATCTTCTTCATCTTGCAAGATGAGTGCTTTCCTCTTCTTAAATGGAGCTGTCATGAGCTCCTTGCCTTTTCTTTTTGCAGCCACAGGGTCTTGTCGAGTCTTGACAGAGGCATTCTCCTTAAATTTCTCTAAAGCCTTATTTAGCTCATTTAGACGCATCTTTGAAACCATCTTCAGTCCCATCATCATTGGATCAATGGTTCGAACACATAAAATTTTGGGAGGCTGAATGTTAAGATGTCTAAACAGCCGAGTAACAAGTCCAGAATAAGGGAGTTGTCCCTTGTCCTTTACCATTGACCTATACATGTGAAACATAATGGTGTGAGGTAGAGAGAACTTGTAATCAGCGTTGATGGCAACATCAGCTTCGCTTCAGAATTGGAGACATCAGTCTTTGATGTGGATTTAGGTTTGAGACAATTAATCACAATCTTATAGAGCAAGATATTAGAGGCACTCATCCTCAAATACGAAATTCGGCCTTATGCAATTCTATCTCGAACAAGCTTTATAGTGGCATGACCAATAGACACGCTGATTGATTGGAAAATCCCTCTCTCCACTCTAATCACATCAGCCAGAGTGTCCAAATCTACCACGTAATCCTAGTCTCTAACAATGAAGGAAAATCTATTCATTTCTAAAAAACTTAGACTAGAATAGAAATATGTAGTAAGTTCTGGATGAGCTACAATTGTCTCAGAGCAAAATCGTTCAAGTTGAAGTAAAGTAAACTTCTCCCGTAACTTTACGTTCAACGAATCAAGAAAATCAAAATCCACACTCCTTGGGTTCATCACCCCTCGCTTTAGCAGTTTAGAATAAACTTGCTTGTGTTCCTCAGAACGAAACAGATCCACTCTTCTTCCATAAATATTCGTAGCAACACCCATCCTAGGCTTAAAATGAGTGAACATCTTTTCATCGTCATCTTTTCTCTCAAGTTGATTAACTCCTCCAAAACGTGAATCACTTGGAAAATTCGCAAAAGCCATTTTTGCAAAACCAACAGGAGCAATTCTCAATCGTTCCATCGTTCTTAAAAAATCGGTTTCATTTCGGTGCTCTCACTAAAAAATTCATCAATAAAGGTCATTGCAGAACCACCTTCCTTCAAGGCGGTGTAAAGTTTGAGAGTAAATGCAGGCTTAAGAGTCCTTATAGGTTCGACATCCTCAATAATTTCTTCCTCTGCTTGTTGTTGCTGAGGCTCTTGTGGTCTAGCCCGAGAAGAATGACGCGGTTGAGAATGTTGTTGACTCTGCTGCTGCCTTGGAAAGTCTTCTTCTTTAGTCAGATCGAAGTGTGTAGGACCCTCACGCATATGATGTGGTCCCCTGCTTGCAATCCTTGAGGACTTTCTTTAGGAAGACATTATTACAGTCTTTGAGTAGATTTTTCGAACTTGATTTGCGAGAAAGATGAAAACTTTATGGATTAAACTAGAGAGAAAAAGTAAGAAAGTAAAGTTGTGAGCTCTAGGGTTTGTGGGTAAAAATGAAGAAGAAAGACAGTATATAAAGCAATCGAAACGAGGTATATGGATTGACATAAAAGGAAAAATAAAAATGCATTTTCAAAAATGGATAATTGCCTTTTTGAAAATAGATAATTGTCTTTTCAAAAATGATAACTTCCTTTCTGAAAAAGAATAATAGCTACAACTTCAAAAACTTGGAAATATAACATCAATCAATTTGCGATTAATAAGCAATCATACCTTTTTGAGTTTTTATCCGAAAGTTAAATTGCTAGAACCAAAATAACTTACAGTCGTAACTCTTGGTCTTCTGAGTCTGAGCATCTTCAGACTTTATCCTTGAGTTTGAGCTTCTTCAGAATTTAAGAGATAAGATATTAAGTCTGGAGCGAATAGACTCAAATAGACTTTTCTCTAGAGGTTTTGTAAATATGTCCGCCAGCTGATTCTTTGAGTCAATGAAATTGATCAAAACTTCTCCATTTTGAACATGATCTCTAATAAAATGGTGTCGAATCTCTATGTGCTTTACTCTTGAATGAAGAATTGGATTCTTTGTGAGATCAATCGTGCTGGTGTTGTCACATTTGATCTTGGTGCATGAGTTTTCGATTCCAAAATCTCTTAGTTGTTGTTTTATCCATAAGATTTGAGAGCAACAACTTTCAAGAGCCACATACTCTACTCTTGCTGTTGAAAGAGTTATAGTACTTTGCTTCATTGAAAACCAATATACTGTCCTGCTACCAAGCAATTGACAAGTGCCGAATGTGTTCTTTCTATCAACTCCGCATCCTACTAGATCTACGTCTGAATATCCAAGGAGAGTAAAGTCTCATTCTTTGGGATACCATAAACCTAACTTAGAGGTTGTTGCAACGTATTTGATGATGCGTTTCACAGCACTTAGATGAGATTCTTTGGGATCTTATTGAAATCTAGCACAAATGCAAACACTAAACAAAATGTCAAGTCTAGAAGCAGTAAGATAAAGAAGTGAACCAATGATACTTCTGTACAGCTTCTGGTCAACTTTCTTTCTTCCTTCATCTTTGTCTAGTTTTGAAGAATTTGACATTGGTATATCAATCTTTTTGCAATTCTCCAATCCGAACTTTTTAAGAAGTTCTTTAGTGTGTATATATATATATTTTGGTAAATGAAAATTCCTTCATTCAATTGTTTCACTTGTAGTCCGAGAAAGAATGATAGTTCACCCATCATGCTTATCTTGAATTCATCCTGCATAGACTTAGAGAACTTCTTGCATAGGTTTTTGTTAGGTGATCCAAATATAATATCATCAACATAGATTTGAACAAGTAGGAAATTTTTACCTTCTCTTTTAATGAATAAAGTAGTGTCCACTTTTCCTTTGACAAAACCATTTTGAATTAAAAACTTAACCCGTCATACCAAGCTCGAGGTGCTTGCTTTAATCCATATATAGCCTTTTTCAGTATGAATACTAAGTTTGGTTTCCTTGGGTCTTCAAAACCGGGAAGTTATTCCATATAGACTTCTTCTTAGATAAATCCATTCAGAAATGCACTTTGGACGTCCATTTGGAATAACATGAAATTCTTATGAGTTTAGTGAAATAGTGTTGTGGATTTCTTTTATTTGTTAATGATGCGGGATCGATGAAGTACTATGCTTGTAATAGCTTCTTATTACAATAAAATGTGATTGTTCATGAGAACTGTGCTTTGTAGACTATACAAGTATAAATATTTAGTTAACATGTATCTTATAAGATGCTGACTTTTTTGTCCCTATTAGCTTCTCTTTTTTCCTTTGAAATAAGTGCCACTAGGGCCATGAGATTTTGCAGCCTCTCTTTTAAGTACCATATGTTTCTAGAGAGGATTTGAATTATGAAAAACCACAAACATCATAAGGAACCTTCACTTTTACAAACATCATTGCCAAACATCATAATGAATATTGCCACAAACATATGTACTTTTTAGATTGCAAATAACCTTTTCTTCATTCATCCCACAAATAGGGTGCACATACATGTACAAAACATGTCTACGTACACAAAACATGTTTGAAATAGCATGCTATTGCAAATTCATAGAGTGTGTTACTATAGACATCAACAATACAACCAACATTATCTTTAGTTTGGAATTTTCTTTCTTTAGGTTTGCATAATCTTGTTTCACATGTTTCAATTGTGCTTTGACTCCTGTGCCTACCAAATAACTATCATTCTCATTATGGGTCGACTTTAGTTTTTGTTTGACATTGCTATTGTGAAAACTATTGCATACAATTCTTGCTGATTAACTGGTTTCTGCATCAACCCAAATAAAAAAAAATTATTTGTAGAAAATTTGGTTCCTAAGAAAATTAGGGTAGTTTAAAATAAGAGTGGGTAGTTCTAGGTTTCATATAGGTTCCACTTGAAACCTACCCATTGGAACATGTTCTTCATCTTCTAGAACTTAAAACTTGCTTAGCATACCCTAGAACCCTACTATATTATAGGTTCCAAAGTCTACCTATGTTCCACATTTTTTATTAATTGAATGATTGTAGTGAATTATCACCTTTAATAACCACTACTCGTTTCTAAAATATACTAACCATTACTTTTATTTAGATACACGAAAAATATGAAATATTAACAAAGTAAGTCTTAATGTAACATCCTCGATTTCAACCTCATAAGGATTGGCCATAAGGTCCTGAATGGATTGACCATGGACCATTAGCCATGGGATCGATCGTTCGAGCAGTAAAGAATCAAGGATTGGTCATAATTCGATTGATTGACCGATCATGAATTGGCCTAGGTGTTGGTTGCGAATGACCTACCGACCATATCAGTGGAATTGGATCGCCAGCTCATAAAATGACTTTTGGATAACGAGAATTGGTCATGAGACGATTTTGGATTGCCGGATGGTCATGATCGGTCATAGCCCTGTGCCGTAAGTGATTTCGCCTGGCTATGCACTGATACATTAACGATTCGACTCAATCAAATGTGATTGTCTTCCAACCAAAAATGCATCATTCCCTATTCAATTCTTAATGATCGAAAAAAATTCTTGAATTGGTGATGTTCGATCATGCTACGATAGTGCATTGGCCATGAACCATACGGATGGATTAGGTGTTGATCGGAACGAGCTTAGTGATAGATGCGGCTATTCCGTCACTAATTCTAAGGTTCATGAGTGCCTTGGCTTAGTGCTAGGCCATGGGCAGCCTTATGATTGGCCTTGATCGACCAAAGGACCAAGGACCACCATTTAGGCTCACCAACCGTCCAAAGAAATGGTTCGGGTGAGCATGGGGTGTGAAGGCCAAACCTTAGGTGTGTTAAAATGGTCATTAAGGGGTGTACACAAAAAGCTCTTGCTCGCTTCCCATTGCACTTTTGATGGCCTATTTCCCATGATTGCTATATTCTTTGGAAATGGACAAAATAGAACCTTCTAAAATATCCTAGGTTCTTCTTGAAAAATGATGACTCACCATTTTGGATAGATATTTCTAGATTTGGTAATGATTACCAAAGATTCACCCCGAGAATTAAGTAAGGGACTCTTGGACAAAGGGATCAAACAAGAGAAGACATATATAAGATTCTAGAATGCTTTATTAAATGCAAGGATGAGTTATCTCACTTAGGTGTCCCTTGAAGATTTGGTAATGATGGCTCAAGATTTTCCTTGGGGAAGAGGCAAATGACTCAATGGCTTAAGTGGACCAATAAGAATAAAACTTGGTGGAATATTCTAGAAGACCAAACTTAGAAAGCAAGTTCTCGAATTTAGGTATGTGTTAAATATCCAAACCCCATGATTAACTAAATCTAAGCATTTAATGAGAATGGTGAGTCATTGGCTTAGGTATCTTTGAAATATATGATCATCATTACCATAAGATTTTCCGTAGAGAACAAATAGGCCAAATCGTGATGGCATCATATAAATGGTCAAATAGGAATGAAACAAGTAAGCCTCCAATCATTACATTAGGTCATTAGGTGTGCCACCTTTTAAAATATGCATGACACCTTGCAACTTAGTTTTGCCACCTCAATGTCATAGCCGTGCCACTTCGAGAAATATGATTGGGCAATTTGGATGAGTAATGATGAGATTGGTGCCTCTAAATAGGAGGAACCCCCATTCATTTCCATCATTAGAACCCCTTGTCATTCACGACTATCCTCCTCCCCCTTCTCCTTTCTCTCAACCTCACATCCTCAACCCACCAAGCTATCTAGGTTGGTTCTCAAGTTTGCCGAGGTAAGTAAGATTCCTCCCTTTATTCTAAGAAAGTAGATCCTATTGTTAAGGTTAATAGGTGCTCACCCATCAAGCCATGGGTAGTTTGCAATGTCTTTTGTTTGATCTTATTTGTTATGGAACATGGCCATGTGCTTGAGTCATATATATTTAGAATGGAATTGAGGCTCATTCGGATTGATTTCATCGCAAGACAAGTTGCCCAAATCATAAAGCCTTGGTTTCGGCATAAATAGGATGTCAGGTCTAAGCCTCACTTGGTGCAGGAATGACTTAAGATCTCAAGGTCCTAAATCGACATTGAGGCATGTCGATCTTATGCCTTGATCGGTATAGGGATCACCTAAATTTACAAGGTCTTGGTAAGACATCAAGCTTGTCGATTTCTATAGCCCAATGGATGTGGAGACTTTGTGCTTGGAGTTGAATGAAATTGCAAGTTGAGAGTCATTCTCGATACATGTTTATTCACTTGGGTTGGAGCGGAGATCTGTCAAGCTTGGGATTGTCACTAAAATGAGGTGTACCCAAGCCTCAAGGTCTTGGATTGGCATTGAGGTGTGCCGTTTTCGAGCCTTGTTTAGTGCAGGGATTGGCGCTAAGTGGTTGATTCAAGTTACAGACCAAGGATCGTTCTTGGCATGTTTATTAGATTAGTGCAAGAACTCATGGCACACACGACTGAATGAGCACGCCTTCAGGTCATGCATATGTCAGCTAAAAGAAAAGATAAGAATCAACTTGTGTGATTCACTTGTGTGTGTGTACTTAAAGAGGAAAAAACGTTCATCGTCACATAGTGTTGGCGGCGATGCCTCGTTCATTAAACGGGATGCCTTGGTTGAGCTATGAAGCCCCAGAAAGTATGTGATGCCTAGCTTGATGGTTGGATACTAGGTCGTCGCATAAATAACCTATGCCACTCAGGACACTGGAGATAGAATTAGGGTTGTTACACTTAATCATAAAATGGAAGCTTAGACTAGTGGTTCCAAATTATACACTCGTTGTTGAACGCCATAGAATACTGCAGGATCACTTGAAGATTAGACCAAGAAATATTACAAAAACTTGTTCCAGGTTCTAAGTTCCAAGTTCCAAGTTCTAAGTTCTATAAGCATAGAACCTAGAATCTACTTGTTGAAATAGATTTCCACTGGTTTGGGGTGAGCGTGGTCTGATTTGGGCTGGCCTACCCCCTAACCCTAGAACTAACCCGCACAGTGTTGATTTTCAATTTTTGGGACCGAGAACTGACTTTATTAAGCTTAGGACCGAGGACCGGACCGACCCAGTGGGTTCGGTCTAGTTCCAGGGTCAACCTGAGACCAACCAATAATTTATTTATTTCATTTTTTGTACTCTCTGAAAAGGTAGCCAAATGAGTTTGGCCCGGTTTCAGGGTCAACTCGAGATCAACCGATAATTTTTTGTTTCATTTTTTGTACTCCCTGAAAAGGCAAGCGAGGATTGGACCAACCCTATGGGTTTAGTGACAAGCGAGGACAGCTAAGAGAGGCGAGCAACGAGTGTCGAGTGGGGTGAGTGTTAAGCATCGAGTAGGGAGCAACAAGCCCTGGCATGCGGCATGAGTAACTCAAAGCGAGTGAGGTGAGTGTCGAGTGGCAAGTGGAGAAGTTGTTTCTTTCGATTTTGACAAATTAAAGACTAAGAAGACAAATAAGATAAAAGAGAACAAGTACTAGAGGAGGATGCCATGAGGAGCTGTTTATACCCGTTTGAACGCCGTGGGGACTCATCACAAAAACATTTTCCTCATTTGTAAATTATGGCTATTGACGCCATAAAAGATATTAAAAGATCTAAGTTATTAAAAAATAGTGTAAAATTACTTGAACTCATAATTAAGGAGCTATTTAATATTGTTGATGCCATTTATTTTAGGATTTTCTATATATAAAATATTATAAATAATATATTAGATATATAATATATATAATCAAGGTTGATCCGAGTTGGACCGACCCTAAACTCTTAAGATCGATAACCAACCTGTACAGTGTTGGTCTAGGAATCCCAGGACCAAGGACAGACCCGGTCTCCCTGGGAATCGGACCAAGACCGATAGGGTTGGGCCGGACCAGGGTTGGTCCGGGGTTGACCCTAGACTGATACCGCTGGTTCAATTCTCAGGTTCAAGGTTCTACCCTAGAACCATGCTCAACCTTTATTTAAAAAGAAACTTATTGATGAGATAAATTTGACAACTACCCCAATATAAGAAGAGATTGTCACAAACAATAGATGGCAGTTATTGCCACCTTTACTAGACCTAAAATTGGTTAGAAATCCATATCATTTAACTAGATGCTATATATCATAAAATGCAATTATTCACCTTTTTACTAGACCTAAAAATTGGTAAGAAATCCATATCATTCAATTATATGATATATATCATTAAATGAAAAGGATAATCTTTCTCCTTTGCATACCTTTCTAGTCACCAACTCATTCAACAGATTGAATAAATCTTTGAGTATAAAGGTGATGCATTCGTTCATCTCAACACATCACTGTACTAGGTCCCAAAGCTATCAAGATTCATTGAGAGAGAGAGGCTAAAAGTAGTAGTTTAGGTGGGAATAGCCATGGTGGTAATTGCATCCAATAGAATGGGGTCGACGATACTCGTGATGGCTCTAATACTCTGGTCATCCATTGGTGTCAATGCTAACGCTGATGTGCGCATACTTATATCAGAGAAATGGAAGTGTATATTGAAATGTTTCTGGATTATGAACCCATTTGGATGCTATCGCTCTTGCCGTGGGCGGTATCTAGGAGAGTCCTCGACGGTCATGCCATTAGAGCATTGCAACTTTGGTTGTGTAATGTCTACTTGTCTTGGCCACCATCTAGGTAATAATCTTCACATTGAGATAAAAAAATATAACATAACTTCTTATTAGATCCTTAAAATCAAGAAATTCATTGTATAATCTTGTTTTGTTTATTAGTGTTTCATTGATATATTTTAATTATGAAAGAAGTGTTGCATACTAAATCATTTCATTTCCTTATACTTCGATATATATGCCCTTGTTGAAAACAAATTCAATTTCAATTTTGATGTAACTTTTATAATCTCCTGTTTTATACTTGACCTCATGTAGAAAGCAATAAAGTTGGAGTGGATGAGAACAAGGTTGGAGCTTGTGCGGATTCATGCTCTCAAAGTTGCCAGAAGACTTATTCTTTGCACTAAAGTCATTAAACTTATGCAATGCCTTTGTGGTTTTATTGCTCAACTAATAAAAGGTGTCTTTTTAATTTTCTGCGTGACCATGAGTGAAGAACGTCTTTTTAATTTTCAATTGTGGTAACATGGGTCCACTCTCTATTATCTGGAAATAGATTTTGATATATAAATACAAAAAAGAAAGGTAAACTTTACAAGATATTGAATTTGGCTTTGTCATGCCTCTTCGGATTAGTGTCAAATATCTTCATGCAATCAATGTTTTACGATGTGCATAAGACTGTCAATTTTTGGCAGGACATAACATGAGAGCATGACTTAGGCCCTGTTTGACAACGTGCCAAAAGTGACTGATTTTGATTTTTTGTTCCCAGAATCAGTTTAGGACGAGAATCGCGTTTGGTAAAATTTTTGTTCCCGGTAACAAATTTGTTCCTAGAATCAGTTTGGGAGTAGATTTGAGAATAAAAAAAAAGTTGATTTTGCGTCCGAGAATCAAAAAAAGAATAAACACAATAAAATTCTTCTTCTTTCCTTCCGTCATCCCACAACCATCGCCCGCCGCCGTCCGCCGCAGCCCGCCGCCGGTCGCCGGATGCTCACCTGGCCAGGGCGAGGTCCGGCGAGCTCGCCGGAGGCTCGCCTAGCAAGCGCGAGGTCCGGCAAGCTCGCCGGAGGCTCACCCAACCACCGGCGAGCCTTGCCGGGGCTAGGCGAGGCCCGCCTGTCCACCGGCAAGGCGAGGCCTTGCCAGATCTGGCGAGGCTCGCTTGACCACCGGCTAGGCTCGCGTAGCCTAACTGGTGGCCAGGCGGGCCTCACCCAGCCCCGGCGAGCCTCGCCCAGCCCCGGTGAGGCTCGCCTGTCCACCAGCGAGGCTCGGCCGATGAGGGCTAGCCTCGCCGAGGGTTGGCGACACTCTGGTGAGGTCGCCGGCCCTCATTCGGCCGGTCGCCGGTCCGGCGACCAGCCACAAGAAGAAGAAGAAAAATAAAAGAAAAGAAAAAATGAAAAAAGAAAAGGAAAAAGGAAAAAAAGGTAAAAAAAGAAAAGAAAAAAGTAAAAAAGTAGAAAAAATTATTTAAAAATTAAAAAAATAATTTGGAACAGAATCAATGAACACGTTATTAAATGCAATTCTATTCTAGAATTAGAAATTTTAGACAGTTACCAAACATGTTCTTTTACTCATAATCAGTTCCCGGGAACAGAATAAAAAATAATCATTTATTGTCAGAATTAGTTCCCGGGAACAGAATTGTTACCAAACGCGCCCTTAGTGGTATTGCCAACTAGACGAATGAAATGATATGTATGAACATGTGTTAAGCCAGGAAAAAAAGAATTATATATGTATCAATCACCGAAAATTCTCTTTGTGAAATACGTTTGGATGACAAGTTCAAATAAGATAGGACATCAAATATTTTGCGGTCACCCATTTAAATTCAGTCTAAAATCAGAGAAAAAAGTCTTTCCTCATAAAGCTGATGTTCTCCATCCTATTAAACAAAGGATGCACTTTCGCCACCTCTTTGACTAGTCACAACATTCTGTTGTTTTCTTTGTAGCTAACTCACCATTTAATTTTCGACCAAAAAAAAAAAAAAAAAAACCATTAATGACATTAAAAACAACTATAAATATTTGACTCTGCAAGCACGTAAACTACATATGATTCTACCCTACTTTAAAACACTCACTGAAACACAAGATTAATAAGACTATACAGAGAGAAGTGAGCAATCACATGAAGATCAAAGCATTGAAGAGAGGGGTGGCGGTAATGTTAACTGCGGGGCTAATATGTAGTGCATTCTTCATTAAGGCATCGGGGGAACGTAATAAAATATGTGCTCCTGATTGCGCAATTACCATTTTGCCGTGGATTTTTGACGGCCTAGGTGTGCGAGGTTGTCATGACGCCAATCATTTGTCCTGACAGTGCTCAAGCAATGCAATCTTGGTTGTGTGGCGTCTGAGTGCTTTGATCGCAATTTAGGTATAATTTCTACCACATCATTACATCTAAATTTTCGCTTGAAGTTAACACAAGTAACACTCAATTTTCAATTTGTGATATTCTGGGTTTAACTCATTCAAAGTGTTATTCACTTTGGCCATCTCATACTAAGTCTCATGGTTTGGTAGTGTGGCCTACAAGAAGGCACTTTTTCAGGAGTTAGCTATCTTGGTAGTGCTCCCATCTGAGTACACATAACTTCGAGTTCCTAAGCTAAGGATAGTGATATACCAAAAGGTGTATTCATGAGTTAATTACAATTTTTACACATGCACACACATCCTAAACATGCTCTCCCCCTATTTGGTGTGCAATTCACTTCATTCCTTACCCCTTCACCATTCTAGAATCTTACCTATGGCCACTTTAGAGATCACCAGCTTGAGATATAGACAAAAATTCAACAGAGAGAGAAAACACACATTAGTTAATGGGACTAGTATGAGCAAATAAATCATCAGCACTGACCCTTGACATGCCATTGCGTGGACTCGCCAACAGGTTATGATGGTAGGTTTGTCTATGCTAGAGGTATATATTGATCATCTCTTACCATACAAGTTCTATTCGATCTTGAGTGGTAGATTTTTCTATTCGCCCTTTTTTTTTTGCCCGGGACCATACCTTGGAAAATGTTTCAGGTTTAGAAAAGCGCATAACATCATGGACCATCAAGGACCAAGCCTTCCAACTAACTTGCAGAGACTGTGCTAAAATGTTTGAAAGCAATTGACTGACAGGTCTAAGTGCCAACACTTATATATATGTGCAAATACTTAGGTCATGTTTGACACCAGCAAATGGTAGTGATTTGATAAATCAAATAAAGATAGCATGTTCTTTATTGCAAGATACCCATCAACAATAGAATAGAGTTTGCTATGGTTTTTTTTTATATTATTTATATTAAATCCAGTTCCCTACAGGTACAACACAAAATTTTAATGTGGAACATCATTTGAACAGTTGACAAAGGCGTTGTCCGAAAATTTTCACGCTCGCAACAAGCTGAGTGTACAGTGTTGTCGATCAACATAACTTTACTTGCTTAACAGACATAAACAGAAAGAGTCGATGTGTCGATCAACATAACTTTTGTTGTATGGAGTTTCATCTTGTGGCTATGCACAATTTATCTGATTCTATAAACCACAGTGTCGTATGGAAGAGACGTATGCTTTGCTGCAATTTGAGGAAAGCTTACCACTCACCAACATTACGAGCGATCCTCTCGCTTATCCAAAGACTAACCTAGAAACCAAATCGGGATTGCTGCTTATGGGATGGCGTAGAGTGTGATGAGAACACTGGCCATGCAACTGTTTTTGACCAAGGAAGTACTCTTCTCTATGGTTCTATTAACCGTGACTGCCACATCTCAATATGGGTGACGACATTCCCGTGGGACACTTACCGGACTTTATCTCAAGTAGTCCTGCTACATCGCAACTACCTGCTGCACGTTTTCCAGGGAGTTACCACCGTCAATTGGAAACGTTTAATGAAAATGTACCAAAAAAGTCATAAACCTAATGAATTAGTACAAATTCAGTCTTAAATCCTTCGATTGGATTAATTTATTTCTAAACTTTTTTGCATCTGTACTAATTCAGTTCATCTGACTAATTTAGTCTAGAAATTATTGACATGGACATTGGCCATCCGATGTGACATAACCGATGTTAATGTAGATATTTTTAAATAAATTGTTCTTTTTTTTTCTCTTTTTAAAATTCTTTTCCTTTTTTTTTCATTTTCTTTTCCTTTTGGATTGTGGCCAGTACCGAATCAACATGGTCGGCGACTGGCCACAAGTGAGGGTCGGCAAGGGCATCGCAGCACTCGTGGCCTCAGATGAGGGCGGCCCTCACTAAATTTAGCAAGGGCTTGACCATCATGCCTTTTAGGCAAGGGCAGCCCTTGTGGCCTTTGGGGAGGGCACGACCCTTATGGCCTAGACGAGGGTAGTCCTCGTTGAATATGGCATGGACTCATCCTCACTCTATCTAGGCGAGGGCGGCCCTTCTAGCCTCTAGCAAGGGCACGACCCTTGCAGCCGTCCTATGCTGTCCACAATAGTCCTAATTTTTTTCTAAAAAAAAGTTTAAAAATGTCCACATTAGCATTGGTAGAACAGCTAGCGTCCATGTCAGTAATTTCCAGCCTAAATTGGCTTAATGGACTGAATTTGGTATCAATATGAAAATGTTTATGACAAAATTGGTCCAATTAAAAAGTTTATAACTAAATTGATACCAATATAATAGGTTTAGGATTTTTTGGGTACTTTTGCCAAACCTTTGGTCTTTGAGTTATTTTGGTCTTGTAGGTTGTGAATTTTTTAGAATGATCCCGTATTCATTCAATAATCTTACCAAGCTTGAATCCCTAGATCAGATAATGAAACCATCGATTGTTTAGCCCATTTTTTCTCTGTTTTGGGTTTGGAAGCTGACAACGATCGCCAATTTGAACCTCGAAAGAATCATGCTAATAGGCGAGATTCCACCTTCAATTGGAAACCTGTCTCAGCTAGTCAAATTAAGACTCTTTGAAAATGAGATAACCGGTGCCATACCACCTTTGCTCACGAGCTTCACGCATCTCACTGAATTAGGCCTACACATGATTCAACAATCAGGTCTTTCACCATCTTATCCCATGAACATGACTCAACTAACCCTGGTTCACCTTGACACCAATAAATTTGAAGGCCCGATACCCTCTTTGCTCTCTCAGCTCCAAAATCTGGAAGTCCTTAACCTTGCTAGAAACCACTTCAGTGATAACAACTAAGCAAGACAGTTTTCTTAAGCTAAAAAAATTGGAGATATTACAATTATCATGTAACAGCATATCCGTATACATAAAAATGAGCATCAATGTCTTCCTAATCTAGGACTTGTTGCATGCTGAGGCTGCGATAATGCTCTGTACGAAGATAATGATTGGGCTGTGACAATGCACTGGTCGAAAGGGATGCTACGGGCTGGGATAGTGCTCCGTGCAAAGAAAATGCTCCCGGGTGTGATAATGCAGCGGGCGAACGGGAACGATCTGGGCTGCGATGATGCACCGGTTGCAAGAAGAAGACTTTTTCGACACTTCGCACTTCAAGGCTATAGGCTGCGATCACTTGCGAAAGGTGAGACTTGCTACAACCTGCGATTAATTGCGAAGACAAACTTTCCAGTTTTCGAAACTCGCCATTTTGAAAAGAGATTCCGAGCAGTTCTTCCTACGAGATCTAAAGATGATCCTTCGGAGTTCTTCCGATCTGATTGGGCTTGAAGAAGGTCTTACTGCAAGCAATTAATACACTCAATTTAAACGGTCTAAATCACATCAATCAGAACAATTTTGGATAAGACGAATATTTGTGAAGAACATCCTAATATATTTGAACAAAATGCGATAATCAAGCGTTTGTACACAAAAGATCACTAACCAGGATTTACATTGATGGGTCAATCTGTATTACATTACAACAAAAAGCTCATCGAGCCAAACCTTTTTATATAAGATGTCAAAGTTATACATAAGCAAACTAGTCAAGTACATCTCTAGACAATGATTCTTCTTTCTATAACTTTTTTACCACAAACTGAAATTCTGCAAACTTAACCACAACTCCGCTCGCTACTTTGATAAAATCACCCCAAAACATTCTTCCTCTGATCGGTGCATGCTTTGGTTCATTCCTATCCCTTTTGCCATACTAGTAGCATCCTATATGCGGTAGCGGTGCTTATGCTCTCTTGAACTTGCGTGGACAGTTCCTTACCTGATGGCCAAGTTGGCCACATTTAGAGGTGTGCAAAAGAACTGGGATCTACCCGGACCGCCCGGAACTGAACCGGAATTGCCCAGAACCAGTGGTTCTTGAGGGAACCGGTTTGGTTCCCGATTCCAATTTATGGAAACCGGTGGGTACCAATCCGGTTCCCGGTTCCATGGGCGGATCCGTCCGTCCACCCATCTAGACTGAACCAATTAATTTTTAATATTAAAAAAAAATGGAGGAGTAGTTTTGTGAAGCAATTCCTTGCTCCGTTATGGTATTTCCCTTCAGTGTTCGAGGGATTTTTGGCTCTGGATTTTGTCCTTTCTTTCTGCCTTTTCCTTCTTTGAGGTTGAAATTAAGCTGAGTTTGTACTTGGATACTTGCTTTTGTCGAACCAATCGAAGCGAAAACAACGAATTAGACGCGTGAGTTTCGCAAAGTTGCGGAAACCACTTGGTCCGGAGCGGAAATTCTTGATTTATTCTATTTGATTTTTGCATGTAGCGATGAATTTTGGATTGCGAGGGTTCTGGTGCTGGGGCTAATATGCTGTAACCTGTTGGTCTCAAAAGCTTATTGGTTGTAGCGTAACTGAGAGACTGAAGTCGATTATGAAACTTAGGTTTTGTGTATTTTGGCTCCCAGCGAAAGTATATACTACTTCATAAGTCAAACGAGTAATAAAGTCTTAAGCTTTCTGCCTCACGACTTGCTTAGACTGAAACGAACGTGTTTTCTCTTTCATTCTGTGCAATTGAGAATTGAGATCAATTATGTTCTCTCTTTTGATGTTGGTTTTCCTTAGCTTAAGATTTTCATCTCGTGGTCAATGAGACCAGTTTCATGGATCCACCCGGGAACCAGATTGGGCCGCCGGTCTGGTTCCCGGATGGATCTATGCAACAAACGGGTGGATCTTAGTTCCAATTTTTCGGAACCGGTCCTTAGCGGGCAGTTCCCAGTTCTAGGTCGGGAATTGCCCGCCTGAACCATGCGCACCCCTAGCCACATTCATAGCACGCTCCCGTGATACCAGGACATTGGATTGATCCATGCTTTCTTCTACAAACTCATCACACATCCGATGAGTCCTCTGCCTCCTGTCGAGTGACAGCGCACACCCTTTCTTGCACCGGAGGCTTGTCCCAATTACCCCATTGGGTGTTCTATGGCTTATTCCCTCTGCTCTGTCTCATCGGTGATGGCGGCGGCAGCTGTTGTGGCTCCATCTGCCTGAGCGAGCAATACTTGATCAAGTGGCTATATTGGCGACTCCCATAACAAGCCCTTGTCTTTTTAAAACACGGGGCGGATCCATGTCTTTTCCTACAGACATGACACACGCTCATCTGGTTGGGTGCTAGCTTTCCAATTATACTCCTTCGAGTGAGACAACTGATGTGCTTTCCTTCTATCATCGGTTGCCATCTCTGTTGGAACTGAATCTTGACCCAGATTTAGTAGCTTGCTCCCATAATACATCTCCATGTTGGACCTCAGTAGGTGCGGTAGTTACGGTGGCTATGGCATTGGCAGCGGCAACAATGGCATCTTGATCATGTGCTTGCTAACCCAAAATGCTTCCCAAAGTCTCTATCACCTGAACGATCCCATCGAACCGAGGATCACTTGGTGCTGCTACACTTTAAGTACTAGCTTGCAGCGGTACTCTTAAACTTGCGCTGGCCTGAGCATGCGTTTTACCTCGTGTACTAACCCTTGTTGGCATCCTATCCTGAGTTACAAGTCCTACCGACCTCTTCCTAGGAGTACTCTACTCCTAATCACTCATATTATGGGATCTTTATAGAAACCTATTTTCCAATTCTAATACCAGATTAGAATTTGAGTGATCCCACAAACAAGCTACCAAACAACTATTATTCACATGCATCGGCATAAAATAGAGATCATTCCTACTAACTATCCCAAGTACCCATCGCACCTTATCACTCCAATTATCAACCCGACTTTGATACCACTGTAGGCGGGGATGTCACGCCTCGAACCTCAAGCGCGTGTCCATCCCTCAGTGGTTGATTAAATTGCGACGTTTCAGGACACGTCGCCAATCTATTCATTTTATTGCACATGTGGAAGTGAATAAATATCCCCTAATAGTAAATAGCTTGGGATAGAAAAGCAAGAAACAGATTTACAAACAAAACATGCTACATATATACACACTGAGTCATATACAAAAGTCAACAACCAAAAGTTTTCAAAAGACTGTCCCTAAAAAAGAAGTTGTCCTAATTGACCTAAACCTCGAATCCCCTTAGGTCGGCTCTAGATCCTCCATTCTACAATCCTAAAAAGAATTGATCCCATGATGAGGTGAGATACAAATCTCAGCGAATTCACGCTCTAAACCCCGATTAAGAGGGTAATACGCCTAGGGTTGTCTTAATCACACAACCACACAACCATAAAGACTTACCTCGTCTCAAATCCTCCCTACAGGTCAGTACAATTCATATCATAGATAGCCATAAAAACATGAGCAGCAATTAAGCTCATCAACTGAAACACCACACTCAATTTCAACCAAGCACAGGGTTCTGATTATAAAGTCAAATTGTTATGACACATCCCATACCATGCCACACAATTTTGTTCCATAATCCAGCGCATTCAACTCAATTAATCATGCATTCATAGTTTTGATTTCGGCTTATAGCATAGCCTACTCGCTGTTTGGCAGTCTTTTGGCATAGCCAAGTGTCGTCTCACTCCATTGAGCACGACTACATCTTTCCTAGACGGCTTTCCTGAATGAGCAAAGGTCCAAAATCTACTACAACTGGCTTCCATTGTCCAGGGGCGTCCCTTATGGGGGTAACGTCTAGCCTAATAGCCCGGGATGGATTCTCTTAACCAACACATGATCACTCAATTACGGCCAAGGACACCGTGCATTGCACTCAAATGTCTCAATTAAGATAATGCACTTGGCCTATTTTCTTTGTATTTAAAACACCCTATGAAAATATTCATATGTGGGTACACGCTCAAATTGAACCGAAAAAAAATCGATATCCTTCCTTTTAAAATCCCACTATTTTATATAGTACTTAAAACCACTTTCAATGTTAAAACCCAACACTCGGGATTTTTTGAATAAATATCAAAATTCACAAATTTTGGAATAATAACCAAAATTCCAATCAAGTTGATTGAATCAACACTCACCAAATTATATAAACTGAACATACCATTGCAATTTATATAAAATTTTGGTCACTAGCTATTCTAGTCTAATTTCTGAAAAATATTAAATAATAAAATAATTTCTAAAATTAATTAAATAAATACATATTAATTCAATAAATACAAACTTAGGCTAAATATTGCTAATATAATCACCTATTGGACTAATTAAATTATACTAACCATTCAACTACAAGGCCACATACTAAATTAACTAATTACAATTTCTAACCACTTAAATCACTAATCTAACTAACATAAATTAATTAAACAAGCTAATAACTACCCTAATCTAATCTTAATTTAATCTAAACACCACTTAAACGTCATTAACACCCTAATGAGATTTTAGTGCATAAACTCACCAGTTTAGCGTGAAAATCGTTCATGGCGACGGCGGCGCGACGACGGCCGAAGCTTGGGCTTACGGTGACGTCAACGGAGGCTCAGACCAGGCCGGAAAGGCCTCGCAAGCACAATGAACTACTAGGCTCAGTTGACAGGGCTGAAACTTGCAGGCTGGGCTGACTTCGTGGGCTGCTGGTGGGCTTCGAATGGGCTGGCCGTTGGGGGAAACGGGCGAATGAGTAGCTTCGGGCAATGAGGAGGTGGGGTGTTGGGCGCTGTTGTGACGGTGGGTGAGGGAGTCACGAAGGAGCTGACACGGGTGTGGGGATGCTGGATTTGCTAACGCATGGACGAGGTGGGAGGATGGTGCGGTTGTTGGGGCGAGTTGGCGCGGCAGAATGGAGAAGGTAAGTGGAGTTACGGGCTAGTGGGGTGATGGTGATGATGATTGTTGACACCTAAATTTTGGTGGCCCGTTTATTTATTTAGTGCATAGAAAATTAGGGGTTAAATTTATCCCTAAAAAAAAAATTAAAAATTAAAAAATTAATTGCATTTGCATATAGATTCAGGTGCATTTACATTCTTTGCATTTTAGTGGATCGGTGGTGAATGGATTCGGATTAGTGGTTCTAAGCTTTAATTTGGTAGGCCGGACTAAGCCCACGAAGCAAGTAAATTGGCCCGAGCCCATTTTCTTTTAATGACAAAAACTTACTTAAATGGAGATTTGAAATGATATTACGGTGGATTTTTAGAATTTAAGAAAATTGGGTTGCAATCTTATCTTTAGGTGATAAAATCAGGAGATGTGAAATATAAAAAAGTGATATTGTGTGCGAGAAAGAAATCTTCGCGGATGTTGATTTGAAAAGGAAATTAAAACCCTAATCTTCGGCCTATAAAAAGGTTTTTCGCGTAGGGTTTCAAAAGGGGGCCACATATATCGATGCACACGGCCGTATGTAGGGAGAGGTTTTTCTCGAGTTCTGGGTCGAAAAAGAACACACAAAGAAGGAAAAGAAAAAAAAGTTCTTTGGTGCCTTTGAAAAGTCAACACAAAGAAGGGTTTTGAAAGTGTGCACAGAGAAAGAGACAGGAGAAGAACGTGGGTATGAACGTGAGAAGGCAAAAAAAAAAAAAGCAAAGTAGCGCCTTCTTCCTCTATCCACGCCGATCCCGCGTCCGCACCAGTCACCATCGGAAGCACTGGGCTGCCACCGCTCACCAGCCGCGCCAGATCGCTCCCGCACCGGTCGCCGACCGCCTGCATTGCACCGCCGCCACACCAGGGCTGCTGCTGCGCCAGATCCGGATGCCCACCAAGCGTCGCACCACCAACGCTACAGCCCATATTCCCGCCTCCGCCAGATCTAGATCCAGATCCGAGCCCGCTGCTCCGCCAGAAGCCCTAATCGCCGCGCCAGCGCCTGCTGCCGGATCTCCACCTGCAGAACCCGAGCGGCCACCTTGTAGCAGCCTTCGCGCGACTCGTGATCCTCGCCATGAAGCCTAGCAGTCCCTTCGGCGTGCTGCAGTGTTCTTCATTCTAGACTCAACAAAATTCCCTCCGCTACAAGATCGAATCAACACCGCATCATCGCTACAGCAACTTCTCCGTGCAAGCCCAGTCTTCTTCGCTGCCGTGGCTGGTGTTGTTATGGCTCGATAATCCTCAAGTGGCCGTGAATCAGTCTTTGGTCAAGTCTGATTTTTTTTTTTCTTCTTTTGCAGGTCTCCTCAGAGTACCCAACAGAGACGTCCGCACGATAAACCCGAAGGGAGAGGACGCATGCCTCCACTTCTCATAAAATCCACGGATTCTGGGCATAAACATTCCCAGTAAAGAGGGTTTCTAAAGCGGTCCCGAGGCTTCCTTGTTGATCATCAAGACGTGAGCAGCGACGTCTCAGTCCTATTGACAAAGTCAAACCACCGAGCATCACCAAGTCACGACTAACTCCAAACTTGCTGCGGCTTTGCCTTGGCGAGCCCCATCGACACCATCGACATCGATGTCTCGCTTGAACCAGCAATTCCTTCATGCCGTTGGTGACTGAGGTGTGATCCATGAATGAAGTGGTAAAAATACCTAGAGGAGTGCACGTGAACCATATGCGAACAAGGAGACTACAAGTGATAAAAAGTCTGATTAGGTTTAAGTGTACTCTGTGGATGCAGGTGCTGTCCTTTGGAATAAAAGGTTTTCTAGTGCTCACCGTGGTCCAAGACCATCAAGCACGATAAACTCCTCCGGCAACGCAGTTTTCTTGCGTGCCCTGTAGCCGTGGACATGCCCAATCGAACCGTCGTGTCGAGCTCACCATAAGCCATCACCGTGCCATCTTTTGACGAGTCCGAATTCGGGACGATATCTACAAAATAGGTAAAAATATTATCCAAATTTATTTTGATAATTTCCTTACTTAATTCGTTGATATTGTGTTTAAATCAAATCTTCCAATGATGCATCTTATCCAAAGTTTCCCGAAAATCTTTTTAAATTAGGGATTTATTCCCTAATTCACAACGTGCACATGATTGACAGTCCGATTTCACGCTCGAAATACGACTCGCAATCGCACGGAAAAATCACTAATCTGATCTCACGCCGAGATACGATTCGTGATTTTGTTAAAAATTGGCCAATCCAATCTCATGCGCGAGATACGATTCGTCAATTTATTAGATGGATATTGATCATATCTTGTTTAATTTGCCGTCAGTGTTGTTTGAATAGATTTTATTTCTGCAAAAGAAAATCCAAAAAATCTGAGTTAGATTAGTTTATTTACTTGTTTTAGGGTTAACTTGCATGTTTAGAATAGGAAATTTATCTAAAAAATGCATTCATTTAGGATGTTAGTTTTTTTAAAATTTGGATTGCATGTTTAATTATTTGGCAATTATTAATTTTGAAATTTAAAAAAAAAAGGAAAAAAAAGGAAAAACACAAAAAAAAAGTCATTATGCATATGTCATGTAAAATTAATGCATCTTTTGCACGTCATTGCATATTAGAACAAATTGCATGCTTATTTAGAATAAAAACCATGTGCACGTCATATAGAATTACGCTCATACAATGCACGTCATTTAGTGATTTTTGTTAGGTCCATTTAATTAGAATTGTCAGTCATTAGATTAATTTAGATTGTATATTTAAATGTTGCATTTCTTTAATTTCGAATCCCATAGAAAATACAAAAAAATTATTTAGAATAAATCATCTCATGCTTAGAATAGACTAAATGCTTATTTGTGTCATATCGCTTAGGTCACATAGCTAAGTCATGTTGCCATGTCATATCATTTCATGTTAAATTAGTGGCATGCATTGCATAAAGCATGATTCTCATTAATTAAGTGAAAACAAAACAAAAATTGCGTGTTAATTAGAAACCATATCTAGGGTTGTTGATGTGGATTTTAATTTAACATTGCAGATGCTTTCGTTGCTTTGAGGTAAGTCCTGCAATTTATTTTCTGCTTTACTTGAGTGTTAAATTGGCGGTTTGCGCACCTGCATGAACACCTCACATGTTGGGGAATTAATTTAAAATCAATCCAAACTCCTTGCCAAACATTTTTCAAAATTAAAAGAATGGTACCGAAAGGGCATTAAAGAAATCTAGTGTAACCAAGTCTCCGTACCCAGAATCTCTGGTTCGTAGAAGTAAAATAATTCTCCCATTATTTTACTTAGGTGTCTAATCGACCTACCATAAATTGATTAGTGGCGACTCCTAATTGAAAATCAATTGCATGTTAAAAACTTGAATCTAAGTCGCGAATTGATATGGGCTTGGGAGAGCCCGCGTTAAGTCTAGGCTTAACAATCCATTAGCCAAACCCTAGGTGGTTCATACCCGAAAAATTGGTCGCGACAGCTTGGCGACTCCGCTGGGGACTTGAGTTAAAACTCTTAGTGGACTTAGGCCAATTTTTCTTTTCTTTTGAAAATTGTTTTTGTTTGGCAGCGAGGATCCCAGGTACGCCCCTAACATTTAAGGTGTTAAATGTTCTTGTAGGATGGGAGGTATAAGGGGAAGTGTTTGCTGACCTTTGTTTTGCAGGGAGATGTAGTAATGTATGGTTTATTTTCATACACGAAGTGTTGCTTGATATAAACTGTTGTGCATGCCTTGCATTTGCACTACACTATTGCACACACAACCTGCCGCCGGACGTGGGCCGCATTAGGATCATCTAGGATGGTATTGAGATGTTTGCCACTCCGACCGCATGCTCGCAGTACGAGTCGCCCATCTCAATCCCAAAGTTTCTTTCATGGTGTCAAGAGTACCCACCTCGGTCTGCATGCTCGCGACCCGGGTCGGCTCTTCGACAAAGCCGGAGTCATGAGGACCCGACATAGTCCACAAGCTCGTGGCTAGTCTGATCATCCTTGTGGCTCCACCTTGATAAGCCTTATAGATTAGAAATCGAGCCACTTACCATGCGCATGTCTATGTGATTGCCATTGATTCTCCTTGGTGAAGTAAGTCTTCTTTCCCTATACCATGCAATTTATTTTGTCATATTCTTGGGTCGGTCCATGACAATCTAGGTCAATCATTGATTTGATTCATTTGTTAATTGGAAATGAAATGAGAAATTGCTAGGGAATGATGCATTTTAAAAAAAAAAAAAAAAAAAAAAAAAACTTTGGAGAATTTATTTTTACATCATGTCTAGAAAATTTGGTTTTACTAGGACATCCATTTTTAGGAAATTCTCTTCTTGCATAGACTTTTCATGAATAAATGAAAAAATAAAATAAAAGAATCGATTAGATCATTGTCATGGATTGACTCTCCATTTACACCTCATGCTTACATGTTTCTGTTTATTTCCTTTAGGTGATTATGGAGCGATCTCGCTCACCCATCCGTACACGGCCGAGGGCTAAATAGCGGATCAAAATGAGTAGGAAACTATGACTCAAAGAAGAGAGCTAAGAGGACTTTCAAACCGTCCTATTTTCCTGAGGTGGCTGAATTCGATGCCACTATGAAGAGACTAGTGATATATCTAGAAGGAATGATCTTTGACCTAGAGGATTTGCATCACAAGATCAAAGAGGGTGAAGAACTCAAGCACACATGATTCATGATCCTAAGTAGTTTGCTTTCCTTATTTAATTAGGGGCATGTTCAATTGCACCTTCCCCTGTGTGGGAATTCTTATTGCTTTTTAGGGATTGGTAAAAATTTCTTCTGTTTTGCTTTAGTGCTTGAGCATCACATTTCAATAAATGTAATTTGATTGATGAATATCAATAGAATTACAAGTTTTGTTTTGAGGACATGATGGGGTACACCAAACTAGCCCGGTGACGATATCCAACAATGAAAAGAAAATATCATCCAAGGAGAATTCTGAGGACTGGGCTTCTTCATGCTTCCTCATAATAAAAAAAAAAATCCAAAAGAACAAAAAAAAGATCATTTTTCAAGCCATTTCCAAAAAGCATGTGTTAGATTAGCCTTGTTTAATTTTCTGACTTATTCACTTCATGTCTCAGAGCATAGCAGAGAGCATTTGAAAATAAGGCGTTCCAGTGATAGTTCGCCCGTTGATTTGGGAACATACATTCGAAGGAAAATAGACATGAAGGCAAAGGATCATTTGCTAGCCGATTGTGATGGCATCTCCCAAGAATGAAGAAAATCATCTTGATTCCAAAGTGTGATTTGTGGCACATCTCATGACAATTTGTGTGAGATGTCATTCTTGAAGGCCAAATGAAGTTTCCCATTTCCATGAGAAAATAATGGAACAAATCAAAAGAGGATAATCCATCATGGATGAAATGGATACATTGCGTTCATCAATATAATTAATTCTGGGATTGACACTCTGTTCTTTTCCTTACAGATGACGAATTGGGCCACTACAAATTCTAGTGATGACATGACTGAGACAAAATCTCGATCCGAGCCAAAATGGTTATGCAATTTGAATTTACTTTGATGTTGCATAGTATCTTATTCATGCATGTTCTCTTGTGCAGGGGCAATCCAAGGACATCCATTGCTGAGACAGTCCCTTCGTGGGACAATTCCTTGAATGAATGCTTGAAATCATGTTTTTCATACTTATGAGAGCATTTTTTTAGTGCAATAAATTGTTTGTTTTGAAGTTACAAACACTTTTCATGCTTAAAGTTGTTGGACTCTTTTGAAAAGAAAATTTTCATATTGATTTAGCTCACCAATTTCATGTGGAGATTTTTCAAGATAGACAACTCATTGGAATGACATCAATACTTAAGAATGTTGAATGAGACGTATCGGGATGATGAAAGGCAAGCCCTATCCTATACACAGTCCCTTACTTATACACTTGATACACTTGTGAGATGAGTGTAGGAAATTCCATATCCGCAAGGTAAAGAGTTCTCTCGCGAAAGATACGATAACCGAAATGATGAGGGGCAATTCATTTCTCTATCCTAAACACTACAGGTGATCCATTGCTTAACCTTTTCGAGCCCCATACACTTGTGGAAATTCTTTTCAAATTAACCCTGTCAAGAATCACCCCACATCGGGGCAAATTGGAGGTAAGACGATACCATAAGGTGAAGAAAATGGATTGAAATGTTTTTGCTCTCACTTGCATCAATCTTCTAGTCATGCTATTGCATTGAATTCATGCGGTAATTTAAGTGCCTTAGAATGACGAAGAGCAGTTCTTTCTCTATCGTACACACTTTTATCCTTTGCATAACCCACTTGAGCCTGCAATTTCATTTCTTCTAAACCCAGTTGGTGATCATCCCCCACACTGGGGCAAGGCAAGAGACAGATGAAGACCTTTGAAAGTTTGAATGTCATTCAAAGTGTAATTGCTTGACGCATGCATTGTGCGTAAGAATTGAATTCAAAATAGAACTAAGGGGCATGAAAAAAAAAAAAAAGCAATGTGCCTGGTAAAAGCAAGGCCGATGCCCATGAAAAAAAAGTGAAAAAAAAATGAATAAGAACTAGGGGCATGAAAAAGTGGTGTGCCTAGTAAAAGCAAGGCCAATGCCCATAGATGAAAAAGAGAGTCAAGATAAGGTGACTGTCAATTACAATAATTGAATTCCAATGGAGCAATAGTCAAAGAACTCAAATGGGGCACTTCATGAAGACAATCCTCAATGGTGAAAAAGAAAACTGGTGGCAATGCCAAGATGATCATCAACTCTCACATTTTACACACATTTTGAGCCTAATAATCCTTTCATTTCTCAACCTATGAACCCAGCCTATGTTACGTCCCTTACAAAGTCTCTTCAGATTAGGGCATTTGAATTAACGTAGGAGTTCATATGTTTATAAGCATCGCTCGAAGAAGTGCGAGCAAGATTATATCTTTCTCATTTTGCAGGGTTCTTGACTTGTAAACCCGGAGATGATTACAAAATTATTCTTTCAATTGCCTTGACTCAAAGAGTCCCTTTGTTAAACCGTTGACCAAGCCCACATTACTGTCCTTGTTAAAGACCTCTCAGATTGGTAAGGTTGTACCGCTTGCGAGAATACTCGGACCCTTGTTGGTATGATGATAATGAGATGGAGTGATTCTCATAAAATAGCCTCTAAATGAGAGTGAGTGAAAGTCCTTTCTAACTGAAGATCTCTCATTTGGTATTCTTAGGAAATCCATGTTATGAGTGAAGATTGTCTTGAATGATAATTTTCTCCAGTGGAAATTTGGGTGATGCAAAGGTCATTATGCATGAACCCCGATTAAGTTGATGAAAACCTCATTGAATTTTGAAATGTGCATTCTAGAATAGCTCAGATTGTCTTATCTCTTTGATGAATGCATATCAGTTTTGCTCTAACTCATGTCTGACAGGTAATTCAAGTTTCTTTCAGAATGTTTCATGATATTAACAAATGAGAAACCTCCACCATGAGGTAAAAGACCTCCACAGGATATCTAAATTTCAAAAGACATATCCCCAAGAATCAGAGATATCACCAGGTAAGTATATCTCTTCCATACTCTAAAATACTTGTCATTGTGCAGGTATTCTCTCTCTTAAGTGCATCGACACTTGACTTGGTCAAGCTGTCCAGTTATATTGACCTGGCGTGCTTTCGTAGCCCAGTGTCCCTTTTAATAGGCTCGGCATGCTTCCGTAGCGTGATGTCCCTTTTATTGACCCGGTGTGCTTCCATAGCTCGGAGTTCTTGACCTGGCATGCTTTCGTAGCCCAGAGTCCATTTTATCGAACCGGCGTGCTTTCGTAGCCCGGAGTTCTTGACCTGGCGTGCTTTCATAGCCCAGAGTCCATTTTATCGAACCGGCGTGCTTCTGTAGCCCGGATTTCTTTTATCGACCTGGCGTGCTTTCGTAGCCCAGAGTCCCTTTACACCGACACTCAATGGAGTTGTCCCCCAAAGATTTTTTCTCCAGATTCAATCTGATTAAGGCGACCGAAGAATGGTTCGGGTCCTGGTCAGATGATTTCTACCGCAAGGTTGGGCGACCGAAGAATGGTTCGGGTCCTAGCCAAGCAAAACCTCAGTCTAGGCGACCGTAGAATGGTACAGGTCCTAGACAACATTTATTGCTTTAACAGGCGACCGTAGAATGGTACGGGTCCTGGAAAAGCAATTTCTTCATTCAGGCGACCGTAGAATGGTACGGGTCCTGGAAAAATAATTTTCTTCGTTGAGGCGACCGTAGAATGGTACGGGTCCTTGACAACACCTATTCCTTATTCAGGCGACCGTAGAATGGTACGGGTCCTGGAAAATGAATCCCTGTTTAGGTGACCGTAGAATGGTACGGGTCCTAGACAAAACTTTTCTGCCATACCGGGCGACCGTAGAATGGTACGGGTCCTGGGAAAGCAGTTCCTTACACAACATTTCTGCCGTATTGGGCGACCGTAGAATGGTACGGGTCTTGAGAAAGCAGCTCCTTTCTGCCATACTAGGCGACCGTAGAATGGTACGGGTCCTAGGAAAGCAGCATCTTCACAAAGTCATGTTACTATTCTAGGCGACCGTAGAATGGTACGGGTCCTGGACAGGTAACACTCACTACCTCGAATTACTTTATCCTCTTCGAAGGTAAGTTATCCCAGGTAGGTTTATCTATCATTTGCATTAGTGTTTCCATGCATCATATAAATTGCATTAAAAAATGGAATTCACGTTCCAACAAAAAAATCATTCAGTGCATGCATGGTCAAAATTTAGGTCTCAATTTGTCTTTGAAGGCAACCTCTTCGAGCTCACCTTCAAAGAGGGGCAGCTGTTGACACCTAAATTTTGGTGGCCCGTTTATTTATTTAGTGCATAGAAAATTAGGGGTTAAATTTATCCCTAAAAAAAAAAATTAAAAATTAAAAAATTAATTGCATTTGCATATAGATTCAGTGCATTTACATTCTTTGCATTTTAGTGGATCGGTGGTGAATGGATTCGGATTAGTGGTTCTAAGCTTTAATTTGGTAGGCCGGACTAAGCCCACGAAGCAAGTAAATTGGCCCGAGCCCATTTTCTTTTAATGACAAAAACTTACTTAAATGGAGATTTGAAATGATATTACGGTGGATTTTTAGAATTTAAGAAAATTGGGTTGCAATCTTATCTTTAGGTGATAAAATCAGGAGATGTGAAATATAAAAAAGTGATATTGTGTGCGAGAAAGAAATCTTCGCGGATGTTGATTTGAAAAGGAAATTAAAACCCTAATCTTCGGCCTATAAAAAGGTTTTTCGCGTAGGGTTTCAAAAGGGGGCCACATATATCGATGCACACGGCCGTATGTAGGGAGAGGTTTTTCTCGAGTTCTGGGTCGAAAAAGAACACATAAAGAAGGAAAAGAAAAAAAAGTTCTTTGGTGCCTTTGAAAAGTCAACACAAAGAAGGGTTTTGAAAGTGTGCACAGAAGAGAAGAGACAGGGAGAAGAACGTGGGTATGAACGTGAGAAGGCAAAAAAAAAAAAAGCAAAGTAGCGCCTTCTTCCTCTAGTCCACGCCGATCCCGCGTCCGCACCAGTCACCATCGGAAGCACTTCGGCTGCCACCGCTCACCAGCCGCGCCTGCATCGCTCAGCTGCACCGGTCGCCGACCGCCTGCATTGCACCGCCGCCACACCAGGGCTGCTGCTGCGCCAGATCCGGATGCCCACCAAGCGTCGCACCACCAACGCTACAGCCCATAGTCCCGCCTCCGCCAGATCTAGATCCAGATCCGAGCCCGCTGCTCCGCCAGAAGCCCTAATCGCCGCGCCAGCGCCTGCTGCTGGATCTCCACCTGCAGAACCCGAGCGGCCACCTTGTAGCAGCCTTCGCGCGCGACTCGTGATCCCTCGCCATGAAGCCTAGCAGTCCCTTCGGCGTGCTGCAGTGTTCTTCATTCTAGACTCAACAAAATTCCCTCCGCTACAGTACTGAATCAACACCGCATCATCGCTACAGCAACTTCTCCGTGCAAGCCCAGTCTTCTTCGCTGCCGTGGCTGGTGTTGTTGTGGCTCGATAATCCTCAAGTGGCCGTGAATCAGTCTTTGGTCAAGTCTGATTTTTTTTTTTCTTCTTTTGCAGGTCTCCTCAGAGTACCCAACAGAGACGTCCGCATGACAAACCCGAAGGGAGAGGACGCATGCCTCCACTTCTCATAAAATCCACGGATTCTGGGCATAAACATTCCCAGTAAAGAGGGTTTCTAAAGCGGTCCCGAGGCTTCCTTGTTGATCATCAAGACGTGAGCAGCGACGTCTCAGTCCTATTGACAAAGTCAAACCACCGAGCATCACCAAGTCACGACTAACTCCAAACTTGCTGCGGCTTTGCCTTGGCGAGCCCCATCGACACCATCGACATCGATGTCTCGCTTGAACCAGCAATTCCTTCATGCCGTTGGTGACTGAGGTGTGATCCATGAATGAAGTGGTAAAAATACCTAGAGGAGTGCACGTGAACCATATGCGAACAAGGAGACTACAAGTGATAAAAAGTCTGATTAGGTTTAAGTGTACTCTGTGGATGCAGGTGCTGTCCTTTGGAATAAAAGGTTTTCTAGTGCTCACCGTGGTCCAAGACCATCAAGCACGATAAACTCCTCCGGCAACGCAGTTTTCTTGCGTGCCCTGTAGCCGTGGACATGCCCAATCGAACCGTCGTGTCGAGCTCACCATAAGCCATCACCAGTGCCATCTTTTGACGAGTCCGAATTCGGGGACGATATCTACAAAATAGGTAAAAATATTATCCAAATTTATTTTGATAATTTCCTTACTTAATTCGTTGATATTGTGTTTAAATCAAATCTTCCAATGATGCATCTTATCCAAAGTTTCCCGAAAATCTTTTTAAATTAGGGATTTATTCCCTAATTCACAACGTGCACATGATTGACAGTCCGATTTCACGCTCGAAATACGACTCGCAATCGCACGGAAAAATCACTAATCTGATCTCACGCTCGAGATACGATTCGTGATTTTGTTAAAAATTGGCCAATCCAATCTCATGCGCGAGATACGATTCGTCAATTTATTAGATGGATATTGATCATATCTTGTTTGATTTGCCGTCGTGTTGTTTGAATAGATTTTATTTCTGCAAAAGAAAATCCAAAAAATCTGAGTTAGATTAGTTTATTTACTTGTTTTAGGGTTAACTTGCATGTTTAGAATAGGAAATTTATCTAAAAAATGCATTCATTTAGGATGTTAGTTTTTTTAAAATTTGGATTGCATGTTTAATTATTTGGCAATTATTAATTTTGAAATTTAAAAAAAAAAAGGAAAAAAAGGAAAAACACAAAAAAAAAGTCATTATGCATATGTCATGTAAAATTAATGCATCTTTTGCACGTCATTGCATATTAGAACAAATTGCATGCTTATTTAGAATAAAAACCATGTGCACGTCATATAGAATTACGCTCATACAATGCACGTCATTTAGTGATTTTTGTTAGGTCCATTTAATTAGAATTGTCAGTCATTAGATTAATTTAGATTGTATATTTAAATGTTGCATTTCTTTAATTTCGAATCCCATAGAAAATACAAAAAAATTATTTAGAATAAATCATCTCATGCTTAGAATAGACTAAATGCTTATTTGTGTCATATCGCTTAGGTCACATAGCTAAGTCATGTTGCCATGTCATATCATTTCATGTTAAATTAGTGGCATGCATTGCATAAAGCATGATTCTCATTAATTAAGTGAAAACAAAACAAAAATTGCGTGTTAATTAGAAACCATATCTAGGGTTGTTGATGTGGATTTTAATTTAACATTGCAGATGCTTTCGTTGCTTTGAGGTAAGTCCTGCAATTTATTTTCTGCTTTACTTGAGTGTTAAATTGGCGGTTTGCGCACCTGCATGAACACCTCACATGTTGGGGAATTAATTTAAAATCAATCCAAACTCCTTGCCAAACATTTTTCAAAATTAAAAGAATGGTACCGAAAGGGCATTAAAGAAATCTAGTGTAACCAAGTCCCCGTACCCAGAATCTCTGGTTCGTAGAAGTAAAATAATTCTCCCATTATTTTACTTAGGTGTCTAATCGACCTACCATAAATTGATTAGTGGCGACTCCTAATTGAAAATCAATTGCATGTTAAAAACTTGAATCTAAGTCGCGAATTGATATGGGCTTGGGAGAGCCCGCGTTAAGTCTAGGCTTAACAATCCATTAGCCAAACCCTAGGTGGTTCATACCCGAAAAATTGGTCGCGACAATGATGATGGGGGATGGGGTGATGAAGATGGGGTAAGAAGCTATCGGATGGGGGAAACGCTGGCGTCAGCTGCGTGAAGGAGAATCGGTAGGGAGGGAGGGGGGGGGGGGCAAGTGATGGTGGAGCAGCCAAAATCCATGTGGAGAAGTGGAGCTCGAAAGAAGAAAAAAAAAACGAAAGAAAGGCAGAAGACTGCGGTAGAGCAGTAAGCTCGCACGAAGAAGAAGGAGTGGAATCCGCGGGCCTAGCGTGCGTAGCAAGAAGAAAGGGAAAGGATAAGGGAGAGAGGGGAAGCAAAAGTCAATTATAAATATCTATATCATCAATTCTTGGTCCAAAAGTCTTTATGCATATTCCCTTGTGTCCCCCAAATACTTTCTTGCTTATAATTTCCAGAAATAGCCAAGTTGAAACCAAATGTTGCAGCCTCCATTCAAGCCTACGAATTTCCTCAATTTGGACTTCAATTTCTTCACCAATTTCCCCAATTTGATGACCAAATTTGCTGAGGAGGGAGCCTACACAATTTCCACCATATCCCTTTGCCAAATAGCTCACTAAAGAGGCTAAACATCCACTCAATTTGGCCCCTCCGAATTTCCTTTCTTTTCTAAATTGTCTGAATTGATTTTCCGTAAAAATCCCAAACTTAACAAAAATTTTCCGAAAAAACGAGACGACGTCCTATAAATGAATTGTGACACGCTCGAACATCAAATTCCCGAAATCGAATTCAATTTCATGGTTAAAATCAATCGAACGTGATTTTAGCGCAATCCAATCTACCAGGCAGCTTTTAGGAATTTTTAGCACAGTTGACCTGTGGTCGATTATTTTCAAGCCACAATGTACATCTTCGACACATTGGTGACTCTCGATTGTTGTGAAAATCTCAAGGTTTCAAATACGGACACATGGTACATAAATGATAGAAAAATCGGTCAAGTGCCGTTCGACAGAAGTTTTGCAATCAGGTGGATTCACCCACACAGTAATCACATGCCTCTGTCGAATCGACCTATCTTCGATTTCTGATCGATTTTGACTGTGCTGTAATAACCCTTGTAGATTAGCACGGTCGAGAAGTCGATTCCGAGTTGAATTCTCAAGTCTATCACGTTTGAATCCCTTAACGGCTTTACCTGATAGATTAGTTAACTCAAGAGTAATCAGTTCCGAGAAAAAGGACTAAAAGCGCATCGACGAAATGTCCATTTCATAAAATTGGGATGGGGTTGAAATTTAGGATGTCACATCAAGTGTATCACGAGATAAAGAAAATCATCTTTTTCTTTACCTAAACACTCATACCCTTTGCTTAGCCAAATTGAGCCTGAGCGTTCACTTCTAAAACCTGAGCGGTGATTATCTCTTCCCTTTGGGCAAGGCACATGATTTGCCATGGAAAATGGTGCTTATGTGACAATGCATAAGGCATTTCAAAAGTCCTAAGGGCTCAAAAATTTCAAAAGAGAAAATCAAATGAAATTTGGGGTATGAAAAAGCAATGTGTTTGGTAAAAGTAGGTAATGTCTATAAAAAGAAAATAGAAAGAAAAAGCCTCTAATGTGAAAGAAAAATTTCAAAGGCAAAATGCTTGTATAAAAAGAAAAATCATTGCCAATACAGAAGCCGTTAGTGAAAAGAGTAAAGCTTTTGTGTTGAAATTATTAGCTAATGGACTTTCAAGGAAGTTAGATCTCAAGAGTCAAGTGCCTTGGCAAAATTTGGATGATATGGTAAAGTAGTAAGGGCATCAAGAAGGAAGAAAAGTATTGAGAGAAAGCAAATCTAACCTACAAGAAATGACAAGATCAAGAATATTTTTGAAGCCCAGTTAGAGTGAACATTGACTTTGTGGATGTAGAATGATAGCCATTTATGGCGGTTGGGATCGGGTAGTGATATGGTAATTAATTTGTTGATGATGGATTTGGTGAATTGGTGTTGTGGCTCACTTTTTGTTGTCACCGATAGGTTTGGTGAAATAGTGTTGTGGATTTCTTTTATTTGTTGACAATGCAGGATCGATGAAGTACTATGCTTATAATAGCTTCTTATTGCAATAAAATGTGCTTGTTCATGAGAATTGTTCTTCGTAGAATATACAAGTATAAATGTTTAGTTAACATGTATTTTATAAGATGCTGACTTTTTTTTTTTATCCCTATTAGCTTCTCTTTTTTCCTTTGAAATAAGTGCCACTAGGGCCATGAGATTTCGCGGCCTCTCTTTTGAGTACCATATGTTTCTAGAGAGGATTTGAATTATGAAAAACCACAGACATCATAAGGAACCTTCACTTTTACAAATATCATTGCCAAACATTATAATGAATATTGCCACAAACATATGTACTTTTTAGATTGCAAATAACCTTCACTCCATTCATCCCACAAACAGGGTGCACATACATGTACAAAACATGTCTATGTACAAAACATGTTCGAAATAGCACTCTATTGCAAATTCATAAAGTGTCTTATTACTATAAACATCAACGATACAACCATCAGTTATCTTTAATTTGAAATTGTCTTTCTTCAGATTTGCTTCATCTTGTTTCACATGTTTCAATTGTGCTTTGATTCCTACGCCTACTGAACAACTATCATTCTCATTATGGGTTGACATTAGTTCTTGTTCAACATTGCTATGGTGAAAACTATTGCATACACTCCTTGCTAATTAACTGGTTTTTGCATCAACCCAAATAAAAAAATTATTTGTGGGAAATTTGGTTCTAAACAAAATTAGGGTAGCTTAAAATAAGAGTGGGCAGTTCTAGGTTTCATATAGGTTTTACTTGGAACTTATCCGTTGGAACACGTTCTTCATTTTTTGAAACTTAAAACTTGCTATGCATACCCTAAAACCCATAACCTATTATTTAGGGTCTACCTATGTTCCACATTTATTATTAATTGAATGATTGTAGGGAATTACTACCTTTAATAACCACCACTCATTTCTAAAATTTACTGACCATTATTTTTATTTAGACGCACAAAAAATATGAAATATTAACAAAGTAAAAGTCTTAATCATAAAATGGAAGCTTGGACTAGTGGTTCCAAATTATACACTTGTTGTCGAACACCATAGAATACTGTAGGATCACGCGAGATGTAGACCAAGAAAAATTAAATAAACTTATTTCAAGTTCTAAGTTCCAAGTTCTAAGTTCTATAAACCTAGAACCTGGAATCTACTTGTCGAAATAGATTCTCACTGGTTCAGTTCTCAGCTTCAAGATTCTACCTTGGAACTATGCTCAACCATTGTTTAAAAAGAAACTTATTGATGAGATAAATTTGACAACTACCCGAATATTAGAAGAAATTCTAAAAAACAATAGATGAAAATTATTGCCACCTTTTTACTAAACCTAAAATTGGTTAGAAATCCATATATAACATAACATGCAATTATTGACCTTTTTATTGGACCTAAAAATTGGTAAGAAGTCCATATCATTTAACTAGATGATATATATAAGTAAATGAAAAAGATAATCTTTCTCCTCTGCATGCCTTTCTAGTCACCAACTCATTTAATAACTTTAATAAATCTTCGAGTATAAACGGGGAAAAGTGCCAAAAAAAAGTCTTAAACATTTTGGCTTTGTGCCAATTTAGTTCTAAACCTTTTTACATTGTGCCATTCAGTTCTTTCCGGCCAATTTTGGCCGGATTTTGCTGATTGGATGCCGGCCGACTAATGTGGCCTGATCAGCGCTAATGTGTACAACTTTTCAATAATTTCTTAATATTTTTGAGTATTTTTGAATTTTTTCAAAAAAATATTAATTTTTTTTCTCTTTCTCTTTTTATTTGTATTTTTATTCTTTTATTTATTCTTATATTCTTTTTCTTTTTTCTTCTCATATTCTTCCTTTGGCTGATCGCCAGAGCTCAGCAACTGGCTAGAGGAGACGGTTGGCGAGGTCGAGGTCAACCTCGCCAGCCACCTCGCCAGTAGCCGCGAGGCCACCCTCGAGGCCTGGGTGGCAAGGCTCGCCTTTGCCGGATCTGGTGAGGGTTGAGCCTCACCCATGGCCAGTGAGGGTGAGCCTCGCCAGCTCCACGTGAGGCCAGCTCGGCTCGGCGCGGCGCGAGGCCGCCTCCTCGCAACGAGCTGGCGGGGCTCGCCCTCGCCGGCCATGGGCGAGGCTCGACCCTAGCCAAATCCGGCGAGAGCGAGCCTTGCCCCCCAAGCCTCGAGGGCGGCCTCGCGGCCACTAGTGAGGTGGTCGGCAAGGTCAACCTTGACCTTGCTGGCCATCGCCTCTAGCGAGTCGCCAAGCTCTAGTGACCGGTTGGAGGAAGAAGATGGGAAGAAAAAAGAAAAAGAAAAAATAATAAATAAAAGAATAAAAAAAGAGAAAAAAATTCAAAAATATTAAAATATTATTAAAAGTGGTACATGCTAGTGCCAATCAGGTCACGTTAGCCGACCAATGTTCAGTCAGCAAAATTCAGCAAAAATTGGTCGGAAAGGACTGAATTGGCACAACGTAAAAATGTTTAGGACTAAATTGGCACAAAAAAAGGTTTATGACTAAATCAGCACAAAACCAAAAGGTTTATGACTTTTTTAGCACTTTTCCCAGTATAAAGGTGATGCATTCGTTCATCTCAATACATCACTGTACTAGGTCCCAAAGCTATCAAGACTCATTGAGAGAGAGGAGGAAGGGGGGGGGGGGAGCTAAAAGTAGTTTAGGTGGGAATAGCCATGGTGGTAATTGTATCCAAGAAAATGGGGTCGATGATGCTCGTGGTGGCTCTAATACTCTGGTCATCCATCGGTGCTGATGCTGATGCTGATGTGCGCATACTTCTGTCGCGCAAGTGGAAGTGTATATTAAAATGTTTCTTTCTTACTAACCCATTTGGATGCTATCGCTCTTGCCGTGGGCAGTATCTTGGAGAGTCCTCAACGGTCATGTCATTGGAGCATTGCAACGTTGGTTGTGTATTGTCTACTTGTCTTGGCCACCATCCAGGTAATAATCTTCACATCAAGATAAAAAAAATATAACATAACTTCTTATTAGATCCTTAAAATCAAGAAATTCATTGTATAATCTTGTTTTGTTTATAAGTGTTTCATTGATATATTTTAATTATGAAAGAAGTGTTGCATACTAAATCATTTCATTTCCTTATACTTCGATATATATGCCCTTGTTGAAAACAAATTCAAATTCAATTTTGATGTAACTTTTACAATCTCCTGTTTTATATTTGACCTAATGTAGAAAGCAATAAAGTTGGAGTGGATGAGAACAAGGTTGGAGCTTGTGCGGATTCATGCTCTCAAGAGTTGCCAGGAGACTTATTCTTTGCACTAAAGTCATTAAACTTATGTAATGCCTTTGTGATTTATTGCTCAACTAATAAAATGTGCCTTTTTAATTTTCTGCGTGACCATGAGTGAAGAACATGTTTTTAATTTTCAATTGTGGTAACATGAGTCCACTCTCTATTATCCGGAAATAGATTTTGAGATATAAATACAAAAAAGAAAGGTAAACTTTACAAGATATCGAATTTGGCTTTGTCGTGCCTCTTTGGATTCATCTCCAATGTCTTCATGCAATCAATGTTTTACGATGTGCATAAGAATGTCAATTTTTGGTAAGACATAACATGAGAGCATGACCCAGTGTATTACCAGCTAGACGAATGAAATGATATGTATGAACATGTGTTAAGCCAGGAAAAAAAGAATTATATATATATCACCAAAAATTCTCTTTGTGAAACACGTTTGGATGACAAGTTCAAATAAGATAGGACATCAAATATTTTTTGGTCACTCATTGAAATTCAGTCTAAAATCAGAGAAAAAAAAGTCTTTCCTTTTAAAGCTGATGTTCTCCATCCTATTAAACAAAGGATGCACTTTCGCTACCTCTTTGAATAGTCACAATATTCTATTTGCCTAGTGGCCACCATTCCAACATGAAATGGGGAGGTAAAGGGTTCGAATTTTCACCTTCTCAAGAGGTTGTGGTGGGGACGAATTAGTTTTAGGAGTGGGTTTTGATTTCCACGCCCTGCAATGAGGTAGGGCAAAAGTCTGAGAGTGAGAGTTAGAGTAAGAATAGAATATGATTGACCAAAAAAAAAAAAAAAAAAAACTCACCATTTAATTTTCGACAAAAAAAATTCATTTAATGACATTAAAAACAACTATAAATATTTGACTCTGCAAGCACGTAAACTACATATGATTCTACCCTACTTTGAAAACACTCACTGAAACACAAGATTAATAATACTATACAGAGAGAAGTGAGCAATCACATGAAGATCAAAGCATTGAAGAGAGGGGTGGCGGTAATGTTAACTGCGGGGCTAATATGTAGTGCATTCCTCATTAAGGCATCGGGGGAACGTAATAAAATATGTGCTCCTGATTGCGCAATTACCATTTTGCCGTGGATTTTTGACGGCCTACGTGTGCGAGGTTGTCATGACGCCAATCATTTGTCCTGACAGTGCTCAAGCAATGCAATCTTGGTTATGTGGCGTCTGAGTGCTTTGATAGCAATTTAGGTATAATTTCTACCACATCATTACATCCAAATTTTCGCTTGAAGTTAACACAAGTAACACTTAATTTTCAATCTGTGATATTCTGGGTTTAACTCATTCAAAGTGTTATTCGCTTTGGCCATCTCATACTAAGTTTCGTGGTTTGGTAGTTTGGCCTACAAAAAGACACTTTTTCAGGAGTTAGCTATCTTGGTAGTGCTCCCATCTGAGTACACTTAACTTTGAGTTCCTAAGCTAAGCATAGTGATATACCAAAAGGTGTATTCATGAGTTAATTACAATTTTTATACACGCACACACTTCCTAAACATGCTCTCCCCCTATTTGGTGTGCAATTCACTTCATTTCTTACCCCTTCAACATTCTAGAATCTTACCTATGGCCACTTTAGAGATCACCAGCTTGAGATATAGACAAAAATTCAACAGAGAGAGAAAACACAGATTAGTTAATAAGACTTGAAATGCTACTATTTACCAGCAAACGTGTTTGATTTGGTGCAATTCGGTCATTCTAGTGACCTGTCAATCAAATTTGATTGTACTATACATCAACAATCCAATGTAGCATTTTTAATAATTTTTAAGAATATGTAAGAGTTGATGTAGTGCTCACATGATATCGCGGTCATAGAAATATAAAATTAAAAAAATAGAATAAAATAAGGGCCAAAAAAATGAAAAAAGTTTATATAAATAACCCAAAAAAAAAAAAAAAAACAACTAGGAAGAGAGGGAGTGTAGCCGGCCACGTGGCTTGAAGGTTTGGGGACGGCTGCGATCTTCAGAAATTCACCCACCCATCCACGGTGCCTGTCTCTCATTTTTGGTTTATTGGATTTTTATATTTAATTTTTTCCTTTTTTTCAACCATTATTTTTCAGCTTTTCATTTTTATTATGTAATTTTTCACTTTTTTTTTAATGAACGCAGCACCACATCACCACTACGTTAGCACTAGATTACTAAATCATTAGAAACCAGGACAAGAGGCTCTACCGTGGCACATTGAAATAAATTTGATGAGTAATGATCGAAAAAAATTTATTGTGTCTAATCATCCACTATCCCTGGCTGTGACTCCATCGAGCTTGCCGCACCGCAATAAGCACCCTGGCCGAAGTCCCACCGCAATCAAGATGCCACTCAACAGCGTGACCCAGCATCATGCCTACCACTGCAAATCCACAGTCCTCGATTTGAGATCCCGGTTCAAATTTGGAAACAAATCTTCGAAATAGATAATAATCCTTATCCGATTTGATATTCAAGATTCATTGCCTATTTTAAATGATTGTTATCTAACTTTGAATATTTGAAATTGATAGGCACATCCAAATATCCAATTAGGATTATTTTCTAATTTGCAATGTGCACATAATCTATAATTCGTTTGACAAAATATATAAAAAACTCAATAATTCGATATCTAAGATTTGAGATAAGATTGTGAATTGAATAACTTGATCTTTGAGGCTTAAGATGAAGTTATTTTAGCTGGGTGGATATCGATTGCTATTTTGAATTATCTCTTTTGATTTTATGCTTATCTCATTTGATTTGTTATCCTTATCCAAAAAACATATATAAGAAAAAGATGCATTGCATATAGTTTTGTTCATTTTTATAGATTAAATTGCTTATTGGATAGTGTCTATCTAATTAAGATAATTTTTTGAATAAAATAGAATATAATCTAAACTATTTCCTAGGTTTACTTGGATAGTATCTTATTTTAGATAGTTTATTTTCCATTATTATTAATTTGGAATTTTAATAAAAGTATAAAAAAATCATGTGCATGTCATATAAAATTAGATTAATAAATTTCAAGTCATATTTCCAGAAAAGTCCTTTGGTTGTACAAATTCGTTTTTTCATTTAATGCGTCACTTGTTCAATAAATGATAACAATCTTTTCACCAAGCATGAAGTTAGGTACTTCTCAGGTGTATTCTTCTAAACTTTTGGATGGTAATGGCACATGAACATGCAAAACCTCTCTCTATGCTCCTTCCTCCAAAATCGAATTGTTTGTTTCCCATTCTCATGGCCGCATCTAATTCCATCACTCGTCTCTTATCTTCCCAATGTTCTAATCAAGTTTTACATTGATCACTGCTATCATTTGGAGGGGTACGGTGAGTTCTCTTTCTTTAGCTCATTGAATTTGATTGATCGCAGCAATCCCTCAATGAAACAATTATCGTGGGATAGACCTGATCACTGGTGGGCTTGACGCGGGCTTGAGCCTGGGCCAATCTAAGGGTAACAGGTAATAAACCTATCGTCGATCCCAAAAAAAAAAAAAAAAATGCTGCTCCCGTTATTCCAATCATTAGGATATTAGTTTACCCTATAAAGCATATACACTTGTAATGTGGCTTTCAACAGCCACGTCCACTTGTCAAAGCACAACATTAACGTCTAAGGACATGAATGACAACCATTATGGCTAGAAATTGATTTTTGGAAGAGAAATATATTTTTCCTTTTCTATTTCTATTTCTAAATGAGTTTTTAAGCAAAAATAACCATTTAATAACGATATAAAATTTCTACTTCAAAAATAGAAATTCGTTTGATAACGACAAAAAATTTCTTCCTTCTAGACGGCGGTGGATGGTGATGGACCGGTGATTGGCGGCGACAAATGGCAGCCGGGGATAGGCGGCGGTGGCGACTGGGGGCCGGCGGCGGCAACCGGTGACCGGCGATTGGCGTCCGGTGGCTAGCGTTAGCGGTGACATCGGCGACCGGCAATCGGTGATGTGCAGCGGCCGACTACCAGCGGACGGTGGTTGGTAGTGACGGATGGAGGACACAATAAGAAGAATTTTTATTTCTTACTTCTATTCCAAAAATAGAAAAGTAGAGAAGTAGAAAATTTTTACTTCTGAAATCTATTGCAAACCTATTTTTGGAACAAAAATCTATTTTAGAAATAGAAAAATTGAATAATTTTACCAAACAAATTTCTATTCTAAAAACAAATCTAAAATAAAAAAACTATTTCTGGAACAGAAATTACTGGTTATCATGCACCCCTAAACTTTCGCTTGAAGACTCATTCATTAAACGAGACAGAATTGGACCCATAATCAGAATATCAGCTTTGCATGCTAGTATATTCACATTTCTTACTGCATTTCTCTGCATTTAGATATTGATGGTTTTATTAATTAAAGGGCTTAAGGCCCGTCCGCCCAAGTTGGGCCCAAAAAGCCCGGCCCACGGGAATAGGGTCCGTGGATGGGGGAAGGTATAAAAGGGAGGAGAGAGAGAGAGAGAGAGAGAGATAACGTTTTACAATTCAACGTACGTCTTCTCCTCTCCCGCGCGCGCTCTCTCTCCAAAGAAAAACAGTAAAGCATACGGTGCGTTTTTCTTTTCTTTAAAAGGCGATTTTGCTTGATCGGATCGAACAGGGCCAAGTTTCTCTTCCTCTATCGGCGTCGGTGTTTAATTTGTGGTAAGCTCGAATCCGTGGTGTGCTTTAGGATCGGTGATACGTGTTGTTTTTTTGGGTTCGTCTTCCGCATTGATTTAGCGATTCGATTTAGTGTCGAATCTGGTTTTCAGGGATCCGTTATTCCCAACATTGGTATCAGAGCCTTAGTTCACGTTTTCCCGACCTGTTTTGATGTTTTTGATTGATTTTTTCGCAAAAACAATTCGGCCATACGGATCGGGGCGAGAAATCTCGACACCTGAGCACTGTTCATCCTTTTTTCTGAGTTTTCGTAAGTTGAAATCAAATTCTGAAGGCATTGGGTGAAAGAGGTCGTCGAGATGAGTCCGGCGACATGTCGTGCGCCGCCGGGCGACGCCGCACGCGCCCACATGCGCGGCCAGAAGGCGCTGCGCGTGGGCGCGACGCGTCCAGAAGCGCTGGCTCACCCAGCGTGTGCGGCACACGCGCCGGTCGGCAAACCGGCAGGTACGCATCGCCGGCGGCGAACCGGCACGTGCCGGTCGGTGAACTGACGCGTGTTGACGTCACGCAATGACGTCACCGTGACGTCATCTAACGGCCGGTCACTGCTTGGATGATGTCACCAATGACGTCATTGCCGACGACGGTTGGCCGGGCGGTCACCGGCCGGCGACCCGACCGGCGACCCGACTCACGGACGCAGGCACGCGCATGACACGTGCCGGATGACGTCTGCGTGACGTCATCCCGCGCACGCACGCACGCGGCACGTGCGGTCGGTCCGTGCGACGCGGCCCGACGCGGCCCGACCGGTCCGACGATCGTTGACCACTATTGATCGTTGATCGACGACCGTTGACTGTTGACTTTGACTATTGACTATTGACCGTTGACTCGAAAAAAAAAAAAAAAAAAAGGAATTTGTTTCTTTTTCAATCATGCCTATGTGGGTTATAAGTAATCCATTTTTAATTCTGCATTTGTTGCATGAATCATGGAAAATTATGTATTTTCCCTTATATTTAATATGGATTATAAGTGATCCATTTTTAGTTCTGCATTTGTTGCAGGAACTATGATGCGCAATGTAAGGATACTTGCAATCCCGAGAACGGACGAGGGAAATGCAAGACTTAAAAGGCTGATGACAGAGTTAGCTAATTATTGGTGACATGATGGTGATTTAGTATCACATGTGGTCAGGGTCAATCGGATGATACATGAAATCATCTGGAATGGTTATCTTATGCCGGACTTTGAGAAGGTGCCGGTTTTGATAAACACTCTTCCACTTGAATGGCAAGCAGTGTTTGATCGGCTATGGGAGGTCAACGTGGTCCCGAGTTATAGAAGGCTAGTGGAAGCTTTTGTAAGAGAGTACTATAGGATTGAGTTAACCAAAACTTCAACCCTTAGATTGAGCACCACATGGCGCCGAGTGAATGCGCCTTGGAGGCGACATGAAAGCTCTTCAAAAGTTTTTCCATGGTTGGCAAATGTGCCTTCAAATTTCTCAGATATTTTGACTGATATATTAGAATGGACATTCCATAATTATTTCTTAGATTAGTTTGAGATATATTTTTTTTAAAGTGTGAATATCACTTTCCATATTTATATTTTTCTCTGTATATATTGCTTAGTGTAATGTATAGTTATATTAATTGAAAGCATTATTGTTTTTATTGGATATCAATTATCTGTTGCTTTTTGATATTGCTGGTTGCTGTGGGTAGTTATAGAAGTTTTTGTAACTTCATAGAATTTATTTTGCATAAGACAATTATATTAATGATAGTTTTAAGTTAGGATTTTTGGAGGATGATTGGAAACGTAGTGACCTTTTGATTATGAAGCCTTACTTGAAATTATTCATTAATATTATGGGTCTATGTAAATAGGAATGCATAAATGATAGACATTAATAATTTGTGCATATTTGTCTGATGTGTTCAGATCAATGGCTTCAGCCACAAATAGCATAGTTGCTGAGCTGAACAAAGGTGAAAAGCTCAATGGTGACAACTATGAAATTTGGCAAATGAAAATCCAATAAGTGTTGGAAAAGCAAGAAGCACTAGAAGCTCTTGACCATATTATGGAAGATCTTGAGGATGCTATGCGCCATCTTGAGCTAGTACAGGACCGCTTAACGGTATTTGAGTCGAAAATAGACATTTGCAATGCTGGTCCTAGCTCAGAAAGGGCTTTGAGCTCTAAGCGCAAGCGTTTTGATTCGTTCAATATGTGGGATTGCAAAGGATCAAGTCCTTGTTGCAAGAAATCAAGAGTTAACCAACACAAGAGAGGAAAAAGTCCTCAATTGAAGAAAATGTCAAGAGTGAGGTGTTACAATTGTGACAAGAAGGGTCACTATGCTCGCAATTGTTGTGAGCCAAAAAAGATAAACACCTCTTGTACATTTGAAAACTTTGCTTATGTGTCAAGGTCTGTATTCTTGACTGAGACTAATCCTTTGTGGACTGTGGATTCATGAGTGACGGACTATGTAGCGAAGGATAGAGGATCCTTCGTGGAATTCCGACGAGTACCTACTGGAACTAAGTGGATCTATGTGGGAAACAACTCCAGAGCTGAAGTGAAAGGAATTGGCACATGCCAACTGAATATGTGTGGTAGACGCACTTTGTTCCTACATGATGTGTTGTATGCTCCGAATATTCGTCAGAATTTAGTGTCTATTTTAATGTTGGTTAAATTAGGTTTTAATATAAATTTCCATAATAGAGGCGTGGATTTGTATTTGGATACAAACTACTATGGTTGTGGTTATTTTCTGGATGGTTTCATTGTATTGGATATTGAGTATGTTAATGCAAATGTTTGTTATTCCCTTATCACATCTCATAATACCTATGATAATGATGTGAATGTGTGGCATGTTAGACTTGGTCACATTGGCCAACAACGTATGAATAGACTAGCTAAAGAGGACTTGTTGGGCAACATTGAAAAAGTTGATTTGCTCATATGTAAGCATTGCCTAGAAGGGAAAACGACAAGGAAACCATTTGGGAAAGGTAAAAGAGCTAAATTTCCTCTGCATTTAATCCATTCTGATGTCTGTGGTCCAATGAATGTGAGAAGAAGGCATGGGGCTGTTTATTTCATCACCTTTATTGATGATTATACTCGATTCGGATATGTTTATTTGATTTCTCATAAGTCTGAAGCAATAAGTTGTTTCAAAAGGTTTATGAATTTGGTAGAAAATCAATTAGACAAGAAAATAAAAGCATTGAGATCCGATCGAGGTCGAGAATATTTATCTGATGAGTTCAGAAAATTATGTGATGAAAAAGGAATAGAAAGACAGTTCTCTATTCCGTATACTCCTCAACAAAATGGTGTTGCGGAGAGAAGAAATAGAACCCTACTAGAAATGGTTAGGTCCATGATGACTAGGGGTGAGCGGTTCCCGGTTCCTTACAGGTTCCGCTTGGAACCTGGAACCTACCCTCGGGTACAGGTTCCTCATTTTTTGGAACCTGGAACCTACCCGTCAAAACCGAGAACCTGAAACCTACCCTGTCACAGGTTCCGGGGTCGGTTCCGGTTCCAACAGGTTCTTTTTTTTTTTCATTTTTAGTTTAAAAAAAATGAAAATGAATGCAGCAATAATAAACAAACTTGTCATTCATTGAAGATAATATAACACAAACAGCAAACAACATTTTAGAAGTAATAAACAAGCTGTTTTTACATTCATGAGTGTAATCCACAAAGTAAAGGCCGAACCTCGAAGTGTATCCAGCCGTCCACTCCCAGTTATCCAACAGAGACCACATGAAGTACCCTTTCACGTTGCATCCGTCTTCTCTGGTTCGGTTATAAAGCAAAACGTTAGAAAGAACGACATAGAAAGAGCTCGGTTTCGACTGATAAAAAGAGCGAAAGCGCACGGAACATTCGTAACACACTTGATGGAGGCCAGCAAGTTGGTGAGATAGTCATTGTGATACTTGATCCTCTTCTCATCCTTGAGAGCCTCTTTGATGTTGATTAGTGGCGGGTTCGGGTCGTCCATACCTGCAGAGACCCAAGTTAGATAGCATAAACAGACTTATTGAACACAATAATTGGTGGCAGATAATTCAAATAACCTTATTCTGAAAGCTCCACCATCCATTGCGGGGGAAGAAATCCTCTCCATTGCCCACGTTTAGCTGGGAAGGAAGCCACAGAAGTTTGTGTTTTGCAGATGATTGTCTAACAGTCCATTACAAACAAACAAAATTTCTTTTTTTTCTTTTTTTTTTAATCCAGCAAACAAAATGCAAAAGGGAAACTAGCAGTGGCACCTTAGGAGCCGGTAGAACACGGCCTTCAACTTGAGTAAAGCTATTGCTAATTGTTATACCGCATGAACGCAGCATAGGTTCAGAATCATAGTTGCTACACTCCAATCTGATCCTTCACTTGAAACCGATAAGTCCAAATCCTGTTCCAGATCATGAAATCCTTTGGCTGCTTCCTCACATACATGCTTTTCGAGATGGAGTTTGAACCATACTCTAGATTCCAAATTCATCGGACCGCAGACTTTGTAGACTCTTTAGCGCGATTAAGTTGCACTTGAGTAACGCCAAAAAGAAAAAATTTCAATTAGTGTCGGGGCACACTAGAAACAAAATAACAAGAATGGCACATTGAAGAAAATAAACAGATGCAGCATGAACCTTGTCCAGGTGTTGCCGGTGCTATTAATTCTTCAGCAGCCACATCAACGGCTTTTGCCACAAAGTCGAGCTCGCTAACCAAATTTAGAAGAAAATGATAAGCTCGAAGTAATTAGCAAAACACTAAAAGTTTGTCATTGCCAATAACTTTGTCAACACCTAGTCGGTGGCACTCCACGCCGACGTAAGCTAAAAAGATTAAAGTTCGAATTTACCATAGGTTTTCATGTTTTAACCAATATCAAGCATCAGGGACCCCATTCACTCTTTTCTTATGTCTTTGGTTAGTGCCAAAACCAAAATGCACGAACCTGAAGCTAACCCTAGAATTGTTTCCACATGGAAAATCAACTTCTACCCCACAATCGCATTCTCAAAATTATCATTATATATCCTTCCCAACTCAGCAATACAAGTCTATCATGAAGAGTGACGACATCGGAAGTAAGATAACCCCAAGCTCCATTTCCATTTCGATAGACTATTTTAGGTGCGTATCCATCCACTAAAGCCAGTACCATCGGAGCATAAGACTTAATATTTCTATAAAATTACATAATCAGACATCTACAAAATTGATGACCAATAGCACATCCAAAGAGAAGGAATGCAAATTTAGCAAGAGAAAGGAGGAGATATGAATCGTCTTACAATTGCTAGCATAAATGCCGAACAACCCAGTTCTATTGAAAATGCTGTTGAATGCCGAAAAAGATTGAATCTGTTGGTACTCATTCAACACACGGAGATCTGCGTATTCAAGATGACCAAATGCATTAATCTTAGGTAATGTGTTCCAAGGTTACAAGGTCTACTAGTCCAACAAAAGCAAGAGGGTGTATGAAGAACCGTGCTCATCAATCAATGAAAGCCTGAATATTTGATACCTTGCACTGAAACAGAGAATAGTTTGTCAACAAAATTAAGGTCAGGACACAACTTACACAGCCTGGAATGCATTCCTTTTCCTGGGCCTCCAGCAGAAAATGAACCACCACCTCCCATAAGCATCTGCAGGACTAATGAAATGTCACCCATCTTGATTCAACCAAGGAAGCAAAAGTTGCAAGGGATCCTTATAGGACAAGTGACGACACAGAAACAACACTGTGATGGTCCACCAAACTCAGGAGGGTAAAAGATTTTAGTGCTAACCTGAATCACGGTCAAAATGACTGCATCCCTTTCCTTAATCCATCCACCAGGAAGTTCAAAAGCAAGAGCAATATGTGTGCTCTGCACAGATAAAACAGAGGGATAAGTGACAATTTAGTTATTCCCTTTTCTAATCTCTTTTAAAAAATAACTAGAGAAATACCCCTGAATCAAACTGTTGCCGAAAATCACCACCAACATACTTGGATGCCGGCTCACAGACGAGCAACATTAGGAAGGTCTGAAAGAAGTGGTTCTGCTATGGACAAGAGCTCTTCATGCTCAACCCCAGACGCAGCAAGAACCATCCTAGGTGCTGTATAATTTTCCTGAATTTTAAATGTAAATAGTTTCTCAGGAAAACCAGGCATTGAAGATAGATACAAACCGCACTATGACAACTGAAAAAAATTTAAGCAAGAAAATGCTGGAGGAAATAGATTGCAGGGATGGTCTAGTGAATATATGCTCAAAAAATGCAGTGTTCAATAAGTTCCAGTCTTACTGCCACAAATTCCTCCAATATGGTATTGTCCAATCGATTTAGTGCTGATTCAGGAGCTAAGAGAGGATTTGCCAAAGTGCACCAAAGATAACCAGCAGAATGAATAGCCTCCAAAAGTAAGCCTTGAGGATTGTTAGAAAGTTCACTAAGTTCTGCTTTCACCTTTTGTAGTTGTGTAACCAAACAAATGATTAGGTTAGAAACCAGGCCTAAAATCTAACAATTACAGAAGGGCAGAAGTAGAAGCAAAAGAACAACAGTAACACTGGTAGCGTTTTCCTTTTGAAGCTGTCAGACTTCCAAATATACATGCATTTTTAAAAATTCGAAGTCCTTGCATGCTTAGTGGCACAGCAAAAGCATGCAGGGGTCATATTTTCTAATTACATGGATGCTTCAATTTTAACAACATGAATGCACACAGCAAGGGTAGCCAAGTACATAAAACAAAGTTCAACCTATATTTACATTGAACTTTGCATTTCTTTTGACCATTCAAATTGATTCTGCACATTCAGATCTTACTTTTTCCTCAATGTGATCACCACCAACAGGAAACTAAACAGTGCCAGGATATGCTCAGCACATCTTAATATTGCACGAAAACCAAATGAACAAATCCATAATTACAACTAGGTCAACATCAGATGTAGAGAATTGACAAAGGTATAAACTTTAAAAGTGAATGTTCAAGTGAAAGACCAAAATTCAAAGGGCTAATTTTGGTGTACCTCTTCATTGACTTCCCAATCCAAGAATACAGGGTTCCTCACACTGTCAATGAGTAACTCTACCATCTGCGGAGCATAAGTTTTCAAGGCATCGAAAGTGTAACCCATCTGCTCCCTTGAGGTAGAGGCAGCAACAAATCTCCTGATTTTAACTCTCGTTCCCATCATATCAGAGATTAGATTCTCTCTCCACCTCAGTGTCTTTTCTTTCTATGTTCTTATCTGCTGATGGCAACCTGACTTGAGGAAATGAAATAAACCATGAACAACCAAAATTCGCGTTAGATCTATGTAAAGCCTTGATCAGGAGAACAGTGGAAGGAAAAAAAAAAGAAAATGGAGGTTAAAAAATTAGAACATGAACTCACCACCCACTATCAAAAGATTAAATTGATCAACACACAATTCAGAGCTATGAAATGCCAATTCTAATGGACTGATAAGTCCAGTTCTGTTTCCCTATGGAATGGGTAGGCGTCATTAGATAATACAATTGAGATGAGGCATGAACATTTGATTGTACTTAGAAACAAGTCTAATGGACTTACCACATATATTCATTCCGCTTTAGGTGATAAACTCTATTTACCGGCCATAATCTCTGCATTAACAACATCCATATCTAAAAAAAAACAGAAGAAGAGAGATTAGATAAAATATTCACTTATAGATATACAAAAAGAATTACAATATATAAAGATATAATCAATGTCACTTACCCAACTCAAATTTTTCTGCATTCTCGATGCACTCCTCAACATCAATCAATACACGAATGGCTCTCAACCAATCTTGAGTGCAAATCAAAGCTTCCACTACTTTGGGAGTTAAAGAACTTCGAAAGCCAGCAAGCACACGACCCGATGTACTAAAAGTTGACTCGGAAGCAACGGTAGATACTGGAATGGATAAAATATCTCGAGCCATCAAAGAAAGGATCTTATATTTTGAGCCATTAGTCTTCCACCACATCAAAAGGTCAAGATTAAGATCCTTTTCATTTTTTTTCTTGAAGATACTCATTAAGCTCGGACTTGTTGTCATCACACCCTTGTTCATTTGAGTATAAAAACATTTTTTTCTAAACTTGGACGTCATACTTCTTTATTCTTTCACTACCACCCGAATCGACATTGGAAGCACTACCACTTGCACCCGAACTATGGCCACTAACATTTTGATCACTTGAAATAAGAGAAGATTGCTTATAAAATTCATACAAACGCTCCAATGCATCCTTCACCTTGTAATGCATCTCTTTAACTTTCAATTCATCATCATAGATTTGTCCATACAAGAAAGTCACATAATTCAACTTGGCCCTAGGATCTAACACAACCGCAATCAACACCATCATATTCACTTTATCCAAGCTCCCATAATATTTATCAAATTTTTCTTTCATTTTCACACCCATATCTTGAAGCCTAGGATCCGAAGCATTGACCGCATCTTTCAAATATCTATACAAGAGAGTTATTCCTTCAAAATAATCATTTGAAGTAACATACGAACTCCCCGACATCCGATTGGTGGCATCATAGAATACTTTTAGAAAATCTGAAATAATAATAGCATTTTCCCAATCATCATCAATAGGAGTTTCATGGTTCAGCTCACTTGCAAAAGATATATTGTCTTCTTCCATTCTTTGGAAAGCTTTTCTGAACTTTATAGCTGTGTCTAACATGAGATAAGTGGAATTCCATCTAGTGGCAACATCAAGAACTACCGAACCCTTATAAATGATCTTTTCACTCTTAATGCAAGTTTGAAATGCATTGGCTCTTGCGGGAGAACTCTTTACATATCTAACCACATTCCGGATACGTACAATAGAGTCACGCACCGTAGTCAAGCCATCTCTCACAATTAAATTCAATATATGAGCTGTGCATCTCATGTGCAAAACACTACCATCCAATATCAATGACTTTTCCTTGGAAAATTTATCCCTCAAATAGTTAATTGCAACATCATTCGAGCTAGCATTATCCACAGTGATTGTGGACGCCTTCTTTTCAATTCCCCACTCTTCAATACATTTTTCCACCATTCTCCCAATCTCCCTACCCCTATGACTATGCATCACCACAAAATTGATGATTCTTTTATGCAACTTCCAATTTTCATCAATAAAATGAGCGGTGAGACACAAATAATTCATATTTTGAATGGAACTCCATGTGTCGGTTGTGAGTGCGATCCTAGAATTAATCTGTCGAAAATAATTATTCAAAGAAGTTTTTTCATCTAAGTACAACTTCATGCAATCTTTGGCCATTGTGAAACGTGATATATGTTTGAAGAGAGGTTGTAACTCACCGACAAATTCATGAAATCCAACTCGCTCAACCAAGGAAAAATGTTGCTCATCAATAATGATGAACCGAGCAAGCATCCGCCTACAACGTTCTTGATTAAACGCCCATGTCGATAAGACACTACCGGTAGTAGAATCTCCTCCTGACTTGCCAGCCACGTCTACATTACGTGGTGCAAAGAACTTCTGTCTCTTATCTACGTTACGGGGGAACCTCCTGCATGTGGTCAAGTGCTTCCTCATCGCAGAAGTACCATTAGCAACACGATACTTAAGTATGGTCCCACAATGAATGCATTTCACTTGATTTGGTTTTCCATCCTTATCATTAATTCTAGTATAATGATTCAAGCATTCCGATGTATATTTCTTATCAAGAGGAAGATGACAACCAGCCTTACTTGTGGCACTCGTGGTAGGGGGTGCCTCTTCTTCATTTTCATGGCCAGATAACTCCAATTCCGTGATCGGACTCATCTCCTCATGTCCCTCCACCTCCATTGATGTGTTATCTTGATTCATTAACTTTGCACTACACAACAATAACAGAATATAATTAATTTAGTTGATAACAATGTTAACACAGCATAATACAGCATATCAATGATGAATAGAAACATAATACATCACTTTTATACATAAACTAAGTCTATTATGTTGAAATACATCATATCAATGGTGTATAGAAACATAATACAACACTTTTATACATAAACTAAGTCTATTATGTTGAAATACAGCATATCAATGGTGTATAGAAACATAATACAGCATGAACCATGGGAAAGTAGACCGATTTAGTCTTTATTTCATCACCTACCTTTGAACCAGAAATATTGCAAAGCTGTCTCACTAAAATCTACAAGTGATGTTGAAATTTGATGGTCCGACAGTGTCGAGAAAGCCCCTGACTGAGTCAATGATAGCTCTGCTGCTTTGGGACAGCGGGGAAGAGAATTTAAGGCCAAATATGTGAACCTACAGCACAAACATCAAGACATCAAGAAAAAAACAGGACAGTTTTAACTTCGCCATCACAATGACGTCAACCAAATTAAAATCATCCAACTGTATTATATAATTATAAGCAGACATCAACTTGTGAAATAAGAAACTAGCTTTGACTTCTAAAGCCAATTGATATTTCTTCATTTTCGCTATGATAAATACAGATACAATAATAGACTAATAGTAACATCGTATTGTCAAAGAGGCTTAAATTTTCCAATATTTTTTGCCCCAAGAAATTCGACCTACTAATTTGGCGGGTTAGAAGTTACAAAATATTTCTCACATGCAAAATTAACTAAATATAAACATGGATCACGTCTATATTTATAGCTCACTAATCAGAAGATTGGTTGGAGGAAATTTCCTCCCGTCCTACTAAGAGTAAAGGAGAACACAGCACTATAAGAGAATAAACGATTTAGCAAGCATTCACTGGATTTGTGCAGTACCCAGTCAACAACCTTATCAATGAGTCTCACATGTGTTAGGGAGAAGAAATCCGAAACCACATCATGCCATGAGCGCATCATTCATCAAAAAGCTATTATAAAATCTGCGTTTGGATCATGGGGTAGATTATTCTAATCGAAAAGCTTCAATTTCCTAACTGCCAGAAAGTTACGGCAAGTCACGATGAGAACTGGAGATATCCCCTAAAGAACACACATCATCCAAATCTCAGTTTGCTGCGTCTTTAAACAATGATGTCTATGCCCCATGTTTGATCATGTTGTTCTCTTATTTCTCAGCAATGTCCAGCAGCTACAGTTATCCTACACGTACCCTCGCTCACCACATTGCTTTCTCATATTTTACTCATTTTTTTTGTCATTCCATCAAACATTTATAGCCCTATTATATCATCAAGACAGTGTTGGTTGACTGATATTTAAGCTAACTTTTTTCCTAAAAAAAAAGAAAAGGATAATTGACAGAAAAAAGCAGGACAATGAGCTGCTGATGCTTTAGTTTACTTTCTTTTGTACAACTCCAACTATTCTTGTTGTTAAGTAACAGTTAACCTACCCAAGAGCCCTCTTAGCAGAAGAGTGATGTTAAAAAGCTGGATATAGTGAAAAGTAAAAGCAAAGGCTAACCTAAAATATGAATGGAAGGCGAGTGACGTCGAGGGCGAGCGACGGTAGCGTCGAGGGTGATCGGCGAGCCAGAGGTTAGCGGCGGTGGCGTCGAGGGCGAGAGGAGGTGGCCTCGAGCAGTGGTCAGTGAGTAGTGGCGTCAATGACGAGTGACGATGGCGTTGGCGGCGAGCGACGGTGGCGTTGAGGGCGATCAGCGAGCCAGAGGTCAGCGCAGTGGCGTCGAGGCCGAGAGGAGGTGGCCTCGACCAGGGGTCAGCGAGCGGTGGCGTCGAGGGTGAGCGACGATGGCGTCGAGGGCGATCGGCGAGCCAGAGGTCAGCGGTGGTGACTGGTGCCGTCGAGGGCGAGAGGAGGTGGCCTCGAGCAGGGGTCAGCGAGCGGTGGCGTCGAGGGCGAGCAACGGTGGCGTCGAGGGCGAGCCGAGGTGGCCTCGACCCTCGAGTAGAGATCAATGGCGGTGGCGTCGAGGGCGACCGACGGTGGCGTCGACTTGAGCAGAGGTGGACTGGAGAACGGACGAGCGAAGAGAGAGAACCGTGAGTCTGAGTGAAACGAAGTGAAAGGCTGAAAGCGTCGTGTGGAAGAGAGAGAACAACTTTTAGGGTTTCTGATTTCTGTAGACCTAATTCGACTAATTTAGGGCTTTTTAGTTTTTACTTTTAGTCCTAATTGGACCCGTTCCGGTTCCGGTTCTGGTTCCCAAAAAAAGGAACCGGGAACCAGAACCGGCCTCCTCAGAACCGGGAACCGAACCGAACCCTCCTCCGGTTCGGTTCTGGTTCCGGTTCTACCCGGAACCACGCTCACCCCTAATGATAACACATGCTAACTTACCAATTACTTTTTGGAGTAATGCATTGTTAACTGCTGCCTATATACTTAATCGGGTGCCTTCCAAATCAGTTACTTCCACTCCATATGAGTTATGGACATGTATAAAATCGGACTTAAATTTTCTTAAGCCATGGGGTTGTGCTGCCTACACACATGAGTTCTCTTACAAGTTTGGGAAATTGGGTCCCAGAGGAAAGAAGAGTATTTTCATAAGATACTCGGAACACTCGAAAGGGTATGTGTTCATTAGTGAGCAGGAAAGTGGGAGTATAACTGAATTTGAATCACGAGATGTCACATTCTTAGAGGATGAATTTCCTAAGAAGGGCGAAATAAGGGAAGATCACTCCCTATTTGAGACCTTGGATCAAGATAATGATATTAGTGGAGTTCATCAAAGTAGGAGCATAATAGGGAATGATGTGCAAAGTGTACAATCTCCTATACGGCGAACAAGTCGCCAAAGTATTCCCCGTCGATGTTTTGACATTGAAGGGGAAACTTTTATGGTTGCTCCACAAGATGAGGATGAGCCAAGAAATATCAATGAGGCTCTGAATTGCCCTAGTAAGGAAAAATTGATTCATGCAATGGAAGAGGAAATGGAGTCAATGAAATCAAACCAAGTCTGGGAACTGGTTGATCTTCCAAAAGGACATAGAGCTATTGGGAACAAATGAGTTCTCAAAATAAAGCGAAAGGCTGATGGCTCAATAGAAAGGCATAAGGCTCGCCTTGTGGTGAATGGGTATAATCAACATGAATGAATTTATTATGAAGATACGTTTTCTCCTGTAGTAAGATTTACCTCGATTCGCATTATTCTGGCAATAGTGGCTAGTATGGATCTTGAGTTACATCAGATGGATGTAAAGACTGCTTTCCTCAATGGAGAATTAGAGAAAGAAATATATATGGAACAACCTGCTGGTTTCATAGTGAAAGGCCAAGAAGAAAAGGTATGTCGACTTTTGAGGTCGATATATGGCCTTAAGCAGTCATCAAGACAATGGTATATACGTTTTCATAATGACATAATGGCATATGATTTTATAATGATTGATGAGGATCATTGTGTATATATCAAAAGATCCAAGGATCAATTTGTGATCATATCATTATATGTTGATGATATACTAATTGCCGGAAGTAATATGGAGTTTGTTAATACTGTCAAGAGATGGTTGTCTTCTAACTTTGAGATGAAGGATATGAGTGAAGCTGCATACATTCTTGGAGTTAAGATTTCAAGAGATCGTTTGAAGAGATCGTTATCTCTTTCACAAGAAACCTATATAAATAAGGTTCTTGAATGATTTCATATGCAAGATTGTAAACCCATAGACACTCTTATTGCAAAAGGTGAAGGATTGAGCCATAGACTGTGTCCAGGGACTCCACAAGAGAAGGAACAAATGAAACATGTTCCTTATGCTAGTGTTGTTGGGAGCTTGATGTACGCTATGATGTGTACAAGACCCGACATATGTTTTGCAATTGGAATAGTGAGTAGATACCAATCCAACCCAGGTCCAGCACATTGGAAAGCCGTGAAGAGAATATTGAGGTATCTGAAGGGAATTGCTGATTTCAAGTTGAATTATCAAGGAAAGGATCTGCGACTTAAAGGCTATTCAGATGCTGATTGGGGATGAGATTTAGATGAAATGAAATCTACCTCTGGATTTGCTTTCTTACTGAACAATGGCGCCATATCATGGAGTAGTAAGAAGCAAACGTGTATAGCCTTATCCACGATGGAAGTTGAGTTCGTGGCATTATCAGCAGCGATACAAGAATGAGTTTGGCTTAAGAGATTTTTGGATCATTTAGGTGTTATTGAGTTGGCTGCAAATCCATTATTGGTTAACTGTGATAGCCAATCAGCTATAGCATACACCAAAGATCCAAAATATCATGGCAAGACCAAAATATAGATACCAAGTGTAACTTTGTAAAAGATATGGTTGCACGAAAGGATGTGAACTTACAGTACATATCTACGCATAGAATGGTAGCAGATCCTATGACAAAGCCAATACCTAGAGATGTGTTTTGTGATCATGTAAAATCTCTAGGATTGCGTAAAGTCTGATGTACTGAATTGTAATTTCCCTGAGTTGTTCACATTTATGAAATTTTGTTTTTCATTGATTAATGCCTATGAATCTTTGTTTGATATTTAGGCATCTTAATGCTCAGTGCATTATTTTAAGTTGAGAAGTATGTTGGACAGATATAAGATTAGCCCACTCACATGGGTAATCGCCTCTGTTTACTGTGTGATAAATAGAGATGAGACTGTTTTTAAGCTTATTATCTAGGTGACAATCGGGAGCTCAAGCTTAAAATACGTATATCGCCTTAACTGAGTGTTAAGATGAGAACACAATACTAAAGATGTCCGAAAGTAAAATAACCCACATATTTTACTTTATCTGTCTATGATGCCAGATGTGAGTTCTGATGAATTTTGTGATTGAGTAGATACGTGAACTCAAGTTAGACATTAGGTATTTCTGATCTATCATATGTACGGTATTGAAGGTGTAGATATATGCTCCATGGGAAATGAGTTAATACCGTAATACGTATTTCATACTACGTATGCATGAGACGATCAATAAGAGTGGCAAAATGTTTGATTTCAACTTTTATGACGTGTGAGACTCTTGAGGAAAAGAGTTCCTCAATTTTTTAGTCCCCTCATGACTCTTACTTATTCTCAAGATTTCTATTTAGTGTTTGCTATCTTAGGGTGTTGCCAATGGTCATGAGTTGATTCGATCTAATGGGGCATTTCTAGAAAAGTAAGCTGAACTGAAATTGAGAGTTTGAAAGAAAGAGGAAAATCGAATTTGAAGAATCACATTGTAGTTTTGTATTCACTGGTCAACCAATTATGACTGTCTTTGTGATAATTATAATTATGAATACAATATATATATCATTGTTTTAAAAGAGATCGAGAGAGATATAAATGTGATCGATCGATTTAGGGTACTGCGTACTGAATCTACTCAGAGTGAGACGCCCATTATGAGCTGCTATATATTCCTAACAGATGTATAGCAACGAGCTCTCAAAGTATGTTGGTCGCACGGATTATTCACTGGTATGAATGTTGAAGAGAGGTAAAGAGAATACTATTCGGCCCACCATGTACAAGTGGGAGATGATGGTTTTGTTAATTAAAGGGCTTAAGGCCCGTCCGCCCAAGTTGGGCCCAAAAAGCCCGACCCACGGGAATAGGGCCCGTGGATGGGGGAAGGTATAAAAGGGAGGAGAGAGAGAGAGAGAAGACAACGTTTGACAATTCAACGTACGTCTTCTCCTCTCCCGCGCGCTCTCTCTCTCCAAAGAAAAACAGTAAAGCATACGGTGCGTTTTTCTTCCCTTCAAAAGGCGATTTTGCTTAATCGGATCGAAACAGGGCCAAGTTTCTCTTCCTCTATCGGCGTCGGTGTTTAATCTGTGACTTAAAAGGTACGCTCGAATCCATGGTGTGCTTTAGGATCGGTGATACGTGTTGTTTTTCTGGGTTCGTCTTTCGCATTGATTTAGGGGTTCGATTTAGTGTCGAATCCGGTTTTTGGGGATCCGTTATTCCCAACAGATATTAAAGACATTTTTATTTAGGAATAGCATACTCGCATTGAATAAAATATAGTCCAAGTTATGAATTTTATCTGAAATGGCCCAATATGCGACCTGACTCGCGATTCTTTGTGCCGAACAAACTCTAAGCCGGATCCTTGGCAAAAACCAGTTTCGGTGCCTTCCCCTCTCTCCCTCTCGCGTTGGCCGAAAATGGCATGAACATCTGCCACATGAGGATTAATTTTACGAGGAAAACGAACAAAAGCGAGAAAGAAATGCAAGAGGTCGGCTGACATAGGAAGAGAACGAAAAGGAAAGAAAATAAAAGAGAAGCCGCAGGTATGTACTCGGTCAAAACGAAATGAGGGGAAGATTTTTGGCCAATTGATGAGGGAGTAATCTCGGCTGACTCCAGAGCTCGTACCGAGCTGTCATTCTGAACCCTCCCTTGTCTTGCAGCTGCCTACAGAAATTGAGATCCATGTCTGAGACCAGCAATTCATCTCTGTGAAGGGGATAGTGATGGCGTGCACGAAGCATCTGGAGCCGAAGAGTGACTGGATCCATAGAAGTGCCAAAAATCCGTGTGCTGTGGCTTCCCATCACCTGATGCAAACGGATTGGGAAATGATCCTGTTCCTACCCGATTAATTGATCCAACAGAATAACCGTTGGCAATGGCAGCATTGTGGACCTGTAAATTGAATTTGCATGAACACAATCAAGTTAACTAGGGCAATAATCCAGCGAGAAGCACAGTGACCAATATAAGTTCATAGCACAAGTTCATAAATCAAGCATAAGTAGGGATTTGTATGTACCTCAATTAGCCACATGAGTTTGCTAAGTTCACCAACGGTCGCATAAGGGTTGAACACAATCCTAGCACCCTTCGAGCCAAATGCTAACTCCACGGATGGTGCCTCCCATAACAAATACTGACAGCGATCTTTCCTAAGCAGTCTCAAACAGAGGATGCCCAGTATTTCCTTCATAGAGTAGGACTTTTCCTTGAAATCTCCAACCCTAGGGATGTGGTTCTGCCAAATGCCATTATCAAGCTTTTCAACATGACAATTCAAACGGGATACATCAAAGACAGAGGCCAGCAACATTTACACTCAACTTTCTATGCTTGCCTATAATATTCCAATTATTGCCTATAACTTCAGCAGTATTCCAGATAGTCTTCCGTGGTTTATATCCCTCTCAAGGATAGGACCGACAATCAACACGTTTCATTTTTTCACTAGATCCTGAAGAAACCTTGTTGATTCCTCACCAGTAGGCTCTGCAAATTCACACCACCTCTTCTCTCCTGTACAAAAGGCAAATGGCATTATCCATGCTTCCTAGATTAAATTTTTTTCAGTAGTTGAACTTCAGTCTTTAAGTCCAAAAGGAGAAACCAAAATGCATACCTCAAGCTGCATGGGGTGGCTAACCTGCAAGAATAAGATGTTCACTTCTGAAGCACTTGCAGAATCTATCATTGGTTTTACTTCCTGATATAGAGCCCTCTTCAGATCTAGAAAGGGAGCAGTTCCGGGAAGAACTTGAGTTTTGAATAAGTCCAACTCTGACAACTCACAGTTCTCTTAATAACTCCCGTCTGCCGTAAAGCAAAATTCCTGAATGACAATTAGAATAAATTGATCAGAAATATTCCACGAAACTTGTTAGAATGAATAAAACTAAGGATCCTGCCAAGAAATGCAGGAAGTGAGGTAATTGTTTTCAGTGAAAGTTAGCAACTACCATATCGCCACTACAAAGGATATGTAAGAGTACTTCCTAGCTTCCATGATAGTAAGTTTAATCAACCAGAATAATTTGACTACCTCAAATTTTACACATTTTGCTATTCCATTGTTTTACCAAGTCCACAGAATTCCACCACCACGTTAATCAGATTTTCTCACAACTTCCATCTCATGGAAGAACTCAGAACCAAGTGTCCATGCTTAAACAGATTTCAGAAGAGCTCGTTTCCTGGACTATGCTCTTCAAGACCTCCCCAGTGACTAGTGCTCAATATTGCCAAAGGACATCCGGAACAGACGTTTGCCATTCTTTGCTTTAAGACATATTTCCTCCGTTAGGACCATAAATATGACCCGTTGGCATGATTTTGTTTGGTTCCTACTCTTTTATCTATCAGTAACATGAAAGACCGATGAGTTATAAATAGGAACTCCTTACGCCACTAGGCAAAAAGAATAAGAAGCACACATTGAAAGTTCTTTTCTCATGTTCCTCAGAAAACTGCCAAACATTGTATGGCCTGAACTCCCATTTGCAGACCCAGCAATGCTGAAGGAACCTGCTTCATAGGCTATCGTAATGACTTTCAACTGGGGCAATCATAAGATTGTTTGTCGGTGGAGTTAAGCAACTTTGTCTTCCATGGTTGCGAAAGGGACAAAGCACTTGAAACCAATCGCCCTAGATACTTTCATTTTTCAGACGACATGACCTATTTCTTTCCAACTTCTTTTACCATGCAAGCTAAAAGTATTTCATTGGAGTTCAGGGTGTTCGGTGATGTCTCACCCCTAATAAGCAAGTACTTGATTATTCAGCTCTCTCTCCTCCCCTCCCTGTACATATACAACCCCCAATGCACACACTCAGATTCTCCATATGCTCCAGGCAATAATGTTCTAAGAAGACAAGATTCGTACTATCTAGAATATGGTTTTTACACAGATTTTTAGTAAGTCCTTACCAAACTCCTACAAGATGGTAATGGAGCACATGAAACAGTGCAGCCTAGAGTGACCACGACTCTTACGAGCAGCATCTAGTTTTCCACGTCCAATAAGCAGCACGGAGAAGGCAAACATGGGTTTACCTGTGTGTCAACATTACATTCAGATGATAGAGCTTTTGCAGACCCTGCCAGAGGAACGGATTCAAGAGTCCTTCCATAATTCAGTCCTATAAGTAAACGACTGACTTCCTGAAATCAATATCATAATGGTCCAACAACAGATTAGGATTTTGGTCTGAAAGGTCCGATGATCGTCTCTCTGAGTCCGCTTGTTCAGTTTGTCATTGTGAACAGGTGTCCACTAAATTAATTCAAAAAATATTTGATGATTGATTCTTATTCTTAAAAAGATTAGACGATGGTGCGTACCGTATATTCCTTTCTATTCTACTTTGGGGGCAACCTCTCCTGAGTTGTGCCAAGTGAATAAGATATTTGGAGCTAGGTTTACAATTATGAAGTTTTAGTTGGTGCTGGCGCCTTTTTTTCTTTTTTTCCCAAAACTTGTTGTTGACACTCAATTACAATATCTTATAGCTAGAAAAAACATATTTTGAAGTACATTTACAGGTCATATGTAAATATATCAGAATTTCTTACCCTCTGTATTCTATTCTGTTTATTTTTTTTTTCCTTACCTTTTTACAACCTTTTTTACAGTCTTTGGAGGTGTTCCTTGTGATATCCCAGGAAGATCCTCCATGTTCAATAGAATCAGGGCACGTTTCCTTCTACTCGTGAAATTATGAAGTGGCAATAAAGACATGGTTTTTGCCATTGTCAGATGCTATTCTACGTTTAGTATTGTACAGTTCACGTTCTAAAAAGCAAATGTTTTTGTATGGTTATTACTATAACATTTTTTTGAAAACCTTGCAAATCAATTCTAGAGAATTCGACCAAAAAAATAGAACAACACGTATTTTTTTACGAGCTGACAAAAAGGAAACACTTCTAAAAAGATATGGGGATGTACAAATGACAGTTACACTTATTGAGGATTAGAAAATTTTTAATCCTCGTATTGAATACTAAGGCTGCGTTTGGCAGTCGGAATAAAATTTAGGATATGATATGATTTTCATATCCTATGTTTGGTGCTTGCTCATGATATGATATAGTCGGATATAAAAAGGATATATACAGGATAAAATAATCTCATGGGGGAGGTGGAATAAAGGTCAAAGGATTTTTAATATTCACAATAGGAAGTTACTTTTCTCAAATAACAAACTTATTAAATTAACAACATTGGAATTATATTTCAATATAAAGAATATTTGAATTCTAATTTAAGAAATTAAAAATGAAAAAAAAATATATTTTAAATTAATCTTATTTTAATTTATACATTCAACTTTAATTCCATCTTATAATAAAAATTCAATCTATAAATTAAATATTTATATTTATTATATATTTTAGGTATTTTTGTATTTTAGGTATGTTAGTATGGTTTACTATTTGATAAAATTTTATTAAAGAATGATGAAAGGGGAAAAAGGAAATAATAAAGACAATAATATAAAAAAGAGGAAAAATAAAATAAAAATAAACTAAGGAATAATGTTACGAGAGATTTTCACCATCTCCGTTTATCAATATTTAGGTTCATTTATAATGATATGCCATTTATATATATATATATATATATATATATATATATATATATATAAATGTACATGATATTATGTGAATATATACGATACTATGATTAACCAAACAATGGACTGAATATAAAAAAATCCCAGGATTTCATATTCTATCCTATTTAGTCATATCCTGATTAAAAATTTGGATGACCAAACGTAACTTAAAAGGTTAATCCCTGCAAAGCAAGGAAACGTAACTAGATATTAGAAATTTAGATCCTTAAAATAGGTAGTGGATTACTTGTTTAGTCGATGAAATGCTAACTCGTCATTGAGGCTAATTCACCTACGGTGGTTGCAGGATCGTGTAGATTGGAGATACTGAAGATTGAGTCTTGGGATAAGAGTGTGCGGTGAAAGCTAAGGGTTTGTTTGTTAAAATTTGTTTCTATTCCCCGGAACGACTATTTTTGTTCTTTTGTTCTAGGGAACAAAAAAGAATATAAACTTATTTGGTAAAATTTTTGTTCTCAGAAATAAAAATCTCTTTAGAACAGAAATAAAAAGTAGAAAAAAGTTGCTTCTTGTTCTTGTGAACAATTTCTAGAATCTATTTTTTTCTTTTTCTTTTTTCTTTTCTTTTCTTCTTCTCTTTCTTTCCTTCTTCTTCTTCTTCTTCTGCTTCTTCTTCTCCTTCTTCTTCTTCCTTTTGGCCAGTTGCCAGCCTTGGCCTTGGTTGGCGTCAACAATTGGCCAAACGAGGGTTGGCGATCTCGTCAGAGCGTCGCCGGCCCTTGGAGACGCTGAGCCATGATGAAACTCAGCCTCCCCAACCAGCGCGAGGCTAGGCTTCGCCAGGCCAACGCGAGGCCAACCTCACGTTGCCTAGGTGAGGCCAACACTGAGCCTCGCCAATGGCCAGGCTAGCCTTTGGCGAGCTTGCTAGGCCTCGCCTTGGCCTGGTGAGGCTTTGGCAAGCTTTCTGGACCTCGCCCTGCCGGTCAACAGCCACCGTCATGGTCAACGACTGGCCAAAGAGAAAAAGAAAAAGGAAATAAAAAAGAAAATATGACAAAAAGAATTTAAAAAATTAAAAGAAAAAAAAATCTAAGAATCCTATCAAACATATTTCTATTATGGGAATAGAAATTTAGGGAAGTTATTAAATACATTCTTTTACTCAGAAATTGTTCCCCAGGACAGAATGGTCACCAAACACACCTTAAGTGGACTATTGTGTGGTATATTTTTTGTTTAGAGCTCAGTGTGCTAAGTGAAAGCTTATTATTTTGTATTTTTTTTCTACTTGATATGTATCTTTATCAAGAGAAACTACTTTTAGTTTACTTTACTCAGTGTTATTTGGCCGAAACTTATAGTTTCATTTACTTTGGTGTTGGATTCATGATATTTGTAATTTTGTGACAAGATGATTAATTTGAAAAAAGACTGACTTGAGAAGTGAAAAGTGAAGAGGTGTTTGGGTCCATCTCCATAAAAAATTGCCAAGTCAGACTTCTCAACTTGAGGTAATGGACAATTATCAGATATTTTATCAATTTGTACAAAGACGGGAGATAAAAGATGGAGGTCCTGGAAAAAGCATTTGAATCCTTGTCATCTTGGGGTAGTTGGCGATGGTTATCTCTTCTAATTTGGGCCATTCCAACGTATGATTGTTCCCTGAGAGGAACCTTTTCAACTTGGGCAAACATTCCAGCTCTATCCGAAGAAGATTTGGGAATCTAATTGTCTCCATAGCACTTCCTTGCCCTTCTTTCTGTGTGAAACATTCCAACCTTTTCAACCAATCAAGCTCCATATTCTTCCATTCACTGGAAGCCCCTTCATGCTCCTTCTTACCTCCCTCATTGCTAATGACTTTTGTTAACATTTCACAATTGCTTATCCTCAATTCTGCCAATTCCACCAAAATTTCAATTATTGTTGGTGTGAACATATATGATAAGCCACCATCGCCTACGGTGGCCCAATTGGATAAGTGCTCTCATGATCCTTTGCGAGAGAAGAGGAGTTCAAATCCCGCTGGCCGCACGGGATCTTAAGTGCGACGTCGGAGTGGTGGGTCCTTCGCTAGCGTCGCCCCAGGGTTTACCCCCATTGCCCTGGGCCTGTCGGGCTGTCCGGTACGGTGCGCGGGTTCCCTGGGTCATAAGGGTGCTTGACCATCATGGGGTTGGCAAAGCCTACTGCTAGGGCGGGATTCCATCTTACCAAAACTTCAGTGGTCAATTGGCAATGGGCAAAAGATCATAATCTGTGAAGATAGATGGCTACCCAAAGGGATACTAGGAGGACTTGCTGCTAGAGGTGAGCCTGTGATGGTGGTTGATCTCTTATACCCGGACCACAACACCTGGAATGTATCCCTACTAAACCGGTATTTCGATGCTCAGACTATAACGGAAATTCTTAACATTCTGGTTAGACCTCACTATGCAGCTGATCATTAGCACGGGAAAGCTAATGATCCACTCCTGATTGAATCTGACCACCTTGTTCAGGTTCTGGTTGAAGCTATGCACGCTCCCAGATCGATGCCATGGGAGGTTCGAGCGTTGTTCACTAAAGCTGCTGCACTGCTCCCTTGCTTCCCTCACATTTGCGTTAGGCATTGCAGACGTGAAGCGAATTTCGTGGATGATTGGGCTGAAAGGCCCATGGTAGTGGCACTTTACTTCCTAACTGGGCTGTTTCCCCTCCCCCAATTTTGTTGGATCTTCTTTACTCGGACACTATTGCAGCGGGTTGTTCTGTTCCTTTTTCTTGAATGGAATTTTCTATAACGACCAAAAAAAAAAAAAAAAAAAAAGTCCACAAAACACCGGCAAGGAATACAATTACTCTTTCAAGCCGTCATTGATAAAGCCTTTTTCAAATGACGTACTTGAAATTATTTAACTAGCTCCAACTTTTTGCAACAAACTTAGCAGAACAGAGTTCCACTATCTGACCACATCTTTGTGAATTTCCTTTCGACGAGTCGAACCTCTTTCCGACTTTTTACTATAACAATCCTTCTCCATGCAGCACTTTGTTTTTCTTGGCAAGCACCAATTTGAGATTCATAGATTCTAGCTTCATCAAGCCTACAGAAAAGTATTAGCGCTAGAATATCTTTCACAAAGCGAACTTTGTCGATCTCAAATTGGAGTGGGAGAGTCAGCGTCAAAAAACCCCTTCACCCTTTTTCCCTTGTTTGCCCCCTAGCTATGTTAGGCTCTTTAACCATGGGTGTTGCAAGGATGGAGTGATAAATTTTGAAAATTCAAGAAGCACCCTTTGAAATTTTGAAAAGAGTTGCTATTTGGAGAGCATAGTACCACGAAAGTTCCACAGATTTACCACAGAGCCTAGTCTCGAAATTCCATAGTCATTGCTGATCACATTGGTCATGCGATTCGCCATTATTCATGCAAGGATGCAGAGAGATTTGTGCGATTAGCACCGTAATGCAAAGTTGGGAAGGGAGCGCAATGATCCACAATACTGGCGAACGCTTTATTACCACGAATTCAACTCTCTCTGCTCCTCAAGCAGGGCGAGCCTACTTGCGGACCAATTGCTCGTTTGAACTTTGCGTAGTCAGATAATCCCTTTTAAACCAATTGCTCCTCCTTTCACAAAATCAGGAAAAGAAAAAGTATCAAGAACGATGACAGAAAATGAAAGTGAAATTGAAGAAAATTACTTTGTAAATTAATTATGCGTGTACAAGTACATGGATCTATTTATATTGTACTAACGAAATGAAAAACTAGGAAATGATGTCCAAAGAATTATAACTTTCCTAGTCACTAAATCAATTACGGATTGACCGAACCAATCAGTCCGTAATTGAGATTGGCGCCACAATCAGGATCTTCACTATATCTCCAACGCCCCGTCACCCTTTTGGTGTTTCTGAGAACAGCAGGTGGCAGCGTCATTGTGCAAGAGCAAAATCGCATCTTCAATAGATGTAGATATTAACTTGTCTAGAATAATCAATCTATTCAACAGTTTCCAAGCAGATTCGTTCTGCGGATTTTCTCTAATTGTTGAAATAGATTATTCTAAAGGTATAGCTCCCTTCGTATAATAAAGATTGGCTTTCTTGCATTGTCCACAGAAGTGTTTCTCATTTACTGACCATAATTTAACAACACGTTACGGGTAATGACACTTATACGAAACTATCGATCTTAATTTCCCTGCTTTTCTTGGATTAGCTTACCAACTAATTCTAGATTAACAAGTTCTTATTTGCCACGTCCAACAAGCATCACAAAAACAGCAAACACAGGTTTACCTGTCTGTCGAAATTTCATTCAGATGACAGAGCTTTTGCAGAATCTGCCAGAGAAGCAGCTTCAAGAGCCCTTCCACCATTCAGTCCTAAAAAGTAAACGACTGACTTCCTGAAATCAATATCATAATGGTTTAACTACAAGTAGGACTGTACCACAATGGAATGACGCGCTTTGAACATTTTAGAGAGAAGAAAGGCGTCGACGTAGATCTTGTTAATTTTAAAGAATAATTCAATTTCTCAGTGAAGACAGAGAAGAAATGTAAAAAGACGTCAAAGAGATAACATTCTCTTTGACAGGATGGCCCTAGATTGTCACTATTGTCCCTTTTAAAAGAATGTAGCTCGGAACTTCCTCTTTAACATGTTCAAGTACGTGTAGTCTAGCGAACGAAGTGCACAGAACACTATCAAGAAATAGAATTATCATTTCAAAGCTACATTTATGAAGCCTTCTTCAGATGGCATACATGGATATATCAACCATGAAGTGTGGAACACTAGTTATGAATTTACTCTTCTCAACAAATAGAATGTTTAGTTTTCACGAATAGAATCGACTTCAATTCCGCACTTTGTTCGCTAGATAGAATCGACTTCAATTCCGCAATCACTCGGGTCAAAAATCCAATCCAAACCGACCCGAGATATCTCCGGTCGAAAGGCACCGACCTTCGTCTCCCCCACTCAACATGTAAACGAGGTTATGAAATCGCAGTTTCAGATGAGGAGACAAGATTGCAAACGAGAAAACAGAGGAACCTGAAAGACTTCGGGGCGGAGATTGTCGCGGAGGAGGCGGTTGAGCAACTTGTATCCGCAAACCGTGCCGTCTCGTACGGTGGCGGTGGCGACGGTGGCGGCCTTCTCTTTAGCTTGTCCGTTCTGGGTCGTGTCCATCGCCGGTCAAGCTTGGGGCAGATAGAGAGAGAGATTACGGAGGCGTGCGGGGGTGGAATTTGAAAAGAGAGAGCGAGAGAGCGTGTGCTTCATTAGTCAAATGATGATTCCAGGAATCATTTCGGAGCGTCACAACGAAAAGATTTCCAGCGAAGATGACGAGGTGCCCAGCAGTTGCGCACGTGGACTCCATCTCATGAAATAAAACATGTTTTTTTTTTCTCTCTCTCTTTTAGATCAATACTAAAATAAATTCCCAAAACCGTTACACGTATAACAAATTTACCGATTCGTCAGTTTTTATTATATATTTTCATCAAATTGCTAAGTTTGATAACATATAATAGTTGATGGGTGTATTACTTTGAGGTTTTACTTTTTATTTATCACATGTGTGTCGATTTGTAGTCATTAGTATTATAAATCTAATTTAACAGAAATTAATGGAGCATGAGAGTAATTTGGGAGTTTTGATGGTTAAAAAATTAATTTGGACTATATTTGTTATAGGTATGTAGGTTTGGGGTTTTTAGTGGTCAAAAAATTAATTTGGAATAAATTAGTCATAAATTAGTCGTAAATTTATCTAATTTAGGATTTTTCGTTTTATTAATTCAAGAGAAAAAAAGAGGAGGAAAGGGTGGCCTGATTGTTAGTTAATTAATATAATACTTTGATGCAGAAATTCATAACAAATCAATGATCTTTGATCTTCATGATTTTCACAAATAGATTCAGACGAACCTTTATCCATAGTGCTACGCTTGATGATGATCGTTGTAGAAAAACCCAATGATCTCGAACCAAAAGAAGAAATCTGATTTCTCTCCCTTAACCCACTAAACCTTAATGTATTTAATTGATGGAGGAGAGAATACCAAGTTCCTTTAGTTATTGTTGTTCGTATGTGGGTGGAGAGAGGATCGGACTCTATTTATACGTTCATTGAAAATGTGCCTTCCATCAAAACGATATACCCTTTCGTTTTATTAAAGTCATACCTTCTCGTAACCAATAATTAATTATAGCATTTCAATAATTATTAAACCATATAATAAATCACATAATATAGGCCACAATAATTCTTACATTCTCCCACTTGGCCCATATGATATTCCTTTCATGGTTTAATAAAGACTGTAATGTGCACAATAAGATTATGTTATAAAATTTCTTTAAATTGGCAATCACATAATAATCACAATTAAGTAAAGAAAACTAATGCGAGTCATAGCTGTTGTATGTCATTAATTGACATAGTCCCTTCTATGCACTACAACTATAACACTTTACTTAACATGATCCATAAATGAGAAGTACTATAATAGTCCAACTATAATGTTTATTTAGAAACTATCCTGTTTAACATTAATCTATTTCCATAATGTATACTAAATAGAAAACAGGAAATATCAGAAACACGTAAGTGAGCTCAAAGGTGTCAAATACATAAATTTAATACAATCATAATACAAATATTAATGACGTCCAATAATGCCAAGCCTTTCAACATGCTCATTAAATGTTTTGGGCGGCAGTCCTTTTGTTAAGGGATCTGCTATCATAAGATTGGTGTTAATGTGCTCAATTGACACTCTTTGTTTTTGAACTTCTTCTTTGACAGACAAGTATTTGATCTCCACATGCTTAGCACCTTTAGAATACTTGTCGTTCTTAGAGAAGAAAACTGCTGCAAAGTTATCACAATAAATTTTCAGCGGCTTGGCAATACTGTTGACAATCACAAGCCCTGAAATAAAATTTCGCAGCCATAATCCATGAATTGTGGCCTCAAAGCATGCCACAAATTCAGCTTCCATAGTGGATGCAGCAATAATTGACTACTTTGCACTCTTCCATGAAATTGCTCATCCAGCCAGAAGAAACAAGTAACCAAACGTTGATTTTCTTGTATCGACATATCCGGCTAAGTCTGAATCTGAATATCCAATCACCTCGAGATGATCAGATCTTTTATAAGTGAGCATATGATTCTTCGTTCCTTGCAAGTATCTAAGAACTTTCTTTGCAACTTTCCAATGATCCATTCCATGATTACTTTGATACCTGCCCAGCATTCTAACAGCAAAATTGATGTCTAGTCTGGTGCAAGTTTGTGCATACATTAAGCTCCCCACAACAGATGCATAAGGAATATTATTCATTTGTTCTCGTTCCAATTCACTTTTTGGACATTGCATAAGGCTAAATTTATCACCTTTATGAATTGGAACTATTCCTGCTGAACATTTACTCATATTAAATCTCTCTAAAAAATTTTCAATGTAGGCTTTCTGAGACATTCCTAATAATCTTTGTGATCTATTACGGCATATTTCTATTCCTATCACATATGTTGCCTCTCCCATATCCTTCATTTCAAAATTCTTAGAGAGAAACTTCTTGGTTTAATGTAACAAACTAAGATCATTAGCAGCAAGCAAAATATCATCAACATACAGAACTAGAAAAAATAAACTTGCTCCCACTAATCTTCATATATATACACCGATCAACAGTGTTTTCCTTAAATCCAAATGAAGTTATAGTATTGTTAAACTTAAGATACCATTGTCAGGAAGCTTGTTTAAGTCCATATATTGACTTCTTTAATTTACATACCATGTGTTCCTTTCTTTTAATTGAAAAGCCTTCAGGTTTGTTTATATAAACCTCTTCCTCTAAATTCCCATTAAGAAATGCGGTTTTTACATCCATTTGGTGTAACTCCAAGTCATAATGAGCAACCAAAGCCATAATGATTCTAAGTGAGTCATTCTTAGAGATTGGTGAAAATGTCTCTTTATAGTCAATGCATTTTTTCGGAGTAAAACCCTTGGCAACAAGTCTGGCTTTATGTCGTTCAATATTGCCTTTTGAGTCGCGCTTGGTCTTAAAGACCCATTTACACCCGACCTTCTTACATCCTTTAGGTAATTCAACTATATCCCAAACTTGATTTTGATGCATGGATTTTAACTCTTCTTCCATGGCATTAAACCATTCATTAGAATCTTCACATTCCATGGCTTGGGAAAATGAATCTGGATCATTTCCAATTCCTAAGTCAATTTCTGACTCTTGTAGATAAACCATATAGTCATCAGAAATAGCCAATCTCTTTTCTCTTTGAGATCTCCTTAATGCTATTTCTTGTGACTCGGCTATTGGAGGTTCATTATTGACATCTTCATTACTGAGTGTATGTTCATTAATTTGTTGTTCTCAATTATTATTAGATTGTACTATAATATCAGGAACAACAACTTTAGAAGCTTTGGGTATAGGAACTTCTACCCTTACTTCTTGAATACAAGTATCACACATTCTTTCACTCCCACTGATGTCACCATTCTCAATGAACCTAGCATTTCCAGATTCAACAATTCTTGTACTATGATTAGGACAATAAAATTTATACTTTTTGGATTTCTCTGCATAACCAATAAAATGACCACTGGTCGTTCTTGAATCTAATTTCCTTTCATGTGGATTGTAAATTCTTACTTCTGCTTGACAACCCCAAACATGCATGTGTCGTAAACTAGGTTTCCTTCCCGTCCACAGTTCAAAGGGAGTCTTTGGAACTGCCTTACTAGGAACCCTATTTAATAAGTACATAGAAGTCTTTAAAGCATACATCCATAAAGATAAGGGTAAAGATGAATGACTCATCATACTCCTAACAATTTCCATTAAAGTACGGTTACGCCTTTCTGCTACACCATTTTGTTGTGGTGTACCTGGCATTGTGTATTGAGCACAAATGCCATGTCTTTCAAGGAATTTAGCAAATGGACCTGGACATTATCCCGATTCATCATATTTTCCATAATATTCACTACCTCTATCCGATCTTACTATTTTCACCTTTTTATCTAATTGCATCTTAATCTCTTTAATATATATTTCAAGTGCATTCACTAATTGAGACTTATCACGCAATAGATAAATGTAACCATAATGTGAAAAATCATCAATAAAGGTTATGAAATAGCTTTCCTTACCAAAAGATGGAACATCGAAAGGACCACATATGTTGGTATATATAATTTCAAGATGCTCTGTGCTTCTTGTGGCACCTTTCTTAGTGTATTTTGTTTGTTTACCTTTAATACAATCAATACAAACTCCAATGTCAGTAAAATCCAAATTTGGAAGAATTTCATTCTTCACTAATCTTTGCATTCTTTCCTTGGATATATGACCCAAACGTTTATGCCACAAGTAAGTAGAATTTTCATTTACCAAACTTCGTTTAGTGCCAACATTATGATGCAAGGTCATTAATGTCTCAACAAAAGTATTATCAAGTCTAAATTTGTAGAGACCATCACATAAAGTTCCAGTTCCAATAAGAGTATCACTCTTAAAAAAACTGAAAGATTCAGATCCAAACTTACAATAAAATCCCACCACATCAAGTCTTGGCAGATAAACTAAATTGCGAGAAAATGTAGGTACATAAAGGGTTCGAAACAAATCCAAATAATGTCTAGTATCTAAGATCAAACGATAAATGCCAATGCCTTCAACTGGAGCTTTGTTTCTGTTCCCCGTAATCACATAATTTTCATTTGGCTTTATAGTTTGGATCGTAAGAAATCCCTGCATCGTATTTGACACATGAGTGGTGGCACCAGAATCAATTCACCAAGTATTATAAGGAACTTCAGTAAAGTTTGATTTAAAACATACTAAAGCACAAGACTTACCTTTCTTTTCGAACCAAGCCTTACATTTCAGACAATCTTTCTTCAAGTGTCCAATTTTGTTGCAAAAATGGCACTTAATAAAATTGTGTTCCTTCTTGTGGATTTGAGAAGCCTTTGAAGAGTCATTCAGGACGTGTAGTCCTTTCTTTTTGCTCCTTCCACATTTCCTCTTAAAATTCTTTCAAACTTCTTGATGACTTGAGAGATGAACAGAATGAGCCTTTTGATTCTTTATCCTTGTTTCCTCTTGAACTAACATACTAGCCAATTCGTTTACATTCCACTTATCCTTTATAGTGTTGTAATTCATTTGAAATGGCCCATATTGCTAATGAGGTAAAGAATTAAGTATAAATTGTACTAAAAAGTACTCATCCACATTCATTCCCAAAGTCCTTAACTTTGCTGCTAAATTGGTCATCTCAAGTATATGCTCATACATGGTACGCGAACCATCATATTTCATAATGGTTAGTGTGCTCATCAGTGTACCAGCAAGTGACTTATCAACAGTTTGAGAACGCTCTTCCACAAATTTCATAAATTCCTTAGCATTGTTAGTCTTGGGAAGAGAAGTTTTTAAGTTGTTTGCAACTGTCATTCGCATGAACATTAAGCTCAGTCTGTTCAATCTTTCCCAAGCTTTATGGAAAGACTTTTCATCATTGCTACTTTCATCAGTAATAGCAACTAGTTTCTTAGCTTGAAGCGCTAAATCAAGATCCATGACACCTAAGTGAAACTGGACTTGGTCACTCCAATCAGGAAAATTTATCCCATTGAATAAGGGAACAGATGAGGCGTGCGAATAGAGTGAAACATGTACAGATACTGCAAATGTGCAAGAAAATACTCATACATTAATGCTTTAAGAATATCACATAATCAGATTCAAACTTAACTACACATGCATATCATAGTTCTCCTTTGGGTGATCCTATTATATACAAATATATAAAAACCATAATGATGCTAATAACTTTTATTTGATAATTGTAAATATATCTTATTAAAATTTATTTGTTATCTTTGGATATACAAACAAATTTAACAAATCATATTAATTATTAACCATCATGTTTATGAATTATAAGAAAATAATTAATCTTTGGGTTAATCCCTAAGTTCTTATAATAAATGAACTTCAATATACCCATAACTCCAATAATGATATAAACCATATTAATTTCATATATAGCATCAATTAATCATGGGTAATTGAATAAAATAATTTACAATATCAAAAATTCAAAAGACTTCAAGGTTCGGCCACTTTGGTGACTAACAAACTATTCATAATATGAATTTTCAATATTGTAAAATATAAATATTTACCAAATTTGCACACAAGGACAAAAACTTTATCAAAGCATAAGGGCAAAATCATAAAATCATAATTCCATAAGGGTAGAACCATAAAATTATAATCTAGGGGTAAAATGGTAAATAATCAGCAATGGCAGAATCGTAATTATAAATTAAACAGGGGTAGAACAATAAATAACCATCAAAAGGAGGGCAAAACGATAATTAGGAGCCTCGGGAGGGGCAAAAGCGTAAAAGTCCGCGTGGGGACATCAGGCGTGTGTGGATCCCATGCATGCCGCGCTTTCGCGCGCGTGACGACGCGTGGTGCGTGGGTTCCACGCGCCTGCAACCACAGCATGCGCGTGGAGCCCACGCGCCTTCTTCCTAGCGCACAGACGGTATTTTTCGCCGGTTTTCACCATTTTCAGCCGCTATTTCGCCGCCGTTTCTTCTCCGACAGCCCATTCTAAACACAAATAAATAATGGGTTTTGAAGAGCATGCCAGCATGACCACATGGCTTTAAGTTTCGGTGAAAATGACAAAAAATTGGCCCCAAATCAAACCAAAGTTTCCCCAAAATGCAAAACCCTCCACCTCCGCCGCATCCGCCGCTCGATTAGCCTCCGGCGAACACCGATATACCGGAAAAGCTCATGGCTAATGTTCCTCATGGCAGTGCGATGGTTTGGGTCCAAAATCAAGCGGTGGATCGCCGGATTTTCCCTGGAATGGGCGAGTTTCTTACTTTCCCTCAAAATTCCGAATTTTTTTTTCGTCCTTTTCCACTCGTGCGCAGTAACTTTTCTTCACCATTTTAGTCCATGGAGAACGTTCCATCATTTGGATTTTCTTTAACAGAATCTTCCAAAACATTTCAACAACAACAAATGCTACGAACAGGATCATTCAACAAATCACCATGCATAAATCATAATATTTTTTTTTTAAATGGAAAAATCATGAGATCATAAACCAAATGCTCTGATACCAACTGTTAGTTAATTCATATAATACTTTGATGCGGAAATTCATAACAAATCAATGATCTTTGATCTTCATGATTTTCACAAATAGATTCAGACAAACATTTATTCATAGCGCTACGCTTGATAATGATCGTTGTAGAAAAACTCAACGATCTCGAACCAAAAGAAGAAATCCGATTTCTCTCCCTTAACCCACTAAACCTTAATGTATTCAATTGATGGATGAGAGAATACAAAGTTCCTTAAGTTATTGTTGTTCGTATGTGGGTGGAGAGAGGACCGGACTCTATTTATACGTTCATTAAAAATGTGCCTTCCATCAAAGCGATATACCCTTTCGTTTTATTAGAGTTATACCTTCTCGTAACCAATAATTATTTATAGCATTTCAATAATTATTAAACCATATAATAAATCACATAATATGGGCCACAATAATTCTTACATTGATCAGTTGGCTTGTGTCAACCGTGTTTTTAATAAGTGATGTAAATTATAATTTGGCAAAATTATTGGCTTGTGTTCAGTGAATTCAATCAAAATAATATCGAAATTGATTTTTATCCTTCGAGATCTTAGAAGATGTTGTGCACGCGTATATTCCTTATTATTCTACTTTAGTGGCAGTCTCTCCTAAGTTCGGTCGAATGGGTAATACAATAGTTGAATTTTAAAATGGTATTTTGTTTGAATTTAACGCCTTTCCTCTAAATTTTGGATTATCAGGTTTACCGCTCACAAAGAAAACACCTTTTCCTCCAATTAAAAAAAGCACCCCCGGGCGGCGAACAAAAAAAAGAAGTGGGCCTTGACACTCTAACTACAATCTCTTACAGCCTGAAAGAAGATATTTGGAAGTGCATTGGCAGGTTACATTTTATGGAACGATTCTATGTTTAGTAACTTTTTTTTTTTTTTTGGGTCGGACCACGTTTAAGGTAAATGTTTTTATATGGTTATTGTGACAACTTTTTCCAAAAACCTTGCGAATCACTTCAATATACTGAGCATGATATGATTTTATGAGTTGACACATAAGTAACACTTAGTAAAAAAGATGTGCAAATTATAGTTACACTTATTGAGGATTAGAAATTTTTTAAATCTTTGTACTATATATTAAAAGATTCTATGCATAAACCCGCACAAAATAGGGGAATTATACTGGTTATTAGAAATATACTTATAATTAGATGATTTTGAATCTGTACATATCTATGGATATCTGAATTGATTTGCATAAAAGATCCACAGATGTGATCATGGACTATTGTGGGTAGGTAAATATTCTATTTGTCTTTGTTTTGGCATGAAACACAAGTCCCTATGAGATTTGAGCAAAGCATTGATGATTGATATTACAAATATTTATAACTAGCACTTTCATATGCACATGGCACATACTGTGCATTGTCCAATACTAGAACAATATGTCACAAATGAACATCAACAACACAACTAGCATTATCTTTTTAATTTGGAATTTTCTTTCTTTAGATTTGCCTAATATTGTTTCAAATGTTTCGATTGTGCTTTGATTGCGGTGTCTATCAAACAACCATCATCCTCATTATGGGTCAACGTTAGTTCTTCTTCGACATTTCTCTGATGATTACTTTTGTCTACCCTCTTTGTTGATTAACTACTTTCTGCATCAACCCAAATGAAAAAAGAAAAAAGAAAAAAACTATTTGTGGGAAATTTCATTCTAAATAAAAATATGTCCATTTAAAAAGAAACTTAGTGACGAAATTATTTGACAACTGCTCGAATATAAGAAAAAATTGTCACAACGGATGGCAACTTATTATCATCTTTTTGTTGGACCTAAAAATTGGTTAGAAATCCATTTTATTTAATTAGATGACACATATCATTAAATGAAAAGGATTCTCCTCTACATACCTTTCTAGTGATTAACTCATTCAACAACTTGAGTGAGTCTTTGAGTATATAAAGGTGTTGCACTAAGGTCATTGGCAAGCTAGATTTGATATTGGCAAACATCGTCCAAAGTCATGTGACACTAGCCCAACCGGGTGGCCAAGGTCGCGCTTCCCTAGGCCTTGTTAGCTAGGGTCGCGTGACCTTGTTAATGGCCGCATAGGTTGTGACGCTTGAGGTCAGGTGACTCAGGCAACTATTACACAACTTTGCTAACCCTTCTTTGCCTTCTCAGCAACCCTTCAGTGGCTTGTTCAAGCCTTGTTGGCCACCCTCACCAGTTGCCCTTTCTCAAAAAAGGTGAATAGTAATGAGGAACAAGATTGGAAAATTAAAGAATTGGTAATTGTAGTTTTGAAAGAAGAAAACTAGTTTCAATATTTGGCCAAAAAATGGTGAGGCTAGTCTCTACTAGCATTGGATTTTTAACTTTCCCAAGACCAGTATTTGGTCGAAAGTACTTTGAAAAAACTTGCCAAACACCTAAGCATTTTCTCAAAGGGTTTTTGAAAGTCCCATTGGAAAAGGCTGAACTAAATACACCCTACAAGTAATGAGGGACAAAATTGGAAAATTAAAGAATTGGTGATGGTAGTTTTGGAAGAATAAAGCTAGTTTTAAAAATTGGCCAAAAATTGGTGAGGCTAGTCTCCACTAGCATTAGGCTTTCAGCTTTTCCAAAACTAGTATATGACAGAAAGCGTTTTGAAAAAACTTGTCAAATACTCCAGTATTTCTCCAATGGGCTTTCGAAGGCTCCATTGGAAAAACTAAACAAAATGCACCCTTAGTGCTTTTGGCTTGCCAACGATGTCATCAAGAAATTTTCCATCCCGTATCATCTGAATATCCTTGTCACCTTATAAAAGGCTCTCTAAGTCAAGAAAGTCCTATCAAATTACAAATAGAAATAGAGAAGTAATTTCAACAAAGGTTCGGTGATAAATCATGTGTTGTAAAAAGTAAATGAAGTCCGATGATTCATGGAAGGTGACCGTCTTCTTATGATATATTAATTCTCAAGAGCCCTTCACATAAATCTCAAGTTTTTAAAGTCATGGTACAAAATACAATTATGGTCGATTGCTTAGCTACAACCATCCATATTGAAAATTTGAAGAGAAATTTTTAAGTAGAGGTTGGTACTGTTAAGTTGGTATAGGGAACCTAAATTCAAAGCCACCTAGCTCACCAAATTCATCTTTTATTAAAAATATCTAATGTTGCTCACGAAAATCTGTCATTCTTTTAAATTTTGTGTGACAAGATGCATTCATAGTCGTACTAAAATATGTGGGGATCCCCAAACTTAAAAGTGTGTGTAAGACATTAGAAATGTTTTATGCTGTCTATGAACTAATAGGTGAGCAGTTTTAAATTTTATGTGGTATTGATACTTGATTTTAGCTGGTGTCATATAATGATAAAAACTTGAGATTAAGGTTTTTGATCGTCACAAAGCTTGTTTCTAAATCAAGAAGACTCATTTAACATTTTTTCTCACATTAGCACTTCATTTCTTTTTCAATTACACTTTAATCTCAAAAAGTCAAAAATTGACTCTTGACCTAGGTCAAAATTATTTTTTTGCAAAAAAAAAGTCCTAAAATAGTCTCAATTTCACATTTTCATTGTCAATTTTTTTTTTTAAATCAAAATTTGATTTATCAATTAACATTTTAGTGACAAATTTTGTCACTAAAATGTTTGACTAAAAATTTGGAAAAATTCAAAAACCTCCAAATCAACCTCTTTTCGCCTTAATTTGACTTTGGCATTGTCAATTTTTCAAGAATCAGTCAATAACTAACTTTTTTCCAACCTCATGAATTTTGGTTCAAAATAGGCCCAAAATGAAGTTAGTTCAATCCTAGTCGTTTTTAGGATGCTTCCTTCACAAAATTTGATCTAGAGGTCATTTTGCTTTCAGTTTTCAAATCAATTTCGGAATCCAAGCTAGATAAAAAAAAAAAAAAAAAAAAAACCCAAATTAGTGATTCTGATCGACTTTTCATGAATTGTGAGATTTTGTCACAGTTGAGTCCAATTCATTAAATGGAACTCAATTCCTTAACCATTCCAATTGGACTCAATTTAGTGGATTTAGCTGACTAGTAATTAACAAAATCATGAAGATTTGGTTCAATTGGTGCAATTCAACTTGACCCATTCTAACCAACAGTGACATAAGAATCCTCTCGACATGTAGAGTTTTTTCCTACCTATTGGTAGACATGACTTTCGAAACCCTAACCCCAAACAAATCCACACCATCCTCCCGACCATCGATTGATAGTATAACCCATCTCCCTCGATGAATTTCCTTCCGCTCTACTAGCTCTCGCATTATCCAACCTAGCTCTTGCGGGATATTGCTTGAAGGGTGGTTGATTCCACTTTGCATTTCAGCTTTCTGTGGACGGCCCAATTTTTTTGACTTGCAACTGTTTCTCCTTGTGCTCGAAGTGTGTTTGTTTGAACTCGGCATTGCAACTCACTCAATTTCGACAGCATCTGCCATTTGTGGATGGCCCAACCTTCCAGCCCATAGTTATTACTCCTTGGTTTGTTTAAAGCATGCCCTCGATTTCTTCCCATCTTTACTTATATCGTTGTTTCACACCAAGTCGATGATCCTAAGATGCTAATTATATATTCACGAGTACTATTATGTATAGAGAAGTTCGGATTAGAATACGTCTCTATGTAGACTCCTATTTGTCGACATTTGAAAGGAATCAAAAGACCTTACCTTGATTTTGTCACGAGACTCTTATGATGTGGGGCTATTAAGCTTTTCCCTCTGCTTTCACTCTCATTGAGCTCGACTTTGTATTGTTTCTTGTTTTGGACAACTGAATGGCAGTGGAAGACCATCCCGACTCTTCGCATTTAGCTGCTTTTTGCAATAGGTTAGGCTGCCTCACTACTAAACAGATCATAGAAGATTGGAATGACAAGCCCCCACCTGAAAAATTGGAAGAATGCTGGTTAACTTTAATAGGAAAAATCCTTTCAAATCCTTCCATAAACTTCCAGGCTTTCCAAAGTACTTTAAAGCGAGTCTGGTGAACTAAACAAGTGGAAATATCACAACAAGTGGCAGGCATCTATGTAGCAAAATTCACTTCCCAAGTAGAAAAATAGAGAGTACTTGAAGGCGGACCTTGGCTCTTCTCAGGCCATTTGGTTATATTCAAATTGTGGATCCCTAATACACCATTACATTGCTATGACTTCTCTAGTTGTGCCTTCCGGGTTCAGGTGTTTGGATTGCCTTTAGAATGGTGTACATAACATATGCTCAGTAGGGCGGTGCAACATATGGGCCAAGTCTTAGGAGTTAGAGTCGATACAAAGAAAGGGATATCATCTAGAGTTGGATGAGCCAAGGTAGACCTGAATTTGCAAGAACCCCTAGAAACAAGGAAGCTCATTTGCATTGATGGTAAAACTCTTTGGCTTGATTTTTGATATGAACGCCTATCGCATTTCTGCTACTCTTGTGGAAAGCTGGGACATTATGCAAAACTGGAAGGCAGAGAAAAAATGGCCTATGGCCAATGGCTTCAAGCTGAGGTTAAGGGAAATAGCCCTTATTGGCACACTTTCTATACAACTTAAGATAAATCAGAGCAGCTTGTAGAAGCTATACCTAAAACTCCACCCTCACAGATCCAGCACGTTCCTTTACTGCTGCCACTAGTAAATGTCGATCTAGCGCACTTGTCTAGTGCAGTCGATAGTCGACACATCCAGGACAAATGCGGTAGGCATGACTACATATCACCTTCAGCAAACAGATACACAAGGAACCTCTCTTCACACAACACTTATACCTACAACAGCCTAATTAAAGGGAATTCATACTCAACCCATGGAAGCCAAGTTACAAAAGAAGGTGAAAAATACGAGAATGACACCAAAATTGGGGGTAGCCAAAAAGTTGAAGAGATACACCCCTACGAGGCAAAAAGTTTGCTAATCGACGACCATGATGACACAAACCTAATGGAAACACCTATCTACATAGTTGAGGAAGCGGGAGCATGGGCTTTGGTGGCTGGTCCTAAATAGCCACCCATCAACAAATGAAGTTGCTTTGTTGGAATTGTCAGGGTTTGGGCAATCCCCTGACAGTTCAAGCGCTTAAGGCCATGACGGCCAATGAAAAGCCCGCAGTTGTCTTCTTAATGGAAACTAAGAACTCATAAGTAAAGCTTCAGCATCTACAATGCTATTTACATTTCATGAACTCATACATTTTGAACCCAGTGGGTCTAGTCGGAGGCTTAGCAATACTATGGGTTGATCGGGTCTCGTTGCGAATGGTTCGATCATCGCAAAGCCTAATTGACTTGATCTGTAGGATGGTGCAGGAAGATAGAACTATGCGCCTTATACTTATCAACAACGTCAACTTCTGTGGGATGAGCTTCGGGAGATAAGTAGTGGGAACAACTTACCTTGGATATGTGCTGGGGACTTTAATGAAATTCTTTATCCTTGGGAGAAGTTAGGCAAGCGAGCTGCAACTTTTTTTAGGATGCTGTCTTTTCGTGATAGTTCAAGCGCTTAAGGCCATGACAGCCAACGAAAAGCTTGCAGTTGTCTTCTTAATGGAAACTAAGAACTCAGAATTAAAGCTTCAGCATCTACAACGCTATTTACATTTCACGAACTCATACATTTTGAACCAAGTGGGTCTAGCAGGAGACTTAGCAGTACTATGGGTTGACTAGGTCTCGTTGCGAGTGGTTCGATCATCGCAAAGCCTAATTGACTTGATCTATAGGATGGTGCAGGAAGATAGAACTATGCGCCTTACATGTATTCATGCACCTTATACTTATCAACAACGTCAACTTCTGTGGGATGAGCTTCGGGAGATAAGCAGTGGGAACAACTTACCTTGGATATGTGCTGGGGACTTTAATGAAATTCTTTATCCTTGGGAGAAGTTAGGCAAGCGAGCTGCAACTTTTTCTAGGATGCTGTCTTTTCATGATGTCCTAAACGATTATGCACTAATGGAGATAGAAAGTAAATGTTTCAAGTACCCTTGGATGAATAATAAGGAAGGGGAAGAGCTTGTAAAGGAAAGATTAGACCAAGCATTATGCACGATGGATTGGCACTTAATGTTTCCAGGGGCAGAAGTGTTTGCGCTGCCTACTATGGGATCTAACCACAGTCCTTTGATTTTTCAAACTATAGAACCTTATAAAAAAAAAAAAGGCCTTTTACTTTTGAGGCTTATTGAAATGATGATGAAGAATGCAAAGAAGTCATCTTCACTGCATGGAATTCAGTACACCCTCAGCATTCTGGTTTCCTTACAAAGTTAAAGAAGGTCACAACATCACTATCCAAGTGGAGTCGAGAAAAGTTCTCAAATGGACGTACAAAAGTGATCGCCTTACAACAACAACTATAGGATCAAATGAACCAGCATCATTTAAATTATGATAGAGTGGAAGCATCGAGACTTAGAGAGGAAATTAGACGGACTTGGCAACAGGAAGAACAATACTGGGCCATACGTTCCATAATACAATGGTTGAAATGGGATGACAATAATATGAGGTTTTTCCATGCATCTACACTTCAAAGAAGGCAAAGAAATCGTATCACTATGTTGCAGGATAAGGAGCAGCAATGGGTACGTGACACACAAACCCTACAAAGTATACGAACGATTTCTTTTCCAAGTTATATACATCTACAGGGTATAGGGATTATGGGCCTGTACTTGACCAATGCCAACATGTCGTCACCTCTGAAATGAATGAATAGCTGATAGCTACAATCACTATTGAGGAGGTTTGACAAGCCACTTTTTGGTTGGATACTACCAAAGCCCCTGGTCCTGATGGTTTAAATGGTTTAATTTATCAAAAACACTGGGAAACTATTAAAGATGATCTAACTCCTATGGTGCAGAATTTCTTCATGTCTAGGGAGATGCCTACCTCTCTCAATCATACTTTTCTTGCTTTGATTCCTAAGACACCTCACCCAAAGAAACTGGAACAATATTGCCCAATCAGCCTTTGCAACTTTGCCTACAAAATTATATCAAAGGTACTTGCTAACCGTCTGAAACCTTGGTTGAATTATCTCATCTCTAAAGAACAATCGGCTTTCGTGAGTGGATGTCAGATCCAAGATAATATTTTAATCGTCCAACAAGTTCTTCATCAATTTAACAGCAGGAAGAGGATAAGAAGGTTCAATGCTATCCTAAAGATAGACATGCAAAAGGCTTACAACAGAGTTGAGTGTGATTTCCTTCACGACTACCTCCTTAAATTGGGGTTCCATCCTAGATGGGTTCAGTGGATTATGCACAGTGTCATGACAACATCTTTTAGCGTGAAATTTAATGGCGATCAGCTACCTCTTTTTACCCTTCTTGAGGCCTATGATAGGGTGATCCTTTATCTCCATATCTTTTTATTTTGCCGGTAGATGTGTTATCAAGTCTAATTAATCAAGCTGTCAGAGTGGGACATGTTAAAGGTATTAAATTTAATAGATGGTGTCCAACCCCGTCTCACCTATTTTTTGCTGATGATGCGATTTTCTTCCTAGAGGGTTCCATTCAGGAATGCCAAAATTTTGTGATATCTTAAATTAGTATTGCATGGCGATTGGTTAAGTAGTGAACTGCAATAAGTCTAGCATAATCTTTAGTAAACACTGTTCTTCTAGCTTGCAAGAAAATATATCCAGGGAGCTTAGAATGCCTATGCTGCTAAGATATGGCAAGTATCTGGGAATACCATCTAACTGGGGTCGATCAAAGAGGGAGATGTTTTCTTGGATAATAGGATGAGTAAATGCAAAGTTGGATGGATGGAAAGGGAAATTGATTTCAAAGGGAGGTAAGGAAATTCTTCTTAAATCTGTTGTACAAGCACTACCTCATTACGCTATGTCCATCTTCAAGTTGCCTATGTCTATTTGCAAATCTATTGAGAAGAGCATTGCTAAATTTTGATGGAGAAATGATCAGAATAAAGCTGGTATTCATTGGCAGAGATGGGAAATTCGTACAGAAAGCAAAGACATTGGAGGTCTAGGTTTCCGAGACCTTATAGTGTTTAACAGAGCCATGCTTGGAAAGCAGGCTTGGAGATTATTACAACAACCTCAGGTTTTGTGGAGTCAAATTTTTAAAAGTCTATACTTTCATTTGAAAGGCTTCTTTTCGGTAGCTAAAGGCACTCGACCGTCCTGGGGATGGCAAAGATGCTATTCCACCAAATTTACGTTGGTCAGTGGGTAATGGGAAAAATATCAGAATACAAGGTGATTGATGGTTACCAATGGGGATTCTACATGGACCAAAAACTAGAGAGGAACCATTAATGGTGGCTGATCTCATTGATCATATCCACCATAATTGGAACCGGTCTTTACTCCTTAGTATCTTCGGAGATCAAATTATAGCAGAAGTCCTCACTATCCCAGTAAGACCCCTAGTTACAGAAGATCAATTGGTATGGACAACCACGAAGGATGGTCTCTATACTGTTAAAAGTAGCTACCATAATATAAAGCAAGCAACATGCAATCATCATAGCAACAGTGCGTCAACATCTTATCAGATTCCCAATTTATTATGGCGACGGATATGGGCAATGAAAACAGTACCAAAAATCAAAATATTTATCTGGGCAATTTGTCACAATGCACTCGCCACTAGAGAAAATTTATTCCACAAACACATAATTTTGGATCCCTGCTGCAAAATGTGTCAACAGCACACATTTGAAACCCTAGAGCATCTTTTTCTCTACTACTCATAGACTCAAAACCATTTGGGCTCACCCACAGATCAATATTCAGATTTAGCCTCACTCGATACATCGTCTTGATACTTGGTTAATAGATAAAGTGTCAACGCCAAAACACTTACCTAGGCTAGAGATCACAGCCAATGTCCTCTGGCAAATCTAGCATATGAGAAATAATTTCGTGTTTTGCAATCAGCAACCGGATCCATATCTCGCAATTGAATCGGCATTAGCTCAGATCAGATTATTCTACTCACTTGATATGACTCGATCGAGAACAAGGCAAGATACCTTGAATTTGAAGCAACTTTGGCGGCCTCCAGACTTGTGAACCCTTAAATGTAACATCGATGGTGCCTATCAACCAGGAAGCACAGAGGGATCGATAGCATGTATCTGCAGAGATCACCGAGGCCAACTCACAGCTTTTGAAGCAGAGATTCAAGCACTTACCTTCACCCTTCAACATTTGCTGTGGCAAGAACTCAATGATGCCAATCTGGTGATTGATTCTGACTACTTTGCCCTTGTCGAGCTATGTGAGAGGGGAGATCGACGTCGTGGGAGCTTCATCCTTTGATTTCCGAAGCTATCCTTTTGATTTCCCTTTTTCCTAACCTAACGCTGCACTACTCGACAAGAGGCCAATATGGTAGTCGACTGGGCCGCGAAGGCCCAGCGCTAAGATTTTGCGGCCCAAAACCAGTTCCCAATTAATTTTAGCAAATTAATAATTGGGCTTCAATTTGGCCAATTAAAATTTAATTACAAACATTGTCTAGTTTGTGATGCCATTTTAGCAAAAAATAGCAGAATTAATGCATTATATGCCCAATTAATCAAACCAAGGCAATCCGATTAAATCCAATTGCATTCAAATAAAACCATTTAATTGGGAATTTTTTTATTTGGCTTAGTTGGATCTAAAATAGCAAAATTGGCAAAAAATTGGAGGAACCTAGCCCATGGACTAAACCGACCAAAGCCTGGATTAAGCTAGTTCGACCAGGTCAAACTGGCATTGATCGGCAAAGGCCGGTTGGCCCTTGTGGCCATTTTTGGGCCAAAATTCCAGTTATTGGTGTGATTCTGGCCACATAGGACCATGGCCGACTAGCCATCTCTCTCACATGCAAAAATTCCATAATTGGCTTGGTAAAATTACAAGATTGCCCTTAAAATCATGTCATCAAATTGGGACCAATTAAAGCATTTTCTTTATGATTAAGCAAATAATCTAAGATGTTCATCCTCTTAGGTCATGGCCATTTATTTTGCCGAGTCGCCATATGACATAAATTGGATCAATGGGAGACATCCTAAATCATTAAGCAAACATTTTGAGCCATTCTGTCCTTAAAGTGTTGGTAGCCTGAGTTGATGACACCCCGTTTCATCAAATACAAATAAATAAAAATGACAAAAAATATATAATAATAAATAAATAAAAAGTAAAACAAAAAATAGAATTATAATAAAAATAATAAAGACCATGAAATTAATAATATATAAAGAAATAATTTTCGAAAAAAATAATAAAAAATAAAAAATTAGAAAAATAAAAATTACTATATGTTTACCTTTGTGTTCCTACTTCTATGAGCAAACAAAAAATAGGGATACCTCATAGCAACAGTTACGAACATTTATCTCACAACCCCATGAGGTAAGCAAATCCTAGAGTTTCTATAAGGTGCTTGGTTGTCCCGTCACTATCATTTGCGGCCATTTGCAGATGTTTGTTGTTCCCGATTTCAGTTGTGTTGACTAAAGAAGAGTCAAAGAGAAGTACACTAAAAGTGCCTTAACTTGTGTATAACACTTATTTTAGTACTGCAACTTTTCGCCGACTCACTTAAATGCCAAAATCGAAAAAGCACTATCACTTAAGTGCATTCGACAAAAAATTCCGGCTAGAGAAAATATGTCGCATTTATAATTAAAAACATTATATGATGTGGCATTTTTAAGCATAAAAGTAATGACTTTTTCATTAAGATTGACATTGAAGTGATAATTTTTTAACAACAATTGGCACTAAAATGATCATTCTTTTACAAAGACCGGTATTGAAGTGATTACTTCTTAACTTGCTATAAGACATCATTTAAGGTTTTTTAAGCACTGAAATGATCATTTTACACCAAAATGATTATTTTTAACAACAATTAACACTGAAGTAATCTTAACACTAGCACTAAAGTAATTATTTTTTTAACTTACTACACGACGTTGTTTAGAGATAAGATGCTGGCAAGCCATGTGGGATCGAAAAATTATTAAAATATTATCACGTCAGATTTCTGGTGACTCACATCAGAATTGATACTTAAGTGTTCTTTTATTTATTATTATTTTTTTATATGTGGCACTTAAGCGAGCTCACGAAAAGTTGGGGCACTAAAGTGAGCACCGTACACAGGCTAAGATACTTCTGATGTACTTCTCCACTAAAGAGCCGCACTCTCATTGGTCTTGGTTTGGCCTGTTCTTTGGCTGAGCTGATTTGAAGGGAAAAGATCTCATTGGGAAATCCTTCGTGAATCCAAGATTTGGTTTGTCGGTGAATCGTAAATGATCCTATTGTCGATTTGAGTATCTGTCGCAATACAAACATCACGGACCAGGCAATATGTAACATTGATTGAGACCGACATTCATTCTTTTAGGATTAAAGCACATGTTGGACGCGATGGAATAGTTGTCATGCTCCGAATGTTGCTAGAGCTTTTACTTCACAAATTGTTGACTACCAACTATAACTTGATTGTTTGTTAACTAATGTGGTTTTATGGTAGCGCATATTGTGAAAGATGAGGTACTTCCATTAACATTGTATTATTCGTTGATGCATGTTGGGAGTTATAAGGGGTGGAGTGATTGTTGACCTATTTGTCTTGCAGCTTAGTGTAGGAATGTACGTTTACATGAATGAAATTGAAGTGGTGTTTTAATATCAATTGTTATGCATGTCTTTGTTGATGGAGTTGTGGAGTTTAGTAGACAAAAATAAAATTCAAGCATAGAAACAGTTTGCTTTAGACAGACACTTCCTAGTAGGTCACAAATCCTACTAATGGCATACATGTAATTTTCTTGTAAGAACTAATGATATTACATTTTATGAAAACATATTGTGTAAGGATAGACCTGTGGTAGAATCTAATGCAAAGAAACAAACAACAGAGATTAGATAGATTGAATTGGAGGAGGTTTCTAAGGGACTATTTGATAACCATCTAAACAGTACTCGGTTATGATTTTTTCTTCCCGGGAGTAGTTTTGAAACAGAATCGCGTTTGGTAAAGTTTTTATTCATAGGAACAATGTTCCTGGGAACAGATTTGGAGTAGAATCAAGAATAAAAAAAAAAGTTGATTCTTTGTTCTTGAGAACAATTTTAGAATCAAATCTACCTAATTTTTCATTTTCCCTTCTCTTTCTTAATTTATTCTTTTTTCCTCTCTTGTTCTTCAAGTGTCGTTGCCGCTGCCATTGCTGTCTGCCACTGCTGCCGCCCCCTGTTGAACACCACTGTCCGCCGCCCATCGCCGTTGGTTGTCGAAGGCTTGCCTAATTGCCGGTGAGGTTGGCGAGCTTGTCAGAGGCTCGCCCAATCGCCAGTGAGGCAGGCCTCCCTCGGCCACCGATGAGCCTCGCCTGGCTAGGCGAGGCTTGGCCCAGCCATGGTTGGGTGCCCCGCTACCGGCGAGGCTCAGTCAACAAGGCACGGTGTGACATCACAATTTTCCAATTCTATTTTCAATAAATTGAGACAGGCATTTCATTAGCACGCATATAGTTCTTTTCCTTGAACTAATCACTCATGGGATAACTAGTTTATTAGGTAAAGCCGTTAAGAAATTCTAATGCATCAAAATCAAGAATTTGACTAGGAAATGACCTTTCGACCGAGTTAATCTGCAAGGGTCATTACGGCATAGTTAAAAATCGATTAGAGACCGGAGATAGGTCGACTCGATAGAGGCATGTGATCGAGTGTGGGTGATACCACCAGATCGCACAATTCTTTCCGATCGGCACTAGACCGGCTTTTCTGTTGTTTGGGTACCTTGTGTCCGTGTTTGAAATCTTGAGATTATCTCGACAACCGAGAGTCGCCAATGTGTCAACGATGTACATTGTGGCTTGAATTGATCAACCACAGGTCAAATGCACAAAAATTTCTAAAAGCTACCTAGTAGATCAGAACGTGCTAATATCGTGCCAAAGTGAAATTAACCGTGAATTGAGATCAAATCCAAAAATTGGAAGTTTGGGTGTGTCACAGATCATTTTAGGAACATTTACTTATCTTCGGAAGATTTTTCATGTAATCAGAATTTTTCAACAATTAAATCAGATAATGGCTAATTTGGCTCAAGAAATTAGGAGGCCCACTTTTGGTCGTCCTTTTGGGACTCAAGTTGGTTCTATGGTCGAGTGATTACGTAAATTGAAATGTCGTGATATTGGATTAATTTTATGGACTTCAATTTAATTCAATTGGAAGGAAATTGAATGAATGCATGCCACGGCGGAAAATGAAATTGAACCTATTGGAATAAGGTTGTGGAAGATTGGAGATTCTAGAGTGTGACATAATCAAGTGATGTCATGGTGGGGCTTGTGTGGCTAGGATCTGGACAAGTGGAGGGTGGATATTGGCTCTTGGAAAGGTGGGCTATCAACATCATCTTCAAGCTTGGGAAGAGAGAGAGAGGAGAGATCCGGTTGCAGCAGCCCTCTGCCCAACTGGTTTCCCGTCCGCTTGTCGTCGCCGTCATTGCCACCGCCCCACGCCACCCATGCGCCTCTCGCCGGTTAGCTTGCCTCTCCCCTTCGCCTCAGCCCGCGTCTCCAGCCTTCGTTCGTCGTCCAGCAGTCGTCGTCCCGAGTTGCTGCCATCGCCTAGGTTGCTGGTGACCCGCCGGAGTTGCCGCCTCACCCACACGAGCTACTGCCATCCATCCCTGCCGGTTTCGCGCACAACCAACCGCCATGCAGCCCTCCGTCGGCCTCAACCAGTAGCAAGCAAAAATGGGTATCCCAGCTCGGTTTTGGCCTGTTTTGGCCGGCTTCCCGACCCCTAATGCTTGGCCTGCTTTGAGGAAAGTTTTTCCCCTTGGCGTCTCCGTCGTTTTGGTCCGCTCGGCTCTCTAATCCGGTGAGTTTAACTCCCTAAATCTTGATTAGATAGTTAATAATGTCCTAAGTGTGCTTACTCTAAGTTAAGTAAGTTTAGGTGATTAGATTAGTTTATTTGGTAGAGGATTAGATTAGGGTGTTTAATTAAGTTAAAGTGTGTTTAGTTTAAAGTTAAGTATGTTTATTTTAAAATAAGCCTTGATGTGACATAATAGGTTTTATTTTTTATTTATTTAAATGTTTCGAAATTCTGGAATTGTTAATAATTTATTATATTCCAAAATTATTTAAAAAATAAAAAAAATTATTTATGATCTCAATTCGTGCTGATCACTGCTGTACATTTAGAATTAGAATTTGATGAATGGATGTGGCAAATTGAGTGTTGATTGTGGTAAATAGGGATTTTATTAATAAAAACCCAAGTGTCGGGTTTGAATGCAAAAATTGGATTTTAATGATTATATTAAATAGTGGGGTTTGAAAAAGTGAGATATTGACTTTCTGGTTCGAAATTAGCGTGCCCCCACAAATGCAAGTAGGCTATGCCCTTGTATGGTAGTGAATAATAATTAGAATGCGTTCTAAGTGTGATTGTGATTTATATGAAAGTGATGGCGTTCTAATTGTTTGAATTATTATTACTATCTGAGATTGTGTGATACAAATTGTGCCAATATGTAGGAAGGAATTAAGACGAGGTAAGTCTTCTATGTGACGTGGCTAGGCCACCCGGGGTGTATTTTCTTTTTAATAAGGGTTTAGGGGGTTGAATTTGCTGAGACAATATCTCACCCCATTATGGGCCAAAATTTCAAGTCCCTAGATGGCGGTTGTGGAGGACTCGAAGCCCTAAGTCTAGAAAGGTGGAAACTGAAGGATCGGTGAATGTGTCTTGTTAGTTGGTCTTAGGATAGTTCCCCTTTGTCGAGCTGGTCTATTTTGTAGACAATCCAGTGTTGTATTTAAACCTATGTGTTTATAAATGAGTGTTTGGTATTATGATTGATTGCTTGCTTTTCTATCCCAAGTTAAATGTTGTTAAGGGATTTGTTTCGCTTTTGCATCCGTAATAAAATGAATGGGTCGGCGACATATCCTGGGATGTCGCATATGTGATCGACTACACTGGGATGTGCATGCGCTTAGGGTTCGGGGCGTGACATCCCCGTTTAAATGGTATTAGAGCATGGTCTGTGTATGGAGGGATAAGGTGCTATAAGTTATGGGATAGTTAGTAGGACATGTTTTTAATATACTGATGCATGTGGTTGATAACTGTTTGGTAGTGTGTTTGTGGGTCACTCAAATTCTAACTTGATGTTGGAATTGAAAACAGGGGTCTATAAAGAGCCTGTAGGTTGAGTGACCAGGAGTGGAGAACTCTTTGGAGGAGGTCGATAGGACCTGTACCTCAGGGTAGGACGTTGACAAGAGTTGGTACCCGAGGTAAAGCGCAGGCTTAGACCAGCACGAGTGTGAGAGTACCGCCGTGAGTTGGTATTGAGAGTGTAGCAGCATCGAATGATTCTAGGTTTGACAGGATCATTCAGGTGCTAGAGACTTTAGGAAGTATTTTGGGTCAGTAAGCTCAGGACCGAGCCACCGCTGTTGTCGTTGTTTCTACCGTTGCCAGTGTTGTGACCATTGTTGTTGCCACGCTTGTTGAGGCCTAATCTGGAGTTGTGATTGAGGATCAAGCCACCGTATCTAAGTCAAGGTTCAGTTTAAACAGAGATGGAAATCAATTGGGCAGAATGACTGATGTCAGAAGAAAGGTGCCCTGTTTCACCCAATCGAAAGAGTAGAATTGGAAAGTCAAAGCTCAACTTGATCGATGTGTGTTGTGTCTGTAAGAAAAGACACGGATCTATTCCGTGCTATAAAAGGGAAATGACTTGTTACAGGTGTTGCTAGTAAGGTCATTTGATCAAAGATTGCCCGTGTAGGCAAATGGAACCACAGCTGTTTCTGTCAAAGCCGTTGAGAAGATAGAACATGGGAAACATGCTTCGGGACATTTAGTGGGGTACTTGGAACAGACCTCAGTGCAAAGAAGGGTGCATGATATTCCTTGATGGGAGGTAAAGGACTCACTGATTGTGTGTCAAGTTTGTGGAAAGGAGGCATGAGTCAACCTAGTGTCAGAGTAAAAAGGGAGATGATTTGAATATGGCCAACACGGCCGTCAAGTTAGGAACTATCTGTGTAAGTTTAGGAGAGCGTAAGCACTGTTACTACAGATAAGACACCACTAGAATGTCTAGACGAGCATGAAGGGATCGACCATGCATCAATCGGAAGAAGAATGTTTTTGAGATGTTTTTATCAGAGTAGTGCAGCAGAATTTTCAATGAAGGTTGTAGGATCTTCGTTGTGGTAATAAAGTGATAGAAAGATGAATCTCTGACTATAGTTGTACTTGAAGGGTTTGCTTAAGTATAACTTGGAAGTCATTTATAAAAAGGTTTGGCTTAAGGAGTTTTCTGTTATTTTGAATCGTGGTAGTGATGTAATTCGGCTTATTCAGTTAGCGTGCGAAAGTTTTGAATCACTGAAAGTCGAAGGGGAACTTCAATCCTTGTTATTCATCATTGAAGATAACCTGGTTCAAGTTGTTGGTTATCGAATCTACATGGCAACTGTAATGGATGTGTTAGTTGAGGGGCTAAATATGGAGAACATAATCGTGGTACATAAGTTTTCTAAGGTATTTTCTGGAGAATTGCCAAGTTTGTTGTCAGGAAGAGAAATAGAGTTGTGATTGAATTAGCACCCGGAACAGAGCCAATCCCTAAGGCTCCTTACCGAATGGTGTTACCCGAGTTAAAAGGACTGGAGGTGCATATGCAGGAATTATTGGATATGGGATTCATACGTTCTAGTGCATCGCCTTGGGGAGCACCTATTCTACTCGTGAAGAAGAAAGTTGGTTGGTTGTGTTTGTACATCAATATTTCTCAAGATCGACTGGAGGTCAGGGTATCATTAGCTGATGATCAAGAAAAAAGAAATACCGAAGTTAGCATCTCACACTCGATACGGCAATTATGAGTTTACTGTAATGCCGTGTGGTTTGATGGACACCTTAGCTATTTGTTTGGGTCTTATGAGCAGAATGTTTAAGGGTACTAAAATCAGTTGTGATCGTGTTCATCGAAGTTATCCTAGTGTGTTCAAAGAGTGCTGAGGAGCACGAGAGACATTTGGGAATGATACTTCAGACCTTGAGTACTTTTGGATTTTATAATAAGCTTAGTAGATGCGAGTTTTGGATGACTCGTGTTGCGTTCCTAGGTCATGTGATTTTAGGAGAAGGAATCTCTGTAGACCCCGTCCAAGATTAAAGTAGTGAATGGTTGGACGAGATTGGCTATAGTGACAGAGATTAGAAGTTTCTGGGTTTAGTAAAGTATTACAGATAGTTCGTATAAGGGTTTTTCAGTGTTAGCATCGCCGTTGACAAGGCTACTGAGGAAGGAAGAGAAGTTCGTGTGGACAGGCAAATGCAAGTGTAGTTTTCAAGAGCTTAAGCAGAAGCCGACTACCGCACCTGTGTTGACCATTCCATCTGGTCCTAGAAGTTATGAGATCTACAGTGATGTGTCATTTAAAAGATTGGGTTGCTTGTTAATGCAGCATGATAAGGTTATTGCATATGCATCCCGTCAGTTGAGATCTTGTGAGTTGAATTACCTAATGCACGTTGTAGAACTTGTAGTAGTTATGTTCGTTCTAGCAATTTAGATGCACTATCGGTATAGAGAAACATTACATATCTTCATTGACTATCAAAGTCTCAAGTACGTATTCTCTCACAAGGAGTTGAATATGAGACAACGTCGTTGGATGGAACTCATTAAGGATTATGACTATGATATTTTTTATCACTTTGGAAAGGTGAGAAAAGTAGCAAATGCACTGAGTCGAGAGTCCTTAGTTGCAGAGTTGGTACTCAAGGATTAGATCTTATTTGAGAAATTCGAAATTCAGTTTTCAAATCTAAGGTAGGCCACCTTTTGAATCTTATGACCACTCTCAAAATTGAGTCGAGAGTACAGATCAAAATCGAAATGCTTCTATGGACAGATTCAAAAATTCAGAAGATTCTATAAGGGAATGCGGATGAGAGAGAGGTTGATTTTCAAATTTCTAAAAACTAAATGCTAAGGTTCCGAGGATGATTGTGTGTAACTGACGATAGAGAGATTAAAGAAGAGGTCTTATAGGAAGCTCATTGTAGCAACTTCAGCGTTGTCCAGACAGTACGAAGATGAGTCAAAATCGACATCATCAGGATTGGTAGATCGATATGAAGACAAATATCACTGACAGGTCGCAAGTGTCAGATGTGCTAGCAAGTGAAAGCACGGTTTTGCAATCGAAAGAACCTTTGTAATCTCCCAAGATCCTCGTGTAGAAGTGGGATCAGGTCAATGGATTTGCTGACAAGTCCACCAAGAAGTCAGTGCGTTAATAATTTTATTTTGAGTAGTAATCGACAGATGGATGAAATCAGCCCCTTTGTGGTTGTGCGGAAAGATCTTGATTTGATTAAGCATGCAAAAGTGTAGGTGTGTCAAAAATGTTCATCTGCTTAGAGCGTCAGTGTTAGAGTTAAATCAGGTCTAGACCAGAGGTTCCTTGTTCAGCAGATCAATCAGGTGGTTCCTTTTGAGTCAGTACCAAGTAGAGTGTTCAGAACTTCAGTTGTTGGGTTGAGGTTAGAGAATGAAAGGTCACAAGCCCAGAGTTGGTTCATCAATCGGTGGAGGCAGTTACAATTATCAGAGACAGATTAAAGATCACTCAAAGCCACCAAAAGAGTTATGTCGATAAGCGTCGAAGGTCATTGGAGTTCCAAGTTGGTGAGCACGTCTTTCTGAAGGTGTCATCGAGGAAAAGTACTTCTCACTTTGGTAGAAAGAGGAAACTAAGTCCGAGGTATGTAGGTCCCTTTGAGATTTTGGAAATAATAGGGACTTTGGCATGTCGTCTTGTACTACCGCCAAGGTTAGCACAAGTGCATGACGTCTTTCACGTGTCGATGTTAAGGAAGTATGAACCTGATCCGACACACGTTCTAAATTTTGAAGAATTACATGTGGATGACAATGTGTCGTATGTTGAAAGCCTGGTTCAGATCGTTGATCGCAAGGAGTAGGTTTTGCACACCAAGACCATCTTGTTGGTCAAAATGGTCTAGCAACACCATGGTACTGAAGGAGCAACTTGGGAAACCGAAGATTCGATGAGATAATTATACCCCTACCTTTTTGCTTAAGATGTGTGATGGTTTAAATTTCAAGGACGAAACTTTTATAAGAGGGGAAGAGTTGTGACACCCCGATTTTCCAATTTTATTTTCAATAAATTGAGACGGGCATTTCATTGGCATGTATATAGTTTTTTTCCCTGAACTGATCACTCATGGGATAATTAGTCTATCTGGTGAAGCCGTTAAGAAATTCTAATGCATTGGACTCGAGAATTTAACTAGGAAACGACCTTTCGACCGACTTAATCTACAAGGGTCATTACGGTATAGTTAAAAATCGATTAGAGACCGGAGATAGGTCGACTTGATAAAGGCATGTGATCGAGTGTGGGTGATTCCACCAGATCGCACAATTCTTGTCGATTGGCATTGGACCAGCTTTTCTATCGTTTAGGTATCTTGTGTTCGTGCTTGAAACCTTGAGATTATCCAACAACCGAGAGTCGCCAATGTGTCAAAGATGTACATTGTGGCTTGAATTGATTAACCACATGTCAAATGAACGAAAATTTCTAGAAGCTACCCGGTAGATCAGGACGCGCTAATATCGTGCTAGAGTGAAAATAATCATGAATTGAGATTGAATTCATAAATTGGAAGTCTAGGTGTGTCATAAATCATTTTACGAACATTGACTTATCTTCGTTAGATTTTTCATGTAATCAGAAGTTTTCTGCAATCAAATCAGAAAATAGCTAATTTGGCTCGAGAAATTAGTATGCCCGCTTTTGGTCATGCTTTTGGGACTTAAGTTGGTTCTATGGTCAAACGATTACATAAATTGAAATGTGGTGATATTGGATTAATTTTATGGACTTCAATTTAATTCAATTAGAAGGAAATTGGGTGAATTGTGTTGTATAAGATTTTGGAGAATTCATGTCACAACGAAAAATGAAATTGAACCTATTGGAATAAGGTTGTGGAAGATTGGAGATAGTGGAGTGTGACATCATCAAGTGATGTCATGGTGGGGCTTGTGTGGCTAGGATCTTGACAAGTGGAGGGTGGATATTAGCTCTTGGAAAGGTGGGCTATCAACATCATCTTCAAGCTTGGGAAGAGAGAGAGGAGAGATCCGGTTGCAGCAGGCCTCCGCCTGATTGGTCACCCTTCCGCTCGTTGTCGCCATCATCGCCACCACCCCGCGTTGCCCGTGCGCTGCTCGCCGATCAGCTCGCCTCTCCGCTCCACCTCAGCCTGTGTCTCCAGCCTTCATCCGTTGTCTAGCAGGTGTCGTCCTGAGTTGCCGCCATCACCTGGGTTGCTGAAGACCCGCTGGAGCCGCCGCCTTGCCCACACTAGCTACTGTCATCCATCCCCGTTGGTTTCGTGCACAACCGACCGTCGTGCAGCCCACAACTAGTAGCAAGCAAAAATGGGTATCCCAGCCCGGTTTTGGCCCGTTTTGGCCAGCTTCCCAACCCCGAATGCTTGGCCCACTTTGAGTAAAGTTGTTCCCCTCGGTGTCCCCATCATTTTGATCCGCTCGGCTCGCTAATCGGGTGGGTTTAGCTCACTAAATCTTGATTAAACGGTTTTTTTTTTGTTTTTTGATTAAACGGTTAATGATGCCCCAAATGTGCTTAGTCTAAGTTAAGTAAGTTTAGGGGGTTAGATTAGTTTATTTGGTTGAGGATTAGATTAGGGTGTTTAATTAAGTTAAAGTGTGTTTAGTTTAACATTAAGTAGGCTTATTTTAAAATAAGCCCTGATGTGACATAATAGGTTTTATTTTTGATTTATTTAAATGTTTTGAAATTTTGGAATTGTTAATAATTTATTATATTCCCAAAACTATTTAAAAAATAAAAAAATTTATTATCACCTCAATTGCTCAAAATTTCATGCTGATCGCTGCTATGCATTTAGAATTTGAATTTGATGAATGTATGTGGCAAATTGGGTGTTGATTATGGTAAATATGGATTTTATTTATAAAAATCCAAGTGTCGGGCTTTGATGCAAAAATTGGATTTTAATGATTATATTAAGGGTTAATACCCTGAAAAACCCTAAACTGGTACACTTGTGACAAATTTATCCCGACTGACCATAAAAAACCCTAAATTGGTACATTTATGACAAATTTACCTCAAACTAATTTATTCAACCGCAAAAAATCCCAAATTGATAAATTTGTGATAAATATACCCTTCGCTAAATTGGATTAATACTACCAAAAAATCATAAAAATTGTAAACTCTGACAAACGGATCGTAAAATTCCAAATTGGTATACTAGTCAATTGTCACGTGTCATTTAACTTAATAATTTGATAATAAAATTTAACGAAAACTAACAGAGGGTAAATTTGTCACAAGTGTACCAGTTTGGGATAAATTTGTCAAAGGTATATCATTTTTGGGTTTTTGGTGGTAAAAAAAATAGTTTGGGGTAAATTTGTCATAAGTGTACCAGTTTAGGGTTTTTCAGGGTATTAACCCTTATATTAAATAGTGGGGTTTGAAAAAGTGAGATATTGGCTTTTTGATTCAAAATTAGCGTGCCTCCACACACGTGAGTAATTTCTTGAATATTTTTAATATGAAGAAAAATGGCCGAGATCACTATTTTAAGTAGAAGTATTGAGTGAAATGCAAAGTGTCCTGGGGCCGAGTATGATTTGGCTGTGTGATAATTAAGAAGAATCATCTTGGGCTGTTGAGTCGGACTTGCTCCTATATGGGATGCCCCTTACAATGGATGTGGGTGGTAATAAAGGCTAGGCCAATTGGACCTATGCTTTGGAAATTCTGTCAACGTAGTGACGGAGCCACACTTCAAGGGGGAGGGGATGCCTGGCATTAATGTTAGTAGATAGCCGAACTGCAAGTAAGCTATGCCCTTGTGTGGTAGTGAATAATAATTGGAATGCGTGCTAATTGCGATTGTGATTATATGAAAGTGATGGCGTTCCAATTGTTTGAATTATTATTACTACTTGAGATTGTGTGATACACATTGTGCGAATCTACAGGAATGAATTAAGACAAGGTAAGTCTTCTATGTGATGTGGCTAGGCCACCTGGGGTGTATTTTCTTTCTAATAAGGGTTTAGGGGATCGAACTTGCTGAGACAATGTCTCACCTTGTTGTGGGCCAAAATTTTAGGTCCCTAGATGGCGATTTTGGATGACCCGAAGCCCTAAGTCTGGAAAGGTGGAAACTGAAGGATTGGTGAATGTGTCCTGCTAGTTGGTCTTAGGATAGTTCCCCTTTTGTCGAGCTGGTATATTTTGTAGATAGTCCAGTGTTGTATTTCAACCTATGTGTTTATAAATGAGTGTTTGGTATTGTGATTGAGTGTTTGCTTTTCTATCCCAAGTTAAATGTTGTCAGGAGATTTGTTTCGTTTCCACATGCATAATAAAATGAATGAGTCGGCGACATATCCTAGGGATGTCACATATTTGATCGACTGTAGTGGGATATGCGCGCACTCAGGGTTCGGAGCGTAACACACGGGCTCGTTAAGGGCCAGCAACACTCCGGTGAGGTTGCCAAATCTCGTCTAGCCGATCGTCGGTTGTCCCAAGGTTGGCGACTGGCCACCTTGAAGAAGAAGAAGAAGAAAAAGAAAGGAAAAAATAAAAAGGAAAAAAAAGTCAATAAAATTATTTTAAAAATAAAAAAATGATTTGAAGTCTAAATGGAGATTTTGCTATATATAGAATACATATTTAATTTATTATTTAGTATTTATATTTAAATTTTATACCATAGTTTATTATTTACTATTTAATAAAAAATTTGATTATTTAATATGCTTATTACTTAGTAAAAATATAATTGATCAATATAATTTCTATAATTTGATAAAATTTTAGAATTGGAATCTAAATTTCATGTAATTACCAAACACATTTATATTTTTTTATTATTCCAGACTCAGAAATTTTATAAAATTATCAAACACGTTCTTTTACTCATAAATTATTCCTAGGAACAGAATTAAAATGAATCAATTATGATCAGAATTTGTTCTCAGGAACAGAATCGTTATCAAACGCGCCTGAAGCAACTTTTTTCTACTTCTTGTTTTTGTTCCAAATTTGTTCCCGAGAACAAAAGTTTTAGCAAACGCGTTTATGTTCTTTTTTTGTTTTCCGAAATAAAAGAATATAAGTTTTTGTTCAGGGGAATAGAAACAAAAATAAACAGACAGGCCCTTAGAGTGTTATCTGTCTTGCAAAGAATCCACTATTTCATTTAAGGACAAAACACATTGAGTTAAAGTATCATCAAATTCATTAGTTTGTAGATGATGGGACATTGTCGAAGAAAAAGATTTTTTGTGCAGAAAAAGTAGCAGATATATTAACAAATGTTGTCACCACTGAGAAATTAAGGTTATGCATTACCTTAGTTGGCTTCCATGGTTAGTGATAGGGGGACCACGCCATTAGGACAAATTGGGCTACAAAGATGAATGAAAAATATAAAAGATTATTGCCGCTTTAAAGATCAACCTCCAAGTGGGAGATTGATGGAATTGTGGAGTTTGATAAATAAAAAAAAAAAAAAAAGAGAGTAGAATTCAAGTCTAGAAACAATTTGTTTTAAAAAAACACTCCTCAGTAGGTCACCTATCTTGCTAATGACATACATGTAATTTTCTTGTTAATGGTGTATACTCTAGAATCCTACTATATATTGGGGCAATATCTTTTATAGTTAAAAATGTTGAAGCTAGAAAATGCTAGAGCTTGTAATGCTAATACTGATACTGATAGTGGAGAGATTGCCTAGTGTGGCACCATGGTTTTTCACTTTTTGATTTCGGGAAATGTTTTCCTCGTAAAAATTGTAGTTTGTTTTTCTTCTCTATTTTCCTCTTCAAGGAGTTGTGTTCCTAACATTTATGTGCCTTTACACTACACTTTGCACATACAACCTACGATCTAAAACCCTAATCGCATCAGGAAACTCATAGGAGGTACCAAACGGTGGAACCCATGTGGGGAATGACCCATGATCATCCCCTTTTGGTCTCACTCACTTAAAATAGTGATAAAGAGGACTGTTGATGCAAGTGTGGAGTGGAGAAAACTCTTGTGATCTAATTGGAATGGGGACCTTAAGTATTTAAAACCCCACCTTTTAACAAACCTCACAAGTACATCTGCGTGTCTACGTGATTGAATTTTTTTTTTTTTATCATCCAATGTAATTATGATTTCTCCTTTTACTTGCTAATTTTGGATTGAAATTTTCTTCTTCTTCTTCTTCTTCTTCTTCTTCTTTTTTAAATTCTGGGAAATCAATTGAATGCCTTAAGTGATCCAAGCTTATAATTGAAATTTTGAGCAATCACCCTTGATAGTGAAACTTCAATATAAATTTCAAACACCTCTGATTTAGCCTTACAAAACATATGGTTTTGTTTAAAATTTCAATTATGGGCTTAAAATCACATTTCGTGGAGAAATTCTTCCAAGTCAATTATATTTTGGGGCACAAAGATTGAAATTACATTTTAAATGAAATTCTTTCATGTTCGCATTTTGGAATTGAAATTCAAATTACTTTTTGCCTATTGATTTCTTAAAACAAAAGTCACCTCCTTTTTGCGAGAGAAATCACAAATTAAAATTTCAAAATTGATGCCACATCGTGCATATGAAGCTTTTGGAATTGAACAAACATCCGATTGATAATTGCGGATTGATCTTTTAATGATGTTTCATCTTATGATAAAATCTTGGTGAAATACCAAAATCCTACAATTAGGGATTATGGCATGGGTATCATTGCCTCAATTTCATTAGAATAGAAGGCACTTCTCATTAGCATAGTGATATTGTTTTTTTCTTACAGATTACGATGAGAATTGATTTTACACTTATCTATGCAATAGTTTCTTGTATTTTATCCATGTTTTTATTCTCATTAGCAATCATATTTTCCATTTTGGGTTTATGCAAGCCCAATTGATGCTTTTTGTAAATTATGCAACTCACATTCTTGAGTAATAAAGTTTGGTTTCGTAAAGAACATCTTTCTTTAAAAGCACTCGAAGTGTTTCAAATTAACCCTTTGAGTTGAACTTTCATGCTTTACCTTCAAAACGTTTTGAAAATGAGTTTCAAGAAAGACTTGTATAGAATTTTCTCTTTGCTTGATCACTTCCTCAAGTTAGGCTACAACATGATATTTGAGATGGTAAAAATGTTTATTGAGGCTAACAATACAACCTAGAGGGGGCTGAATAGGTAATCTTTTGCGGAAATCAGCTAATCACTAAGTAAAGATCACCTCAACCTGATGTTTAAGCAAATGTCTACTAATTGTGTGTCAAAGCATATAAGCATATAAGAAACAGTAGTGTCATGCCCCGAACTTTGAGCACACACACATACCTTGGTGGTCAATAAATTTGTGACATCTTAGGATACATTGCCAACTCATTCATTTTAATGCATATGCGAAAGTGAACGATAACCCCTAACAACAACCAACATAGGACAGAAAAGCAGGAAACAATTTCACAACTGAAACAATTTTATGAACACCCAGTTTATATACAAAAGTCTACAAAAGATCGGCTCCCAAAAAGAAGTTGTCCTAAGACCAACTAGTTGTACACATTCGTCGATCCTTCGAACTCCACCTCTGTAGGCTCTGGAGGCTTTGGGTCCTCCACAGCACCATTAGGAGGGTCAACTGTGCCCTCGCCTAGAGCGGCGTCGACTACCACAGCGGGATCTCAAAACCCTGGAGGGACCATAACTGTATCCATTGAACCTGTGGCGAAACCACGCTCTAAATCGATGAGGTACCTTTTGAGCTAGACCCTCATTGACCTAGACGGTGGTCACTACGAGTTCATAGACCTAGTGACTTCCAGGGACAGAGAAATCAGTACTTAGCTCAGTAATCCTCCGAGGCTGACCAAAATGGATCAAAGGCTCTGCCATTTAAGGACCTAAAAAGGTTAAGCCCATGACAGGGTGAGACAATATCTTAGCAAGTTCACCTCCTAAATCCTGCCTAGGAAAGAAATACGCTTAGAGTTAGTCTATGCACATAAGATAGAGGACTTACCTCGCCTCAGTTCTCTCCTACATGTCTACACAATTCACATACTCAATCAATTAATCAATCAATTCAATTCAATCCATACAATCGATCAATCAATCAATCAATTCCATTGATACAATCATACAATCTATCCAAGGGTATTGATTATAAGACCAAATCGTTATGACACGTCCCATACCGTACCACACAATTTTGTCCCATAATCTGGCGCGTCAATTTCGATCAATCACACATTCCAATTCAATTATTGCTCACATGAGCATGATCTATCGACACACATTGGTCTTCTAGCATAGCCAGGCTTCGTCTCGCACCATCGAGTATGGCAACATCCACTGACACACATCGGGGACAATATTGCTAAAGGAGTATTGGTCTATAATCTATTGTGACTAGCTTCCGTTGTCCAGGGGCATCCTATATGGAGCAACATCCTACCGACGCATAACGGGGACAGGTTCACTTAACCATCATATGATCAATCAATCCTGGCCAAGGACATTGTGCTTTGCACACAAATTCCTCAATCAAAATAATAAACCTAGCCTATTTTCTTCGTATTAAAAATACTTGATAAAATAATTGTGTATGGGTAGACGGTTAGTTTGAACCAAAAATGCGATATATTTATTTTCAAAAACCCCACTTTTTAATATAGTACCTAAGAATTTTTTTTTTGCGTTAAAAACTGACGTTCAGTATTTTCTGAGTAAAATACCAAAAATTCCCAATTTTGAAATAATTATTCAAAATCACAATCACCACTCAATTTGCACAAATTAACACTCAATTGCATAAACTAAGCACACCATTGCAATCGGCATTAATTTCGGTCATCGGCTATCCTGATATGATTTTCGGAAAATATTAAATAATTAAATAAATTACAAAATAATTAAATAATACAATTTAAATTCAATAAATACTTAGGCCGGAAATGTTAATCTAACCACCTAAATGGGCTTAGAAAATTATTGCACCTATCTAGATAAATAGCACAATCTAATTAGCCCTTAATTAATCTAATCTAACCATTTAACATGCATAAATAAGCAATTAAATCACTAATCTAATCTAAGTAACCACATAACCCTTAATTAGCTTAAACTAAACAACCCCTAAGTATAATGAACTCCCTAAGTAGAATTTAGCGAGTAAACTCACCGGTTTTGCAATTTAGTAAGTCCACGGCGACGGTGACGCGGAGGTGAGCGACAACCAAGCCTTCAGTGACACCAATGGAGGTCCGAACGGGCCATAAAATCGGCCACAAGCTCTCAGCTAGTGGTTGAGCTTCAGCCACTGCTTGCTAGTGGAAAGGGCGGTTTGAGTGGTTGGTGCGAAAATGGCGAGGAGGTAGTGGCGAAGGCTACAATGGGCGATGGCGGTGCTCGACGGTGGTTGGATGGCGACAGAGGAGAGCTCTGACGAGGCTTCAACAGCGACCGGGGCACACGGGCGCACGGGCACAAGCGGGCGAGATGAGCATGCGATGGACAGGCTTCGAGCGGCTACTCAAGCAGTGCGATGGTGTTGAACAGCGGCGACAAGGGGGCGATTGATGGGCAGGGGATGTTGGCTGGTTCTCTCTGTAATTTTGAGCTCAAAATGCTCTAAAATGGAGAAGAATAAAAAGTCTGCTGAAGCTTGAGGGGGCCATAAAATATTCCAAGTACTCAAGTTCTATGCCGCACTAGCCCTTGGCTGTCATCCTCAGTCATTTGCTCCTCAATGGCTTCCCAAACAAGCTTCCTAATAGGTCTAAATGTGGCTGACCACCATGGCATACGAATTTGGACATTTCCCACTTCAATTTCACTTCAATTCCCCTCCGATTGAGTTCAAATTGGAGTCCAAAAATTTAGCCAAGGTGCCATCATCCATCTCATGATTTTTCCTCGTCAATTGAACCAATTTGATAGCAAAAAATGCGACAAAAAACGGCTCTCTAATTTTCCCAATCCAAAATAACCAAATTAGATTTTTTGCCAAAAATCTCGATTTGCAAAAAATTCTTCGGAGGATGAGTCAACGTTTCTAAAATGAATTGTGACATGACAGAAATTTTAGGTTCAAATTCGCGGTTAATCTCAATCTGACACGATTTTAGCATGACCTAACCTATTGGGTAGCTTTTAGGAATTTTTAACGCATTTGACCTGTGGTCGATTATTTTCGAGTCACATTGTACATCTTCAACGCATTGGCGACTCTTGGTTGTTGTGAAAATCTTAAGATTTCAAATACGAGTATAAGGTACAGAAATGACAGAAAAGTCTGTCTAGTGCCATTCGACATAAATTTTGTAATCAGGTGGAATCATCCACACACTAATCACATATCTCTATCGATCGACCTATCTCTGGTGTCTGATCGATTCTAATGGTGCCGTAATGACCCTTGTAGATTAGCATAGTCAAGTAGTTGATTCCTGGTTGAATTCTTAAGTCTATTGTGTTTAGATTCCTTAGTGGCTTTACTTGATAGATTAGTTAGACCGTAAGTGATCAACTCAAGGAAAATAACTATGGGCGCGTCGATGAAAATCCCAACTCATTCAATCGAAAACAGAACCTGAAAATTAAGATGTCACAAGTAGCACACAGAGAGTTATAGTGGTTTGGCTTTACTTTTTAGCCTACGTCAACTCTCCAAACGAATAATCTTAAGACAAGCTGGATTTCACTAACAATCTGCTTAGAAAGTTACAACAAACTAGCACTGATCCTTTACGTGATAGATCACACTATTTGGACTTAGTAGTTGCTCTAATACTTGTACACTTAATCCTTAGCACAATTGTTAAACATCATGACAATCAAAATAGTAGAACATAAAACTCTCAGCTAGAAACATCAATATGTAAGCTACTAGATCTTTTATATGTTGCACACTCTTTTTGGTCTTCAAGTCTTCTCTTTTATACTCTTCCTTAGACTATCCGTTAAGGTTGATTTAGAGAGGTAGATGACCATTGAAGAGGTTTCCATTGAGTTGTGTCCAGGAAGGTACTGCCCATATTTCCCAAGACTTTTCTAGAGTAACAAAAAATAGCAACTGCTACCGTCTTCTCATTGTAGTTTTCAATTGACTTGTCATAAACTTTAGTTAATTTGCTACATGCTTTTTTTTTTTTTTTTTTCCAATTTTGCAACTGTACAAATTCAGATCTTTTAACGACTCTTTAGTTGAACCATTGAACATCAACTAATATAGTTGGTTGTTATATCACCATCAACTTAATCTTTATTGTTTCGACATAAACATCAGCAATACCTAATCTTTTAATTGACTAGTACTGTCTGCTATAACAAGACGTTTGCAAGACTTCTTTTAATGGATCACACCATGGATATTGTGTAATCATTTGGTCCAAATATCTGCACATAACATAATATGTAATATACTAATAATAGTTTGGGCATCATCAAAATTACTTGAAGATATTTTCTTCAACAATCTCTCCCTTTTTATGACAAGCTGCATATGTGTAAGAATAGTAATGCTTGTTTGAAAATATTTACAAAAATTAAAAGAGGATCTCCTTAGGGTGTTTCGCTGTTACACTTTGGAGATATATATTCAGATGGTTTTTATAGAGATAGGATGTGATTGCACAATCATAAACTAATTTAGGGATTAGAGAATAACAATTGATTGCTCCCTATGGCTTGATGATGCACTCATATGCTCTCCTCGTCTTGGTGAGCAATTTAATTTGATTAGCAAAATATTGTGAGATAAGTACTTAGCAAGTGAGTATATTAAATTACTTTTGGTAGTAAATGGTCGGGCAATATTCAATCATCATTAGCAGCAAACATTTGAGCTAAAACATACTTTTTCACATCAAGTAAATTTCCCCCTTTTTGTCATCAATCAAAGAGAATGCAAAAGAGCATTAATAGTCAAATGATCAAATTCATTGAGGACTTGAGATATTGCAATACAAAAAGTTAGACCTAAACAATGAATTGAAAATGATAAAGTAGTAGGAGCAAAACAAGAGCACATTAAGATTTGAGAAAATTAGGTGTGAGGGCGTTTGCGCTGTTGAGAGGAAGTGGGTTTTTCCAGTTCGATGGTCTTTAGTTTAGGGCATACAAGGTTGTAGCAATTGAGGCTGAGGATGGTACGCTTTACCTTGATCATGGACATCCTTTTTCATAGAGCAAAAGTTTTTGAGGTGAAGAGTTTTAAAGAGTTCAAATAGAAAAATCCCATGTCATTCTAGGAAATCAAAATCAACATAACGATGAAGGATGATGACTCGATTGTAGAAGTGATGTTTCACATGTTGATGCACAAGTGACAGAAAGAAATTTGATTCGACTTTAAGGTCATTTTTAAAATCAAGAGTGGGTTCAAAATTTTCAAATACCTGATTTTCACCATCTTCATGATGTTTGTCTCTTGGGGCTTCTCCTGTTTCTTTGGCGGTTTCACTTCCTTTAAGCTGTGAAACAATTGGCTCAGATATAACTTTTTCTACTTTGACAATTTGCTTCCCTTTGTCTTTGGGATCAGCAAGTTCAGAGGTACCTTCCTCTTTGATTGAGGATTTTTTAGGAGAGGGTTTAGAGGGCGGAGATGGCTGAGAGGGTTGAGCATCAGAATGCAATGGTTTAGCGACTGGTTGATCTTGAGCGGTTAGTGCTTGTTCGAGCTGCAAGGTCTTTCAATAGATCTCCTAGGAGTGATTGTGCATGAGCCAATGGAGATGGAGCGGTTTAACAAGTGGTGCTATGGGTGGTATAGCGCCTATGTCTTTCTCTACAAGCAATCGTGATTTAGGGGTTTTTCTAACATGGGTTCCTTTTTCTATAGCATTGGCTAGTGGAGTGCTGGTAGTGGTTGATCCACCAGTTTGGGCCCCACTCTAACTTTGAGTAGCTTCCAGCGATTCCTCATGTTGGGTGATCTCCTCCTTAGAGGTTTTGGATGCTTGGCCAGAGGTTCGTGAGGATTTCCTTATGACTTTGGAAGAAGGGCGAGTTTTGGGTGCCATGGGTTTGAGTGAAAAGGTGAAAAGGTGTTTGTGTGTAGAAAAGATGAGAGGTTTCTATAGATACTATAGACTAAGAATGAGAGAGCAGGCATGAGCAGTGAGTAAAAAGTTAATGCTTACCCTCTATAAATAAGAGCAAAGTATTTCATAGAGAGAAAACTATTAGCCATTGTATCTTCAATGGTAGTTTTTCTTATCTGTAAGATTTTGTATTCAAATTTCAAGAATTAAATAAACAGTAAAAATTGAGTACGCAAATTCTATTGCAACAGTCAGATCAACACTAGAGAGGGTATAGATGGTCAAAACGATAACAGTTATAGTATTTATAATGGTAACTTTTTTGAATATATAGTAGGTGCCTACCTATCATTCTCATCGTACTTGATGTTTTCGACACAATTGATACATTACCTTTAGTGTTGTTATTCTAGAGCCTTGCATATTACTAATTCACCACGTATATACTTGAAAGCTGGTTTGTCCAATGGTTTGGTGAAAATGTCCACTAATTGCTATTTTGACTCTACAAATTGTATGCAAATATCACTATTATTGACATGATCTCTAACAAAATGATATCTTACCTCAATATGTTTTGCTCGTAAATGTACGATTGGATTTCTGGTTAGATTTATAGCACTTGTATTATCACATATGATGTGAATACTCTATTCATTTTTTTTCCAAAAACCATGTAATTGTTGCTTCATCCAAATAAGTTGAAAACAATAGTTTCCGAAAGCAATATATTCAGCTTCCGTGGTTGAGAGAGCAACTAAATTTTGTTTTTTTCGAAAACCAAGAGATTAGCATGTTCCTAAGCAATTGACAAGTACTCGATGTACTCTCTCTATAACATCCTAAATTTCGATTCTACTTTCAATTGAATAAATCAAGCATTCCATTGATGCGCCTATAGTGCTATTTTCAGAGCTGATCACTCGTGAGATAACTAGACTACCTATGGAAGCCATTAAGGATTTTAAGGCAAATAGACTTGAGAATTCGACTAGGATTCGACTGCTCGATTGTGTTCATCTACCGAGATCATTACGACCTAGGTAACATGGACACATTCAAAGGGCTGAAACATCAAGATTTTCATGACAACCGAGCATCCCTAATGTGTTGAAGAGATTCATTATGGCTCAAAGAAAATTGATCATGGGTTATTTGTACTAAAAAGTTATGAAAGTTATCCAGTAGTTTAGGTCATGCTAAAAATGCACCGGATTGAAATTAACTGCGAATTTGAATCCAACTTAAAAAATTGAAGGTTCTGTTATGTTACAATAAATTCTAGGAATGTTGACTCAGTCTCAGAAGATTTTTCTGTAACCCAAGACGTTTTTGGAAAAAGTCGTTCTAGGGCTGTTTTTGTCAAGAAAAAGCCAATGATCGTTTTTTATTGAGAAATTGGGAAGCAAGTGGGATCAATTGGTGAGGAAAAATATCAATTGGATTGGTGAGATGTCAAGTAAATTTATTGGGGCTGAATTATGTAGAATCAAGCAAGAATTAGTGTCTAATTGGAAGGAAAATCAACTAAATTTGCATACCCCCATCCATGACCTTTTGACCACTTCAATTGGGCTTCTAGAAGTGAGCATTGGTGGCTGATTTGTAGCCAAGAGACCAGCTGGTGGTGGGAGACCAAGAAAATGAGGCCAAACCAGTCAAGGGGACCAAAGTGGCCCACCCTCATCCAAACTGGTCCCCTCACCCCCTTCAAGTAGTCGTGTAAGCCCTCCTCCTCTCTCCTCCTTGTCGTTCAATGTAGCAGCTACCCAGGAGCACCGCATGAACCAATCGGCAGCCCGTTCGACCATATGGAAGCCTAGCGTTGCTGTCTCTACTAGCCGGAGACATGGCAAGCCCACGTGAGCCGCACGTTTTTCCGTTGTCCTAGCTGAGTCGTTGGGTCCTTCTCACCGTCCCATATACTGCCGAATCCATGTGGAAGCCGCCAGAGGCCCGCCGAGTCCCACTTGGCCCCAAAACTAGTCCCCTCTACCTTCGCCGATCCTTACCACCCATTTCCAGCCTTGTTTCTTTATTTTGTAGCCAAGAAAAAAAGCTTTCCAAGTGGGTTTTCCAGTGGCTGTTAGGCCTGTTTTGAGGTAGTTCCGGACCTCAATTGCCAAGCCTGCTTTTGAGAGAATTGTTCCCGTTACATCCCTGTCGATTTGAACTGACTGACTCACCGAACAAGTGAGTTTAACTTAGTAATCCTCGCTTAGTAGGTTAATTGTGCTTAGAGGTTGATTAGTTTAGGTTAAGATGGATTATGTTGTTAGATTAGATTAGATTAGTGAATTTAATTAATTACCATTGCATGTTAGGTGGATAGTTAGTGCAATTATTGAGTAAATAGACTCTAATATTTATTTAACGAGTCTCGAAAATTTTCCGAGCCCGTTCTGGCATATAATTAGGCATTGCAGGCCTAAGTATGCATTTATTGCATTTATTTAATATTTTTTGTAATTATTTAATTATTTATTTATTTTTCGGAAATTAAACTAGGATGGTCGGTGACCGGAAAATTACACTAATTGCAACGATGTGATCTATTTATTTAATTGAGTACCTGATTGTGTAAATTGATTATGATTAGTGTTTGTGGGTTTTAATTTCCAAAAAAAAAGGATAATTGTGGTAATTAAGTGAAAAAATTACCAGGTGTCGATTTACAGTGTCAAAAATCTATTTTGGGACTGCTGAAAAATAATGGAAGATTAGAAAGTGAAAGTCTTATATTTTGGCTAAGGCTAGCCGTGTACCCACACACGTGTATTTTTATTAAGTATGATAAAAAGGGTAAAATTGATCGTCATCTTGAACAATATACTATAACGGCTTGAAGATTAGTATGTCATCTTGGAGAATGGACGTTATACTATTATAACTCGATGACTCCCTTGTCATTTTGAGAAACAATTGCATGTATACCAGCTCGATAACTCTATATGTCATCTTAGAGATAGGATGGTATGACTTATCAGCTAGGTGATTCTATATGTCATCTTGAGAAGGAATTGCTTGTATACCGGCTTAGTGACTCTATATTTCATCTTGGAGATAGGACGATATGATTTAACAGCTCGATGACCCTATATGTCATCTTGAGAAAAAATGGTGTGTTATAACAGCTTGATGACTCTATATGTCGTCTTGGAAATAGAACGTTATGCATAGGTATGTTATAACGGCTCGATTGTGGCATCCCAAAATTCATGGCAACCTCTAGATACATTAAGGTCTATGAATAGGTGATAGAAGTACCATCAAGTTGTATTGTAGCCATTTGATCCATGATTTGCAAAAAGATTTATGGCCAAGCTTTCAGTGGATAATTATTTGATAGGAAAGAAAATTATATTATTGGGCATGTGTTTTATAAATTGAAATTTATGGATTTGTGATTACAAGTTTTATGGCCTTATGAATTTATAATTTGATATTTATAAGAGAGAATTAAGGTAAATTACTAAAAGTAAACATGGACTCAATTAAGAAAATTTTGGGCAATTTAAGTTTGGACTTTGGGCCAAAGAGTGTTGAGCCTAAAATGAGCCAAAAGGCTAGCCCATGAAGCCCCATTGGGCCGTCGACCAAGCTGGCCCCAAGCCCAGCCGGATGAAGGTGTCTTGCATGGAAAAATGCCAAGTGTTCCTTCATAGTAGCCAAGTGTAGCAAGCCATGCATAATCAAATGATGGCTAATGATGATGGGGAGGAAATTAGAGAGTGAGGGGGGCAGATTAAGCGAGAGAAAGAGGAGAGGAAGAGAGAGAGTCACCCGAGAGAAAGAGGAGAGAAAGAGAGAAAGGAAAGGAAGTGTCGTGACCAATTTTTCGGGGTGTGAACCACCTAGGGTTTGGCTAATGAATTGTTAAGCCTGGACTTAACTCGGGCTCTCCCAAGCCCATACCAATTCGCGACTTAGGTTCAAATTTCTTAACATGCAATTGATTTTCAATTAGGAGTCGCCACTAATCTATTTTTGATGGGTCGATTAGGAACCCAAGTAAAGTAACGGGAGATTTACTTACTCCTACGAACTAGAGAATTATGAGTTCGGGAACTTGGTTACGCTAGATTTCTCTAACACCCTTTCGGTACCTTTTTCTTTTATTTTGAAAAAAGTTTGGCAAGCAGCTTGAATTAATTTTAGGCTATTTTCCTAACATGTGAGGTGATTTTATGGGTGCGCAAACCACCAATTTAACATCCAAGAAAGCAATGAATAAATTGCAGGACTTACCTTAAAGCAACGAAAGCATCTACGTTGTTAGATCAAAATTCGCATCAACAGTCCTAGGTATGATTTCTAATTAACACGCGATTTTCTTTTTTTGTTTTGTTTCACTTATTTATTGAAAATCATGCAATATGCAATGCATGCCACTAATTTAACATAAAATGATATGACATTGCAACATGACTTAGCTATATGACCTAAGCGATATGACATAAATAAGTATGTAATCTATCCTGAAGCATGAGATGGATTTATTCTAAAAAATAATTTTTTGTATTTTCCATGAGATTCGAAATTAAAGAAATGCAACACTTAAATATGCAATCTAAATTAATCTAATGACTGACAATTTATAATTAAATGAACCTAACAAAAATCACTAAATGACGTGCATTGTATGAACCTAATTCTATATGACGTGCACATGATTTTTATTTTCCTTGTAAGCATGCGATCTATGCAATGACATGCAAAGAATGCCTTGATTCTAATTTTTTTTTTTATGAAATTCGAAATTTCCAAATAATTAAATGTGTAATTCAAATTTAAAACTAACACCCTAAATGAATGCATTTTTTTTTTTTTGGGTTTTTCATTTTTTCAAAAATTCAAAATAAATAAAGTTTCTATTCTAAACATGCAGGATAACCCTAAAACGATGAATATTCTAAACAAACCTAATCTAACTCATATTTTTTTTGGATTTTTCATTTCTTTTACGGGAGCAATCAAAATAAGACATCAAGACCAGCACGACAACAAATCAGGCAAGATATCATCCATGTCCATTTTGGAAATAAATTGACGAATCATATCTCACACATGAAATCAGATTGACCAATTTCAAATAAAATCGCGAATTGTATCTCGAGCGTGAGGTCGGATTGGCGATTTTTCCGTGTGATTGCGAGTCGTATTTCGAGCCTGAAATCGGACTATCAATCATACGCACGTTGCGAAATTATGAAAATTTCCTAATTCATAAGGGCACTTCAGATTACGGATATGATAGCATATCAGGAATTTCAATCATATGTATCGAAATTTCAAATAAGAAAACTGAATATTCAGAAATTTTATTAGATAAGATTTTTACCTAATTCGAATATTAGCTTCCAAATAGGGCAAGTCGCGAACCACAATCCTTGGATGATGAATCAATGGAGGAACAAGGGAGGTGTAGCAACTTGGACACTTGCTCAAAGAAATTGGCCTCCCTCTTAGAGAAAATCTCCAAAGTGGCGTGCCTTCCTTTAGCGAAAGTTTTATCTTAACTTCCTTTAAAGATGGACTTGATAACTCATGAGAGGCAACAATAATGAGCTTGAGGAGACACCAGCAACAGGTCGTGAGCGAGATGGTCACGGTGGTGAGGAGCTACGATGACCGCAAGAACACGTGAGACTTCCCCCAATGGATTTAACTGGAGTGTTTGGAAAAACCTGCAAAAGAAATTCAGCAAGCACAACAAGGCGATTGATATGGCTCGGGGTTGCCGTTACTGGCCACCGTGGACAGAATGGATGATGGCAGAGCAATCGAGTCGAAATATCAATAGCACTAGAGTGCAGGACACCTGAGCTTCGCTAGAAGTGACGTCGGACTTGTTGAAGCTAGGTTACAGGAGCAAGAACGGTGGTAGTGCTCGGAGACCGGCTGAGGACTTTGCCAGTTGTCTCGTGCTCGCTGGATTCGGATGAAATTCAGTGGGAAATGTGGGTCCCGCTGAGCAGTGCTTGACCCTTGGAAATTGCTCACCGGCCTGGAATTGCTGGAGATTCTGGTTTCGTTGAGTTCCCTTGTATTGATCTTCCGTTGACCTACAAAGAGAAAATAAGCAAGAAACTTTTTCCTTTTTTACGTCTCCTCCCAATCGTGGCTATCGTTTTCTATATCAGGGAATTTAACCAACATTAGAATATTTCAAGGAATGGCAACAGAATATATGAAAACCAAATTGACTAAAATTCTTAGCTAGCTCTTGGTATCACTCGGATGTGTTTCCAAATTTGGACTTGTCGGATGGCAAGAGAGGGGATGGTCACCGTGGGATGCTCATGAACACAGTGAATAATGGCTATAGACGTGGCCAACGAGGACTAAGAATTTGGCACGACCAAACAAAGAGGCTTGATGATAGCATGCAAGCACGGATGGGACTTATTGATTGCAGCTCCGGGGGGCAATCTCCCCACAAGGCTATTCTGAATATGGTGAATGACTTGCAGAAAAAAGATTCAGCTTGAGAACACGACCGTGGACTAGAGATGCCGTAGGGATGCTTTAACGCTCTCTAGAATTGCAGGAACTCATCTAGGATCACTTGGCCTTCGTTGGTGGGACTCCTGGGTCGCTGCGACACTCGGCATGGCGATGCATGGCTTATGATCTGGGCGATGCCCAGCTTGTTGAATTCTTGCCATGGTCCGCAACTCGGACAAACCAGCGGGTTGTCCTGTGGTGCAGGAGACAACAACTTTGTCGACGCTTCCAGCGTAGACAACTTGCTAGAAAATCCGGAAATAACCTGAAAATAGAGAGAATAGAAACGCAGGTCGTGAGACCAAGAGGAAGCAGCAACGTCAGGCTCAATTCGGCTGAGGAGGCGCTTGAGGAAGAAACGCTTCCTCTCTCTTATTTCTCCTTTTTTAGTCAGAAGCTCCCTACGGATGATAGAAAAATTCTCCCTCTCACACACTCTCCATATCTCTTAATGTGGCCGCGTATTCAATATGTGTGGCCCTCGTAAACCCTACGTATGTTTACTTATTTATAGGGCACGGATTAGGGTTTTTAAAATTTTCCAAATCCATGTCCACGATGATTTCTTTTCGAAACGTAATATTTGCTTTTGAATTGAAATCTCACAAAGATAAATCCTTAAAATATCTCCGAGGATACGTGCTTGAACTGATTTGCTTTCTTCGTGGGCTTAGCCTGACTCATCAACTTAAAGTTTCCGAACCATCAATTTGAATCCATCCGTCACCAACCCAATGTAAATGCAAATAAAAAATAAATGCACCTAAAACTATATGCTATGCGATTAACTATTTTTTTTAGGGGTAAAATTAACCTCTAATTTTTGTGCAATAAATGACTAATCAGGTTGCCAAAATTTAAGTGTCAACAGGAAGAGAGAAAGAGGCCGTGCGTGCGAGAGAAAGAGGGAGGTCCATCCGTAGATCGTCCACCTAGCTCGCTGCTGTTCGTTCGCTGCCTTGCCCGCTGTTTGTCATTGTTTTGAGCTTAAATTCGAGGCAAGTAGAGTCATAAAACCTATCCTTTGCTTACTATTTTGTGTGTGTAGAAGATGGTGAATTTTGGTTGTGGTAGATGTGATGAAAGGTCGAAGCTATGGGGAGAAATTCGTTGGCCTAGCATGCTGTTTTCTGGAAAAACCAGTCTGACCCTTCACGCGTTTGTGAGCTGCATGCGAATTTTTAGTTGGAATCTCGCTTCAATCTCTCCATAAAAGTTGTAGAGAACATCTTGAGGAATAACATACTAAAATTTGAGACAAAACGGACAAGGATTTCCTTTGGAGAGATTAGATCTGGAATTTGTTGTGCTGACCTTTAGCGATTTTCGTGGACTGTAAAGTAGCTTTATTGCAAACATTTCACTTTGAGTTCTTAATGAAAGTTGTAATGTACTTCTTGGGGTAAAAAATATAAAAAATTTAGAGGAAATGAACAAAAATAGGACGGTGAAATCGTTGTCCTTTGAAGAAACTGGATTTGGGAAAATGCTACCTCGACCTAGTATGATTCTATGATTTTTATAAAATCACACAGTTATAATTTGATCATGTGTCCTTAATGAAAGTTGTGGATAATATTTTGAGGTATAACATACTGAAATTTTAGAAGAAACGGACATATGTAGATCGGTAAAACGAGTTTCCTTTGAAAGTAGATAACCTGGAAAAACGACACAGAGAACAAGGGGAATTAATCGTCTATATCTGTTAATATAGAATGATTTGGGGTTCAATTTCTTCATGAGATATTTACCTTTAGGATTTTTCTATAACATATCAAAATTTCAGAATTTTCAGAGTTCAATTGGATATATAATTTAAATTACTTCCGAAACTGTGCAAGCTGAAGTGTTAAGATTTTAAAGACTGTGATGCATGGACCGTACTGTTTTGTGTGAAATTCTATTGGTATGGTATTTTTATGAGATATTTGCCTTTAGGTCTCGTCTATAATGTGTCAAGTTTTCAGAATTTATTTATACCATTTACTAATTTTTCTAGAGTTTTAACCAAAGGAGTGTATTCTGTTTTATCTAAAACAATTGATGTGTTTTCATAAATAAATGAATTTTTCCATGTGATGCAATGCTTTGAGTGGTTGATCTTGCTGCATATGTGATGCCATATAGCATGTTATATGGTATCAAAAAGCTGGTTGAGACTCTTGATATGCATCAAATGCTATGTTAAAATTGAGATTCGTATGTGAATATAAATTGAGATAATAACAAGACCGTCGGAGGTGTGAGCCGCCGGTGCCTCGGGAGTTTCAAGATGCCCGGAGTGTGTGTGCCGGATGTTCTCGGGTGTTTTGGGATGCCTGGAGGTGTGTGCTGGAAGCCTCAGAGGTGTGTGCCGGGGGGATACCTCGTGATGCTAGTTGGGGTACGAGATGCTCGGAGTGTGTGTGCCGGATGCTCGGAGGTGTGTGCCGGAGGTTCCTCGTGATGCCAAGTTGGATGCGAGCGATAAATTAAGGGATGCAAACATTGGTCCCTAGAAAGATAAAAAAAAAAAAAAATTAGGACTCTATCATGCGCATGGATGTGTACATATGGCATGGTGATATATGCATGACTACTTGATGATAAGTGCATGGTGGTATATGCACATACGGCATGGTCATTATATGTATGATTGCTTGATGATAAGTGCATGGTGGTATATGCACATATAGCATGGTGATATATGCATGGCTGCAAGGTAAGGTATGCTTGAATGCATGAATTATATGTGTTTTATTCATGATACATTGATTGTTCTGTTTAATGCACTATGTAGTGTGGCGGATCTTTACTGTTGAGTGGTTGTACTCACCCATTTTGGGGATTAATATTTCAGATTAGAAATATGCCTCTTTCACCAGTTGTGCGTGATACCTTCTATGGCATACCTACTAATGTCGAGGTGGAGTGCACCGAGCGTTCCTGTATTAGTATACCTGGTCTGGAGTATGTCCGAGTTCGAGTATTGGTGATGTACAACGTGGGTTCAGCTGATTGCCCTATCATCCAAGAGTTTTTGTTCGTTTACGTTCGACGCAATGGGGTGATGCTAGGGATGTTACCGCCGCCACCGCCTGATGCACCGGGTTGGGTGTCATGGCACGTAGGACTAGTGGGAGCTGACACTTTCTTTTTGGGGATAGCCGACACTTGTTGATGGAGGGATGTAAATGTTTCGTATAGGCTCGAGTTCTCTTTTGGGTATAGCCAAGTATAGTTAAAAATCTTGGCTTTTTTATTGTATCAACCTAAATGTCCATCATGAAAATATAAATAAAAGTGTATCAGCTTTGTCTTTTCTTCTGGTGCGTAGTTGGTGTGCATTGCATTATTGTTATTGGAGGGAGAGATGGTGAAACTTATTTATGCTTCCACTGATGAACTGCACTGGGACCTTAAAAAAAAAAAAGGAAAAATTATTCTACTGATCAACCCTTATGAACTATGGTTTCACTTAAATTAAAAAGTTACCTTACTGATATGCAATAGGATGAGTGACAAGAAATTTGTGGCGACCCTAACGGATTGGGGGCCGTCGAGGGGTGCCACATCGATGACTCTATATATCGTCTTGGAGATAGAATGTTATGCATACCCGTTTGGTGGCTCTATATGTCATCTGAAGATAGGATAGTACTGTCTATATTTCACTTTGATTGAGGAATCCTAGATTTTGATCGGATTCATAGATAGTATTGAATGGGCCGATCAAGAGAAAGTCGTGATGACATGTAATCGATTGGGTCAATTGATCGATGAGTCGATCCGATTGATTGGATGATGTGATTATCAGTATTAATGATTGAACTAACTTACAAGAAGGAACTGAGGCCAAGGTAAGTCATTTGACGCCTATGTGTGCTTAGGTAGCCCTTAGGGCGTAATTTTCTTCCTAATTGGATCTTAGAGGGTTGAACTTGCCGAGACATTATCTCACTAGTTATTGTATAGCCACTTTCAGGTCCTTAGAGGAAGTTAGTGGAGGACCGGAAGCCCTAAAGTCTGGGAAGGTGGAGTTTGAAGAATCGGCAAACCTGTCCGGCTAGTTAGTCATAGGACAGTTCCTTTTTAGTTGAGCCAATATTTTTGTAAATGACCTAATGTTGTGAATAAACGTGTTTATTAGAAAAGGTTTGTTTTAGGTTGAAAAACTTGTAGCCTTACTTTCCTATCCCATTGTTTTATTATCTGTGGATTTATATCTACTTTTGCATGCATATATTAACATGAATTGGTCGGCAATGCGTCTTGGGACATTGCTATTATATCGACCAAGTAGAGATGGGCACAAGTTCGGAGGATCGAGACGTGACACTTTTTGTCTATTTTACACCCTGCAAAGTTAGCATCCGAATATCCAAGTAACATAAAATTTGTATTTTTTAGGATACTAGATCCTTAACTTTTGTGTGGAACCAATGTATGTAATAATTATTTCGACGGCTAATAAATGCGATTCTTTTTTATCTTATTGGAATCGAGCACATAAACAAGTGTTAAATAAAATATCAAGTTTAGATGCTATTAGATATGGATGCAAACCTATCATACTTCTATGTAGTTTATGGTTGATAGACATACCTTTTTCTGTCTCTATCCAATTTGATGGAGCATGACATGGGTGTCTCGATTTTCTTGCATCCTTCCAAATTGAATTTCATTACTGTTTCTTTCGCATACTTCTCTTGATGTATATAAAGGTGCCTTCAGGAGATTGCTTGATTTGGAGTCTGAGTAAGAAATTTAGTTCACCAATCAAGCATATTTGAATTCACTTTTCATCATTTTTGCAAAGTCCTTGCACATCACGTCATTAGTAGATCCAATAATTATATCATCAACGTATATTTGAACAATAAGTAGATCTTTTCCTCTTCTCTTAATAAAGAGAGTGGTGTCTACCTTACTCTTATCAATTTCATGATTGATCAATAAATTATCTAATTTTTCATACCAAGCTCTTGGTGCTTGCTTTAGTCCATAGAGTACTTTCTTGAGATGATAAACATCATCGAATCTTCTTATTTCTTCAAACCCTAGTGGTTGCTCAACATACACCATTTCTTTGATATAGCCATTCAAAAGTGCACTTTTGACATCCATTTGATATAGTATGAAATTATGAAAGCAGGCATAAGCTAATAACAAATGTATAGTTTCTAATCTAGAAAGAGGGGTATAAGTTTCTTTTGTATAGCCATTTTTAGGTCCTTAGAGGAAGTTAGTGGAGGACCGGAAGCCCTGAAGTCTGGAAAGGTGGAGATCGAAGAATCGGCAAACCTGTCTGGCTAGTTAGTCATAGGACAGTTCCTTTTTAGTTAAGCTGATATTTTTGTTAATGACCTGATGTTGTGAATAAACATGCTTATTAGAAAAGGTTTGTTTTATGTTGGAAAACTTGTGGTCTTACTTTCCTATCTCATTGTTTTATTGTTTGTGGATTTATACCTACTTTTGCATGTGTATATTAACATGAATGGGTCGGCAATGCGTCTTGGGACATCGCTATTATATCGACCAAGTAGAGATGGGCACGGGTTCGGAGGATCGAGACGTGACACTTTTTTGTCAATTTTACAACCTGCAAAGTTAGCATCCGAATATCCAAGTAACATAAAATTTGTATTTTTAGGATACTAGATCCTTAACTTTTGTGTGGAACCAATGTATGTAATAATTATTTCGACAGCTAATAAATGCGATTCTTTTTTATCTGATTGGAATTGAGCACATAAACAAGTGTTAAATAAAATTTCAAGTTTAGATGCTATTAGATATGGAAGCAAACCTATCATACTTCTATGTAGTTTATGGTTTATAGACTTACCTTTTTTGGTCTCTATCCAGTTTGATGGAGCATGACATGGGTGTCTCGATTTTCTTGCATCCTTCCAAATTGAATTTCATTACTGTTTCTTTCGCATACTTCTCTTGATGTATATAAAGGTGCCTTCAGGAGATTGCTTGATTTAGAGTCTGAGAAAGAAATTTAGTTCACCAATCAAGCGTATCTTGAATTCACTTTTCATCATTTTTGCAAAGTCCTTGCACATCACGTCATTAGCAAATCCAATAATTATATCATCAACATATATTTGAACAATAAATAGATATTTTCCTCTTCTCTTAATAAAGAGAGTGGTGTCTACCTTACTCTTATCAATTTCATGATTGATCAATAAATTATTTAATTTTTTATACCAAGCTCTTGGTGCTTGCTTTAGTCCATAGAGTACTTTCCTGAGATGATAAACATCATCAAATCTTCTTATTTCTTCAAACCCTAGTGGTTGCTCAACATATACCATTTCTTTGATATAGCCATTCAAAAGTGCACTTTTGACATCCATTTGATATAGTATGAAATTATGAAAGCAGGCATAAGTTAATTACAGATGTATAGCTTCTAATCTGGCAAGAGGGGTATAAGTTTCATTGAAATCAATACATTCTTCCTGTAAGTACCCTTTAGCAATGAGTCTTGCTTTGTTTTGTACAACATTACCTTTTTTGTCAAGTTTGTTTCTAAATATCCATTTGGTTCTATTGTAGTCTAATTTTTGGGTCTTGCAACTAGTTTCCAAATATCATTGACTTTGAATTGATGCAATTCTTATTGTATGGCTTCAATCTAGATTTCATCCTTGAGAGCATTTCCAACTTCTTTGGATTCAAATTGAGATATAAGAGCTAAGGATTTTATCATACCTTTGAGAGATGATCTTGTTTTTGATACCTTCATCCACTTTCCCTATTACCTGCTTTTTAGGATGGTTCAGTCTTTAATCTCCAATCTTTGGAAGATTAATATTGATATGAAAGATTAGCTGAAGGTTGTGGTTGTTGCTGTTTATGAGCAACTAGTGTAGATATATGTATGACATCTTCATAATCATCAATTTGTGCTCCCTTTTAATCATCCATGAATTTTAAATTTATGGATTCTTCCATTATCTTCGAATCTTTGTTAAATACTCGATAGGCTTTACTTGTGGTTGAATATCCAAGAAAGATGCCTTCGCTAACTCGTAAATCAAACTTTCTAATGTTGTCATTTGTGTTCTTTAGAATGAAACATTTGCACTTGAATACATGAAAGTAGTGCAAAGTAGGTTTTCTTCTTTTGTATACCTCATATGGAGTCATTTCTACCATGGGTCTTAACAATACTTTGTTGAGAGTATATCATGAGGTGGCAATAGCTTCAACCCAAAATTAAGTAGGTGCATTACTTTTGATCAGTATTATTCATGCCATCTCTTGTAGTGTTTGATTTCTTCTTTCAACTACTCCATTTTGTTGAGGAGTAAGCCGTGGAAAAGTTGTGTTCCACTCTATTTTGATCACAGTATTCAACAAAGCTTTGGTTGTTGAATTCTCCTCCATGGTCTATTCTAATAGTGGTGATGCTGTATCCTTTCTCCTTTTGATTTTGTCGAGCAAATTTCTCAAAGGAGTGAAGTACCTCATTCTTATGTGATAGGAATATTACCCAAGTGAATCTTGAGTAGTCGTTCACTATGATTAAATAGTATTTTCTTTCTCACAGACTAGCTGTTCATGTTGGTCCAAAAAGTTCATAAACATATGTCAGTAGCATTGGCTTTGGTAGATCTAAAAGAATTTCTTACTTGTTTACCCAATGTACATGCATTACATTTATCACACTTACTGTAATTGATCTTTGGTAAACCTCGAACTATATCTTTGGAAGATATTTTTTGAATCTCTTTGCATTAAAATGACCTAATTTCTTGTGCCATAACGTTCTTCCTTGATAGACATTAAATAATTTGATTCCTCAAAGTTGATGTCTAGTAGGTATATGTTGCCATACCTATTTCTAGTGAATTTTTGTCATTTGTCTTTGCTGGTGCCTATACACTTACCTTTCTCGAATTTTATTCTGTATCCTTTGTCACAGAATTGACTTATTATGAGGAGATTGTGCTTTAGACCTTGAACGAATGAAACATTTTCAACAAGTAGATTTCCCAATCTGATGTTTTTATTTCTGATGATTCTACATTTATCCTTTCCTCCAAATGTAACTATGTCTCCATCTATGGTTGTGAGTGTTACGAACTTGTTGTCGTCTCCAGTCATGCGTCTAAAGCACCCGCTGTCTAGATACTACTTATTTTTCATTAAAATAACCTAAAATCAAAGTAGATCTCATCTTTTTTTTTTTTTTTGGTACCCATATAAACTTGGGTCTTTTTTGGTTAGGTTTTAATTCAGAATCAAGAGACCAACTAGTCTTCTTAAATTTTTTCTACTATTTTGGGAGTTTGGGATACCTAGAGTGCCATAACTTGGCACGAGAAAACACTTAAGTGCCACAACTTCAAAATGGCACACTTGAGTGCCAGTTTCAAAGTTAAATGGAACACTTAAGTGCTACTCTAGCAAAAATCTAGCCAAATGGCTGACGTGGCAATTTTCTAGCGAGTTTAATCCAAAACGGTGTTGTTTTGCACGATGACATGGCGAGAAAATGCAAAAATGACACCGTTTCATGTCTCTTTATTCAAATTTTCGCTTGGTTCAAAAACTTTACAACACATTCTCTTTATTCAAATTCCTCACTATAACAAGAATGGTCTTGGACATGAAGGAAATGAGAAAAAGTCGAATCCTTTTTCAAAAACAAAAGATAGATTAAAGCACATACCTCCAGCACACTTTTACAAATATATTTTTGTCAAACATTTTACTAAAGCAACCGACAAGAAATTTAAGCAACCAAAATAGTGGTAGAAGAACAGCCCAAGTGTGATAACTTGGCATGGAAGGACATTTAAGTGCCATAACTTCAAAATGCCACACTTGAGTGCTAGTTTCGAAGTTAAATGAAACACTTAAGTGTCACTCCGGTGAAAATCCGGACAAATGGCTGGCGTGGCAATTTTCCAGCGAGTTTGGTCCAAAACGGCGTCGTTTTGCACGCTAACGTGGCGAGAAAATGCAAAAACAACGTCGTTTCATGTTTGATGTGTAAATAATAATATAAAAATAATTAAATTAGATTTAAAATTAATTTTATATAAAATATTCTAAAAAAATAAAAAAATTAAAAAATTTTAAAAAATTTTAAAAAATTAAGAAAAAAAAGGGGGGAAGGTCGAAGGGGGCGGTTGAGGGCTGAGCTCTCGCTGCCACCACCTCCCTACCGTCGCTTGGAAGGGTCGGCAACAGAGGGGGGAGGGTCGGCTGGGGTCACGGGCCCGCCCTAGATTTGGGCGAGGGCCCTCGGGCCCGCGGCACCGGCCGTGACCCTCACCCTCGATCCCTTGAGGGCTTGCGGGCCCGCCGCCGGACCGACCCCCCTCCCCACTCCGTCGCCGGCCCTTCCCAGTGGTGGCGGGGAGGTGGTGAGGGCCTACGAGCCCTCACCGGATCTAGGTGCGGGCTGCGACCCTCACCCCAGATCTGGGGGAGGGCTCGCGTGGGGCGTGGGGTCGTGGGCCCTCGTCGCCTCCCCACCGCCGCCGGGAAGGGTTGGCGACGGAGTGGGGAGGGTCGGCCGGTCGACCGGCGGCGAGGGCCCGCAAGCCCTCACCCAGCTGAGGGCACGGCCCTGAGGCCGGCGAGGGCTCGCGGCCCTTGGTGGCGAGGGCCCGCAAGCCCTCGCCCAAATCTAGGGCGGGCCCGGCGACGGTGGGGAGGTGGTGGCAAAGAGGGCTCAGCCCTCAGCCGCCCCCTTCGACCTCCCCATTTTCTTTTCTTTTTTTTTTTCTTAATTTTTTAAAATTTTAAAATTTTAATTTTTTTAATTTTTAGAATATTTTATATAAAATTAATTTTAAATCTAATTTAATTAATTTTTATATTATTATTTACACATCAAACATGAAACGGCGTTGTTTTTGCATTTTCTCGCCACGTTAGCGTGCAAAACGACGCCGTTTTGGACCAAACTCGCCGGAAAATTGCCACGCCAGCCATTTGTCCGGATTTTCACCGGAGTGACACTTAAGTGTTTCATTTAACTTCGAAACTAGCACTCAAGTGTGGCATTTTGAAGTTATGGCACTTAAATGTCCTTCCATGCTAAGTTATCACACTTGGGCTGTTCTTCTACCACTTTTTTGGTTGCTTAAATTTCTTGTCGGTTGCTTTAGTAAAATGTTTGACAAAAATATATTTGTAAAAGTGTGCTGGAGGTATGTGCTTTAATCTATCTTTTGTTTTTGAAAAAGGATTCGACTTTTTCTCATTTCCTTCATGTCCAAGACCATTCTTGTTATAGTGAGGAATTTGAATAAAGAGAATGTGTTGTAAAGTTTTTGAACCAAGCAAAAATTTGATGTTGATTTTTGAAATTTCACTCTTAACATTCTCATTTTCAGCTTGTAGGAGCTTTACTTGATTTAATTGAAAATCAAGATCTATCTTTAGGTTGTCAACGAGATTTTTGTCAATGAGGCCTTTAGTGTTAAGATCGTGAACCTCCTTTTTAAGAGCAAAAATACATTTTGAAGTTTTTTGATGTTCTTCAAGCATTTCCTTTGAAAACTCTTTTAGTTCATTATGAGACAATCTTTTACCTCATCTTCTTCTAGCTTGAAGTCAGTCATGAGACAAAGATTTGTTTCTTCTTCATCACTTAATTTACACTCAATGTCACCCCATGTTTAAGATTTTTGCACCTTTTTCTTTTTCTCAAATTTCCCTTTCTTCTTCTTGATGGATGGACATTCTGGTTCTTTGTATCTAGATCTCTTGCATTCATAGCACATGATATCCATACCTTTGTATTCTTCTTTGTTCTTGTATGACTTCCTCTCGTCAAGATGTTTAAATGATCTTTTTTCCCTTGTAGTTTCCTCATTTTCTCATGAAGCTTTTAATTTTTTTTGCAAATAAAGCCATATTTTCATTACTTTCTTCATCATTGAGGATATTCCTCCACCTGTGTCATCATGGTTAGCTTTAAACACAATGACTTTCTTACCCATTTGGAGTTGCTTTCTTCATTTTGAAGTTCGACTTCATAGGAGATGAATGTTCCTATAACTTAGTCCATTGTGATTGGTTGTATTCTCATGGTTTCTCTTAGTGATGTTTTGACGATACTTCATTCCTTTGGAAGTACTTGTAATATAATGCTTACTTTCTCAGTGTCTATATATATATTTTCCTTGAAGAGCAAGTCCATTTACTATTTCAGTAAATTGTGTGAACATTAAAGTTACTCTTTCGTTGGATTTCATCTTGAACAGCTCATAGGGTCCAAGCAAGATATTTAATTTTGTTTCTTTGACTCTTTCTGTTCCTTCAAACATTAGCATGATGTGATCCCAGATTTCCTTCATTGTATCACAAATAGAAATTTTGTTAAACTTAGAAGGTGGCAAGGCACAATATATGAGGTGTTTTGCTTTGGCATTAAGAGTGGCTTTTTTCAAGATTATTCTGTATCGTTGGCAGTTGCGGCTTCTTGGCAGTCTTATTGAACATGAGTCGGTGCTTCAAGACCATATGCAACTGCATTTTACATATCCAGATCTATAGCTTTAATGCATGACTTCATTCTTTACTTCTAATAGCCATATTTGCTTTCGTTGAAGTATGGTGGCTTGTTGGGAGCTTGAGCATCATTGGTGAAGAAATTGTCAAGGTTAGCCATAATGAAGGATCTTTTGTACTCATAAAAAAAAAAAAAAAAAACACTTCAGATAATGAGCAATAGAGTTCCAATACCAATTGTTGAGGTTGACAATAATACCCAAAGGGGGGTGAATAGGTTGTTTTCAAACTTTGATGATTTTTTTTATGAAAATCAACTAATTGTTGAGTAAAGATCACATCAACCTGATGTTTAAGCAAATGCCTACCAATGGTGTATTAAAGTATATAAGCAGATAAAAAATAGTTGCACACAAAGAGTTATAGTGGTTCAGCTTTACTCTTAAGCCTACGTCCACCCTTTAGACTAATAGATTCAAGACGGGCTGGATTCCACGCAATCTACTTTAAAAGTTATAACAGGTTAGCAATGATCCTTTACGTGATAAATCACACCATCTGAACTTAGTAGCTACTCTTACATTTATACCCTTAATCCTTAGCACAATTGTTAAGCAGCATGACCATCAAAATAGTAGAACAGAAGGCTTTCAACTAGAAAAAATAGTATGTAAGTTACTTGATCTTTTATATGTTGCACAGTCTTTTTGGTCTTCAAAGCCTTCTCTTTTATACTCTTCCTTAAACTATCCACTGAGGTTGATTTAGAGAGGTAGATGACTATTGAAGAGGTTTCCATTGAGCTGCTTTCTAGGAAGGTACTGCCCATAGAGTTTCTTTCCTAGGACTTCCATAGACTAACCAAAAATCGCAATTGTTGTTGTCTTTTCATTGTAGTCTTTGATTGACCTGTGAGACACTTTAGCTAATCTACTACATGTTTTATTCCAATTTTGCTACTACATGAATTCAAATCTTTCAACACTCGTTAGCTAACCCAATGAATATTAATTGATGTACTTGGTTGTTACATCACCATCAATCTAATCTTTACTGTTTCAACATAAGCATTATCAATACCTGATCTTTTAGTTGATTGGTGTTGTATGCTATAACAGGACATTTGCAAAACTTATTTTCAATAGATCACACCATGGATATTGCATAGTCTTTTTGGTCTAAACATCTACACATAACACAATATGTAATATATTAAGGATAGTTTGGGCATTATTAAAATTACTTGAAGATGTTTTCTCTAACAATGTTATTGTTCTAATGGTAATGTGGAGAATTCAATTACTAGGGCAAATTCCTCCCCGCTAAGGAAGTATGCTACGACAAAGTCATAAGATTCTTCAAGAAAAGGTGTATACCGTCCCTAAATTGAGTCCAATTGAGAATGGAAATAACATATTGCATTCTCTTTCCTATAGGCAATAAATGAGGCAAAGTATCAAGGGAACAATGCCCTCAAATGTTGAAGCAGGGAGTACCCCTTTCCTTTCATAACATTCATCTAGACTTAGTGAAATTGATAACATTTAAATTGCCCATTTGGGAACAAGATCGTCAAGATAACTTGAAAATACATTTAATGATCCACATTTAAAATTTTCAAACTTCTTGTCGATTACATGTCTCTTTGAAAAGAGCATTTGAAAATAAAAATAATTGAACTTTGTGTATTATCATATGCAATAAAAAACTACTACCTATGAATAAAATTAGTACCTCAAAGACATTTTTCAAAAATCGAAATCACTTTAAGGTGATTTTATCATGCATATTATGCATACATTCTTTGTGTGTATTTCTTTCCAAAGATGTTAAAAAGTTAAGGTGGAAGAAAGGAGATGAAGGGTAATCTTGTATTGATTTTTGTTTACCCTTCATAATCAATGCGCAGACCCCTAAAGTGACATAAGTTGGCACAAAGGGACACTTAAGTGCCAAAATTTACAAAAGTGACACTTAAGTGCCAAAATCAGAGCAAAATGAATCACTTGAGTGCCACTGGCAAGAAAATCCAGCCAAATTGCATGTGGCATTTTCTGGCAACTTTTTTTACTAAGGTGGCAAATGTTTTTTTTTTTTATAAAAAAAAAGCCCATGTGGACCACAAAAACGCTATCCTCCATCCACACTGACTGAGCTGACCTAAACAACATCATTTTTCCTTGGTGTTAAACGACATCGTTTAGGTTATTTTGGCTTAAGCAGACTTGGCCATCACCGTTCCTCCCCATCCACGTTCACACTAGATCTCAGGCCCTTCTCTTCATTGCCGTTCACACCCAGAGGTGCTCATCAATCGCTCTCATCAGTCGCCATCGTTGGTCGTAGTCGCCGCTCACCATCGTCACTCCTCCAGGTTTGGCCCCTTCTCCCCCTCCCCTATGATAAAATTAGGGCTCAAATCTTTTATTAAGGCTTCGATGGAAAATTTGGGGCTCGGTAGGGGAAATGTGCTAATCGGACCTTTGGGCGGTGAGGTGGGTGTGTTGTGCTCGAGCTGTGTGTGTTGACTTGTGTAAATTCTGTTGAAATGCATGCTCTATTTTGCTACTCCCCTGTGTGGAGATGCTCGCCTCAGTTGATGATTTCTATAGTCAATGCTCACGTCCCTTGTACATGCATTTGCTATGAAAACCGTGTGCACGTGTTTAACGGCATGTACGACGAGTGATCGGTAGCTTTTAGTGGAGAATTAAGGATAAAGCTTGACTCTTTCCAGTTCCGATCTCCCCTTTGTAGTTCTGGCCCACCAAAAAATTCTCAGTTTTTAAGATTTTATGTACCTCTTGGTAAGAGGGTCTTTGCGCTAGGGCTTTTATTTTGTGGAATCAGTTCTCTTTAATCACATGGTGCGGCCTTATGCAATTCTTAGGTGTGGTCTCAATCTTGCTAATAGCGTGAAGTTTCCAAAGAAGCATTGCTATTGTAGGCATGAAACCGTAGTATAGTTAGATTGAAAGAGAAGATCTGTGACACAACTTTCTCGTTATATTTTTACATCGAGCTTTCCTTAATTTTCTGTATGTGTTTTCACAAGAAAAATAGATTTAATTAAGTTGATGTACATTCTTGCAGCATAGGTTTAGTTCAGCAAAAGATAGTAAACAAAATTGCTTGGGCTGTGCTTGTTGTGGGGACTTGTACTTGTTATGAGAATCTCTGTTTTTTGTTAATATTTTAAGGGAATGGAAGGCAAATAATTAAAGCGTTGACCTCTTTTGATTGTCATGTAAGGGCTTATTGTCAGTGTGGAGACCTCTGTTTAAGAAAGTCCATGAGAGTGGGGGGACTCCCATGTGTAATTGTTTATTGTTCTTTGTGGGTGTGGTCTCAAAAACTAATTATTCTTTTTCTTGTTCTTGGTGCAGAAATGGCTTATAACAAGGATTACATCGTTGTCATAGTTTGCTACGGTGGGGATTTTGTGATTAGGAAGGATTAGTGGGAGTATGAGGGTGGAAATGAGGGCACCATCTTTTCGAGATTAAGAAGGCATCTTATATAGGACTTGTTAGGGATATAGTGACTTATTTGCCATGTAAAGTTCAAAAGTTGTTGTATTGTATTCCTGGAAAAAGGCTTAAAAGATGGTTTGAGAAGTTTAAAAGATGAAAATGGTTTTAGAGATACTCTATACCATTATCTTCACGGTAAAGAGGTAAAAATATATGTTGAGTACAATAGTGAAAGTGAGGATAAAGATGATGTTGGAGAGAGCACCCGAGTAGAACAAGAAGGAGATGGTATTCAAGGTGATACTGATGTTAGGGTCGAAGTGGGGCAAGATAGACATGATGGAGAGGAGAGGAGCGTATATGCAGTTCACTAAAGAGATGATGACATAGGTGATGTCATAATCATTGTATTAGATTAGGAAGTAACTGAATCAAGTGATGATGATGATGAAGGGTTACTTGTTGAAAATTTCATAAGTGATAACAATGACGAGGAGCTTGTACAATCAAGAAAAAAGTAAAGGGATTTTTTGACAGAAAAGTTTGCATCTTTGCAGGTAGCTAATGAAGTTCCAAATATGGCCAAAAGCTTTGCAGATGTTAGTGTTGCTGGCGAGGAGACTGATTATGAAGAAAGCGTCAAGAATGCTACTTCCTAGGATGAGCTTAAAGAAGATGAAGTGCATAGAAGAAAAATTAAGTTGCCTTCTTATGATCCATTCGTTACCTCTCCTACTTTGTTGGTAGGTATGAAATTTCAACATGCGAAACAATTTAGGGAAGCTATACTGAAGAATTCCATTGCTACACATAGGAATATTGACTTTATTACAAACACTAAGACTTTTGTAAGAGCTAGGTGTTCGCGGCAAAATTGTCCATGAAAGATTTATGGCGCATTTGTTAGGAGAAGTGAATCCTTCCAGATTAGAGCCTACTAAGATGAACATACTTGTTCCATTAATTTTAAAAATAAAAAGGTAACAAGTGCATGGTTGTCAAAGTACTTCTTTGATTTCATTAAGCTAATGCCTCAAATGAGTAATATTGAGTTTAGGATGCTAGTGAAGGAGCAGATAGGCATTAATATATTCAAGAATCAATGTAGAAGATCGAAGTAAAATGTGATGAAGATACTCATTGGTCAGTACAGTAGCAAATATGGACAATTGTGGAATTATGCTTGGAAGTGTAGGCTGCAAAATCCTTCAAGTAAAGTGTATGTAGAGATCATGGAGAGACCACTTCTTGATATTGGAACCAAGTTCGATAAGTTTTATATTTGCTTCGATGCATATGAACGAGGATTTTTATCTAGTTGTATATGGATTATAGGATTTGACGGGTGTTTTTTGAAGGGCTTGTATAAGAGAGAATTGCTAACTGCAATTGGAAGAGATGCAAATAACCAAATGTTTCCACTAGCTTAGGCTATTGTGAAGGTAAATAATATGAACAATTGGTCCTGGTTCTTTAAAAAATTTATGACTGATTTGAAGATAACAAATGGGGAAGGGTGGGCGTTCATGAGTGACCAACAAAACGTAATATTTGCTTTCTAAAAAATTTGGTCAATTGTTTGCTTTTTGAAATCAACATGTCATTTGCTTACATTTCTTATTTTGAATTATTGTAAGGACTGGTTCCAGCAATAGCTGAATTGTTACCTTATAAAGGGGACAAGTTGTAGCCGCAATTTTGGTAGCTAGCAAAGGGGGAGAATGAGTGCATATTTGAACTTGAACTTTTGTAGATTTGATTTGAGTTTGTTTGATTGTTTTGAACACTAATATTCTGCAGCGATAATTGTGGTAGTGATGATTATGGATGTGGATGTTTAAATCTTGGTGTTTGTCTTTGTTTTCAAGATTAACATGTTTTCTGTGGTTGCAGAATCGATGCAATCCAGATCCTTAACAATTTGTTTTTATAAGATATCATCTACTGCTAAAGTGTTGTTTTGCTAGTTATAAATCTTTAAATCTGTAGGGAAAGGGGAAGATTGTTAAAAAAAAAAAAAAACTTTTTTGATGTTTTGAAGATGACAAAACTTATCTAAAGGCTATACTGAAGATTTCCAGAAATTTATGCTAAAGTCTATTATATTTCCAGACTTTGTGTCAAAGTCTGTTTTACATCAAAAGTTTGTCCACTCTGATGAATTCCAGACTTAACGTAATGAAGAACGAAGATGGAATTAGACTTAAGATTATCTTTGTTTCTTCAAAGCTCCGGTTCGTATATGATACATATGGCTTTCTGGTTGACAACAACACCTTCGAGATTGGTTATCTTTATTTGAATCATTATAGATACATCAGATATTTTTGGAAAGCAAGTAAATTAGGAAATAATCTACTTATGGAAACCAAGATCCTGATTGTATGGACAAACATGATTGATGGGTTTTCATCACAATCTTTAAACGGCTTGAGATCTCCTTGATTAATTCTATCCAACGGGTTGATTAGAAAAATTCCTTTGGAAAGTGCCAACAGTCGAGAAGGCATGAAGGAGTAATTAAGGAGACATCTCTAGTCATTCGATAAAGTGCGTGAAAGAGAAGTTCCAAAATTTGAAGCTTGCTATTTTCTTGTTATTCCATATTCTGAGCTCAAAATTGTACTAAAAAAAGAGAGATTTATAGTGTGACTTCGTGAGAGCAACAAACTCTTCACTATGAAGTCGAGATCATAGATTGTAAATTCTCTTTTGATTCATAGTGGAAATCAGCCAGGAGATTATTAGCATGGGAGAATGGACATAGGCTTGATCTAGGCCAAACCACTATATTCTATGTTCTTATTCTCTTTCCTAAACTCCTTTACTTTGTTCCTAGTTCTTTTTAACTGTTAAAGTCTGAATTCGCTCAAAGTTTGTTGTTCTTCAGATTCAGTTTCAAAACCAAAATATTTTACTACTTTTCGCGAAAATTTTTCTACACACCTATTCATTCCCTCTAGGTGTTCATACTAGAACTTTCAATTGTTATTAGAGCTTGTGTGCTTAATTATTGAAATGTTTTACTTCTAAGCTAAAGATCTTATATGGCTAGTATTTCGGCTCTAGGACTAGTTGAAGGTCAAAGCAACACCAGACCTTCTTACTTCAATAGAAAGGAGTATAATGTGTGGAAGAATAAGATGAAGGCATTTCTCAGATCAAAAGATCCTCTGGAGTGGGATGTTGTTGAAAAATGGATTAATCCTAAAGCAACATCAACCTTAGACTGAGAGAAAGAAGTTATTGATGCTGACGAGACAAAACAAGCTGAAATTTCCAAGAGACAAGCTCTTAACGCAAAAGATATATACTCTTTATATTGTGCCTTATCTCCCACTAAATACAACCAAATTTTTCTTGTGAAACAGCAAAAGAAGTTTGGGATAGATTACATATTACTTATGAAGGGACTGACTGCGTGAAGGAAACCATAATAAACATTATGTTTGGATAGTATGAAGCCTTCAGAATAAAGCCTGGAGAATCTATTACTGATATGTTCAGTCGCTTTATAGAGATTGTGAATGGCCTGGCTTATCAATGTCAACCAATTTCTAGACCAATAAAAGTCAACAAACTACTGCCTAAGACTAGAATCATGTGAAGACTTCAATAAGAGAAACTTAGAGGATCATGCCTCTATCACTTGTTGAGCTGATAGGCACACTTTAATCATACAAAGTGGAGTAGATAAATGGTGAAGAAGATCTTAAAGGTAAAAAAATCAATTACTTTAAAATCTAACATTGATTCTGATGATACAAATTTAGATAATGATATGGACGATGAGGAGCTGGCTCTTATGATTAAAAAATTCAGAAAGCTGAATAGAAAGGGAAGAAGATTCAATTGGAAGAAACAGAGCATGCAAAATTTCCAAAAGAAACCGAGAAAAGACAATGAAACTAGCAAGGATGTTATATGCTTTGAGTGCAGAAAAAAGAGGCATATCATACCTAATTGTTCTCTATTGAAGAAAAAGAAAGGAAAAACTGAAAAGTACAAAAAATGCTCTCAAAGAAGAAACTTGGAGTGACACAAAGTGTGAGGAAAGTGAAGAAGAATATGTCAACATATGTTTGATGGCTCATTCTGAATTAGACTCAGAATCAAAAATAGACTCTAATTTAGATTCAAACAAAGAAATTGAGGTTAGTGATTTAAAAATTCCTATCAAAGTCTCTAAGTACATAGATGAACTCTATTTCAGTCTTAAATCATCTCTTAAAAGGATTTCCGAACTAGAAAGGGAGAATTGTAAATTCAGGCAATTGGAAGTTTCTTGGGAAAAAAAATTGAAAGTCTAAATAAAAAGTTTTGATAATTTGAAAAAAAAAAATTATGATTCTTTTTCAAATGAAAACACTATTTTGAAAAGAGATATTTCAAAAATTATAAAAATATTTCAAAAGGATCCAAAAAACTGAAGAAAATTCTTTCAGCTCAAATACCCTACTTTAACAAATCTAGTTTGGGTATGACTTCAAAAACTATTCTATTAATTGATTTTCCAAAAGTAAAAGAAATAACTAAACAAAGACCTCTAAAGGCATTTTACAAAAATCACTTTCAAAATTTTTTTTGTAAAACTTGTTGACCGTAGTGCACTCAGATGTTCGAAGTGTAACAGCTCAAAACATTTTGAGAAATATTGTCTCAAGATTTGGAGACCAATTAAGAAGGACTAGGCTAAGATTGCTTTCAATACTAACTCTTCTAGACCTAAGAAAATTTGAGTACCAAAGAAAGTTTGAGTTTTTCTTTTGAGTACAAGTTACTACTAAAAGAAAGATCAAATGGTATTTGGATAATGGTTGTTCAAGACATATGACAGGAGACTCAAGCTACTTCATAAAGCTTGTTAGACTAAATGGTGGAAAAGTGTCTTTTAAAGGAAACATCAAAGGAAAAATTGTAGGATGTGGAACTGTGAAGATTGAGAGCCTGACTATCAACAATGTTTTCTTGGTGGAAGGTTTCAACTACAATTTGTTAAGTATAAGTTAGCTTTGCGATACTGGTTTCAAAATAAACTTCCAAGGCAATTGTTCTGGAATGAGTTAAGACTTCTGTCAATCGTTAACTAGTCGAAGGCATGGCAACATATATCTTTTGGATGTAAACCCAAAAAGTTCTCAATGCCTTATTTCTTTTCAAGATGAAGCAAATCTTTGGCATCGGAAGCTTGGTCATGTTAATATGAAGCATATTACCAAGATTTCTTCTAAGAAACTTGTTCAAGGACTTCCTAATCTAACTTACCAGAAGAATGAGTTATGCACTCCTTGTGTCTTGGGAAAACAAGTCAGAAGTTCATTTAAACCTGTGAATCAAGTCTCCACAAGTCGAGCTTTACAGCTTCTTCATATGGACCTTTTTGAACCAACTAGAACTTAGAGTATTGGTGGAAAGAAATATTGTCTAATAATCGTGGATGATTATTCTCGCTTCACTTGAATATATTTTTTAGCAAGTAAGTCTGAAGCCTTCTCTTATTTCTCGAAATTTGCAAATAAGGTTCATAATGAAAAAGGTTATGTTATTTCAAGCATACGAACTGACCATGGAGGTGAGTTTGAAAATTAAGACTTTGCGAAATTCTATGATAAATTTGGTTTTCACCAATTTTTTATTCTTCATACACTCTAGAACAAAATGAGGTTGTGGAAAGGAAAAACTTATCCTTATAAGAGATGGCCATAACTCTTTTAATAAAGAGCAAAATATCCTCTCGATTTTAGGTAGAAGCAGTTTCCACTACTTGCTATATTATCGATAGAGTATTGTTGAGGCCTATTCTAGAGAAAACTCATTATGAAGTGTATAAAGGAAAGAAGCCGAATATTTCTTATTTTCGTGTATTTGGTTGTAAATGTTTTATTATAAAGAATCCTAATGATCGATCTGAAAAGTTCAAGGAGAAATCAAATGAAGGAATCTTCCTAGGCTATTCGACTTCAAGCAAAGCTTACAAAGTCTTTAACAAGAAGACTCAATCCATGAAAGAATCTATGAACGTAAAGTTTTAGGATTATTTACAGAATCAACCAGATCATGCTCAACTTAAAGAATCTGAACCTATTCTAGACTTTACAAAATTTACTTCCCTTGAAGAAGTTCAGATTTCTGGAGAACAACAACAAGTAGATCGAAAAGATTCAAACGAAGTAGAAGATCAACAGACTCTCAGACTAAAGATCAATTGGAAGTACAAGTCAAGTCATCCCAAAGAAGGAATTCACACTAGATCCAAATGAAGAGAAGAGTCCAGTATTCTAGCACTTGTTTCTGAGATAGAAACAAAAGGTATAAACGAAGCCCTATTTGAGAAAGGAAAAGTGATTAGAAACAAAACAAGACTCGTGACGAAATGATATAATAGGAAGAAGGGATAAACTATGACGAGACCTATGCACTAGTAGCGAGGTTAGAAGCAATTAGATTATTACTTACTTTTGCTTGTTATAAAAATGTCAGATTATTCTAGATAGATGTCAAAAGTGCATTCCTCAGTGGATTCATTCAAGAAGAAGTTTATGTGGAACAACCACTAGGATTTGAAGATCTAAGAAAACCAGACTCAGTCTGTAAACTGAAAAAGGCATTGTATGGACTAAAGCAAGCACCTCGAGCTTGGTATGAAAGGTTGAGTAAGTTTCTAACTCAGAATAGTTTTGAAAAAGGGAAAAGTTGATACTACCTTGCTTATAAAGAGAGAAGGAAAATATTTACTACTAGTACAAATTTATGTAGATGATATTATCTTTGGTTCTCCTAACGAAAATCTCTACAAAAAGTTTTTAAGATCTATGTAGGATGAATTTGAGATGAGCATGATGGGTGAGTTAACCTTCTTTCTGGGATTACACGTTAAACAATCGAAGAAAGGTATATTTATTCATCAAGAGAAATATGCAAAAGATCTCATCAAGAAATTTGGGTTAGAGAATTGCAAGAAGACAAAGACACCAATGTCAAGCTCTTCGAAACTGGACAAGGATGAATGAGGGAAGAAAGTAGATTAGAAGCTATAAAGAAGCATGATTGGTTCTCTTCTTTACCTTATAGCTTCTAAACCTAATATTTTATTCAGTGTCTACATCTATGCTAGATTTCAGTCTTATCCCAGAGAATCTCATCTAAGTGTTGCAAAATGCATAATTAAATATGTTACAACTTCTCCAAAGCTGGGTATGTGGCATCCAAAAGAATGAGACTTTACTCTACTTGGATATTCTAATACTGATTTAGCCGGTTGTAGAGTTAATAGAAAAAGCACATTTGGCATTTGATAACTACTGGGAAATATACTGGTATCTTGGTTCTCAAGAAAGCAAAGTACCATAGCATTATCAATAGTGGAAGCAGAGTATGTTGCTCTTGGGAGTTGTTGCTCTCAAATCCTATTGATAAGACAACAACTAAGAGACTTTGGGATAGAAGAATCATGCACCGAGATTAGATACGACAACACTAGTGTTATTAGTCTCACCAAGAATCCAATTCTTCATTCAAGGGTGAAGCATATAGAGATTCAACATCATTTCATAAGGGATCATGTACAAAATGGGGAGATTATGATTCAATTCATTGATTCGAAGAATCAGCTGGCAGACATCTTTATGAAGCCTATAGAGAAAAAACTTATTTGAGTCTATTCGCAGTAGCTTAATATTATATCTCCTATCGTTTAAAGTCTAAAGTTGGCCAGACTCAGAATTTCAAGGAGCTACTTCAATAAGAGAATTTCTCAAATCGAGGTATTTCAATTTTTGGAATGAAAATGTATAATTATCTAAATCATCGCTTACCTAATTTATTTTTGGAAATTATTATTTCATTGATAATTTTTAGATTTTAAAATTTTGGAAGTTAGTTTTTTGAAAATTGTTTAAGAAAATGCATTTTATTGTGATGCTTCAACTACCTCCTTTCATTCTCTTTATATACTGTCGAGTATTTCTCTCAAGCACATTGCTTCAAAACCCTAAAATACAGACTCTCTTCTCCCTCGACTTTTTCTCTCAAAAACTCTCTGCAAGTTTCCATATTTTCCTCACTTGAACAAGTCTAAGAAATCCTTAAGTCTAGAAACATGTCTTGCCAAAGGAAATTCTCTCGGATTGCAAGCAAGGGGCCTTGGAATGTGCCCGAAGGACAAACACATTTCGATCTCACTAAAGAAGACTCTCCACAGAAGTCTCCACAGCACTCTCCTCAGAACTCTCCGTGCCAACCAATGGAAGAAGAAGTAGAATAAGATGTTGTTCCTCTCTAAGCACTATAATTATCTGAAATAGGGTGGTTCTCCGATGTCTTTTATTACGAATTTTTTAAAGTACATGGACATGGGAATGAAATAGTGTTCTTAAGAGCTATGGAACGCTTGGGTATAGTGCCAGAAGGATCGGCTGATAAAGCTTTTCTTAACTTTCCTTATGATCCTAGATTTAGTTCTGAGAATTAGCCTGAGAGTACGGATGATGATGAAAGGATGTTTTCAAACTTTTAACCCAGAATGGGTGTGGCTGCTAATGAACCTAGTGATGAACAAAACTCTTTCGTTCTAAGGAACACAAAAGGGTTTACACCCAAATGTTGAACAAAGGGGTGATGAACCCTCGAACGGTCGATTTTGGCTTCTTAGACTCGATCAAGGTTAACTTGAGGGAAAAGTTGGCCTTCCTTCAACTTGAGAATCTTTGTTATGAGACGGCTGTTGCATATCCAAAATTGATAGCATTTTTCTATTCAAATTTGTCTTTTCTTAATCAGAATTGAATCCAGTTTACTGTGAGTAATAAAGCCTATGTGGTGGATGTTGACACTCTGGCAGACATTATAGGGGTGGAAAGGAGTGGTTTTTAACCTATTAGTGTCTCCATCGGACAAGCAACCATATTTCTATATTTCTTGTCAAGGATAGATTACTAGATGAAGGCATCACATACTCTAGACTGCTAGCCTCAAATGTTCTATTGCACAAAATTGTCATTAATTACTTCAGACCAAAGATTGCATCAAAAATAGATGTTTCCAAATTCGAAGGAAGACTCATGTTTGCCATCTGCAATTGGATGCGCTTTTCACTTCCTCATACATCATGATGCACATGTACAGGACGGTTATGAAGGATAAAGGATAATTGACTTATTCTGTGCTGGTTACAAAGTTGTTTAGACATTTTCAGATCTAGTTTCCCACATCACTTATTTTTAGATCCAGTTTCCAGATCTATTGCGCCTATGGCAATAGGACTAAAAATGATTTCGAAGATGAGGTTGAATGATCTAAACAAGGTAATTGAGTGCTTGAAGAAGGAGTCCTCAAGCAAAACCAAGGAAGACTCTACTGGAAGAAAGAGAAAAAGCAAGGAAGTTGTGTAAGAACTTGCAAAGAAGAGAAGATCACTTATTTTGCAGGACAAAGAGAATGAATATGATCTTACAATTTCTGCCATTGCCTTAAAGAATCTTCAAGAATTTATTGGTTTTGACAACCAACGGAAAGAGAAGGAGGAGACAGACAAGAAGAAAAGGAGAAAGAAGAGCAAGGAGAGCAAGAAGAAGAAGAAGAAGAAGAGAAGGAAGAAGCAAGACATGAAGAAGAAGAAGAAGAAGAAGAAGAAGAAGAAGGTCATTCTGAAAAGAAGGGTGAGAATGATTCTTATGAAGAGACAATTGCAATCACATTGTCTGAACACTTAGAAGCAACTAGGAGTGGACCTGAGGGAGTACGCACAGAAACAGAACATCACTCTCATTCTGAAAATGAGAAGACACAAGAAGAAAGAATCCCTTCCCCACCTGTAGGCACAGAAATAGGGGGAGCTCGTGAGAAAGCAAGGATTTCTTCTCCTCATTTTGCGAGTGATGGTATAAGTTGATCTCTTGTAAACCCAGAAGATGTCTATGCTTCTCAATTTTCTAAAGTTGACATTGAAGAATCTACCTCGAGTCATGGTGCTAGACGAGTTGATGTTCCCTCATCTCTCAATTCTCCTTGAATTCAATTCGCTTAGGCTAGTGCACAGACTGAACCGTATGCTAACTATCCAAGGATGATAGAGCTCCTATTGGAAGTTAAAACTCAGTAATACGCTATGGAGATTGAGATCCAAAAGATTCACATTGCCTTGAGATCTACTTCTGATTTTCCCACCGGAAAGGTACATCCTTTAGACACTCAGGTACAGACTTTGAATCAACAAATCTGTCGCCAATATCGACACTATTTAGAATCAAGTTGAGAATGTTCATCACCGGTGCCAGAAGGTTGAAGAGGCAGTGCAATCAATGGGGGATTTCCAACTAGTTCGAGTTCCTAGATAGTAGTGATTCCATTTATCTCTTTTCTATTTTGACTTTCTCCACTTTTTGCTGTTGGCAAAAAGGGGAGAATGAGTGCAAATTTGAACTTGAACTTGAACTTTTGCATATTTGATTTGAGTTTATTTGATTATTTTGAACACTAATATTCTGCATCAATCTTTGTGGTAGTGATGATTATGGATATGGATGTTTAAATCTTGATGTTTGTCTTTGTTTTCAAGATTAACATGTTTTATGTGGTTGCAGAATCAATACTATCCAGATTCTTAACAATTTGTTTTTTAAACATATCATGTACTGCTAAAGTGTTGTTTTCTAGGTTATAAATCTTTAAATTTGTAAGGAAGTTTTGTCACCATCAAAAAAGGGGAGATTATTGAAGAAAACTCTTTTGATGTTTTGAAGCTGACATAACTTATTTAAAGTATATTATGAAGATTTTCAGACTTCTGTGCCAAAGTCTATCAGATTTCTAGACTTTGTGTCAAAGTCTGTTTTATACCATAAGTTTGCCCACTCTGATAAATTCCATACTGAATGCGATGAAGAATGAAGACGGAATCAGACTCAAGATTATCTTCATTTCTTCAAAGCTTCGGTTTGTACATGATACATATGGCTTTCTAGTTGACAACAACTCTTACGAGATTTGTTATCTTTATTGGAATCAATTTAGATACATCAAATCTTTTTGGAAGGCAAGTAAATTAGGAAAGAATCTACTTAGAAAACCAAGATCCTGATTCTATGGACGAACAAGATTAATGGGTTTTCATCACAATCTTCAAATGGCTCGAGATCTCCTTGATTGATTCCGTCCAACGAGTTGATTGGAAGAATTCATTTGGAAAGTGCCAACGGTCGAGAAGGCATGAAGGAATATTTAAAGAGACATTTCCAGTCATTCGATAGAGTGCGTGAAAGGGAAATTCCAAAATTTGAAGCTTCCCATTTTCTTGTTATTCCATATTCTGAGCTCAAAATTGTACTAAAAAAAGAGAGAGACTTATAGTGTGACTTTGTGAGAACATCAGACTTTTCACTATGAAATCGAGATCACAAATTGTAAATTCTCTTTTGATTCATAGTGGAAACTAGCCAAGAGGTTGTCAACGTGGGAGAGTAGACATAGGCTTGATCAAAGCCGAACCACTATAAATTATGTGTTCTTATTCTCTTCCATAAACTCCTTTACTTTGTTCCTAGTTCTTTTTAACTGTTAAAGTATGAACTCACTCAAAGTTTGTTGTTCTTCATACTCAATTTCAAAACCAAAATATTTTACTACTTTTTGCGAAAATTTTTCTTCATATCTATTCACTCCCCTCTAGATGTTCATACTAGCACTTTCAAGGACAACATTGAGAATATTTTTGAAGCCCCAATTAGAGTGAACATTGACTTTGTGGATGTAGAATGATAGCTATTTGTGATGGTTGGGATCAGGGTAGTGATATCGCTATTAATTTGTTGATGATGGATTTGGTGAAGTGGTGTTGTGGCTCACTTTTTGTTGTCACCGATGGGTTTAATGAAATAGTGTTGTGGATTTCTTTTATTTGTTGATGATGTGGGATCGATGAAGTACTATGCTTGCAATAGCTTCTTATTACAATAAAATGTGATTATTCATGAGAATTGTTCTTTGTAGACTATACAAGTATAAATATTTAGTTAACATGTATCTTATAAGATGCTGACTTTTTTGTCCCTATTAGCTTTTCTTTTTTCCTTTGAAATAAGTGCCACTAGGGCCATGAGATTTTGCGGCCTCTCTTTTAAGTACCATATGTTTCTAGAGAGGATTTGAATTATGAAAAACCACAAACATCATAAGGAACCTTCACTTTTACAAACATCATTGCCAAACATCATAATGAATATTGCCATAAACATATGTACATTTTAGATTGCAAATGACCTTTTCTTCATTCATCCCACAAATAGGGTGCACATACATGTACAAAAATGGTCTACAAATACAAAACATGTTTGAAATAGCACGCTATTGCAAATTCATAGAGTGTGTTACTATAGACATCAACAATACAACCAACATTATCTTTAGTTTGGAATTTTCTTTCTTCGGGTTTGCGTAATCTTGTTTCACATGTTTCAATTGTGCTTTGACTCCTGTGCCTACCAAACAACTATCATTCTTATTATGGGTTGACTTTAGTTCTTGTTCGACATTGCTATTGTGAAAACTATTGCATACAATTCTTGTTGATTAACTGGTTTCTACACCAACCCAAATAAAAAATATATATATTTGTGGGAAATGTGGTTCCTCAGAAAATTAGGGTAGTTTAAAATAAGAGTGGGCAGTTCTAGGTTTCGTATAGGTTCCACTTAAAACTACCTGTTGGAACACGTTCTTCATCTTTTGGAACTTAAAACTTGCTCAGCATACCCTAGACCCTACTATATTATAGATTCCAGAGTGTACCTATGTTCCACATTTATTATTAATTGAATGGTTGTAGTGAATTATCATCTTTAATAACCACTACTTGTTTCTAAAATATACTAACCATTACTTTTATTTAGATACACAAAAAATATGAAATATTAACAAAGTAAAAGTCTTAATGTAACATCCTCGATTTTGACCTCATAAGGATCGGCTATAAGGTCCTGAATGGATTGACCATGGACCATTAGCCATAGGATCGATCAGTTCGAGCAGTAAAGAATCAAGGATTGGTCATAATTCGACCAATCGACGCCTAGGTGTCGATTGCAAATGACCTACCGATAGCTCATAAAATGACTTTTGGATAATGAGAATTGGTCATGGGACAATTTTGGATTGTCGAATGGTCACGATCGGTCATAGCCCCTCGCCGCAAGTGATTCCGCCTGGCTATGCATCGATACATGAACGATTCGACTCAATCAAATGTGATTGTGTTCCAACCAAAAATGCATCATTCCCTATTCAATTCTTAATGATCGAAAAAAATTCTTGAATTGGTGATGTTCAATCATGTAATGGTAGTGCATTGGCCACGAACCATAAGGATGGATTAGGTGTTGATCGGAACGAGCTTAGTGAAAGACTCATCTATTTCGTCACTAATTCTAAGGTTCATGAGTGCCTTGGCTTAATGCTAGGCCATGGGCAGCCTTAGGATTGGCCTTGATCACCCAAAGGACCAAGGACCACCATTTAGGCTCACCAACCGTCCAAAGAAATGGTTCGGGTGAGCATGGGGCGTGAAGGCCGAACCTTGGGTGTGTTAAAATGGTCATTAAGGATGTACACAAAAAGCTCTTGCTCGCTTCCCCTTGCACTTTCGATCACCTATTTCCAATGATTGCCATATTCTTTGGAAATGGACAAAATAGAACCTTCTAGAATATCCTAGGTTCTTCTTGAAAAAGGATGACTCACCATTTTGGATAGATATTTCTAGATTTGGTAATGATTACCAAAGATTCACCTTGAGAATTAAGTAAGGGACTCTTGGACAAATTGATCAAACAAGAGAAGACATAAAGAAGATTCTAGAACGCCTCATTAAATGCAAGGATGAGTTATCTCGCTTAGGTGTCCCTTGAAGATTTGGTAATGATGGCTCAAGATTTTCCTTGGGAAAGAGACAAATGACTCAATGGCTTAAGTGGACCAATAAGAATAGAACTTGGTGTAATATTCTAGAAGACCAAACTTAGAAAGCAAGTTCTCAAATTTAGGTATGTGTTAAATATCCAAACCCCATGATTAACTGAATCTAAGCATTTAATGAGAATGGCGAGTCATTGGCTTAGGTGTCTTTGAAATATATGATCATCATTATCATAAGATTTTCCTTAGAGAACAAATAGACCAAATCATGATGGCATCATATAAATGGTCCAATAGGAATGAAACAAGTAAGCCTCCAATTACATTAGGTCATTAGGTGTGCCACCTTTTAAAATATGCATGACACCTTGCAACTTAGGTTTGCCACCTCAATATCATAGCCGTGCCACTCCGAGAAATATGATTGGGCCATTTGGATGAGTAATGATGAGATTGGTGCCTTTAAATGGGAGGAACCCCCATTCATTTCCATCATTGGAACCCCTCGTCATTCATGCCTACCCTCCTCCCTCTTCTCCTTTCTCTCAACCTCACATACTCAACCCACCAAGCTATCTAGGTTGGTTCTCAAGTTTGCCGAGGTAAGTAAGATTCCTCTCTTTCTTCTAAGAAAGTAGATCCTATTGTTAAGGCCAGTAGGTGCTCACCCGTCAAGCCGTGGGTAGTTTGCAATGTCTTTTGTTTGATCTTATTTGTTATGGAACATGGCCATGTGCTTGAGTCATATATGTTCAAAATGGAATTGAGGCTCATTCGGATTGTTTTCATCGCAAGACAAGTTGCCCAAGTCATAAAGCCTTGGTTTCGGCATAAATAGGATGTCGGGTCTAAGCCTCGCTTGGTGCAGGAATCACTTAAGGCCTCAAGGTCCTAAATCGATATTGAGGCATGTCGATCTTATGCCTTGATCGGTATAAGGATCGCTAAATTTACAAGGTCTTGGTAAGACATCAAGCATGTCGATTTCTATAGCCCAATGAATGTGGGGACTTTGTGCTTGGAGTTGAATGAAATTGCAAGCTGAGAGTCATTCTCGATACATGTGTATTCACATTAGGTTGGAGTGGAAATCCATCAAGCTTGGGATTGTCACTAAAATGAGGTGTACCAAAGCCTCAAGGTCTTGGATCAGCATTGAGGTGTGCTGTTTTCGAGCCTTGTTCAATGCAAGGATTGGTGCTAAGTGGTTGATTCAAGTTACGGACCGAGGATTGTTCTCGACATGTTTATTAGATTAGTGCAAGAACTCATGGCACACACGACCGAATGAGCATGCCTTCGGGCCATGCATATGTCAACTAAAAGAAAAGATAAGAATCAACTTGTGTGATGCACTTGTGTGTGTGCACTTAAAGAGGAAAAAACATCCATCATCACATAGCGTTGGCGACGATGACTCGTTCATTAAATGGGATGCCTTGGTTGAGCTAGGAAACCCCAGAAAATATGTGATGCCTAGCTTGATGGTTGGATACTAGGTCGTCGCATAAGTAACCCGTGCCACTTAGGACCTGGAGATAGAATTGGGGTCGTTACACTTAATCATAAAATGGAAGCTTGGACTAGTGGTTCCAAATTACACACTCGTTGTCGAACGCCACAGAATATTGCAGGATCACTTGAAGATTAGACCAAGAAAAATTACAAAAACTTGTTCCAGGTTCTAAGTTTCAAGTTCCAAGCTCCAAGTTCTAAGTTCTATAAATGTAGAACCTAGAATCTACTTGTTGAAATAGATTTCCATTGGTTAGGGGTGAGCATGGTCCGAGTTGGGCTGGCCCCCTAACCCTAGAACCAACCCACACAGTGCCGATCTTCAATTTTTGGGACCAAGAACCGACCTTATTAAGCTTAAAACCAAGGACCGAACCAACCCAGTGGGTTTGATCTGGTTCCAGGGTCAACCCGAGACCAATCAATAATTTATTTATTTCATTTTTTGTACTCTCTGAAAAGGCAACAAAGGTCTGGACGGACCTAATGAGTTTGGTCCAATTTCAGGGTCAACTCGAGACCAACCAATAATTTTTTGTTTCATTTTTTGTACTCCCTAAAAGGCGAGCGAGGATCGGACCGACCCTATGGGTTCAGTGACAAGCGAGGTTAGCTAAGAGAGGCGAGTGATGAGTGTCGAGTGGGGTGAGCATCAAGCATCGAGCAAGGAGCAACAAGCCCTGGTGAGTGGCATGAGTGACTCAAAGTGAGTGAGGTGAGTGTCGAGTGGCAAGCAAAGAAGTTGTTTCTTTCGATTTTAACAAATTAAAGACTAAGAAGACAAATAAGACAAAAGAGAACGAGTACTAGAGGAGGATGCTGTGAGGAGCTATTTATAGCCGTGAGGACTCATCGCAAAAACATTTTCCTCCTTTGTAAATTATGGCTATTGACGCCATAAAAGACATTAAAAGATCTAAATTATTAAAAAATAGTGTAAAATTACTTAAACTCCTCACTAAGGAGCTATTTAATATTGTTGATGCCATTTATTTTAGGATTTTCTCTATATAAATATTATAAATAATATAGTAGATATAATATATATAATCAAGGTTGATCTGGGTTGGACCGACCCTAAGCTCTTAGGATCGAGAACCAACCCGCACAATATTAGTCTAGGAATCCTAGGACCAAGGACAAACCCGGTCTCCCTGGGAACCGGACCAGGATCAGTAGGGTTGGGCCGATCCAAGGTTGGTCCAGGGTTGACCCTAGACTGATGCTCACCCCTACCGCTAGTTCAATTCTCAAGTTCAAAGTTCTACCCTAGAACCATGCTCAACCTTTATTTAAAAAGAAACTTATTGATGAGATAAATTTGACAACTACCCCAATATAAGAAGAGATTGTCACAAACAATAGATGGCAATTATTGCCACCTTTTTACTAGACCTAAAATTGGTTAGAAATCCATATCATTTAACTAGATGCTATATATCACAAAATGCAATTATTCACCTTTTTACTGGACCTAAAAATTGGTAAGAAATCCATATCATTCAACTAGATGATATATATCATTAAATGAAAAGGATAATATTTCTCCTTTGCATACCTTTCTAGTCACCAACTCATTCAACAAATTGAATAAATCTTTTAGTATAAAGGTGATGCATTCGTTCATCTCAACACATCATTGTACTAGGTCCCAAAGCTATCAAGATTCATTGAGAGAGAGAGAGAGAGAGAGGCTAAAAGTAGTTTAGGTGGGAATAGCCATGGTAGTAATTGCATCCAATAGAATGGGGTCAACGATACTCGTGGTGGCTCTAATACTCTGGTCATCCTTCGGTGCCAATGCTGACGCTAATGCGCGCATACTTCTATCAAAGTGGACGTGTTTTAAGGAATGTTTCTTTGAAATTAACCCATTTGGATGCTATCACTCTTGCCGTGGGCGCCCTCAAGGAGAGTCCTCGAAGGTCATGCCATTAGAGCATTGCAATGTTGGTTGTGTATTGTCTACTTGTCTTGGCCACCATCTAGGTAATAATCTTCACATCGAGATAAAAAAATATAACATAACTTCTTCTTAGATCCTTAAAATCAAGAAATTCATTGTATAATCTTGTTTTGTTTATTAGTGTTTCATTGATATATTTTAATTGTGAAAGAAGTGTTGCATACTAAATCATTTCATTTCCTTATACTTTGATATATATGCCCTTGTTGAAAACAAATTCAATTTCAATTTTGATGTAACTTTTATAATCTCCTGTTTTATATTTGACCTCATGTAGAAACCAATAAAGTTGGAGTGGATGAGAACAAGGTTGGAGCTTGTGCGGATTCATGCTCTCAGAGTTGCCAGAAGACTTATTCTTTGCACTGAAGTCATTAAACTTATGTAATGCCTTTGTGGTTTTATTGCTCAACTAATAAAAGGTGCCTTTTTAATTTTCTGCGTGAACATGAGTGAAGAACATCTTTTTAATTTTCAATTGTGGTAACGTGAGTCCACTCTCTATTATCCGGAAATAGTTGTTGAGATATAAATACAAAAAAGAAAGGTAAACTTTACAAGATATTGAATTTGGCTTTGTCATGCCTCTTCGGATTAGTGTCAAATGTCTTCATGCAATCAATGTTTTACGATGCGCATAAGACTGTCAATTTTTGGCAGGACATAACATGAGAGCATGGCTTAGTGGTATTGCCAACTAGACGAATGAAATGATATGTATGAACATGTGTTAAGCCAGGAAAAAAAAGAATTATATATGTATCAATCACCGAAAATTATCTTTGTGAAATACGTTTGGATGACAAGAATAAGATAGGACATCAACTATTTTGCGGTCACCCATTTAAATTCAGTCTAAAATCAGAGAAAAAAGTCTTTCCTCATAAAGCTGATGTTCTCCATCCTATTAAACGAAGGATGCACATTCGCCACCTCTTTGACTAGTCACAACATTCTGTTGTTTTCTTTGTAGCTAACTCACCATTTACTTTTCGACCCAAAAAAAAAAAAAAAAAAAAAAAAACATTTAATGACATTAAAAGCAACTACAAATATTTGACTCTGCAAGCACGTAAACTACATATGATTCTCCCCTACTTTGAAAACACTCACTGAAACACAAGATTAATAAGACTATACAGAGAGAAGTGAGCAATCACATGAAGATCAAAGCATTGAAGAGAGGGGTGGCGGTAATGTTAACTGCGGGGCTAATATGTAGTGCATTCCTCATTAAGGCATCGGGGGAACGTAATAAAATATGTGCTCCTGATTGCGCAATTACCATTTTGCCGTGGATTTTTGACGGCCTGCGTGTGCGAGGTTGTCATGACGCCAATCATTTGTCCCGACAGTGCTCAAGCAATGCAATCTTGGTTGTGTGGCGTCTGAGTGTTATTCGCTTTGGCCATCTCATACTAAGTCTCATGGTTTGGTAGTTTGACCTACAAGAAGACACTTTCTCAGGAGTTAGCTATCTTGGTAGTGCTCCCATCTGAGTACACTTAACTTCGGAGTTCCTAAGCTAAGCATAATGATATACCAAAAGGTGTATTCGTGAATTCATTATAATTTTTACACACGCACACACATCCTAAACATGCTCTCCCCCTATTTGGTATGCAATTCAATTCATTCCTTACCTCTTCACCATTCTAGAATCTTACCTATGGCCACTTTAGAGATCACCAGCTTGAGATATAGACAAAAATTCAAAAGAGATAAAACACACATAAGTTAATGGGACTAGTATGAGCAAATAAATCATCAGCACTGACCCTTGACATGCCATTGCGTAGACTCGCCAACAGGTTATGATGGTAGGTTTGTCTATGCTAGAGCTATATATTGATCATCTCTTACCATACAAGTTCTATTCGATCTTGAGTGGTAGATTTTCTATTCCCCCCCCCCCCCCCCCCCTTTTTTTGCCGGGGACCATACCTTGGAAAATGTTTCAGTTTTAGAAAAGCGCATAATATCAAGGACCATGAAGGACCAAGCCTTCCAACTAACTTGCAGAGACTGCCAAAATGTTTGAAAGCAATTGACTGACAGGTCTAAGTGCCAACACTTATATATATGTGCAAATACTTAGGTCATGTTTGACACCAGCAAATGGTAATGATTTGATAAATCAAATAAAGATAGCATGTTCTTTATTGCAAGATACCCATCAACAACAGAACAGAGTTTGCTATGGTTTTTTTTATATTAAATCCAGTTCCCTACGGGTACAACACAAAATTTTAATGTGGAACATCATTTGAACAGTTGACAAAGGCATCGTCCGAAAATTTTCACGCTCGCAATAAGCTGAGTGTACAGTGTTGTCGATCAACATAACTTTACTTGCTTAACAGACATAAACAGAAAGAGTCGATGTGTCGATCAACATAACTTTTGTTGTATGGAGTTTCATCTTGTGGCGATGCACAATTTATCTGATTCTATAAACCACAGTGTCGTATGGAAGAGACGTATGCTTTGCTACAATTTGAGGAAAGCTTAACACTCACCAACATTACGAGCGATCCTCTCGCTTATCCAAAGACTAACCTAGAAACCAAATCGGGATTGCTGCTTATGGGATGGCGTAGAGTGTGATGAGAACACTGGCTATGCAACTGTTCTTGACCAAGGAAGTACTCTTATCTATGGTTCTATTAACCGTGACAGCCACATCTCAATATGGGTGACGACATTCCCGTGGGACACTTACCGGACTTTATCTCAAGTAGTCCTGCTACATCGCAACTAGCTGCTGCACGTTTTCCAGGGAGTTACCACCATCAATTGGAAACGTTTGACAGAAAAGTATCAAAAAAGTCATAAACCTAATGAATTAGTACCAATTCAATCTTAAATCTTTCGATTGGATTAATTTATTCCTAAACTTTTTTGCATCTGTACTAATTCAATTCATCTGACTAATTTAATCTAGAAATTATCAACATGGACATTGACCATCCAATGTGACATAACCGATGCAAATGTGGATATTTTTAATAAATTGTTTATTTATTCTCTTTTTTAAATTCTTTTCCTTTTTTTTTCTTTCTTTTTTTTTGTCCTTTTCTTTTCCTTTTTGGATTGTGGCCAGTACCGAATCAACATGGTCAGCGACTGGCCACAAGTGAGGATCAGCGAGGGCATCGCAGCCCTTGTGGCCTCAAATGAGGGCGACCCTCACTAAATTTAGGAAGGGCACGACCTTCACGCCTTTTAGGCAAGGGTGGTCCTTGTGGCCTTTGGGGAGGGCACGACCCTACGGCCTAGACAAGGGTAGTCCTCATTGAATATGGCATGGACTCGTCCTCACTCTATCTAGGTGAGGGCGGCCCTCGTAGCCTCTGGCGAGGGCACGACCCTTGCAGCCATCCTATGCTGTCCACAAGAGTCCTAATTTAAAAAAAAAAAATTAAAAATGTCCACATTAGCACTGATATAGGACGGCCAGCGTCCATGTCAGTAATTTCCAGCCTAAATTGGCTGAATGGACTAAATTAGTATCAATATGAAAATATTTATGACAAATTGGTCCAATTAAAAGGTTTATGACTAAATTAGTATCGGTTTATGATTTTTTTGGTAGTTTTCCCAAACCTTTGGTCTTTGAGTTATTTTGGTCTTGTAGGTTGTGAATTCTTTAGAATGATCCCGTATTCATTCAGTAATCTTTCCAAGCTTGAATCCCTAGATCCGACAATGAAACCATCGATTGTTTAGCCCGTATTTTCTCTGTTTTGGGTTTTTAAGCTGACAACGGTCGCCAATTTGAACCTCGAAAGAATCATGCTAATAGGTGAGATTCCACCTTCAATTGGAAACCTGTCTCAGCTAGTCAAATTAAGACTCTTTGACGATGAGATAACTAGCGCCATACCGCCTTTGCTCACGAGCTTCACGCATCTCACTGATTCAACAATCAGGTCTTTCACCATCTTATCCCATGAACATGACTCAACTAACCCTGGTTCACCTTGACACCAATAAATTTGAAGGCCCGATACCCTCTTTGCTCTCTCAGCTCCAAAATCTGGAAGTCCTTAACCTTGCTGGAAACCACTTCAGTGATAACAACTAAGCAAGACAGTTTTCTTAAGCTAAAAAAATTGGAGATATTGCAATTATCATGTAACAGGACATCCGTATACATAAAAATGAGCATCAATGTCTTCCTAATCTAGGACTTGTTGCATGCTGAGGCTGCGATAATGCTCTGTACGAAGATAATGATTGGGCTGTGACAATGCACTGGTCGAAAGGGATGCTACGGGCTGCGATAGTGCTCCGTGCAAGGAAAATGCTCCCGGGTGTGATAATGCAGCGGGCGAACGGGAACGATCTGGGCTGCGATGATGCACCGGTTGCAAGAGAAGACTTTTTCGACACTTCGCACTTCAAGGCTATAGGCTGCGATCACTTGCGAAAGGTGAGACTTGCTACAACCTGTGATTAATTGCGAAGACAAACGTTCCAGTTTTCGAAACTCGCCATTTTGAAAAGAGATTCCGAGGAGTTCTTCCTACGAGATATAAAGATGATCCTTCGGAGTTCCTCCGATCTGAATGGGCTTGAAGAAGGTCTTCCTGCAAGCAATTAATACACTCAATTGATCGGTGTAAATCACATCAATCAGAACAATTCTGGATAAGACGAATATTTGTGAAGAACATCATAATAAATTTGAACAAAATGCGATAATCAAGCGTTTGTTCACAAAAGATCACTAACCAGGATTTACATTGACTAGCCATCATAGCTGAATTTTAGATCCTCTGTAATCCGTTTGGTGAACACCGTCGACTCCACCGTCAAATGGAATTTCTGATTATTTTCATTTAATTTGTTTGAGGACCTTATCATGTTGATCATACTGATTTCTTGTACTCTGTAGATTTAAGAAAATTTAATTGTTTTGCTATTTCCTTTAAGAAAATATTGTACTACTCCATTTGAGGGTAAGCGGGTGCATGTTCTAGACTAGAGTTCCACGGTATACTCTTATTACCTAGGGAAAGAAATTGGACAATGAATAAATGAGGCTTGGCTTAACGAATTTTTTTTTTTTTTATGAAAAATGATTGAGTGTCATTATTTAATCTAAATGAGAATAACAATATATTCTGGACCACAAAAAATGAAATAAAAGATAATTATAAATTGTTATGGGATCTACTCCTTTAAGAATTTATGACTTACAACAAAGTTTTTTTTTTCGCAATAATCCAAAAACTATTATGTTAGCAAAGCCTTTTTTTTTTTTTTTTTCTGCCCTTGCATCGGCCTTTTTGGGTCTTTAGACCTCACGCGTGCGTTTTGCCTTTGACTATGTGTCGTGTGACTCCCGAGGGAAAGTCGACGCATATCAAGTTTTGGAGTGTGATCAATTTGTAACTCATAAAATTTAGCGTGACCAATCGTAGTATTTGTAACTTTGCAACTGAGGGTCAAGGCTAAGGTCACATGGTCTTTTCTCTTCTCTTCAAGTCTGATGATTTGCTGAACGACTATCCGTTCCGTTGGATGTGAGGCCATTGCAGAATTCGAGTGAATCTTATGTGTTAAGGCTCTAATCATTTCATAGAAAATATGGTGTTTCTGAAATATGTTTTCTAGAGACAATTTTCCAGGATAATGATAACATTTTCCGATGGTCAACTAAAACTTGAAAATAAACTAGAAAATATTTTTCGATTTTTGGATAAAACTTGAAAAAGAACTGGAAAGTTTTATTCCGCCTATTGACATGAAAAATTCGTTTTGATTTTCCATCCTTTAACTGTTTTTTTAATTTTCTTTTATAAATTGATTTTTTAAAATTTTTATTTTTCTTTCTACATTTTTCATTTCCTCCTCCTCCTCCAGTTGATTGTCAGCTAGCCAGTGATCGACCAATGAGCTCACGAGCCTAGAAAAGGCTTGCTAAGGCTAGCTAGCTCAAGGCTCACTTGTGGTTGGTCGTTGGCCGTCATCATGGCTAGTGGTCGGTTGAGAATGAAGGAAAAAAAAAAGAAAGAAAAGAATGAAAAACAGAAAATAAAAAATTTAAAAATTCAAATTTAAAAAAAGAAATAAGAGAAAGAAGAGGGGGCTCAAGTGTGAGATAAGAGAGTGAGTGAAGAAAATGTTTTCCCTTTCTTGAAAAATGGAAAACATTTTCCCTTATTTTAATTTACTTTTTTTCATCAGTGGAAAATATATTTCCCGATTAATTTATTTTTTGTGAAACGAACATTAAAAATCTGAAAAACAGTTTCCTAGAAGTTTGTTTATTTTTTTTTTAGTGAAAGGAACAGAGCCTAAGATTGCCATACCATTTTCCGCTGTAAATTTACCTTGGCTTCCCCTTCCCCTTCCCCTTCCCCTTCCAGCGGCGCATTGGATGACTGATAGATGGATTTTCTTTTCTCATGGCTGCCTTTTAGGACGACCACAAATCACTGTTGTTTTGTTTTTAGGTTAGGAAGAATGGCTGCAAAGACCGGATCTGAAGCGTTTGAAGAGAAAGATGGAGTGGGGCTGCCGAGTTGCCGAGGAGACATATATATATGGCGATGCATTTGGCGAAGTATCAAGACTCTCCCAGATCATTATTATCAGGATCAATTTCTGAGAGAGAGAGAGAAGGTTTCCCTGGTACTCTCTCCATTAACTAAGGGACGGAACTGGACAGCGGGGGGCAGATGTACGACAGGTAGCAATCATAGGCTTGATGCGCAAACAAACTTTTCTCTGCATCAGATCCAAACCCACGAACAATATCAAGAGAGGGTCTCTCTCTCTCTCTCTCTCTCTCTCCCCCCACAGATAAAATCTAACGAACTGAGAGACTCGCGCGACTTCATTTTCTTCTCCGACCAACGGCGAGCTGCGCAAGATCTGAGTTCACCAGAGGGTGGGCTGTTGCTCGCGGTGGTAGGTAGGACCTGACCATCGTGAGCCCCTTTGTCTTCGTGGGAAGAGGGCACGATGGCAGGGGTGCGATGGGGAAGCAGGCACGGGGGCGAGTGGTCGAGGTGGAGGGGAGAGAGAATTGAGGTTTTCCGCGTTCGGGATTTAGGTAACTTTGAGGAAATTTCACAAGAAATGAGGGCATTCTTGTAATTTCGTCTAATGGTTCTTTTTTAGTATTTGAGTTAATACCATAAAAAGTCTCATACTCATACAAATTTACTCAAAAGTAATTTTTTTACTATAAAACCAACCATAAAAAACCGAACTAGTACATTTGTGATTAATTTACCTTCCATTAGTTTCAATTAAATTAGATTAATATCATGAAAAATCATAAACTGAAAATCCCAAACTGATTTATCCGTCAACTGTTATATATCATCAATCTCAGTAATTTGACTGTATAATTTAATAGAAATTAAGGAAGATAAAAAATTATCTTAGATGTATCACTTTGACATTTTTGGTGATAAAAAAATTAATTTGTAATAAATTTATTGCAATTTCCAGTTTTGGGTTTTCGTAATATTAACCCTTAGTATTTTGATCTCTCTTGTTGAATTTTGCCAAGAAAGGTCATAAGATGTGGGACCCCATAGAGTATTTTTGTCATTCCATTGTTCCCGGGTATTGCTGAGCCAAAATGGGTGTGGTTATGGCTGAAGCTCGCTCAATCATCTTTTCATACGCTTTGATTAGTCACATAAAAGTATGACAATAGCTTGGACAACCCTCGCCCCACGCCTATACAACTTCTTCTTCTTCTTCTTCTTCTTTTTTAAGTTTTAAATTAAATTAAATAGATATTTATACTAAAATTCAAATAAGTGGCAAAATGATGTCGTTTTGGCTCTTCTTTGTTGACTCAACTCTCCGGCGAGTGACGTAGGCAAGTTGTATTATTAAAAAAATGCCAAGTAAAATTTCCAGCACCCTTCGCTGGAGTTAGCATTTAAACGTCCTTTTTTTTTATAAAAAAAAGTGACACTTATGTATACATTTAGTAACTTTTGGCACTTATGCTAGTGCCAAAACTTGGCATAGGAGATATTAAAGTGTCAAAAGTTCATAGACATTTACTTAAGTGCCAAAATTGGAGCAAGATGGTTCAAATAAGTACCAACGGCGAAATGTTTTTTTTACCACTAACCATAACTTTCCAACACGTTAATTTGAGTGAGTTACCTTTTTTTTTGGATTAGGGTACCATCTAATCATAACTTTTATCTGAGCAAACTCTAATTATAGAAAAAAAAACAAATTCTATAAAATCTCTCTCTCTCTCTCTCTCTCTCTCTCTCTCTCTCTCTCTCTCATGCACACACTCAGATTCTTCATATGCTCCGAGCGCGAAAGTGCTAAGAAGACAAGCCTCATACCATCTAGAGAATTGTTTTACGTAAGGAACCTATTTGATTTTAAGAGAGTCACTGTCAAACTCCTGCCATGGAAGCGGAGCACCTGAAACAGTGCAGACTAGCATGACCAAGATTCTTAGGAGCAGCATTTAATTTGCCACGTCCATTAAGCAGCACAAAAACACTAAACAGCAAAGACAGGTCTTACATGTAAATCGAAATTACATTTAGATGAGAGAGCTTTTGCAGAATCTGCCAGAAAACAACAGCTTTCAAAGTCCTTCCACAATTCAGTCTTATTAGTATTCGACTGATTTCCTGAAATTAATATCATAATAGTTGAACAATAAAGTTAGATTATACCAGAATGGGATGACATGCTTTGGATTTTTGACATTTTAGGAAGAAGAAAGGTGTTGACATCGCCCCTGATAATTTTAAAGTATAATTCAATTTCTCAGTGAAGACAGAGAAGATATGTAAATAATTGTTAAAGAGATGATATTCACCTGTCAATAGAATTGGCTAAGATTGTAAACTATTGTCTATTCCAACCTCCAAACAAATGTCACTCAAAACTTCCTCTTCGACTTGTTCAAGCACACTAAGTCTAGGGAACAAATTTTACAGAACACTAACAAGAAATACAATTACCATTTCAAGCCTTTATCTCTAAAGCCTTTTTCAAATGGCATACATGGAACTACCAACCATGAATTGTGGAACATTAGTTATGAATTCCTCTGGGATTAGTATATTAGAAGTGCCATAACTTTCGCTTGAGTACCACAAATTTGAAAAATCAATCATCTAAATGCTATCGATGATCTGTCTTGTTATAGAGTCTATCATCCTTCAAGATATTGCTGGCACTAACATGGACAATTAATAAAAAAATTTAAACTAAAAAAATCCATGTCAAAATGGAAAATTAATAAAAAAATCCACACTCAAATGATCAATTTTACTTTGATGTGGCATTTAAGTGAGTGAAGGAAAAAAAGTTATGGCACTCACTTTTGTAAGTGCTAGTATGAACACCTAGAGGGGGTGAATAGATGTGAAAATAATTTTTGCAAAGAACAGTGAAAATATTTTACTTTTGAAACTAAATCTAAAGAACAATAGATTTTGAACAAGTTAATACTTTAGCAGTTAAATAGAATTGCAAACAAAATAAAGGAGTTTAGAGAAGAGAATAAGAACACAAAATTTATAGTGGTTCAGCTTAGATCAAGCCTACGTTCACTCTCCCATGCTAACAGCCTTCTAGCTGGTTTCCACTGTGAATCAAAAGAGAATTTATCATCTTGCACAGTGAAGAGTCTTTATTGCTTTCTCACAAAGTAATACTATAAGTCTCTCTCTTCTGAGTACAACTTTAAGCTTAATATAAGAAGTAACAAGAGAATGGAAAGCTTCAAACTTTGGAATTTCTCTTTCAAGCACTCTATCGAACAACTGGAGAGTCCTCCTTAAATACTCCTTCATGCCTTCTTGACCGTTAGCACTTTCCAAAGAAATTCTTCCAATCAACCGGTTGGATAGAATCAATAAAGGAGATCAGCGAGCCGCTTGAAGATTATGATGAAAGCCTGTCAATCCTGTTTACTCATACAATCAGGATCTTGGTTTCCATAAGTAGATTCTTTCCAAATTTACTTGCCTTCCAAAAAGATTTGATGTCTCTAAATTGATTTTAATAAAGATAATCAATCTTGTAGGTGTGATTTCCATCTAGAAGGCCATATATAACCTCTACGAACCGAACCCTTGAAAAAAGATAGATAATCTCTTATCTGGATAAGTCTTCATTCTTTACTTGTGTTCAGTCTGGAATTTGTTAGAGTGAGCTGACTTTGACACAAAGTTTGGAAGTCTTCAGACTTTGACATAGAAGTCTGGAATTCCTCAAAATAGACTTTGGATAAGTTTTGTTAACTTCAAAACATCAAAAGAGTTTTTTCCAACAATAGCTCTGTATGAAAGTTATGACACTCATATTGTCTTTATCTCAAGCATCTTTATTTATAAGCGAAAAGGTTGGGAATGGCCAATGAAAGTAGTTATCCCTCTTAGTTGTACCATAATGGTCCCACATAGACAAATGCCTTACATTAAATAATTCTTATAAGACATATTAATAGAAGTGGGTAATATATATATATATATATATATATATATATATATATATATATATATAATTAGGTACTTCTCATGATGAGGCCCATTGCATATAAAAGCCAAAATATTTTAAATATAATTTTCAATAAAGATCGACATTAAAATATCATCAAAACAATTATTATGTACTAACACATAAGTAGTGATAATCATAAATTACCTCCTTTGCTTCTCCTTTCTCCCAACCCCTGTACGGCCTTTGATTGTAGAAACCTATCATACCCTCTTCTTATTTTACTTGCATCAACTCAAGTATAAATAAATAGGTTAGGTTCAACAATTAATTGATCAATTACGTGAAAAGGATAATTGCATGAAGGAATCACTCAACAATGTTAGTGCCAATTTGGTTGGAGATCTTAGTCCCAATTCTGAAGATTCCGATTCAATTTCTCCTAATCGAGCTTCCATACTTTCATCTGTTATCAATTTCTCCACTTCCGACGCCCCTTATTACCTTAAATTGTGACATTCTGAGACGTTACTCAATCCGTGTTAGTATATCGTTGCTTTCTTTTATCGTGCAAAAGCAAAAACTAACATTTATAAATATTCTTTTAATCGATTAGAGCCTCACAATTATCATAAACATTCTTCTGCTTCTTTTATTTATATCACATTAAGCTCACAACTTCATTACATTTCGAGCAAAAAATAGAAGTCCAAGTATGGGTAAAGAGACCTATCTCTAGACTATACTATACTCTCAAAAGTCTACCTATATAAATGTTTCAAATTGAGTCACAGGTCGATAATGTCACGCCCCGATCCTCAGGCACGCGCACATCCCTTAACTTTTGGTCGATTTTAAATTGTGATATCCCAGTACTATGTATCGCCGACCCTTTCATTTATATATGCACATGCGGAAGCGGTTATAAATCCCCAGACAATAAAACAATGGGATATACAAGTAGGACTAGGAAGTTGAACCTGAAACCACACCATTGCAATCATATACAAGCCATACTAAAACGATTGGTTTATACTCAAATTGATTCTATAACAATCGTCATCAGGATCCTACTTTGGATCATCCTCGAGGTTCCCCTTCACGTACTCCTCCTCAAGTTCCTCAACAGGGATCTCCTCGTCAGATTTCTCCTCCTTAGGCTCCTCATCCAGGTCCTGAAATGATTATTCAATAACCACTGAGACAACGTCTCAGCAAGTTCTACCCTCTAAGACCCGATTAGTAAACTAATACACCTTAGGGCTGCCTATGCACAATATGAGTCAGAGGACTTACCTTGGCCTCAGATTCCACCTGCATATTAGCACAGATCATACAGGCACCCAAGCAATCATATTATAGATCGAAGCATCGATCTAATCGACCTAGTCGATTACACACTCAGAAGACCATTCACGGCCATCGCTATTCAATCATTCAATTCACAACATCAAATCAAGGCAATTAATCACATCAAGTCACTCTCAGATCAAATCATCGATCAATCAACCTAGTCGATTATAAGTCAGTCGGACCATTTCTAGATCATTCATCCAACACCAAGCAATTCCTTAGATTTAGTGGCTTTACGGTCCCACCCGACCTTATCAATATCTAGTGGCTTTACGGTCCCACCCGACCTTTCCAAGATTTAGTGGCTTTACGGTCCCACCCGACCTTATCAAGATTTAGTGGCTTTACGGTCCCACCCGACCTTTTCAAGATCTAGTGGCTTTACGGTCCCACCCGACCCTTTATCATACCGTACTGTCTCAAGATGATCCATAGGATTATCGAGCCGGTATATCATACCGTGCTGTCTCAAGATAATCTGTAGAGTTACCGAGCTGGTAGATCATACCGTCCTGTCTCAAGATGCTCCATGGAGTCATCGAGCCAGTATACACACAATTTATCATACCGTCCTGTCTCCAGATGCTTCGTAGAGTCATCGAGCCGGTATACACACAATTTATCATACCGTCCTGTCTCCAGATGCTCCGTAGAGTCATCGAGCCGGTAGATCATATCATTCCAAGCAAATAATCAAATAACCAGTGTTTCTCATTTCCGATAAAATGCCATGAGCTTGATTGGCCATAGCCAAAACATAATAATTTCCTTTTTATAAATTCCATCATTTTCTGTAGCCCACTCAGATCCTTTTGGCATTATCAACTGAAGCCCAATTCTTTTTCAATTAATAACCAAAGATTATTCAATTAAAGAATAATTCCTTCTTTCACAAATAATTCAATTTAACATGAAATAGGGCTCAATTAAATAAACGGTCTGCGCCACGACAATCAGCACGACATTCCAGTCACTGGCCATCCCAGTTGAATTTCCGGAAAATAAATAATTAAATAATTAATTTCAAGAATTAAATAAATAAATACAATAAATTCAATTTAGCACAATACAAAGCTCAATTAAATAAACGGTCTGCACCACCATCATCAGCATAAAATCCCGGTGACTGCCATCCCGCTTGAATTTCCGGAAATAAATCATTAAATAATTAATTTCCAAAATTAATATTTAATTCCTAAAAATTCTACCTAGGCCCGATTTGCTTAATTAACACCCGATAAGGGATGGGAAAAATCCCAAGAAGCATCCAATAAATACTACAAGCAATTCTCTATCTAATTACACTAACCACACAACTAATATGCAAAGAAATTAACTAATAATCACTAATCAATTCTAATCTACCAACCTAATTATATTTAATTAAAACTAATCAACCTTTAAGTGTAATTAGCACACTAAGGAGGCATTAGTGAGTAAAACTCACTCAAAACGATGGGCTCGACGCGAGGATCGAGTTTCCCCAAAGCGGGCCGAGCATCCGAGCTCGGGAAAACAGCCAAAACGGGCCAAAACCCTCTGCGATACCCATTTTTCTTCTTCTCTGTGCGCTGCTGGTTGGGGCCGTTCCGGGGCCGATTGAGGCGGCCAAGGGTGGCTAAGGGTGAGGTGGAGCTCCGGCGGGGTCGACGGTGGCCAGAGGAGATCGGGCGGCGACCGTAGGTGGCCGAACGGGGCTGAGCAGAGGCAAAACAGGGGCTAGGTCGCACGGCGGGGACGGCAAGTGCAAGCGTGAGGCGGCGGAGCGCGCTGCGTCGCGCAGGCGGCGGTGTGGCAGCTCCGGTGCGGCGGCGTCCAAGCAGCTGGTCGCGGTTCCTTCCGGCGACGCTGGACGCTGCTTCACTTTCTGCTGCCTTCTGGTTCGCACCAGCAAGAGGAGGGAGAGAGAGACGGAAGAGAGGGCGTGTGGTGAGGTGTGGCCAACCGTGGAGCAACGGCGGCGGCTCCGGCTTCAGTGGGCGACAACGGCGGCGAGAGGCGGCGATGGCAGCTCGATCTCCGCTGGTCTTCGGCTCCCATGGAGGTTTGAAGAAAAGAAGAAGAAGATGGGGGAGATCGTCGACGGAGGAGAGAGGAGAGGAAGTGAAAATCAATTTCTCCTTTCCCTCTCACACTCTCTCTTTCTTATGTCATCCGCAGGTGGCCCACCATGAGCTGCCCTCCACTCACAATTCCAAGACAAATTTGCCCCTTCTAGAAGCATTTAGGTAGGCCAAAGTGTGGGGGTAGAGGTGGCATACGAATTTTGCTAGGTTTTCTTTCCAATTGAGCCTTGATTCCTCTTGAATTAAATCAAATTGAACCCTATTAATTTATTCAACACCTCATTATTCCGATTGGTATATTTCCTTACCAATGTAGCCCACTTGCATCCCAATTTCGCAATCCATGGCTTCAATTAAACGAAAACGGCCTTATTTATCCAGTCGAAATTAAAATCCAAAAATCTGGATGTCACAGATAACTTCTCCTTTTGTTGCGTCTCCAACGTTTAGACCAAAGGTACTCAACGAACCAACTAACTCTCCATCAAGATTCCGGTACCAAGCAACGTATCGAAGAGGAACCCACTCTACGAAGCCTCCTATATCAACTTATATCATAAAATTGCACTTGGTATATATTATTCCAGATTCTGATTCAAGCACACTTTCATAAAATTTTCATTATACATAGGGACTCCATAGTGCAAGGGTTGAGGGGTGCATGTCCTACATGTTTGAAAAATAAAAAGGGATGAGCCAAACCCTAGTAAATAAAATCTTTAGTTTTAAGTTAGAAAAATAATTTTACCACTCACCTAATATATTCAAAAATGAATGCACAACCATCAGATAAGTATGGTACAAACATAAACAGTCTTTACCTTTCATTTTCATCTATTACAAAAATTATAAACCAATAGAACTTCCCTCCAAACTTATGCATTTGCACACCATTTTTTACACAATGATTTGGTTCTACACATACAATGCATTTTATTCATAAATGCTTCATCTTCTCGAACACTCCAGAGGCATCCCAACACACGAGCTATCTCAACTCCGAGGCATCCTGCAAACTTCCATCACAGGGCATCCTCACTATAGGGGCATCTTGACTCCCGAGGCATCCCGAAATACTCCATGGGGCATCCCAACACACAGGACATCCCTAAACTTCCACCATGGAGTATTGTCACTCACCGCTATAGGGGTAACGGATTCACATTAATCTCATTTATGTTGGAGAAATCTTCTTGAAGTGTTTTGAAACTGACAAAATCGTTTCCATCAGTCTGGTCTGAAGACTTGCAGACTCTGCTGTTTAAATTCTGAAGACCTCCGAACAGCCAGACTCAAGATTCAAAGTCTATCCTCATTGACAGTTTCGAATCCGTTGAAGAAATGGTATCCAAAACTGGATGTTTTATTAAGGATATGACCTTATCGACTGGAGAAGATCTCTTGGCTGGATATGACTTATCGGAATCCCTTTTAGATTGATCGAGATTGATTCGATGATCAAGGATCCGTTGATTGGCGAAATATTCGTGGAAGGTTCTACTTATGGAAACCGAGATCCTGATTGTATGGGCGAACATGATTGATGGGCTATCGACATATTCCCTTAATAGTTCAAATAATCTTCTTAATTGATTCCGTCCAACGGGTAGATTGGAGGAATTCCTTTGGAAAGTGCCAACGGGGATGATGGCATAAAGGAGTATAGAAAGAAGATGTTCTAAAACTGTTCAAAGAGTGCGCGATAGAAGAATTCCAAAGTCTAAAGCCTCTTGTTGTTTAGTCAATTCATTTGAGCGAAAAACTTGTACTCAAACGAGAGTTTATACTTGCAAGAAACCTTGAGGAAATGTGATAGAATATCTACACTGTGGAATCAAGGAAGGACTGTGCTGTAACATCTCTTTTGTTCATAGTGGAATCCAACCGATTGGCTATTAGTGCGGAAGAGCGGACGTAGGCTTAGGATAAGCCGAACCACTATAAACCTTGTGTTTAATCTTCTCTTCCCTTCTCTTTACTTTACTTTAATCGTAACTCATTTTGATTAAGCAAAAGCATATTTCCATTCTATCATCTGCTTAGTATTTCTGTGGTATCTCGAGAAATTGTTTACACACCTATTCACCCCCCTCTAGGTGCTTATACTAGCCACATCAATTGCTATCAGAGCTTGTGTACTCACTTTGTTTGAAGTGTTTTACTTTAGAGTTAAAGATCCATGGCTAGTATGTTGGCTCCAGGGCTGGTAGAAGAGCAAAGCAACACTAGACCACCTTACTTTGATGGAAAGGACTACAACATATGGAAAAACAAGATGAAGGCGTTCTTAAGATCAAATGATCCTCTGGAATGGGACGTTGTAGAAAAATAAATCATTCCTAAAGCTGCATTTGTCTCAGAAAGACGAAAGGACACTGTTGAGTCCAGCGAAATGAGTCAGGAAGAGATAATTAAGAGACAAGCTCTTGATGCAAAATCAATTTATTCTTTATATTGTGCTTTATCACCTACTGAATATAACAGAATATCTTCTTGTGATACAGCCAAAGAAGTCTGGGATAGATTACACATTACTTATGAAGGAACCGATCGAGTGAAAGAGACCAGAGTCAATATACTCCTCGGTCAATACGAAGCCTTCAGGATGAAATTGGGAGAATCTATAACTGACATGTTTAGTCGTTTTACAGATATCGTGAATGGTCTTGAAAATCAAGGTCAACCAATTTCTGATCCCATGAAAGTAGATAAGCTACTGCGAGGACTCTCCAAGGATTGGAATTACATAAAGACCTCAATCAGAGAGACTCAAAGAATCATGCCACTATATGTTAATGAGTTGGTTGGAACTCTTCAGTCTTATGAAGTAGAACGAAACAATGAAGACGAAGACCCTAAAGGTAAGAAATCCATTGCATTGAAATCCAATGATGATTCTGATGTTGCAGATTCTAAAAACGATATGGACGATGAGGAGCTTGCTCTCATGATAAGAAGATTCAGAAAGCTGAACAAAAAAGGAAGAAGATTCAATCCAAGGAAACAAGGTTTTCAAAAGCAACAGGCTAAGTCTGTTGAGGATGATGAATCAAACAAAGATGTAGTTTGCTTTGAATGCAAGAAAAAAGGACACATCAAACCCAACTGTCCTCTTCTAAGGAAGAAGAAAGGAAAAGCTGAAAAGTATCGAAAGGCTCTTAAAGCAGAAACCTGGAGTGATACAGAATGTGAAGAAAGTGATGATGATTATGCCAACATATGTCTAATGGCACAATCGGATTTAGATTCAAACTCCGAGACAGACTCAGACAGTGAATTTGAGGTGAGTAACTTTAAAATCCCTATTAAAGTTTCTAAATATATTAATGAGTTGTGCTTTAGTCTTAAGACTTCTCTTAAAAGGATTTCCGAACTCAAAAAGGAAAATTCTGCCTTAAAACAGCAAGAAAATGTTTTGAAAGAAAATGTAAAATGTTTAGATGTGAATGTTTCTTCTCTTAGAGAAAGTGAAAATAATCTTTCAAAAGAAAATGCATTCTTGAAAAATGATATCACAAATATTTCCAAAAGATTTTCTATAGGATTTGAGAAACTAGAAAAAATACTTTCTGTTCAAAAACCTTATTTCAACAAATCTGGTTTGGGAATGACTGCTGAAACCATTCCTTTAATTGATTTTCCTAAAGTAAAGGAAAGAATCAAACAAAGACCCTCAAGAGATGCTTACAAAAATCATTTTAAAATGACTTTTGTAAAACCAGTTGGTCGCAATGCTCTTAGATGTTCAAAGTGCAATAGTACATATTATTTTGAAAAAAAGTGTCCAATGGTTTGGAAACCTATTAAGAAAGTATGGGCAAATACAACATATTATACTAACTCCAATGGACCCAAGAAAAGATGGGTACCAAAGAAAGTTTGAGTTTCTTTTTTAAATGCAGGTCACTATCAAGAAAAAGGTAAAATGGTATCTGGATAGTGGATGCTCAAGGCATATGACAGGAGATTCAAATTGTTTCATAAAGCTTGTACAAACGAATGGTGGAAAAGTTTCTTTTGGAGGAAATAGCAAAGGAAGAATAGTTGGACTTGGAACTGTGAAAATTGGAAACCTCACAATAAACAATGTTTCTTTAGTTGAAGGACTCAACTACAATCTGCTCAGCGTCAGCCAGCTTTGTGATACCGGTTTCAAAATTTACTTTCAAGAGGAAATATGTTCTGGAACCAGTAAAGACTCGTTTATGGGTCGAAGACATGGAAATATCTACCTCTTGGATGTAAAACCAGATGAATTACAGTGTTTATTCTCAATACAAGATGAAGCAAGTTTATGGCACATAAAGCTTGGACACATCAATATGAAGCAGATAGCCAAAATTTTAGCCAAGAAGCTTGTTCATGGTCTACCCAATTTATCATACCAAAAGTCTGATCTAAGTACACCATGCATATTGGGAAAACAAGTAAGAAATTCCTCCAAACCAATAAATCAAGTTTCCACTAACCGTGTACTGCAGCTTTTGCATTGGAGGTAAGAAATATTGCCTAGTAATTGTGGATGACTACTCACGATTTACTTGGGTATATTTCCTGGCAAGTAAGTCTGAAACTTTCTCTTACTTTGAAAAATTTGCTAAAAAGGTTCAAAACGAAAAGGGATATGCTATTTCAAGTATTAGAACAGATCGTGGAGGTGAATTTGAAAATCAAGATTTTGCAAAGTTTTGTGATAAATCTAGTTTTCAGCATATGTTCTCTTCTTCATATACTCCAGAGTAAAATGGAGTTGTGGAAAGAAAGAATAGATCGCTTCAAGATATGGCAAGAACTCTCTTAATTGAAAGCAACATCTCTTCACGTTTTTGGGCTGAAGCAGTTTTTACAGCATGTTACATTATTAATAGAGTTTTTCTAAGGCCTATTCTAGAAAAAACCCCCTATGAATTATTCAAAGAAAAGAAGCCCATCGTTTCATATTTTCATGTATTCGGTTGCAAATGTTTTATATTGAAAAATGCAAATGATGGAGTTGATAAGTTTGAAGAAAAGTTAGATGAAGGCATCTTCCTTGGATATTCAACCTCTAGCAAAGCATATAGAGTCTACAACAAAAAGACTCAAATAGTGGAAGAATCAATGAATGTCAAATTCCAAGATTCCATTCAAAATGAATCTATTCAGACTCATCTTGAAGAATTTGAACCTGCTCCAGACTCTACAAAGTCTAAATCTCAAGAAGCAGCTCAGACTTTGAAGGAACAACAGCAAGTGACTATCGAAGAATCAAGTGAAGGAAGTGATCATCAATCTGACAAATTATCCAGCAACTGGAAGCATAGGTCCAGTCATCCCAAAGATCTTATCATTGGCGACATCAATGAAGGAATTCGCACAAGATCCAAAAGGCGCGAAGAATCTAGTGCTGTGGCTCTTATTTCTGAAATAGAACCCAAGAGCATAGAAGAAGCTTTATCTGATGAAAGATGGATTGAAGCTATGCAAGAAGAACTCAGGCAATTCAGTATCAATGATGTCTGGGAATTGTCTCCTAAACCTAAAGGTAAATCTGTTATTGGAGCTAAATGGGTTTTCAGAAACAAGATGGACGAGTAAGGCAAAGTTGTAAGAAACAAAGCAAGACTCGTGGCCAAGGGTTACACGCAAGAAAAAGGGATCGACTATGATGAGACTTACGCACCAGTAGCAAGGTTAGAAGCAATTCGTTTATTACGTGCATTTGCTTGTCACAAAAATTTCAGGCTATTCCAAATGGACGTCAAAAGCACTTTTCTAAATGGATTCATCCATGAGGAAGTTTATGTGGAACAACCACATGGGTTTGAAGACCCAAAGAAACCAGACTCAGTATTCAGACTCAAAAAGGCTTTATATGGCTTGAAACAAGCACCTCGAGCTTGGTATGACAGGCTGAGTAAGTTTTTAATTCAAAACGGTTTCGTAAAAGGTAAAGTAGACACTACTCTATTTATTAAAAAGGAAAGCAAAAGTTTTGTACTAGTTCAAATATATGTCGATGATATCATATTCGGATCTCCTAATGAAAGTCTGTGCAAGAAATTCTCTAAGACTATGCAGGATGAATTTGAAATGAGCATGATGGGTGAGTTAACCTTCTTTCTTGGACTTCAAGTGAAACAACTAAAGGAAATAACTTTTATTCGTCAAGAAAAATATGCTAATGATCTTGTCAAAAAGTTTGGATTGGACAATTACAAAAAGACTGACATTCCAATGTCAAGTGCCTTGAAGATAGACAAAGATGAAGAAGGAAAGAAAGTCGATCAGAAGCTATACAAGAGTATCATTGGCTCACTTCTTTATCTTACTGCTTCTAGACCTGACATTTTGTTTAGTGTTTGCATTTGTCCTAGATTTCAAGCAGACCCTAAAGAATCTCATTTAAGTGCTGCAAAGCATATTATCAAATACATTGCTTCAACTTCAAGCATTGGCCTATGGTATCCTAAAAGGGGAGATTTTACTCTTCTTGGATACTCAGACGCAGATCTAGCCGGTTGCAGAGTTGATAGAAAGAGCACCTCGGGTACCTGTCAACTACTTGGAGGCAGGACGGTGTCTTAGTTTTCAAGAAAACAGAGTACAGTAGCTCTCTCTACAGCAGAAGCAGAGTATGTAGCTCTTGGAAGTTGCTGTTCACAAATTCTATGGATAAAGCAGCAGCTAAGAGACTTTGGAATTGAAAACTCATGCACAGAGATTAATTGCGATAACACCAGCACTATCAATCTCACCAAAAATCTAATTCTTCACTAAAGAGCAAAGCATATAGAGATTCGACATCACTTCATCAGAGACCATGTTCAGAATGGAGAAATTTCGATTCAGTATGTTGATTCAAAAATCCAACTGGCGGATATATTCACAAAGCCGTTGGAGAAAAATCAATTTGAAATTATTCGCTCCAAACTCAACATATTAATGTTTGAAGAAGTTAAAGTCTAGAGACTCTCAGACTCAGACAAACAAGACCTTGACTCTAAGTCAGTTTCTCTCTCTCGAATGTTATCTTGAAAAGGTACGATCGTCGAACTGTGTCTTTTTATTGCTATCTTTAATCGGCGTAATTATTGCATCGTTTCCTTTTTCGAAAAAGAAGTTTTTTTTTTAAATGACTATTTTCACGGAAAAAGGACAGTTATTTTTTAAAAGGCATCTTTTTATTTGTGACGATTCGTATACATCTCTTTTAACCGATCGTATACCGTTGCTTCCTCCTCTCTTCACTCCCAAAAACCCTAAAAAGCACCGATCCTCCATTCCTGTTTTTATCTCCTGCCTAATCTTCGAAAAAGTTGTCGTTTTTCTTGGGGGACGTCAAGCAAGGAATCTCTCAAAGTGTGAGAAAAATGTCTTCTTCAAGAAAGTCGTCAAGGATCGCAAGTAGGGGACCACGACGGATGAATGAGGGGCCTATGCACTTCGATCTCACCAAAGAAGAAATGTCTCCAAATCAGCAACAGAGCCCACAACATTCTCAACCGCGTCATTCTCCTCCACATAGTCCTCAAGGTGTTGTTCAACAAGAGGAAGAAAACGTTGAGGATGCAGATCCTGTAAGAGTTCAAAAACCCGCCTTTATTTATAAGTTGTATCGTGCTTTAAAAGGAACTCGTACTCCTCTGAACTATGTCGATGATTTTCTAAAAGACAAAGGATATGGGAATGAGTATATCTTTTTGCGGAAAATGGAAAGTTTGGGAATTGCTCGAAAAGGGGTGGCTGAAGAATCCCTTGAAAATATCCCGAGTGATCCTTGTGAGTAGGGATTTAATTCGAGAGAGGGGAATGACGATGACAAACTGTTCATGCAATTTCAACCAAGGATGGGTATTGCAGCGGAAATCAAAGGAAAAAGTGGAGAATTGTTTAGATCGAAAGACCAGAAGGGTCTATACTCAAATCTACTGAAGCGTGGGGTGATAAACCCTAGAAGTGTAGATTTTGACTTTCTGGATGCTGTGAATGTGAACTTGAGAGGAAAGTTTGGTCATCTTCAACTTGAAAGGTTCTGCTCCGACACTATAGAGGCCTATGTTGAACTGATCGCATATTTCTATTCAAATCTTAGCTTTTTGGATGGGAATAGATTCTCCTTCAGTGTCAAAGATTAAGATTTTATTGTGGACATGAATATGCTAGAGGATGTGTTAGGAGTTGAAAGAGGAAGATATCAACCGATCAAAGTTTCTACTGCTCGGGCTACAATGGAACTGGTGAAAGACAGGAGAACAGATGAAAAGATCACCTACTTAAGGATGAGTGCGTTCAACATCTTGCTTCACAAGATTGTGATCAATTGCCTTCGACCGGAATCAACTTCCAAGACTGATGTCTCAAGTTCAGAGGCATTGCTGATGTACGCCATCCTTACTGGGAAAAGGTTTTCTCTTCCTCATACTATCATGTTTCACATGTATAGAGCAGTGATGAAGGACAGAGGTCAACTTCCTTACCCAAGCCTTGTAACAAAGTTATTCAGGCATCTGAATATTCAGCCTCCACAAATCTTTTGTGTTCGATCGTGCGATCATATGGTGATAGGACTGAAAATGGTGACCAAGATGCGTCTGAAGGAACTACGCAAGGAGTTGGAGAAATTTAAGGAAAAGACTCCTGTAAAGTCTCATCAATTCTCTTCTGCTTCAAAAAGGAAAGGGAAGGAGCCCATGGTTGCTCCAACCAAGAAAATAAGAGCTCTCATCATGGAAGATGAAGAGGATGACGACCTTACCATTTCGGCCATAGCTTCGAAGAAGCTAAGTCGCTCTGTTCCAGAATCCATGGAACATCATGAGACAGAAGGAGAGGAAAGACAAGGACAAGAAAAAGAAAAAGTGGCGAGAGAAGAAGAAGAAAAAGAAGAAGAAGAAAGAGCAGGTGGCGAAAAAGAAGCAGAGTAAGAAAGAACTGAAGAAGAAAGAAGAGAAGAAGGAAAACCTGAAAGACACTCTTCTCCACCTGTAGGCACAGAAACAAGGGGAGAAAAAGAGAAAGGAGGGAAGTCCTCATGTCCCGATGCAAGTGAAGGAGTCAGTCGCTCCCCTGCAGACCTAGAGGACGTTTATGCATCTCAATTCCCAGAAGAAGGTCATGAAGTTTCATCGCCAAACTTGCAAGATTATTCTGATATGCCATCATCTGCAAAACGTGTTGAAGCAAGTACTCAGACCGACAGCTCAGCCGATTTTCGCAAGAATCATGGATATTCTCATGAAGATGCATGGATAAATTTATGCCTTGGGATGCGAGGTTCAAAACTTGCAAAATGCGGGTCAAGCTTCCTCATGTTCATTGAATGATAAAATCCAAGCCCTCTCTGTTCAGATTCAGGCTAATGCCAAGGGTGAGGAAATTGCTCAACTGAAGGAAGACTTGAAAAGGCTAGAAGGGATCGTACAGTCCATGGGAGATTTCCAGCTTGTCCGCGTTCCCAAGCAATCTTGACTTCACTCCATTTTCATCTTAACCTTTTTTAATGCTGACAAAAAGGGGGAGAAGTGCAAGATTTGAATCAAAACTTTGAATTTTTAATCGTTTGGATTGTTGTTTAATTTGGATTAATGTTTGACTTTAATTTTGTGTTTGGATTTGGATTTGACTGCTATTGATATTGATATCTTATGGTTGGCTTTATGGCTTTATCTTATTCAAGACTAACCTATTTTATGTGGTTACATATTCTAGTGTTATTCATTTAGCCATTTATCTCTATAAGATATGCATATGTGTTTGAGAAATGTTTTGCAGGTCAAAGTTGTCCAAATCTGCAGGAAAGTTTTGTCACCATTAAAAAGGGGGAGATTGTTGGAGAAATCTTCTTGAAGTGTTTTGAAGCTGACAAAATCGTTTCCATCAGTCTGGTCTGAAGACTTACAGACTCTGCTGTTTAAAGTCTGAAGACCTCCGGACAGCCAAACTCAAGATTCAAAGTCTATCCTCATTAACAGTTTCGAATCCATTGAAGAAAGGGTATCCAGAACTGGATGTTTTATTAAGGATATGACCTTATCGACTGGAGAAGATCTCTTGGCTGGATATGACTTATCAGAATCCCTTTTAGATTGATCGAGATTGATTCGATGATCAAGGATCCGTTGATTGGCGAAATATTCGTGGAAGGTTCTATTTATGGAAACCGAGATCCTGATTGTATGGGCGAACAGGATTGATCGGCTATCGACATATTCCCTTAATAGTTCGAATAATCTTCTTAATTGATTCAGACCAACGGGTAGATTGGAGGAATTCCTTTGGAAAGTGCCAACGGGTATGATGGCATAAAGGAGTATAAAAAGAATACGTTCTAAAGCTATTCAAGGAGTGCACGATAGAAGAATTCCAAAGTCTGAAACCTCTTGTTGTTTAGTCAATTCATTTGAGCGAAAAACTTGTACTCAAAAGAGAGTTTATACTTGCGAGAAACCTTGAGGAAGTGTGATAGAATATCTACATTGTGGAATCAAGGAAGGACTGTGCTGTAACATCTCTTTTGTTCATAGTGGAATCCAGCCGATTGGCTGTCAGTGCGGAAGAGTGGACGTAGGCTTAGGATAAGCCGAACCACTATAAACCTTGTGTTTAATCTTCTCTTCCCTTCTCTTTACTTTACTTTAATCGTAACTCATTTTGATTAAGCAAAAGCGTATTTCTGCTTAGTATTTATGTGGTATCCCGAGAAATTGTTTACACACCTATTCACCCCCTCTAGGTGCTTATACTAGCCACATTAATTTATACCATGATATATGTATACTCATAAGTGTAACACACATATTTCAACTCAATGTAATGCATTAACAAAATAATCGCATATCTAATAACATGTAATCATATTCTAGTTGTCAAAGTATGCATATTTAATGAGTGCATTATGAGTTTGAACATTGGGAAGGTTCTAGGCATCAACAATCGAGTAAATTAAATGGTATGTTCAGAGTCTGGATGAACAAGTACATTCTAGTCGTAAAATCTGGACAATTAAAATGGTAAATCTTGGCTTGATAAAAGCTTATAAAACAAGAGAACAGGTTCAACAATGAACAAACTTACAAATGAATAGATTTAGAGATGAATGGAATCAACTGATGAACGAATTAAATGAGAATTAGATTCATATTCAGTCAAATCTATCTGTACCGATAAAGAGACTTATGAATGAACATATTCACAAGTTAGTAGATTCAGTAAGGGAACATACTCATCGATGAATAAAATCAAGTAGATTCACAAATGAACAGATTCTGTCTTAAGAAATTTCAGCATAAACAAGTGAAACAAACAGATTCTAACCGGCAGAATTCCAGCAGAAAGAAGTAAAACGAACATGCAATAGATTATCGAGACAAAGATGGCAGAATCGCCAAAGTCTGACTATCCAGAATGAGGCAGAAAGAGACAGAATGAACATGCAATGGATTATCAAGACAAACAACATAATGATTAGATTCTAACTACCTAGAATGAGGCAGAACGAAGCAGAACAATATGAAATAAGTCATCAAGATAGAGATGACATGATCGCCAGAGTCTAACTACCCAAATGAGGCAGACAAAGGAAAAAAAGAATATGCAGTGGATTATCAAGACAAATACAATATAATGACTAGGTTCTAACTACCTAGAATGAGGCAGAAAGAAGCAAAACAAACATGCAATTGATTATTAAGATAAATATAGCAAAATGAGTATGTTCTGACTACCCAAACTCATACAAAACAAATTAGAAGGAATCAAAGCGAAGTAGAACGAACTTGCAATAAATTGTCAAACCACTTAACAACCACCACACTCTCATCAAGACTTCACTTTCACCAACCAACTAAGATAGAAGTAACTAAGTAGATTTAAACTAACTTAACACTAGGAATTTTACTTACCTTGAATGAACACAAACCACAAATCACTAATTGCCTTCACTACCTTAGTCACTCTTGAATATGATGCTTTGTTCTCCAAATTCTTGAATTGAAAAGCAAAACTAACACGTGCAGCTTCTGTTAGGGTTTTTGGAAGGAATGAAAAATGGGTCTTTGGCAAACAAAAATGAGTTTTGTTCAAATTAATTAAGATAGTCTGATTTCTTGCAATGCTAGGTGTACTTTTGCATGTAAATCTTTAGCTTAATGTGGCAATGATGCAAAGCAAGGACCTTACACGCAGCCAAGGGGAATGCATGAAGAAAATGAGTCATCTTGCAATATTACATACTTAGTTTAAGTTTAAAGAATTTAATCACAAAATATTTTGTTTTAAGAACACATGGCCATGGGAAAAAAACTTTTGGCACTAAAGTGAGTGTTGTACACAATTTTTGGCACTTCTAGTGTACTTACCACCATGGCCATGTAAACCTTTGTTCAATGACATGTGGCACTTCTAATTCTAACTACTAAATTTTACAATGAAAAATGCAGCAAGCAGAACGTACTCCTTCTTCTAGCACTATTAACACAAATTATTCAATAATATTATTATCAATTAACTAAAACTTATGCAATTAATAACAACCATTATTTAGAATGATTATAGTAATTTAATTAATATCATTCTATTATTAATACACACATAATTTGATTTACATGTCGAATCCAAAACGACTTACGTTCACGAAAATTCCCAGCCACGTCCCACGTAATCTACGAATTCGATTAAAGTCTCCGTGTACTTGTCTAAATATTAAGGCAAATAGCACTTAACTCAAAATCTAAGTATCATTATCATAACACGAATTTCCAAGTACATAATTATAAATACAGAAATTATGGATGTCACATAAATTGATTACAAGATCTCTTGGAGGTCATGGATTTAAGATTATTTCTTACCTTTTTTTCTTCGTTTTCTTTGGAAATACTAATGCATTTAGAATCGACAAAAAAAAAAATGTATTTGCCAATGATTTGATTGGATTGTCTTATAATGCAATTACAATTGTCATAATTTTCTTGTGAACAACTAACTATTCTAGTTAATTAGCCTTACTTTTCAGCTTTGTAAATATAGTCCTAAACTTTTGCGCAATATTTTAATGTAGTCTTTCCTGCCAATTGTCATCAAAAATCGCTAACATCGTTTCTAGTCATCGTTGGCTATCCTAAGTGGCATATTGATATAGGTAATTTGTTGATTTCCACATTGCAGTTGCAATGGCTATTGGTAGGAGAGATTACATTTAAATATAGCACAAATGTGTAGAACTATTTTGACAAAATTGAAAAGTTAAAATTGAATCGACATCCATACAATAGGTTTAGGACTAAAATGATAATTTTCCTAAATATTTAAATAATCACCCTTTCAATGGACCTATGTATGAGCATTTTTAGGACAAGTACACTAGCGGTGCCATAACTTTTATACAGCGCTCACTTAGGTATCACAAATTTGAAAAATTGAACACTTAAGAGCCATTAACGATTCACCTTACTGAAAAATTCAATGTGGACGTCAGTCGTCTTATGTGGCATGACCGGCGTTGAGGTGGATAATTAATAAAAAAATCAAAAATATTAAAAAATCCACTTTGAATGGGTAATTAATAAAAAAAATCCACGTAGGATGATTTGTTAGAAATGGCATTCAAATGATTGATTTTACTCTAATGTGATACTTAAGTAAGCGGAAAAAAACTTAAGATACTTAAGTGAGTGTCGTAAGAAAGTTATAGTACTTCTATTGTACTTATCTCAAATTCTTTAAGCTCTCATTTGGGAAAAAACCTAGGTCTATAATTCTATTTGCTGACATGCTAATTACAAAGTCACTTTGTCGTCTCATGGCCAGTTGATCAACTTAAAATCATTTGGACTTGTAATTACTTAATCAGCTCAAACTTTCTATAATCTTGAAAAGTAATGGAGAAACACCACTACAATCATTGAGATCCACCTTTCCCACAAAAGTCCAACTCCTATTTAACTTGAATAGTAAATGGCCCATCTACATATTCAAACCTGTACTATGGCCCATCTACATATTCAAACCCGTACTATGTAGAAGAGATCAAACATTCTCCTCGATTGACTAATAACATCAATATTCATCTAAATGGCCAATTGAGTTCTCAACATTTTACAATTGTGCTAGTTCTATCCTTCTGGCCAAAATTGGCCAACTGGCGCGATGTGGCTGCCGGCCGACATCGACGACAATATTTTTAAATAATATTTTATTTTTTAATATTTTATTAATTTTTTAATCTTTTTTACCCTTTTTTTCTCTCTCTTTTTTTTTTTTTTTTTTTTTTTTTGTCTTCTCCCTTCTCCTTCCTCCTCCCTCCTTCCCTTGGCTTTGGCAACCAGCCAGAGGAGAGGGCTAGTCTATCACGACCCCAACTCCATCTCCAGGGTCACGAGCAATAGGGGTTATTTTTGTGACATCCCAAGCGCATCACCATCCAATTCCTTTTTATCTTCTAGGTAAGCACATATGGAAGCATTACAAACAACACCAAAACAACAATTGACAGCCATGAAAATAATCATTTACAAACATACAACTACATCAATTACATTTACAAGCCTTTTTTTATCATGACCATTACATTTACAACCACTACATCTTTTATGCTCAAAAGGTTGGGGTAAACCTTAACTCATGTAGCAAGATTGCAACTCCTTCATGCCTACAATTATGAAAAACAATGGGGTGAGTCATGGACTCAATAGGTAAAAACCCCTAATTCTCTACTAAGAGGACATCTCATCATTAAAATCTAATAAGCACAATACTTGCAATGCAATGCTGATGGCAAATCATTAGCAAACTTATTGCTATCCTTGACTACTTGCAAATGTACATTACCGCATACTTCAATGCATGCTTACTTTTAGCATATCAATGAACACATCAACATATCATGCTTATGCATATATTGGCACTCATGCAAATTTATTTACTATCGTCCTAGCTCAACCAAGCCCTCTCGGCTCAATTGATGCATCTAGCTTCAAGCTAGGCATCCTAGCTCAACCAAGGCATCCCGACTCAATCGAGACATCCTAGTGCTAGCTCACCAAGGCATCTAGCTTAACCCAAACATCCAGGCTCAACCAGGACATCTCGTTCAACGAACAAGGCGTCGCTGCCAATGCCATGTGCCGACGGGCGCTTTTTCCTCTTTAGGTGCATCATATACATGCATCACGCAAGCCGGTTCTTCATCTTTCATCTTAGCAAATGCATATAAGACCCGATGGGGAGCTCATTCAAGTGAGTGTGCCATGACCATCAACATCATAATTATAAAATATGCTGGGAATGATTGGCTTGAACCGCATGCCTAGGCTGATTTCCGCACCCAGCAAGACTTAAAATCAGTACACTTCAATACCGATCTAAGCCTCGCAGGTTAGACCATCGCAACTTGACATCGATTCCAAGTTGAACGAACCTCAACCTCATCTCGAGGCGTGAACACACTCAAGTATGCAAGCATGAGCAAACCATACAAAAGAATATTACAACATACACGCAACTTATACAGGTGAGCACACCACTAAACTCAACGACGTAGGCTATCGCCCTAGCCAAGAGTTAGAGATTCTACTTACTTTTGATAAACCTCAATAAACTATACCATCGTGACTTGACATCGATTCCAAGCTGAATGAACCTCGACCTTGTCTCAGGGCGTGAACACACTGAAGTATGCAAGCATGAGCAAACCATACAAAAGAATATTACAACATACACGCAACTTATACAGGTGAGCACACCACTAAACTTAATGACGTAGGCTATCGCCCTAGCCAAGAGTTAGAGATTCTACTTACTTTTGATGAACCTCGATAAACTATAGGTGGTTTTACCAATAGATGGTCATCTTGTGAGGTGGTGGGTGAACAAGGCTAAGAGAGAGAGAGAGAGAGAGAGAGAGAGAGAGAGAGAGAGAGAGATGCAAGAAAGGAGGAGGAAGAGAAGTGAGCCAAAGGTCAGAGAGAATGGAAAGGGTGGTTCCCTATTTATAAGCCAAGCTTCATTTATTGGCCCTAACAAATGGTCTACTGAGCTTTCTTGGAGTGGCACGGCAAGTTTGACTATGTGACACCCTAAGGTTCTAAGGGAATGATTAAGGATTTTTGTGTCTTCTTCTTCTTATTGGGACCTATACCCATGAGTCATCCTTTAATGATGACTTTGCTTGGCTTTCTCTCCAAGAAAAATCTTGGCATAATGATTATTAAATCTATCCTTACCACTTAAGATGGCGAGTCACCTTTTTCATTTAATGCTCAAGATATGGTCATCATGAGACTTGGATTTTAGGCATATGTTGTAACATCCTGAAATTCAAGCCCTCTGAGGGATGAATGAGTGTGAATTTCGCCAATACATTATTGGTTGATCTCACTCGGAATTGATCACTCCTGAGATACTGACATTGAGGGGAAAGACTAATGAGGACAGAACTCTTATGACTAAAGAACTTGACTTGGGAAAATGACTTGACCGTGAAGACGATCCTATAGATAGGCAGGCCGATTTCAAGGACGACTAGAAGTTGATTCGTGGATAGAACATAATGGAACGATGGGTGATTCCGTTTATTGTTATCGAGCCCACGGGCATCCCTAGGTCGATCCTCGGTAATCGTGTGAAAGGACTAGTAGTAACACTTAAAGGGGGATAAATAGGTGTGAAGACAATTTTTCGCGAAGTAAATTAAAACGTTTGCTTTTGGAATTAAATCTTAGCAGACTTAAGCAAGTTTAGACTTAGTAGTTAAATATGACTATGAACAATTAAAAGAGTTTAGGGAAGAGAATGAAAACACGGATTTTATGGTGGTTCGGCTTAGATCAAGCCTACGTCAACTCTTCCACATTGACAGCCTACTAGCTGGATTCCACGAAGAAACAAAAGAGATTTTACAACCTTGTATCTCGACTTCAAGTTGTAGAGTCACTTCTACTTTCTCACGAAGTCTCACAATAAAATGATCTCTTTTTTTAATACAAATTTATGCTTAGTGAGTGAAATAGCAAGGAACAAGGAATCTTTAGACTTTGGAATTTTTCTCTTTCATGCACACTCACTTATCGAACAACTAAAGGGTTCGCCTTAAATACTCCTTCATGCCTTCACGACTGTTGGCACTTTCCAAAAAATTATTCCAATCTACCCGTTGGATAGAATCAATTGAGGGGATCTTGAGTCGTTTGATGATTGTGATGAAAGCCCGTCAATCCTATTCATCCATACAATCAAGATCTTGGTTTCTATTAGTAGAACTTTCCAAGTTTACTCGCCTTTCAAGAAGATTTGATTATCGAGATTGAATCCGATAAAGATAATCAATCATGCGGGTGTTGTATCCAGCCATAAAGTTATCCATAAGCCATATGGATCAATTCCTTGAAGAAATAAATATGATCTCGTATTTGGATAAGTCTTCATTCTTCAGTCTGGAAACTAGTCAGTGGGCAGGCTTTGAACCTAAAGTCTAGCAGTCCTTAGACTTTAACACTAAAGTCTGAAAGTCATCAAAATAGACTTTGGCTAAGTTTTGTCAACGTCAAAACCATAAGGGAGTTTTCTCCCACAATCTCCCCATTTTTTATGGTGACAAAACTTTCCTACAGATTTAAAAACTTTTGACCTACAAAACAACTTTTAGGTAATACATGATATCTTATAAAAATAAGTAGATTAGGATTTGGATAGCAAAGAAACATGTTAGTCTTAAAAAAGATAAGACAAATTACAATCCAACCACAATCAGTATCACCAACATAAGTTGCTGCAAGCATTCAGTCAATCCAAAAGTTCAATCATCCAAACAAAATAGTGCCAAAACAAAGTTAAAAAGTCAAATCTCAAATATGTACCATTCTCCCCCTTTTGTTAGTAGCAAAAAGTGAAGAACTCCAAAAGATAAATAAAAGTTAAATGAAATCAAGGCTGTTTGGGGATGCGAATGAGTTGGAAATCCCCCATCGACTTGATTGTCTCCTCTAACTGTCTCAAAGTCTCCTTCACCTATCCAACTTCTTCGGCCTTTACATTCTCTTTAACCTTGTCTTGAAGAGCTTGAACTTGGTGGTTAAGAGTATGTACCTTCTCGTGTAGAGATGCTGAAGTAGACTTTAAAACTGAGTGGAGTCGTCGAATCTGAAAATCCATCCCATACTGCTATGCTTTCAAATCCAAGAGGATCTATAGTAGTCTTTGAAATTTTGCTGTTTGTTCAGTTGGTGCATTGGCTTGATCAAGTTGAAATGTTGGATTGTTGAGAGTTGAGGAGATTTCTTCTTGTCAATCACCATGAGAAGGTTCCTCAAGATCAAGAAGATTATAGGCATGGATATCCTTTAAAGCGGCTGGAGATCTACTATAAACATCACCTGTAAAAGGATGAGAAGAAGTACTAGTTTTCTTGCCAACTCCCCCTGTCTCTGTGACTTGGGGTGAAGAAAAAGGTTCTTCTTCTTGGTCTTTCTCCTTTTCCGCACTAAAGTAACGTTCTATATCAGTTTGAGCTTCGATCTCTCCACTTCTTGTCTTCTCCGAAACTGCGGATAAGGAAATTGCAAGTGTAGGTTCAAAAGAGTCATGTTGACCCCTTCTTCTCCTAATTTTCTTTCTTCTTCCTCTCCTTCTCTTCCTTCTTCTTCTTCTTCTATTCTTTCCTCTTCTTCTCTTCCATCTTCCTCTACTTCCTCTCTTGCTTCTTATCTTTCTTCCCTTCTTTCTTCTTCATCTCGAGGCTGCTCAAAACTCACAAAACTCCTAAGATTTTTCAAGGAAAATGCAGATAGAGTAATATTGTCCTCATCCTTTTCATCTTGCAAGATAAGGGCTCTTCTCTTTGTTAGAGAAAACTCCTGAACTATTTTGAAGCTGATAAAACCTTTCCAAAAGTCTAGTCTAAGGACTTGCAGACTTAAATGTTATAGTCTGAAGATCTTAAGACTCTTTTGTCCAAGTCTGAGGACCTCAAGGTCTAACCTCACTGACAGATTTCAAACCAACGAGAGAAGACTTATCAAAATGCAAGTTTATCTTCCAGGATTTGGTTCGTATGGTTTGCAGACGATCTTACTGCTGGAGATAGGATTTTGTGATTAATTATTCTTATTGGAATCAATTCGAATAATTAGATCTATTGAAAGGCGAAGTATACTTGGAAGGTTTTACTTATGAAAACCTAGATCCTGATTGTATGGGTGAGTAGGATTGGTGGGCTATCAACACATTCCTTAAATGACTCAAGATCTCCTTGAATGATTTTGTCCAACAGGTAAATTGGAAGAACTCCTTTGGAATGTGCCAACGGTTGTAAAGATATGAAGAAGTATATAAGGAAGACGCTCAAGTTATTCGAGTGTATGCGTGAAAGAAAAATTCCAAAGTCTGAAGCTATTAGTTCTTCACTATATCAATCGGTGAGCTTATTTTGTACTCAAAAGAAAGATCAAACACTTCTAAGACCTTGATGAAGTGTAGTAAAGTTTCTACACTGTGGAATCAAGGATGTGATACTGTAAAACTTCTTTTGATTCATAGTGAATCCAGCCGGTAGGCTGTTAGTACGAGAGAGTGGATGTAGGCTTGACCTAAGCCGAACCACTATAAACTTTGCATTCTATTCTCTTTCCCTTAACTCCTTATTCTAATTCGTAGCATTATATAATTGCTTATAGTAGTTTATATCTTCAATTGATTATTTTCTAAAGACAAGCTAATCTGTTAAAGTCTGGTGAAATTTTCTTTTAACACCTATTCACCCCCCTCTAGGTGTTCTTACTAGCTCTATCACTCTTCTTTGATGGTTCAGTCATAGGCTCCTTGCCTTTCCTTTTTTTTTTTTTGCAGCAGAGTCTTGTTTTGTTATGCTCGGGGACTTCTCCGTAAAGCGCTCCAGGGCTTTTTTCAGTTCCTTGAGTCTCATTTTCGAAACCATCTTCAATCCTATAACCATAAGAGTAATGGTTCAAACACAAATAGATGTTGAAAGCCGAATGTAAAAGTGGCTGAACAATTTGGTAACCATAAGAGTAAGGAAGTTGTCCTCTATCCTTCACCACTATCCTATACATGTGCATTAGGATTGTGTGGGACAATAAGAACTTCATCCGATTACTGATGGCGAACATCAATTTAGCTTCAAAACGAGAAACATCGGTCTTGGAAGTTGACTTGGGTCGGATGCAATTGATACGATCCCGTGTAGCAAAATGTTAGAGGCAATCATTCTTTAATAGGTAATGCCACCCTCAAAAGATTTGTCCTTCATAAGAAAACTTGTCACATGACCAACGGTCACATTTATTGGTTGGAAACTCTCTCTTTCCACACCAATAACATCCACCAGTGTGTCTGCATCCACCATGAACTCTTTATCCTTCATAGTAAAACAAAATATATTTGCATCAAGAAATGACAAGTTTGAATAGAAATATGTAGTAAGTTCTGGATAGGTGACATATGTTTCAGAGCAAAAACTTTCAACTTTAAGGAGAGCAAACTTCTCCCTCAGATTCACGTTTATCAATTCTAAAAAATCAAAGTCCACTGTTCAAGGGTTCATCACCCCTTTTTTTAGCAATTTCGAGAAAGTCTTTTTATGATCCTTGGAAAGAAACAAACTTGTGCTCTCACCATGTACATTAGCAGCAACATCCATCCTAGGCTGAAAGTTCGCATACAATCTCTCATCCTTCACCACTGGCTAATTAAAAGGACTAAAACAACAATCAACTAGAAAATTAACAAAAGTCCTATCTGCCATTCCTTCAGGCGCTATGCCTAATCTTTCTATTGATCGCAAAAACATAGTCTCATTCTTGTAACATCTTTCTTTCAAAAACTCATCAATAAAGGTCATTGCACTATCACCTTGCTTCAACTAATTGTAGAGTTTAAAGAGAAACTGAGGTTTTAACGTTCTTACTGGTTCAACATCTTCAACGATCTCTTCTTTTGCTGGTTGGTGCAGAGGATGTTGACTAGGACACTATTGAGAATGTTGTTGTTGTTGTTGAAGAGAATTTTCTTCATTGCTCAAGTCAAAATGAATAGGACCCTCAAGCATGCTTCGTGGTTCCTTGCTTGCGATCTGAGCCAACTTTCTTTGGAAATACATCTTTACAGTTGAGGAGGATTTCTTGAACTCGTTTGGGTAAAAAGATGAAATCTTGTAGAACAAACTTGAGAGTAGAAAAGAGAAAGTAGAAATTTTGTATTATAGGGCTTGAGAAGAATCGTCTTGACGGTATATAAAGAAGGTAAAAAAGGGTTAACGAACCATCATATAGACACAAACAGTCACATGAAAATTGCATTTTTTGAAAAATGAAAACTGCCAAAATTTCAAAAATTCGAAAGAGATAATTTCTAAAAATAAATAGGCAAACAATGATTTATATACCAACGTACCTTTTCAAGAACTTCATACTAAAATTAAATTGCCTACATTTAAGAAATATTTACTTACAGAAGTAATTTCTGGATGTTCTAAGTTTGACCAACTTCAGACTTTAGCCAGTAGAAGTTATAATATTCAGGCTAATGCGAATAAACTCAAATAGACTTTTCTCAAGTGGCATTGTAAATATGTGAGTCAACTGATTCTTTGAGTCAATGAACTGAATCATAACATTTCTATTTTGAACGTGATCTCTTATGAAATGATGTTGAATCTCAATATGCTTTACCCTTGAATGAAGAATTAGATTCTTCGTGAGATTGATAACACATGTTATCGCATTTGATCTCGATGTACGATTCTTCGATTCCAAAGTCTCTTAGCTATTGCCTTATCCACAAGATTTGAGAACAACAACTCCCAAGAATTAGATACTCTGCTTCTGCTATTGATAAAGCTACGGTACTCTCCTTCCTTGAGAACCAGGACACCAGCTTGTTGCCCAACAATTGACAAGTACCAAAAGTACTCTTTCTATCAACTTCAAAACCTGCTAAATTTGCGTTTGAATATCTAATGAGAGTAAAGTCTCATTCTTTAGGATACCACAGACCTAACTTTGGAGTAGTTGCAACATATTTGATGATGCGTTTTGCAGCACTTAATGTTAGGTCTAGATGCAGTAAGGTAAAGAAGTGAACCGATAATACTCCTGTAAAGTTTCTAGTCAACTTTCTTTCCTCCATCTTTGTCCAGCTTCGAAGAACTTAACATTGGTGTCTTTGTCTTTTTGCAATTCTCCAATCCAAATTTCTTGATGAGATCTTTTGCATACTTTTCTTGGTGAATGAAAAACCCTTTCTTTGATTGTTTAACTTGTAATTCAAGAAAGAAAGTTAATTCACCCATCAATTCTCATCTCGAATTCATCCTGCATAGACTTAGAAAACTTCTTGCATAGATTTTCATTGGAAGATTCAAAAATAATATCATTGACATAGATTTGAACTAATAAAAAGTCTTTTCCTTCTTTCTTTATGAATAAAGTAGTATCTACCTTTCCATTTTCAAAATCATTTTGGATTAGAAATTTACTTAACATTTCATACCAAACTCAAGGTGCTTGCTTTAATCCATACGAGACCTTTTTCAGTCTATAAACTGAGTCTACCTTTCTTGGATCTTCAAATCCTGGTGGTTGTTCCATATAGACTTCTTATTGGATGAATCCATTAAGGAATGCGCTTTTAACATCCATTTGGAATAACCTGAAATTTTTATAGCAAGCAAAAACAAGTAATAATTTAATTGCTTCTAACCTTGCTACTAGTGCATAGGTCTCATCATAGTCGATTCCTTCTTCTTGTTTATATCATTTGGCCACGAGTCTTGCTTTATTCCTAACTACTTTTCATTTCTCATCCACCTTGTTCCTGAAAACCTATTTAGTCCCGATAATAGTCTTACCTTTAGGTTTAGGAGTTAGTTCCCAAACATTGTTAATGCTGAACCGTCTGAACTCTTCTTGCATAATTTCAATCCAGCCTTCATCAGTTAGGGCTTCTACACTTTTGGGTTATATTTTAGAAACAAGTGCTAAAGCACTAGACTTTTCTCGCCTTTTGGATTTGGTATGAATTCCTTCATCAATGTTATTAATGATGAGTTCTTTAGGGTGACTTGACTTATGCTTTCGGTTGCTGGTTGGTTTGAAAGTCTGATGATCCTCTGTTTCATTTGAATCTTCTGGTTCTACTTGATGTTGATCTTCGGAAGTCCGTTCCACTCCGGGGGAAGTAGACGTTGTAAAGTCTAGAATAGGTTCAGCTTCTTCAAGTTGAGTCTAATCTTCTTGATTCTCCACAAAGTCTTGAAATTTAGCGTTCATAGACTCTTCAACAGATTGAGTCCTTTTGTTAAAGACTCCATATGCTTTGCTTGAGGTTGAGTAGCCAAGGAAAATTCCTCCATCTAACTTTTCTTCAAACTTCTTGGTTCGATCATTTGCATTTTTTAAAGCAAAACACTTACAACCAAACACATGAAAGTAAGAAACATTTGGCTTTTTCCCTTTATACACTTCATAAGGGGTTTTCTCTAGAATAGGTCGCAAGAATACTCTATTGATGATGTAGCAAGCTATAGAAACAACTTCAGCCCAAATCGAGAGGGAATTTTGCTCTCAATTAAGAGGGTTCTTGTCATGCCCTAATACTCCGAGCACGTGCCCACCCCACTCTGGTCGATTAAATAGCGACATCACATAACACATCACCAACCCAATTCATTTTAATATGCACATGTGGAAGCAGATATATAATCCCCATACAATAAATAACTGGGATAGGAAAGTAGGACCACCATTCACAACCAAAACAAGCCTTTTATAGACAAACACGTTTATTTACAAAACCAAGCTATTTACAAAAATATTGGCTAAACAAAAAGGGAACTGTCCCATGACCCTTTAGTCAGACACGTTCACCGATTATTCGATCTCCACTTTCCCAGACTCCAGGGCTTCCAGTCCTCCATGACCGTCATCTATGGACCTGAAAATGTTATCCCACAACAGGGTGAGACGACGTTTCAGCAAGTTCAACCCCCTAAGCTCCAACTAGGAAGAAAATGCGCCTAAAGGGCTGCCTAAGCACAATCACAAGATAGAGGGCTTACCTTTGCCTCAAATCCCTCCTGCAGGTCTGTACAATTTTTATATTCACCAGATCATTTCACTTAATCAAATCATCAAGCCAATCAAATCATCGATTAATCGAACTAGTCGATTTCATATCATCCATACCTTTTATAAGTCAAGCCAATCAGTACTGACTACCAAATCCAATCACATCAAGTGTTCACTATGATTATTAATCGCGGCCACACACGGCACAGTCTATTCCAGATTGGACGGTGTCCTAGTAGAACTTGATTAATCACTACCCAATGGGCACAACCTAAATAAGATGGTAAATCACGGCCCAGTTAGGCGTTACCTCTTTTAGGTGACAAACCACGGCTTGATTGGGTGCTATCTCTATCAGGTGGCAAATCACAGCCCGATTGGGTGCTACCTCTGTCAGGTGGCAAATCACGACTCAGCAAGCACTGCCATACTTCAGTCGTTTTCTTGACCTAACTCATACATCCCCGATTATTCACCCATGGCCAATGGCATCACATTTCACAATTAAATTCCTCAAATAACATAATACCTTGGCCTATTTTCCTTGATTCATAAATACTTTATAAAATAGTCGTGTGTGGGTACACAGTCGGCCTCAGCCAAAAATATAATATCTTTACTTTATAAATTCGCACAATTTATATAATCGATAAAAGCATTTTTGACGCTTTAAACCGATACCCGGTGATTTTCTAATTAATTACTAAAATTAATAAATTTTGGGATAAATGCCCCAAAATTACAAATCACACTCAAATCACACAATTGGGTACTCAATTAAATAAACAGATCACACCACATCAATCAACACGAAATTCCGATCACTGGTTATCCCGGTTTAATTTTCAGAAAATAAATAATTAATTAAATAATTAAAAAAAATAATAAATAAATACCACTAAATAGAAATCAAGCCCAAAAAGCCTAATTGGAAGCCGAAATGGTCCCAAAAAATTCCTGAACCACTCTAGATAAATACTAGAGCTTGTCTAAGCTCTAACTACACTACTCTAACCACCTAACATACATTAACGGATATTTAAATTGCTAATATAAACTAACTATCCACCTAATCCGTACTTAGTCTAAACTAATCAACCCATAAATATCATTAACTTACTAAATAGGGATTAATGAGTTAAACTCACTTGTTTAATGATCCGCTCGGATAAAAATGATGGCGAGGCAAAGAAGCTCGACACACTCCAAAGTGGGCTCGCCAACCGGGGTCGGGAAAGCCTTGAAAACAGGCTCGACGGGGGTTGAGAGACCCACAAGCTTCATCTCTATCTGGTGGCTGAAAGAGCTGGACGGTGGCTCGACTAAGGCGGAGACCAGCGAAGGTGAGTGGCGGACCGGCTGCAGCAAGCTCGGCGGGCAACTCCGGTGGTTGGTGATAGCTCAGGCGTCCACAACGGTGACGCACGGTGGCTTGGTGACTTCAGACAGCCACGAGCAAGCGTAGGACGAACGGTTGGAGGTGCAAGCAAGCGGGGCGATCACGATGGCGTGTGGTGGCAGCAACGATGGCTAATTGGCTCCGGCGGGTGGCTCGATGGGCAAGAGGGGTTGCTGGTTCAGATTTCTGGAAATTTTGGAACTTCAAGGAGCTGAAGAGGGATGGTGGTCGATAGTGGAAGGAGAGAGGAAGGAGGGGGACAAGTTTGGCTAAGGTGGGGCCACATTTGGTCTTCATCTATCCTCTTGTCTCTCTTTGGTGTGTCCCATCAAGTGTGGCTGGCATCCACAACAATTTCCAGCACTAAATACTCTTCTAGAAGACATTGAAATGGTCCAATTGTTGTGGGCAAATGGGACATACGAATTGTTAATTATGTCTCGATTTTGAGTATTTACAAAAAGCGATTCGCTAGAAAAGAAGAAATATAAAATAAAATAATAGGTGAGGAAAGTTTCTTCTTTGTTGCGGAATCCTTTACGAAATAGAAAAGGAAAGCCACATGAAGCTTCTCCATGCGAAGAACCGAGAGAAAGAAGTCCGCGTATTCTGCACGTGAAGCTCTAAGGAGGAGGAGGGCCCAAGGTCAAAAGTTTGACCTTGGGCACAAACATATAAAAGCAAATATTATGTGGGTCTTCTTCTTCTAGGTTTTGATGCCGCCGAAGTCCTTTACGTAGGAACACGCTGCTGAAGTCTACGTACGTGTTGAGCGAAGCCACGTATTGAAGCGCCGTTTACTCTGAGTGCCATTGATTTTCTCTGTTCGTGAGAGATGTCCCGTAGGCCCTGGGTGCTTGATAGCAGGTCTTCGTGTTTCTCATGTGGTAAAGCTTATTCGTCATTTACATCCAAGAAAGATTAGTGTATTGGGTGTAATTGAGGTTTGAGAAACACTGAGAGAGTGTTTGAGTGACTCGAGTGTGTAATCTTTTGTATCGCTTGATCTATAGTGAAATTCGTTGCTGCTCTCCTCGTGGACGTAGGTCTTTATGACTGAACCACGTAAATTTGGTATCCGATTTATTTATTTTTTCTGTCTATATTATTGTTCGATCGCTCACCCCCTATCGCAACAAGTGGTATTAGAGCCAGGCTTGACTAAGTTGAAGCAAATCGATGGTGTCAGAAAAAGTAAAAGTGAGAATCAACAGATTTGAACGGAATGATTTTAGTTTCTAGAAGATGCAGATTGAAGATTATCTTTACAAGATGTATCTGCACTTGCCTTTATCTGGGGAGAAACCAGAGATGATGAAGCAAGCTGATTATGATTTGCTGGATAGACGAGTTATGGGTGTTATTCGGCTACATTGGCTGGTAACGTCGCGTTTAACATCTTGAAGGAGAAGACTATTGTTGATTTGATGCAAGCCCTGTCGGATATGTACGAGAAGCCATCTGAGATCAACAAGGTATGTTTGATGTGACGTCTGTTTAACTTAAAGATGAAAGAAGGTGCGTCAATTGCAGATCATATCAATGAATTTAATGTGATTGTTAGTCAATTGAGTTCAGTTGAGATTGATTTTGAAGATGAAGTACGTGCTTTGATTCTATTATCCCCATTGCCTGATAGTTGGAATACTACCATTACTACTGTTAATAATTCCTCTGGATCAACAAGTTTGACATTTGATGGGGTTCGAGATTTGATTCTAAGCAAGGACATTCATAGAAGAGAATCTAGCGAACCTATATCTGCTGCTTTAGTAGGTGAAAATAGATGAAGATCTAGAACATGTGTGGGTAACAGTAGTACTAATATTAACAGACGTAGTCAATCTTAAATTCCTAATATTGTCTGTTGGAGCTATGGCAAGAGGGGGCATCTTAGAAGGGATTGCCTCAAGTTGAAGAATGAGAAGGGTAAGGGAACTATGGTTGATTCTGCAGATAATGTTGCAGCTGTAGCAGATAATGCTAATTATGTCTTGTATGTCACTAATGATTTATCGCTTGATGGATGGGTTATGGATTCTGCTTGTTCTTTTCATGTCACACCAAATAAAAACTGGTTTATCACTTATTAGTGCACAGATAGTAATAGAGTCCAGTTAGGGAACAACGCTAAGTGCAATGTTGTGGGTGTTGGTGATGTTAAAATCAGAATGCATGATGGTATCGTGAGGACATTGACTGGAGTGAGGCATGTTCCAGAATTGAAAAAGAACTTAATTTCCTTGAGTGCCCTAGATTCAGTTGGTTGCAGGTATTCTTCAAAAGATAGAGTTCTGAAGGTTGTTCGAGGTGCCCTGGTGATAATAAAAGGAATCAAGCATGATGGCCTGTATAAACTTCAAGGTGAGACAATGACAGGTTTCACCCCGAAGACGTCAGATGCATCTGTTCGAGAGTCTTTTGATTGTTCGAAGAAGATCTAGAGGTTTGTGCCAATGTACAAGTTTGATGCTGGTGTCAGGATCGCGCAGTCAAGAGCTTTGATCGAGATGGAGACTGATAAGTCGATCATGAGAGTGCTAGTATGAACACCTAGAGGGGGTGAATAAGTGTTTAAAATAAATCTTGGCAAATATATGCGGAGTAAAATAAATTTCAAACAAAACAAATGAGTTAGGGAAGAGAATAAGAACACAAGATTTATAATGGTTCGGCTTAATACAAGTCTACGTCCACTCTCTCACGCTAACAGCCTTATTAGCTGGATTCCACTATGCAATCAACAAGAGATTACAACTTTGAGTGCAAACACTTAGTAGATCACACTATCTTACTAAGTCACTATTTTGGTATTTCTCTCAAGATCACAAATGTTTCAACTCAACAAAGACAAGTGTATGATTGAAGGTTGCTTAGACTTTGGAATTATAAATTCTACGCTCTATCTCTTACTTGCTCATCGGTCCTTCATCTCCTTAAATACTCCTCCACTTCCAAATTAGCTGTTGGACAATATCTAGAGGATCGTCTTCCACTACTCATTGGACAGCTCTGTATCTAAAAGATTTGGTAGCCGTTGAGTAACAAAGGTAAAATCCTAAATTGATTCCGATCGCCCATACAAACAAAATCTCGGTTTCCATAAGTAAAGCTCATTCGTATAAAAAGTTCTTCTCTTCAATATCCAATTGTCAATCAATTAGATTGAGTCAATCAAATCAATCTTGATATGGAATCCAAACCAGATCACTAGCCGTTATATAATTAGGCTTGAGTTACGATTTATTGAATCTGAATGTAAAGTCTGAGAGCAATAGACTTTACATTTTGAGTCTGAGTGCAATAGACTTTACAATCTGAGTCTGAACATATTCTGCTTCAGCATAAAGTTTGTCTTCTGGTTCAACTTCAGCATAGAGTCTATCTTCTAGTTCTTCCAAGAATAGACTTTGATAATATATTTTACACGTTCTATCATCTGCATAGTCTATTACTCAACCATCAAACATGTTAGTAGCCTTTGATTTATTTTGTCATCTTCAAAATATCATAAGGGATTTCCCTAACAATCTCCCCATTTTTGATGATGACAAAACAATCTCTGAATATGCAGATTTGTAAACACTCTTTTAAAAATATTAATTTAAATCAAAGGATATTAGAAGATAGCAAATAGATTGAGCATAACAATATATAGAAAAAATAATAATCGCAACTCAATAATATCAACCAATCAACACATATGCATATGCATATTCATATCTTCTCCCTCTTTCTGTCATAATCAAAAAGTGATAATAAATGGAAAAAGTATCACGTAGAGAATGATAACAAATATCTTGCATGAATCACAATTTCCAAAAATCAGCTTTTATAAAGTAAATCGAATATTAAAAATATGCAATATAGCTCACTTCGATCATATCAGTAAATATCCAATAAAAATCACGGATGCATCATGAAATTCACGTACCCTTTTTGTCATAATAAAATAATAATATCAATACAAGATTTATCAATGACAAAAAGTAATAAAAGATGCACTAACCGGATTTTTTTTAACAAATTCAGACACATTTACCTTTCCTTCTTTTCATATCAAGATCACAATGAATTCAAAAAGATTTTTCCATAATTGATCAAAGCTCCCCTCAATTTGTTGCATTTTTGAGATGATCACGATTCTTTTCCTTTTCTTTTGGATTTGCTTTCTCCCCTGTGATCATGACAATATTTGTGAATAGAAATAATTGTTGCTTGTACACGTTGAACAGAATATTTTTCCAGTATTTCCTTTGTAGCAACATCCGCAACGATCACTTGCATTTTGAAATTCGAGGCAAAAATTTATTTTCTTTAACCAAGCTCATCTTGAATTCAACCTGTATAAACTTAACAAACTTTTTCCACAAATAAGCTGTAATAATATCCACATAATATATAATGCCATTTCTTCAAATAAATAATTGAATAGCATATATAAAATTATCAATTATTAAAATTCAGACCTACTCAACATTTTGATCGATGCATAAGGGATTTCCTCAATAAAGCAAAAATTTTGCATTAGGAATAGAATTTTTGAACTTCCAAAAGATAGTATAGAATCTCCATGATTTTCTGATTGAGTTTTCCAAAATCCATATTGAAGATTCTTTTGTGACCTGCAAATTCTTATATAACAGATAATAATCTTTGCAAAAATGTGATGTAATATCTTCCTTTGATTTGTGGATCAAACTTGCTAGATATAAGATATCTTCTAAGAATATAGCAAGAATATCCATAAATATGAAGTAATATCTTTCGAGATCAAAGAGATTTCCTTGAGCATAAATTTCAGATATGCATTTTGCAAAAGGAAAATAGATATTTCTGTCACGTGCCAAAATTGCAATACCTTATATTTATGATAAAAGATATTCACAATATAATAAACAATCATCCAAAATCATGATAAATGCACGTAGAAATTTGCAAGGCGGGATGATAAATAAATAAAATATTCTCTTACCCATGATATATGTTTCAAATGTACCATTGATTTAATCATTACCAATCTTCACCTGAGATTCTTTTCTTATTGCACCAAAATCTGCATAGATTTGTGATCGTTCTTTCCTTATAGAATTTCCTGCAATCAACTCATTTGCTTTTTGGTATCCATGAATCTGGATCTTTCTTTCACGTTAAAGCAAAATATAAAATTTCCATAATCAAATATTCTTTCTTAATTCATCATAACAAAGTATTCAAATAAAGAATATTATGCACAATGATATTTTGAAAAATAAATTCTCATTTAGTCAAAGCACAATAAAATTAGGGAGAATGAAATCTTTGAATATCTAAGAATATCTTGCATCTTCACATAAAACAGATTTTCACTTTACAAAATATAACTAAATCTGAGAGTATAAAGTCAAACCAAATAAATTCATTTGTCTTTAAGCATGATATCAAAAATGATCACACGTATCAAATTAAATCTCGAATCACAAAAACATATGATGTGATTCATTCTTCAATAAAACAAATCAAGGAATATGATCATTATAAAATCTCAATCAACCAAGGATATATCGAATATCAAGCATAATGAGAAATTTTAAATTGTGTACTCAAACCAAATTGAGAATAAAAATATATACATTTCTTACCAAACTCTTTTTCTTCTTTCTTATTTATATCCTGCAAAAACAACTCATCTTTTCTTTGGTACCCATTTTTTCTTAGGTCCATAAGAGTTAGTAGAATATGCTGTTTTTACCCAATTTTTCTTAATAGGTCTCCAGACTTTAGGACAATATTTTTCAAAGTGTTCCGAATCTCCACAATTTAAACACTTGACGTCATTTCCACCAACAAGTTTTACAAACACTTTTTGAAAATAATTTTTGTAAAATGCCTTTGGGGTCTTTATCTAAGTCTCTCCTTGACTTGAGGAAAATCAATTAAAGAATTATTTTCCTTATTGAAACCAAGTCCCGACTTATTATAATAAGGTACTTATATGGAAAGAATATGCTCTAAAGTTTTTGAACCATTTGAAAATCTTGTCGAAATATTTGAAAATTCTTTCTTCAAAGAATCATTTTCTTTAAAAAGTAAATCTCGACTTTCTTTTGTTTTTTTTTTTGGTAACAAGTAAATCTCGACTTTCTTTTTTCGTTTGTATGACACACTGAAAACTCTTTTTGCAAAATTTCAAAATTTTCTTTTTTTCTTTTGAGAAAATCTTTTGCAAAATTTCAAAATTTTCTTTTTGAGAAATATCATGTTGCCTAAGCCGAGAATTTTCCTTTTTAAGTTCGAAGATCCTTTTAAGAGAAGATTTGAGATTTGAACAAAGCTCATTTATATACTTTGAAACTTTGAGAGGAATTTTTGAATGACTTACCTCGATTTCCTCATCGGATTCTGAGTCTATGTCTGAATCAGAGTCTGATTCTGAGTCCCTGTCTAAGTCAGACTCAGATTCCGAATGTGCTATCAAGTATAAATTTCCTTGCTCATCATCTTCTTTTATTGTTCTTTTCTAGCCATTCTGTTTGTATTGTCTTCTTTCACTAAACTTCCTTCATTTTCTATTCATCTTTTTTAATTTCTCGATCATAAAAGCAAGTTCTTCGTCGTCCATGTCATTTTCTGAGTCTGTTTCATCAAAAATAATATTAGATATTAAAGCAATGAACTTTTTACCTTCGGGTTTTTCATCGTTGAGTTGCTCCATTTTATAGGATTGAAGAGTGCCAATCAATTCATCAATGGAAAGTGGCATAATCCTTTAAGTCTCCCGGATTGAGATCTTGACATGGTTCCAACCTTTTGAGAGACCTCGCAAGAGTTTGTTGACCTTCATTGGGGAAGAAATTAGATGACCTTGATATGTCAAACCGTTTACAATATCTGTAAAACGATTGAACATATCTCCAATCGACTCTCCTTGCTTCATCTTGAAGGATTCATATTTGCCAAGCAAGAAGTTTACTTTTGTCTCTTTTACATGATCGGTCCCTTCATATGTAACGTGAAGTTTATCCCAAACTTCTTTTGTTGTTTCACATGAAGAGATTATGTTATATTCAGCAGGAGACAAAGCGCAATATAAAGAATAAATAGCTTTTGCAGCAAGCGCTTCTCTTTTGGACAACTCCATCCGAGACATAGGAGCGGGGGGTTTGCTTTCTTTGTCTTTGCCATTCTTATTTGATGTAGATGTAGCAGTGGGATTGATTCCCTTTTCCACAACATCCCATTGCAAGGGATCTCTAGATCTTATAAATGCTTTCATTTTATTCTTCCACACGTTGTATTCATTTCCATCAAAATATGGTGGCCTTGTGTTGCTTTGTCCCTCCATAAGTCTTGGTGCCAAGATACTAGCCATAAAAGATCTTTAGCTCAAAAGTAAAAACACTTTTTTTATAAACCGAGCACTTGACTTTGATACCAATTGAGAGTGCTAGTATAAACACCTAGGGGGTGAATAGGTGTTTAAAATAAATCTTGGCAAATATATGCGGAGTAAAATAAATTTCAAACTAAACAAAGGAGTTAGGGAAGAGAATAAGAATACAAGATTTATAGTGGTTCGGTTTAATCCAAGCCTACGTCCACTCTCCCACACTAACAGCCTTCTTGGCTGGATTCCACTATGCAATCAACAATAGATTACAACTTTGAGTGCAAACACTTAGTAGATCACACTATCTCACTAAGTCACTCTTTTGGTATTTCTCTCAAGATCACAAACGTTTCAGCTTAACAAAGACAAGTGTATGATCGAAGGTTGCTCAGACTTTGGAATTATAAATTCTACGCTCTATATCTTACTTGCTCATCGGTCCTTCATCTCCTTAAATACTCCTCAACTTCCAAACTAGCCGTTGGATAGTATCTCGAGGATCATCTTCCAATCTACTCATTGGACAGCTACAAATCTAGAAGATTTGGTAGCCGTTGAGTGACAAAGGTAAAATCCCAAATTGATTCCGATCGCCCATACAAACAGAATCTCGATTTTCACAAGTAAAGCTCCTTTGTATAGAAAGTTCTTGTCTTTAATATCCAATTGTCAATAAATTAGATTGAGTCAATCAAATCAATCTTGATGTGAAATCCAAACCAAATCACTAGCCATTATATGATTGGGCTTGAGTTACAATTCATCGAATCTAGTTGTAAAGTCTGAGAGCAATAGACTTTACAATTTAAGTCTGAGTACGATAGACTTTACAATCTAAGTTTGAACATATTCTGCTTCAGCATAAAGTTTGTCTTCTAGTTCAACTTCAGCATAGATTATATCTTCTAGTTCTTCCAAGAATATACTTTGATAATATCTTTTACACGTTCTATCATCTGCATAGTCTATTACTCAACCATCAAACATGTTAGTAGCATTTGATTTATTTTATCATCTTCAAAATATCATAAGGGATTTCCCTAACAGATCAAGCATGTGCGGACTGACAATAGCATGGAGTTCTACTCGGAGCTAGCAAATAAATTCTGCATGAAAGAGGGCATAGTGAAACACCGCACTAGTGTCGGCAAATCACAACAATTTGCAGAATTGATGAGCAGAACATTATTAGAGCGGCCCGTAAAATGATCTCTAGTGCTAGTATGGCTAGGATTCCTAGTTGATGTGCTAAGTACGGTAAACTACCTGGTGAATAGATTCCTATCAACTACTATTGAATGGTAGATTCTTGAAGAAGTGTGGTCAGGTAACGTTGCTAATTATTCTATTATTATAATGTTTGGTTACCTGTGTTATTTTCGAGTGAGTGATGGTAAACTTGATTGGAGGGCAAAGTGCATATTCCATGGCTATGCACAAGGTGAGTGGGGCGATCAGTTGTGGTGCTCAGATATAAATTCACTTGTTGACAGCAGAGAAGTTACCCTTGACAAGTCTCCAATACTTCTGGCTAGGAGTGTTTGTGGCAGTGTTAATACGGATCTGGACGGTGTTAAGCTTGAGGTGGAGTTGTGACCAGAAACTCCTGAGGTAGCGTATATAGGTACTAGCAAAGTAATCGACACGGATGGTGCTTGTAGCGAGGTGAAGCTTATAGAGCCAACAGTTGTTGTAATTGCTGATATTGACAAGGTACATATCCGATCTCTTGATAGATATGGATGCAATAATGGTTTTACTTTATTTGCGGTTGATGAGGTTGTGTCAAAAAATCCTTTCGGAGCAGTTAAAGGTGCATGTGAAGTTGGTATTCTGATGAAGTCCTCAATTATAGCGAAGTTCAAGCAAGGCTTGGACTTGAATAATATCTGTGGCAATTGAGCCCATTGGGGGCTATGGGAAAGTAGCAGCAAAATTTGAATTTTTTTATGAAGCGATTGTAATTTGGCTTAAACGTCGAGCCAAGGTGGAGATTGTTAATTATGTCTCGAGTTTGAGTATTTACAAAAAGCGATTCGCTAGAAAAGAAGAAATATAAAATAAAATAATAGGTGAGGAAAGTTTCTTCTTTGCTATGGAGTCATTTACGAAATAGAAAAGGAAAGCCGCATGAAGCTTCTCCATGCGAAGAACCGAGAGAAAGAAGTTCGCGTATTTTGCATGTGAAGCTCTAAGGAGGAGGTGGGGCCCAAGGTCAAAAGTTTGACCTTGGGCACACACATATAAAAGCAAATATTATGCGGGTCTTCTTCTTCTTGGATATTGAAGCATCGTTTACTTTGAGTGCTGTGGGTTTTCTCTATTCGTGAGAGACGTCCCATAGGCCCTGGGTGCTTGATAGCAGGTCTCCGTGTTTCTCGTGCGGCAAAACTTATTCATGATTTACATCCAAGAAAAATTGGTGTATTGGGTGTAATTGAGGTTTGGGAAACATTGAGAGAGTATTTGAGTGACTCGAGTGTGTAATCTCCTTGTATCGCTTGATTTATAGTGAAATTCGCTGCTTTCGCTGCTGCTCTGCCCATGGACGTAGATCTTTACGACTAAACCACGTAAATCTGGCGTCCCATTTATTTATTTTTTTTCTGTCTATATTATTGTTCGATCACTCGCCCCCTATTGCAACACGAATTTTGTACTCAATTGGTTCAATTGGATTCAATTCCTTCTTGAATTAAATCTATTTGACCCGAAAAATTTCAACCATCATATCCTCGATCAAATTAGCGTTTTTTTCCTCACCAATTGAACCCACTTGCATCTCGATTTCGCAATAAAAATTGGTCATCTAATTTTTCTGGTCGAAAACGGTCTTACCTCGACTTTTTCCCAAAAAGTCTCGGTTTGCAGAAAAATCTTCAAAGACTGAGTCGAAATTCCTAAAATGATTTGTGATATGACAGAACTTTCAATTTCTGAAATCGGATTCAATTTCACAGTTAATTTCAATTCGGCGTGATTTTAGCATGACCTAGGCTACCAGGTAGCTTTAAGAAATTTTTAGTGCAAATAACCCGTGGTCAATTTTCTTCGAGTCACAATGAACCCATTCGACACATTGGCAACTCTCGGTGGTCGTGAAAATCTCTAGGTTTCAATTATGGACACAGGGTACCAAAACGACAGAAAAATCAATCTAGTGCTGATCGACGAGAATTTTGCAATTTAGTGGAATCATCCACGTTTAACCACATATCTCAATCGAACTAACCTATCTCTAATCATTGATCAATTTTTAACTGTGCCGCAATGGCCTCTAAAGATGAACACAGTTGAGTAGTCGACTCCTGATCGAATTCTTAAGTCTATTGCGTTAAAATTCCTTAATGGCTTTCCCAGATAATCTAGTTATCTCGAGATTGATCAGCTTTGAGAATAGCCATATAGCCGCATCAATTAATTTAATTAAAAGCAGAACTGAAAAATCTAGGATGTCACACTTCTGGTCATTTCCTGCGAGGATCTATTCTTCTTTCCCACATCTCCATTTTGTTCAGGAGTGTATGGAGAAGAGAAAACATGCTAGAAACCAGATTTATCACAGAATTTTGCAAAGTGTTGATTTTCGAACTCACCTCCATGGTATGTTCGTATGCTTGAAATAATATAACATTTTTCATTCTAAACTTTCTTAGCAAACTTTGAGAAGTGAGATAAGGCTTCAGACTTGTTTGCCAGAAAGTAGACCAAAGTAAATCGAGAGTAATCATCCATGATTACTAGGTAGTATTTCTTTCCACCAATGTTTTGAGTTCTAATTAGTTCAAAGAAGTCCATGTGCAAAAGCTGCAAAGCTGGATTAGTAGAAACTTGATTTACAAATTTAAATGAACTTCTAACATGTTTTCTTAAAACACAGGGAGTGCATAAATTAGACTTTTTATAAGTTAGGTTGGAGAGACCACGAACAAGTTTTTTGGATGAAATCTTGGCAATTTCCTTCATGTTGACATGGCCAAGCTTTTAATGCCAAAGATTTGCTTCATCTTGAATAGATATAAGACACTGAGAGCTTTTTGGTTTTATGTCCAGAAATAAATATTCACATGCCTTCGTCCAATGAAAGATTGAGAGAAGTCTTTACTTGATCCCAAACAAATGCCTTATTTGAAACTTATTTTGAATCCAGTATCGCACAGCTGGCTTATGTTGAGTAGATTATAATTCAAACCTTCCACCAAGGAGACATTGTTGATAGTTAAGTTTCCAATCTTCACAATTCCACATCCAATGATTTTTCCCTTGCTGTTCCCACCAAAAGAAACTTTTTCACCATTTATTTGAACAAACTTTATAAAGCAGCTAAAGTCTCCCGTCATGTGCCTTGAACAGCCAGTATCCAAATACTATTTGATTTTTCTCTTGATAGTGACCTGTGACCAAAAGAGAACTCAAGTTTTATTTGGTACCCATATTTTCTTGGGTCTAGGGGAGTTAGTATTAAACAATATCTTTGCCCAATTCCTCTTAATAAGTCTCCAAACCTTGGGACATTTCTTCTCGAAATGTTCTAAGCTGTTATACTTTGAACATTTAAGAGCACTCTGCCAACAGGTTTTACAAAAATCTTTTGAAATTGATTTTTGTAAAATGTCTTTGTAAGTCTTTGTTTGATCATTTCTTTAACTTTGGAAAAATCAATTAAAGGAATAGTTTCTAAAGTTATTTCCAAACCAGACTTGTTAAAATAAGGTCTTCGTACTAAAAGGATTTTTTCCAATTTCTTGGATCTTATTGAAAATCTTTTTGTGATGTTTGAAATGTCTTATTTTAAAAGAGCATTCTCCTTTGTAAGAGAATCATAATTTATGTTCAAATCAACAAAAATTTATCTAAAGTTTCAAATTTTTCTTTACAATAAGTTTCATGTTGTTTAAGTTTAGAATTTTCCCTTTTTAGTTCGGAAATTATTTTAATAGTGGTTTTAAGACTAAGAGAATTCATATAAATATTTCAAGACTTTAACAGGAATTTTTGAATTGCTAACCTCAATTTCTTTGTCTAAGTCTGAATCTGATTCTGAATTTGCCATTAGACAAATCTTGGAATATTCTTCATCGCTTTCCTCACATTCGGTATCGCTCCATATTTCTACTCTGAGAGCCTTTTTGTGTTTCTCAGTTCTTCCTTTCTTTTTCTTCAACAGAAGACAGTTGGGTATGATATACCCCATTTTCTTGCATTCGAAATATATCACATCTTGGCTAGTTTCACTGTCCTCAGCTGGTCTTTTCTAGAATTTTTGCATGCTCTACTTTTTCCAGTAGAATTTTCTTCCCTTCCTATTTAACTTTCTAAACTTCCTAATCATGAGTGCTAGTTCTTCATCGTCCAAGTCATCTTCAGAATATGTATCATCATAATCATCATTAGCAATTGACTTCTTACCTTTGAGATCTTCTTCCTCATTGATTTGCTTCACTTCATATGATTAAAGTGTGCATACAAGTTCGTCTACAGAAAAAGACATGATCCTTTGGGTTTCTCTAATCGGCGTCTTCACGTGATTCCAGTCTTTGAATAATCCACGCAGCAGTTTATTGACCTTCATTGGTCTTTAGATTGGCTATCCTTAATATGCCAAGCCATGTACAATCTCTGCGAAACAATTGAACATATCAGTGATGAATTCACCAAGCTTCACTTTGAAGGCTTCGTATTGTCCAAGTAGAATATTGATTTTTGTTTCCTTTACTCGATCAATTTCATAGGTAACATGCAACCTATCCCAAAATTCTTTCATTGTTTCACAAGAAGAAATTCGATTACTTAATAGGAGATAAAGCACAATATAAAGAGTAAATGACTTTAGCATTAAGAGCTTGTCTCTTGGTTATTTCTACTTGTGTCAATTTAGCAGCATCTACAACTTCCTTTCCTTTTCTGAGGTTGATGTGGCTTTAGGAATATTCCTTTTTTTCTACCACATCCCATTCCAAGGGATCTTTCGATCTTAAAAACGCATTCATCTTGTTTTTTCACACGTTGTATTTCTTCCCATCAAAATAAGGAGATCTGGTGTTGGTTTAACCTTCAAACAAACCTGGAGCCAAAATACTAACCATAGATCTTTAGCTTTAGAAGTAAAACACTTCAATAAAATAAGCACACAAGCTCTAATGCTAATTGAAAGGGCTAGTAGTAACACCTAGGGGATGAATAAGTGTGAAAACAATTTTTCGCAAAAAGTAAAACGTTTGCTTTCGGAATTAAATCTTAGCAGACTTAAGCAAGTTCAAACTTAGTAGCTATATACAACTATGAACAATTAAAAAAATTTAGGAAGAGAATGAAAACACAGATTTTATAGTGGTTCGGCTTAAATCTAGCCTACGTCCACTCTCCCCTACTCGCTGGATTCCACTAAGAAACAAAAGAGATTTTATAACCTCATATCTCGACTTCAAGTTGTAGCGTCGCTTCTACTTTTTCATGAAGTCTCACGATAAAATGATCTCTCATTTGCATACAAATTTGCGCTCAGTGAGTGAAATAGCAAGGAACTAGGAATCTTCAGACTTTGGAATTTTTTTCTTTCACGCACACTCACTTATCAAACAACTAAAGAATCCACCATAAATACTCCTTCATGCCTTCACAATCATTGGCACTTTCCAAATGAATTCTTCCAATCTACCCTTGGACGAAATCAATTAATGGGATCTTGAGTCGTTTGATGATTATGATGAAAGCCCGTCAATCTTTTCTACCCATATAATCAGGATCTTGGTTTCCATTAAGAAGATTTGATTATCGAGATCGAATCCGATAAAGATAATCAATCGTGCGGGTTCTGTATCCAGCCATAAAGTTATCCATAAGCCATACGGATCAATTCCTTGAAGAAATAAAGATAATCTTGCATCTGGATAAATCTTCATTCTTCAGTCTAGAAACTGTTAATGGGCAGACTTTGAACCTTCTTAGACTTTGACAATAAAGTCTGAAAGTCATCAAAATAGACTTTGGCTAAGTTTTCTCAACTTCAAAACCCTAAGGGAGTTTTCTCCAACATCGTGTGCTTTGAAATAAGAATCTATCCTTCGCAATTTCATGTAGTCAAGGATGTCCATGTGTCGAGATGGCTTGAATGTGATTTGGTATGAGTCGGTTATGTGTGAATCCTCAAAGTTGCCTATCAGTCTGAGTTGTACCCAAAATTGACATGGCATAAGTGTCACACCCGATCCTCCGAGCGCGTGCCCATCCCTTGATAGTCAATTTAATGGTGACATCCTACGACACGTCGCTGACTTATTCATTTTAATGTACATTAGGAAGCAAATAAAAAATCCCCAGACAACAATCATATGGGATAGGAAAGTAAGCAACGCATCACAACCAAAACAAACATTTTATAAACACTTCACGTTTATACACAATGCTAGGCTGTTTACAAAAGATCAACTCAACAAAATGGGAATGGTCCTATGACCCACTAGTTCGACACGTTAGCCAATTCTTCAGTCTCCTCCTCATCAAACTCAGGAGCTTCGGGTCCTCCTCAACTGCCATCTAAGGGTGCGTTTGGCTGGCACCTATTTCTGTTCCTAGGAACAAAAATTTCTGTTTTTTTGTTCCTGGAAATAAAAAAGGAACAGAAACACGTTTGGGTGCGTTTCTGTTCCTTTTTTGTTCTTTTGTTCCCAGAAACAAAAAAGAAACAGAAATAAGAAACAACAAATTTGTGTTTCTCATTTCTGAAACAAAATTGAGAAACACTTTTGTATTTTCTTGTTCTTTTTCTTCTTATTTTCTTCTTCTTTTTTCTTTCGCCGGTCGCCGGCCTCGACCATGGCCGGCGACCGTCCGACGAGGGCCGGCGGCCTCGCCCAGCCACGGTGAGGCCGAGGCTCGCCGTCCCCCAGTGAGGCTGAGCCTTGCCGACCGCTGGGCGAGCTCGGCCTCGCTCAATCTGGGCAAGCTCGAGCTTGCCCAGCCAAGGCGAGGCCGAGCCTCGCCCAGCTACGGCGACGCTCGACCTCGCTGGGGGCCGGCGAGCCTCGCCGTGGCTGGGCGAGGCTGCCGGCCCTCATCGGCCGGTCGCCGGCCATGGCCGAGGCCGGCGACCAAAAAAAGAAGAAAAAAAAAAAAAAAAAAAAAAAAAAAAAAAAGAAAAATAGAAAAAATAAAAATAAAAAAATATTAAAAAATAAAAGAAATAAAAAATTAGACAAATTTACCAAACGTGTTTTTGTTTATTTTTTATTCCCGGAACAAGTTTACCAAACGCGTTTTTTTGTTCAAAAATTGTTCCCAGGAACAGAAACACTTTTTTTATTTATGTTTCCTTGAACAATTTTTAAACAGAAACGCAAACAAATGCACCCTAAGGAGCTGAAAATGTTATCCCACAACGGGGTAAGACAACGTCTCAGCAAGTTCACCCCTTAAGTCCCAACTAGAAAGAAAATACACCCCAAGAGCTACCTAAATATAAGCACGAGTCAGAGAACTTACTTTTGCCTCCATTCCTTCCTACAAGTCAGTATAATTTATAAATTCCGCGAATCACTTCAACACATCAAAGCATTAAATCAAATCGGGTCATTGATCAATCAACCCAATCGATTCCATACCATCAAGACCATCTCTCGGTCAACCCAATCAATACTATCTATAAAGTCCGATTGCATCAAGGACTACTCACCCTATGTTAAAGATAGATAGAAATGCTCACCAAAAGTTGATAACAATATATACTGCTCACCCTAAGCCGATATATCAAAGCCCTCAGGCTAATATAGTATACGGCTAATGCTTACCAAAGCTATGCGGTACTTAATTCCTCACCAAAGCTGTGCGATACTTAATTGCTCACCAAAGCTATGCGATACTTAATTGCTCACAAAAGCTATGCGATACTTAATTGCTCACAAAAGCTGTGCGATACTTAGGGTATACTGCTCACTCTAAGATGATATATTAAAGCTCTCAAGCTAATATAGTATACCATTCTACTAAACCCACAATTTCACCACTATTATCATACCCGATAAAAATACTTATATATGGGTACACGGTCGACCTTAGCCAAGAGTATAATATCTTTATTTTATAAAATCCCACTAATTATATAGTCAATAAAAACATTTTTGGCGTTATAAACCCGTGGCACCCCCGAAACAGTCCCCGATCCACTAGAGTCGCCATAGTTCGCTTACCTTTCACTTGCCCTAATAATATGTCACTCTAATACCATAGAATTATAATGGGTCCATAAGTCCTGGGGGTTTATATCATTTAATTCGGTCATAGCGCAGTTCATATTGCGGAAGCATATTGAAAATCTCCCTATCCCATACTCAAACAAAATAATGCAATACACATCAACTACACATTTTATATAAGTTAGAGCTGAACACTTTTATTTACATAATTTGATGGACATCATGAGTCGGTACATCAAAAGGCCGAGGCTTTTCTATGCTCAGCTATATCCAAAAGTACTCGACTCCATAGCAGTCATTTACATTGATCCATCATCTAGTGTCGGCGGTCCAAAAAGCTTCAACAGCTACCCATCGCACTCAGTCACACCCAGCTCGGTCCTTCAGCTAGCGGCGACAGCATCCCCAACATGATCCCATCACAGCGGACATGAACAGACAGAAACTCCCGAGTGACAGGGCCGGCGGGTATACCAACGTCGTACAAGACCAGAACCCGCACACGAACAAAAACTAACCCCCGTATCTCAGGGTGATGATGCTCCGTATACTCGCACTCGACATTAGTCGGTATACCATAAAACGTACTAAGGGTGATTGGCGACAGATGCATATCTCCTAATCTGAAATGTTAGTCCCCAAAATGAGTGAGTACAACCACTCAGCAGTAAAAGATCCATCAAACTACACAATGCAACAAGCAAGACAACCAAGATTTCATATGAAATGCACATAACATTTTCAATGCCAAATAATACCAACTCAAAATTCATAGACAACTCATGTACCATGCCATATGCACACACACATGCACATGATTCATTCCCATTTTGATATTCAAAAGAATCTCATTTTTCCTAGGGACCAGTGTTTGCATCCCTTCGGGCTTTCGCATCCAATCCTGGCATCGCGAGACCTCCGCCACACACCTCCGGGCATCCAGCACACACCTCCGGGCATCTTGTACCCCACTTGGCATCATGAGGCTTCCGACACACACCTTTGGGCATCTCGAAACTCTCGAGGATATCCAGCACACATCTCCGGGCATCCAATTGACGTCGATTCACTCGACCCCATGGGCATCCCGACACTCCTGGGCATCGTCGACTCAGTCGTTTGACGGTATTCATCAACATCATGATATATTCATATATGTCTCACTTTGAAAAATAACATTTGATGCAATAATGTCAAAAGTTTCAATGAGTTTATAAAGCTTCATCAATTTTTGATGTCAAATGGTATGCTAAATGTCACCGCATCCACTGTATAAATGACAATGCAAGGCATCACAACTCATAGAGCAATTCAATTGTTCTTGAAATAAAATAATTTTTGAACAGAATAGAATGCACTCCACTAATTGAAATTCCAGAAAAATTAGTAAAAGATCTTAAGAAATTCTAAGAATCTAACATGTTATAAACAAGGTCTAGGGGAAAAAAATTTATGAAGAACACCAAGTTAAGAAAATTTCATATAAATCGCACTAGTCCGTGCATCACAGCCATAAAACTTCAAATATCACTATTGCACAGTTTTAATAACAAATCCGGTATAACCCATAAATGAACTCAGGAAATTCTGAAATTTTTATATGTTATAGAAAAAACCTAGAGGTAAAAGTTTCATGAAGAACTCGAAGTCGGATTCATTATAGATCAAGAACTATAATCACTATAACTCTCCCTAACCCTCTGTAACAGTTTTCAGGTTTAACACTTTCAATGTAAATTCGTTTCACCGACTAATACTTGTCCGTTTCTTCTCAAATTTTAGTATATTACTCCTCAAGATGTTATCTACGACTTTCATCAAGGACATGAAGTCAAATTTCAACTAGATAATTGCATAAAATTCATGGAGTCACCAAAGATCAAGTTGTTTTTCCATGAAACAGTTTGCTAGTCCGAAAGAACTACTTCTATCCTTTCAAAATTCCAACATCCAGCATCAAAATTCAAGCATCTCCAAAAGCTATTACACTTCACACACAATCACAGCAAGCATAATGTAGATCAATAGATTTCACTTGCCTTAAGTCCGATGCAACCACAGCAAGCAAAATGGCAACTTGAGGACTTCGGGCACGGCTCAATCGACAGCGAAGCTAGGCGGCGTCAACAACAGCAGCAGGCGTACGCACGACGGGGCTGGTCTCCTTCTTCCCCTCGCCGATGCACCCTCACGACTCTCTCTTTCTCTCGGACTTTCTCTCTCTTTCTCTCGGTCACTCTCCCTTTTCTCTCAATCACTCTCTCCCTCGGTTGCTTCCTCGTTCAATCCACCCCATTTTTCTTTCTTTTATTTTCTTAATTAGCTAGTAATCATGAGGTTTTGCATGGGAAACCTCCGGTGAACCAAGGGGCGGCGACACCTCATGCAGTCCCTCTTGCCACTTGTCGATTTTCTTGCATGGAGATGGGCCTCATTCGGCCAGGCCTTGGTCAACCGAATGAAGAGGAAATGTGGGCTGTCTTGGGTACTTTGGGCCTTAAGTATCCAGCCCACATTTGCTCCTAATATTCCACTTTAATTCCCGCTTATAATTACATAATCACAAATACTTGCATGGCCATTTAATATCACAACATTAATCAAGAGTAATTTGATTCATAAGGTACATGGCCAAGTATAGAAAATTCCTCATCAATTTATCTTTTAGTACAACCTTCATCACACATGAGCATATGATACATTTCTAACAAAATAATAGTCCATTCAATGCTCGACCCTTGCTTAATTGTAATCCACTAGTCTAATGACTATAATATAGTCCGATGGCGCTTCCATCACCTATTTATGGGCCGTAGTATATCTAGGGACCGTTATGAAATTTTTAGGATGCCACAAAACCGATGTCTGGTAATTTTCTAATTAAATATTGGAATTATTAAATTTTGGGATAAACACCACAAAATTTTAATTCACACTCAAATTGCACAAACCAGCACTCAATTAAATAAATCAATCACACCATTGAAATCAACATGAAATTCCAGTCACCAACTATCCTAGTCTAATTTTTGAAAAATAATAATTAATTAAATAAATACGAAAATTAATTAATAAATACCAATAAATGCAACTTAGGTAGAAAAAGCCTAATTAAATACCAAAACGAGCTCGGAAAATTTTCGAACCTATCTAGATAAATAATACTATCTATCTACTTGTTAATTGCATTACTCTAACTACCTAACATACAATATCGGACGATTGAATCACTAATCCGTTCTAACTAACCACTTAATCCATAATTAGCCTAAACTAATCAACCCTTAAGCATCATTAACTCCCTAAGCAAAGATTAGTGAGTAAACTCACCGGTTTTGAAATCCGATGAGTCCACGATGACAGCAAGGCGGAGACGAGCGACAAACTTCGAAGCGGAGACACCAAACGAGGCTCGGAAAGGCTCGGAAACGGGCCAAATAGTGCACAACAAACCTAGGGGCTTCGGTTATGGTCGATGGTCGGTTGGTGGGCCGAGGAGGAGGCTGAGCGACTAGTTTAGCTGGAAACGGCTAAGAAGGGCTGGCGCGCAGCTTGGACGGGTGAGCAACGGCAACGGCGAGGCTTTCGGCGACCACGACGGTGACATACAGTGGCCAGGCAACTAGATGAGGCAAGATGGGGACGGACAAGGGTCGAGACCGCCAGTGAACTGGCGGGCTTGGGCACACGAACTGGCTGAGCGATTGAGTAGTGGTCCGGCAGTGTGCGGCTGCTGTTCGGGCTTCAACGAGCGTCAACGGGCAAGGGGAGGGGCTGAGTTTAGTTTCTTCAAGTTTTCTCTAGGCTTGTCTACTCTGGAAATGGGGGATTGACGAAAAGGAAGGAGAAGGGGGGACAACAAGCTTGTGGAGGGTTCCTCTTGCTTCACTTCTATCTTCTTATCTCCTTGAAGAGGTCCCACCATTTATGGGCTGGCTTCCTTAGTCAAAAGCAGACCCTTAGCTTAATTAGGAAGTCTTAGAGATGGTAAAAAAGGTTGGGGCCTGGGGGGGCTATGAATTTTACACAAATCTTGTCTAATTCCTCTTCAATCTCCTCTTAAATTAATTCAATTTGGCCCTAAAAAATTTCATCATCAAGTCCTCGATCAAATTGACATTTTTCCACGTCAATAGAACCTACTTGCATCCCAAATATGCAATCAAAAAGGGTCCCCTGAATTTTCCGAACAAAAACGGCCTTACTTTGAAATTTCGCCGAAAATCTCGATTTGCAGAAAAATCTTCGGAAGATGAGTTGACATTACTAAAATGACTCATGACATGACAAAGCTTTCAATTTATGAAATCAAATTTAAATTCGCAGTTTATTTCAATCTTGTGCGATTTTAGCGTGACCTAGCCTATTGGGTAGCTTTTAGAAATTTTTAATGCAATTGACCTGTGGTTGATTTTCTTTGAGCCATAATGTACCTCTTCGACACATTTGTGACCATCGGTTGTCGTGAAAATATCGATGCTTCAAATATGGACATAGGGTACCAAAACGATAGAAAAATCAGTCTAGTGCCGATCAACAAGAATTTTGTAATTTAGTGGAATCACCCACGTTTAGCCACATATCTCAATTGAACCAACCTATCTCTGTTCTCTAATTAATCTTTACTATGCCATAATAATCTTTGTAGATAAGCACGGTCAAGTAGTCGATTCCTAGTCGAATTTTCAAGTCTATTGCGTTAAAATCCCTTAATGACTTCCCTAGATAGTCTAGTTATCTCATGAGTGATCAGCTCAAAGAATAGCACTATAGGCACGTCGATGAAAGGCCCGATTTATCTAATTGAAAATAGAATTGAAATTTCAGAATGTCATAACTCACTTAAACCATTACAATTCTTTAAACAAAAAGGTGGGGGTATAGTCGTCTCATCAACTCCTCACTTCAACCAACGGGATCGTCTTGGTCCACAGAATTTGTTCTTTCCGATCCACAATCTCAACCAGGCTTTCCACATACAACACTTTGTCGTCCACTTCTAATTCCTCATAATTAAGCATGTGGGTCGAGTCAGGCTCATACTTCCTCAACATCGACACATGAAAGACCTCATGCACTTGCGCCAGTCTCGGTGGTAATGCAAGATATTACGCCAAGATCTCGATTCTCTCTAGAGTCTCAAAGGAGCCTATGTACCTCGGACTAAATTTTCCCTTCTTGCTAAATCGTGAAGTTCCCATCATTGGTGACACCTTTAGAAAAACATAATTATCAACTTGGAATTCCAATGGTCTCCGGTGCTTATTTGTGTAGCTTTTTTGGCGGCTCTGAGTAGTCTTTAGTTTGCCTCTGATGACTACAACCGCATCCATTGACTGCTGAACCAACTCTGGGCCTCTGATCTTTTATTCTCGGACTTCATCCCAACACATGGGCATTCTGCACACTCTGCCATAGAACACTTCAAAAGGAGCTATCTGAATGCTCTGTTGATAGCTGTTGTTCTAGGCAAACTCGACAAGGTGAAGCTATTCCTCCCAGCTTCCCTTGAAATCCGAGGGTTTGGATCGTCCTCTCAGAGTGGCCATCCGTCTAAGGATGATATGTTGCACTGTACTGCAACTTTGTCCCGAAGGTAGCTTGCAAACTCTTTCAAAAGCAGCTGTGAATCTCGAGTCTCGGTCTGATGTTATCGTCACCAATACTCCATGCAAACGAACAATCTGATGCATGTACAATTTTGCGTGTCTATCTAAATTAAGGTCATTTCATACTGCAATGAAGTGAGTTGACTTTGTCAATCTGTCGACCATTAGCCAAATGGAATCATTTCCTCTCTAACTCCTCAGTAAACTTGTCACAAAGTCCATCGTGATGTACTCCCATTTCTACTCTGGAATCTCGAGAGGTTATAAAAGTCCTCCCGGTTTACAATGTTGTGCTTTACTTGCTGACATGTCAGACACTTGGAGACATGCTTGGCGATATTCGCCTTCATACCAGACCACTAGTAGTGTTGACACAAATTTTGATACATCTTCGTACTGTTAAGATGAATGTAGTAACTGCTATGATAAGCTTGTAATAAGATCTCCTCTCTAAGCTCTGCATCGTTAAGTACACACAATCGTCCTCAGAACTTGAGTGTTCCATCTTCAGAAATCTGAAAATCAGCCTTTCTTTTATTGGTGTCCTCTTGCAAAATCTTCTAAACATCTAGGTCTATTGGCTGAAGTGCCTTGATCCTGATCTAAATATCCGGCTCAATTCTGAGGGTGGTCATAAGATTTAAAAGGCGGCCTATCTCAAATTTGAAAATCGAATCTCAAGCTCTCTCGAGTAAAACCCATTCCTTAACCATCATCTGTGTGACTGAAGACTTTCGACTCAATGCATCTACAACCTTATTCGCCTTTCTAACGTGATACAGAATATCATAATTGTAATCCTTCAGGAGTTCCATCCAGCGATGCTGTCTCATATTCAACTCCTTTTGAGAGAATAGATACTTGAGACTCTGATGGTCAGTGAAGATCTGGAATCTTTCTCCACACAAGTAATGTCTCCAAATCTTCAGAGTGAAAATGATCATTGCAAGTTCCAAGTCATGCATTGAGTAATTCTATTCATGAGGTCTCCACTAACGGGGAGCGCATGCAACAACCCTACCATGTTGCATCAGCATGCAACCTAGTTGTCTAAATGACACATCACTATAAATCTCGTATCCTCCAAGACCAGATGGAATGGTCAACACAGGTGTGGTAGTCAACTTCTGCTTAAGCTGTTGAAAACTACACTTGCACTTGTCTGTCCACACAAACTTTTCTTCTTTCTTTAGGAGTCGAGTCAACGGTGACACTAATGCTGAAAACCTTTCAACGAACCATCCGTAATACCCTACTAAACCCAAAAAACTTCTAATCTCTGTCACTATAGTTGGTCTTGGCTAATTGATCAGTGCTTCAATCTTGGACGGATCCACGGAGATTCCTTCACTTGAAATCACATGACCTAAGAACATTACACGAGTCAACCAAAACCCACACTTACTGAACTTGGCGTACAACTGATGAATCCTCAAGGTTTGGAGTACCAATCTCAAATGACTCTCATGCTCTTTATCACTCCTTGAATACATCAGAATATCATCGATGAACACGATCACAAACTAATCCAGGTATTCTTTAAACACTTGATTCATCAAATCCATAAAAGTAGCTGGAGCGTTCGTCAAATCAAACGGTATTACCATGAACTCATAATAGCCGTGTCGAGTACGAAATGCTGACTTCGATATATCCTCCTTCCTAATCATCAATTGATGATATCCCATCCTCAAGTCGATCTTTGAAAATATCGACGCTCTTTGCAGCTGGTCAAACAAATTGTCAATTCTCGGGAGTGGATATTTATTCTTGATCGTCACCTGATTGAGTTGACGATAGTCGATACACAAACGCAACAAACCATCTTTCTTCTTTATGAAGAGAACTGGTGCTCCCCAAGGTGATAAATTAGAACGTATGAATCCATTATCCAACAATTCTTGCATCTACACCTTCAGTTCCTTCAACTTAGATAATGACGTCCGGTAAGGAGTCTTAGAAATTGGCTATGTTCTAGGTGCTAACTCGATCACGAACTCAATCTCTCTCTCTAGCGGTAGGTCTGGCAATTCCTTTGGGAACATGTCTAGAAATTCTTGAACTAGTGCAATATCTTCAATCTTCAACCTCTCAACTATCATATCCACGATAGTCGCTAGGTAACCTTAACAACCCCTGTCTAACAAACGGGTTGCCTCAAGCGACGAGATCAAGGTAATCAAGGGTCCTTCTTCTATTCCCAACAAACTCGAAACTTTCACCATCTAATGAGTCAAACTGAATCGCTTTACTATAACAATCCATCTTAGCTTGTTACTTTGTGAGATAGTCCATGCCAATTATCAAATCAAAGTCAAACATGGCTAGGACTAATAGGTCTATCCTCCCCTCTAGCTCAGCAATTGCTAACTTGCAACTAAAAAAACACAATGTAGACAACACCTTATCCTTTAACGGTGTAGATATGCTAACCACTGGCTCCAGCAACTCAAGACTTGATCCTATCAACTTAACATATTGCTCAGCAATAAAATAATAAGTCATGCTAGAGTCAAATAAAGTATAAGTAGCATGGTCGTTCAACGAAACCGTACCTGTAATCACATTAGGCGCATCCTCAGCATGACCTCTTATGATGGCATATACTGTCCCTTAAGCTGGGGGTCTGTTTTGTCCACCCTGTGGTGCGTTCTACGATGCAAATCCTCTGATTTGACCTATCGGTAACGGTAGTGGTAACTTATGCTGTCCTCTTGGTCTTCTAGGACAATCTCTAGCTATGTGACCTTGCTGGCCACATTCAAAACAAGCGCCCATCCTTTGAGGGCACAAGGTCGAACCATGTCGCCTTCCACAAAAGCGACACACACCATTCATACTTAGCCCTAACTTGCTAATTTCACCCTTCTTGTTGGGCGGAACATGGAATCTTTCCCCAATCATGGGCTTCTTCCCATATCGATTCCCATCTCGATTAAATCCAAACCGCAATCCAGATGCAGCGACTCATTCATTCTGATTTCTCTCTATCCACTGGGCTCTTTCATAAAGGTCATTATAATTCTTTAGATTCAATGGCACCAGCAGGCTTCTCACTTCTAGTCTGAGCCCATCTCTAAACCTTCTAGCTCAGTTTACCGGATTCTCGACCAGTTTTGGGGCATACTATGATAGTTCAGCGAACTTCGCTTCATATTGATCTACAGTCATGGAACCTTGGTGAAAGCGTTAGAATTCTGCCATCTTCAATTCTCTGGCATCATCAGAGAAGTACTTGTTGTTGAAGACTTCGACAAAGGCGTTCCACTCCGGGACTACACCTTTAAGGAATACTATTCCTTGGGTGGCTCTCCACCAAGTACTCGCAATTCCTTGCAATTGGTAGGTTGCAAGGACTACCTTCTTTGCCTCGATGCACATAAGAAGTGCAAAGGCCTTCTCCAAGCCTTGGATTCATAGAGCTGTAGCTTCAAGGTCTCCTGCCCCAATGAACTTTTGTGGGTTCAGCTTCAGAAACTGTTCCACCAGCTTATGCATTGGTCTCCCAGTGACCATGTTTCCTGGTGGAACCTTAGTAGGTGCAGCAACAGCAGCATCCGCGGCGACATTAGCGGCAGTTGTGGTAGCAATGGCTAAAGCGACAACACTAGCAGCTTGAATCTAAGCCCATTGATCCATCCTATTTCCCAACATCTCTAGGGCCTGCATGATCCCAGCAAATCTTGGATCATCAGGGGCTACTACCCTAGCACCAATAGGAGGCGGAGCTACTTCACTTATGCTAGCCTGAGCTAGCGCTTTACCATGGCCTCCTCGAGTATCGACCCTCGTCGGCGTCCTACCCCGAGTAACAAGCCCAATGGTATGCTTTTTAGGAGTCATCTGCTCCTGATCACTCATTACTCAAGTTTTCTACTGAAACCTATCTTCCAATTCCACACTTAATTAGAAGTTGAGCGATGCAAGCAAACAAACAATTCTACCAATCAGCTATCACAGAAATGCACCAGCATGAAATAAATGCCATTCCTACTAATTATCCCATAAACCATCGCACATTATCACTCCAACCACTAACTTGCTTTGATACCACTAAACTGGAATGTCACGCCCCATCCCTCGAGTGCATGCACATCCCTCGGTGGTTGATTTAATAGCGACATCTCAAGACATGTCATCGACCCATTCATTTTAACGCACATGCAATATGGGATAGGAAAGCAAGCAACACGTCACAACCAAAACAAGCATTTTATAAACATTTCAGGTTTATACACAATACTAGGCTATTTACAAATGATCAACTCAACAAAAAGGGAACTATCCTATGACCCACTAATCCAACACGTTCGCTGATTCTTCGATCTCTTCATCATCAAACTCTGAAGCTTCGAGTCATCCTCCACTACCATCTAAGGACCTGAAAATGTTATCTTACAATGGGGTGAGACGGCGTCTCAGCAAGTTCACCCCCTAAGTCCCAACTATGAAAAAATACGCCCCAAGGGTTGCTTAAGTACAAACACGGGTCAGATGACTTACCTTTGCCTCCATTCCTTCCTACAAGTCAATATAATTTATAATTCCATGAATCACTTCAATACATCAAAGCATCAAATCAGATTGAGTCATCGATCAACCGAACCAGTCGATTCCATACCATCAAGACCATCTCTCGGTCAACCCAATCAATACTATCTATAAAGTCCGATCACATCAATGACTACTCACCCTAAGCTGAAGATAGATAAAAATGCTCACCAAAAGCTTATAACGATGTATACTACTCGCCCTAAGCTGATATATCGAAGCCCTCAAGTTGATATAGTATACGGCTAATGCTCACCAAAGCTGGGCGGTGCATAATTGCTCACCAAAGTTGTGCGATACTTAATTGCTCACCAAAGTTGTGCAATACATAAGGTATATTGCTCACTCCAAGCTGATATATCAAAGTTCTCAGGTTGATATAGTATACTATTCTACTCAACCCACAATTTCACCACTTTTATCATACCTAGTGAAAATACTCATGTGTGGGTACACAATGGACCTCAGCTAAAAGTATAATATCTTCATTAAATAAAATCCCACTAATTATATAGTCGGTAAAAACATTTTTCGCACTATAAACCGACACCCAATAATTTTATAATTAAATGTTGGAATTATTAAATTTTGGGATAAACACCTCAAAATTTCAATTCACACTCAAATTACACAAATCAACACTCAATTAAATAACCAATCACACCATTGAAATCAGTACGAAATTCCAGTTGCCGGCAATCCCAATCTAATTTTTGAAAAATAATAATTAACTAAATAATTACGAAAATTAATTAATAAATACCAATAAATGCAACTAAGGTCGAAAAGGCCTAATTAAATATCGAAATGGGCTCGAAAAATTTCCGAACCTATCTAGATAAATAATACAATCTATCTACTTGCTAATTGCACTACTCTAACCACCTAACATGCAATATCGAACGATTAAATCACTAATCCGTTCTAACTAACCACAAAATCCCTAATTAGCCTAAACTAATCAACCCTTAAGCATTATTAACTCCCTAAGTGGAGATTAGTGAGTAAACTCACCAATTTTGAAATCCAATGAGTCCACGACGACGGCAAGGCAGAGATGGGTAACAAACTCCAAAGCGGGGACACCAAATGAAGCTCGGAAAGGCCCGAAAATGGGCCAAACAGTGCACGACAAACCCAGGGGCTTCGGTTTTGGTTGGTGGGCTGAGGAGGAGGCTGGGCAGCTGGTTAGGTAGTTGGTTGGGCTAGAAACAGCTAAGGAAGGCTAGCGGGCGACTTGAACGGGTGAGCAAGGGCAACGGCAAGGCTTCCGATGACCACGGCGGCGACGTATGGTGGCCAAACGACTGGACAAGGCTGGATGGGGATGGACAGGGCTTGAGACGGCTAGGGAACTTGCAGGCTCAGGCACGTGAACAGGCTGGGTGAGCAAGCAAGCGAGCGGTGGTACGGTAGCGTGCGGCTATTGTCCGAGCTTCGGCAAGCATTGACAGACAAAAGGAGAGGATGAGTTTGATTTCTGCAAGTTTTCTCTAGCTTCTCTGCTCTGGAAATAGGGGATCGATGGAAAGGAAGGAGAAGCGGGGACAACAAACTTGTGGAGGGTCCCTCTTTCTTCACTTCTATCTTCTTATCTCCTTGAAGAGGCCCCACCATGTATGGCCTGGCTTCCTCAACCAAAAGCATACCATTAACTTGCTTAGGAAGCCTTAGACATGGTCCAAAAGGTTGAGGCATGGGGGGTTACAAATTTTCCACATATCTCCTCCAATTCCTCTTCAATCCCATCTTGAATAAATTCAATTCGGCCCTAAAAAATTCTATCATTGAGTCCTCAATAAAATTGACATTTTTCTCATCAATAGAACCTACTTGCATCCTAAATATGCGAAAAAAACGGTCCCCCGAATTTTTCGGACAAAAACGGCCTTACTTTGAAATTTCACCAAAAATCTCGATTTGCAAAAAAATCTTCAAAGATAAGTCAACATTCCTAAAATGACTCATGACATGATAGATTTTTTAATTTCTGAAATCAGATTTAAATTCACGGTTAATTTCAATTTGGCGCAATTTCAACGTAACCTAACCTACTAGGTAGCTTTTAGAAATTTTTTGTGCAATTGACCCGTGGTTGATTTTCTCCAAGCCACAATGTACCTCTTTGACATATTGGCAACCCTCAGTTATCATGAAAATCTCAAGGCTTCAAATACTGACATAGGGTACCAAAATGACAGAAAAATCGGTCTAGCGCCGATCGATGAGAATTTTATAATTTGGTGGAATCACCCACATTTATCCACACATCTCAATCGAACTAACATATCTCTGTTCTCTAATCAATCTTTATTGTGCCGTAATAATCTCTGTAGATGAGCACGGTCGAGTAGTCAATTTCTAGTCGAATTCTCAAGTCTATTGCGTTAAAATCCCTTAATGACTTCCTCAGAAAATCTAGTTATCTCAGGAGTGATTAGCTCATAAAACAGCACTATAGTCACGTAAATGAAATGCTCGATTTATCTAATTGAAAACAGAATTGAAATTTTAGAATGTCACAATGAGAACCCAAGATTGGACTTCAAATAATCAGGAATGTCCAGGACGGACCTTGGATGATGCTACTTCAATAGTCAATAGTGCCAAGCAAGCCGAGTACGGGGAAAAAGGACTTACGGTCCAAGGAAGCAAGCCCATGAGGACATGGGCCGAGCAAGACCAGTGTGGGCCTCAAGTCCAAGGTGGGACAGCCACCACGGAAGGCCCGAGCAAGCAAGTGAGCCCATTAAGCCCAACCCACATTTTTATCTTTGAAGCCCATTAGTTAACCTTAAGTCCTTTTGAGCCCAATTAATGCCCAAGCCCATTTCTATTCATTGCCTAGCACATTTCTTAAGCCCACCCATCATTTTCAGCCCAAGGGTACATTGGGAATTTGTGCAAGGTGGAAATGACCATTTTGCCCTTAAAAACATGTGGCTAAGGGCAAAAGAAGAGAGAGAAGATGAGGTCACTTGCATGGGGAGTTGAAGCATGCATTGAAGAGCCTTGATAAGGAAGACAACCAACTCTTTCTTCTCTCTCTCTCCCTCTTTCAACTGAAGCAAATTCGTAGCCCCTCTCTCTCCCTTAATTTCTCTTCTCCCTATTTCTGCTCCAGCTAACCTTCTTGTGAAAGCCTGAGTTAATAGTTGCCTTCTTGTGAGAATCAACTCTCGTGCCACCCACCATCGTCTTCAAAAGGTCCAAACCGTACGCTGAGACCCAACCATTTGCCGATCGGAGCGTTGGTTGACCCACCAGCTGGCTAGAAGCCGTCGCTCCCGAACTGCCTAGCAACTTGCCTGAGTGAATTTTTTCATGATTTCTATGTGTTTTCTCCTATTTCAACCCTTCCTCCGCCAACCCAGCCACAAGCCACTCTCCCTTGACCACCCAGGTGCCGCTAGTTGCCAGCCAACCCCTTGCCAGAGCTCCGATCAACCGCCCAACTCCTTTCCTACCACTGCAGTCTAGTTTCCTAAGTTGCAGTGGGAGGTAGAGTTTGTTGCTGCTTTTTTGAGCTTAGGACTGCCTTGGATTGTTGTGGTTGAGGTTCCCGAGCATCACCTGCATCGTCGTCGTTGCGTCCATGTCTCCGGCTCGTTTCACGGGTGAGTTTAGCTCCTAATCCATTTATTAGTGCCTAAACTTGCTTTGGGTTGGTTTAATTAGTGTTGATTCTAATTTAGGAGATTTAATTAGGTTATGTTAGTCCTAAGATAGGTGGTTAAATGAATGGCTAAGATTAGTTTAGTTTAATCTTGCTTATTGTCATTTAATTGATGCTTATGTGCTTAATTAGGCTTGTTTAGCTTTAATTGATTAATTGCTTGCTTTAATTAGTGTTTTTAATGAATTTTGGATTTAATTTATTAGTTATTTAATTCTAGAAATTCAATATTCACACTAACACTGTTCATGTGCCTATTCACGCGGTACTATTCACAAGTACTATTCACAATACTGTTCATGTGCATTTTTATCTGAGAATGAAAAGTTGTCTAAATTCATGTATTTTAATCTTATGAAGTGAATAGATGTGTAAATGCATGGGCATCCGCATGAATCGAGTGATTTTCACAAAAAGGGAATAATGGATTGTCCGAGGGACATTGGAGATGGATCACTTTTATGAGAGAATGATTTGAGGAGGTATGTTTGCGTGATCGCTAAGTTGAACCATCACCCAATGGAAGTTTGAGGGCGATACCCGACGGGAATCGGAAGCCGGTCACAATATATTCTAAACAAATGTCTCTTTTTGGGATACCATCTAAATGAAAGTTATCGACGTAGCTGTGCCCAATGGGGCGGGACAAAGCCCGATCTTTTTATCGATAGCCTGGTGAGAGTCGGATGATTGTTAACTAGAAAGTTAGCCATGGCCGGGAGGTCATTATTAACTAGAGCATGCATTAGTGTTGAGGTAGATGATCACTAACTGGAAAGTTGGCCATGGCTAGGAGGTCATAAATAAGTGGAATACGTGTGAGTGTTGAGATGATTGGGCCTTATTATGAGGTAAGATTGTGTCGCACGGTATGTGACGTGTCATAACGATTTTACCTTATAATCGAGACCCGTGTGATCGATTGATGCATGATAGGTGGCGCAATAAAGCGCAAGAGCGTATGAGAATCATGGCATCATTGGTTCTGGTTATGCATAGGTTGAATACATTGTTTATAGCACGCACGCATGAATCGATAATGTGCAGGTTGTGGCAATGGCCAGGCGAGATTGCTTGTGATGTAACTCGTATATGATTGATGAACTGCATCCTCTAATGGCCATGTGCATTGCGTGTATTATGCTGAGACGTAATGTGTAGGGTATGGTGTACTAGGTAAGGTTACAAGAGAACCGACTATGTGGTTAGTGGTTGACCCTGGCTATTGTGATTTGTTAATTGTTGGTCGCTAGTCGTGGTAAGTTTGTGGGGGTAGTTCTGGAGAGATACCCTAAATTGAGTTAGTGTTCTAATTGGGGGCTTAGGGGAGGACTCGCTGAGATTTTATCTTACTATTCTATAACCACTTTTAGGTCCTTAAGATGGTGCTTCCGCCAATGAGGTTCGATATTCCTAAGAACTGAGATACTGTCATGACGCACCACTGCTTCCAAGATCGATTGCATCTATACGAGAAGTATTTCTCCATTATCTGGGTGGATGAGGGACCGAGGCAATGGATACCCCATAGGTTCTTGGCGTGGTTCATATGGAATGGCAATATGTTAATCGGTCCCCTAAAAGGTTTTGATGGGCCGCTTGGTAGGGGCCTTGAGGATGCTGACTAGGATCCCATGGAGCTAGACCCTCCTGACGATGCAGTGGAGAATTCTAGCCCCGCTTCACCAGTGACTAACCCGTACGACTCCAACTCTGAATCAACAAAGTCTGAGTCCGTTAGATCTAAGTGACTATAGTGTCGAGCCTGAGGGTTCTTTTTATGTATAGTTGGATTAGCCTAACCTAGTTTCCTTTTGGTCTAGCTTAGTGGATGGATCAGCCCCTCTGTTGGTCTTGTAAATTGGAAGCGGTCCTCCATAAGTTAATCCAATGTAAAAATGTATATATTAGTAGATGTTGTGTTTCATCTGTTCATCTCATTATCCCTGTTTGTTTTCTTGATTGTGTGTTTGATGGGGAGATGGTTTGTTTTCCGCTTGCGCATAATGAAAGATTAAAATTGAAGGGTCAGCGATGAATCCTGGGACGTTGCTTTCTATCGACCAAGGAAGGGGTTGTTGCATGCCTGGGGTTCGAGGCGTAACATATGTTTCATACATTTCCTTGCTCATTAAGCCAAAATCTTGCCACATAAGAAATGAAAATGTTCTAGAGACATAAGGCACCTTCCATTCTCCTAGAATCCTTCCTACATAAGTTACTAAGATGTGGTCATCAAGAAACTTGGACTTTGGACAACTTATTTTCCAAGTTAACCACATAAGCATGTGACTCATTAAGCTAATTAGCTAGCTTCCAAAAGCATTTAATGCATTATTATCTTCAAGTCAAGAAGACTCAAATTGGCTTCCTCCTCAAGTTAGGCACACAGCCCACTTCCCCTCCAAGTTGAATGTGTGGTTCTCCCATTCTAAGGCGAAAATAGTTTTAAGCAATTTTCAAAATCAGTACCATTACCTTATCAAATGAGCTCAAAAAATTATAAAATTTTAATATGTTGTAGAGAATACCTTAGAAAAAAAAATTTGAAGAAATCCAAGCCAAATTCGTTCTGTGGAAAGAGAAACAAATTATTGAACACAACCCAAAAATTCGTCCGTCGAGCAGATTCAATGGTTAAAGAGACTCATTTCAAAATCCAAATCTTCACAGAACTTTTTGAAATTTTAATACATTGTAAATATGAATGTCATTTAAAAATTTATAAAGGAAGAATGTCCAAATTCAAAAGGAAAAATATTATAAAGATTCGAGAAAGCAACTTGGTTACAGTTTTCACTATACTTAACATGTTCTATACTGTAATTGATTGGGCCTTCGTCTCAATCATTTTACCTCAGAAAAATATGAAACTTAAATATGTTATAAATTAAGATGTTTTGAACAACTTTCATGAAGGAATTTTTCACAAATTCAAAGAAAAAAGAGCTCTATAAAATTGAAAAGTAGGAAAGGTCCAGCAATTTCGAAAAACTGGGAAGTCAAAACCTATGAAACTCAAGGTGGCAAGTCTATGGGGGAGAGGTTGGGCTCTACTTGGTAAAGAAGCATTAATTTTTGGATATCATTATCCTTCAAATTTCCAACTATGTCCTAAGTTAGCTTGGACACTTCATCTTGCTCCTTGAATGGCTAAATTCTAAGAGATACTAATGTGAACTTATCTTGAGTTCAAAGTTTGAACTTGACTTGGCTTTTCTCTCTTTTCCTCTTGGGGGTATGGTCCGTTCTTTGTAGGCTCCAAAGTCCACATTCCACACTTAGGTATTTAGGGTATGGTTAGGCCTAGGCTATAGGGACACCATTTTCCACTCATCATTTAATGCGGTCACATTAGTTCACATTTGTTTACACTTGTTTTTTCAAGAAAGTTTGACTAGTCCAAGGCTTATCTAGCTTAGCCTCTCAGTTTGGACCAAAATAATAGTCAAAATCAAGGATGTTACATAGCCAGTTGCTAGACTAAGGCAGCCAAGTGAGGCTCTAACGAGGTGAGCCCCCACCAGATCTAGTGAGAGCTCGCCTTGCCGTCATTGGGCAAGGACTCCCCTCACTATCATTAGGTGAGGGCAAGCTCACCCAACCACTAGGGAGGTGAGCCCTTGCCAAATCCAGCAGGGGCTCGCCTTGCCAAACCCAATGATAGTAACTAGTGACAGCAAGGCCTTCTAATCAAAGCTAGCTAGGCGAGCTCGCCCTCAACCAATGACAGTGAGGCGAGCCCTAGCCAAATCCAATGGGGGTTCACCCGCTAGTGGCTTTATGATTAATTGACACAATTACAATAGCTTTAAGATTTTTTTGGTAATTTTCTCATTAAAAGTCAAAAAATCACGGTCAAGATGAGAAGACATATGCAATGAGAAACAAAAATCAAAATTGAAAAAGAAGATTGAAAAAAAATGAAACAAAAATTCTTCATTTGGAAAGGAGATGAGGAGGGTGTACTCTTAGGCAGTCATGCTTAGGTGGTAAATTATAAGAAACCAGTTTACTATTTTCTTTGCTCATATGTTAGAGGATTTACTTCTTCTTCTTTTTATCCATCTTGCTCTAATTCTCATCTCACTTGATCTCCATACCTAAAACTAGACATTCTCACCCCAATGGCATTCGAGGATTTGCTTAATTGGCACGTTAATGATGAATCTATTAGCAATCTTGTTATCGTGTCAGTAGTCCTTTATTCATTTGCTTAATTCTTATGAATTTATTAGCCAATACGAACCATTTTTTTACCATATTAAAAGAACAATAACTTAGTGCAAATTTAATGTAATAATTTATGGAAGTGTCTGTTTCCAAGACCTACATGACTAATCCGAATCTTCTTTAAGTGACAATCTACCCCTTTTTATAGCATCCACATTAAGAACTTGGTTTCCTAATATTCTTTCGTAATAAAAAAAATAGACTTCCTTGTCCACTCAAGTTCTCATCGCTCATCAGCCTTTTCAAAACTGTGATGTTATTGGTAAGAAAATGGGAAATTGGAAATAGAATCTTCTTCATTCCAAGCTTTAACTGTGCCGCAGTTAACTGCGAGATCCCAGTACCATTCGCAGCACCTGCCCTCCCCATTTATCAGCGACTGGACAAGCTGAAAAGATGAAAACTTTAGAACTTATGCACTTCCAATGTCGGACAATTTGGGAAGCAGAGGCGAGTGAAAGGAAAATTGATGAGGACCAAATTAACTGGATCTTACGAAGTTTATATGCAATTGTTCATGCTGATAACTTTTGTATGGCCATATTGAGATCACCCTCCAACCTCACGTCCCAAGCACATCTGAACAAGCTCGCATAACGTAGTTCTGGTGTGTTTAGCATACCCTTAGAAAATATCTTCATTTTTGGACACTCTTCCACTTCAATTCTATACAAGGATGGAAACCTAAAGATGCAACCTGTGGTGGAGGAGAAGCATACTAGGCTTTGCAAAAATAGGAGTGTCAATCTTTCTAGCTTACCAAAAGAAATCACTTTTCCTTCTCCGTTTCCATCATTTGCCACTACGTCATTCATTCTTTCACATCCAATTATAGTCATATCAGTGAGATGAACTAAATTTGTGACCGCTGAAAATGTCACTAGATGTACCAATCCAGAACAATTCTTCACCACTAACTTAGTCAAATTTTGGAAGTCTGTCACGGCTGGAAATAATGTTGTCAAACCAGGACAATCCCGAAACTCAAATGTTTCAATACTCTGAAGAATTTTCACCACTAAATAGTCTTCTCTCCACACACGCTTAAGGTTGTGTAGCTTGCTTAACTTAAGCTCTCTTAAGTTTTCAAGTCCCGGATGTCTTCCCTTGTCAACAAACCCTTCATTAGGGAATATCTCTTCAAATGAACTACAGAAGACCTCAAGACTTTTTAAATTCTGAAATCTCTCTAGGACGAATTTGGGAGGAAAGACGGCCTTTTCATCATGAAAGCATGCCAATGTTAATGCTTTTGGCTTGCCAAAGATGTCATCAGGAAATTTTCCATCTTGTATCATCTGAATATCCTTATTGACTAATAAAAGTCTCTCTAAGTTGGGAAAGTCCTGTCAAATTGTCAATACAATGAGAGAAGTAAATTCAGCAAAGGTTCGGCAATAAATCATGTGTTATAAAAGGTAAACCTAAGTCAAATGATTCGCACAGTAGCCATCTTGTTACAATTCATTAGATCTTAGGAGCCCTGCATACAAGTCTCAAGCTTGTAAAGTTATGCTATAAAATACAACTGTGATCTAATGCTCCACTACAACCATCCATATTGAAGATCTGGAGATAATTTTTTAAGTAGAGGTTAGTACTGTTAGGTTGGTAGAGTGAATCTACATTCAAAACCACCTAGCTTACCAAATTCATCTTTTATTAGAAAGATTTTATGTTCTCAGCGAAAAAGATATAATTCTTTGAAATTTTGTGTAAGAAGATCCACTCATAGTCACTAAAAAATATGGGGGTCTCCAAAAAAAAAATGTGCTTAAGATTTTAGAAATATCTATGTTGTAGACGAATTGACTGGTAAGGGGTTTCAGATTTTCTATGGTATCATCACGTGACTATGCAGTGGACAAGAGATATAATTCCTGGTGAAAGAAAAAATTAGAATATAGTGAATTAAGGTTCCGTTGTTTCTTTTTCTTTTTTGGGAAAAAGGAAAAGAAAACTGTTTAAATTTATGCTTTTAGAGTCTGTAGAAGATACAAAAGAAAAGAAAAGTTGAATGGTTAGACATGTTAATAATGGAGAGGACCACATGTCAAGTCCTTACTGACTTCTGCAAGGAGCAACATAATACATTATTTGCAATTAGATTAGATTAGGAATATCGTATGTTGTAACCAACAGTTTGTAATTATTATTATTTTTGTTATTTTAGGTGATTGAATATATTATGGGTGTCCACAAACAAAAAGTACACTTAAGAAATTAAAAGTATCTTATATAGTTGACAAACTGATAGGCAATGCCATGACCATACGGTGGATATGAGATTAGAGAATGCATTATAGATAGAAACTGAAGAAGAGCCATTGTAGTCATACCCTCTCAAATGAACAGTGTTCTTCTCGGTCTAAAAGGTCCTGTTCATGATCTCTCCAAGTCCACTTGTTCATGGGTGCCGCAAAGGACGACATGTTCAATCTATCACAATGAGTCACTTGCGATTCTTGTAAGGATGGCCAATTCAAAGTGGGATAGTTAGGGCAAAAGTTTTTGAGTTGTGGCATATCATGTAATACTAAAGAGGTCAATTTGGGAAAAAGAACTTCAGCAGCAGTGGAGTGTGGAGTGTCATCTCCACCAGCAACTATTTCCTCGATCCCACAAGACTCCACTAGAAGTTTGTGAAGTTTATCAAGACTCGTTGCCAACCAATGTGGAAATAGATTTTCAAGGCTCTTACAGTTTTGAACCTGCACTTCCCTTAAAGTTTCACAAGTGAGAGTTTCTGGAGGATTGTCAGTCCATATTTTTCTTATATTGTCCATGTGGGAGAGAGCCATCGACATAAGGAAAGGGAATTGTACATGCCATATTGAAAAAATGACATGATGAATGTGACTATATTGAGTTATGACCTCATAGAAGGAATTTCCAAACTTCCCTAGCTCCCACAAATCATGAGAATTTTTTTTTTTTGGGTGAATTAAATCATGAGAATTCAAGAGCTTGTTCATGACACAAATAGGGAGGGGCCAATTGATGCTTTATTTTCAGTTAACTAATGTTTATGGTCAAGTATATTGCATTGCAGCAAGCATGAAATGTGGTGTGACAAAATCAATTACCTTATTTGCTTACCACTTGCTAATATTTGTGCATCAAAAAGATAGTAAACATTTTTTTGGCAAGTTATGACACAAAGAACACAATTACGACCTCATACTTTTGCAATTTCCTAAATTTCACATGATGTGAATTGTTTGCATGAAATTTTCATTTCGTTAAGATGAAACTAATGAAATTATGACATGCTAGAACCTCACCACAATTGCAAAATGCATATTTCCACACTGCCCTAGTCCACGAACCATGGAAAAAGACAAGTTTGGCATACAAGCATCGGACTGTCTACCAAGATATCTGCCTCAATCAGATGATCCCATAACAACATTATGTTTATTTGGAGAAAATCAACCATGTTATGACCTCTTTCGACTTGTCCACTGAGAAGCGAGAATTGACATTTTTTATTTGGTTACGATAAAATAAACGCACTTACGACTTGTCTTTACCAAAAAATAGAATGACTATTTCCTCACTTCCCTGAATCTATTAATAATCAAAACTGAGAATTGTGATGAGTTTTTGAAATATTTTAATTATAAGGAGATATCTATTATTACATGATAGCTTATATTTGTCAAATAACTTTAATTAACTCTATTACGACTTATCATGACCAAAAAAATGTGATTATTATTTTCATACTTTCCTAAATCTATTAGTAATATAAATTGAGTATTAGGATGACTTTTTGAAATATCCTAACAACGTGGGGGATACCTATTCTTATAGGACAGCTCATGTATGACGAATAAATAACATTAGAAGTATATACATAATTAGTTATGACTCTGATGATTAACGATTAAATAAATGTGTGGGAGAATTCCAAATAAAGGTTTGAAGTATTATCGTTTTCTTAAATAAGGGTCCAAAGTGAATCTTATTTCAAATAAGAACATGAAGTGACATCAATTTCTCAAATAAGGATTTGAAATGCCATGTTCCTCTCAAAGAAGGGCCTAACCTCACTAGTTGATCAAGGGTATTTCTGTAATTTAATTTTTAATGTTCTTTCTTTTTTTTCTTTCTTTTCTCCTTTTCTCTTTTTTTTCTTTCTAAAAAAGACAAACTGAGAAAGGAAAATAAAGGCTAAAATTTTAAAAATAATATAGGCGGAGGGTTGGTAGCCTCCCTTGCCTATGGCCATCGGCTCATCACCGGTGGATCGTCATGGCTAGTGGGGTTGCCGATACCTTGGTTAAGGCCACGACCCTCCCCCAATCCTAAGCAAGGGGGCTAACAACCCTTGTGCAAATCTAGGAGAGGGTGGCAGCCCTCTCCCGAGTCTAGCAAGGGCCACCAAGCCTTCACCTCTAGTCTCGACCATGGCCGACACCCCACTAATGATGTAGCAGCAACTACAAGTAAGGGAGGGATGCTAGCCCTCCACCTGTATTTATTTTGTTTTGGTTTGTCTTTTTTAGAAAGAAAAAGGAAAAAATGGAAAGAAAATTAAAAAATTAAATGATGGAAATGCTCTCAATCAGCTGGTGAGATTAGGCCCTTTTTTGAGACTGATATGGTACTTCAAGCCCTTTTTTTCAAATAAGATCCACTTTAGGCTCTTATCATTATTTTTGTTTTTATCTTTTTAAGTTTTAACTTTTCTTTCTTTTTTTATTTTTTTAATGGAAAGAAAAATTAGAAAAAAGGCAAAAAAAAAAAAAAGGAAAGAATTTTATTAAAAAAAAAAAAAAGATTGAAATGCCCTTAATCAGCTGGTGAGGTTAAGTGCCCTCTTGAAACTACCATGGCACTTCAGGCCTTTATTAGAAATGAGATTTACTTCGGCCCCTTATTTGAGAAAATGATAGCACTTCAGGCCCTTATTAGAAATGAGATTTACTTCAGCCCCTTATTTGAGAAAATGATGACACTTCATGCTCTTATTTGAAATTTTTCCTAAATGTGTGCATGTTATGATGAAACGTTCAATTCACAAATAACAACAAAAAAATTTGGCAAAAACATTAAAATAAGAGAAAAGACAAGCAGAAAACGAGAACAATAATTGAAACATAGAATCCGTAACAAAAAAGACCAAAAAGAGAACCGGGGGGGGTTGTTAATTACCTTTTAAGAAGTGATGTAAATTAAAGTTTGGTAAAGTCGTTAGCCCGTGTTCACTGAATTCAATCAAAATAAATGGAAAATTGGTTTTTATTCTTAAAAAAATTAGACGATGGTGTGAACTTGTATATTCTTTAAGATTCTTCTTTGACGGCAACCTCTCCTAAATTCTGTCGAATCAATAAAATAATAATTGAATTTTGAAGATGTATGTTGTTTTAATTTATAATCCATGTAGAAAACGCCTTCTCAAAGTTTTGGACTTTCAGGTTTGCCGTTCATTCCAACTAAAAAAGGCTACTCTCTCTCCAATTGTCTGCACTTTGTTTTCAGTTTACTTCCTTGCCAAAAGTGGGTGTTGACACTTGACTAGAATCTCAGCCTGAAAAAAGATATATGGAAGTGCATTTGCAGGTAAATTTTTTTATATGGTTATTGTGACTGCCTTTTTAAGAACCTTGCGAATCACTTCTAAAGTATTACGTAGAGCAGACACAAAAGTAACACTTCTAAAGAGATATGGAGATGTACAAATTATAGTTATACTTATTAAGGATTATTTTTTATTTTTTTTGGTCTTCGTACTAAATATTAAAAGATTATGTACACAAAACTGTACATAGCAAGGGAATTCTACTAGTTATCAGAAATTTACTTATAATTAGATTATTTTGAATCTGTACATATCTACCAATATCCGCACATGGCACATACCGTGCGGGAATATGTTCCAAATGAAATGTAAAATATGCATTTATTTGAAAGACTAACCTGTGGAGTGAAAAGTGAAGGGGTGCCATTGTCAATTTCCATCAAAGATTGCCAAGCCAGACTTCTAATCTTGGGGCAGTGGGCAATGCTCAGATCTTCTAATTGAGGGCATATCAGCATAAGATTCTTCCCTGAGAGGAAACTAGTCAAATTGGGCAAGCATTTCAACTTCATCCACCCAAGACTTGAGAATTGAATTATCTCCCATATGCTTTCCTGCCCTTCTTCCTCTGCAATCACTCCTTCCATCTTACCACACTCCTCTATTTCCATCTTTTCAAGATTGCCAAGGAACCAAGCCATGCATGGAGAGAAAGCATGTCTCAAGTTGTTGCATTTATAAAGGGTCAAATTAATTAGAAAATTGTAGGGCAACACCTCTTGAAGATCTTTGTTCCATAGTCGACTCAACTTTGGTAGATTGACCAACTCCAAAGTCACACTCCTTGAAGGTAGCAATTGAGTCCTTTCCACACCTTCTAACCCTTCAAGATCGAATATTTCTTCTAGCAACTCACAATCACGAACATGCAATGTGTGCATATTGTTTAAAATAAGCATCAATCTGGATGAAATTGCATTAGTAAATGATGGACATTTATCCACCATCAATGATTCTAACCGCCAAGATGACTTGATGGGATTAAGTTCACTATGCCATTTTCCAATCAGCTTGGGGAACTCAGACAGCCGCATTTTCCTTAATCTAGTAATTGTAGCCTGCTAGAAAATGCATCAATAAATGTAAAAATTCTAGTTAGTAAAAAGCAATTACTCTACTGGTGATCAAAATAATCCAATTGCACAAGGTTTGGCAACTCATGCATACCATTTCTTCAAACATATTTTGGATGGTGATGTTGAGGTTTCCCTTCCAAAACCACATTTTATGTTTAGTTACTTGTACTTTGTCTAGCTTTGGTGCCTCTATTAGTCCATCAGAAAAGAACTTCATGTTGAGACACCCATTCACAATGACATTCTCCAAGAGAGGGAACACCAAAGTGTATCCACCTGAGTTGAAGCATCTCAACCTTGTCAACCCTTCAAGCTCCATAAACGTTAGTTGTTTGAAAGCCACAACATGCCCTTCTTCACCTCCTTCATCAATGATGACTTCTGTCAACATTTTACAATAAGTTATCGTCAACTCTGTGAGCTCCTCCAAATTTCCAGCTATTGTTGGTGTGAAAATATAAGATAACCCATCACAAAATGACACATCGAGGGTCTTCAGATGTCGAAAATATACTTGATTGTCCCATATCATCTCGATGTTACCCATTGAAAAGATTTCTAATTTCTCCAAGTTAGGAAAAGCAACCTGTGAAATTCACTCACAAAATTGGTGATTCAATTAAATTACGAATTCATGAAGTTCCAAGATGTAGATATAGATGAGTGCCAAGGGGAGAAGGGGATTATTAAGTTGCACAAAAGGAAAAAAAAAGAATAAAATTAAAAAAAAAAAAAGGAGTAAGAAATTCCATTAGAAGAATTGCTCCTTCGGAAATGTGTTAGCAAGTGGAGCTTTAACTTATCTCTCTGCATAACAAAGCAGGCCCAACAATACTTTCAACCTTAGATTTTGGCCCAACATGTTTATATAATATGCATAGCCAGTGTCTAAATAAAACAAACCATATATGTGTGTGTGTGTGTGTGTGTGTGTGTGTGTGTGTGTGTGTGTATTACAATGGGCAAACTAGTAATTTAGATATGCTCATATAACTATCATACAACCAGATTAGACTCTTATAGATTATAGATCTAAATTGCATCTTTCCCTATTTTCAATTTAGTTAATTTCCCATAAATAACCAAATCACACTATGTATAGCAATTGTTACATCACCTAGAGACGGTTATTATTACTAATATGGATGAAAATCTTCATGGAAATTGCAAAATTGAGTAAGCACATCAAGGAAGGTTTAACAATATACATTGAGGCAAAATAAAAGGAGATAAGTTCATTGGAAGTCCTAAAACCTGTCACAAAAGACCAATTGAGTACTAAAACTTTCAAAAAATACAATTACATCCTAAAACTCATCATGAAAGCAAAATTGAGTATTAAAACTTTCAAAAAGTGCAATTAGTCCAAAACTCGTCACGAAAGTGAAATTAAGTATTAAAACTTTCAAAAAGTGCAATTAGTCCTAAAATTTATCAAATTAGTCCAATCAAGTCTTTCTACTAATTGTGTTTTTTGAAAGTTCTAGAATTCGATTGCACATTCATGACAAGTTTAAGAATTTTGAGTACACTTATCACGATGAAAATTACAAGGTACAAGGAAACGCATGGAAGGCACAACAGTTTTCTAAAAGTCACGGTCTATCGATTGTGGTCATCCTATTCATGAAAGACAGTTGAAACTGCAATAAAAAAATATTTGAGAATAAAAAAGGAGACATTCCTCAATTTTGGCATATTGAATACGATCGATTGCTGTTGGTTGTGCTGTTTCTCTATGACAACATTGCAACTTCAACGAAGTAATCGGGCTTGATTTTTGTCCATATTGGCAATTTTTCATTTAATTTTACTAAAACTAGTTTCATGTTTCATTTTGGACAAGTTCAACTTCCAACGTCCTTACGAGAAGTCAAATGACTTGGACTAAAGTGGCTGATTTGCGAAATGTATTTTATTATTTAACAATGTTTTCATAAAAATGGTCAAGCGATTAATGTGAAAATTAAAAAGGGTGATTTCCAAAGCCCCGAACCCTAGAGACGTTGCCCGATTTGGCGATGGGGGCTAGACTCCTTTTGCTGGTGCAATTAAGAAAGAATTGGGGCTTCAGGGTATGATTAATCAGAGAGCAAGAGTGCAATTAACAAAATGTTGCCCAATTTGTGAGCGTATGTATATACATAAGAGATCTTGTAAGTGCAAATGAAGTCAAACGAGCGTCTCAAAATCTCTTCATCTCCAGCCTCATGAACCTCACTACTCACTTTCTTCTCAATTTTTTGTTTTCATTTGCTTTCCTATACACACTTTGAAAGTTAAAAAGCCTCAAAGCCTCTACGTGAATTTTCGAGGATAAGGACACTAGAAATATCAAAAGTTGTGTATGACGTTCATTTTAATACTAAAAGTTTTCGCTGCCTCACTTAAATGCCAAATTAAAGAAAAACAATCACTTAAGTGACTACAACGAAAAATTCTAATAGGAAAAATTACATGACTTCTATAATTAAAAATTTTATCTGAGGTGACATTTTTTTTTAACACTTAAGTGATCACTTTTTAACCTACTATATGACATTATTTAGGGATTATATGCTAAATCAGCACACCGGTGAGCCACATAGGATTGAGAATAAATAAAATATGGTAACGTCGGAATTTCAGTAACCCAGATCAAAGTTAACACTTTGAGTGATCCGGAAAAAAAAAATTGATATTAAAGTGAGTGACTTAAAACAACTTTTGACACTTCCAATGTATTTCTTCTTGAGTTTTCCCAATCTAGTTCCTCCACCGTCTTTGAAAGCTCAAAGCGTGGGAAGAAAAAGTGTCGATGTTGAAGTGGAGATACTTAGACACACTTCGTTGTGGGACCCAACACTTAAATTTCCGCGAATCATTGTTGACAGGGAAGCTATTGTAATGCATTGGCCTTGGGCCCCACTATAAGCTTCAATGATAATCACGCTATTACAAAAGGGCAATCTTGTCTGGTTAAAAAGGCTCTACTCATAGTAACTTTTGCCGCACAAAATAGGTTTATGCTTTCCTTAATTAGATTCGGGACTGAGTAAATTAATATCAATAACCAATTCAATAGGTGGAAACTTTTTGCTTTAAATCCAACAGCTGGTGTTGAATATCGGACTGGTCCCGTAAAAGTGCAGATGGGGACATAAAATTTGCCTACACCGGTACGTAACGTCGTTTTCATTGATACAAACAAATAACAAAACTTTTTCGTCTTTAATTGCTCCTGTCAATTTGCACTTGCATGATTTTCATCTGCTATTAAATGTTATAACCAAAGCTAGAGCAATCAACTACATCTTTGCATAATGCTTTAGACAGTGGATTAGCATTTTGTCATGGGCTCCAAGCATTCGCCTGAAAATCTTTTGATTTATTCTTGACCAAATTAAAAGCATGATTTTGACCATAATAAAGGACTAAAGCACACGGAGTTGTCCATATATTAGCAAAAAACTTGATTACTAGAATATTAGGAAAAGTGAACGATTTTTCGCCACTTAACATGAAATTAGTGAGTAATTTTTTGGTAAATTTTGATAATCAAGTCTGCACTCAATTATGGACCAAGACTATGTAACTTATCCCTTGATGTATGTCAGAATCATATTTAATTTCACAGAAGAAAAAGGAACAACAGTTTAGGAAAAGTTTACAAAAATTATCAGATTCCATTAATCCTACCTTCAAATTTCAGGGTGCAGCAATTGTGTGGAATGTGATAAATTCTAACCAAAGTAAGCTGTGTAAGTAATTTATTTACGTTTCATCTTGGCTAGTTGTCTCCGCCATAACTTTTTATTTCTAAAATTAATTATTTACTTAGGTGGGCAAAATAATTATTCATAAGCCTATATATTACTTAATTAATTTTTAATTATTTGATGTGATTGATCCAACTATTCCTATCATGGGATTGTTGTGGACTGAAACTTGTTAGTTGTTTGTAGTGCCATGTGGCAACTTGAAATGCACACAACCTAAACTTCCAAAATACTATGACAGATAACAATCAAGCCAAGTATTTTGCTCCAATAGATTTTTGTTATAATAATATCTTAACATAATGTTAATTACATACCTCTTGATTGAAGAGGGAAGTGAAGCATGATTTGACATGGTCCTGACTCCAAACTCCTTGTGACCCTATTAGCAGTTTTTCATTAAACCAAAAGAATGTCACCACTTATATTGCAGGATGAATCTATCTACAAGATCATTAGTAATGAAAACAAAAAATCAGTCTTACACTTTCTGCAAGAGAAGCATGAGAAGCTTTCCAATTTGTCTAAGTATAAATTGGTTAACATTGGAAATGCCAAAATTTCTAATGTTTTCATTTGTGACCCTTCTTCCTCTATAATGATCGAGTCCATCTTCTTGCAATCTCGTACCCTTAGAACTCTTAGTTTTACAAGAGATTTAACCATGGATGGGAAAAACATAAACCGGAGGTTGTCACAGTTAGACACCTCTAACTCCATTAATTTATGGAACCACACTATTCCACAAGGATTCTTGTTCCATATGTGCCTCAAGCTCGGCAATCTCTTTAATTCCATGGTGGTTAGCTCAGAGAGAGTCTCAACATTTCCACCAATGCTTGGTTTGTCAAGGTAAAAAATTTCTTGCACTGAAATGCAATTTTTGATAGTTAAAGTGTGTAACTTGTGTAGTTTTACCAGCGACACAGAGTTGATAATCTCTGATAAAGATATACAATCTAATATCGCAAGAGATTGAAGATTGCTCAGCCCCAATGGAAATTCATCACTCCATAGATATTTCACCTTGGGAAGTTCAATCATTGTCAAGGACTCCAAGGATGGAATGGAAACCTGATGCACAGACCCATCAACAATAGAATTTACAATGACAAAGGACATACAGGAAATTTACATGCCGTAATAGGAATGGTTGCTGAAGGAAATTTACGAGCAAAGTAATTCACAACCTTAAGGATAATTTCTGCATTTACAAAAATCTTTGATAAACGAAAGCTAATTTACAATCCAAAAAAGGCATGTTACAAGCTTAAAAGACAACTAATGAACGTTACTTGTCATTTACAATATCACAAAAGGTGTTATTATGACAAAATAACTACTCGAGAAATTACAGTCATGAATAAGCACCCATTCAGTTTACTGACGACAACAAAAATTAGTGACCCTTGAAGCAAAAAGTACTTTCAGGATAAATTACTTCCTATAAGGTGCACTAATAAGATACTCCCTCTTGGGTTATGTTACTAAGTTGAAGATACATTACTCATTTTATAGGATGATTAATAGAAAGTAATTTACTTTCTCGCAAGTGGAGATTACTACCCTGAAAGGGATTAAAAAGCTGTAGAATGACCGTGATTACGGAAGACAAAGGCAATTTACTATCAAAGGGAAATTACTTAGTGCATCCTGTGATTGACTATTTCAACTGTGATTGACTATCTCAGCAAGGCGAGATAGCAATCATGCAAAGTAAATTACCATGCATAGACCAAAAAAAAAAAAAAAGTAAATTACTGCACTATAAGATTTTAATTACGGAGGGTATATTTTTGCTACCTGTCTAAGGAAATTTAGCAATTTCGAAGAGCAATTTACTACTTCACAAGGGAATATTGCTATCAAAAAAGCTTAATTAATGCAAGTAACTTCCTCCTGACGCCTGGCCACCCACCTAAACCCCCTTGCGCCTGTCCAGACCCAATTTGTTTATACATGACATGTCACATTCTATCCATAATGTCCAATAAACTACTTATTTTTATCTAGTGATTTAAGGATGTTGTCATTAACAATTATTTAATGATGTCGTGCTTTCTCATATATGGTAGTAATTGGTAGTTCATTATAGTATGCGTACTTCTTCTCATTGATATTAACTTCCCTGGGCGTGGATCATCTGCTCCAATCCTTACATTCATTATCTGCAACTTGCGCGAATAGTAAAAAAAAATAGCGCATGTTTTCTCTTTGTTTTTTGTTCATTTACCAAACTCTCTCTCTCTCTCTCTCTCTCTCTCTCTCTCTCTCTCAATGAGAGGAAACAACCTCCGGAAGATGCAACAATGGCTCGTGCTAGCGCCGACCTTGTTGACCGCGACCAAGTTGGCGGCGGGCAAAGTGAAACAGATGTAGACAGAACTTGCACCCGGTCCGCAAGAGAGATGACCAAGCGCGAGGGTCACATCCATGAGCTGTTGGTGACAACATCGATGGAGGTGAATGGTGGCCGGTGATGGCGGTGGCAGCGGTGGTGCCGGTGGTGGATGAGCGTGGCAGGGGCAAGCTGACGTCTCAACACGAGGTGAGAGAGGCTGCGGGCCCTCTTGTGATGCTGAGCAACTTTTAGAGAGAGAGAGAGAGAGAGAGCAGACCCAAAAAAAAAAATAGAAAAGCAAGACGACAAGTGTGAATGCAATTACTAAGTACCCAACAATTGTTGTTATTTTCGTCAGTAGGTCGTAACTTACGGTATCAGTCATTAGCAACTGCACCGCTAACCATAATTTGTCTAAAGTCCTCCAATTTTCCACTGCATCTCCATATGGTTAGCACTTTCCTTTATTGCATATCCTTTGGTTTAGCTAAAGAGAATGTAACGTGAGAATGCAATTACACAGTGATTACAAATTAATTCAAATTTACTATGGGATAGATATTGCGTTTAGTAATTACCCGCAACAATTGGAAATTTCCTTTAAATCCACATCAATGAAAGTAACCTATCTTAAAAAACAATACGTTACCGTCAAGTTCTCGGGACTTTGAAAGTCCTAAAAATTTCAAATTTCCTTGTGAAATAATAAACAATTTGAGACTATCGTGAACATCTTTTTATGTACCTTATTCAATTCCCTCAATGTTGTTTTAAAGTCCATAAGCTTATGAAGCCTATACCAATTAACTATAGTTAAAGAAACATTTCAATATAATCCCATAGATCTTTGCGGATCTAGTTTCTACACACAAAAAAGTATTAAGGCCAGAGCAATTCTTTAATGTAGAGTTAGAACCCTATAAAGTTATTAACCGCAAAGCCTCTTTGCAAATCCTCCCAATCAAGTTCCTCCATCGTCTTTGAAAGCAAGCTCTCTTCATTGAAGCTCAAAGCATGGGAAGAAAAGTTGGGGTTGAAGCAGAAATGATTAGATAGACTACCTTGTGGGGCCCACTACTTAAATTTCCACTCTATTTTTTTTTTATATGTCATACCTCTAACTCTTCCCTCCTTTTCTCTCTGACTTTTGATTTGCTTCCTTGCAGAGTGTAGAAGTTGAGCACTGCACCAATGCTACTAGCATCCCCATCCCCCAATTCCCTTTTCACTCTTTATAAACAAGAAAATTGTGCCATATTGCACGAGTCTTGGGGTCCACCTATAACTTTAGTGATAATTGCGCCACTATAAAAAGGCAATCTTTTCAACTCAAAGCTTCTGCTTAGCAATTTTTTCTATAAAAATAGCTTTTTGTTTTCCTTAATTAGATAATTGTTTATCCTTAGTTCAATAACTTCTCTCTAACGTTAGTAAATTACTATCAATAACCAATTTAATGGGTGGAAATTTTTTCATCTAAATCCAAAACAATTAACTACATTCCCACCTACTAGTTAGTAGTTTAGTCTACTACAAGTAATTGCCCTCAATTTCAATTAAATGCTAGTAATTGTTCTTGTGATAATCTGTATCAACAGCTTCATAATCACAAGTTTTCAATTACATAGTGCCTAAGATGGTTCTCTAAGTCAGATTTATAGGTTATAAAGGTTTATTGAACAAAATCGTTAATTATTCATAGTATTTACAGTCTACTATGCGTCCATTACTATTTAAAACGCTTGATTCTTGACTGAATCTTGGCATAATCCTTTAAACAATGAGTTGAGATTTTCCTATGGGCTCCAAGCATTTGCCCGAAAATCGTTTCATTTTAATCTTTCACCAAATTTTTAAAAAAAAAAATGATTTTGACCATAATAAAAGAATGAAGCACATGAAGTTCATAAATGCGTGAAATACTTGATTACGAGAATCATTTAATGAAATTAAACCCAAATTTCATATGAGTAATTTCTAAGTAAATTTTGATAATCAAAGTTTGCACTCGATCATGGACCAAGACTATGTAACTTATGCCTTGATTAATGTCAGAAAAAACTTAATTTCACAAAAAAGAAGAAAAAAAATTAGGCAAAGTTTACAAAAATCATTAGATTCCATTTTATCCTACCTGCAAATTTCAGGGTGCAGCCATTGTGTGGAATGTGATAAATTTTAACCAAAGTAAGCTGTGTAAGTAATTTAGTTACTTTTCATCTTGGCTATGTTGCCTCCGGCATAACCATTTGTTTCTAGAAGTTAATTATTTACTTAGGTGGGAAAATTATTTTTTATAAGCCTATATGTTCCTTTATTAATTTTTAATAATTTGATGGGATTGATCCAACTGTTCCTTTCATGGGATTGGTGTGAATTGAAACTTGCTAGTTGTTTATAGTGCCATGTGGCAACTTGAAATGCATACTACCTAAACTTCCAAAATACCATGGCAGATAACAATCATGCGAAGTATTTTACTCCAATATATTTTTTTATATTAATATTTGGACATAACATTAATTACATACCTGTCGATTGAAGAGGGCACTGAAGCGTGAAATGATGTGATCTTGACTCTGAACATCCTGTGAACCTATTAGCAGTTTTTCATTAAACAAAATGTCACCATTTGTATTGCAAGGATAAATCTATTTATAAGATCTTCAGTAATGAAAAAAAAAAAATTAGCCTTACCCTCTTCACAGGAGAAGCACGAGAAGCTTTCCAAATTTTTTAAGTGTAATTTGGTTAACATAGGAAATACTAGAATTTCCGATGTTCCCATTCCCGACCCTTCTTCCTCCATAATGATCCGCTCCATCTTCTTACAATTCCATACTATTAGAACTCTTAGTTTTGCAAGAGATTTAACCATGGATGGGAAAAACATAAATGGGAGGTTATCACAGCTATATACCGATAATTGCTTTAAATTATGGAATCGTACTATTCCACAAGGATTCTTGTTCCATATGTTCCTCAAGCTTGGCAAGAACCCTAATTTTATGATGGTAAGCTCAGAGAGAGTCTCAACATTTCCACTGGCACTTGATCCATCTAGGTAAAAAATTTCTTGTACCAAAACACAATGTTCTATAGTTAAAGTGTTTAACTTGTGTAGGTTAATCAGCGACACAGAGTTAATAACCTTTGAGAGATAGTTGCACTGCGATACCACAAGAGATCGAAGATTGCTTAGCCTTAATGGAAATTTATCGCCCCATAAATACTTCATCTTGGGAAGTCCAATCATCATCAAGGACTCCAAGGATGGAGTTGAAACCTGATGCACAATCCCATCATCGATAGTATTTACAATTACGAAAGATAGACAGGAAATTTACATGCCATAACAGGAATGGTTGCTAAAGGAAATTTACAAGCAAAGTAATTAACAATCTTTAGAATAATTTTTGCATATACAAAAATCTTTGATAAATGAAAGATAATTTACAATCCAAAATGGTATATTACGAGCCCAAATGGCTGCTACTGAACTTTACTTGTTATTTACAATATAACAAGGGATGTTATTACGAATAAATTTAGTTTGCGATTCTAGCAAAAAGAGGAATTAGAAACATGAATTAGCACCCATTCAGTTTACTCATGACAATGAAAATTAGTGAGTGACCCATAAAGCAAAAAGAAGTACTTTCAGAATAAATTACTTCCTTTATGGTAAACTACTTCATAAAACTACTCCCTCTTAGGTTATTTTACTAATTTGAAGATACATTACTTATTTTCTAGGATGATTGCTAGAAAGTAATTTACTATCTGACAAGTGGATATTACTACCATGAAAGAGATTATGGAGCTGTAGACGTGGAAGAAATAGTCAATATACTATCAAAAGGAAATCAATTATTGCAATCCGTGATTGTTCATCTCAACTAGGCAAGATGGCAATCATTAAAAGTAAATTACTATGCTATAAGACTTCAATTACGGAATGTATATTTAATTTGCTTGCTACCTAAGGAAATTTAGCAATTTCGAAGAGTAGATTACTACTGCTTTTTTTTGGTTGAAAGTAGCATTTCATTCATTTTCATAATAAATCAAGAAAGAAACAATCCGATCCTATTGTAAACCAAAACAAATCCCAAACAGTTCTGAAGCAATACAAAGTTCAGATAACAAGATGAATCATTAGAACAAATTTAGGAGTCACACACTTAGAGTAGATTTATAACTTCTTCAAACCAAAATTGGCAACCAGTCACCGAATGCATCTTTAGTTAGGATCACACATTGAGAACTCTATTTGTTGCTATGGCTTTGCCTTTCGATGTTGGGTGCTTAGGTTTAGCTTTCCCAACACCATCATTGTTCAAGAGTAAAAATGTTGATTGAGCACAAATCTAATCATGAGAGCAAAACCTTCATGCAACTCCTTTGATCTCTTGTAAAGTTGGACTTGTGGCAAAACCTTGAACACATACACACAGAAATCTCTATATCTAGACTAGATCAGGATAGAAACCTCCCTTAAACAGGAGAAAGAAACTTCTAGATCTAGATTAAATCAAAAAAGAAAAATTCCCCAAATGGGAGGAAGGAAAGAAAGGAACAGAAAAGTGAATCAGTCAAAGAAAAGAGAGGGGAGGGAGAGATCAAAAACCTCCCCTTCACAGAGGTTGAAGAAGAAAGTTGGTGTTTTTGGGTGCGTGATGACTTTTCACGTTCTAGAGAGAGAGAGAGAGAGAGATATGTGTTTATTATAAAAGAGTAATTTACTACTTCACAAGGGAAAATTGCTACCATAAAAGTTTATTTAATGTAACTGCCTGGCCACCCGCTTAAACTCACTTGCACTTGCCCGGAGTCCCAGGCCAAATTAGTTTATACATGACGTGTTATAATTATATCCCATAATGTACAGTAACATATTGTACTTTTATGCAGTGACCCAAGGATGTTGTCATTAACAATTGTTTAATAATGTACAGTAACATATTGTACTTTTTTCCGCCAGGGGTGGGGAGAGAGAGAGAGAAGAGAGAGAGAAGCAAGACGACACATGTGAACCATCCATGCGAACCATTGATGCGCATCGTGGACAATTTATCCATAGTACCCCACAAACAATCCGCACTTAACTTCCTTTCATGCTTCTCGACTCCACGATGGTATTACTATGTACCCAACAATCATTGTAATTTTTCTCAATTAGGTAGTAACTTATAGTGTATAATTACTAGCAACTACACCTCTAAACATAGTTTGCCTAAAGTAGTCCAATTCTGGACTGCGTCTCCATATAGTTAGCACTTTCCTTTGTTGCATGTCCTTTGGTTAGCTTAGAGATCCTGACATGAGAATGTTATCACTTAAAAATTACCCGATAACAAAGTGAGTTAACTCAAATTGCCATAAGAGATATTATGTTTCGATTAATTGCAATAATCGCAAATTTCCTGTAAGTCCATGTCAATGACAGTAACCTATCTTTGAATATGGTACATTACCTCTAGTACTTGTAAATTTGAATGTCCTTGAGAATCCAAATTTCCTTGAGAAATGATAACCAACTTGAGATTATTGCGAACTTCTTTTTCCTGATATTTAATAAATTACCTCGATATTCTTCTGAAGTCTGTAAGCTTACGTAACCTATCCTAATTAACTGTACTTAAAGAAACATTTCAGTATAATCCCAAGGATCTTTGCAAATCTAGTAGTTTCTTTGCAAAAAAAAAAAAAAAAAAAAGAAAATGATTATTAAGGCAAGAGTAATTCTTTAACGAAGATTAAAAGCCCTAAAGCCTCTTTGCAAATTTTCCCCATATAGTTCCTTCCATTGCCTTTGAAAGCGGGCTCTCCTCGTGGAAGCTCAAAGCACGCAAAGAAGAAAAGTCTACTCAGACAGATGACAATGTGGGATCCACAACTCATATGTCGAGGACCCTTTATGGTGAAGCTAACACATCGCATAAGCCTTAGGCCTCACCGTAAGCTTCAATGATAATCACGCTATTATAAAAGGGCTTCCTACATTACTTCACTATATAAATACTATTATATTTTTCCTAATTCTTCAATGATGCTAATGTACATCAATCTAAACTTCATTACTTAAAAAAATAAAAATAATGGGAAATCCTACAAAACCCCTTATGAACTTCAAGGGCGGTGCACCTTTACTTCTAAACTTTAGTGTTCCTTTATATTTGATTCTATTGTGGATATCAACCCTTCATGCAGTCTACGATTTGGATTTGCTTCACATGTGATTACCTAATGGTAGATATCTGTTTGAGATAAACCATCCTTTTGCCTCCAAATGCATTACAATAAATTAAAATTTTCCAAAATAAGTACAAAAAAATGAGGAAAAAATGCAACGATAGCAAAGAATCACTGGGGACAAAAGAGTAATTTGAATATAATTAGTTGAGAATCACAATTTCATCCTTAAAATTGGGCACTCGCAAACGAAAAGTGGATGAATGGTTGATGGCTCAAGAGCATTGTGTAAAGGTTGAAATTTTGGGAGTAAATGTGTATCGCTCTCAAACTTGATACGGGATTTCGTATAGTTTTGCCTCAAGGCGCTCACTAATGTCTACGACCACGAGATGTTAAACATAAGTTGCAGATTTATGTTTGTGATGCGAAAAGTGCGTACAATTATTCAATTTCATGTGCATGCGTGCATGCGTGCATGAACATGCATAAAATTAAGCATTTCTATAATTAAGGGGCCTATCACGACTAAGTGCCTATTTAAATACACGATACACAAAATACATGAATCAATTAGCATAGTTGCTTTTATTTAAAAACCGAGTCCTCTTACCCATTCTTCGTATTGATTTTCATCAGAGTCACCTATATTATATATTTTATAGATAATAACGAAGATAACTATTATAGGGGAATCCATTTCACAATATTACAGTATTACTTTATTATGGAATTATTTTAATGTTAAAATTCCCTTCAATTTTGCTCTACGAAACCCTATCAATATAGATATACTTGCAGCCTGTTAGTTGAAAGTCACTTAGAACCTATCACAAACTAAGTTACATGAATTTCATACAATTAGTTGGATTTCTACACAATTAGGAGAAACAAAGGATTCTATATCTAATTATTGAGGAGGCATCAACGGATGAGGTAATTAAGAACAAATGATCAGAAGATAACGAAATGATTAATAAATAACTGATACTCTTTTGATAGGAAGTTACCTGTTGCCCATCAAAGAATGCAATTTGAGTGCCAACTTGGTCACTAGATGTACTACTCAAAGGAGCCATCATAGCAATGAGAAAGTTGCTGATATATGGCAAGTTATGCAACTCTAATACATGCAAATTACGCAACTCAACTTTGTCACAATCATCATCTTCTACAATTTCCGCATTAAGTGGCAATTGAGAACTCGGATCTCTTCTAGCTATGGAAGTTCTCTCAATAATGAAAGAGGAAACAAAACTTCCATCTTGTCACAACTTTCAACTTGTACTACTTTTAATGGAGGTGAGGACACCTGAAGTGCCATAACTTGGCACGCCGGGACACTTAAGTGCCATAACTTTAAAATGGTACACTTAAGTGCCATCATCGGAGTAAAATGGGACACTTAAGTGCCACTCCGGCGAAAATCCGGCCAAATAGCTGACGTGACGACTTTCCGGCGAGCTCGGTCCAAAACGGCGTCGTTTTGCATGCTGACGTGGCGGAGAAAATGCAAAAACGACGCCGTTTCGCGTCTACGTGTAAATAATAGTATATAAATTAATTAAATTAGATTTAAAATATTCAAAAAATTTAAAAAAATACGAAAAATTTAAAAAATTTAAAAAATTTAAGAAAAATTTTAAAAATTAAGAAAATTTTAAAAATTTTAAAAATTTTGAAAAATAAGAAAATTTAAAAAAAATTTAAAAATTCAGAAATTTTAAAAAATTTTAAAAATTAAGAAAATTTTAATTTTTTTAAATTAAGAAAACTTTAAAATTTTTTAAAAATTAAGAAAAATTATAAAAAATAAAATTATAAAAAAAATTATAAAAAAGGGGGGTGGGAGGCCGAGCAGGGCGGCTCCCTTGCCGCCGCCCGGCTCCCTCACCGCCGCCACCTCCTCCGCCGCCTCCCCCCCCCTTTTTTTAAAATTTTTAAATTTTCTTTTTTTAAAAATTTTTAAAATTTTTTAAAATTAAAATTTTTAAAATTTTCTTATTTTATAATTTTTTTAATTTTTTAAAATTAAAATTTTTAAAATTTTCTTATTTTTAAAATTTTTAAAATTAAAAATTTTAAAATTTTCTTATTTTTTTAAATTTTTAAATTTTTCTTTTTTTAAAAAATTTTTTAAAATTTTTTAAAATTAAAACTTTTTAATTTTTTTTAATTTTTTTAATTTTTATGCTGATTTGGAGCTCCGGCGAGCCACGTAGGCAAAAAACAATAATAAAATATTGCCACGTAGGATTTCCGGCAAGGGTCGCCGGAGGTGGCACTTAAGTGTCCCACTCGAAAAAAAAAAGTAGCACTTTAGTGTACCGTTTTGAAGTTATGGCACTTAAGTGTCCTGGCGTGCCAAGTTATGGCACTTGTGGTGGACTTCTACCCTTTTAATGTACCGAAGGACTTGAAGGACATATGGTTGTGGCATATCTTTTCCAAGTTGATGAGATTTTTGAGAAGTAATGACTCCAACTTCTTAAAAGAAGTAAGGGAAGGCCATCGGAGGATGTAATGGACGGAGGGACTATTAACAATGTGTAGATGCTTTAGTTTGGAAAACCTTCTTGGGATAACTCACAAATACTTTGCTCAATTCCGTTCAACTCATCCAAAAATAGATTGTCAATTCCACTTAAAGTAGTTTGTATGCATCCTTTTTGAAGAACATCACTTACCGGATTGAACTTGAGCTCCAATGTCCTCGATCCTCTGTAAGCCCTCGGCAAGCACCATGCATTACCTATTTGGATTTTGTACTTGGTTAATTTCTCGATGTTTAGATCATCTGGGAGCACACTCGGATTGGGAATGGACACATGCAAAGTGCAGAGAGTCTTCATATTATTCAACTCAATCAGACTAGCATTACTTGGTAAAGTTTGCTCCAAGGCATTCCATTTATCAAAGCTATTCTCCATATACAACTCTTCCAATTTGATCAAGCTTCCAAGCACACTTGGCTCAATTTTTTGAAGTTGGGAACAATTGTTCAAGTCTAACAACCTCAACTCTACAAGTTGACCAATTTCTTTGGGCAATCGTTGAATGGTGGAGTTTTGGAAACTAAGAATTTGTAACCCTTTTAGCTCGCCAATAAAGGCTACATTGTCTAACATACAATCATCAAGACACAAAGTGTGCAAGTTCTCCAATAACTGAAATGGCGAAGGTGAACAAGTGACACTTATCCCGGTAAGATTTAAGACCATGAGTTTCGTCATAGATTTAAATAATGAATTTGGAACGTTAAGAGATTTATTGTTTGTGAACAACAAAAAGATCTGCAATTTGGGACAATCTAATTCTTCAGGAAGCTCCTTCAAGTAAACATAGGGCAAGCATATTTCCCTACAATTTTTCAGTTTGTCCTTTGGCAACTCCATTATGCATTTATCTTTATCTTTCAACACAAGAAGAGAATGATCTCCTGAAATGGCCAAGGCAACAAACTCACGAACCAAGTCATGTATCTTGAAACCGTTACCATCTCCATTCTCTAACAAAAGGGAGGATGCTTGAAGAGTTCGTATCAGTGAGCTCAACCTATTTCTAGCTTCTTCCATGCTACTATCTTGTCCATATAACCCCAAACCCACACCATACCTCACCAAATTTTCCAGAGAGGGCTCAGACACGCCATAAACAACACAAAGTCGTAGTGTCAACTTCACCTCCTCTTCTAAATTATCATAACTCAATTGTAACATCTTATTTATCACTTCATTGATTCCTCTATCTTTAAACATCTCGATTTGTTTCAAAGTGTCCTTCCATTCAGCTAAACCAGCGTCTCTAAAACGTTTTGCAATTGCGAGAATTAGGAAAGGCACGCCTGTGCATTTGTGGAGCGCTTCATCCACCAAGGGTTTGAACTCGTCAACGTGAACTTTGTCTCCCACAATCCTCTCAAACAATTCTTTTGCCTCTTCTTCATGTAGCCCACCAAGGAGGAAGTCCTTGTCGCAGCCCATTTCCCTTCGCAAAACATCTCGATTTCTCGACGTCAATAACAACTTGCATCCTATGACTTTGTTGTCATGTCCACAAGGAATGCCGACTGATTTCAAGTCAAGCCCCTTCCACAAGTTGTCCAGTATTATAAGGACTTTCTTTTCCTCCTTCTCCTCATTTTCCAGCCTCTTGTGCAAACGCTCTGCTCGCACGCTAACATACTCTTCGTTCTTTATGTCCAGGCCTAACGCATGTGCAATCTCTCCTTGAATCCTCTTGATGTCTGGGTTTTCTGACACGTCGGCCTTAGCTACTAGATCGAATGATTTCTCTTCCCTTATTCTCCTTTCAGCATCCGCCAAAAGGGTGGACTTGCCGACTCCACCGATCCCGTAAACCCCCACCACGCTATTGTTGTTATCGGCAAGAGCGTCCATGATGTCCCGTATGATCAAAGCTCTGGATTCGAAGATGCCATCATCCCTAAGCTTGATTGATTGGACGACATCTTTGCCTTCTTTCCTGGTCGGACTCAGAGTAGCCACTCTCCCTGGAGCCGGATCACTGAAGGAGACATCCTTGAATTTACTGCAATCTTGAGCGAGTAGCTCAATGATCTTGATCTTGTCCTTGGCCTTCCTACTAAACTGATAGCGGCAACTGGGGTTGGGAAGAGTCCCATGGCAGCAAGTCTTTTTCGCCATTTCAAAGTCACGCAGCAGGTCTCGTGCCTCCTTCAAGGCTTTCTCGGCACTTGCCTGCCACTCCGTGACCTGACCATAGACATTGCGAAGATTGTTTCTGGCCTCTTCGACAGCATTATGGATCCTCTCATCCTCGTACGCTAGCTTCCCGACTTCCTTTTGAAGATCCTCAGCATATCTCTTGGAGAACAACGCGTATCCAAATTGACGCTTGATGGGAATAACAACGCACTTCAAGATATCCCATGCAATAGAGATGACAGAATCGGTCGACATTTTTCTGATTTTTTTAGAAGCACAGAGCGCCAAAACAGAGAGAAACAGAGAGAAACAGAGAGATAGAGAGAGTGATGATAAAAGCAGGAAATACTGAAGGAGGAGGAGGAGGAAAGAATGGTTGTGCGGAGGAGAACGAAGAGCAAAATAGAGCAAGAGCAATGAGAGACGAAGAAGGTGAAGAGAATTGAGTGCATAGAAGGATGAAGGAAGGGGAGCATCAAAGAGTGGAATAAGACTTAATGGCTAGCAAAGATATGCCTTCCTTGTGGATGGGGAGACGAGTTGTGAACATGACAACTTTTTGCTAGAAAGTTGATAATCGACGGTGGAGATTTAGTATTAATTGGAAAAGTCGAAAGGAAAGTAACTTGGAAACTCCGAATGATTCCCTATAAAAGGAACAAGTAATATCAAATCCAAATCCTTGAATATGCTTTTTTGTTCGTCAAGGCTCTTTACCTTTACTTCGGTCTCCTCTTTGCTTTGATTTTTGTAAGGAACAAGTATTATAAAATCCAAATCTTAGAATTCACTCGTGTACTTTTTTCCTATTTATTGTATTGAGACTTCGATTCATGTTATAAATTAGAGGTTATTGGATATTCTTCTCCTAATGTCATAATCATGACATCGTAAGATTCTCTTTATAATTCTAAAATGGCTGTGTTATTAATTTATATATTGAATAGAAAGGTTCTACTTATTGATATATTAGACTTGGGCTAACTTAGGACTTATATATTATTAATGTTGACCGGTAGATTAAAAAAAACCTTGACGTTTCATGTATCACCTTTCAAATTTTCACAAACTTATTGATAGAAAGTCCTCATAGTCATCCCTTAGAAAGAGCTCATAATCTTCCCTTTAAGTGGGGAAAAAAACTCAAATCATAAGGAAAAATTAAAGTTGATTAATTTTCTTGCCAACCATAATTGTTAGATTAGCATGTCAAATTACTCCTAAGTTGATATATTTATTGTCCCAACCATTCCCGATGCGATTAGGAAGACGGGTTTAGAGGTAATGCCCATAAGGTGGATTGACGACCTTTGATTAGGCATGAGCTCTCTCAAGCCCTTAACTCATTTAACATTGGCATTCATTTTTTTTTTTTTTTTTTTTGGTAAGGTAAGATATGTATTGACTTTTAACCAAAAGAGCAATACAGCAAGTAAGTCTCAACACCAACAAAACTTGCACTCATAGAGACAACAATGTCAATATGAGTGGAAGGGTGCCAAGAGCAAAAGGAGAAAGAGGGGAAGCCAAAACAGCAGCAACCCTCGAGCAAACAGTACAGAGGAAAACCAAACACATGGAAGAGAATATAGAGGGATCAAGTCCCCAACTACGTTGAATCCTCCTATTCCTTGGCGTGTTGGCAACATTGCTTAAAGTTGTAGCCTTGTCCTTGACGACTTTGAGTAGGTGTTTTTTCAAAGCAGGAACAAACAAGACTTGGCTTTGGAAGATAATGTTATTCCTTGTCTTCCAAATTAGGTGACAAAGGGCTCCAAATGCAAACCGAGCAATGCACTAAGAGAATTCATTGCCGGAGAGAAATTTGATGGCCCAAAGTAGGTTTTCCATCCATGATCTATTTTGCCAAGGAAGGTTACATTTTGCAGCCCAAAACAAAGCCAAGCCAGCAGTAATATTGCATCCAAAAAACAGATGATTAATAGAATCAGGTCTTAAATTGCAAAAAGCACAAGACCCATCCGCAATCCTACCATAGGATAGTAAAAAAACCTGATTGGGTAACCGATTTCCGATGATGAGCCATAGGTGAAACGGTACCTTGGGGAGTGCGTAGTGTTCCAAATGAAGGAGAACCATGGGACGATGCTTCTCTTTGGTCAAATTGCTTCCCAAGTAGAGGCGATCAAAAAGGACCTAGAGGGGTGCTCCAACCAATAAAAACGGTTCGGGTAATGCGAGAGTACCAGAAGAGTGCATCCACGACTCTAGGATGGCCTTGATGGCTTGGCCCGGAAGGGAGAAAAGGTCTGCAATGGTAGCCTACCTGGAAAGTCTCAAACGATAGATGTACACATTCGTGAAAAAACTATTCAATGGTCCTTTAGGGTGCCAAGGGTCGAATCAAAGGGAGATTGAGAGACCGTTGCCCACCACCAATTAAAGTACTTATGGAAATCTTTCCTGAGATCAAGAAGTTTCCTCCAAGCCTAGGAACAAAAGGTTGGCTTAGGGACAACCCAACTAAGGCATTCATTTTAAGTTCTAATTAATCCTAAAAATTCTATGTGAATTGGGAATTACCACTATCCTATTGGAGTTATTAGAAACCAACTAAGGCAAGGGAGTATACCTCATTTCTTATGCAACCAAAGTTCTCTAGGTTTTGGGGCTTAATTACACTAATAGTCCCTATTATGCCCTTTTGGTACTTGTAACTTGATTGTGTGTTCACCTAAGTGATCAAACAACCTTATTTACCAATTATAAGTCCTAGAGGTCATTACAGTCGCTAAGTTTTTGTGCCAATGGTTTTTAGGTGCTTTATTATTGTCAGGATAACAATACAACCTAGAGAGGACATGAATAGGTTGTCTTAATAACTTTGACAATTTTGCATAAACCAATTGCTATTATGAAAATCAGGTTGAGGAGATATTTCAAGTATCGTGAAGTGCTTGTGTGCTAGAGTATATGAATGTGAAATGAACGAGAGCACATGTCAATTTATAGTGGTCCAGCTTATTACTAAGCCTATGTCCACTATCCACATTAACAATCACAAGTCGAGCTAAATTACACTAGTAATCTGTATGATAAGTCATAATCAGCAATCATTGATCCTAACTAATGATAGATCACACTATTAGAACTCATGTGTTGCTCTCACTTTGTGCACTTAATCTTTCTCATGATTACAAGGCAACAAAAACACAATAGACCTCAAGAGAATGAAATAAAATTAGCTCATAGTACAACATTGAACATTTTTGGTTTTCTTTGTTTTGCACATCTAACTTTTTGGCCTCAACAACTTCTCTCATCTAAACATGTTTAATCTTCCCATTGGCGGTGGTACAAAGCAAGTAGCCATTAGGTTTTCAATCTTGCAACTATTTAGAAGCTGAATAGCTCATACTTTTCTTTTTTGTGAACATTAGCTAGCTAACCCAAAATAGATTCTATCACTACCGTCCCATTACCAATAGCTCTAACAATACTGACAAAGGCTATTTCCAATTGTCTAACAACTTTTGGCTCTTTTGTTGTGCGTCTCTAGTTGACAACAACTAATTTTAACTTCTCTAATGAACATCCTTAAATGGTTGTTGTGCCAACATTACCAATGACATGATATATTTAGCATTAACATAAACATCATCATCAAATAACTTTTTAGGTTGTTGGTGTTGTTTACGAGCAAAATAGATTGTGATCTTCTTCCATCATGGATATTGTGACATCCGAAAAATTCCTACATTCAATGATTTGTAGGAACTTGGCTGCGATCAATGACACTAGTGAGAAATTTTATGTAATCAATTAATATGATTAATATGAATATCATGTTTGAGCGATGGGTTATAAATTTATTATTATTAACTTATGTTTGGAAAGTTTTGCTAAATGTTTTGACGGGTTTGGAATTTTATTTTGGATTTATCAATATTTAAAACAAACATTGGTTTTCTTATTTATGTACGGATTCCCTCAATTCCTTAACATTTCAACTGAAGACGTTATTTTGGAAAGTTGTTCTCATGACTCATTCTTCCATCGGCAAGTTTCCCTTGAACCTTGCATTCTAGTTTTCCTCCATTGGCAAGTTGAAACATTGAACTTAACCCTTGTTGATGCCATCCTACTTCATCTATGTCAACTTATACTTCATTAATGTAAGGCATAACTCACCTCTTTATTTGGCAAAAGGAAATGAATTCTCCTAAATATCTCTTCTCATGGCTTATGACATTGTGCCACATGCTTAAACTATTCACTTAGGGATCACATGAACTGTTTTGATTGGAACAACAAGCCTCTCTACTATTAGATCTCATAATTTTACCCCTGGTTAATTGAGCAACTTCATCAATTCACTCTTAGATACTTACCCTACCGAAGAGTAAGTGCCCCACTCCTTTACTTCACCAATCACTCTATCTACTTCCCTTTCAACTTTCACTTTCAATTCCTAAGTAAAAGCAAAAGATCCCACGTGCATTTTCATTGAAATTTTGAGTTCATTTATGGGTTTGAACGAGGTAAACTCATTAATTTTCTTCATGAATGGGTTTGTCATTTCAAGACAAAAATCATTGATTTTGGTTTTGTCTTACTTTGAAGGGAAATTAAAGTTTTGTTTTTTACGCAAGCTATTTTCAAGGTAAGTGAAAACTCTAGGGGCTAAGGGGGGTTGATCTACTTAGTACTCTTGACTTGGTTGATTGATGGTTTCTTAATTCAGTTTAAATTTTATAACAAGTGAAAATTCTCTATGTGTGGTTGATCTACTTAATACTCTTGACTTGGTTGATTGATGTTTGTTAATTTAGTCTGGATTTGATGGTAAGTGAAAACTCTAAGGGCTAAGTGGGGTTGATCTACTTAGTATTCTTGACTTGGTTGATTGATATTTGTTAACTTGGTTTGAATTTGATGGTAAGTGAAAACTCTAGACGTTAAACTAGGTTATTCTAATGAGTACTTGACTTGGTTGCTATATGGATGTTTACCTTAAGTGAGTTTTATGAACATGCGTGAATAAGTTTGGTGATAGCATGTTAAGCTCCTCACTTGTGCGAATCTTGACGATGATATATTGAGTTTGACATTGATGATTTTATTTGTTTTATTAAGAAGCATGAGTTAATTCTTTGGTGATTGGTAGTATTTTGATTAAGAGAGTTTCTTTTCTTTTTTTTAAAGGGTTACCGAAAATGGTAGTATCAATACCGATTATGGCAGGTACCGAATATAGCAATATTGATTACTGAATATGCCAACACCGATTCAAGAAAGTTACCAATAATAGAAAAAATTAAAAAGATTAAATTTCTCGAGCTTTTTGGTCTTATGGATATCTTACTCCTTCATTTTTTTTAGCATCATTATTTAGTAAATGTGTATCCGTTATACTTAAGGAAGGTATGCATAGAGCGTTGATGTCAAATAAGATCAATTGATGATAGTTAGGTGAAATGATGTGGTGCATTGGATGTTGATTTATAAGTATGGAGCTTAAATTGTTGATTACCCTTCTATGAATTTCAATTAAATGATAATAGCTTAGCATGGAAAGAGAAGGAAAGTGCATGTGTTGAAGCGCATGTAATTTTTCGTCTATCATTAATTGCATAAGAAATGACAAATTATTATAATGCATATGATAATTGTTGTGCAATGATGTGTATGTCCTTGATGCTACTTGATTAAGACCTTTACCATAGCCTATACGCAACCAAGCGAATTTCCTTGTATGAGCATGTAGATAAGACTCTAGAGTCAACCGTATATTTTATTGTATATGAGTTCTCTACAAGGTTGATATGGTATGAAATCTTATTATGGCATGGCTCTTGTAGTCATTGTATGACATGGCTTGTATAACGATGGTATGACATTAAGAAATGACTATCATCATGCAAATGTACAATGGTGTATTTATCCTCGCTAATATGGAGGAGACTCGTGATGAATGGGCTAAGGTGTGGCAAAAGGTAATGTATGATTCCATCCCCATGAGTTAGTGGTGACGATGCCTCATTAGTTGAGAAGGTCCTAGCCAGTGATATGTGTGAATTCAATTGTGTGTGTGGTGGTGAAACTCCATTGATAAGTATGAACTTGTCTATGTATATTCTTGTATATATTGATGAGCTACTAGGTGATACTAGTGCATCATAAAATAATACATCATTTGTTTGCTTTCGAGTGAATGGACTTGTAATGTTATTAGTAGTTTCCACTAAAGCATCATGATAGTAAATATGGAGTATTGTTTATGCATTTGTTATACATGGTTATCTTTGCATTGCTTTAATCTCATCCTATTTGTTGGTACCAGATTGAGTGGTAAGCTAATCTCCTACCTTAGACTTAAAGATTCACTTGCTAGACTTTAGTTCACCCCTTATTTTTTAGATTTGTAGGGTGGTCCCCTGGACTTGGTGATGGGGGGGATGAGATGATGTTGGAGGTTATCAATACTTGAGTTGGATGGTGGTTTGGTTAATGTTAAGACTCACTTTTGGTTTAGTATGGGAGTAATGGTGTTAGGTGACCCTAACCTTTCCTAGGACCATGTATTTTGTTATGATAATGACCACCGATGTTCGTATAAAGTTGAAGACCTATATATTATTAAAGTCATGCGATTTTCTTGTAAAGGATGTTGTGAAAATTTTATTGTGTTTTTGTATCCGTAATTATAATTATAAGTATAAATAGAAAGGACACATGAAGCGCATCATGTTCTAGGGCGTCATAGATATCACTTTTGTTGTTAATGAATTGTCAAAAAACATTTGCAATAATCATGGTAAACTTATACTATGAATAGTTTTGGAATCATCAAAATACTTAAGAATGTTTTTCCAATAATCTCCCATTTTTTATGATAGCAAAACTACTCCACATATGTGATAGAAGATTTTTAATAAATTTACAAGAAATGTAAAGATTTTCATTAATGTTGATTTTTCAAAAAGGTACACTTCGCAGATTTCGGAATCTCCATAAAGATTTCAAGGATTGAGAAGATAATGTCTAAATGATCTTTAGTAATAAGAGTGAAAAACTCTAAACTTTTCAGGAAAATATTCTCATAATACTTTAGAAGAGAAAATGGAGATCTCTTCACACATGCAACACGTTTTCTCTTTTTCTAGCAAACGTTTCAAGAAATCATCAGGAGATAAGCTTTGAGAGACAACAGGATAATCATAATCGCATCTCATATCTCATATCTCATATCTCTCCCCCTTTTGTCATCAGCAAAAAGATAATAGAAACGGTGTGCGAAAAAAAAAAAAAAACTTCATTGAGTCATAAACACAGGCATACATTGAAAAAAGAAAAACAAACTGCAAAGGCGAATAAAACATAAAGTGGTGCGGCTGCATTTTCTTTGTTGAGAGGAGGAGGTCGGTGGATATTGTTTAGGGATTGGCTGGAGAGGATTATAACAATCCAGAATAAGGGTGGTGCGCTCAAGCTTCATCGGATATTGTGCAATAGAAGCAATGGAAGTTTTGATATCCTAGACATCGGCTTGAAGCTAAGTTAGTAGGAGAGGCAAAAATTTCCACCAGAGATATCGATCTTTCAGATCATGGTAGACAAGTAGATTGCCTTCGTATATGTGCCTTGGCTTTTTCTTTCAATTTGAACCTTCTCTTCCAACCTTTCCCGTAGGACAATTGCTCACTATCACCTTGACCTATGAGGATCACGTCATTTCTCATATTAACCCGACCTTTAGGAGTCATTCTCAGCATAATCTTCTTCAGCGTGTCCTTCCCCATCTCAACATTTACAAGCTCCGATCAATGACATCAGTGAAATTTATCCCTTTATGCAAAATATTTTAGTGATGAGAGCAGCATAAGGAAGCTTACCTTCTTTTTCGTAGTTCAACGCAAGTAGATGATAGTCGGGCGAGAAATTGAAAAAGAAAATCTATCAAGAATGGCCCAAATTAGTCTTGCCTCATAACGAGAGACGTTGGTTGAGATTGACTTGGGACGAAGGCGTAAGGTCAGGACCTTTTGAATGAAGTTTATTTTGAGAGGAAAAAGGCTCAAAGGGACAACTTCTTTAAATCTTTGAGTAAAGATAAAAATTTCCAAAACTGAACTGTATCATCTGGTCCAATAAAGATTTTTGCAAAATCACGATACGAGGCTTTGATAATTTTCAATAACTCGGTAGCAGTCATAGTGAAATTCTTCCTCAGAGGTAAAAACAAAAGAATCACAGCTAGGGAAATGAAGATTTGAGTAAAACAGAGCCACAAGAATTAGATAAACCTCATCTTTTATACCACAGAATAATTTCAACTGGAAATTTTTAGATAATTCGGAGATGAAGAAATGATGAGAGTCAAGAAAATCGAAACCAACAAACCAATGCGAGATAGGGCCTCGGGTCATGAAAGACTCGAATGCTAGTTCAAGATATTTAGACCAAAACATATTGGAATCAAAGGGAGTCATCAAGTTCAAAGCCTTTAGGGGGTTTGAAATATTGGAATACCCGATCATCATGGTCTTCCCTGCGCTTGTCACCCTATGCTTCTTCATTTTCTGTTCAATGCTCACCTTGCTCAATAATAGCCTCCGATAGTTCAGCAGTGTGTAGTTTGGTCGAAAAACTTGCTCAATAGGAGTTTGTCCTTCGATATTTGCATCAGCTTCCTCGTCATTTTCAGATGACGATTTCTCAGGATCTTTCTCTGTTTCTCCAGCAAAATGAGAGGGCTCACCAACGGGTGCAGTAAGTGGGGCTGGAATTTGGACCTCAGTAGCGCCAATTTCAGGAGTTAGGAGAGAGGGGTCCCATGCCATGACAAAATCGTGAAATAGGAACTAAAGGGCTGCCAATTTTTTTGTGGTGGTAATGTGCTGATCTGGGAAGTCTCAACTAGTTGCATAGGTGGAATAGTAGGCGCGACACTAATTTCCCTTTCTGGTCACGATTGTTGCAACCTCCCGAAAGTACACCGCCTAGAGGTTAGCTATTGGATTGTTAAGTCTAAACTTAACTCGGGCCCTCCTAAACCCAAACCAATTCACAATTTAAGGTTTGAATTATTACATTCAAATCATTTTCCCTTAAAAGTAGCCAACTAATCTTTTTTTTTTTTTTTTTTTTTTTTTTGGGGGGGGGTTTAATTTGAAACCCAAGTAAAACATTAAGAATATTACTTTACTCCTACAAATTAGAGATTATAGATTTGATGGTTAGTGTTGGATTATTATAACGCCCTTTCAATACATTTCTTTTATTTCTAAAAATGTTTTACAGGTAGCTTGAATTGATTTTAACTTAGACACAAATATGTGAGATGATCTCATAAGTGTGCAAACAAAGATATAACACCCAATAATCAAAGCATTAAATAAATTGCAAGGAAATTGAGGCTAGATCTGCTCAGGCTAGCCCTTGCCTTTGCCGAGTGATAGCAAGCCTCACCTAGACAATGCCAACTCGGCCATGGCCGGTAGCTAGTCACCAATGAAAGGAAGAAAAAAACAAAACATCAAAAAATAAAAAAATATTGAAATATCATGAAAAATTGTGTGTGTTAACGTCATCAATACCACATAGGCCACCTAAAGTCTACATCAATAATATCCAACCAAAATTAGCCAAAATGACTAGATTGGCATTAGGCCAAAAGTTTCACGATTACATTGTCAAAATGCAATAAGTCTAGAACTTTCCAACACTTTTCCCCATAAGAGAGAGACAACACTAATACCGATAATGTAAAGAAGTATGCAAACTACATAAGATTTAATAAAGATGTCATTGGATGCACTCCTCAGGCATCAGAGTAAGTCTTTTTGGCCAGCAAGAAAGACCTTCCTTGCGGATGGAGACAAAAGAACCGCAGCAATATTTAACTAGAAAAGTCAACAATCAATGGTTGAGATTAATCCAACAATCCAACAATTCATTCCCTACGTAATGTTTGAATGGAAAACTGTTAAACCTCGTGATTTAGAATACAAAGAGAGGCAACAAGAGAGTTTAGTTGTAAGATCACATAATAGCTATTAACTTTGAGTAAGATTTTTGCTTGATTCTTAGTAGCTTCATAACTTATGTGAATGACCACAATCAACAGTTGTGATACACTTTACTCATGAGACTCTCTTTCAATAAAGAGATTCCTTCTTAGTGTTTAGTTTCTCGAGAAAGCTTTTACATGAAATTTATATTAAATCTTAAAACAGTATATCTCAATTGCAATCTTTCATGTTAAGGTATGATGTTTAAAATATATAACAAAGTATATGTGATAATGGCATGTTAGAACCAAATGATTTATTGAACAAACACCTTCTAAGAATTTTTAAACTTACTAAATAAAAAGACGTGGATGAAATACCCACCCATTGATGATCGCATGGTTTGTGCTTTGCTCCCTCCCATAAAGGGAGCGGGTTCAAATCCCTGATTGCTTGTGTGACACAACCGCGGTCGGGTTAAGTGAATGGACTTTGGTTTCATCTGAATTTATTCTGTTGGCTATCAATTGTACAGCGATTTTTGAATTATTAAAAAAAAAAAAAAGACGTGGATGAAGTTTGACCTATACTTTTTTATGGGGTGGATGGTTACTACAGTGGTGTTGATAAATGATAATGCCAGCTTTTGCTCGTACAAAAGGGAACAGAAAACGATTGGACAATTTCTTGAAAAGAATTTTTTTTGCAGGTTTCCTCTTTTTTATTATATCATTTTTGTCAAAATGGACCCTAATGGCTCAAGATCGGGAAAACATCGACCATCGAAGGTAGATTTCTCCAAAATTTTCATATTTAATTGGGAAATTTGTTATGGCACTATGAAAGATTATCCAAAATTGCAAAAAAAAAAAAAAAAGAATAATCCGGTTAGAAGGAAAACATTCCAGCACGTCATTATAATTCGTTTCTATATTCTTTATTCTCCTTTAAATCTCTGGAGCGTGTTTCTTGTTAATGATCTTTTTATCCGTGCTCTCCAAGAATAATTTTAAGTCAATGTCACGTCGATTGATATGACAAAACAATGTGATGTAACAGTCTTGGTGGCTCATGTGAAACCCTAGCTGTACTTGAAGCAATGAGAATTTGTACAGAAGCAAAGCTTAGTAGAAGCTGTCCTCCAGTCAGACAGAGTTGATCTGATACGCCCTCCATCGGGCACAGATCATGTAAGTTGGGACATCCGAGTTCTCATCACTGAGTGTATAGACTTCTTTCCATTGCTGCTTTTAGAGGAGTATTGTCCTAGAAGCCCGAATAAGCAGATTGGACAGTGAAAGCCGATCGAAATCAATGTTTTCCACATCAACTGGCTGTCTTCCCTACCTCCGGCCCTATGGGCCTTGATTTGGAAAGGTCCCCTGCGTCTGCCGTTTGGGCTCAGCCTAGGCTTATGATATAAATAAAAGAAATTCCTTTGTCGACCAAAAAGGAAACCCCCCCAAAAAAAATAAAAAAGACCAAGTCTCCACCTTTGCTTCTCTCTTTGACATCTCCAACCGGATCCAAGATTCACTTTTCTCTCCAAGCCTCTCTATCGGTCGAATATTCTGCTTCAACTTCTCCTTTTGAGCCATCACCATGAATAATAATAACTCTTGCCATTCCAGAACTCCTACTGTTCTCCTTCCTTTCCACCATCTCTCTCACTCCTTTCTCTCACTATTGATTTTGTTAGCTGGGGCTTTAGCTGTTGAAATAGCTCTGCTTTCCTGGGTGCGCCTATTTCGAATGACTTTCAACGCCTACTGATGGCATCATCCCCTAAGATCGGAAAGCATTCCAACTAACACAGGCGTGGAAAACAAGTTTCAAGAAGACGGGTGAGTTCTAAGGGGGAAGGGGGGTCACGGTTCTGACAAAGGCGCAGGATCAGGATACTGCTGTTTGACGAGTCTTCCTTCGCAGCTCCCTGTCCTGTTCCCATTCAAAGAACACTTTCGATATTGGCTCGATTTCCGTCGTCAGCTTTACTAAATAACTAGTTATATTATACAATGCGTGCGGCATCTATCGATATAAAGGGACGGAAATGGATCATAAGAGAAAATTCAGATGTTTTGTGAGTCGAAAGAGGGAGGATTACGTGCTGCGCTCCGTCAGATGCGATGACCAATTCCCGACGGATGGATTTCAGAACGTTTAAAGTTCTTTTTCTATCGTTATTTGAAATTCTAAATGAACTATAACATTGATTTTTCGTGTAGATATATAGAGAGGTCATTTCCTTTTTTAAGCTTAAAGGCCGAATCAAACATGTTCTTAAAATGCTAAGTGTATCTTTAATTATGTCAATAGAAATCCTAAACAATACTTATGGTGATTACTCCAAATTTTTTCTTTTTTATTTTATCACCAAAATCCCCCAAACTTGTACCGGTGTTTAGGGTACCAATGATGCAAAACATAATTTGGGTATTGATGTCCTAATGAGAAAATTTTAGGATTTTATGTGATAAACAGATAGTTTATTGTCATGTTGGTACAAGTATAGGAGTTTTGGTGACAAAAAAAATTGGGATATAAAGGTTACTAGAAATAGTTTAAAATTTTTGCATATTATTTTCTCTTTTAATTAATAAATCTAAGGAGTTTATTTATATTTTCTGTTTATATACAATTATGCTATAATTCTGTGTAATCACTAATAAAGCTGCACGTAAATAGAAGTTTTACGGAATTCACTACTCTTTAATCCCTCTCCCTTCTCGATGGTGGTACGACAATTGATATAATACTAATATATAAAATGAATATCATACTTCTATACTAGTAAAAGATTACTTTGGACCAGAAAGAAATATACTAGTAAAAGATAACTGCAATTTTAAAACTACAATGACTGTAGATATTAGAGTAATCATGACTAGGGCTGTCATAAATTGATAGTGCTATAGCCAATATATGCTTTTATTTTATTATATAATCATCAGTTATTAAAATTCATAACATAGACAATAACATTATCGCGTTACAAAAATATGATATATGGAAAAATAACAATAACTTAATAGATCAGAAGTCATTCATTACCAATGCTATTATGAATTACTATTACCATGCTTTTATTTAGTTATATAATCAATACAGCTATCAAAATTTGAAAATATAAAAATATATATTTTTATTACATTAATATTAGTATAATATAGCTTATATATGCGATCTTATTGGAGAGAGAATGTAGGAGTTTTTTTTTTTTTATGTTTTATCTCAATTTTCAATACCAGATCAAATAGGACAATTATAGATAAATCAAGAATTATAGTAGATTCACAGCCCTATTTCATTATGCTTATCTATTGTGTTGTGTCTTTACTACTACTTTATTGTGAGTTATAGACCATGTAAACCAAACCCATCTCCAATGTCGATTGCATGAGCCCCACTATAAAGCATCCACATAATTAATGGATGAGATGGTATTGTTTTACAAGATTTATAAGTTATGCAATAATTTCATCAATAGCGCCACATTTGAACTTTGAAAGAATTATATCCACATCCACTTTTTTTTTTTTTTTTGAAAATCATAGCAAGACTCGATGGCTAACACCTAAAGAGGCTGGATATCAAAGTACTACATTATACACATATATAAGTATAGTGACAATGCCCTCGCTCAACTGTGAAATTTCCAATCTGCAATCTAATCCAAATTATCAGTCATTAAGTCAGTCTAGCCATCTAACTGGGGTTCAACTCGCAGCAAGAAGATATCAAGGATGAGGACAGTGACGCCGAAGAAGGCGACACCATCAGGTTTGCGACAGCTTGTTACGAAGGCTGATGGCTTGCCTTGCAAAGAGTGCAAGAGAAAGAAGCAAACGGGCGATGGATTAGGATTTCACTTTTGCCCAAACGATGAGGTCGTAGTTGGCTTCAGGACCAAGGCGGGTCCGATCAGCTAGCTACCCCTCAGCAAGAAAGTCCGGCCCACGTTCATGCACAGTAGAAAGAACTGGTTAAACCCCGTGGTTTTGGCGGGAGGCAATCTCCCAAGCACATTTATAGTTCTTGTCGAAAAACTCAGAACTTATCCTTTCAAAGTTTTTAAAGTTTTTGGGTTTATTCCGTTTTGATTTGAGCTTATCGATAGAATACGTCTTCTCATTCACATCCATGTCATGTTCTAATGAAGATAAAATGAGTGATTCTCAAGATAACCATACTTGTCTATAAGTCTATATAAAACTAGATTTGTCGAACCCAATCCTTTTTATAGAGCTTGTTCACTTCATTGGATTGCCCATATTCTTGGAATGCACAATTATATCAGATATTGAAATCATCAAATTCCACATGATAAAAGTACCTTTTATTACAGTTCTGGCTATAATGGCAATTAAGAATCCAAACGGCGACATGCACGCCAACCCCACGTCAGATTTCTTATGGCCATTATACACAGAATTCTAATGAAAGATGTTTTTGGGTCATTTGTATTAGTTTGAGATATTGGTGAGATGAAACGGATTTGGGATATGTTGTTCTCTTATGAAAAGCTCAGGATTTTGTATAGAAATATTTCAAAAAAGGGAAGAGAACAAAGGTGTTGCAAAGGAAAGAGATCGAAACACATAGTGAAAGGAGTATTACTCGAAACCTAACCTCTCCCCTTATTGGATGACTTACAAGTGCGAGACCCTAATTCCTTGACAAAATCCATTTCGCAATTTGTACATTGAAGCATGTCAAGCTTTTAATTGACATTGACATTGACATTACGGACACAGAGAGTTAAAACTCTTTGGGTTGTCCTTAGCGATTCAAGGAAAGGAATGACCTTCACGACAACACAATTTGGTTATTAAAGTCCTTGCGTAGGTAAACAGACATGTTGAGAACAAGTTAATTTGAATGGTCAAGTTAACATCTGATTCATTTCAACGCAAGAGTGACCTGAAAGAGAGAAGATTATTGAATTATCCATTTCTAATCCCGTCGGCCGGTGAACTACACATATATGCAGACGTCACGTCAGCTGAAGTCCAGAAAGCATACAATCTTTGGATAAAGTCATCCCTGAACAGACATTCCCGCGAATTAACAACTTAAGAAGACTTCTTGGGCAGCAAGGATCATATATGACCTGGGGTTCAAAGTCCGGCTTCAAATACCGAGCAAGCATATCTGCATAGAGCTCGTACCGAGCAGTCATTCTGAACCCCCACTTGTCTTTCAGTTGCCTGCAGAGGTTGAGATCCATGTCAGAGACCAGCAATCCGTCTTTCTGACGGGATAGTGATGGCGTGCACGAAGCATCTGGAGCTGAAAAGTGACTGGATCCATAGAAGCGCCCAAAATCTGTGTGCTGTGGCTTCCCGTCACCTGATGTGGACAGATTGGGAAATTTCTCTCTTCCTACCCGATTAATTGATCCAACGAAATAACTGTTGGCAATGGCAGCATTTCGGGCCTGTGAATTCATTTCACAATGAACACAGTTGAGTTAACCAAGGCGATAATCCAATAAGTTAATTTAAATTTGCAGTTGTTTTTTAAGCTCAAACTATTTGCAATAAGACTTTTAAGTTGTTAATTCTTACTACGTTTTAGTTATTTCTCTTTATGGTGAAAAAAGGTCATGCTAACATTTGTGCCAGTAAGCACAACACAAAAAGGTTCCAGAAATCTATCAAGAAAAACATAATGACCAACATAAATTCATAGCAACAAGTTCCATAAATTCCAGCATAAGATAGGGAATTGTAAATACCTCAATTGGCCACATTGTCTCACTCAGTTCACCAACGGTCGCAGAAGGGTTGAACACAATCTCAGCACCATTCAAGCCAAATGCTAACCAATTCAAAGGATGGTGCCTCCCATAACAAATATTGACAGCGATCTTTCCATAAGCAGTCTCAAACACAGGATGCCCAGTATTACCTTCCATATAGTAGGTACTTTCATTGAAGTCTCCACCCCTGGGGATGTGGTTCTGCCAAATACAATCATCAAGCTTTTCAATATGACAAGTCCAAAGGGATAAATCAAATATAGGGACCCCAAACCTTTACACTTACCTTTCGATGCTTGCCTATAATATTGCCACAGTTGCCTATAATAACAGCAGTATTCCAGATAGTCTCCCCATGGTTTATGTCCCTCTCAAGGACAGGATTAACAATGACCATGTTATATTTTTTCGCCAGATCCTGAAGAAATCTTGTTGATTCCCCATCGACAGGCTCTGCAAATTCACACCACCTCTTCTCTTTTGTACAAAAGGCAAATGGCATCATCCATGCTTCCTAGATTAAGATTATTTAGTTCAGTAGCTGCACTTCAGTCCTTCGAGTCCAAAAGGGGAAACCCAAAAATGTATAGCTCAAGCTCTATGACGTGACTAACCTGCAAGCATAATATGTTCACTCCTGAAGCACCTGCAGCATCTATCATTGGTTTTACATTCTCATGGATAGCCATCTTCTGTTCCAGAAAGGGAGCAGTTGTGACACAAGCTATAGAGTTCTGAATAAGCCCAACTCTGACAACTCACGGTTCTCTTAATAACTCCTTGTCTGCTGTAAAACGAAATGCCTGGAAGAAAATCAGAACAAATTAGTTAAAAAGATTCTAGTCAGAAGGTATAAACACTAAAGGATCCTGCTGAGAAATGCAGGAAGCAAGGTAATGGTTAGCAACTACCAAATTGCAACTACCACAAAGGATATGTAAGAATACTTCTTAGCTTCCATGACAGGAATTTTAATCAACTAGAATAATTTGACTACCTCAAACTTTGCATGTTTCTCTATTCCGTTTCACCAACTCCATAGAATTCCAACATGGTACAAAACTATAAAAATCAGAATTTCTCACACCTGCCATCTCATGGAAAAGCTCAGAATAAAGTATCCACGCTATAGATTTCATAATAACTCATTTTCGGGACTATGCTATTCAAGACCACCCTCTAGTGACAAGTTATCAATATTGCCAAAGGACATCCGGACCAGACATTGGGAATTCTTTATTTTTAAAAATATATTTGCCCAATTAGGAACATTTATATAAATCTTGGCAACATGATTTTATTTGGTCCGTACTGTTATATTGATCACTAATGTGAAAGACTTCTGAGTTATAGACGGAGACTCCCTACGCTCCTTCTCAAAGAGAACAGGAGCACACATTGGAAGATCTTTGCTCATGTTTCTCAGAACTGCCAAACATTTGTTGGCAAGAAGTCCCATTTGCAGACCCAACCAGTGATGAAAGAACTTGCTTCATAGGCTATTGTGATGACTATGGATTAAGGAAATCATTAATTGAGTGTTTGCCAGATGAGTTAAGCAACTTTATCTTCCATGGTTACGAAGGGACATAAGGCCAGGATCCTAAGGAGCAGCACAAAACATGCCACATCCAATAAGCAGACAGAAAAACAGCAAACAAATGTTTACCCGTATGTCGAAATCATACTCAGATGAGAGAGCTTTTGCACAATCTGCCAGAGGAACAGCTTCAAGAGCCCTTCCACAGTTCAGTCCCATAAGTAAACGGCTGACTTGCTGAAATCAATATCATAAGTAAAATTGTACCGCAATGGAATGGCATGCTTTGGATTTTTGACATTTTATGTGTTAAAAAATTTGGATTGTGTGTATGCGGAAGCATGGTTTTGGTATTAGTTATAGTTTTTGGTTTGTGATGTGTGCAAGTGTATGGTATAGTTTATACAGGAATGGACAAGGGACAAAGTAGATAATTGAAGGATAAATAACATGGATATGGGGGAAAACAGTTTCATTAATTGATGAAGTAGTTTGATAGTGGTACAGTGGAGGTCTAAGACCTCTCACGGTGGAGGATTTTCCCACACAAGGTGGACCTCACACATGGTCCCACACAAGGTGGACCTCACACATGGTGGAGGGTTTCCCCTCACACATAAGGTGGAGGGTTATTCCCTCACACACCCAAATGATCAACATTCAAGCCTATTTATAGGCGAGTCACCGCCTTAATCTACCGACTTGAGTACGATAAAATAATATAAAATTTCAACTTGCGTTCCTTAGCTTCTGCTTGTTGCGGCTTCTTTTCTTCTAGTCAAAGTCCAAGTTGGACTTTGTTTTTCATTTCTTCTTTCTGCCGAGCTTCTCGTTCCTTCTCCATTTTTCTCTAATTTTCTACTCTTGCTGCCCACGTACTCTAGATCATTCTTTCTTCATGGTGAAGAGTCAACAATTGTAGGCTTTCCTTCACGTTCACCTTCCTTCTTGCTCTCTTGAAGACTCCAGCAACTACTATGCCCCTTCTCTTGATCAGCTTGTGGGAGCTTCTTCACGTGTTCCTCATGCACGTAGATTGCTAGCTCATTCTAGGATTTTCTTTGACGCTTGGCTTCTTCACAGAGTCTTCAAGTTCAACTTGGACTCTTCATCTTTTCTTGCATGCATATGCAATGTTGCCGACTCATTCCTTCTCCATTAAGTTAGTAGCTTCTAGATTTTGTTGAAAATGGATCACCAATTTCCAACAATGAAGAAAGGCATTGATATAGCTCCTGTTAATTTTGAAATATGATTTAATTTCTCAGTGAAGACAGAGAAGTCAAAAGAGATGACATTCTCTTGTTGACAGATTAGCTCAAGGTCGTCACTATTGTCCGTTTCCAAACTCTTTAACGGAACTTCCTCTTCAGCATGTTCAAGCACACACAGTCTAGTGAACAAATTGCACAAAACACTGGCAAGAAATAGAATTGTCCTTTCAAAGCTTCATCTATAAAGCCTTTTTCAGATGGCGTACATGGATTTAGCAACTATGAATTGTGGAACACCGGTTATGAATTCCTTCTGTCTCCAGTTAACAGTAAATTCTCATTAAGAAAAAAACCTAGGACCGTAACCCTATTTGCTGACATGTCAATTGCTGAGTCACTTAAGTTGTCTCCACACATATATAAAATATATTCGAAAAGTACGAATCGGAAAAGTACCAGTGCCAGAATATCTTGCTTCAAAACGAACGTTTGTCGATTTTAATTCCACGGAGGTAAAGCGATCAACTTCAATTCCTTAATCACGTTAAAAATCCAATTAAAGAAGACGACAACACTACACGCCAAGTCAAATGGATCGACAGAGACGAGGACTCAACATTCCACGAATGTAAAACGAGACAGTCTCTCTCTCTATGTTAGTCAGGTTAGGAAATCGTAGTTCAGATGAGGAGACAAGTTGCAATGAGAAAGGAAGACCTGAAAAACTTTGGGGTGGAGATGGTCGCCGAGGAGGCGATCGAGTGAGTCATATCCGAAAATCAAGCCGTCGAGGAGGACGCTACCGAGCGACTCGAAGTCGCAAATCGAGCCTTCGCCGACGGCGGTCTCCTCTTCGACTTGTCCGTTCTTTGTAGTCTCCATGTGCACGTTGGTCGCAGGTCAAGCTTCGGCAGAGAGAGAGAGAGAGAGAGAGAGCGCGCATGGGTTGGAATTATATAGGCGGGAGGAGGACGAGGAGGAAGATGGAAATGAGATTTTATAAAGATTTCCAGCGAAGATCGTGAACTTTATCCAGCAATTGCGCACGTGGAGTCCCTCCCTCTTATAAAACAAACCACTTCTTATCTTTTATTTTTTTTCCTTTTTCCTTTTTCTTTTTCAACTCTTTCTTAGGATATATGTTGGTGGAAAAATGGGGGAGGGGAAAAGGGAACAAAATAAATCCCGAACGTTTTGCCCACTGTACCATTCAGTCCTTAACACTAATCACCAAATGCATTTGATTTGGGTACAATTTGGCCATTCCAATGAGCTGTTGATCAAATTTAATTGTACCCTACGCTAGTAATCCGATGTTGCATTTTTAATAGTTTTTAGGATATATAAGGACAAATGCGGTGCTCACAGGATATCACAGTTAGGGAAAAATAAAAATTGAGAAATTAGAAAAAAATAAGGGCCAAAAAATGAAAAATTAATTTTTATAACTAACCAAAAGGTAAAAATCAACTAGGGAAGAGAGAGAGTGTAGTCGGCCACGGGGCTTGAGGGTTTGGGGACCGCTGCGATCTTCAGAAATTCACTCACCCATCCACGGTGCCCGTTTACTATTTTCGGTTTCTTGGCTTTTTATATTTAATTTTTGCCTTTTCTTTTCAACCGTTTCTTTCCGCTTTTCGTTTTTATTATATAATTTTTCACTTTTTTTCTATGAACGTGGTGCCACATCGAGGCCACATTAGCACCGAATTACTTAACCATAGGACAACAGATTCTGCCATGACACATCAAAATAAATTTAATTGAGTGATCATTGAAAAGAGTTGATTGTATCTGATCATCCACTATCTCTATTGCTATGAGTCCATCGAGCCTATCCGCCTTGGCCAAACCCCCACCATGATCGAGACAGCACTCACTAGCGTGACCCACCACCGAGCTAACCACCACGAATCCATTGTCCTTGATTTGTGATCCTCCGGTTCAAATTTGGAAACAAAACTCCGAAATAAATAATAATCCTTATCCGCTTTGATATTCTATGTTCATTGCCTATTTTGAATTATTGTTATCTAACTTTGAATATTTGAAATTGATAGGCAAATCCAATCAAGATTATTTTCTAATTTGCAAAGTGCATATCTATAATTCGATATCTAAGATTTGAGATAAGATTGTGGATTGCACGGAAAATCAAGTAACTTGATCTTTTAAGGCTTAAGATGAAGTTATTGATTTAATTTGCATCCAATTTTGAGCTTAGTGGATACTGATTGCAATTTTGAGTTTATCTCTTTCGATTTTATGCATTTCTCATTTGATTTGTTTTCCTTGTCAAAAAATATTAAAAAGATGCATTGCATATAGTTTAGATTCATTTTTATAGATTAAATTGCACATTGGATAACGTCTATCTAATTAATATAAGTTGCCGAAAAAAATAGGATTTAATCTAAACTAATTCCTAGGTTTAGTTGGATAATATCTCATTTTAGATAGTTTATTTTCCATTATTCATTAATTTCGAATTTTGACAAAATGTATCAAAAATATCATGTCTGTCATATAAAATTATATGCATAAATTTCATGCCATATTTCTATGTCATGTTGCCACATCATCTTACAATTGAAATGGTTATGGCCTCTCGAAGCGTGTGGAAGTTTGCCTTTTGGTTGGGTGGCTTCCCTTCTTCGTAATTCACACCCCTAATCTCTCGCCAACCACACACCAGAAAATCCTTTGGTTATACAAATTCATTCTTTCATTTAATGCGTCACTTATTCAATAAACGATAATAATCTTTTCGCCAAGCATGAGACTAGGTTCCTCTCAAGTGTATTCTTCTCAGCTTTTGGATGGTAATGGTACATGAACATCCAAACCTCTCTCTATGCTGCTTCCTCCCAACTCGAATTGTTTGTTTCCCATTCTCAGTGGCCGCATCTAATTCCATCACTCTGATCTCTTATCTTGCCAGTGTTCCTATCAAGCTTGATATTAATAACTTATCGAATTTGATTGGATGCAATTCCTTAATGAAACAATTACTATAGGATAGACCCGAACAATACTTGACGTGAGCTTGAGCCCGGGCCAATCTAAGGATAACAGGAAATAGCCCTATGCTGGCCTACCCAGGCCCAAGTTGGCGGGCCTGTTTTTGGGGCTGTGCCTACCGATTGGTCGACCAGAAAGGCTCGTCCAAGCCCACTCAATTATTTGGCCTAAATTCTTTTTTTCCAGCATGATTGTCACTGCATTTTCACACTAAAGACATTTTTATTTAGGAATAGCATATTCGCATTGAGTAAGATATAGCCCAGGTTATGAATTTCATCCAAAATGGCCCAACATACGACCTGACTCACGGTTCTTTGTGCCGAATAGGATAAACTCTAAGCCTGACCCAAGAGTCGTGAAAACAGATTCTCAGCAAATACGATCACGCTCGGCTGGACAGAAGAAAACAGAGAGTTGTTGGAAACTTAAAGTCATCCATGAATATACAGAGCATTGTGAATCAAGAACTTTAAGAGGACTTCTCGTGCAGCAAGGGATCAGATACGATCTTCTGTTCAAAGTCCAGCCTCAAAAACCGAGCAAGCATATCGGCATAGAGCTTGCACTGAGCAGTCATTCTGAGCCCCCACTTGCCTTTCAGCTGCCTACAGAGTTGAGATCCATGTCCGAGATCGTGCGCACAAAGCAGCTAGAGCTGAAAGTTGACTGGATCTATAGAAGTGCCCGAAATCCGTGTGCTGTGGCTTGCCGTCACCTGATGCGAACAGATTGGGAAATGATTCTGCTCCTACCTGATTAATTAATCGAACAAAATAACTGTTGGCAATGGCAGCAATTCGGGCCTGTAATTTGAATTTACATGACCAATGTTAAGTAGGGCAATAGTCTAGCGAGAAAGTACAGTGACCAATATAATAAATTCATAGCACAGTTTGATAAATCATGCAAAAGTAGGGATTTGTAAGTACCTCAGTCGCCCAAATGGGTTCGCTAAGTTCACCAAGGTCGCGGAAGGGTTGAACACAATCTCAGCTCCATTCAAGCCAAATGCTAACCAATTTAAAGGACGGTGCCTTATATAACAAATATCGACAGCAATCTTTCCTAAGCAGTCTCAAACACAGGATGCCCAGAATTTCCTTCCATTTATTAGGAACTTTCATTGAAATCTCCAACCCTGGTGATGTGGTTCTGCCGAATGCCACTATCAAGCTTTTCAACATGACAATTCAAAAGAGATACATCAAAGACAGAGGCCTGCAACATTTGCACTTACCTTTCGATGCTTGCTTATAATATTGCCATGATTGCCTATAATAACATCATTATTCCAGATAAGTCTCCCCGTCGTTTATATCCCTCCCAAGGATAGGATTGACAATAAAAATGTTTTACTTTTTCGCCAGATCCTGAAGAAACCTTGTTGATCCCCCATCAACAGGCTCTGCGAATTCCCACCACCTCCTCTCTTGTACAAAAGGCAAATGGCATCATCCATGCTTCCTAAATTAAAATTATTTAGTTCAGTAGCTGAACTTCAGCCTTTCAAGTCCAAAAAGAGAAACCAAAATGCATAGCTCAAGCTTCATGGAGTGACTAACCTGCAAGCATAAGGTGTTCACTCCCGAAGGACCTGCAGCATCTATCATTGGTTTTACTTTCTGATGAATAGCCCTCTTCTGATCCAGAAAGGAAGCAGTTGTAGGCAGAACTATATTCTATGAATAAGCACAACTCTGACAACTTGCAATTCTCTTAATAACTCCTCTGCAGTGAAGCGAAATGCCTGAATGAAAATCAGAATAAATTGATCAAAAAGATTCCACAAAACTAGTCAAAATAAAAAAAATTAAAAATTAAAAATTAAAGGATCCTGCCAAGAAATGCAGGAAGCAAGGTAATTGTTTTCAGTCAAAGTTAGCCACCACCATATCGTGACTACCACAAAGAATATGTAACAGTACTACTTAAATTCCATGATGGTAAGTTCAATCAACCTGAATAATTTGACTACCTCCAACTTTACACATTATTCTCTTCCGTTGTTTCACCAAGTCCACAGATTCCCACCACGGCACAAGACCATATTAATCAGGTTTTCTCACACGTTCCATCTCATGGAAGAACTCAGAACCAAGTGTACATGCTAAAACAGATTTCAGAAGAGCTCGTCTCCAGGACTGCTCTTCAAGACCTCCCCACTTGTAAGAGTGCCCAGTATTGCCAAGCGACATCTGGACCAGACGTTTGCAGTTCTTTGCTTTTAGACATATATTTCCCCGTTAGGACCATATACCAAGTGACGTGATTTTGTTTGTTTCGTACTCTTTTATCCATCAGTAGCGTGAAAGACTTCTGAGTTATAAATAGAAACTCCCTATGCCACTTCGCAAAGAGAACAAGGAGCACACATTGAAAGATCTTTGCACATGTTGCTCAGAAAGCTGCCAAACATTTTTTGGCCCGAGCTCCCATTTGCAGATCCAGCAATGCTGAAGGAACTTACTTCATAGGCTATTATAATGACTTTGAACTGAGGCAATCAAAAATTGAGTGTTCGTTGGTGGAGTTAAGCACTTTGTCTTCCATGGTTGCCCCACGGACATAAAGCATTTGAAACCTATTGTCCTACATACTTTCATTTATCAGATGACATGACTTACTTCTTTCCAGCTTCTTTTGCTATGCAAGCTGAAAGTATTTCAACGGAGAAGATAAGTTCGGGGTGTCTGGTGATCTCACCCATGATAAGCAAGTACTTCATTTTTCAGCTCTCTCTCTCTCTCTCTCTCTCTCTCTCTCTCTCTCTCTCTCTCTCTCTCTCTCTCTCACCCCGAGCCCTGAATGCATACACTCAGATTCTCCATATGCTCCAAGCAGAAATGTGCTAAGAAGACGAGTTTCATACTATCTAGAATACCGTTTTTTACACAAGGAACCTATTTGATTTTTAGTGAGTCCTTATCAAACCCCAACAAGATCGTAATGGAGCACTTGAAACAGTCCAGCCTAGAGTGACCAGGACTCCTAGGGGCACCATTTAGTTTTCCACGTCCAATAAGCAGCACAAAAAAAGCAAACATAGCTTTAGCTCCATGTCAAAATTACATTCAGATAAGAGAGCTTTTGCAGATTCTGCCAGAGGAACAGCTTCAAGAGTCCTTCCACAATCATCTCTCTGAGTCCACTCGTTCAGATTGTCATTTTGAACACCTTCAAGAGTCCTTCCACAATCATCTCTCTGAGTCCACTTGTTCAGTTTGTCATTTTAACAATTTTTATTCATAGAAAAATTAGACGATGGTGCGTACCCGTATTTATTCTACTTTGGGGGCAAAATCTCCTATATTGTGCTGAATGAATAAAGATATTTGAGAATTAGATTTACAATTATGAAGTTTTAGTTGATGCTGACACCTTTTCTTTTTTCTGCCAAAAGTTGTTGTTGACGTTTAATTATATCTTATAGCCAGAAAAAAGATATTTTGAAGTGCGTTTGCAGGTTGTATTTAAATACATTAGAATTTCTTACCCTTGGTAATATATTCTGTTTATTTTTTTTTTCTTTTTCCCTTTTTTTGCGGTCTTTGGAGGTGTTCCTTTTTATTATTTCCCTGGAAGATCTTCCATGTTCAATAGAATCAGGGCTCGTTTCCTTCTACTCATGAAAATATGAAGTGGCAATAAGGACATATGCTATTCTATGTTTAGTACTGTACAGTTCAAGTTTTAAAAAGCAAATTTTTTGTATGGTTATTATGATAACTTTTTTTAAGAACCTTGATAATCAATTCCAGAGAACAGCACATGATATGTTTTTCTGAGCTGACAAAAACGTAACACTTCTAAAAAGATATGGAGATGGACAAATAATAATTATATTTACTGAGGTTTAGAGTTTCTTTTTTAATCTTTTTACGAAATACTAAAAGGTTAATCTCTACAAAGCGCGGGAACGTAACTAGTTATCAGAAATTGCGGTAGTTAAAAGAGGTCGTGGATTACTTGTTCAATCGGTGATATGCTAACTCAGCATTGAGGCTGATTCGCCAACAATGGTTGCCGGATTGTGTAGACTGGGGAGATAGAAGACCGAGTCTTGGAATAAGAGTGCACAGCGGAATCTAATGGATTATTGAGCGATACATATTTGGTTTAGAGTCAGGTGAAAGCTTATTATTTTGTAGTTTTTCTACTTGATATGTATCTTTATTAAAGAAAAAAAAAAGAGCCAATTTTAGCTTACTTTGCCCATTGTTATTTGGCCAAATCTTACGATTTTGTTTACTTCAATGTTGGATTCATGATATTCATAATCGATTTGATGAGATGATTAATTTGAAAAAGGACTGACCTGTGAAGTGAAAAGTGAAGGGGTGTTGGGGTCAATCTCCATCAAAGATTGCCAACTCAAACTTCTCATCTCTGGTAGTGGGAAACGCTCCAATATTTTATGCATCTACGTAAGATGAGAGATAAAAGATGGAGGTCTTGGAAATAGTCTTCCAATCCTTGTCATCTTGGGACAGTTAGCTATGGTCAGCTCTTCTAATATGGGCCATTCCAGTGTATGATTGTTCCCTGACAGGAAACTAATCAAATTGGGTAAGCATTCCAGCTTTATCTCTCGAAGCTTCGGGAATCTAATTTTCTCCATAGCGCTTCCCTGCCTTGTTAGACAGTCAAGCTCCATATTCTTCAATTGATTGGACGTCCCTTCATGACCCTTGTCACCTCCGTCATCACTAATGACTTCCGTTAGCCTTTTACAATTGCTTATCCTCAATTCTGTTAGTTCCACCAGATTTTCAGCTACTATATGTGTAAACATATATGATAACTGATCACAATGTGACACGTCTATAGTCTTCATATGCTGAAAATATATCTGATTGTCCCACATCATCTCGATGTTGTCCATGCAATTGACATGTAATATCTCCGACCTAGGAAATGCAACCTGCAGTAATCACTCATGGAATTGGTGATTCTGTACCGTCAAGTTACGAAAACATGAACCTCCAAGATGCAAATATAGAAGAGGGGCGGTTAGTTGGTTGGTTGGGGGGGGGGGGGGGGGGTGGCGTTTTGGCGCTAGGATAGAGCCTGTCGCTTACTCTAGTTATTGCTGTGGGTCTCTGCTAAAAGAGGAAGGCAATCAAAGGAAAAAAAAAAGGACGGCATAATAACCCCAGAGTCTTCAAGCAAGTAAAAAAGGGTATGTTGGTTTGGCCCAAGCTCAAAAATTTACTAAGTTATTTTATATTAAATGAACAACGTAAACATTTTCAATGAGTAAAATGACCTATCGTTTCACTTATTCAGATTTTTCAAATCTTTGACGCATTCACATTTAGATAAAATCCCACCTCAAAGGGTAAAAAAGTCCATTTTATACCCTAAATATTCACTTAGAACTAGAGTTGATGTTATTAATTATACCATGATTCTATTAATTTCTCCATATGTCTGCTCAAGATAAATAAGTTTTAAAATCGTGGTGCGTGCTAATTTTCATCGGTAGTTACCAAATCACAGCGCAAGCACAGCCCTCTACAATGAAGGCACAATGCGATCCTTTGTTAAGAAATTATTAAGTTGCAGCAGAGGAAAAACGAGAATAAAATCAAGGAGTAAAAAAGTTATCCATACTAATGACGTTTGTAATTTCCTTTAAGTATTTGATAGATTTACACAAAGTTTTCTAAAACTCACTTTAAAAGATAAGGAATCGTTCTCCAATCTTTTCTTCAATATATATATATATATATATATATATATATGTACATTTCAGTGTAGATATTTTTTTTTTTTCATTTTAAAAAAAAGTCTCATTAGTAGAGATATCGAGGTAAGAAATGGCCTAGCAAGTGGAGCATTATTGATCTCTCTCTCTCTCTAATAAAGCAAACCCAACCTCAAATTTTAGACAAAAAGTGCAAATTATATGCATGGCAAGTGTCTACAGAGAACTAGCCATATATGTACTTGACAATTGGCAAATGGTAATTTGGGTGCAGTCACATATTCTAAAGTTAAATCAATTCTTTCCCTCTCTTCAATTTAGTTCATTTCCTAAAATAAATAAATCGCACTTCGTATCCTGTATGAAATATCAACGAAAATGTCTTTATCTTTCCCTTTTTGGCATAACATTAATCATCTTTATGGAGTTCAGATCAAAAGATTATGCCACTTGCCACATGCTTTCAATGTTGACAAGAAAGTTCAGTCAAACTTGAATAACATATGATGTTTCAATGTTGTAATATTTATGTGGATTCAAGGAGAGTCTTGACAGTATATCTCCGTATGTGGAGCTACTTGCATGAGATGCTTGGTCATGACCTCAATCATTACTTCAAATATTCACAATCAAAGCCAAACAAATAATCTTGGGTCATACCTTTTCTATTGAGAAAGGAGACCGTTTATGAAGTGACATCTCATCCATAGGTTGGGAAGCAAGTGTCGCCAATTTGTTACAACCATGCACCTCCAAGGACTGCAATGCTGGCAAATGTAAAGCATGTGTTCCGGCATAGATGCACTTCATTTCTGTTAGATTCTCAAGCTTGAGGAAAGTTAACTTAGGGAACACAAAAGTGGGAACTATTCCTTCTTCCTTCTCAATGAGTTCCACAATGCCACATCCATCAATCTCCAACTCCTCAAGTTGGGTTAAATCCCTAGCTAGTGACGCTGGACATAGAGATGTGAGGCTCTTGCATCTCAAAATGCAAATAGAACGTGGACACTGGAATTTCACTTGACAGTGGAGTTCCTTATCCCATATACACTTTAGCTTATTGCATTCTTGAATGCAAAGCGATTTTAGATTGGGGAAAGAATTTGTAATAACTTGATTGTCCCATATCATCTCAATGTTGTCCATGCTAATTATACATAATTTCTCCAAGATAGGAAACGAATCCTGCGGAATTCACTCACGGAATCAATGACTTCGTTTAATTACGAATTCATGAATGTCTAAGATGCAAGTATAGATGAGTGCCAATGGCAGAGGAGGATTACTAAGTTGCACAAAAGAATAATATATATATATATATATATATATATATATATATATAAAAAGAGTAAAAAAATTACATTAAAGAGATAAATTTGACGAGGGAGCCAGTTTTATTCCATCTGAAGAATTGCTCTTTCAGATTGGGATAGCAAGCGGAGCATTACTTATCTCTCTATATAATAAAGCAAAACCCAACAATACTTCCAACCTCAAATTTTGGCCCCAAAAGCTCATATAATAGGCATGGCAAGTGCCTAATGAAAACAAAACATATACTTTTTACAATGGGCAAAATGGCAATTTGGATATGCTTATATAATAATCATATAAAGCTCATATATTGTAAGCTTATATCAAATATTTCCCTCTCATTAAGTTCATTTTGTAAAATAATCGAATCACAGTAAGTATCCTGTATTTATTTTTCTTTCAATTTTGGCTCATACAAATATATGTGCCTTTCCAAAAATGAAATAGCTATTATACGTAACAATTGTTAGATCAATTAGAGACAGATATTTACGTAATGATATGGATGAAATTCTTCGAGGAAATCGCAATATGTTTTCTAGGTGTCAGAGATATAGTCGGGATTACAAACATTGGTCACAATCTCATAAATTGACTAAGAATGAGGCCGAATTTATTTATAGAAAGAAGAAGTCCGTAAGAAAAAGTTAAACAGTATGTATTGTTCCACTGTTATTCAAAAGAGTAATCAACATTAGAAGTCACTAAATTGAGCCACAATCAAAATGCAGCTGAGGATTGCTTGAGGAAGATTAGTCATTAGAAAGAAAATTATGGAGAAACTGAGACTGGAAAGGCAATTAATCATCCATCAAAAGGTGAACTACAGTAAATTCAATAAAAGACATGGAAGTCCTAACAATCTTGGTCCCATGAAATCAACTTTAACCCTGATCTTTATATTTGAACTTAAGCAACTTCCTACGTTCTTGTTTCTATAGATGTAATCGTTGTGAATATAACTTCTCCATCAATTATAATCACAATTTCACAATTTCAGAGATTAATGCCAACGAAAATGTCCCATCTTTCCTTTACCAAAAAAAAATAATTCCCATCTTTCGGTTTTTAGCTTAGCATCAGTCATCTTGACAGTGTTCAAATTGGAGAACACACTTGTGCCATAATAGGGTCATACCCCATGCCATGTGTTTTCGATCTTTGTGATACTGAGCGCAGAAAAAACTTGAAGGACAGTCGCACAGTTTGCATCTACGTATGTGAGCTACTTGTATGAGATGCTTTGAACTAAATTTTCAGTTCAAATATTCACCAACGAAGCAAAACAAATAAGCATGGGCCATACCTTTTTTATCAAGAAAAGAGGTTGTTTATGACGTGGCATCTCATTTTCGGGTGGCAAAGCAAGTATCTCCACTTTATTACAGTCATGGACCTCCAAGGTCATCAATGACGGCCAATGTGAAGCATGTGCAACGGCGTAGATGCACTTCAACTCGGTTAGGTGCTTAAACTTGAGGGAGGTTAACTTTGGGAACACAAACCCAGGAACAAGTTCGTCCTTCTCGATGAGTTCCACAATTCCACATCCATCGATCTCCAACTCCTCAAGTTCGATTAGATCTCTAGCTACTGAGGCTGGACACATAGAGGTGATGTTCTTGCATCTTAGAACACAAATAGAACGTAGACTTTGAAATTTAACTTGACGGTGGAGCTCCTTATCCCATATACACTTTAGCTTATTGCATTCTTGAATACAAAGCGATACTAGATTGGGGAAAGAATTCGCAGCAACTTGATTGTCCCATATCATCTCAATGTTATCCATCCTAGTTATACGTAATGTCTCCAAAATAGGAAACACAACCTGCAGAATTCACTCATGGAATTGGTGATCTTATTAAATTACGAATTCATGAACTGATGAGTGCCAAGGGGAGAGGGGATTATTAAGTTGCATAAAAGTGGGGGAAAAAGAACAAATTCAAAAAAGGAGTGAAAAACTTGCATTGCAGCTAAAATTTGACGAGTAAGCCAGTTTTCTTCCATCCTAAGAATTTCTCCTTCAGAAATGGGTTAGCAAATGCAGCATCACTTATCTCTCTCTACATAATAAAGCAAAACCTAACAATACTTTCAACATCAAATTTTGGCCCAGACAACTCAAATAATAAGCATAGCCAGCTCAAAATGGTAATTTGGATAGGCTTATAGAACAATCATCTAATCATGTAAGTTTCTAATATATTCTAAACTTAAATCACATAATTCCCTCTCATTTAGTTCATTTCGTAAAATAATCAAATCACATAAGTATCCTGTATTTATTGTCTTTTCATTTTTGCTCATACATATATGTATGCCTTTCCAAAAATGAAATAGCTATAGTATACGTAACAATTGTTAAATCAATTAGGGACAGTTATTTAAGTAATAATATGGATGAAATTCTTCAAGGAAATCGCAATACGTTTCTGGGGGCTAGAGATATATTCAGGATTACGAACATTTGGTCACAATTTCACAAATTTACTAAGAATGAGAACGAATTTATTTAAAGAAACGAGAAGTACGTAAAAAAAAAATTAAATAATTGAACATTGTGTATTGTTCCACTTTGATTCAAAGGATAAATCTCACTAAATTGAGCCGCTATCAAAATGCAGCTGAGGATTGCTTGAGGACGAGTAGCCATTGGAAAGAAAATGATGGAGAAATTGAGATTGAAAAGGCAACTAATCATCCATCGAAAGGTGCAGCACAGTAGATACAGGGAAAGACGTGGAGCAGTGGTCCTAACAATCTTGGTCCCATGAAATAAAAATCATCGCTGATTTTTATATTTGAACTTAAGTAACTCCCTATATTCTTGTTTCTACAGATATGTCCCTTGTGAATATAACTTCTCCATCAATTATAACCACAAGTTTCACAATTTCAATTATAACCACAAGTTTCACAATTTCAAGACATTAATGTCAACGAAAATGTCCAATCTTTTCATTTTTAGCATAGCATAAGCCATCTTTATAAGGTTTAAATTGAGAACACACTTGTGCCATGGGAATTAACATGCCATGTGTTTTCAATCTTTGTGATATTTACAAGAGAGCTAAACCATCGGAATTAGCCTAAACCTCTTTTTAAGGTGGATCAGCAAGTCAACATTTGATACATCCGACATTGACAATAACTTGCAGAAAATACTTTAAGAACATATGATGTTTCAATGTTATAATACTTCTAAAGAATCAAGAAGAGTCGTACATTTTGCATCTATGTATGTGAGCTACTTGTATAAGATGCTTGGCTGTGACCTTAATTTTTAGTTCAAATATTCACCATCAAAGTGAAACAATTTGTCGGCACCAATGCATTGTCGTATGTGGGATTCAGCATTCTGTAGGAGGATGGAATGATGAATTTCAATGGATGATCAACGCTACCAAGGGCAAAGATTTGGTGACAAGGCTCCTCAAGGTATTGTTCTTGGCAACATCTTATTGCATTTGATTGGAGCACAACCACAAAAGTTTTCAAAACAAGTCGAATGCTATTCACATTATTTTGGCTAAGGTGCATTAAATCATTAGAGGTAAAGCTTCACTCAACAAAAATATTAGACATTCCCAGGCTAATGTTGTATTGGCTACTATGTGGAGACTTCCTATCTCTATCTTCTTGCATTATTAGTTCTATTTGCAATGCTAGGAGATGCCCCTAAGTTTCTATGCTTCATCCGATAACTAATACTTACATTTTTTACACCCATAAAAAAGCAAAACAAATAAACTTGGGTCGTACCTTTTCTATCAGGAAGAGAGGCTGTTTATGAAGCGGCATCTCATTCTCAGGTTTCGAAGCAAGTATCTCCACTTTGTTACAATCATGGACCTCCAAGACCTTCAATGATGGCCAATATGAAGCATGTGCTTCGGTGCAAATGCACTTCAACTCTGTTAGGTGCTTAAGCTTAAGGGACGTTAATTTTGGGAACTCAAACTTGGGATCTAGTCTGTCTTTCTCAATGAGTTCCACAATGCCACATCCATTAATCTCCAACTCCTCAAGTTGCATTAGATCTCTTGCTATTGAGGCTGGAAACAGAGAGGCGAGGCTCTTGCATCTAGAAACGCTAATAGAACATAGACACTGGAATTCACCTCTACAGGAGAATTCCTTATCCCATACATGCTTTAGCTCTGGTAATCCAAATAACTCCAGCTTTTTTAACGGAAAACTAGAAACACAATGTCCATCTAGAGGATTCAAAGGATGAAATTTGAAAACAACTTCAAGTGAACCACCGTCTTTTGCCTCCAAACTTTCTAGGCTCTGGAGTTGTCCTAGAATGGAAGAAGGAAGAATATTTACAAGGTTATTGCATTTAATAACATAAAGTGATTTTAGATTGTGGAAAGAATTCATAGTAACTTGATTGTCCCATATCATCTCGATGTTATCCATGCCAGTGATATGTAATGTCTCCAAGCTAGGCAATGCAACCTGTAATATTCATTCATGGAATTGGTAATTATGTAAAAGTATAAATCCATGAAGTTCCAAGATGTAAATATAGAAGAGCTAAATAATAACTTTTGCGAGAAAGGTAATCAAAGTGAAATAAGATGGCACCATTATAACTTATGCGTCCTCATACAAGTAAAAAGGGCATTTTGGTTTTAGCGGTGATCCATCTCAGTCCTCGGCCTAGTCTGGTTCAAAATTTAGGAATCGGGAACCGAATTGATAAGGACTAGTTCGGTTCGATCCGATTTGCTTCTTAAGAACAAGGACTAAGCACAGCTGTCCACCTTTTCTTCTCTAACAGGATCGAAGTGGGACTCTTTTTTGAACAACTAAAAGTGGGAAAAAAAAAAGATACAAAATAGAGCCCAAGTGTGAGATTCCACATCGATCTGCAAGAAGACATGCTGTCTTTTTACTTTTTAAAGCAAAATGGAGCCCAAGTGTGAGATCTCACGTAGATTTAAGGGAGTTTTTGTAGTTTAGGGATTATTATAACATACTCAGGGGTATTTGATAAAAAGCACAAAACTTAAGGTGCTTAATAGTGCCAGACTAGTGCTCATCCCTAGTTGGTTTGGCTTATGTTAAAAAAAAAAACTATTAAATTATTTTATATTGAAAGAATTAGGTGAACATTTCCAATGAATCGAATGACTTTCACTTCACCTGTCCAAATTATTGAAGATTTGAGACATTCACTACTAGATGAAATCAAAACCCCAAAGGTTAAAAGAAACGTCAACTTTATATTCTGAATAATCACTAGGAACTTGAGATCATGATATTCGTTTTTCCATTCGGTTGCTCAAGACAAACAAGTTGTAAAATCACGGTGCATGCTGATTTACATTTATGGCGACCAAACCATGGTGCATGCTAATTTACAACGACAGAAGAGATTCGTGCGATCCCTAGCTATGGAATAACTTATTAAGTTGCACAAAAAGATAAAAAGAAATAATATCAAAAGGAGTAAAGAAATCTCGACACTGAAAATGATTTATTTCTCTCGTCTTTCCTCGGGACAATAACTTCGCGTTGCAGAGCTTAATTTGATTAATGGAGCCACTTTTATTCCATCTGAAGAATTTTCCTTCAAAAGAAATCTACTTAGTATAAATATTAAGGTCAGAAATGGGTCACCGAGTGGAGTAGTACTCATCTCTCGATATGATAAAGCAAACCCAATGATACTTTCAACCTCAAAATTTGGCCCAAAAAGCTCAAATAATATGCATGGCCAGCGTCTAATGAGAACTAACCACATGTTTTTTTTTTGGTGACTCGGGAACCCCCGTACAGCCGGCAGCCGGCGGGGCAAACCCGGGGTGACGCTAGCGGAGGACCCACCACCCCGATGTCACGCTTAAGATCCCGTGCGGCCAGCGGGATTCGAACTCCTCCCCTCTACGCAAAGGGTCATGGGAGCCTTATCCAACTGGGCCACCGCAGGCGGTGGTTCTAACCACGTGTTTTAGACAATGGGCAAATGGCTATTTGGATATGCTCATTTAATAATCATATAATCATGTTAGCTTCTCATAGCTAGTTTAAGTAGCATTTCCTCAAATATTCAAATCACACTTTGTGTTCTGCATTTATTTTCTTTTCATTTTTGCACAAACATACGTGTGTTACTTTTTTTGCTGGCCCGATAAATGAAACGGCTAGTATAAGTAGCAACTCTGAATCACTTAAAGATGAAATTCTTCAAGGAAATTTCAATACGTTTTCCCAGGCACAAAAATAAAATAGGTGGCGTCCGTAGCAATTGTTACTACTTTGGTATCAGAGCTAAGTGAAAACTAATTATCTTGTAGTTTTTCTCCTTGATAGGTATCTTTATCAAGAAAAACTAATTTTCGTACTTTTTAGAATTTTATGATATCATTTACTTCGATATATGATTCTCGGTTTATGAACTTGAGAAATGTGTGCTTCGATTCGACAAGATGATTAATATTCAAAAATAAAAACTCACCTGTGGAGTGAAAAGTGAAAGGGTGCTATTTTCGTTCTCCATCAAAGATTGTCGTCCACTGAAACTTCTTAACTTGGGGCAGTGGGAAATGGTTAGCCATATTAAGTCGGGAAATTCCAACATATGATTCTTCCCCAAAGAGAAACTAGTTAAATTGGGCAAGCATTCTAGCTCCATCCTCCAGAGATTTGGGAATGTAATATTCTGTGTTGCCCTTCCATGCTCTTCTTCCTCTGCAATCACTACTTCCATTTGACCACACTCCTTTATTTCCATATGTCCAAGATTGGCAAGGCACCGAATCATTGATAGAGCAAAAGCATGTCTCAAGTTGCTACAATTATGAAGGATTAGATGACTTAGAGAATTGAAGCGCAGCCTTCCTTGAAAATTTTGGTTCCAAAGTAGCTTTAACTTCGGTAGATTGACCAAGCGCAGTTGCCATAGCTGAGGCAGCACCTGAACGCTTTCCACACCCTCTTGCCCTTCAAAATCAAATATTTCTTCTAGTGATTCGCAATCACACACTTGCAAGCTTCTCATATTGAGTAAAGCAGGCATCAATATGGATGGTATAGCTTCTATAAATGATGGAAAGTTATCCACCACTAATGATTCTATTTCCAAAAATGGTTCGATGGGAATGAGTTTGCTGTGCCATTTTTCAATCAACTCAGGAAACTCAGACAGCCTCATTAACTTCACTTCAGCAACCGTAGCCTATTCAAAAATGCATCATTAAACATAAATTTCTAGTTAGCAAAGAGCAATTACTCTGTTAGTGGTTAAAAACTATCCAATTGCATAGAATTTGGTAACAGATGCATACCATTTCCTCATACATATTTTGGATGGTGCTGTTGAGGTCTCCACTCCAAAACAATCCTGCTTTTGATACTCGTACTTCTTGTAGCTTTGGCGCTGCTATTGATCCCTTAGAGAAGAACTTCATGTTGGGACATCTACTCACACTAACATTTTCCAATAGAGGCAACACCAAAGCGTGTCCACTTGAGCTAAAACATCTCAACCCTATCAACCCATCAAACTCCATAGACTTCAATTGGTTGAAAGCCAATGCATGCCCCTTCTTACCTCCCTCATTACTAATGACTTCTGCCAACATTTTACAATTACTTATTCTCAATTTTGTGAGTTTCACCAAATTCCAGGCTATTGTCGGTGTGAACATATTTGTTAATCGATGACAATGTGACACATCTAGAGTGTTTAGGTGTTTAAAATTTACTTGATTGTCCCATATCATCTCGATCTTATGCATGCCGCTGATAATTAATGCCTCCAAGCTAGGAAACGCAACCTGCAGAATTTGCCCAAGGAATTATCAAAAGTACGAGACAAAGCCACACCTCACAGGTTAAAAAAAAGTCAATTTCATGCACTATATAATCACTGAGAATCAGAGATGGTTATATCAATTATAGCACGATTGCATCGATTTTCCATATGGTCGCTCCAGATAAATAAGTTGTGTAATCGTGGCGCATGCTAATAGAAGAAAAGTCGTAGAGACACTGAGCCAGAATGAAAATGCATCTTAGGAGGTTGAGGAAGAGTATCAGCCGTTACAAAGAAAATGAAGGAGAGGTTGAGATTAAAAAGGTAACTTAGGGAGTGCATGACAAACCATAATTTCTATTCCATAAACAATTTTTCTATTCCAAACTTGTGTGTGGAATAGAAATCCGTTTAGTAACATTATTTCATTTTTCTATTTCTGAAATAGATTATTGTTCCAGAAATAGATTTGGAATAGAAATCAGAAGCTAAAATTTTCTACTTCTCTATTTGTGGAATAGAAAATGAGAAATATAAATTCTTCTCATCGTTCGTCAATCGGTCCTTTATTTGTTGCCGACAACCACCGTACGTTGGTTGCTCGCCGCCCCGCCGCCGCCGCCAATCACCAACCGCCACCGGTCACCAGTCGTCCATCACTGCCGATCGCCGCCGTCATCGGCCACCGCCGGTTGCCGGCCGCCACCGATCGCCGGCCGCCACCGATCGCCGGCCGCCGCCAATCGTCGGCTGTCGACCATCCATCACTGGCGATCGTGGCTGCCGTCACCAGTTGCTGCCGCCACCGGCTGTCGGCCATCCATCATTGCCGATCGTGGCCGTCGTCGCTAGTCGCCGCCGTCACCGGCCGCTGACCGTCCATCACTACCAATCGCCAGTCCGCCGCCATCCAAAATGAAGAAATTTTATATCGTTATCAAACGAATTTATATTTTTAGAATAGAAATTTTGTATTGTTATCAAACGGTTATTTTTGCTTAAAAACTCTTCTAGAAATATAAATAGAAAAATATATTTCTGTTCCAAAAACTATTTCTGGAACAGAATGGTTGTCATGCGTGTCCTTATAATCCATCAAAAGGTTCACCACTAGATTCATGACATATATTAGTCTCCACTTTTTTTTTCCTTTTTCTTTTTCTCAACGTGCTAATAGATGATGTTATTTTTGGTATACTGAGTACGATCAATTACTCTTGGTTGTGATTTTCTCTATGATATTGATAACTATGCTACTTCAATAAAGTAATCGCTGTTGATTAATCCATATTAGCAATTATCTTTGTGAATTTACTAAATGTAGTTCCAGGTTTCATTTTGAACAAGTTTAACTTCAAAATTAATGCAGTAATCTCAATACTATCATTGTTAACCTGTTAGGTTTCTCTTAATCTTACCAGTTTACTAGAATTGAACCCATGTACTTCACTAATATTATAATATAAATAGAATTATAATTTTCAGTATCTCTAAAGTATGCATAAAATATGTCTTAAGACATTGTTACTTCGAGTTGAAGGAGCACAAAAATTTTGTGAAAACTCTTAGGGTTTTGCGTAAAGGTTGAAACTCTGGGAGTAAACGTGTACCCCTCTAAATTTTGATGGGAAATTTCACGTAATTTTTTCTCAAAGTCGCTCACTAATGCCTACGACCACGAGATATTAAACATAGGTTGCAGATTTTATGTACTATTACAATTATAAGTCCTATTCAACGACTAAGTGCTTATCTAGAAACACCACACACTAAAAACGTGCATCAATTAGATTAGCATAGTTGTTTTTACCAGAGTCACCTGTATTATAGTTTATAGATAATACCAAAGTCGGATAACTTAATTCATGGAATCATTTCACGGATTATGAAATTACTTTATCATGGAATTATTTTATTCCCAAAATTCCCTTTGATTTTGCTTCATGAAACCCAATAAATATAGGCACACTTGCAGCAGGTAAGTTGAAAACAACTTACAACCTATTACAAACTGAGTTTACACGGACTGCATGCATTAGTTGGATTTCCACACAATGAAGAGAAACAGAAGATTGCTTTATCTAATTACGGAGAAGGATGAATGGATAGGGTAATTAGGAAGAACATGAATAGAAAATTACAAAATGAGTAAGCATTATAATCCATGTTACATCTAATTGGCTATGGAAGGAAGGATGATTAAATATTATACTCTTTTGGTAGAAAGTTACCTGCTGCCCATTGAAGAATGCAACTTGAGTGCCAACTTGGCCGTCTGATGTACTACTCAAAGGATCCATCTCGATAATTAAAAAGTTCTTGATACTTGGCAAGTCACACAACTCCAATACTTGCAAATTACACAACTCAACTGGACCTCGATCATCCACTTCTATAATCTCCCACATTAAGTTGCACTCGACAACTCGGATCTCTTCTAGATGTGGAAGTTCTCTCATTAATGAAAGAGGAAATAGAACTTTCATCCTATCACAACTTTCGACTCGTACTACTTTTAATATGCTGAAGGACTTGGAGGAAATATGAGTGTGGCATATCTTCTCCAAGTTGATGAGATTCTTGAGACATAACGACTCCAACATCCTAAAAGCAGGAAGGGGGTGCTGGTGGAGGATGTAATGTACAGAGTGACTATTCTCGACACGTAGATGCTTTAATAGTGGAAAACCTTCTAGGGATAACTCACAAATACTTTGCTCGATTCCATTAAACTTGTCCAAATACAGATCGTCAACACTATCTAAGGCAGTCCGTATGCATCCTTTCCAAAGAACATCCCTTTTCGGGTTCAACTTGAGCTCCAATGTCCTTGATCCTTTTCGACTTGACCAACACCGACCACCTATTTGGATTCCATACTGTGTTAATTTCTTGACGTTTAGATCCTCTGGGAGCACAGTTGGATCGGGAATGCATACATACAGAGTGTAGAGATTTTTCATGTTATCCAACTCAATTAGACTGGCATTAAGTGGTGGAGCTTGCTCCGTGGCATTCCATTGATCAAAGCTATTCTCCATAAACAACTCCTCCAATTTAATCAAGCTTCCCAAGACACCTGGTTCAATTATTTGAAGTTGGAAACAGTTGTTCAAGTCCAACAACCTCAACTCTACAAGTTGCCCAATTTCTTTTGGCAATTGCTGGATTTTGGAGTTTGTGAAACTAAGAATTTGTAGTCCTTTTAGTTCACCAAGAATGGCTACATCATCTAACGTACAACCATCAAGACACAAAGTGTGCAAATTCTCTAATAACTGAAATGACGAAGGTGAACAAGTGAGACGTATCCCAGTAAAATTTAAGACCATGAGTTTCCTCATAGAGTTAAATAATGAAAATGGAATGTCAAGAGATACATTTTTTGTGAACAACAAAAAGAGCTGCAATTCAGGACAATCTAATTCTTTAGGAAGCTCCCTCGTGTTAACTGAGGGAAAGCATATCGCCCTACAATTTTTGAGTTTGTCCTTTGACAACTCTTTTATGAGCTTACCTTCATCTTTCAACACGAGAAGAGGGTGATCTCTCGAAGTGATGGAGGCAACAAACCCACGAACCAAGTCATGTAGCTTGAAACTATCACCGTCTTCATTCTCCAACAAAAGGGAGGAGGCTTGAAGAGTATGGATTAGTGAGATGAACCTATCTCTAACTTCTTTCATGCTGCTAATTTCTCCAAATAACCCCAAACCCACGCTGTACCTCAATAAGTTTTCGAGAGAGGGTTCAGAGACATCATAAACTGCACACAGTTGTAATAATGATTTTGCTTCCTCAAATTTTAAATTATCATAACTCAACTGCAACATCACATTTATTCTCTCACTTATTCCTTTGTTTGTAGACATCTCAACTTGTCTTAAAACATCCTTCCATTCATAAAAATCAGCGTCTTTAAAAATATTCGCCATTGCAACAATTAGGAAAGGCAAACCTGCACATTTGTGGACTGCTTCATCCACCAATAATTTGAACGGGTCATCATAAACTTTGTCTCCCACTATCCTCTCAAACAATCTTCTTGCCTCTTCTTCATTCAGCTTTTCAAGGTGGAAGTCCCTATCGCAGCCCATTTGGCTTCGCAAAACATCTCGAAACCTTGACGTCAACAACAACTTGCACCCTATGACTTTGTTGTCATGTCCGCAAGGAATACCCACTGACTTCAAGTCGAGCCCGTTCCACACGTTGTCCAATACTATGAGGACCTTCTTCTTCATCCTCTCCTCATTTTCCAATCTCCTGTGCAAAAGGTCCGCTCGCACACTGACAAACTCTTCTTTGTCTATGTCCAGGCCCAAATAGTACGCAATCTCGTTTTGAATCCTCTTGATGTCTGCATTTTCTGACACGTCAGCCTTAGCGATCCAATCAAACGACTTCTCTTCTCTTATTCTTCTTTCGATATCCACCAAAAGGGTGGACTTGCCAACCCCGCCCATCCCGAAAATCCCTACCACTCTATTGCTGTTATCGGCAAGGGCATCCATGATGTCCCTCATGATCGCGGCTCTGGATTTGAAGACACCATCATCCCTAAGCTTAATCGATGTCGAGGCAGAAGAAGCAAAGGCTGTTGCGGTGGTGGACTGGATGACTTCTTTGCCCTCTCTCCTGGCCGGTTTTGAAGCAGCAACATTCCCCGGAGCAGGAGCGCTGAAGATTTTGTGTAATTCCATGAAGTCACTGCCTTCTAGAGCGAGTTTCTGGATGTCCTCGATCTTGTCCTTGGCCTTCCTCCTGAATTGATAGCGAAAACTGGGGCTAGGAAGGGTCCCATAGCAACAAGTCTTGCTCACCTCTTCGAAGTCGCCCAACAGGTCTTGGGCCTCCTCCAAAGTCTTCTCAGCACTTGCCTGCCAATCCGTGACGTGACTGTAAACATTCCGAGCGTTGTTTTTGGCCTCTTTCACGGCATTATTGACCCTCTCAGTCTCGTCCGCCAGTTTCTGAACTTCTTTCCGAAGATCCTGAGCGTAGCTCTTGGAGGACATCATATATCCGAATCGACACTTAATCGACGGGATGACATCTTTGCCTTCTCTCCAAGCCCAAGCCAGAGCAGCAACCTTACCTGGAGCAGGATCGCTGAAGGAGATGTCCTTGAATTGCTTAATGTCCTCGACAAGAGCGTTAATGATGTCCCATGGTATCGGAGCAGTGACATTCCGTGGAGCAGGATCGTTGAAGGAGATTTCCTTGGTCGACATTTTTCTTTGATTCTTTTTTTCCTGAGAAACAAAGAGAGAGAGAAAATAGTGGAATGGGGAAAGAGAATGCTGAAAAATAGCAGCAGATACTGAAGAAGAGGAGGAGGAGGAACGAAGAATGGTTGTACCAAGAGCGAAATAGCGCAGGAATGATGAGACACGAAGAAGGCAAAAGATTCGGGTGCCAAAAAGGAAGGGGAGCATGGAAGACTGGAGTAAGACTTTTTGGCTAAAGAGAGACCTTCCTTGTGGATAGAGGGAGTTAGCTGAAAGGAGCAATCAACGGCTGCAAAAATGCCGAAACATTCCCCACATAAGTGGGTAGCTAGCTAGCTGGCCTCGACTTTATTTCTTTTTAACCATCAATAGGGACTCTGGGTGGGTGGCTAGTGCTAGTGACCAGAAACGAGCATCTGCACACTGGGTGGGTGGCTAGTGCTAGTGACTAGAAACGAGCATCTAGTCAAGTTCAATCTTGAAACCGGCTTCGTTGGTTTACTTCCGAAGTAGACCGATTCGGTCCTGCTTCCCACAACATGAAATTAGCATGGGACCAATTTAGTTTCTAGTTCCGACCTTGGAATCGGTCTACATGCTTACAAACAAATAAAGTTTTTTCATATGGTTTTCTTAGAAACATTTTATTCTTATAGATTCCTTCAAAATATTAGTCTCTTGGCTTTTCAAATTATAATAGTTGAAGTCCTTACTATTGTCGTGACCTCCCCTTTGCACTCGGAGGGAAAGGGACAATAAGTTTAAGAGTATTGCATAAAAGACAGAACTTCAATCCTAGTTTTAGACACAGACTCTCCTAAGTTCATACTCCGCGCAAACATTGGGTATTCAAATTGATACTATAAAAAATTTCTAATAAGGAGTCACCATTAGCCTGTTAGGGTTGATTGGAAATTAAGTGAAGTATAGAAATGTGGCTCCCTTTTTACGCAACCAGAGAATCTAAAATCGGCACTCTAGTTATACTAACTTATTGATTAATGCTATTTCAGTACCTAATCTTGTTTACTTCAAAAAGATGTATGTCAAGCAATCTAATTTGATTTTAGACTTATCCACCAACATGTGAGTGATCATGCGGGTGTACAATCATTAAAATAACAATTGACAACTAAGGTGACGTTAGATAAATTGCATCGGAAGAGGAAGAACCTAGCACTACCAAATAAGGGCATGCCATCTATAACTAAGCTAAAGGAAAACCATAATCAACATATGGAAAATGCACAATCAAAAAAGCATTCGTCGCTAAGGACAAACAAAACCCTACAATAAAGCCCTAAAGATATGTTCAATTATGAGCACAAGTTTATATCAAAAGGCTTTCACTTTTGAAGAGAAAATTACCCCAAAGCTATTTTAAAGCTTTTTCCAATGAATTCTAATTTTTTATTATTTTCCAAATAAAAAAATCTCAATTTTTTAAGAATTTTTAATTTTTTAAATTAAATTAATTAATTTTTTAGATTTTTTTATGATTTTTTAAATAATTTAGTATTAATTTAATATTATTTAAAAAAGAAACTCAGACCGGGTCGAGTGACCCGGCCCGACTAAGTAAACCAGGACCTAATTGGTCCGGGTTGGATTAAAAACAGGGCCGCTCTACGGCCCACTTCGAATTAGCCCACGAAGTTCTTCCAGGCCCATTTCCATTCTCCAGCCCCCTCCTGTCTTCTATTCTTGGCCCAGCCCTCTCTAGTCCACAAAAGAATTAGCCCCACTTAAACAAAACCAGCACCATTTTTCTTTTTTATAATTTTCTCTTTTCTTTTGATTTTTCTTTTCTCTCTCTTTTTTTTTTTTTTGGTTAATACCTTGAAAAACCCCAAAATGGTACACTTGTGACAAATTTACCCCAAACTATTTTTTTGACCATGAAAAACCCCAAACTGGTAAACTTGTGACAAATTTACCCCGACTAACTATAAAAAAAACCCTAAACTAGTACACTTATGACAAATTTACCCCAAACTAATTTATTCGACTGCAAAAAACCATAAATTGGTAAATTTGTGACAAATATACCCTATGCTAAATTGGATTAATACCGCAAAAAAATCATAAAAATTGTAAATTGTGACAAACGGAATGTAAAATCCTAAATTGATATATTGGTTAACTGTCACGTATTATTTAACTTAATAATTTGAGAATAAAATTTAACGAAAACTAACATAGGATAAATTTGTCACAAGTGTACTTGGTTTGGGGTAAATTTGTCAAAAGTATACCAGTTTGGAGTTTTTGGTGGTCAAAAAAATAGTTTTGGGTAAATTTGTCACAAGTGTATCAGTTTGGGGTTTTTTAGGATATTATCCTTCCTTTTTTTTTGTATTCTTATTTTTTCCTTTCTTCTTCACACCCCAAACCATGCACCTTCTTCGCTGATCCTCCTCTACGGACGAACTCAACAGTCACCACACAGACACACCCCGGAATCTCATCCAGTCCGCGACATCGGCGACCGCCAGCCATTCCCAGACGATCCCCGTTTACCAGCACAACACCACAGAAAAATTGAATGAGACTTGGAAAATAAAAGGCATATTGAGCCATGGCGACAAAACAACAAAAAAAACCACACCCAGACTTCAAAGGGATCACCCAGACATGCTCGAGATGAGAAATGATGGCTTAGTAAAACCAACGGAGTTCAGATCTCATGCAGGCATTCTAACAAACAGTCAGGATACGCTACTTAAACAAGGGGTTCTCGGCCAGTCGCGCCCAAAACAGGGCAAGTGCAGAGCAGAGCCTACCTGTTCGGCTTGAGCACGTCGCCGGGGAAGGTCGTCGGACGGGTCCGCGTGCGGCCGAGGCTCCCTCTCTTGCTCTCTCAGTCGCTCGGATCTCTCGTTCTCCGTTCGCCCTCTCTCTCTGCCCCTCTCGGTCTCTCTCTTTCACCCTCGTCGAAGAAGAACCTCTTCTCCTGGATCTCCTCTCTCGAGCAGCTCTCCCTCTTGCTCGCTCCCTCTGGCTCTCTCTCTCTCCTTCGAACTCTCTCTGGTTTTTCCTCTCCCGGGTCCCCCTCTCCGATGAACCACCTTTTCGAGCTCTCTCTCTCTCCCGAACAACGCCTCCTTTAGCTCTCGCTCACCTTCTCCTTTTCTAGAAAGCTTTTTTTTTCCTCTCGAGTTCCCTCTTCCTCTGGTTTTTTCTTGGTTTTTTTGCCGAAGACTAGCCTCTCCCTCTTTCTCTCGTTCTTAGCCTCGAGGACGATGCCAGCTGGCTATGGCGTCCCTACAATGTACCGTCCTCTGTCTTTGCTTCGTTTGTCAGGAGGCCATCGTCCAAGAGTGGGGGAGAAGGAGAAGAATAAGAAGAAACGAGATGAACGGGCCAGGCCGGAAAGAAGAGATGGGCCAGCCTGCCCCCCTCGCTGCTTCTCTTTTTTTTAATAATTTTAAAAATAACATAAAATAAATATAATAATATTTTTTTTTGTTTTAATACTATTAATGTCAATACTCCTAATATCTATATGCCATGCAATTTAATGAAAATTATTTTTACTAGAAATTAAAAATTAATCCCTAATTTTCTTTGCAATTTAAAATCTAAATGAAGAGTCAAAATTTAGGTATCAACAATTTATTTTAATTCAATTGAATACTTAAATTTGGAAATTGATATAAAAAGATCATTTTCATTTCCTTCCACTTTGGCGTCATCCACCAATAACCTGTTGCTTCTTGCTAAGGAGACAAAAGGGTAAACCGATGAGAATATTCTAATCTCCGCGAGGGGTGTTTGCTCAATCTTTGAGTTAATTAGTAGTATTTGTTTCCCAAGTCGAAAATTGATTTCAAAAGCATATGCATATTCACCTGTTCAGATGCATATTCATTGGAACGCGGTTAGTAATTTTAAACATTATCAGATGGTTTCGTGCGCTCCATGAGAATTTTGTCAAATAAAATGATTGGATAATCATGCACATACAAAATTAATCAACACCTTATTATATTAATCATGTATATAGCTAGAAAGAAGTAAATGAACTCAACGAATTAGTTAATATGGAGTTTGAAAACGTAATAACTTAATTGAGTAAAGTGACGTGTAATTAGGTGTCTAAAAAAATCAATTATGTTGAATAACAGTTAATAAACAATTGATCATATGACTCGGTGCGAACCACATTTTTAAGTAGACCAGTATCCGAGTTCATCCGGCTATGCTGTAGTTGTGCCATGCCTATGTGCACAAAAAACGGTGCGGTGCAGTGCAGTATCATAACTAATTAACTACTTAGTGATACATGTTGGGAACATGAACCACATTGAAACAGGCCAGAGCAGTTTTCTAAAAGTTGTCAAACCTGTTGTTAACGATTGTTAGGGGCATTGCAATTTTGAGGTGTTTGTCAAGCACCTTGTTGAGACATACATAATTCATTTTCATAGATGAAATTGTCATAAAAACACCACACCGAATAGTCTTTTAGTGTCCTCTTTTCTTTTTTTGTTAGACAAGTTGGGAAAAAGCTACAGCCAAGAAATTAAGGTACATAACAAAATAGCCATGTTGCCGGCATGAAATGAGCCCTTTAGTTTAGTCATTTAGAAATCTGGATATGATCTGACCAAAAAAGTCATGAATACTTAGAAAAAATGGGAGAGTATGATCTAATGTAAAGGAACTCCGATGCATTCCTTTATTAGCTTAGCACTAGATAATTTATGAGCATTTAAACAAAAATGTTTTATCATAGCTATTACGTTAAGTTGTATTGTATTGGACAAATCATAATATTCAGGTATACACATAATTGAGCAGTACAAATAGAATGAATAGCCTGAATTCATCCAATGTATGCTAACTCAACATGAATTTGGATGCACTACACTCGCAAATTATTGCTAAAAAAAAAAAAAGATCTAACAATAGTAGATGCACTAAAGCACTTAACTTCATTTGGGAGCACATGAGATCTGCCAAATAGTTAGCCATATCAGTTAGATAAAATGTTTCATAAGATCCATATGATTTAATAATTTAATATTACATCCCTTTTTTATTTTTTATGTCTTTAGCTCATCCAATGAGAATCGACAAAGTGAATTGGACTAAATATCTCCTGGATGAAAAACAACCTAAAGTGCTCCTGTGAAGCAACTTCCATGCATCGCTTCATGGTGGCCTGTGTTCTTGGAAGCACCGTTACTCCTTTTTTCACTTCCTTTCAGTGTCTTACTATCAAGTATCTTTGCCTCAGTCACTGAGCAATTCATTTTTCCTTTTTTCAAACTATAATGATCTAAATATCTTCATAGGATTCTCAATCAATAGAGTTCTGTTATTGGAAAAAAGCTATGCACGTTGCTCAAGTCCACGATATACAATAATTTGACCAGACATTAGATAAATGGGGTGTCTCTACTCCCTCTAGAGTCAACATTCATATAGTTAAGTCTATGAATATGTTATGTCATTCTATGTGCTTAGATTATGGTCTTTCATATTCAAGCATTGCTTGTTTAAATATGCATGTGGGGAGACAATTCTCTTTGTAAAATGCAAAAAACTATCTTAGCTCTTGCAACTACCCTCAATTATTATCTTTCTCTCCCTCTCCCACGACTTACCCTAATTAAAGCAATCTTCTGTTTATTTAGATGGTTGCCCATGAGCGGTGGAAGAAAGGACGTGGGGACTTGGACATTAACTATGGTTACTAAGCAAAGAACAGTAAATTGCAAGAAAAAATCATCCATTTCCACATCATAGTAAGCACATTGTTCTTGAACATTAGTGATGGTCACTAAATCGTCTATCTTATCATTCTTGTGTTGATGGAGCAACCGACAGATAGCGACCTTTTGTATTTTTGTTTTTGGCCAGTGACAACATGCGGATAGTCTGCTTACCACTCAACTTCCCAAGTGGAGCTCCATCCATACCCTATCTCCTCTTTCTTCCTTGGGTTTTTGAGTCATTCTTACATTTCTCAATGGCTGGATAGCTAGTATTAAAACTCAGCCGTTTATTATAATTTTTTCCAGCAAAATGTTGCTGTTTTTCGACGCTCCCTATCCTATAACAGTATTAAAAGTGAAAGAAAAATTAGGGTTATAAATTATCAAAAGCCACATAGCTTCACTTGTCAATAATTGTATATTTTTAAAAAATTTCAAAATTGATTTGTGCTGACTACAATATTTGAAAAACAAATGCTAAAAGTAAAAGACTCGTAGCAAACCCAAGCATTTAAGAGAAAAGAGGGAAACTCCAATTGGAATGAGAGATCACGAAACAATGTTAATGGTGACTCGAATTGTTTCCCATATTAATTGTCCTATAAAGAGTGGCAATATTAAAAAATAAATAAACTGGTTTTCTGATCTAACAATTCTATATGAAGTTATGTCTAATGTAACAATTACAATCGACATTATAATCTAACAATTTGCTTAATTATAATGTTACTTCTATATTTCAAATAAGGTTAATATCATAAAAAAAATCCCAAACCGATACATATGTGACAAATTTATTCCAAACTCATTCTTTGACCGTCAAAAACCTTAAACCGGTACACATGTGACAAATTTACTCTTCGTTAGTTTTCGTTAAATTTTATCGTTAAATTGCAAAGTTATATGATACATGACAGCCAACGAACATAACGGTTGCAGTTTTACCCTCCATTATTACGTGTGTATCAGTTTGCGATTTTTTTATGATATTGATCCAATTTAGCGGAAATTAAGGTAGGATAAATTTGTTACATTTGGGATTTTTAGAGGTAAAAAATTAATCTGAGATAAATTTGTTACATGTGTATCGATTTGGGAGTTTCGATGGTCAAAAAATTAATTATTAGTTTGGGATTTTTTGTGATATTAACTTTTTTTAAACATGATTTTCATCGACCCACACAACGAGCAAGTCAAGGACTAATGCCTAATTAGTGTTTGTCCATTAACAGCGGAGGAAATTATGAAAAGATGGATCAGGACTAGTACTTTTGCGGTGGGAAAGGAGGAAAGGATGGATAACCCATCAATGTTTGTCCATTAGCAATGGAGAAAAGGATAGAGACATAGACATTGGTGATGGTGGCTGGACAGCAAATGAACAATAATGCAAAAAATCATACATTTCCATGCTCAAGGAATTGACTAGTGTTTAGTTGAGGACTAACTCAGGTTAGCTTAACGAGCTCCATAGTATGTACCCATCTCCTTTTTTCTTTTTTCCTTGTGGTTTGGGGGTTTGCTAGAAAATCATCCATTCTATATCCATCGACTAGTGTTTACATCTTAAAATGTTCACTCAAGATTCATCATTTTCAATCGATCACTTAAGTATCATAAATATTTTAATACAAAAGATTGATTCTAAAAAGATTCCACACGACGCTCCATCTTCACTTTTATCGACTTCTAGTTCTATTTACTTACACTTACATTAAAAAAAAAAAAAAATCTTTTGCATTTTGCTTTCCCTCGAGAAAATTAAAACTGGGACAAAATAGGTTCCTAAATTATGAAAAACCATATAACTCTATTTCAAAATAGGTGCTTACATTTCTCAATGGCTGGATAGCTAGTATTAAAACTCAGCCGTTTATTATAATTTTTCCCAGCAAAATGTTGCTGTTTTTCGACGCTCCCTATCCTTCAACAGTATTAAAAGTGAAAGAAAAATTAGGGTTATAAATTATCAAAAGCCACATAGCTTTACTTGTCAATAATTGTATATTTCTAAAAAATTTCAAAATTGATTTGTGCTTACTACAATATTTGAAAAACAAATGTTAAAAGTAAAAGACTCTTCGCAAACCCAAGCATTTAAGAGAAAAGAGGGAAACTCCAATTGGAATGAGAGATCACGAAACAATGTTAATGGTGACTCGAATTGTTTCCCATATTAATTGTCCTATAAAGAGTGGCAATATTAAAAAAATAAAATAAACTCGTTTAAAATGTTTAATTTACTTAGAAGTTTTGATCTAACAATTCTATATGAAGTTATGTCTAATGTAACAATTACAATCGACATTATAATCTAACAATTTGCTTAATTATAATGTTACTTCTATATTTCAAATAAGGTTAATATCATAAAAAATCCCAAACCGATACACATGTGACAAATTCATTCCAAACGGATTTAACCGTCAAAAACCTTAAACCGGTACACACGTGACAAATTTACTCTTCGTTAGTTTCTGTTAAATTTTATCGTTGAATCGCTAACTTAGATGACACGTGACAACCAACGGACATACCGGTTTGTGGTTTTACCATCCATTATTACGCGTGTATCAGTTTGCGATTTTTTTACGATATTGATCCAATTTAACGGAAATTAAGGTAGGATAAATTGGAAGAATTTGGGATTTTTAAAGGTAAAAAATTAATTTGAGATAAATGTGTTACATATGTATCCATTTGGGATTTTCGATGGTCAAAAAATTAATTATTAATTTGGGATTTTTCGTGGTATTAACTTTTTTAAATATGATTTTCATTGACCTGCACAAGGAGCAGGTTTAGGACTAATACCTAATTAGTGTTTGTCCATTAATAGTGGAGGAAATGATGAAAGGATGGATCAGGACTAGTACTTTTGCAGTGGGAAAGGAGGAAAGGATGAAGAACCCATCAATGTTTGTCCATTAGCAATGGAGAAAAGGAGAGAGACATAGACATTGGTGATGGTGGCTGAACAATAAAGGAACAATAATGCAAAAAATCATACATTTCCATGCTCAAGGAATTGACTAGTGTTTAGTTGAGGACTAACTAAGGTTAGCTTAACGAGCTCCATAGTATGTACCCATCTCTTTTTTTCTTTTTTCCTTGTGGTTTGGGGGTTTGCTAGAAAATCATCCATTCTATATCCATCGACTAGTGTTTACATCTTAAAATGTTCACTCAAGATTCATCATTTTCAATCGATCACCTAAGTATCATAAATATTTTAATACATAAGATTGGACGTGCGGACCCCTCAAGTGCCACAACTTTGGCCAAAGCGACACTCAAGTGTTATAACTTACGAAAGGTACACTTAAGTGCCAAAATTGGAGTAAAAGAGGTCACTTGAGTGCTACTCTGGCCAAAATCCGGCCAAAACGCCAACGTGGCGTTTTTCCGGCGAAGTGCGCCCAAAACGACGCCGTGTTGCACGCTGACATGGCCAAAACGGCGTCGTTTTGGATTGATGTGGAAAAAAATAAAAAAATAATTAATTTAATTTAATTTAAAATTAAATTTAGTTAAAATATTAAAAAAATAATTAAAAATTTCAAAAAGTTCAAAAAAAAATTTTAAAAAATTAAAAAAAAAGGCAAAGGGGCGGGGGAGGCGGCTGAGGGCTGATCCCTCAGCCGCCTCCCCCCGTTCCTTTTTTTTAATTTTTTTAAAATTTTTTAAATTTTTTAAAATTTTAAAATTATTATTTTTTAAAATATTTTAACTAAATTTAATTTCAAAATTATTATTTTTAAATATTTTAACTAAATTTAATTTTAAATTTAATTTAATTAATATTTTATTTTTATTTTTACCACGTCAGCCCAAAACGACGCCATTTTGGCTACGTCAGCGTGCAAAACGACGTCGTTTTGGGCGCGCTTCACCGAAAAAACGCCACGTTGGCGTTTTGGCCGGACTTTGGCCGGAGTAGCACTCAAGTGATCCGTTTTTCTTCGAATGTGGCACTTAAGTGTACATTTCGTAAGTTATGGCACTTAAGTATCCCTTTGGCCAAAGTTATGGCACTTGAAGCGTTCTTTTGCCCATAAGATTGATTCTAAAAAGATTCCACACGACGCTCCATCTTCACTTTTATCGACTTCTAGTTCTATTTACTTACACTTACATTAAAAAAAAAAAATCTTTTGCATTTTGCTTTCCCTCGAGAAAATCAAAACTGGGACAAAATAGGTTCCTAAATTATGAAAAACCATATAACTCTATTTCAAAATAGGTGCTTACATTTCTCAATGGCTGGATAGCTAGTATTAAAACTCAGCCGTTTATTCTAATTTTTCCCAACAAAATGTTGCTGTTTTTCGACGCTCCCTATCCGTCAACAGTATTAAAAGTAAAAGAAAAATTAGGGTTGTAAATTATCAAAAGCCACATAGCTTTACTTGTCAATAATTGTATATTTCTAAAAATTTTCAAAATTGATTTGTGCTTACTACAATATTTGAAAAACAAATGTTAAAAGTAAAAGACTCGTCGCAAACCCAAGCATTTAAGAGAAAAGAGGAAACTCCAATTGGAATGAGAGATCACGAAACAATGTTAATGGTGACTCGAATTGTTTCCCATATTAATTGTCCTATAAAGAGTGGGAACATTAAAAAAAAAAATAAACTGGTTTAAAATGTTTAATTTACTTAGAAGTTTTGATCTAACAATTCTATATGAAGTTATGTCTAATGTAACAATTACAATCGACATTATAATCTAACAATTTGCTTAATTATAATGTTACTTCTACATTTCAAATAAGGTTAAAATCATAAAAAAATCCCAAACCGATACACATGTGACAAATTCATTCCAAACGGATTATTTAACCGTCAAAAACCTTAAACCGGTACACACGTGACAAATTTATCTTCGTTAGTTTCTGTTAAATTTTATCGTTGAATCGCTAACTTAGATGACACGTGACAACCAACGGACATACCGGTTTGTGGTTTTACCATCCATTATTACGCGTGTATCAGTTTGCGATTTTTTTACGATATTGATCCAATTTAACGGAAATTAAGGTCGGATAAATTGGAAGAATTTGGGATTTTTAAAGGTAAAAAATTAATTTGAGATAATTTTGTTACATGTGTATCGATTTTGGATTTTCGATTGTCAAAAAATTAATTATTAGTTTGGGATTTTTCGTGGTATTAACTTTTTTAAATATGATTTTCATTGACCTGCACAAGGAGCAGGTTTAGGACTAATACCTAATTAGTGTTTGTCCATTAATAGTGGAAGAAATGATGCAAGGATGGATCAGGACTAGTACTTTTGCGGTGGGAAAGGAGGAAAGGATGGAGAACCCATCAATGTTTGTCCATTAGCAATGGAGAAAAGGACAGAGACATAGACATTGGTGATGGTGGCTGGACAATAAAGGAACAATAATGCAAAAAATCATACATTTCCAAGCTCAAGGAATTGACTGGTGTTTAGTTGAGGACTAACAAGGTTAGCTTAACGAGCTCCATAGTATGTACCCATCTCTTTTTTTCTTTTTTCCTTGTGGTTTGGGGGTTTGCTAGAAAATCATCCATTCTATATCCATCGACTAGTGTTTACATCTTAAAATGTTCACTCAAGATTCATCATTTTCAATCGATCACTTAAGTATCATAAATATTTTAATACATAAAATTGATTCGAAAAAGATTCCACACAACGCTCCATCTTCCCTTTTATCGACTTCTAGTTCTATTTACTTACACTTTCATTAAAAAAGAAAAAATCTTTTGCATTGTGCTTTCCCTCGAAAAAATTAAAACTGGGACAAAATAGGTTCCTAAATTATGAAAAACCATATAACTCTATTTCAAAATAGGTGCTTACATTTCTCAATGGCTGGATAGCTAGTATTAAAACTCAGCCGTTTATTCTAATTTTTCCCAACAAAATGTTGCTGTTTTTCGACGCTCCCTATCCGTCAACAGTTTTAAAAGTAAAAGAAAAATTAGGGTTATAAATTATCAAAAGCCACATAGCATTACTTGTCAATAATTGTATATTTCTAAAAATTTTCAAAATTGATTTGTGCTTACTACAATATTTGAAAAACAAATGTTAAAAGTAAAAGACTCGTCGCAAACCCAAGCATTTAAGAGAAAAGAGGGAAACTCCAATTGGAATGAGAGATCACGAAACAATGTTAATGGTGACTCGAATTGTTTCCCATATTAATTGTCCTATAAAGAGTGGCAACATTAAAAAAAAATAAACTTGTTTCAAATGTTTAATTTACTTAAAAGTTTTGATCTAACAATTCTATATGAAGTTATGTCTAATGTAACAATTACAATCGACATTATAATCTAACAATTTGCTTAATTATAATGTTACTTCTACATTTCAAATAAGGTTAATATCATAAAAAAATCCCAAACCAATACACATGTAACAAATTCATTCCAAACGGATTATTTAACCGTCAAAAACCTTAAACCGGTACACACGTGACAAATTTATCTTCGTTAGTTTCTGTTAAATTTTATCGTTGAATCGCTAACTTAGATGACACGTGACAGCCAACGGACATTCCGGTTTGTGGTTTTACCATCCATTATTACGCGTGTATCAGTTTGCGATTTTTTACGATATTGATCCAATTTAACGGAAATTAAGGTAGGATAAATTGGAAGAATTTGGGATTTTTAAAAGTAAAAAATTAATTTGAGATAAATTTGTTACATGTGTATCCATTTGGGATTTTCGATTGTCAAAAAATTAATTATTAGTTTGGGATTTTTCGTGGTATTAACTTTTTTAAATATGATTTTCATTGACCTGCACAAGGAGCAGGTTTAGGACTAATACCTAATTAGTGTTTGTCCATTAATAGTGGAAGAAATGATGCAAGGATGGATCAGGACTAGTACTTTTGCGGTGGGAAAGGAGGAAAGGATGGAGAACCCATCAATGTTTGTCCATTAGCAATGGAGAAAAGGACAGAGACATAGACATTGGTGATGGTGGCTGGACAATAAAGGAACAATAATGCAAAAAATCATACATTTCCAAGCTCAAGGAATTGACTGGTGTTTAGTTGAGGACTAACTAAGGTTAGCTTAACAAGCTCCATAGTATGTACCCATCTCTTTTTTTCTTTTTTCCGTGTGGTTTGGGGGTTTGCTAGAAAATCATCCATTCTATATCCATCGACTAGTGTTTACATCTTAAAATGTTCACTCAAGATTCATCATTTTCAATCGATCACTTAAGTATCATAAATATTTTAATACATAAGATTGATTCGAAAAAGATTCCACACGACGCTCCATCTTCCCTTTTATCGACTTCTAGTTCTATTTACTTACACTTACATTAAAAAAAATAAAAAATCTTTTGCATTTTGCTTTCCCTCAAGAAAATTAAAACTGGGACAAAATAGGTTCCTAAATTATGAAAAACCATATAACTCTATTTCAAAATAGGTCCTTACATTTCTCAATGGCTGGATAGCTAGTATTAAAACTCAGCCATTTATTATAATTTTTCCCAGCAAAATGTTGTTGTTTTTCGACGCTCCCTATCCTTCAACAGTATTAAAAGTGAAAGAAAATTAGGGTTATAAATTATCACAAGCCACATAGCATTACTTGTCAATAATTGTATATTTTTAAAAAATTTCAAAATTGATTTGTGCTTACTGCAATTTTTGAAAAACAAATGTTAAAAGTAAAAGACTCGTCGCAAACCCAAGCATTATAGAGAAAAGAGGGAAACTCCAATTGGAATGAGAGATCACGAAACAATGTTAATGGTGACTCGAATTGTTTCCCATATTAATTGTCCTATAAAGAGTGGCAATATTTAAAAAATAAATAAACTCGTTTAAAATGTTTAATTTACTTAGTAGTTCTGATCTAACTATTCTATATGAAGTTATGTCTAATGTAACAATTACAATCGACATTATAATCTAACAATTTGCTTAATTATAGTGTTACTTCTATATTTCAAATAATGTTAATATCATAAAAAAAAATCCCAAACCGATACACATGTGACAAATTCATTCCAAACGGATTATTTAACCGTCAAAAACCTTAAACCGGTACACACGTGACAAATTTACTCTTCGTTAGTTTCTGTTAAATTTTATTGTTGAATTGCTAAGTTAGATGACACGTGACAGCCAACGGACATACCGGTTTGTGGTTTTACCATCCATTATTACGCGTGTATCAGTTTGCGATTTTTTTACGATATTGATCCAATTTAACGGAAATTAAGATAGGATAAAATTGAAGAATTTGGGATTTTTAGAGGTAAAAAATTAATTTGAGATAAATTTGTTACATGTGTATCCATTTGGGATTTTCGATGGTCAAAAATTTAATTATTAGTTTGGGATTTTTCGTGGTATTAACTTTTTTAAATATGATTTTCATTGACCTGCACAAGGAGCTGGTTTAGGACTAATACCTAATTAGTGTTTGTCCATTAATAGTGGAGGAAATGATGGAAGGATGGATTAGGACTAGTACTTTTGCGGTGGGAAAGGAGGAAAGGATGGAGAACCCATCAATGTTTGTCCATTAGCAATGGAGAAAAGGATAGAGAAATAGACATTGGTGATGGTGGCTGGACAATAAAGGAACAATAATGCAAAAAATCATACATTTCCATGCTCCAAGAATTGACTGGTGTTTAGTTGAGGACTAACTAAGGTTGGCTTAACGAGCTCCATAGTATGTACCCATCTCCTTTTTTCTTTTTTCCTTGTGGTTTGGGGATTCGCTAGAAAATCATCCATTCTATGCCCATCGACTAGTGTTTACATCTTAAAAAGTTCACTCAAGGTTCATCATTTTCAATCGATCACTTAAGTATCATAAGTATTTTAATACATAAGATTGATTCTAAAAAAGATTCCACACGACGCTCCATCTTCACTTTTATCGACTTCCAGTTCTATTTACTTACACTTACAATAAAATAAAATTAAAAAAAAAAACATCTTTTGCATTTTACTTTCCCTCTAGAAAATTAAAATTGGGACAAAATTGATTCGTAAATTATGAAAAACCATATAACTCTATTTCAAAATAGGTTCTTACATTTCTCAATAGCTGGATAGCTAGTATTAAAACTCAGCCGTTTATTATAATTTTTCCCAGCAAAATGTTGTTGTTTTTCGACGCTCCCTATCCTTCAACAGTATTAAAAGTCAAAGAAAATTAGGGTTATAAATTATCACAACCAACATAGCTTTACTTGTCAATAATTGTATATTTCTGAAAATTTTCAAAATTGATTTGTGCTTACTACAATATTTGAAAAACAAATGTTAAAAGTAAAAGACTCATTGCAAACCCAAGCATTTAAGAGAAAAGAGGGAAACTCCAATTGGAATGAGAGATCACGAAACAATGTTAATGGTGACTCGAATTGTTTCCCATATTAATCGTCCTATAAAGAGTGGCAACATTAAAAAAAAAAATGAACTGGTTTAAAATGTTTCATTTACTTAGAAGTTTTGATCTAACAATTCTATATGAAGTTATGTCTAATGTAACAATTATAATCGACATTATAATCTAACAATTTGCTTAATTATAATGTTACTTCTACATTTCAAATAAGGTTAATATCATAAAAAATCCCAAACCGATACACATGTGACAAATTCATTCCAAACGGATTATTTAACCGTCAAAACCCTTAAACCGGTACACACGTGACAAATTTACTCTTCGTTAGTTTCTGTTAAATTTTATCGTTGAATCGCTAACTTAGATGACACGTGACAGCCAACGGACATACCGGTTTGTGGTTTTACCATCCATTATTACGCGTGTATCAGTTTGCGATTTTTTTACGATATTGATCCAATTTAACGGAAATTAAGGTAGGATAAATTGGAAGAATTTGGGATTTTTAAAAGTAAAAAATTAATTTGAGATAAATTTGTTACATGTGTATCCATTTGGGATTTTCGATGGTCAAAAAATTAATTATTAGTTTGGGATTTTTCGTGGTATTAACTTTTTTAAATATGATTTTCATTGACCTGCACAAGGAGCAGGTTTAGGACTAATACCTAATTAGTGTTTGTCCATTAATAGTGGAGGAAATGATGCAATGATGGATCAGGACTAGTACTTTTGCGGTGGGAAAGGAGGAAAGGATGGAGAACCCATCAATGTTTGTCCATTAGCAATGGAGAAAATGACAGAGACATAGACATTGGTGATGGTGGCTGGACAATAAAGGAACAATAATGCAAAAAATCATACATTTCCAAGCTCAGGGAATTGACTGGTGTTTAGTTGAGGACTAACTATGGTTAGCTTAACGAGCACCATAGTATGTACCCATCTCCTTTTTTCTTTTTTCCTTTTTGGTTTGGTGGTTTGCTAGAAAATCATTCATTCTATGCCCATCGACTAGTGTTTACATCTTAAAAAGTTCACTAAAGATTCATCATTTTCAATCGATCACTTAAGTATCATAAATATTTTAATACATAAGATTGATTCTAAAAAGATTCCACACGACGCTCCATCTTCACTTTTATCGACTTCCAGTTCTATTTACTTACACTTACATTAAAAAAAAAAAAAAAAACATCTTTTGCATTTTACTTTCCCTCGAGAAAATTAAAACTAGAACAAAATAGGTTCCTAAATTATGAAAAACCATATAACTCTATTTCAAAATAGGTTCTTACATTTCTCAATGGCTGGATAGCTAGTATTAAAACTCAGCCGTTTATTATAATTTTTCCCAGCAAAATGTTGTTGTTTTTCGACGCTCCCTATCCTTCAACAGTATTAAAAGTGAAAGAAAATTAGGGTTATAAATTTTCACAAGTCACATAGCTTTACTTGTCAAAAATTGTATTTTTTAAAAATTTTCAAAATTCATTTGTGCTTACTGCAATTTTTGAAAGACAAATGTTAAAAGTAAAAGACTCGTCGCAAACCCAAGCATTACAGAGAAAAGAGGGAAACTCCAATTGGAATGACAGATCACGAAACAATGTTAATGGTGACTTGAATTGTTTCCCATATTAATTGTCCTATAAAGAGTGGCAATATTTAAAAAATAAATAAACTCGTTTAAAATGTTTAATTTACTTAGAAGTTTTGATCTAACAATTCTATATGAAGGTATGTCTAATGTAACAATTACAATCGACATTCTAATCTAACAATTTGCTTAATTATAATGTTAATTCTATATTTCAAAGAAGGTTAATATCATAAAAAATCCCAAACTGATACACATGTGACTAATTCATTCCAAATGGATTATTTAACCATCAAAATCCTTAAACCGGTACACACGTGACAAATTTACTCTTCGTTAATTTCTGTTAAATTTTATCGTTCAATTGCTAAGTTAGATGACACGTGACAGCCAACGGACATACCGGTTTGTCGTTTTACCATCCATTATTACAAGTGTATCAGTTTGCGACTTTTTTACTATATTGATCCAATTTAACGGAAATTAAGGTAGGATAAATTGGAAGAATTTGGGATTTTAGAGGAAAAATTAATTTAAGATAAATTAGTTATATGTGTATCGATTTGGAATTTTCAATGGTCAAAAAATTAATTATTAGTTTGGGATTTTTCATGGTATTAACTTTTTTAAATATGATTTTCATTGACCTGCACAAGAAGCAAGTTTTGGACTAATACCTAATTAGTGTTTGTCCATTAATAGTGGAGGAAATGATAGAATGATGGATCAAGACTAGTACTTTTGCGGTGGGAAAGGAGGAAAGGATGGATAACCCATCAATGTTTGTCCATTAGCAATGGAGAAAAGGATAGAGACATAGACATTGGTGATGGTGGCTGGACAATAAAGGAGCAATAATGCAAAAAATCATACATTTCCATGCTCAAGGAATTGACTGGTGTTTAGTTGAGGACTAACTAAGGTTAGCTTAACGAGCTCCATAGTATGTACCCATCTCCTTTTTTCTTTTTTCCTTGTGGTTTGGGGGTTTGCTAGAAAATCATCCATTCTATGCCCATCGACTAGTGTTTACATCTTAAAATGTTCACTCAAGATTCATCATTTTCAATCGATCACTTAAATATCATAAATATTTTAATACATAAGATTGATTCTAAAAAGATTCCACACAATGCTCCATCTTCACTTTTATCGACTTCCAACACTTACATTAGAAAAAAAAAAAAAAAAACATCTTTTGCATTTTGTTTTCCCTCGAGAAAATTAAAACTGGGACAAAATTGATTCCTAAATTATGAAAAACCATATAACTCTATTTCAAAATAGGTTCTTACATTTCTCAATGGCTGGATAGCTGGTATTAAAACTCAGCCGTTTATTATATTTTTTCCCAGCAAAATGTTGTTGTTTTTCGACGCTCCCTGTCCTTCAACAATATTAAAAGTGAAAAAAAAAATTAGGGTTGTAAATTATCGAAAGCCACATAGCTTTACTTGTCAATAATTGTATATTTTTAAAAATTTTCAAAATTGATTTGTGCTCACTACAATATTTGAAAAACAAATGTTAAAAGTAAAAGACTCGTAGCAAACCCAAGCATTTAAGAGAAAAGAGGGAAACTCCAATTGGAATGAGTGGTCACGAAACAATGTTAATGGTGACTCGAATTGTTTCCCATATTAATTGTCCTATAAAGAGTGGCAATATTTAAAAAAAAAATAAACTGGTTTAAAATGTTTAATTTACTTAGAAGTTTTAATCTAACAATTCTTTATGAAATTATGTCTAATGTAACAATTACAATCGACATTCTAATCTAACAGTTTGCTTAATTATAATTTTATTTCTATATTTCAAAGAAGGTTAATATCATAAAAAATCCCAAACCGATACACATGTGACAAATTTATTCCAAACGGATTATTTAACCGTCAAAAACCTTAAACCGGCATACACGTGACAAATTTACTCTTCGTTGGCTTCTGTTAAATTTTATCGTTGAATTACTAAGTTCGATGACACATGATAGCCAACGGACATACCAGTTTGTGGTTTTACCATCCATTATTACGTGTGTATCAGTCTGCGATTTTTTTTACGATATTGATCCAATTTAGCGAAAATTAAGATAGGATAAATTTGAAGATTTTGGGATTTTTAGAGGTAAAAAATAATTTGAGATACCACTGCCTGCAGTGGCGTAGTTGGATAAGGCTCTCCAATGAAACTAATGAAAGTGGAGGGGGTCGAATCCCGCTGGCCACACAGGATCTTAAGCGCGACGTCGGGGTGGTGGGTCATCTGCTAACGTCGCTCCAGGGTTTACCCGCCAGCTACCGGCTGTACGGGGTTCCCTGGGTGTCAAAAAAAATTGAGATAAATTTGTTACATGTGTATCGATTTGGGATTTTCGATGGTCAAAAAATTAATTATTAGTTTGGGATTTTTCGTGGTATTAACCTTTTTAAATGTGATTTTCATTGACCTGCACAAGGAGCGGGTTTAGGACTAATACATAATTAGTGTTTGTCCATTAATAGTGGAGGAAATGATGGAAGGATGGATCAGGACTAGTACTTTTGTGGTTGGAAAGGAGCAAAGGATGGATAACCCATCAATGTTTGTCCATTAGCAATGGAGAAAAGGATAGAGACATAGACATTGGTGATGGTGGCTGGACAGTAAAGGAGCAATAATGCAAAAAATCATACATTTCCATGCTCAAGGAATTGACTGATGTTTAGTTGAGGACTAACTAAGGTTAGCTTAACGAGCTCTATAGTATGTACCCATCTCCTTTTTTCTTTTTTCTTTTTTCCTTGTGGTTTGGGGGTTTGCTAGAAAATCATCCATTCTATGTCCATCGACTAGTGTTTACATCTTAAAATGTTCACTTAAGATTCATCATTTTCAATCGATTACTTAAGTATCATAAATATTTTAATACATAAGATTGATTCTAAAAGGATTCCACACGACGCTCCATCTTCACTTTTATCAACTTCTAGTTCTATTTACTTACGCTTACGTTAACAAAAAAAAAAAAAAAACATCTTTTGCATTTTGCTTTCCCTCAAGAAAATTAAAAATGGGACAAAATAGGTTCCTAAATTATGAAAAACCATATAACTCTATTTCACAATAATTACATATTAACAAAACTTTTAAAATGAATTTTTTATGACAGAAATATTTGGAAAATATAAGCGAATAGTAAAAGACTCTCCATAAACGCAAGTATTTGAAAAGGGGGGGGGGCTCCAATATGAATCAGAGAACATGAAGCAGAGTTAGTTGTGGCACACAATCATTTCCCATATTAATTTTTTCATGTAAAGAGTAGCGGTATTCAAGAAAGTTAACTAGTTAATAATGCTAATAAAAAATAGCTAAAGTTTAATTTCATTAGAAGGTCTAATTTAAAAATTATAATTGAGGTTACATCTAACCTAACAATCACATTTGACATTACAATCCAACAATTACCTTGATTATAATGTTACTTCTATAATTTTAATATGATTTCATGGACCCGCACAAGGATTGGGTTTAGGAGCAATAGTTAATCAATCATTATCCGAGGAGGATAGGTCGAATACCTTCACGAATTGGGGTGGTTTTGGTGGTGCTCGCATGGCCAGGCCCAAATCGAATTCGACACCTATCCAGGGTTCCATGCGTGACCTATGATTGGTTCAAAACCAACCCACATTTGAGCTTGGTTGATCCATAAATGACCATCGATTATCATGAAATCATGTAGGATCGATTGACTTGGTCGTTCATCAACGATATAGTGACCATGTGGAGTCACCCGCAACCGGTATATGCTTGAGCCAAATCGATTCATACCTATCCATTGATCCACTAGTGATGGCGCGTGATCGTCCACATCGATCCTTATGGTCAAGCGTTCTTTTCTTGGTCGAACCCTTTGGTCTAACTTAACCTTGATCCTAAGTCGCCTTGCCCCCACTCAGCTAATCGGCTCGTGAACAATCCTTGGGATCGACTCATGGTCCATTCTCCTTATCAGCATACCAATCCTTAATCCATTCCTCGTGCTCAAGATAGAGATCCGAGTCAAGGATGTCACAATTCCCATCCACTAAACCTCATTTAATGCTAACATTATGATACAATGTCATTAAGGTCCCAACAAAAGCATTATCAAATTTAAACTTACAGAGACCATCACATAAAGTTTCAGTTCTAATAAGATTATCATTCTTAAATAAACTAAAAGATCCACAACCAATTTCACCAAAAAAAAAAAATCCCACTACATCGAGTTTTAACAAAGAAATTAAATTGCGGAAAAATATAGGTACATAAAAGATTTGAAACATATCCAAATAATGTCCATTATCTAAGACGAAACGATAAGTATCCATGCCTTCAACTAAACCTTTATTTATATTCCCCATGATCACATAACTTTCATTTGGCTTTACGATTTGGATCGTTAGAAATTCTTACATCGTATTTGACACATGAGTAGCGGCAATATAATCAATCTATCAAGTATTATGAGGAACTCCAGTAAAATTTGATTCAAAACATACTAAGCACAAAACTTATCTTTCTTTTCGAACCAAATTTTACGCTTCAGGCAATCTTTCTTCATGTGTCCAACTTTATTACAAAAGTAAATTTAATAAAATTGTATTCCTTCTTGTGGATTTAAGAGGCCTTAAAAAATTCATTCAAGATGTGTGATCCTTCTTCTTGCTCATTCCATCTTTTCTTTGAGAATTCTTTTTAACTTCTTAATGACTTAAGAAATGCACGGAATGAGCCTTTTTTATTCTTTATCCTTATTTCCTCTTGAACAAACATATTGACCAATTCATTTACATTCTACTTGTCCTTTATAGTGTTGTGATTTATCTGAAATGGCCCATATTATTCATGAGACAGGGAATTGAGTATAAATTGTACTAAAAAGTACTCATCCACATTCATTCCCAAGATCCTTAACTTTGCTGTTAAGTTCGTCATCTCAAGAACATACTCATGCATGGTACGTGAACCATCATACTTCATGGTGGTCGAAATGCTCATTAATATACCAGCAAGTGACTTATTAGCAGTTTGAGAACGATATTCCACATATTTCATAAATTTCTTAGTACTATCAGTTTGGGGAAAAATAGTCTTTAAGTTATTTGCAACTGTCATTCACATTGACATTAAGCTTCATCTATTCGATCTTTCCCAAGCTTTATAAAAAAAATTTCATCATCGCTACTCTCATTAGTGATAGTAGTCAGTTTCTCAACTTGAAGTGCCAAATCAAGGTCCAGGACAGCTAAATGAAACTTCACTTGTACACTCCGATCAGATAAATTCATTTCATTGAATAAAGGAACATATGAAGTGTCCAAATGAAGTGAAATAGGTATAGATACTTTAAATGCAAGGAAAACTCATACATTAATGCTTTGAGAATATCACCTAATCACATTCAAATTAAACAATACATGTACATCATAGTTCTTACATCATAGTTCTTCTTTGGGCAATCCTATGATATACAAACATATATTAAACCATAGTAATGCTAATAACTTTTATTTGATAGTAATAAATATATCTTATTAAAATTCATTTGCTATATTTGGACATACAAACAAATTTAACAAGAAATATTAATTACTAGCTATTATGTCCATAAATTATAAGAAATTGATTAACCTTTAATCCATAAGTTTTTATAATAAATGAACTTCAATGTACCTATGACATCAACAATAATATATAACATATCAATTTCAATCATAGCATCAATTGATCATAGGCAATTGAATGAAACAATTTACAATATCAAAAATTCAAAGGACCTTAAGGTTTGGCCACTTTGGTGACCAACAAACCATTCTTAATTAAATTTTAATATTGTAAAGCACAAACATTCACCAAAATGCACTCAAGGGCAAAACCATAATTAAAGCATAAGGGTAGAACTATAAAGACATAATTCCAGAGGGGTGAACTGTAAATTTAACATCTAGTGGCAAAATAGTAAATAATCAGCCAAGACAGAATCGTAATTATCCAACAGAAGGGCAAAAACGTAAATAATCATAAAGGATGGCAAAACCGTAATTGCACGTGGAGGGGCAAGATCGTAACAAGGGGCAAAAACATATAAGCGAAGGGAAGCAAGGCACGCGCCTCTACTGCCAAGTGAGCTCATGCTTTGCATGCATCAAATACATGCCTAGCTCCGCCGGCACGTGAATCCCACGCACCTTCCCATTAGTGCACACGTGGTGGCACATGGCGAGTGGATTCCACGTGCCTAACCCTCCAACATGCGTGCATGAGGCATGTGTATTTCGTGCGCCTTCTTCCCCTTCGTACATGTTCACCTTTTTTCTTCATTTTTTTTTCGCTATGTTTCCACTACGCTTTTCATCATTCGGATTTTCTCCGACAAATCTCATTTCAACAGCATCAAATAACATGAAATGGATCATCGTCGTTCAACGAATCTTCATCCATAAACCATAATATTTCAATAATCGTAAAAAAACCATGAGATCCTAAATTACGCTCTAATACCAACTGCAAGTGATAATGTAATCTTATAATGAGGAAAATACAAAAATGGGATCTTTGATCTTTACGATTTTCATGATAAAATGAATGAAGACATACATTTATCCACAGCGAAACATTCAAAGTATTTGTCGCAGAAACCAAAAGAGATGAAGAAATTTGATTTTTTTTTTCCTTAATTCAATACATAATCTATTTGATGGAGGATTATACAACATTCCTTTTTCACGTTGTTGGTGAAAAGAAGATCAGACTCTTATTTATACATGCTACCAATAGATGTCTCCCATCAAAACACTTTTTTAACTTTCATGAGAGTCGCACTCCTTCAGAAGAACAATAACCTTGTGTCATTTCATTGAAGTCGTAATTTCTCAAAACCAATATATTTTAGCATTAAATATTTATTAAACTATTAATTAGAAATCATGTAGATCACGATAATTCTTACACTTCTTCCCTTGCTGCCGCCGACCCTACCCCCAACCACTAGCCGCCACTCTGGCCGGCACTCGCCAACCCCGAATGCTCACTCCGGCAACCTCAAACAAAAGAGAAAATCCAGACCACAGCTAATATCTCTTAAAAAACAACAATCCCAGCAAGCGAACAGACATGAATACATTAAAATGAGAAAGGAAAGCCTAACTAGTGCGGCCTCGAACCACTGGCTTCGCCGGCAATGGGGAGGTCTCCGACAAAGGGAATGGACGTCCAGCGACGATGTAGACTTGGTGATGACCGATTGTTTCCGAGAAAATCACATGAAAACCCAGAAAAAAAACATTGGAGCTCACACCACTACACACCATTAACAGATTACATCTACGGCATTTGCATGGCCGTTAACGAACATCAAAAGGTAGGCCGTGAAATCGAGCAAAAACATAGCAAAACAGGAAGAAAGTAGACGTGCATCAACAATATATGCGCAATCAAGCTTTGAACTAAATTTTTAACGTGATCGGATAACATGGATTTTGGTGCATCATTCGAGCATTTTGTCGAACAAATGTGGTGCAGCTACGAGATTAGGTTTGTGTTTCAGTTTTGACACTAATACCAACCAAAAATACGACGCAACTGGTTCTAAACATCATCATCTCGCACGAATCTAATCTCGGTTTCGCAGGACTGAACCGTGAGTTCATCCACTAAGATTCATACTCTCGGTGCCAGAATAGGGGGCAAAAAGAAAAACATAGTGATTGAGAGGAGGAGCTTACCTGCTGGGAAATGGCATCGTCGTTCGCAAAGAAGCTCAACAGGACGGCCGGTGGCTCTCCTTTTCCTCCGGCAGCCCTTCACTTCTACTGGAACTCGCCGTTTCTCTCAAGCTCTTTCCCTCTTCTTCAACTAGTTTTTTCCTCATTTTTTTTTCCGGGGGACTGGTTTGGGGTTTTCTTGCTTGATCTCCTCTGGCTGAAGCTCAACGCTTCACTCCTCTCTTTCTCTCCTCTCCTCTCAAATGGCCGAATCGTCCCCCTCTCTCCGTCGAACGTCTCCTCTTTTTCAAGCCCTCACGCTCCCGTCAGCCCAATGCTCCAGCTCCCCATCCTTCCAGAACGTCTCTCTTAAATTCGCTCGTCTCGCTTCTCGTTCTCTTTTCTCGCTCACAGACGCGACCATCTTTTTGCGTCACACATCATGTAGGTCTCTCTCTCGTCGGTCTCCTACCGAAGCAAGACCGGATAAAGGCTGGGCTGGGCTTTATCTCTTTTTTAGTTTTGATGTGGGCTTTTTTGGTCGAAGTTTTGATGTGGGCTTCGAAAACAATAAAAGAGGTGGGCTAGAAGAAGGAAATTAAAAGATGGGTCATGAAAGCAAAAATGAAATGGGCAGAAAAAAGAAGCTACAAGGAGGTGGGCTAAGGGAGAGGGATTTCTTGGGGGGCCGAATATAATGTTAAGTGGGTCGGGCATGCCAGCCCACTCGAATTTTTTATTCATTTTTGTTTCATTTTCATTTTTTGTTTTTATTTCTTGGGGAACGTAGCAAATCTATTTTTTGAAATAAGAAGAAATATTTTCTAGCTATTTAGAGTGTTGCGTGTCAACCTTAGAAATAGGTTGTTATTATATAATTATATAGATATATCTTTTCAAATTGATTTTGTATGTGAAGTTGGTGCATAATTTTGTGTCCGGAAGTAAAATTTCTCAAAAAGAAAATTTACACCCAACAAACAATGATAAGCATAATCAAATTCAAAGACCTTTGCACGCAGAGAGATACTGTGGGTGAAGAAAATTCTAAATTAAAGATAAAGAAAACGCTCAATAAAACCTAAATACAAATAGAGCAAAACTGAAGACATTTCTTCTTAGTGAAGAAACTGTTGTTCATTTAAATTATAACTTATTCTATTCAAATATTTGGATATAGTATGTTATACTTAAGCTAATCAAACCAGGAAAAAAAAATTAAAGTTTACTTTTCGAAATGATATAAAGATCAAAATGAAGAAGAAGGGCAAGAATGCCATAACTTTTGTACAATGCTCACTTAAGTGTCATAATTTTTTTTTCACTTACTTAAGTGTCATAAATTTAAAAAATCGGTCACTCTAATGGCATGATTTCACCAGCGTGACTTCGCTGGCGTTAACATGAACAATTTTAATATAGCTTATATATGCGATATTATTGGAGAGAGAATGTAGGAGTTTTTTTATGTTTTATATCTATTTTCAATGCCAAATCAGATAGGATAGTTATTGATAAATCAAGAATTATAGTAGATTCACAGCCCTATTTCATTATGCTTATCTATTGTGTTGTGTCTTTACTACTACTTTATTGCGAGTTATGGACCATGTAAACCAAAACCCATCTCCAATGTCGATTGCATGAGCCCCACTGTGGAGCATCCACATAATTAATGGATGAGATGGTATTGTTTTACATGATTTATAAGTTATGCAATAATTTCGTCAATAGCGCCACATTTGAACTTTGAAAGAATTATATCCACATCCACTCTTTTTTTTCAAAATAATAGTAAGACTCGATGGCTAACACCTAAAGAGGCTGGATGTCAAAGTACTACATTATACACATATATAAGTATATTGACAAGGCCCTCGCTCAACTCTGTGAAATTCCCAATCTGCAATCTAATCCAAATTATCAGTCATGAAGTCAGTCTAGCCATCTAATTGGGGTTCAACTCGCGGCAAGAAGATGCACCGTGCCATCATCTGGAAGCAATTGCAAAAAGATTAGAAGAGACAAAGGATTCATGATGAACCGAATTAGCTATCAAGGATGAGGACAGTGACGCCGAAGAAAGCGACACCATCAGGTTTGCGACAGCATGTTGCGAAGGCTGATCGCATGCCTTGCAAAGAGTGCGAGGGAAAGAAGCAAAGGGACGATGGGTTAGGATTTCACTTTTGCCCAAACGATGAGGTAGTAGTTGGCTTCAGGACCAAGGCGGGTCCGATCAGCTACACCTCAGCAAGAAAGTCCGGCCCACGTTCATGCACAGTAGAAAGAACTGGTTAAACCCCGTGGTCTTGGCGGGAGGCAATGCTCCCATGCACATTTATAGTTCTTGCCGAAAGACTCAGAACTTATCCTTTCAAAGTTTTTAAAGTTTTGGGTTCATTCTGTTTCGATTTAAGCTTATCGATGGAATACCTCTTCTCATTCACACCCATGTCATGTTCTAATGAAGATTCAATGAGTGATTCTCAAGATAACCAAACTTGTCTATAAGTTTATATAGAGATAGATTTGCTGAACCCAATCCCTTTTGGAGAGCTTGTTCACTTCATTGGATTGCCCATGTTCTTGGAATGCATAATTATATCAGATATTGAAATCATCAAATTCCACATGATAAAAGTACCTTTTATTACAGTTCCGTCTATAATGGCAATTAAGAATCCAAACCACGACATGCACGCCAACCCCACGTCAGGTTTCTTATGGCCATTATGGACAGAAGTCTAATGAAGATGTTTTTGGGTCATTTGTATTAGTTTGAGATATTGGTGAGATGAAAAGGATTTGGGATATGTTATTATCTTATGAAAAGCTCAGCATTTCGTATAGAAATATTCCGAAAAAGGGAAGAGAACAAGGGTGTTGCGAAGGAAAGAGATCGAAACACGTAGTGAAAGGAGTATTACTCAAAAGCTAACCTCTCCCCTTATTGGATGACTTACAAGTGCGAGACCCTAATTCCTTGACAAAACCAATTTCGCAATTTTTACATCGAAGCATGTCAAGCTTTTAATTGACATTGACATTGACATTATGGACACGGAGAGTTAAAACTCTTTGGGTTGTCCTTAGCGATTCAAGGAAAGGAATGACCTTCACGACAACACAATTTGGTTATTAAAGTCCTTGCGTAGGTAAACAGACATGTTGAGAACAAGTTAATTTGAATGGTCGAGTTAACATCTGATTCATTTCAACGCAAGAGTGACTTGAAAGAGAGAAGATTATTGAATGATCCATTTCTAATCCCGTCGGCCGGTGAACTACACATATATGCAGACGTCACGTCTGCTGAAGTCCAGAAAGCAGACAATCTTTGGATAAAGTCATCCCTGAACAGACATTCCCACGAATTAACAACTTAGGAGGACTTCTTAGGCAGCAAGGGATCAGATATGACCTGGGGTTCAAAGTCCGGCTTCAAATACCGAGCAAGCATATCGGTATAGAGCTCGTACCGAGCAGTCATTCTGAACCCCCACTTGTCTTTCAGTTGCCTGCAGAGGTTGAGATCCATGTCAGAGACCAGCAATCCGTCTTTCTGACGGGATAGTGATGGCGTGCACGAAGCATCTGGAGCTGAAAAGTGACTGGATCCATAGAAGCGCCCAAAATCTGTGAGCTGTGGCTTCCCGTCACCTGATGTGGACAGATTGGGAAATTTCTCTCTTCCTACCCGATTAATTGATCCAACGAAATAACTGTTGGCAATGGCAGCATTTCGAGCCTGAGAATTCATTTCACAATGAACACAGTTGAGTTAACCAAGGCGATAATCCAATAAGTTCATTTAAATTTGCAGTTGTTTTTTAATCTCCAACTATTCGCAATAAGACTTTTAAGTTGTTAATTCTTACTACGTTTTAGTTATTTCCCTGTATGGTGAAAAAAAGGTCATGCTAACCTTTGTGCCAGTAAGCACAACACAAAAAGGTTACAGAAATCTATCAAGAAAAACATAATGACCAACATAAATTCATAGCAACAAGTTCCATAAATTCCAGCATAGGATAGGGAATTGTAAATACCTCAATTGGCCACATTGTCTCACTCAGTTCACCAACGGTCGCAGAAGGGTTGAACACAATCTCAGCACCATTCAAGCCAAATGCTAACCAATTCAAAGGATGGTGCCTCCCATAACAAATATTGACAGCGATCTTTCCATAAGCAGTCTCAAACACAGGATGCCCAGTATTACCTTCCATATAGTAGGTACTTTCATTGAAGTCTTCACCCCTGGGGATGTGGTTCTGCCAAATACAATCATCAAGCTTTTCAATATGACAAGTCCAAAGGGATAAATCAAATATAGGGGCCCCAAACCTTTACACTTACCTTTCGATGCTTGCCTATAATATTGCCACAATTGCCTATAATAACAGCAGTATTCCAGATAGTCTCCCCATGGTTTATGTCCCTCTCAAGGATAGGATTAACAATGACCATGTTATATTTTTTCGCCAGATCCTGAAGAAATCTTGTTGATTCCCCATCGACAGGCTCTGCAAATTCACACCACCTCTTCTCTTTTGTACAAAAGGCAAATGGCATCATCCATGCTTCCTAGATTAAGATTATTTAATTCAGTAGCTGAACTTCAGTCCTTCGAGTCCAAAAGGGGAAACCCAAAAATGTATAGCTCAAGCTCTATGACACGACTAACCTGCAAGCATAATATGTTCACTCCTGAAGCACCTGCAGCATCTATCATTGGTTTTACATTCTCATGGATAGCCATCTTCTGTTCCAGAAACGGAAAAGTTGTGGGACAAACTATAGAGTTCTGAATAAGCCCAACTCTGACAACTCGTGGCTCTCTTAATAACTCCTTGTCTGCTGTAAAACGAAATGCCTGGAAGAAAATCAGAATAAATTAGTTAAAAAGATTCTAGTCCGAAGGAATAAACACTAAAGGATCCTGCTGAGAAATGCAGAAAACAAGGTAATGGTTAGCAACTACCAAATTGCAACTACCACAAAGGATATGTAAGAATACTTCTTAGCTTCCATGACAGGAATTTTAATCAACTAGGATAATTTGACTACCTCAAACTCTGCATGTTTCTCTATTCCGTTTCACCAACTCCATAGAATCCCAACATGGTACAAAACTATATAAATCAGAATTTCTCACACCTGTCATCTCATGGAAAAGCTCAGAATAAAGTATCCACACTATAGATTTCATAATAACTCATTTTCGGGATGCTATTCAAGCCCACCCTCTAGTGACAAGTTCTCAATATTGCCAAAGGACATCCGGACCAGACATTGGGAATTCTTTATTTTTTAAAATATATTTGCCCAATTAGGACCATTTATATAAATCTTGGCAACATGATTTTATTTGGTCTGTACTGTTATATTGATCACTAAAGTGAAAGACTCCTGAGTTATAGACGGAGACTCCCTATGCTCCTTCTCAAAGAGAACAGGAGCACACATTGGAAGATCTTTGCTCATGTTTCTCAGAACTGCCAAACATTTGTTGGCAAGAAGTCCCATTTGCAGACCCAACCAGTGATGAAAGAACTTGCTTCATAGGCTATTGTGGTGACTATGGATTAAGGAAATCATTAATTGAGTGTTTGCCAGATGAGTTAAGCAACTTTATCTTCATAGTTACAAAGGGACATAAGGCCAGGATTCTAAGGAGCAGCACATAACATGCCACATCCAATAAGCAGACAGAAAAACAGCAAACAAATGTTTACCAGTATGTCGAAATCATACTCAGATGAGAGAGCTTTTGCACAATCTGCCAGAGGAACAGCTTCAAGAGCCCTTCCGCAGTTCAGTCCCATAAGTAAACGGCTGACTTGCTGAAATCAATATCATAAGTAAAATTGTACCGCAATGGAATGGCATGCTTTGGATTTTTGACATTTTATGAAGAAAGGCATTGATATAGCTCCTGTTAATTTTGAAATATGATTTAATTTCTCAGTAAAGACAGAGAAGTCAAAAGAGATGACATTCTCTTGTTGACAGATTAGCTCAAGGTCGTCGCTATTGTCCGTTTCCAAACTCTTTAACGGAACTTCCTCTTCAGCAAGTTCAAGCACACGCAGTCTAGTGAACAAATTGCACAAAACACTGGCAAGAAATAGAATTGTCCTTTCAAAGCTTCATCTATAAAGCCTTTTTCAGATGGCGTACATGGATTTAGCAACTATGAATTGTGGAACACCGGTTATGAATTCCTTCTGTCTCCAGTTAACAGTAAATTCTCATTAAGAAAAAAACCTAGGACTGTAACACTATTTGCTGACATGTCAATTGCTGAGTCACTTAATTTGTCTCCACACATATATAAAATATATTCGAAAAGTACGAATCGGAAAAGTACCAGTGCCAGAATATCTTGCTTCAAAACGAACGTTTGTCGATTTTAATTCCACGGAGGTAAAGCGATCAACTTCAATTCCTTAATCACGTTAAAAATCCAATTAAAGAAGACGACAACACTACACGCCAAGTCAAATGGATCGACAGAGACGAGGACTCAAAATTCCACGAATGTAAAACGAGACAGTCTCTCTCTCTCTATGTTAGTCAGGTTAGGAAATCGTAGTTCGGATGAGGAGACAAGTTGCAATGAAAGAGGAAGACCTGAAAGACTTTGGGGTGGAGATGGTCGCCGAGGAGGCGATCGAGCGAGTCATATCCGAAAATCAAGCCGTCGAGGAGGACGCTACCGAGCGACTCGAAACCGCAAATCGAGCCGTCGCCGCCGGCGGTGGCCTCCTCTTCGACTTGTCCGTTCTGCGTCGTCTCCATGTGCACGTTGGTCGCAGGTCAAGCTTGGGCAGAGAGAGAGCGCGCGCGCATGGGTTGGAATTATATAGGCGGGAGGAGGACGAGGAGGAAGATGGAAATGAGATTTTATAAAGATTTCCAGCGAAGATTGTGAACTTTATCCAGCAATTGCGCACGTGGAGTCCCTCCCTCTTATAAAACAAACCACTTCTTATCTTTTATTTTTTTTTTCCCTTTTCCTTTTTCTTTTTCAACTCTTTCTAAGGATATATGTTGGTGGAAAAATGGGGGAGGGCAAAAGTGAACAAAATAAATCCCGAACGTTTTGCCCACTGTACCATTCAGTCCTTTAACATTAATCACCAAATGCATTTGATTTGGGTACAATTTGGCCATTCCAATGAGCTGTTGATCAAATTTAATTATACCCTACGCTAGTAATCCGATGTTGCATTTTTAATAGTTTTTAGGATATATAAGGACAAATGCAGTGCTCACAGGATATCACAGTTAGGGAAAAATAAAAATTGAGAAATTAGAAAAAAAAAATAAGGGCCAAAAAATGAAAGAAGAATCTTTATAACTAACCAAAAGGTAAAAATCAACTAAGGAAGAGAGAGAGTGTAGTCGGCCACGGGGCTTGAGGGTTTGGGGACCGCTGCGATCTTCAGAAATTCACTCACCCATCCACGGTGCCCGTTTACTATTTTCGGTTTCTTGGCTTTTTATATTTAATTTTTGCCTTTTCTTTTCAACCGTTTCTTTTCGCTTTTCGTTTTTATTATATAATTTTTCACTTTTTTTCTATGAACGTGGTGCCACATGGAGGCCACATTAGCACCAAATTACTTAACCATAGTACAACAGATTCTGCCATGACACATCAAAATAAATTTAATTGAGTGATCATTGAAAAGACTTGATTGTATCTGATCATCCACCATCTCTATTGCAATGAGTCCATCGAGCCTATCCGCCTTGGCCAAACCCCCACCATGATCGAGACAGCACTCCTAGCGTGACCCACCATCGAGCTAACCACCACGAATCCATTGTCCTTGATTTGTGATCCTCCGGTTCAAATTTGGAAACAAATCTCCGAAATAAATAATAATCCTTATCCGTTTTGATATTCTAGATTCATTGCCTATTTTGAATTATTGTTATCTAACTTTGAATATTTGAAATTGATAGGCAAATCCAATCGAGATTATTTTCTAATTTGCAAAGTGCATATAATCTATAATTCGATGTCTAAGATTTGAGATAAGATTGGAAAAATAAATAACATGATCTTTTAAATTATTATTTATTTCGGAGATGCAACCTTCCGAGTCGGAACAAATCGTGGGAGAGAACCTCAATTGGGTCACTTCCTTTCTTTCAGGTAAAGACTTTTATAAGTGCATTGCCCGTTTATCTTTTGACGCTTTCTGTAATCCTATTTGGAAGCACAGAAATGGCATTATTTTCATGGAGCAGACCCTAGCTATTCCGGCAGTGAAGAACCATTTTTTTAAAGTCATCATGGACAGGGCTGATATCCCCGCTCTTCGAGCACGTACCCATGACTGATATATAAGATTATTTATGAAAATCTTATATATCATATTAACCATCTTATCTGGTTTATTGTGTATTAAGGATTCTTTATATAATCATGTACTGCTAAAGTGTTTTTTACAGGATATAATGTTTGAATCTATATGAAAGTTTTGTTACTATCAAAAATGGAGAGATTATTAAAAAAACTCTTATTAGATTTTGAAGTTGACAAAACTTTATTTTGTTGATAATCTTATATAATACTAGTCTTTGATAAAATGACAGATAAAATGACAGGACTGAATAGGCATTATTGATGCACCCATATTCATGCTTTTGTACCTGTGCTGATTTTATAGAAATAAGATTATTTACAATATCCATTATCTTTTATTATTATAATTTTTTTTTTTTGTCAGTCCTACTCTATGCCTACTCTACACTCACTCGCAGATTTGTGCCCTACCTCTTGCAGGGCGTGGGAGTCGCAACCCACTCTCGAAACTTACGCGTCCCTACCCCCATCCCCCCCTGAAGAGGTAGGGATTTGAACCTCTCACCTCCCCCTTCCATATTGGAAGGGTGGCCACTGGGGCGAACCCCCCAGTGGTTATTATCTTTTATTTATTATAGCCTCTTATAATAAAAGCTGGAGCCTCGCGCAAAATCAGCTTCTTGCTTAGTTATTAAGCAGTCGCCATTAAGATTTCATTAATGACATAACAAAGAAAGCAAACAGCCACGTCTAACATCAAATCCCATGCAAAGTCGGTTGCATCATCTTACGTCCCCCAAACGCTAGGTATTGAGAGATGCCAAAATATCAAATGCTTCCCCAAAGAAGGTTCTTAATTTAATTTGCATCCAATTTTGAGCTAAGTGGATGTCGATTTCTATTTTGAGTTTATCTCTTTCAATTTTATGCTTATCTCATTTGATTTGTTTTCCTTGTCAAAAAATATAAAAAAGATGTATTGCATATAGTTTAGATTCATTTTTATAGATTAAATTGCACATTGGATAGCGTCTATCTAATTAAGATAAGTTTCCGAATAAAATAGAATTTAATCTAAACTAATTCCTTGGTTTAGTTGGATAATATATCATTTTAGATAGTTCATTAATTTCAAATTTTAACAAAATGTATCAAAAATATCATATGTATGTCATACAAAATTATATGCATAAATTTCATGCCATATTTTTATGCCACGTTACCACATCATCTTACAATTGAAATGGTTGTGGCCTCCCGAAGCGTACGGAAGTTTACCTTTGGTTGGTGGCTTTCTCTTCTTCGTAATTCACACCCCCAATATCTAGCCTACCACACACCAGAAAATCCTTTGATTATACAAATTCGTTCTTTCATTTAATGCGTCGCTTGTTCAATAAACGATAATAATTTTTTCACCAAGCATTAAGTTAGGTTCCTCTTAGGTGTATTCTTCTCAACTTTTGGTTGGTAATGGTACGTGAACATCGAAACCACTCTCTATGCTCCTTCCTCCCAAATCGAATTGTTTGTTTCCCATTCTCATTGCTGCATCTAATTCCATCACTCGTCTCTTATCTTCCCAATGTTCATATCAAGCTTGATATTGATCACTGCTATCATTTGGTGGGGTGCAATGATTTCCCTTTCTGTAGCTTATTGAATTTGATTGATCGATGCAATCCCTCAATGAAATAGTTACTATGGGAGAGACCTGATTATTGGGTGGGCTTGATGCGGACTTGAGCCTGGGCCAATCTGAGGCTAACAGGTAATAAACCTATCATCTACCCAAAAAAACGAAAAATTGGTGCTCCCATTACTTCCGTCACTCGGATATTAGTTTATAATTTAAAGCATATACACTTGTAATGTGGCTTGTAATGTGGCTTGTGAAAGCCACATCCACTTGCCAAAACACAATGTTGACATCTAAACTTTCACTTTAAGCCACATTCATTAAACAAGACAGAATTGGACCCAAAATCAGAATATCAGCTCTGCATACTAGTGTATTCACATTTCTTACTGCATTTCTCTCCATTTAGATATTAAAGACATTTTTATTTAGGAATAGCATACTCACATTGAATAAAACATATGCCAGGTTATGAAATTCATCCAAGTTTTTCACTGAACTCAGAGTCTTGAGCCCTATCCACGGCAAAAACCAGTTTCGTCCCCTTCCCCTCTCTCTCTGTGTTTGCTGAAAATGGCATAAACATTTGCCCCGTGAGGATTAAAACGAAAAGGAAAGAAAATAAAAGAGAAGCCGCAGATATGTACTCGGTCAAAACGAAATGAGGGGAAGATTTTTGGCCAGTTGATGAGGGAGCAATCTCGGCTGAATCCAGAGCTCGCACAGAGCAGTCATTCTGAACCCCTGCTTGCCTTTCAGCTGCCTACAGAGGTTGAGATCCACGTTTAAGACCAGCAATCTGTCTCGGCGACGGGATAGTGATGGCGTGCATGAAGCATCCGGAGCTGAAATGTGACTGGATCCATGGAAGTGCCCGAAACCCGTGTGCCGTGGCTTCCCATCACCTGATGCAAACGGATAGGGAAATCACTCTGTTCCTACCTGATTAATTGATACAACAAAATAACTATTGGCAACGGCAGCATTTCGGGCCTGTAAATCGAATTTACATGAACACAGATAAGTTAACTGGGGCGACAATCTAGCGAGAAAGCATATGAACCAATATAAATTCATAGCACGAGTTCGATAAATCAAGCATGAGTAGGGATTCGTAAATACCTTAATGGACTGCATGGGTTCGCTGAGTTCACCAAAGGTCATGGAAGGGTTGAACACAATCTCAGCACCATTCAAGCCAAATGCTAACCAATTCAACGGATGGTGCCTCCCATGACAAATATTGACAGCGATCTTTCCATAAGCAGTCTCAAACAGAGGATGCCCAGTATTTCCTTCCATAGATTAGGAATTTTCATTGGAATCTCCAACCCTGGGGATGTGGTTCTGCCAATTGCCATTATCAAGCTTTTCATTACCACAAGTCGAAAGGGATACGTTAAAGACAGAGGCCCGCAACATTTAGACTTACCTTTTGATGCTTGCCTATTATATCTCCCCGATTGCCTATAATAACAGCAGTATTCCAGATAGGCTCCGTGTGGTTTATACCCCTCTCAAGGATAGGATTGACAAGGAATATGTTTTTTTTTTTTTTTTCCCGCTAGATCCCGAAGAAACCTTGTTGATTCCCCATCAACAGGCTCTGAGAATTCACACCGCCTCTTCTCTCCTGTACAAAACGGGTATGGCATCATCCATGCTTTCTAGATTGAGATTAGCTCACTAGTTGAACTTCAGTCTTGCAGTCCAATAGGAGAAACCAAAATGCATAGCTCAAGCTTCATGGCGTGACTAACCTACAAGCATAAGATGTTCACTCCTGAAGCACCTGCAGCATCCAGCATTGGTTTGACTCTTCTGATCCAGAAAGGAAGCAGTTGTGTGAAGAACTATAAGAGTTTTGAATAAGCCCGACTCTGACAATTTGTGGTTCACGTATCTCCTTGTCGGCCATAAAGCAAAATGCCTGAAAGAAAATCAGAATAAGTTGATAAAAAAAAAATTCAGAAACTGATCAGAATGGGAAAAAAAAAAAAAAAAGATGCTGCCAAGAGTAGGAAGCGAGGTAATGATTCTCAATAAAAGTTAGTAACTAACAAATTGCGACTACCACACTTCCCAGCTGCCGTGGTTGTAAGTTTAATAGACTAGAATAATTTGCCTCCCTCAAACCCTGCACGTTTCTCTATATTCCGTTGGTTCACTAACTCCAAAACATTCCAACATGGTACAAGACCACCTTCAATCTCATGGAAAAACTCAGAACCAAGTCTCCATGTTAAAACAGAATTCAGAAGAGCTCATTTTGAGGACTACGCTCTTCAAGACCTCCCTAGTTACAAGTCCTCAATTTGTCAAAAGACATCCTGACCAGACATTTGCAAATCTTTGCTTTTAAACATATATTTCCGCAGTTAGGACCATATGTATGAATCCAGTGACATGATTTTATTTGGTCTATACTCTTTCATCTATCACTGACGTGAAAGACTAGTGAGTTTTAGATAGAAACTCCCCAAGACCCTTTGCAAAGTGAACAAGGAGCACCCATTGGAAGATCTTTGATCATGTTCCTCAGAGAACTGCCAAACATTTGTTGGCCTGAGCTCCCATTTGCAGACTGGGGCAATGCTGAAGGGACTTGATTCCTTGGCTACTGTGGTGACTTTGGATTAAGGCAATCATAAATTGAGTGTTTCAGTGGAGGTAAGCAACTTTGTGTTCCATGTTTGCCAAAGGCACATAAAGCATTTGAAACTGGTTGCCCTAGATACTTTCATTATTCAGATGCATTACTTAATTCTTTCCAACTTCTTCTTCTATGCTCTAAAAGTATTTCAGGGTGCTTAGTCATCTCACCCTTGACCAGTAAAATCCCTCCCTCCCATCAGATTCTCCAAATGCTAAGGAGACAAGTTTCATAACATCTAGAAAACTGTATTACATAAGGAACCTATTGTTAGAGAAATCCCTTATGATGTTTTGAAGATGACAAAATAAATCAAATGCTACTAATATGTTTGATGGTTGAGTAATAGACCATGCAGATAATAGAACATGTAAATGATATTATCAAAGTCAGAAGACGACCAGAACACTGAACGTAACATATGTCCAGAGTATATTTTGAAGATTTCCAGACTTCTGTGTCAAAGTCTGAAGACTGCCAGACTCAAGACTCAAAGTCTGAAAATTGCCAGACTCAAGACTCAAAGTCTGAAGACTGCTAGACTTTAGTGTCAAAGTCTGTTCTACATCAGAAGTCTATCAACTCTGACTAATTCTAGACTGAACGTGAATGATGAACCAGAAGACAGACTCTATACTGAAGCTGAACCAGAAGACAGACTCTATGCTGAAGCTGAATTGGGTACAGACCTTAAAGCTAAATCTGTTCAGAAGCAGAATATGTTCAGACCCAGATTGCTAAGTCTATCGCACTCAAACTCAAATTGTAAAGTCTATTGCTCTCAGACTTTACATCCAGATTCGATGAATCTAACTCAAGCCCAATCATATAACTGCTAGTGATCTGGTTTGGATTCCACATCAAGATTGATTTGATTGACTCAATCTATTTGATTGACGATTGGATCTTGAAGACAAGAACTTTCTATACGAAGAAGCTTTACTTATGAAAACCAAGATTTCGTTTGTATAGGCGATCGTAATCAATTTGGGATTTTACCTTTGTCACTCAACAGCTACCAAATCTTCTAGATACAGAACTGTCCAATGGGTATATTGGAAGACGACTCTCCGGGATGCTGTCCAACAGGTAGTTTGGAAGTGGATGAGTATTTAAGGAGATCATGGACCAATGAGCAAAAAAGAGACGGAGCGTAGAATTTATAATTCCAAAGTCTAAGCGATTTTCGATCATACACTTGTCTTTGTTGAGCTTAAACGTTTATGATCGTGAGAGAAATACCAAAAGAGTGACTTAGTGAGATAGTGTGATCTACTAAGTGTTTGCACTCGAAGTTGTAATCTCTTATTGATTGCATAGTGGAATCCAGCCAAGAAGGCTATTAGCGTGGGAGAGTGGACGTAGGCTTGGATTAAGCCGAACCACTATAAATCTTGTGTTCTTATCATCTTCCCTAACTCCTTTGTTTGAAGTTTATTTTATTCCGCATATATTTGCCAAGATCTCACCTATTTGATTTCGAGTGAGTCCTTATCAAACTCCAACCAAATGGTATGGGAGCACGTGAAACAGTGCTGCCTAGTGTGACCAGGACTCTTAGAAGCGGCATTTAAATTGTCCAGTAAGCAGCACAAAAACAACAAACAACACAGGTTCACCTGTATGTTGAAATTACATTCAGATGAGAAGGCTTTTGCAGAATCTGCCAGAGGAACAGCTTCAAGAGTCCTTCCACAATTCAGTCCTATAAGTAAACGATTGACTTCCTGAAATCAAAATGGTAGTGGCTTAACAAGAAGTAAGATTGTACCACAATGGAATGACAGGAAGAAGAAAGAAATCGATAGAGCTCCTGCAAAATTTTAAAGTATAATTCAATTTCTCAGCAAAGACAGAAAATATGTAAAAGGACGTCAAAAAGATAACATCTTCCTGTCAACAGAATTGGTTAAGATTGTCTCTGCTGTCCATTCCAACCTCCAGAAGAATGTCCCTCGGGACCTCTTCTTCATCATGTACAAGCATGCAGGGTCTAGTGAACGAAGTCTCCAACACACTGGCAAGCTATACATCAGTGATGAATTTCTCTGGCCTTCATTTATAAAGCCTTTCTCAAATGGCATATGTGGAAATAGCAACCATGAATTGAGGAACATCAGTGATGAATTTCTTTGACCTCCGGCTAACAGTTATTTCTTATCAAGAAAAAACCCGAGGGCTGTCATCCTATTTGCCAACATGCTGATTGCTGAGTCACTTCAATTGTCTCAACAAAAATTTTCCTGGGCAGTTCATCCGCGTCAATTTAAAATCCATATGTACTTTTAATCCTTTGGTCTGCTCCAACTTATTGTGATAAGAGTTTTCAGCTGTTTATTCCTACTTTTTGTAATTTTTGGGGTCCTATTAGAAAGCTACGCAGAAATACCTCTACAATCCCTAAGATCCAACTTTCCGACAGAAGTCCAAATTCTATTCAACTTGAAAAGTAAATGGTACGTCTCCATATGCAGACCCGTAACATGTGGGAGAGATCAAACATTCTTCCAGATTGACTAATGACACCAATATTCATCTAAGGTGCTTAAACCCAGTTTGTGCAATTTTCATAAGTGTAATTGGAAAAAGCGAGTAGAGAGAAACATAAACCAAAATTCTACACTGTGTTTCTTTTAAACAAAACAAAACTCTTCCAACCTTTTACTATAATCCTTCTCCATGCACCGTTTGCTTTCCTGATTAACACCGATTGGAAATCTATAGATGCCAGCATCATCAAGCTTACAGGAAAGTACCAGCGCCAGAATATCTTCCACACGACAAACTTTGTCGATTTTAATTCCACAAATTTAACCAAATCAACTTCAATTCCTTAATTACTCTGGTTAAAACCCAATCACAGATGACAATAACACTCAAGAAATACATGCCAAGTCAATCGGATCGACGGTGACTAAGATTCAAATTGACCTGATACTGCTTCGCGAGCCAATACCGATCAAGCGACACTGAGTCTTCTCTCTCTCTCTCTCTCTCTCTCTCTCTCTCTCTCTCAATCAGGTAAGGCAATCATAGTTAAGTTGAGGAGACAGATGTAATGAGATTGTTGCGGAGGAGGCGATTAAGCGTCCAAAAGCTCTTCTTTAGCTCGTCCTGTTCTGCGTCGTCTCGTCTCCATGTGTGCGTTGCTCGCAGTTCAAGCTCGAAGAGAGACAGAGATCGAGAGAGAGTGCGCGCGCGCATGGACCTCGAATTACACACGTGGACTATCATCTAATAAAATAAAACAGTTTTATTTTTCTTTTATTTTTCCTATTCTTTTTCAACTCTTTTTTTTTTTTTTGGTCAGTCCTATTCTATTCCTACTCTACACTCACTCGCAGACTTGTGCCCTGCCTCTTGCAGGGCGTGGGAGTCGCAACCCACTCTCAAACTTACGCGTCCCTACCTCCCTCCCCCCTGAGAAGGTGGGGATTTGAACCCCTCACCTCCCCCTTCCATGTTGGAAGGGTGGCCACTGGGACGAACCCCTAGTGGTTTTTTTCAACTCTTTCTCAGGTTAGAATACATGTTGGAAAAAAAAAATTAGACAGACCAAAAAAAATCCTAAACATTTTGCCAATTGTTCAACTAAGTCCTTAAGTTTAATCACCAAACATGTTTGATCGGGTACAATTTGGTCCTTCTAGCAAGCTGCTGATAAATTTGATGATACAGTAGGCAAGTAATCCGATTCGATGTTTTCAATAGCTTTTAGTATATGTGAGGTTTATGTGGTGCTCGTCTGATGTTATGGACCCAAAAAAGTGAAAAAAGAAGCTGGAGGACAAGAAAACAACTAAGAGAGGGAGTGCAACCAGCTCAAAGTGCTTGAAGGTCTGGAGACGGCAATCTTCAAAAATCCTCCACACAAGGTGCCTCTATCTCTAATTTTGATTACTTTGAATTTTGTATTTATATTTTGGGGTTTTCTCCTCATACTTTTTGTTTTTTTGCCATTATGGCGTGTTTAATCTTTTACATTTTCTATGTGAAGTGGAGCCACATCAGCACCATTTCAGTAGTACATATACTAAAAACTATTTGAAAACAGAACAGCGGAGTCTGGTGTGCAACATCATCGAATTTGGTTGGGTGGTCATTGGAAATCTTTGATTACACCTGATTCAAAACTTTTATGACTTGATTACGATTTTTTCAAAACGTCAGAATTTGATTGCGGATTGGGCAAAAAGTTGAAGATTTTTCATTGAATCTTCTGAACAAATAGAAGAAAAGAAACAGAATGGATCAACACTTTCATTTTTTTAAATGAGAAGAGAATTGAAGACAAAAGAAAGGAAATGAGATGCTTAGGTAAGTCATGGGAAATGAGGATGGTATGTTTTAGGCAGTTATGCTGAGGTGGCAAATTGTGAGAAAATTATGTTATTACCTATCTATTATCTCTGGTCATATGAAAAAGAACTTGCCTTATTGGCACATTAATGGTCAGTCAATTAGCAATCGGATATCATGTTGGAAGCCATTTATTCACTTGCCTAATTTTATTAATTTATTAGTTGATACGGACCGCTTTTATACCCTTCTTTTACAAGACTGAGTTGTCATTGGTGAAAAAGAGGGAAATTAAAAATTAGAATCACTACCTTAATAAAAATCTTCTTCATCTCAACCTTTGACCGTGCCTCAGTTGTTTTCAGATCTCCGTAGAAAAGTTAAAAAGATGAAAAAATTAGGAATTATGGTGCTTCAAGTGTCGGACAATTTGAGAAGTAGAGGCAAAGAAAAAACAAATGCATGAGAAGGACATCAATTGGATCTTACTAATATTATGTGCATTTGTTTATGCGGATGTTTTTTGTTGGCTGTATTAAGATCACCCTCCTGGCACACTTCCTAGAATTATGTGAACAATCTCGCATAATGTAGCTTTGGTGTGCTTTAGAAAAGATGTTCATTTTTTGGCACTCTTCCACTTCAATTTGCAGTAAGGTTGGAAAGCTAAAGATGCAACTTGTGGTGGAGAACAAGCATATTAGGCTTGTAGATGCTGTGGTCCCAAACTTTTTAACTTCCGAAGAGAAATCACTTTCCTTTCTTCATTTCATTTGCTACTACTTCTTTCATTCTTTCACATCCTATTATAGTCATTCAAGTGAGGATACACTAGATGTGTGATAGCTAATAATGTTATTAGATGCATTGGTCTAGAGGAATTTTTCACCATTACCTTTCTTCAACTGTGGAAGGATGTCATGGCAAGAAATAATGTTGTCAAATTGGGACAATCACAAACCTTGAAAGTTTTGATACTCTAAAGAATTTTTTACACTAAATAGTCTTCTCTCTACACATACTTGAGGTTGTGCAGCTTGCTTAACTTAAGTTCTCTCAAATTTTCAAGCACCAGATCTTTTCCCAGCTCCACAAGCCCTTCATTAGGGAATATATCTTCAAAGGAATTGTATAATACCTCAAGGCTTTGTAGATTTTGAAATCTTTCAAGGAGGAGTTGGGAGGAAAGATGGCCTTATCATCATGAAAGCAAGCCAATATTAGTGCTTTTGGCTTGCTAAAGATGTCATTAGGAAATTTATCATCTCTTATCATCTGAAAATTTCTATCGACTAATAAAAGGCTCTCTAAGTTGGGAAAGTCTTGCTAATTGCCAATACAACAAGAGAAGCAAATTCAACAAAGTTTCCAATAATAAATCATGTGTTGTAAAAGGTAAACATAAGTCAGCTGATTTTCATTGAAGGTAGCCATCTTCTTATAGTTCATTATATCTCAAAAGCTCTGCATACAAGTCTCAAGCTTTGAAGTCATGCTAGAAAATACAAATGCTCCATTATAACCATCCATATTGAAAACTTAATAATTTTTTTTAAGTGGAGGCTGTTATGGTTAAGTTCGTAGAGTGAATCTAAGTTCAAGAATCACCCAGATCATAAAAATTCACCTTTCAATAGAAATATTTTATGTTGTCAACAAACGTTTGTCATTCTTTTGACTTTACATGACAAGATGGACTCATATGCACGAACTTAAAAAGCGTGCTTAAGAAACTAGAAATATTTTATGTTGTCTACAAACTAATAGGTAAAGGGTCTTGAATTTTCTATAGTTTCATAATGTGATGTGGCTATGCAGTGAACATTAGTAGTGAGTACAATGGGTGAATTAAGGAATAAAGTAGAATATAGTAAATCAAGGTTGTAATATAAGTTCTTAAAAAGGGAAAACTCGTTAAATTTATTAGTTTTAGAGTTTGTAGAAAAAAAAAAAGAGACAATAAGTTCAATGGTGAGACGTGTCAACAACGGAGAGGACTACACACGTCAAGTCCTCATCGACTTCCCCAAGTAGCATCACGATGGACTGTCCTTGGCTATTAAGAAACAAAAAGCATCCTTAACATTTTACATATCTTATGTAGTCGAAACTAATAGGGAAGAGATATCAAGCTTTCTATCATATCACAATGGTGATACGAATATGCAGTGGTTTGAGATTAGTGAGTACATTAAAAAATAAAGTAGAAACTGAGGAAGAGCAGTTGTAATCATACCCTCTCAAGTGAAGAGTCTGCTTCTTAGTCAGAAGGGTCCTGATGATCTTCTCTGAGTACACTTGTTCAGTTTGTCATCACGAGTCACTTGCAGTTTCTTCATGTTCACCGGTTCAGCTTGTGTCCACTAAATTAAATCAAAAAATATTTGATAATTAATTTTTATTCATGAAAAAAATTAGACGGTGGTGTGCTTTTTATTCTACTTTTGAGGTAAACTCTCCTAAATTGTGTCGAATGAGTAAAGCTATTTGAGAGTGGGGCCTTTTCTTTCTTTTCTTTTTCTTTTTTTTTTTTTAACCAAAAGTAGTTGTTGACAGTTAATTACAATATCTTAAAGCCAGAAAAAATATTTTTTGAAGTGCATTTGCAAGTTACATTAAAATACACAAAAACGTCTTATCCTTGGTACTTTGTTCTGTCTATTTTCCCCCTTTTTAGGGTCTTTGGAGGTATTCCTTTTGATTTCCTGGAAAGATCCTCCTTGTTCGATAGGATCGGGCTCGTTTCCTTCCACGCAAGAAAATATGAAGCGGCAAAAAGTGCATGGTTTTGCCATTGTTAGATGCTATCCTACGTTCAGTGCTTTTACGGTTATGTTGTAGAAAGTAAATGCCTTCATATGGTTATTTTGGTAACTTTTTTTAAAGAACCTCGCCAATTAATTTTAAAGAACGGCACATGATATATGTTATGAGCTGACAAAAAATTAACACTTCTAAACAGATATGGAGATGTAAGAATAATAGTTAATATTTAATGAGGATTAGAAAACTTTTAATCCTTGTACTGAATACTGAAAGGTTAATCTCTACAACGCACGGGAACGTAACTTCTTATTAGGAATTTTGATCCTTAAAAGAGGTAGTGGACTACTTGTTCAATCGGTGATATGCTAACTCAGCAAAGAGGCTGATTCACCAACCATGGCTGCAGGATTCTGCAGACTGGGGAGATGGAAGATCAAGTCCTGAAATAAGAGAGTGCAGTGGAAGCTAAGGGTGCGTTTGGTAACCATTTGGTTCCCATGAACAATTTTTGCTCAAAAAATGATTTTTATTTTATTTTATTCACAATAATAATTTCTAAGTTTTTGAAAGCATTTGGTAATTGCTCAAAATTTTTTATTTCCAGAAAAAAATACGTTTGATAGGACTCTTAAATTTTTTTGTTTCTTTTAATTTTTAATACTTTTATTATATTTTTCTTATTTTTCCCTTCTTAGTTTTTCTTTTTCCTTTTCCCTTCTTCTTCCTCCTTCTCTATGGCAATGACTGGCAACCGGCTTGGCGAGGTTTGGGGAGCTCACCAAACCTTGCCCAGTTGATCGTCGGCCACCATCAATGGTGGCGGTGGTCGATGTGGCCAGTGACTAGCTAGGAGGAAGAAGAAGAGAGGAGGAGAAAAGAAGAAAAGAAAAGAGAAAAATGGAAAAAGTTGGGCTTGATTCTGAAATTGATCCTGGCAATAAGAAGCAGTTTTTTTTTCTTCTTAATTTTATTCCAAATCTAATCATAATCATGTTGTATCTATTTTCAGCCATCCTTTGATGTCTTGCAATGGATTTATCCAAATTAATCTTAGCAATATAGCTTTTTTTTTTAGTATATTTGATTAATTTTGGGCTTACTTTTATGAAAAAATGAAATATTTACACTTTGATACATAATCAATTGTCGATCATTTTTTATAGACAAACAAATTGGTTCGATAATTAATATACCCTTTTTCGTTAATTCTACAAGAGTTAAATCCTTTTAAATCATCAAAATATCTAAACTCATTTCTTCCCTTTGAATAGAGACAATAACCATCCTAGCTCTACCATATCTTTTGTCTCATTTCTTCTGGAACAATCACAAACACTTTTTTTGATTATGGATCTACTACTAAAAATTCAATGCATAATCTGAGTGTTCATCCTGTATTCTGGAATAATCTCATTTTTTAGTTATTCAACCATTTCATTTCACCAAGTTCAATGTTAGCCAGATTTAGTCAACATTTACATGTTTCAATGCAACAAGAAGATGTTATTTGTAACAAGTAGTTTTGTTAGTTGGTTAATAGGTCACAATTTTTTTTCATGAAATGGGTTGCACAAAATCAAGTGAATCTAGGATCACTTCTCTCAAACCAAGAAAAAGATATTTGAGAAGATTATGCAATCTCCAATATGAAAAAAACTTATAAAAAAAACAAAAAAACAAAACAAAACAATATAAAAGCAACACGGAAGCATAGCTTGATTTTTTTCCTAAAAAGATATTTACGTTTTCAATTGAGATGTGATGATCTTTAAATCAAAGAATGATCAATAATATCGGGAACAAAGAAACGGATTTTTGTTCCCAAGAACAAAAATATACTGAATGGATTTTTGTTCTTTTTTCGTTTCGATGAATAAAAAAATACAATCAGACACTATTTTGAGTGTTACCAAACAGGGCCTAAGTGGATTATTGAACGGTACATTTTTTGTTAAGAGCCAAGTGAGCTAAGTGAAAGCTTATTATTTTGTATTTTTTCTACTTTATATGTATCTTTATCAAGAGAAACTACTTAAGTTTACTTCACCGAATCTTATATGGCCGAAACTTACAATTTCATTTACTTTGATGTTGGAATCATGTAATTTGATTTGACAAGATGATTAATCTGCAAAAAGACTGACCTGTAAAGTGAAAAGTGAAGGGATGTCGAGGTCTATCTCCATAAAAAAATGGCAAGTCAGACTTCACATCTTGAGGTAGTGAGCAATGGTCAGATATTATATATCTGTACAAAGACCGGAGATAAAAGGAGGTCTCGGAAAAAGCATTCCAATCTTTGTCATCTTGGGGCAGCTGGCAATGGTTAACTCAACTAATTTGGGCCATTCCAACGTATAATTATTCCCTGAGAGGAAATTAGCCAAATTGGGCAAGCATTCCAACTCCACCTGAAGAAGATTTGGGAATCTAATTGTCTCCGTAGCACTTCCCTCCCCTTCTTTTTGTGGGGAAGATATCAAACTTGTCAACCAGTCAAGCTCCGTATTCTTCCTATGATTGGAAGCCCCTTCGTGCCCCTTCTTACCTCCCTCATCGCTAATGACTTCTGCTAGCATTTTACAATTACTTATCCTCAATTCTGTCAGTTCCACCAAATTTTCTGCTGTTGCTGGTGTGAACATATACGATAATTGATCACAATGTGACACTTCTAGAATCTTCAAATGTTGAAAATATACTTGATTGTCCCATATCATCTCAAGGTTATCCATGCGAGTGATACGTAACAACTCCAAGCTAGCAACCTGCATTATTGGCCCACGGAATTGGTGATTCTGTACCGTTAAATAATGAATGGGCACGTTGGTTTGACTCACGTTCAAAAGCTTATTAAATTATTTTATATTGAAAGAACAATGTAAACATTTTCAATGAGTCAAATGACCTTTCATTTCACTTGTTAATATTGTTCAAATATTTGAGGCATTCACTTTGAGATAAAATCGCACCTCGAAGATAACAAAAAAGTCCATTTTATACCCTAAATAATCACTTAGAACTAGAGATGACGATATTAATTATGACATGACTCAATTCATTTCTCCATATGGTTGCTCAAGATAAAGAAGTTATCAAATCGTGGTGCATGCTAATTTTCATCGGTGGTAACTAAACCGTTGTGCAAGCAGAGCCCTCTACCATGAAGTAACAGAGTCGTCCGTTGCTTTGCTTACAAATTATTAAGTTGCACCAGAGGAGAAATGAGAATAAAATCAAAAGGACTAAAAAAAGAAAACTCCATACTAATGTCGTTTCTAATTTCCTTGAGTAGTAGATAAAATTTCAAAAAGTTCATTAAAACTCATTAAGATTAAGGAATCTTTCTCCAGTCTTTCCTTCAGAAAATAACTTTGCATTGCTGATTATTTCCTTCAAAAAAAAAAAAAAAACTCGTTTGTAGAGATACTGAGGCAACAAATGGGTTAGCAAATGGAGCATTACTTATCTCTCTCTACGTAACAAAGCAAACCCAAAAATACTTTTAAGTTTTAACCTCAAATTTTGGCCCAAAAAGTTCAAATTATATGCATGGCCAGCGTCTAACGAGAACTAGCCATATATGTATTTGATAATGGGCAAAATGGTATTTTGGATATGCTCCTATAGCAATCGTATAATCACATTAGTCTCTCAAAGATTCTAAAGTTAAAATTAAATCTTTCCCTCTTATCAATTTAGTTCATTTCCTAAAATAATCAAATCACACTTTGTATCCTATATTAAATGTCAACGAAATTGTCTCATCTTTCCCTTTTTGGCATAACATTAGTTATTTTTATAGAATTCGAATGAGGAAACAGACTGGTGCCGTTATAAGATCATCCCACATAGGGTGCGGTTCCCAACTAGGGGAACTACAGAGCTGGTGGTTGGGAACCGTGCTGTTAGATGTGCTCTGCAGCTGTGGGCATTTCACCCACCCTCACTCACCCTAGACGCGGGAGGCTACTTTACCTGCCTACCCAGCGGTAGTCAGAAACAAGTTCATAAAATGGTGTCCACCTTCACCACCGTGAGACCCTCAAATTCCCTGTCTATCTTTGTCTTCCTGACAGAGAAGGAATACGGAGGACAGCACAGGGTCTCCCACCCCAAGGCGGAGCTCCCGCCTGTTTCCTCTTTGAGCCTTTTAAGGACCTGCTTAGGTCCACATGTTTTCAATCTTTGTGGTACTTAATAGAGAGCTAAACCATCAAAGTTAACCAATACCTTTTCTTTTAACGGGGATCAATGAGTATGCATTTGATGCATTAGACATTGAAAAAAAATGTTTAGTCAATACTTGAAGACCATATGATGTTTCAACGTTGTAATATTTATATGGATTCAAGAGTTTATATCTTCATATGTAGAGCTACTCGTATGAGATGCTTGTTCTTGACTCAATCATCATTTCAAATATTCGCAATCGAAGCACAACAAATAATGTTGGGTCATACCTTTTCCATCAAGAAGAGAGATTGTTTATGAAGTGGCATCTCATTCTTAGGTTGGGAAGCAAGTATCTTCACTTTGTTACAATCATGCACCTCCAAGGTCTTCAATGCCGGCCAACATAAAGCAAGAGTTCCAGCATAGATGCACTTCAGCTTTGGTAGATCCTCAAGCTTAAGGGAGGTTAAATTTGGGAACGCAAACCTGAGAACTAGTCCATCCTTCTCAATGAGTTCCACAATGCCACATCCATTGATCTCCAACTCCTTAAGTTGGATTAGATCATTGGCTATTGAGGTTGGACATAGAGAGGTGAGGCTCGAGCATCTAAAAATGCTAATAGAATGTAGGCATTGGAATTTAACTTGACGATGGAATTCCTTATCCCATATACACTTTATCTTCTTGCATTCTTGAATACAAAGCGATTTTAGATTGGGGAAAGAATTCGCAGCAACTTGATTATTCCATATCATCTCGATGTTATCCATGCTAGTGATATGTAATGTCTCCAAGTTAGGAAATGCAACCTGTGATATTCATTCACTTGATTGGTAATTATGTTAAACTATAAATTCATGAACTTCCAAGATGTAAAAGTAGAAGAGTGCCATAATAAATTATGCGAGAAAGGTAATCCTAGACAAAGAAGATGGCACCATAATAACTACCACGCCTGCAAACAAGTAAATAGGGCATGTTGGTTTTAGGGGTGATCAGTTCTTGGGTGGGCCAGTCCTTAGCATAGAATCGGGAGTCAACCCTTTGGCTCTCAGTTCCAAAATTTTGAAATTAGGAATTGGACACCGGTTCTTGAGAACCAGGACTAAACATAGCTATCCACCTTTTGTTCTTTAAATAGGATCAATGTGGACACTTTTTAGAATGACTAAAAGTGAAAGAAACAAAATAGAGCCAAGTGTGAGATCCCACATCGATCTGCAAGGAATGAGACATGCCACCTTTTTAATTTTAAGACAAAATAGAGCCCAAAATGTGAGATCCCACATCAACTAGTGGGATTTTTTTTTTTAATATAATTTATGGATTATTATAACATACTCGAGATTGTTTGACACTACAAGACAAAAGTTAAGGTGTTGAATAGTGCTCGACTGATGCTTGCCCCTATTGGGTTTGGCTTTTGTTCAAAAACTTAACTTTTAAAAAGTGCAATTAAGTCTTAAAACTTGTTATGAAAGTGTAATTAAGTCCTAAAATTTTCAAAAAGTATAATCAAATCCTAAAACTTGTCAAGTAGTCAAATCAAGTCTTTCCATTGATAATGTTTTTTGAAAGTTTTAGAACTCAATTGTATTTTTCTGACAAGTTTTAAGATTCAATTATACTTTTTAAAAGTTTTAGAACTCAACTGCACTTTCGTGACAAGTTTTAGGAATTCTAGTGCACTTATTCCATTACTTTATATTGAATGAATTAGGTAAACATGTCCAAGGAATCAAATGACCTTTCACTTCACTTGTCTAGATTATTGAAAATTTGAGGCACACTTTTAGATGACATCGCATCTCAAAGGTTAAAAGAAACATCGATGCTTTACCTTAAATAATCAAATCATATTCGTTTTTCCATATGGTTGCTCAAGACAAAAAGTTGTAAAGTCATGGTGCATGCTAACTTACAATGACAGAAGAGACTCGTGCGATCCTTTGCTATAGAATAACTTATTAACTTGCACAAAAGGGGAAAAAAAATCGAAAGGAGTGAAAAATATCCCCACTGAAAAAGATAAGGAATTTTTCTCTAGTATTTTCTTGGGAAAATAACTTGCATTGCTAAGCTTAATTTGATTAGTAAGCCAGTTTTTTTTTTTTTTCCCATCTGAAGAATTTTCCTTCAAAAAAACAAAAAATCTGGTCAGTAGAAATATTAAGATCAGAAAAGGGTTAGCAAGTGGAGGATCACTTGTCTCTCTATATAATAAAGCGAAGCCCAACAATACTTTCAACCTCAAATTTTGGCCCAAAAGCTCAAATATTATGTATGGCCAGCGTCTAATGAAAACTAAACAAATGTTTTTAACAATGGGCAAAATGGTAGTTTAGGGTATGCTTATATAGCAATCACGTAATCACATCAGTTTCTCATAGCTTGTAATAAATGGCATTTCCTAAAATAATCAACTCACACTTAACACTTTGTATCGTGTATTTATTTTTATTTTTATTTTCATTTTTGCACATACATATATGTGTGCCTTTTTTGCTAGTCCAAAAATGACGTAGCTAGTATAAGTAGCAATTCTGACGCACTTAGAGACAGTCATTTAAGTTACAATGTGGATGAAATTCTTCGAGGAAATTGCAATGTGTTTTCTGGGCACAAAGATGAAATATCTTATGCCCATAGCAATTGTTACATTTTTGGCATTGAGCTTAGTGAAAACTAATTAATTTGTAGTTTTTTTCTCCTTAATTAGTATCTTTATCAAGAAAAACTAATTTTAATTTACTTTACCAAATCTTACAATATTTCCTTGAATGGTCGATTCAAGATTCAATGATTTTAGATACGTGCACTTCGATTTGACAATATGATTAATCTTAATAAAAGACTAACCTGTGATGTGAAAAGTGAAGGAGTACCATGGTCAATCTCCATCAATGATTGCTCACCAAAGCCTCTCATTTTGTGGCAGTAGGCAATCGTTAGCCATTTTAAGTCAGGACATTCCAGAGTATGATTCTTCCCCGAAAGGAAACTAGTCAAATTGGGCAAGTCTTCCAACTCCATCCACCAAAGATTCGGGAATGTAATCTTCTCCATTGCACCTCCATGCCCTTCCTCCGCTGCAATCACTTCTTCTATTTGACAACACTCATTTATTTCCAGATATTCAAGAGTGGCAAAGCATTGAATCATCGATGGAGCAAATGCATGTCTCAAGTTGCTGCATTTATAAATGGTCAAATGACTTAGAGAATTGAAGCACAACCTTCCTTGAAGATTTTTGTTCCATAGTCGCCTCAACTTTGGTAGATTGAACAACCCCAGATGCCATAGCTGAGGTAGCACTTGAGTGCCCTTCACACCCTCCATCCCTTCAAGATTAAATATTTCTTCTAGCGACTCGCAATCACGCACTTGCAAGATTCTCAAATTGTGTAAAGCAAGCATCAATATAGATTGAATAGCATTAATAAATGGTGGACATTTATCCACCAACAATGACTCTAATTTCGGAAATGGTTCGATGGGAATATGTTCGTCATGCCATTTTCCAATCAGCTCGGGAAACTCAGATAACCTTCTAAACTCTACTCCAGCAACTGTAGCCTATAAGAAAATGCATAATTAAATGTAAACTTTTAATTAACAAAAAACCAATTACTCTATTGGCAGTTATATATATCCAATTGCACAAAATTTAATAACCGATGCATACCATTTCCTCATACATTTTTTGTATGGTCATGTTGAGGTTTCCATTCCAAAAGCATGCTTCTATTGATACTTGTACTTTCTCCACTTTTGGCACCTCTATTGGTCCCTTAGAGAAGAACTTCATGTTGAGACATCTAGTCACAATGACATCTTCCAAAACAGGGAACATTAAAGTGTATCCACCTGAGCTGAACCATCTCAATCCTGTCAACCCATCAAGCTCCATAGACTTCAATTGGTTGAAAGCCATTGCATGCCCCTTCTTACCTCCCTCATTACTAACGACTTCTATCAACATTTTACAATTACTTATCCTCAATTTTGTGAGTGCCACCAATTTTCTAGCTATTGTAGGTGTGAACATATGTGTTAGCTGACAACAATGTGACACATCTAGAGTTTTTAGGTGTTGAAAATATACTTGATTTTCCCATATCATCTTGATGTTATTCATGCCGGTGATATTTAATGTCTCCAAGCTAGGAAACGCAACCTGCAGAATTCGCTCACGAAATTATTAAAAATAAAAGATAAAATCACACCTCAAAGGTTAAAAACAAGTCAATTTTATACACAAAATAATCATTAAGAACTAGAGATGATGATATCAATTATAACATGATTCCATTGATTTTTCCATAGGGTCGCTCCAGATAAGTGAGTAGTAAAATCGTGGTGCATGCTAATCTTCATTGGTGGTAACTAAACCGTGGTGCACGCACAGCCCTCTTCAATGAAGGAACAGAATCGTGCATTCCTTTGCTAACAGATTAATAAGTTTAACCAGGGGAGAAACGAGAATAAAATCCAAAGGAGTAATAAATCTCCATACTAATGTCATTTCTAATTTCCTTGGGTATTTGATGGAATTACAAAAAGTTATCTAAAACTCATTAAAATAGATAAGAAATCATTTTCCAATCTTTGCTTCAGAAACTAACTTTGCATTGCAGATTTTTTCCTTGAAAAAAAATCTGGTTAGTAGAGATATTGAGGTAAGAAATGGTTTAGCAAGTGCAGCATTACTTATCTCTCTCTAAATAATATATTAAATTAACTCTATTACAAATTCTCACGACCATTGTACCCAAAAAAAAGAAAAAATCTCACGACCAAAAAAATCAGATGACTATTTTCATACTTTCTAAATCTATTAGTATTCTAATTTGAGTATTACATAACTTCTTGAAATATTCTAACAATGTGGGGAATACCTATTGTTACAGGACAACTAATGTATGACAAATAAATGACAATTGAAGTAAAAACATAATTAGAGATAACTCTATGATTATGGATAAATAAATGTGTGATACTCATTAGGATGGTTTGTTCAATTCACAGATAACAATAAAAAAAAAAAAATTGGGTAAAAACATTAATATAAGGAAATACACAAGCATTTCCTCCATCATCAAAGAAAGTAATAATTGAAACCTATATAGGATCCGTAACAGAAAAGGCCAAAAAGAGTGGCCTGATCAGTTCGTTCGTGTTAATTGACTTTATAAGAAGTGATATAATTTAAAAATTGTGTTAAAGTTGTTAGCTTGTTTGCACTCTATTCAATCAAAATAAAATTGAAATTGATTTTTATCCTTCAAAAAATTAGACGATGTTGTGCATGTGTATATTCCTTATTAATCTACTTTGACGGGCAACCTCTCCCAAATTCTGTCGATTCAATAAAATAATAATTGAATTTTAAAATGGTATTTTTTAAATATATAATCAATATTTTTTTAATTTATAATCAATAGTACATTGATTATAAATAAAACGCCCTCTCTAAATTTTGGACTTTCAGGTTTGCCGATCACTCCAATTAAAAAGACCAGTCTCTCTCCAATTGTCTTCTCTTTGATTTCGGTTTACCTCCTTGCCAAAAGTGGGTGTTGACACTCAACTACAATCTCTTATAGCCTGTAAAAAGATCTTTGGAACTGCATTTGCAGATTACATTTCAATAGAACGAGGCAAGCTAGAAAATATGAAGTGACAATGCGGACATCGTTTTTTGCAATTTTTAGAAGCTATTCTATGCTTAGTACTTTACAGTTCATATTGTCAAAGGTAAATGTTATTATATGGTTTAAGAACCTTGTGAATCACTTCTAAAGTACTAAGTATGATGGTTGCCTTTGGTTCACTTTTGGAGAAAGCCTTTGGTGAAACATAAAAGACTTTAAGTTAAAAGGGCTGCCAAAATGCAAATTGCATTTGGCAAAAAGTCCTTTGTAAAGAAATTTTGGGTTAAATAGTATTGCAAAAATTCTTCTTGCAAATTACTTTGGCTGCATTTTTTCTCTATTTTTTATTTAGAAAAACTCGAACCCAACGAAGGGCTCAAGTCGCTACCACGCCAAATGTGGCGCTGGCGACCTGTTGGAAACGGTGATCCATTTTTTAGAAACTTCTAGAATTCTCTAGAATTCCCTAGATGAATTTTCTAGAAGAAAGAAGAAAACATTTTCTAGAAGAAAGAGGAAAATGTCCAACATGTAAGAGAAGTCTCTAGAATTGTCTACAAGCTCATGTGTCTAGAAGTTTCATCCTATGTTAGAGAAGTCTAGAGACTTCCTCCACCAACTTTGGCATCTATATAAAGGAGCAAGTGCTCCATGTTTTGGATAAGGGAGCTAACCATATAAACCACATCATGTAGTTCCCTCACCAACACTTCCTTCAACTATTGTAAAATTATTTTATCTAATTAATGAAACCATTTTTGTCCCATAAATCTTCTCAAAATATCTTATCCTTGTCCCTTGTCCATCCTTTATCAAATATAAACTATACCATGCTTCCGCGCATATTTATATTTTAACATGGTATCAGAGCCAGAATCAAAGGCTAGAGCCCGAGCGAGAGCCAACAGAGCCAGAGCCAGAGCCAGAGCCAGAACTAAAGCCGGAGCCAAAGCCAGAGCCTACGAGAGCCAGAGCCAGAGCCCCAGCTAACAACTACAACTAAGAGCATTTTGATGCCCTGAGACATATGAGATATCGTTGAAGAAAAGTCATTATGTACGCGACAAAAGGAGACAAGGGATCGTGGAATGAAAACGGACTAAAAGACATGGGACAGACTACAATATCCGAAGTATCCCGAAAATGGATCCAGGGGGAGTGTTGGAAATGGTGATCCATTTTCTAGAAACTTCTAGAATTCTCTAGAATTCCCTAGATGAATTTTCTAGAAGAAAGAAGAAAACATTTTCTAGAAGAAAGAGGAAAATGTCCAACATGTAAGAGAAGTCTCTAGAATTGTCTACAAGCTCATGTGTCTAGAAGTTTCATCCTATGTTAGAGAAGTCTAGAGACTTCCTCCACCAACTTTGGCAGTTATATAAAAGAGCAAGTGCTCCATGTTTTGGGTAAGGGAGCTAACCATATAAACCACATCATGTAGCTCCCTCACCAACACTTCCTTCAACTATTGTAAAATTATTTTATCCAACTAATGAAACCATTTTCGTCCCATAAACATTCTCAAAATATCTTATCCTTGTCCCTTGTCCATCCTTTATCAAATATAAACTATACCATGCTTCCGCGCATATTTATATTTTAACACAACCATTGTCTAAAGTTGCACAACCTCAAGTGGGCCCAATAACCCCTAGCAAGGGCCACCTAGGGTCGTTCAACCCCCGATGAGGGTTGCACGACCTAGACTGCCCTCTCTGGGGTCATGCGACCTCCTATAGGAATTGCGAGGGTCGCATGACCCCGTTGAGGACTACTTGATGTTGCCTAGGTCACGCAACCTTGCCTGCCCTTCATTGCCAAATATGGCCTTGCCAACCGCCCTCACATAGAGAAGCTGGACAATAACAATGAGCGCAAAATCAAAAAATGAAAAAATTGGTGATGGTAGTTTTAGAAAGAAATAATTACTTAACCATTGGAATAGCCCTTTGTAAATGCTAAAAATCCAAGGCAGGTGGGAACCGGCTCGGGCTTTCATTTTTGCCAAGGCCAGCATTTCTTCTAAACACCCCATATTTCGCAAGCCCTTTGGGAAAACTGAACCAGACCCAACCTATACAATTTTATGAGTTGACACAAAAGTAAGACTTCTAAAAAGATATGGAGATGTAAAAATTATAGTCATACTTATTGAGGATTAGAAAATTTGTAATCTTTGTATTAAAAATCAAAAGATTCTATACATAAATCAGCGCAAAGCAGGGGAATTGTACTGGTTATTGGAAATTTACATATAATTAGATGATTTTGAATCCGTACATATTTATTGATGTCAGAATTGTTGTGCACTAAAAATCCCTGGATGTGATAATGGAATACTGGGGGAGGTAAAAATTCTGTTCATCTTTGTTATGGTGTGGAACACGAGTCCCAATCATGTTTGAGCAAAGCATGAATGACTGATGCTACGAACATTAATATCTACCCCTCTTGTCCGGACATGGCACATACCGTGCATTGTCCAATATTAAGAGAATATGTTCCAAATGAAATGCCAAAAATGCATTGTTTGAAAGACCAACCTGTGGAGTAAAAAGAGAATGGGTGTCATCATCAATCTCCATCAAGGATTGCCCAGTCAAGCTTCTCATTTTAGGGCAGTGGGCAATGATCAACTCTCTTAAGTTGGGGCATTCCAGTTTATGATCCTTCCCCGAGAGGAAGCTAGTCATATTTGGCAAGCATTTTAGCTTCACCAAATGAAGATTTGGGAACGTAATCTTCTGCACCATTCTTCCTTGCCCTTCTTCCTTTGTGATCACTCCTTTTATTTGACCACACTCCTTTATTTCCATCCACTGTAGATTGGGAAAGCATAGAGCCATTGATGGAGCGAAAGCATGTCCCAAGTTGCTGCAACTATGAAGGATCAGAATACCTAGAGAATCAAAGCGTAGCGATTCTTGAATATCTTTGTTCCATAGTTGCCCCAAGTTTGGCAGATTGACCAAGTTCAATTTTGATAGTCGAGGCAGCACCCAAATGTTTTCCACAACCTCCAGCCCTTTCAAATCAAATATTTCTTCTAGCAACTCGCAATCGCACACTTGCAAAGAGCTCAAATTGTCTAAAACAAGCATCAATCTAGCTGGAATAGCTTTAACAAATGATGGACATTTATCTACCACTAATGATTCTAATTGCCAAGATGACTTGATGGGATTAAGTTCATTATGCCATTTTCCAATCAATTCGGGGAACTCAGATAACCTAATTTCCGTTACTTGACCAAACATAACCTGTCAAAAAATGCATAATTAAACATAAACTTCTAGTTAGCAAAAAGCAGTTACTTTGTTAATGATCAAAACCATCCAATTGCACAAAATTTCGTAATTGATGTATACCTTTTCTTTAAACATCTTTTGGATAGTGATGTTAAGGTTTCCTGTCCAAAACCATGCTGTTGTTGATACTTTTACTCTCTCTAGCTTCGATGCCTCTATTGGTCCCTCGGAGAAAAATTTCATGTTGGGACATCTACTCATAATGACATCTTCCAAGAGAGGAAACATCAAAGTGTATCCACCTGAGCTAAAACATCTCAACCTCGTCAACCTATCAAGTTCCATACACTTCAAATGATTGAAAGCCACAACATGCCCATCCTTGCTATCCTCATCACTAATGACTTCTGTCAACATTCTACAATTACTTATCGTCAATTTTGTGAGCGCCACCAAATTCCCAGCTATTGCCGGTGTGAAAATACTTGATAATTCATCACAATGGGACACATCCAAAATCTTCAAATGTTGAATATATCTTGAAAAGGGTAATAGTACTTTTAGCTCCCAACTTGGGCCTTCTGCAGCTTCCACATTGCTGGTTGGCCCTTCCAAATAAGATTCACATATAACTAGCTCTTCCAAGTTGGTTAAACTCTCAACAAAACGACATGTGGATATTGCATAGTCTTTCGAGAGATGATGAAGCTCAAGAACTCTAAGCTTGCAAAAGAATTCTCCATCATGAAATTGCCCATGCCATATCTCCATCCATTTGGATAAATCCAATTTTAACTCTTGGAGATTAGGGAATGCATCCTGAGAAATAGTCATATCAGAACGTGAAGCCAATTTGGTTAAAAGATTATTAATGTATTATGGTATAAACTTTGCATATTGTGCATAATAACTACACTTGAAATTGTTGAGTTTCATGTGATTCAACAAAAAGATATATGCTCTAATGAAACAAATATCATCGCTGATCTTTTATACTTGGCTTGTATCCTTACTGAACTTAAGTAAGCGCTAACATCCACATTTCTAAAGATGTGTCCCTAATGGAAATGACTTCCGCATCAATTAAAGTTGCAATTGCACAAATTTCAATGATTAATGTCGACAATAATGTCCCATCTTTCCGTTTTTAGCATAACGTAAGTAATCCTTATAGAATTCAAATTAGAAAACACACATGTACTATGGTAAGATCACACCACATGCCACGTGTTTTCAATATTTGTGGCACTTAGAAGAGAGCGAATCACAATTAGCCTAAAATTTTTCAAAAGGGGTTTAACGAGTATGCATTTGGTACATCAAACATTGACAAGAATTTCTGGCCAATACTTGAAGATTTTAATACTTCTATGGATTCAAGGAGAGTTGTGCATTTTACATCTTTGTATGAACAGCTACTTGTATGATATGCTTGGCTATGACATTAATTGTCACTTCAATTAATTCACTGTCGAAGCAAAACAAATAAACACAGATCATACCTTTTTTATCAAGAAGAGAGGGTGTTTATGAAGTGACATCTCATTCTCAAGTCGCAAAGCAAATATCTCCACTTTGTTACAGCCATGGACCTCCAGAGTCTTCAATGCCGGCCAATGTAAAGCATGTGTTCCGGTGTAGATGCACTTTAACTCTATCAAATGCTTAAGCTTGAGGGAGGTTAGCTTTGGGAAATCAAACCTGGGAACTAGTCCTTCTTCCTTCTCAATGAGTTCCACAATGCCACAACCATCAATCTCTAACTCCTCAAGTTGGATTAGATCTTTGGCTACTGAGGGTGGAAACAAAGAGGTGAGGCTCTTGCATTCGGAAACACTAATAGAACGTAGACATTGGAGTTTAACTTGATTGTCCCATATCTTCTCAATGTTATCCATGCCCTTGATAACTAATGTCTCCAATCTAAGTAAGGCAATCTGCAATATTCGCTCATAGAATTGGTGATTCTATTGAATTACAAATTCACGAACTTTCAAGATGTAAATATAGATGAGTAGCAAGATGTAAGTTACGTATGCACGGGATTGCTGATTGGTGATTGTGTCCTAAGTTGCACGAAAGGAAAAAAAAATACATTAGCATAAAATAAAAAAGTAAGTAAAAAAACTCCATACTAATTCGGTGACTTTAGGATAAGAAGGCTATTCTAATTGCTGGAGGAATTCTGACCAGATTCTGTCGACAATGGGTAAAATGGCAACTTGGATTGCTCATACAATAATCATATAAATATAATCACATTAGTCTCTCATTAATTGATTGAGAATGATAAAGAATATATTTAAAGAAACGAGAATCACTTCAAAAGGGTAATCAACGTTAGAACTTAGCAGTTACCGAATTGATGTAGTAAAATAAAAATAAAAAAAAAAGGCAGCTGAGGATCGGTTGAATAAGAGTATTAGCCATTAGAAACAAAATGATAGAGAGATTGAGATCAAAATGCCAACCAATCATCCATGAAATGGTGCACTACAGTAGGAAGTGTGACTTTATCTAATACCGAAGATATCATATCACTCTAAAGCAATTAAAAAGTTAGGCTAAGAGAAAGCAATTAAAAAAGGAATTGGTTGGGTCAAATGAACATATCTTACTTGCATCATGCCACACTTGGAAGAACTCAATATCTCAATAACTGATTAAATTTTCCTTTTAAGAATCATTCATTTCCATTATCGGTGCCAGAGGATCCAACGGTTAGACACCAATGATACCTCATACATATAATCTAGTCAAGTTATCAAATATAGTTCTAAATATCTCATTATAGAAGATTAAAAGTATCTGAGAAAGTTGGGGAAAGCCCATTTTCACAGCCTATTTGACTGCATAAACAACATTTTAGGTGAATGGCCTATGTTGCTTTTAGCCTAGTATGAATGGACCTACCTACAAATTACTCTTTCATTTTCCATTGAAACGTTTTTCCACTTCCACTGAAGAAGTCAGATGACTCAACTAAAATGGCTGATCTGTGAAATGTATTCTATTTCTTTAACAAGTGTTTCATAAGATTGGCCTTACATGTCGTGCAAAAACTAAAAGGGGTGATTTTCGAAACCCTGGACCCTACAGCTCTTGCTTATTTGGCGATGGAGAGGGCCTAGATTCCTTTTGCTGGTGAAATTAAGAGAGATGGAAGCTTCCTTCGATCAGGAAAATAAATGAGATCTTCCAAGTGCAAATGAAGTCAAGTGAGTGTCTTAATGGCCCCTCATCTCCAGCCTCATGAACCTTAATACTCACTTTCTTCTCAATTTTTTTTCAATTGCTTTCCTATACATGCTTTGAAAATTAAAAAAGCCCCAAAGCCTCTTTGCGAATTTTCCCAAGCTACTTCCTCCGTTGTCTTAAAAATGAGCTTCTTTACATGGAAGCTTAAAGCACGGGACAGAGAAAATTTCGGTGTTGAAGTGGGGATACTCAAAACACATTTCCTGTAGATCAGGGATACTCCTTGGATCCTTGGATAAACACATTTCCTTGTGGACCCACAACTTAAATTTTCACGACCCTTTACTGACAAGGGAAACTAACATATTGCGTTAGCCTTGGTTGCCTCCATCAACTTCAGTAATAATCACGCAATTATAAACGGCCAATCTTGTCTGGAAAATTGAAAGGCTCTACCAGCAGCAATTTCGGCCGCACAAAATAGCTGTGTGCATTCCTTAATTTGAGTGGATTGAGTAAATTACTATCAATAACCAATTTTCTCTCTTTTTTTTTTTTTTTTTTTTTTGGTCGAAAGTAATAAATTCAATAGGTGGAAAGTCTTTGCTTTAAATCCAACAGCTGGCGTTGGACACGGGACTGAAAGTAAAAATTTTTTGTTTTAAATTTTTTCCTTAATGAAGTAATCGCACTTGATTTTTGTCCATATTGGACAATTTTCCTTTTTTCATTTTATTAAAAGTAGTTTCTTGTTTCATTTTGGACGAGTAACTTCTACCGTCCATTCGAAAAGTCAAATAACTCGGACTCAAAGTGGCAGACCTGCCAAATGTAGTTTAATCACTTAACAAGAGTTTCATAAAAAGGTCAGGCAATTAACGTAAGAAACTAAAATGGGTGATTTCCAAAACCCTGAACCTTAGAGATGTTGCCCAGTCTGGTGATGGAGAGGGCTAGGCTCCTTTTGCAGGTGCAATTACGAAAGAATTGGGGCTTTGGGTATGATTAATCTGATGGAGACAAAAAAAAAAGTTCATATATATATATATGCACTCAAGATCTCAATATTAGAGATTTTGTAAGTGCAAATGAAGTAAAATGAGCGCCTCAAAGGCCCTATAGCTCCGGTCTCTCGAACCTGCTGATTTTCCTCTCAATTGTCTTTTCAATTGCTTTCAATTTGCATGTGTGCAGTGTCTAAACCGTGGATGTGACATTAATGAGAATTTGAAGTTTCTTGTGGAAATCGGAAAGCTCTTAAAGATGTTGTTCAGCAATTGTATTACATGTTCATACTATGTTTAGGTACCACAAGAGATGTTCAATCATCTATATGACAATTATTTTTTAGAGAAATTAAAAGTAACAAATTGCAACTCATATATGTTGGTAACTCTCAACACTTATGCTTGTACGCTACTCATTTTACTCCTAAACTGTGGTGCTCCTTCAACTTTGAGTTTATTATGGATGTCCATCCTTCGCGCATTTTACCATTTGCAATTCTTCTATATTTGTTTTAGAAAAATCATCCTTCGGCCTCCGGATGCTTTAAAATTAATTACAATGTTCCAAAATAAAAAAATAAAAAAATAAAAAATGAGGGATGCCATGATAGAGAAGAATCGTTAGGGGCGAAAGAGTAATTTGAATAAAAAAGAGAAGAATTACAATCTTACCATTGAAAATCACATGTTGGGCACTCGCAAACGGAAGAAAGGATGAAGCCTTAATGACTCAAGGGATTTTGCGTAAAAGTCGAAATTTTGGGAGTTAATATCTCCTTTACCAAAAAAAAAAAAAAAAAATTATTAATATCTCCTTTACCAAAAAAAAAAAAAAATTAACTTTACCAAAAAAAATATCTAGCACTCTAACCTTACCAAAAAATATATATATATATCTACCACTCTAAATGTTCATGGAAAATTTCTTGTAATTTTTTTCTAAAAGTCGCTCACTAGTGCCAACGATCACGAGATATTAAACATAGGTTGCAGATTTTATGTACTCTTACAATTATAAATCCCATACAATGACGTAAGTGCTTTTCTAGAAACACCATATACGAAAGACGTTGATCAATTAAATTAGCATAGTTGCTTTTATATTTAAAAACCCACTCCTCTTACCCCTTCTTCGTATTGGTTTTTACCAGAGTCGCCTGTATTTTATTGTTTTTAGATAACACCAAAGTTAGGTAACTAAATTCAGGGGAACCATTTCACGTGATTAAGAAATTACTTTATTATGGAATTATTTTATTGCCAAATTTCTCTATGATTTTGCTTTTTGAAACCCTATAAATGTAGGTACACTTGCAGCAGGTCATTTGAAAACAACTTACGACTTATCACAAACAGAATTTACATGGATTTCATTCAAATAGTTAGATTTACACACAATGAAGAGAAACAGAAGATTGCTTTATCTGATCACGGAGAAGGCATGAATGGACAGGGTAATTAGCAAGAAAATGAATAGAAAATGATAATCCATGTTGCGTTTAATTAGCCATGGAAGGAAAGATTAATAAATATTACCCTCTTTTGATAGAAAGTACCTGCTGCCCACTAAAGAATGCAAGTTGAGTGCCAACTTGGTCATCCGATGTACCACTCAAAGGTTCCATCCCAGCAATGATAAATTTTTTGATATTTGGCAAGTCACACAACTCCAATACTCACAAATTATGCAACTCAACATAGCCACAATCATCAACCTCTACAATCTCTCGCATTAAGTTACACTCAACAACTTGAATCACTTCTAGATGTGGAATTTCTCTCATTAACGAAAGAGGAAATAGAACTTCCATCTTATCACAGTTTTCAACTTGCACTACTTTTAATGTGCTGAAGGACTTGGAGGAGATATGAGTCTGGCATATCTTCTCCAAGTTGACAAGATTCTTGAGACATATCAACTCCAATGTCCTAAAAGCAGGAAGGGAATGCTATTGGAGGATTTAATGTACATAGGGACTATTCTCGACATGTAGATACTTCAATTCTGGAAAACCACTTTGGGATAATGCACAAATACTTTGCTCATTTGTATCCAATTTGTCCATAAACAAATTGTTAGTTTTGCCTAAGATACTTTGAATGCATCCTTTTCGAAGAACATCGCCTATGGACCCAACTCGAGCTCCAATGATCCTTTGCACTCGCTCAAGCAGTGCCACGCATTACGTATTTGGATTTCATGCTTGGTTAATTTGTTGACATCTAGATCCTCTGGAAGCATTCTTGGATTAGGGATTGACACATGCAAAGTGCAGAGATTCTTCATGCTATTCAACTCAATCAAACTGGCATTAGTTGGTAAAGTTTGGTCCATGAAATTCCATCAGTCAAAGCTATTCTTCATGTACAACTCCTCCAACTTGACCAGGCGTTCGAGTACACCTGGTTCAATTATCCCAAGTTCTAGACAATGGTTCAAGTCTAATAACCTCAGCTCTCTCAGTTGTCCAATTTCTTTTGGCAATCAATAAATATTAGAGTTTGCAAAACTTAGAATTTGTAGCCAAACTTAGAATTTGTAGCCAAACTTAGAATTTGTAGCCCTTTCAGGTAACCAAGAATGGCTAAATCATCATTTAACGAACAACCGTCAAGACAAAGAGCATGTAAATTCTCCAAGAATTGAAACGGCAACGAAGGGGAGCAAATGAGATGTATCCCAGTAAGATTTAAGACCATGAGTTTCCTCATAGAGTGAAATAACAAATATGGGACCTCAAGAGATTCATTGTTTGTGAACAACAAAAAGATCTGCAATTCAGGGCAATCTAAATCCTGGGGAAGCTCCTTCATGTCAACATATGAAAAGCATATTGCCCTACAACTTTTGAGCTTGTCCTTCGACAACTCATAGAGATTAGTTCTGCTATTATGCGCCACAAGATAACACAACACTTGCTATTATTGGTCACATAAAGGTGAAGCTGAAGATAAAAGATTGGACAATCAAGAATCTTCCAGATGTGATGAATATTCCTGATCTTACTACGAATCTTATCTGTGGGAACTATGGTAGATGTTGGCATTACTTTTACTAGTAACGAGTATTTAGCCAAGCTAATCTATGGATTTATGGTGATCACCAAAGGCAAACGATATGGAAAATTGTGAAAGTTATTGAGAAACATTGTGATCAGTGGTGAGATTTGTATCTTAGTGCAGGTGGAAAAAGATCTTTCGATTCTATGTGACCAGTGGCATTACAAGACAGAAGATAATGCATTATTTACCAAAACAAAATGGGGTGGCAAAGAGGCTTAATTAGTCTCTCATGGAGAAGGCAAGATGTTAAGTGGTGCAGGCTTAAGTGTTGTTTGGTAACGTTCCGAGGAACACGTGTTTCTTTTTTTTGTTCCCTAGAACAAAAATATAACAGAAACGTGTTTGATAAATTTTTTTGTTCTCGGGCTTAAATTATTCTTAGGAATAGATTTTAAATAGAAATAAGAAACCAAATATATATATTTCTTGTTTCTAGGAATAACTTGAAACAAGCTTTTTTTTTTCTTTTATTTTCTTCATTTTCTTTTCTTTCTCTTTCCCTTCCTCTCTTCTTTTCCTAGCCAGTTGCCGGCCTCAACAATGGTCCCTTGAGCCTCGCCTAGCCACGACGAGGCTCGACCTCGCCCGACCACCACAAGGTCAACGTCGCCTAGGTGGGCGAGGCTGACCTCGTAGTGGCTGGCAAGGCTCCCCCAAGGCCAACAACTAAATAGAGAAAGGAGACGAAAAAGAAAAATGAAAAGAAAAAAAGAAAATGTGTAATAAAATTATTGATAAATTAAAAGAAATTCTAGGTCACAAAAATATTTGGGGTCATATCAAGCGCATTGCTTTTCCAAGAGCAGAAATTTTGTATAGCTACCAAACGTCTTCAACTGCTCAGTTTCTATTACCAAGAACAAAAATAGAAAAAAGTGTTTCTAAAAAGAAATTGTCTCCAGAGCATAAACATTACTATACGCACCTTAGTAGCTAAATTTTGGACGGATGTAGTGGCTACCGTGTGTTATTAGAAGAACAAGTCTCCCACTTCAGCCTTAAGGAACCAGACACCGTTTGAGGCCCAAACATATTCCATGTTAAAGTGTTTGGCTATGAAATATATACACTCTTGCCAAACGAAAGAGGAATAAGCTTGAGAACAAGTTAGAGAAGTGCATTCATTGGATACAAGGATAGTGTCAAAGGGTATAAGCTATGAAATCCCAATACTAAAGGTATCATTTACAATAGGTATGTGATCTTAAAAGAATCTATGGTGAATCATATTGTTCAACAAACTCTTGAAAAACCACAGAATGCTAAGTTAAATGTCTATTTAAAGGAAGGGACAAAGGTTACATAAGATGGAACAAAAAATTCGAATCCTGAAGTTGATGAGCCTGATGGGATGGATGACGTTGTGGATTTTGAAACTAAATTTAAAGATGAAGCACCACCTAAACCAGTCTTAAGTAGGTCCACATGGCCAAAAAGACCACTTGAGAGGTACATCCTATTTGCTAGTAATGAAAATTGTGCTCTTGACTATTACAAGTGATGATCCAAGTACTATCAAGGAAAAAAGAAGTGCAAAGGATGCCAAACAGTGGGAGAAAGCCATGAAAGATGAGATGGACTCATTGGATAAATACAAAACATGGAGTTTGGTAAAACTACCTGCTAATAGAAAGGCAACCGATTGCAAGTGGGTGTTCAAGGAAAAGATACCCATAGATGGAGAGATAGAATGATGCAAAGCTCGTTTGGTTGCAAAGAGTTACTCATAGATAAAGAAAGTTGATTATGGTAAGATTTTTCCCCCGTTGCTAAATTGAATTCCATAAAACTTATCTTATCTATAGCAGCTGCATACAATTTGGAGGTAGAGTAGTTCGGTGTAAAAACAACATTCCTCCATGATGACTTAGAGGAGAATATTTACATGAAGCAACTAGAAGGGTTTGTGGTAAAAAAGAAAAAAAGAAGTTTTTTTTTTTTTTTGGCAAATTAAACAAGTCTTTATATGGCCTAAAGCAATCTCCAAGGATGATGTACTAAAAGTTCGACTCATATGTCTTGAAGCTTGGCTTTGTTCATTGTGATGCTGATAATTATGTATATGTGAAAAGATTAGAGGTTGATTTTGTTATCTTAACATTATATGTTGATGCTATGCTGTTAGTTAGGAATAGTTTGAGAATGATTAGCATTGTGAATTGATTGTTGGAAAAACAGTTTGAGATGAAAGATCTAGACCTAGCAAACTTCATCTTAGGCATGCAGATAAAAAGGAAGCATGATCTCGGGAAGTTATGGCTAAGTCAAAAAAAATATTGAAAGCATGTTGAAGAAGTTCAACATGGCAAATTATAAACCAGTGAAAACCCACATGTCTACAAGTTTCAAGTTATCAGCACTCTAGTGTCCCAAGACTAAAGAAGAAGTTGAAGAGAGGGCAACAATCCCATATGCAAGCGCAGTTGGGAGCTTGATGTATGCCATGAATGGGAGCACTGAGCAAATATATGTCCAATCTAGGGGGAAAGAGCATTGGACAGCAGCAAAGTGGGTGCTTCGTTATTTTCGCAATAAATTTGATTTTGAGCTATGCTATGAGGGCATAAAAGCTCAAGGGGACAATAAGCATTAGAACTAAAGTGTTTTATGGATGCTAATTAGGGAGGTGACATTAAAAGCAGGAGGTCAACCAGCAGATATGTTGATTCCTTATTTGGTAGAGCTGTGAGTTGGATGAGCTAGAGATGAAGCATGACTGCCATATCAACTACTGATGCAGAGTACATGGCCCTAAATCATGTTGCTAAGGAAGTAATCTGGCTACAAAAATTGTGTAAAGAGCGTGTAAAGAAATTGGTTTTACACAAGGACGAGTGATAATTGGGTGTGATAGCTAGAGTTCTATATTCTTGGCTAAGAATCCTAGATTTCATGCAAGAACAAAGCATATAAGCATACGATATCATTTCATCTAAGAGAAAGTAGAACAAAATGTTGTAGTGTTGGAGAAGATTGATACAAAAGTGAATAGAATAGATTTTTTGACTGAGGCAGTGAATTTAAAAAAGTTTGAATGGTGTACAAATGTGTTGGGTTTAAAGAAGCATGTGGAATATTCGTCAAGTAAAAGAATGTTGAGTTGTGATTTATACTCCGCATCATAAAGGGCAGCACCCCCACGACGCTAGAGGGCTTTTATAGTTTGAGCTCATACTTTATTGATAGTTTGGGCTTCGGCCTATAAATAGCTACTGGAGATATGAGATATGTAATAGAAAGGTGCGAGATGTTAATTATAATGGAATCCTCAGCTAGACGCAAACCTAGTTTAAGGGCAAATCAAAATAAAACCTTGTTTCTCAAATTCTCTTTCTTGCTTTTTCTCTCTATTTTCTTTGTGATTGTGCAGCAAATCTTAACAATAATAAAGGAATAAAGCACATGAAGTTGTTGAGAAATGAGCCAAAAACTTGATTATGAGAATCAATTAATAAAATGAACCCAAATTTCATGTGAATAGTAAAATAAAAACGATTTTTCACTGCTTGACATAATATTTGTGTCGGACCCAAAAAAAAAAAAAACATAATATTTGTGTTGTTTTTAAGTAAGATAATCAAGTTTGGACTCAACTACCGGCCAAACCTATGTACATTATCCGTTCCAAATCATCCTTAATTTCATAAAAGTAGAGGAAACAACAGTTAAAGAGAAGTTGTTAAAAATCATTAGATTCCATAGATCTTACCATCAGATTTTAGGGTGCAGTGATTGTGTGGAATGTGATCAATTTTAACCAGAGTGGGCTTTGTAAGTACTTTAGTTTCTTTCCATCTTGGCTATGCTTTGTCTCCGGCATAACTATATATTTCTTAAAGTTTAATTATATACTTAGGCGGGCAAAATAATTATCTATATGCCTATTTGCTTTTCTTGATTTTTTATAATTTGACGTGTTTGATCCACTCTTGCTTTGATGGGATTGGTGTGAATTGAAACTTGCTAATTTGTAGTGCCATGTGGCAACTTCAAATGCACAAAATGTAAACTACCAATACCATATCAGGCATAACATTCATGCCAAGTATTTCACTCCAATAGATTTTGCTATACTAAATATCTTGACATAACATTAATTATTTACCTCTTGATTGAAGAGGGCAGTGAAGGGTAATTTGATGTGCTCCTGACTAAGAACTTCACGTGAATCTGTCGGCATTTTTTCATTAAACAAAAAGAATCGCGATTAGTATTGCAATGATGAATCTATTTACAAGATCTTTACTGATGAAAACAAAAAATTAGTCTTACACTTTCCGCTAGAGAAGGAAGAGAAGCTTTCCAAACGTTCTAAGTGTAAATTGGTTAACATAGGGAATGCTAGAGTTTTTGATGTTTCCATTCCTGACCCTTCTTCCTCCATAATGATCGCTTCCATCTTCTTGCAATCCAATACCCTTAGAACTCTCAATGTTGCAAGAGATTTAACCATAAATGGGAAAAATATAGACCTGAGGTTGTCACAGGAAGACAACTCTAATTGCTTTAAATTATGGAATTGTACCATTCTAGAAGGATGTTTGTTCCATATGCACCTCAAGCTCGGCAATCCCTTTAATTCTAAGTTGGTTAGCTCAGAGATAGTCTCAACATTTCCACTGGCACTTGGTCCATCAAGGTCAAAAATTTCTTGCACCGAAATGCAATCTTTGACAGTTAAAGTGTGTAACTTGTGTAATTTTGCCGACAACGTAGAGTTGATAACCTTTGAGAGAGATTCACACTTCGATACCTCGAGAGATTGAAGATTGGTCAGCCCCAATGAAAATTCATCCGTCCATAAATATTTTAGATTGGGAAGTCCAATCATCGTCAAGGACTCCAAGGGTGGGATTGAAACCTGGCACAGACCCATCACTATAGCATTTACAATTACAAAGTACAGACTGGAAATTTACGTGCTATAACAGGATCGGCTGCTGAAGGAAATTTACAAGCAAAATAAGTAGCACCCTTTAGGATAATTTTCATTTACAATAATCTTTGATAAACGAAAGCTAATTTACGATTCAAAAAGGTATATTACGAGCCAAAAGACCACTTATGAACTTTACTTGCCATCTACATTATAACAAGGGACATTAGTACGATTAAATTTAGTTTGCTATTTACTAGCAATAAGAGAAATTACATTCACCCATACAGTTTACTGATGACAACGAAAATTAGTGACCCATAAAGCAAAAAGAAGTACTTTAAGGATACTTCTGATAAGGTAAACTACTTCGTTAAACTACTCCCTCTTAGTTATGTTAGGTTATGTTCCTAATTAGAAGATACATTAATCATTTTATACGATGATTGCTAGAAAGTAATTACTATCTCACAAGTGGATATCACTACAATAAAAGAGATTAAGAAGCTATAAAACGACCGTGATTATGGAAGACAGGCAATCACTTATTGAAATCCGTGATTGACTATCTCAACAGGGCGAGATGACAATCATGAGAAGTAAATTACTATGCTTTTAGACTTTAATTACGGAGGGCGCCTTTAAATTGCTACCTTCCATGAGAAATTTAGCAATTTCACAAGAGAAAATTGCTATCATAAATTTTAATTAATGCAAGTGACATCCTTTCGTGTTTCTTAACTCCATGATGGAATTACTAAGTACTCAACAATTGTTGTAATTTTCCTTTATAGGTCGTAACTGATGGTTACAATAACTAGTAACTCCACTACTAACCATAATTTGTTTAAAGTCGTCCAATTCTCAGTTGCATCTCTATATAGTTAGTACTTTCCTTTATTACATATCCTTTGGTTTAGCTATAGAGACAGTAACATGAGAATGTAAGAATAATTGTGGCCCATATGATATTATTTAAGGTTTGATAATTATTTAATTGCTAAAAACGTATTGGTTTTGAAAAGTTGCAACTTTTACGAAGATAGAGTATGAAAAATTGCAACTTCTATGAAGATAGAATATGAGAAGTTGTAACTTTTATAAAGATGGAGCATTCTAAATACTTTGATGGAAGACACTTATTGAAGACACCTTTTGATAGCCTACATAAAGAGTCTAGTCTTCTTTCCACCCATAAACAACAAAAATTGCATTCTATCATCCATTGGATAAAATCTATTAAGAGAAAAGTAGGCAGAGAGATAAATCGAATTTTTTCGTGTCTCCTATTTCTACAACAATTATATTCTCAAAGTTATTGGTATGAATAAAGGAATGTGTCTTCATCTCTTTTGTCATGAATAAATAATGAATATCTAGGATTCTATGATATTGAATTTCCACATCAAAAATTACATGGTATCAAAGCATGGTTTATCATCTCATGATTTTTCGATTACTAAAAATATATATAGTTTCGTTAATGATCTCCCACTAATGCTCGTTAAAGATATATATATACGTTGAATTGATTAATACAAGTATTCACTTAATGGAGTCGCATGTAAATTATTATTTGGGTTTAGTACGCTTGGTGTATATATTTTTTGGAGTTTTCCAGTACCTTTTTTTTTTTTTTTTTTTTGTATTGGAGGAACCGGCTTGCAGCCGACAGTCACGCCGTAAACCCCCAAGTGACACTTAAGCAGGAGGACCCACCACCCCTGAGTCACACTTAATACACCTAGCGCCTCCCCTGGGTTTTGAACCCTTCACCTCTTCGTTGAAGATCAACAAAGTCTTATCCAATGGAACCACCGCGGCCGATGGTCTAGTACCTTAATTGTTTTGCTCTATGTATTCATATATTTACATACAACTTGACATTTATATTCTTAAGGCATCATATCATAATGTATAATTTGATTCTCTCACCTTTATGACGATTTTATCACCAAAATGATTAAATCTTAAAGTTTAGAAATTTTCAAATTATGAAACAATTATTGTGTATTAAATTTTAGGGTTAATACTTGGAAAACCCCAAATTAGTACATATGTAACAAATTTACCCCAAACTAATTTTTTGACCATCAAAAACCTCAAACTAATACATCTTTGACAAATTTAATTTACCCCAAACCGGTATACCTTTGATAAATTTAGGGTTCCGATGATGGTGGGGCAATGGCGACGAGGGCTTTCACAGTCCTTACCGAACCTGCTGCTGCAACCATCTTTTTCAAAAAAAAAAAAAATGTTTTCAATTTAATTTAATTAATATTTATATTAAAAATTAATTTTAGGGGCTTTTTAGTGACGTGGACAGTATTTTTTTAACACGTGAATAATTTTCTTAAAAAGAATTGCAATGTGGATGATTTTAAAAAAAAATTGACAATTAGTAATAAAAAGTCGCCCGAAAATATCACGTCAATCATTTGGCTAGAATTTCTCTCCGTTAAGTGTTACATTCTTCTCCAGTTTTAGCACTTAAGTGTATCTTTTGAAACTTTTGGTACTAAAGTGTCTCTTCGTGCCAAATTTTGGCAGTCTAGGTATCCGCACCTCTAATTAAAGGTATTACAATGGAGTAATTTTAGAACTTAAATGCTATTTTTTGGCCATTTTTGCCTGTTTTACTGTCCGTCCCCTTTTCACTTTTTTCATCACTTTACCATTTATTTTTAACACTCATATATTTTTCCTCATTCTTCAGTAATGCTGATATAAATCAATAAAACATTCATTTACTTTAAAAAAAAGATTAAAAGTGAAAGAAGAAATTACTCAAACCCTTCATGAACTTTCAGGATGATCTTCCTTTACTCTTAAACTTTGGCGTTCCTTCAACTTTGATTTTATTGTGGACGTCCACCCTTCGTGCATTTTATCATTTGGATGTGCTTTAGAGGAGATCTTTTAACCGTAATGTCCCAATTCTTCTGTATTTGTTTGGGCCAAATCATCCTTCGGCCTCGGATGCGTTAAAATGAATTACAATGTTCCAAAATAAATACAAAAAAACGAGAGATGCCATGATAGAGAAGAATCATTAGTGGCAAAGAGTAATTTGAATAAAAATAGTGAAGTACAATCTTACCATTGAAAAATCACATGCTGGGCAGTGGGCACTCCCAAACGGAAAAAAGGACGGAGCCTTAACACTCAAGGGGTTTTGTGTAACGGTTGAAATTTTCGGAGTAAATGTGTACCGCTCTAAATTTTCATGAAAAATTTCATGTATTTTATTGCTCAAAGGTGCTCACCGATGCTTATGACCATGAGATATTGAACATAGGTTGCAGATTTTATGTACTGTTATAATTATAAGTCCTATTCAATGACTAAGTGCTCGTCTAAAAGCACCAGATACGAAAGACGTGCATCAATTAGATTAGCATGATTGCTTTTATTTAAAAACCCAGTCCTCAGTCCTCTTACCCCTTCTTCGAGTTGGTTTTTACCTGAGTCGCCTGTATTATATTGTTTATAGATAATACAAAACCTAGATAACTAAATTCAGTAGAATCATTTCACGGGATAATGAAATTACTTTATTATGGAATTATTTATTGCCAAAATTCTCTTTGATTTTGCTTTATGAAACCCTATTAATGTAGGCACACTTGCAGCAGGTAAGTTGAAAACAACTTACGACTTATCACAAACTGAATTTACACGAATTCCATGCAAACAGTTGGATTTCCACAGAATGAAGAGAAACAGAAGATTGCTTTATCTAATCACGGAGAAGGCATGAATGGATAGGGTAATTAGCAAGAAAATGAATAGAAAATAACAAAATGAATAAGCGTTATAATCCATGTTACGTTTAATTAGCAATGGAAGGAAAGATCAATAAATATTATACTCGTTTGATAGAAAGGTACCTGCTGCCCATTGAAGAATGCAAGTTGAGTGCTAACTTGGTCACCCAATGTACTACTTGAAAGAGTTGACCCAGCATTGAAAAAGTTCTTGATATTTGGCAAGTCACGCAATTTCAATACATGCAAATTATGCAACTCAAATTTGTGACAATCATCAGCTTCTATAATCGTGCGCATTAACTTGCAACTGACCACTTTGATCTCTTCTAATCGTGGAAGTCCTTTCACCACTGAAAGAGGAAACAATACTTCCATTTTGTCACAACTTTTGACTTTTACTACTTTTAAGGTACTAAAGGACTTGGAGGAGATACGGCTGTCGCATATCATCTCCAAGTTGATGAGATTTTTGAGAAATAATGACTCCAAAAGATTAAAATGTACGTGGGATGGCAGTTGGAGGATGTAATGGATAGAGGGACTATTCTTGACCTGTAGATGCTTTAATTCTGAAAAACCTTTTTGGGATAACATGCAGATACTTTGCTCACTTCTATTCAACTGCTCCAAAAGTAGATTGTTAGTTTTGCCTAAAATGCTTTGAATGCATCCTTTCCGAAGGATATTGCCTAGTGGATCCAACTTGAGCTCCAATGTCCTCGATCCTTTGAACTTGCTCGACCAGCCCCACACATTACCTATTTTGATTTCATACTTGGTTAATTTCTCAACATTTAGATCCCCTGGAAGTGCACTTAGATTAGGAATGGAAACATGCAGACTGTGGAGATTCTTCATGTGATTCAACTCAATTAGACTAGCATTAGTTGGTGGAGTTTGCTCCATGGTATTCCATTGAGAAAAGCTATTCTGCATGTACAACTCCTCCAACTTGATCAAGCTTCGAAGTACACCCGATTCAATTATTTCAAGTTTTCGACAATGGTTCAAGTCTAACAGCTTCAGCTCTGTCAGTTGCCCAATTTCTCTTGGTAATTGATAAATATTGGAGTTCACAAAACTGAGAATATGTAGCCCTTTCAGCTCACCAAGAATGGCTACATTATCTAACGAACAATTATCAAGACACAGAGTGTGTAAGTTCTTCAAGAATTGAAACGGTGACGAAGAGGAGCAAGTGAGACATATCCCAGTGAGATTTAATACCATGAGTTTCCTCATGGAGTGAAATAATGAATATGAGACCTTAAGAGATGTGTTGTTTTTGAACAACAAAAAGATCTGTAATTCAGAGCAATCTAACTCTTGGGGAAGCTCTTGCATGTCGACGTATGAAAAGCATACTGCCCTACAATTTTTGAGCTTGTCCTTTGTCAACTCTGTTATCGACTTATCTTTATCTTTCAACACGAGAAGAGGGTGATCTCTTGAAGCGAGCGAGGCAACAAACTCACAAACCAAGTCATGTATCTTGAAAACATCAACATCTTCACTGTCTAACAAAAGTGAGGAGGCTCGAAGAGTATGGATCTGTGAGTGCAACCTATCTCTAGCTTCTTCCATGCTACTAACTTCTCCAAATAACCCCAAACCGAAGCCATACCTAACCAAATTTTCAAGAGAAGGCTTGGAGGTACTATAAACAACACAAAGTTGTAATAATGACTTCACATCCTCTTCTAATTTATCATAACTCCATCGTAACATATGATTTATCAAATCATTGATTTCTTTATCATTAAACTTCTCAAATTTATTCAAAGTATCCCTCCATTCATATAATTCAGCATCTTTAAAATGTTTCGCTATTGCATCAATTAGGAAAGGCACACCTGCACATTTGTCGAGTGCTACTTTCACCCAGGGTTTGAACTCGTCGTCATGAACTTTGTCTCCCACTATCCTTTCAAACAATCTTTGTGCCTCTTCCTCCTTCAGCCCATTGAGGAGGAAGTCCTTGTCGCAGCCCATTTTCCTTCGCAAAACATCACGATCTCTTGACGTCAACAACAATTTGCATCCCTTGACTTTGTTGTCAGGTCCCAAAGGAATGCCCACTGATTTCAAGTCGAGCCCCTTCCAAAGGTTGTCTAGTATTATGAGGACCCTCTTTTCATTCCTCTCCTCTTCTTCCAACCTCCTGCGCAGAAGTTCCGCTCGCCCGCTGATTATGTTTTTGTTCTCTATGTCAGTAAGTTTCAAGCAGTCCGCAATCTGTCCTTGAATCGTCTTGATGTCTGGATTTTCCGACACGTCAACTTTAACGACCCAATCAAACGACTTCTCTTCGCTTAGTATTTTTTTGACTTCATCCATAAGGGTGGACTTGCCGATCCCGCCCATCCCATAAACCCCGACGACACTATTGCTTTTATTTCCAAGGGCGTCCATGATGTTCTGTATCATCAAAGCTCTGGATTCAAAGACGGCAGCATCCCTAAGCTTAATCGACATCGAGGTAGAAAAAATGGGGGCCGTCGCAGTGATCGACTCAATGACATCTTTGCCTTCTCTCCAGGCCGTTATGACCTTGGCTCTGGATTCGAAGACACCATCGTTCTTAAGTTCAGTCAATGTCAAGGCAGAAGAAGCAGAGGCTGTTGCGGTGGTCGACTGGACAACCTCTTTGCCCTCTCTCCTGGCCGGATTTGGACCAGCCACATTCCCCGGAGCAGGAGCGCTGAAGATGTCGTATAATTCCTTGAATTTACCACCTTCTAGAGCGAGTTTCTGAATGTCCTCGATCTTGTCCTTGGCCTTCCTGCGGAACTGAGGGCGATAACTGGGGCTAGGAAGGGTCCCATAGCAACAAGCCTTGTTCACCTCTTCGAAGTCGCCCAACAGGTCTTGGGCCTCCTTCAAAGCCTTCTCAGCACTTGCCTGCCAATCCGTGACGTGACTGTAAACATTCCGAGCGTTGTTTTCGGCCTCTTCCACGGCCTTATTGACCCTCTCAGTCTCGTCCGCCAGTTTCTGAACTTCTTTCCGAAGATCCTGGGCGTAGCTCTTGGAGGACATCATATATCCGAATCGACGCTTAATCGACGGGACGACGTCTTTGCCTTCTCTCCAAGCCCAAGCCAGAGCAGCGACCTTACCTGGAGCAGGATCGCTGAAGGAGATGCCCTTGAATTGCTGAATGTCCTTGGCAAGAGCGTCCACAATGTCCCGTGTGATCGAAGCTGTGGATTTGGAGACGCCATCATCCCTAAGCTCGATCGATGGGACAACCTCTTTGCCTTCTCTCCTTGTTGGAGTCGGACCAGCGACGATCCGTGGAGCAGGATCGATTGACATTTTTCTTTGATTCTTTTTTCCTGAGAAACAAAGAGTGAGAAAACAGAGGAACAGTGAGAGAGGATGATGAAAAAGATCAGCAGATACTGAAGAAGAAGAGGAGGAAGAATGGCTGTGCCAAGAGCAAAACAGAGTAGGAACGACGAGACACGAAGAAGGCGAAAGATTTTAGCGCTTAAAAGGATGAAGGAAGGGGAACATCCAAGAGTGGAATAAGACTTTTCGGCTAGCAAGAGATTCCCTGTGGATGAAAAGAACGAGCTGCAAAGAGCAATCAACGGCTGAGATTTAGTACGAGCGATCCAATGATTTAGTACTAGAACGCCAAAACATTCCCTACATAATGGTTCAAAGGCGAAAGTAGAAAGGAAAGCAACGTGGAAACTCAGTCATTCCCTACTCAAGCAACAACCATTATCAAATCCAAATCTTAATTGTGATTTTTGTGTTTGTTATGGCTCTTTACCTTTCTTTTATTCTCCTTTATGCCTTGAGTTGTGTAAGGAACGAGAAATAATAAATCCAAATTTTAGTATACCCTTGTGTGCTTTTTTGCAGGCCCAAGCCTCTTGATTCAAACTGCATAGCCAGTAAGATTTCCTATTTAGAATTATCAAATAGAAACTTCTATGTTACTTTAAGTTTCAGAATAACAGGGAAATTTAAATGAAAAATAAACAAAAAGCTCAATATAAACCTAAAAAAATTGACAAGCTAAAGACGTATCTTCTTAATGAAGAAACTATTGTTAACTCAAACTATAACAGATTCTATTCAAACATCTTGATGTACTGCATTATAATTAATCTACAGGAAAATAATTGAAAAGCTTACTTTTCGAAATGTCAAAGAGATCGAAATTTTCTGATAATGTTGTACTTATTGACATGTTGGACTTGGCTAACCTAGAGCTCATATCTAATTAATGTTATCTCTTTTATGAATTAAAAAGTGTTGTCAATGGAATGAACCATTGGTGTGTGACTTTGACAAGATTGATCAATGGGCTAGACTATTAATAATTATTTTGATAATATTGTGAAATGGATATTTCTATTATAAATATAGTTATGTTAAAGCATATGTAATTTATACTCTTATTATTAGTTTGTTATATACTGAATTTGGGTTAAATGAGTTATGGTTTGATTTTGTGAATATCTATTGTGGGTGATCCATCCACTTAGAAGATATACGTATACTCACTAGGCTATGGTTGCTAATGTTTTTCAAGTCCCTTGTTTAGTGGCCATTAGAGCGAGAGCGCTTTCAATGGGGAATTTTGGAAGTTGGCTTTTCGGTGGTTTGAGACTGCATTGGGTGGAAAGACGACCGTGTCATTACCCCTATCCTGTAAGATTTGGGGTGACACTTTATATATTTAGATGGCTAATATTATATTTGTTTATTAGGTTCACGTGACAAATTTGCCAATCAAAATTGTTAGGTTGGAAAGGTCAATTTACCCCTTAAACCTATGTATGCATTATGATTGTTTAAAAATATTTTGAGTAATAAAAAACAATTAAATTCATGAACGACATTCTCCTTGTAATTAGATTGAGTATCTAGTTAATGAGGAATTAGTTCATACAAGAATATTATCTCATAAGAATAATTTATCTGTTAGTGGCGCATAAAATTAGCAAATGCGGAGCCTAGGTGGCCACATTTTTTATGGAGAATTTAGCAAATTCAATTCTTGGAATGGAGAAGCCGTTTCTAGCTATATAGTGTTACATCTCCATCCTCAAACACTGTCCTTAGGATAGATAATTATATAATTATATGGATAAAAATTCTCACATTTCATTTAGTATGTGAAGAATTTTGCATCAAAAAGTACAATTTCTCCAAAAAAAAAAAAAAATTGCAGGCCGATCACGCCCAAGTGTTGGCTTTGAAGTTCCTATAGGAAGCAGTGACAGGGGCCATGGAGCTCTTATCATAGCCGTTCCACAAGCTCCTATTAATCCTCATGGCCTATTTGTTCGAATCGGGACCCAGTCAATTCCTCGCAACGTGACACTTACATGATCTGTTGACTGTCTCAATAGAGTCATTGTGGAAAGCCTTTGGTCAGGGCTAACAAGATTGCATAATAGAAATTCAATATCTTCAATTAGGAAATACTTATCAACATATCTAGTTATATCTATCTTCACTCAAAAATCTTATATCAATTAGTTATGAGCCAATCTGAATTTTTCAATATGAGATCTTTTTCAATAAAATATGCATATGCATCTTAACGGAGTGTGACCGAGTTGGTGCAATTGTTGCTGGGAGGCTAGCATGAGTTTGGCTCAGAAGAATAGAGTAAACATGGACAGCTGTAGACACGGAGAGAGATGAGTTCATATTAATTGACGATGATGTCCAATCCTTTGTTGGGCCTGGGTTCAATTTGTACACTGGTCAATTCTTTGACCAAACCCGGATGCTCAAACTCAGTCATCTCGGTTGAGTTGACTTTGGGATTGGACCATTTTATTGTTTGCATAAGTTGGTAGCTTGCTAGCTAGCCCTGACTTTATTTCTTTTTCACCTCAATAGGGACACTGGTCAGGTGGTGAGTGCTAGTGACTAGAAACGAGCAGCTAGTCAAGTTCAATCTCGAAACCAGCTTCTTTTGGTTGACTTTTGAAGTGAACCGATTCGGTCCTACTTCCAACAACTTGAAATTAGCATAGGGCCTAGTGAAGAGTCACCATTAGCCTATTGAGATCCGCTAGAAACCGAGTAAAGTATAGAAATATACTTTACTTTCTACATGACCAAAAAATTTAGGATCGGGAAATGTTAAACTAACTTATTAATTAGAGTCATTTCGGTATCTAAATCTTATTCACAAGTAATCTGATTTGATTTTAGACATGTCCACTAACATGTGAAATGATCATGCGGATATATAATCATTAAAATAACAAACAGCAATTAAGGTAACGTTAAATAAATTATATCGAAAGAGTAAGAACCTAGCACTACCAAATAAGGGGCATGCCATCTATAACTAAGTTAAAGGGAAACCATAATCGACATATGGAAGGTGCGCAATCAAGAGCATTCATCTCTAAAGTCAAACGAAACCCTATGGTAAAGCCCTAATGGTTTGATCAATTATGAGCACAATTTTACATCAAAAGGCTTCCACTTTTGAAGAGAAAATTACCCCAAAACTATTTTTTAAGTTTTTCCAATGAATTCTAATTTTTTTAATGATTTTTCTGAATTTTTAAGAATTTTTAATTTTGTAAATTAATTAAATTTTTAGAATTTTTATGATGTTTTAACAACAACAACAACAACAACAACAACAATAACAACAACAACAACAACAACAATAATAATAATAATAATAATAATATTATTATTATTATTTTAAGGAGCTCGGGCCGGGTCCGACCCAGATCAATTGGTCCGGGTTGGATTAAAAATAGGGCCTCTGTAAGGCCCACTTCGCATTAGCCCACGAAGTTCTTTCTGGCCCACTCGCTTTCTCAAGCCCCCTCCTGTCTTCTAATCTTGGCCCAGCCCTCTCTATTCCACAAAACAGTCAGCCCAGCACTTAAACAAAACCAGCCCCATCTTCCTTTTTTTTATATATAATTTTCTCTTTTCTTTTGATTTTTCTTTTTTCTCTCTTTTTTTTTATTCTTATTTTTTCCTTTCTTCTTCACACGCCAAGCCATGCACCTTCTTCGCCGATCCTCCTCTACGGACGAACTCAACACTCACCAAACAGGCACACCCCCGGAATCCCATCCGACCCGACATCGGCGGCCGCCAGCCATTCCCAGACGAAACCCGTTTACCAGCACAATACCACAGAAACATTCACCAAGACTTGGAACAGAGAAGGCATATTGAGCCACGGCGACAAAACAACAGAAAGACCACACCCAGACTTCAAAGGGATCACCCAGACATGCTCGAGATGAGATATAATGACCTAGTAAAACCAACGGAGTTCAGATCTCATGCCGGCATTCTAACAAACAGTCGGGATACGCTACTGGAACGAGGGGTTCCCGGCCCGTCGCCCCCAAAACAGGGCAAGTGCAGAGCAGAGCCTACCTGTTCGGGGGAAGGTCGTCGGACGGGTCCGCGTGCGGCCGAGGCTCCCTCTCTTGCTCTCTCAGTCGCTCGGATCTCTCGTTCTCCGTTCGCCCTCTCTCTTCCCCTCTCGGTCTCTCTCTCACCCTCGTCGAAGAAGAACCTCTTCTCCTGCTTCTCCTCTCTCGATCAGCTCTCCCTCTTGCTCGCTCCCTCTGGCTCTCTCTCTCCTTCGAACTCTCTCTGGTTTTTCCTCTCCCGGATCCCCCTCTCCGATGAACCCCCTTTTCGAGCTCTCTCTCTCTCTCTCTCTCTCTCCCGAACAACGCCTCCTTTAGCTCTCGCTCACCTTCTCCTTTTCTAGAAAGCTTTTTCTTTTTTCTCTCGAGCTCCCCCTTCCTCTGGTTTTTCCCTGGTTTTCTTGCCGAAGACTAGCCTCTCCCCCTTTTTCTCTCATTCTTAGCCTCGAGAACGACGCCAGCCGCCATGTGGTCCTTGCACAGTACCGTCCTCTGTCCTTGTCTTTTATCGGGAGGCCCATCGTCGAAGAGGAGGGGAGAAAGAAAAAGAAGAGATGAGATGAGCGGGCCGGGCGGGAAAGAAGAGGAGATGAGCCGGACCGGCCTCGCTTATTCCTTTTTTATAATTTTAAAAATAACATGAAATAAATATAATAATAATAAATAAGTTTTAATACTAGTAATGCAAATACTCCTAATATCTATACACAGTGAAATTTAATTAAAATTATTTTTGTTAGGGGTAAAAAGTTAATTTCTAATTTTCTCAGTAATTTAAAACTGAAATGAATAGTCAAAATTTATGTGTTAATAACTATATTTTAGTTCGGTTGAATATATATTGACGTAAAAAGATAATTTTCCCGTCCTTCCACTTTGGCATCGTCCACCAGTGGCCTGTCTTCTTCTTGCTATGGAGACAAATGGGTAATTTGACGAGAAAATTCTAATCTCCTCGAGGCGTGTTTACACAAACTTTGAATTAATTAGTAGTATTTGTTTCCCAAGTCGAAGATCGATTTCAGAAGCATATGCATATATACCTGTTCAGATGCATATTCATTGGAACGCAACTCTCAATTCTAATTAGTAATTTTAAACACGATCAGATGGTTTCGTGCGCTCCGTGAGAATTTTGTCAAATAAAAATGATTGGATATCATGCACATACAAAATTAAACAACATCTTATAATATTAATCATGTATATAGCCAGAAAGAAGTGACTAAACTCAACGAAATAGTTAAAAGGAGTTTGAAAACGAAATAACTTAATTGAGTACCATGACGTGTGATTGGTCGTCGAAAAGAATCGGTCATGTTGAGTAACACTTAATAAACAACTGATCAACTGATCATGTACCACTTTTTTACGTAGACCAATATCCGAGTTCATCCGGCTTTGTTGTCATTGTGCCATGACTATGCGCACAAAAATGGTCTAGTGAAGTATCATAACTAAGTTACTACGTAGTGATACATGTTGGGAACATTGCGCCACATTGAAACAGGCAAGAGCAATTTTCTAAAAGTTGTCGAAACTGTTGTTAGCGGCTGTTCAGGGCATTGTAATTTTGAGGTGTTTGTCAAGCACCTTGTTGAGATATGCAAAATTCTTTTTCATGGATGCAACTGCATTAAAAGAACCGTATCGTGCCTTTTTTCCTTTTATTGTTAGACACTTAGGGAAAAAGATCTAGCCAGGAAATTAAGGTACATAACAACATAGCCATACGTCATAGGCTAATGGATTTTTGGTCACAGAATAAACCATGCCACACCTAATAAGCCAAGAGCACCAACCCAACCTTCATTCTATAATTGTTCCTAAAAGCAGTAGGGCAAATAGCATTCTCGTATCAAATCATACCACACCCAATTTAACTTAGGCATCCACTCACTAGAACGAGACATACAGAACACAATGGCACAATAATTGGTGTCAGCCTACCATGATCTCATCAAGAGAGCAATATTAGCTCCCGACTAGTTTATAAATAATAACTAAATCCATCTTCAAAGCTCCTCAAAGTTATAGACATTTTATCTCAGAATTTCTAGCACAAAAGCTCTAATGACAATCCTACGAATAAGTTGTATCATGCCTTATGCATCACTCACTGTTCACCCTAATGCTACGAAGAGAAAGCAATTGTATAGCCATCGAAAATATTTTTGAGTAGTCAAATAATTTCAAACTATTCACTATCTAAGCCACGCCCATTCAAGTCATTATTATCGAGGCTTTGCATGTTTGAGCGATGGAGACGTCCACCGTGAGATAGCTTATGGGTCCCATGCCATGCATTGATGAACCTGCCTTTTGCCTTTGGCAATATTTTACCAAAATAAAAGCATACTTTTATTTTCACCAGAAAAGTTGATGGCGACGTCTGTTGTCTCTCTCTCTCTTTTGTTTTTTTTGCTCTGGAACAGAGCAGTCTCCACAGTATAATCTCAAAAAATTAGTTTGAATTGATAAAGGGATCGAGACTTTATGTGGGCGAATCTTTTTATTAGGTGCATGGTCACGATGACACTGAAGAGCCTATTAATAGACATAATAAGTGACAGAGCTGAAGATTCTACCAAGGACTTGTCCATGACAAACCAACAGGAGTCAAAAATTTCACGTGAAGGAGCTGAGAAGTTTGGCCAAAAATATTGTTCATAATACTATAACGTACTGTTCATAATACTGTAACACTGTAGAAAAAAGCAAAATAGTGGGATAGTGAGTGAAAAAAAATCGGTCTTTTCATAGGAAACTTGACCGATACAAATAATTGGCCTCTATCGGTCGAACAAAGTCCATAAAATTCTAGTATGTTGTTTTATGCGTGTATGAAAACGTTAAGGGATAGAGTGCACTCACCATAGAAATAATATTGTGCAGTTTACCATGAATCCCTAAACAACTCTACCCTCTTCCTTTTTGCTTGGTATGATTATTTAAAATTAGAAATGTTCTAATTAATTCTATGCTCTGCACTTACCACATCTATCATATAAGTTAAAAAATGAATAAGGAATTTAGTGATTAACAGATAATCCCTATTCTGATGCCAAGGAAGGGCCGTGTGCATGGGGGGATAGCACACTTGCCATTAATCCTGCTTTCATTTTTCCCGGCTCATATTCTAATTTTAATTAAATGACTTGTTTCAAGACAGATGCTGAACCGGTCACGTCGTGTCTTATACTTTTAAGGAAAAGCAAAATGGTGAGTATAGGAGCAAGTTCTCGAAACGGAAAGCGACTCTTTATTTTTCCTTTTGTGCTTTCTATTTGAAATCCAATTCTTTCACGCTGCTTTAAAGCACTAAATTCAACTCGTGATCCACCAGGCCTAATCTAATTAGTGGATCTCTCGACTTTTTTGAGGTGATGTCGAATAGTTGTTACATAGCCCTCCTTTGCCTCTATGCTTTTTGTAAATGCACATGTTGCTTTTTCCTTTCCTTGGATCTCTATGTAATAATGTTGGAGGATCTGTCCACTATGCTTGAAATGGCAAATACTTACACGGACTCTTAGGATGAACCACGGCCATTGGTACTTAACGCTCATCAAATTTAGCAACTTACTTGCCCGCAATCTAAATTTTAAGTTGTAGTCCAGATTTCTTGGAATTAGCGCAAGTAAGATATTCTCGTATGAGTAATTTATCAGGTGGAACCTAGGTGGCCACATTGTTTTTTTTTTTTTTTTTTTTTTTTGGGGGGAATGTAGCAAATTTAATTCTCAAAATAAGAAGAAATCTTTTTTAGCTATTTAGAGTGTTGCATGTCAATCTTAGATATGGGTTGTTATTTTATAAATATATAGATATTCCTTTTCAAATTGATTTTGTATGTGAAGTTGGTGCATAATTTTGTGTCCAAAAGTAAAATTTCTCAAAAAGAAAATTTACGCGCAACAAACAATAATAGACGTAATCAAATTCAAAGCCCTTCGCACGCAAACAGATACTGTGGGTGAGGAAAATTCTTAATTTTTTTTTTTTTTTGGGACAAGTGAGGAAAATTCTTAATTAAATATAAAGAAAATGCTCAATAAAACTAAACAAAAGTAGAGCAAAACCGAAGACATATTTCTCAATGAAGAAACTATTGTTAATTCAAATTATAACTTATTTTATTCAAATATTTGGATATACTTAATCTAATTGAACCGGAAAAAAAAATTGAAGTTTACTTTTTGAAATGTTATACAAATTGAAATAGCTATTTTTGATAATGTAATACTTACTAACATATTCGTCTTTGGCCAACTTAGACCCTTATATCTAATTAATGTTGACTATTAGTTGAAAAAATGTCTTGATTTTTCAGATATTATCTTTCAAGTTTTCACAAATTTGTTGTCGGAGAGCCCCTCATTATCATCCACTTAAGTTAACAAAAAACTAGTTCTTAAGGAAAAACTGGAGTTGTTTAATTTTCTTACCAACTATAATTGTAAGATTAGCATGTCAAATTACTCCTAAATCCATATATTTGTTGTGACTACTAATTTCTAACAAAAAAAATGACAAATTAAATCATGAGGGTTATTATAAAGAATTAGCATATCCTGCATTATGCACCATTTATAATATTAGTTTAGGCGGAGCCTAGGTGGCCATATTTTTTTTTTTTTTAGTACAAAATCCATGTTTCGTAAAGTGTTGATTTCTCTTTACTCAACACAATATTGATTTTAAGATATTCAACAAGTTGAATCAAGCAATAAGCATCCATCTTTCTTCCTTTTAGGAGAAAACTGTTTTTTTTTTTTTTTTTGGGTATTGGAGGAACTAGCTTGCAGCCGACAGCCGCGCCGTAAACCCCAAAGTGACACTTAAGCAGGAGGACCCACCACCCCTGAGTCACACTTAATACACCTAGCGCCTCCCCTGGGTTTTGAACCCTTCACCTCTTCGTTGAGGATCAGCAGAGTCTTATCCAGTGGAGCCACCGCGGCCGGTGGTAGAAAACTGTTATTCTTAAATCTGAAGATGTTCAAAGTGAAACTGTCACCCAAATTTTCTAGCATTATAAAAGCAGAATAACCAATTAGCTACAACAAAAAATAATTATTAACTTCTGATGTCTCAAAACAATTGTCTATGACCATTTAAATAGAGAATTATCTGTAAATTCACTGACATATGAACTCATCTAAATCAAATTAACCTGTTGAAATGATATTTTCTACGAAATAATGAAAGTTCAAATACGAATAATCCAAAAAATGATGTTTCGGTCATGATTTTCAGAAAAATTACAGTTAAAATTTGATGAAAGCATATATGTAATTTCGTATTATGAAACATGCATTTATGCTCCAATCTTTTAAACAAATCAGCCGTGATTCATACTTAAAACTATGTGATTTAATCTAAATTGGGTGTGAAAATAGCCCCACCCAATTTGTGTTTTGCATATGTAGACACACTAGAGGAATGTTTCTTCTGGAGTCTTGCGAATTTTACCTTTCAGTCCAATGAAGCATTGCACAGTGGAAGATTGGAGATGCATACCGATATGATCATTGATTATGCGTTAGAGGCCAGACGTGTTCACTGTTAAATTTTGTGGCATCCAAGCAGACCCCACCGTGACTTCCAATTTAGAAAAGGAGGCAAAAGACAAATCGATAGGGCCCCTAGAGAAGGGGATTGTTCGAGGTAGATGCACTCATAGTCCAAACAGAACATTATAAAAAATTCCCATGTGATGATACGGTTGGCATATTTCTAATTTCTTTTTTTTTTTTTTTTTGCTCTTTGAACCAGTACTTAGACCCTTATATCAACAATTACTTTTTGTGACGAGTTTAATGTGATTTTTCATATTTTGCTCAACAGCGGCATCGATCTGACATTTTTCTTTGATTTTTCTCCCAACAAAGAAAGGGCCAAAAAAACGACCAGAGAAACCCCTTCCCCCAAAAAAAAAAAAAAATACAAGGACCTAAACCTGCTCCTTGTGTGGGTCATGAATTCATCTGACAAAATATAGTAGTAACATTATATTTAAGCTAATTGAACAGAAAAAAAATTTAGCTTTATTTTCGAAATGATATACAAATCTAAATGACTCTAAAACGTAAAATGGCCATATTATTAATTTATCTATTGTATAGCGATTTTGATAATATTCTACTAATTGACAACTTAGACCCTTACACCCAATCAATGTTGAACATTAGTTGAATATAAGTCTTAATTTTCATGTATTATCTTTTAAAATTTCAGATATTTGTTGGCAGCAAACCCCTCCTAATCATCCCTTTAAGTGAAAGAAAAAAGAAAAAACTCAGTTCATAAGGAAAAATTGAAGTTGTTTAATTTGTTTGCCAACCAAAATTGTTAGAGCATAATGTCAAGTTACTCCTAAATCCATAAATTTATTTTGACTAATTATTAACAACCAAAAAAAAAAGGTTATGACTAATTAAAGTCATGAAGGATGTTCTCTTTGAAATTAAGTTGATAATGACCTTTTGCATAATAACTACTTAATTTATGAAGAACAAGTGCATATAGAAAACTTACCATATAAAGTTAGCATTATCCTAAAGCAAGCATTTGTTTATAATCTAGAGACATGGATATGTTGAAATGAAAACCTAGAAGTTCATGAAATATCGATTCTACTTATGCACTCCTTACGTAAAGAAAATTGTTGCGAGCTTTCTAATTGTTGTCAATTAGTAGAATATTGTATGTTGTATAGCAATTTCTATAGTATTCTACTAATTGATAACTTAGACCCTTCCACCCAATCAATGTCGAACATTAGTTGAAAACCCCTCATAATCATCCTTTAAGTGAAAGAAAAAAGAAAAAACTCAGTTCATAAGGAAAAATTGAAGTTGTTTAATTTGTTTGCCAACCATAATTGTTAGAGCATAATGTCAAGTTACTCTAAATCCATAAATTTATTTTGATGAATTATTGACAGAAAAAAAAAAAAGGTTATGACTAATTAAAGTCATGAAGGATGTTCTCTTTGAAATTAAGTTGATAAGGACCTTTTGCATAATAACTACTTAATTTATGAGGAACAAGTGCATATAAAGAACTTACCATATAAAGTTAGCATTCTCCTAAAGTAAGCATTTGTTTTTATAATCTAGAGACACGGATATGTTGAAACGAAAACCTAGAAGTTCATGAAATATCGATTCTACTTATACACTCCTCACGTGAATAAAATTGTTGCGAGCTTTCTTATCTGCTGCGGAATCTTCTCTATTTGATCACCATGCATATTCTAGCCTAAATTAACTCTTGTTTGACGCAGGGTTATTCTTTGAAACTATACGTACATGTACCAGTTATTCGGTCACCATGCGCTTTTGCCAATTGTTTCTACCGAGCTTTTTTCTTCTTTCGTGGATCACCATGACGGCGCAATTTCCAGATTAACTTTTCGTCTCATTGAGTGTCGGATTCTAGTGCTTAGACTGTATCGATTTTCAGTTGAAAGATGAAATATCCTCTTAAACTTCGTACTCCACTTTCATGCTTCTATAAGTAGAATTGCCATTGAAAAATTACTCTCTAATGAGCAATTGTATAACCATCGAAAACAATTCGTGGCTAGTCAATTAATTTCAGACTATTCACCATCTAAGCCATACCCATTTGAGTCTTTATCAGAGAGGCTTTGCAAATTTTAGGGATAGAGACATCCACCATGGGATAGCTGATGGACCAAATGCCATACATTGATGAAGCTACTTTATGCCTTTAGCAATACTATAACATACAAAAGCATACTTTATTTTCCACTAGAAAAAGTTGATGTCAACGTCCATTGTCACTTACTTTTGCCCTTGATTCCCGTAGTCTCCACGATAAAGAATCTCAAAAAGTCAGTCTGGTTTGATTAAGGATTATGACTTTATGTGGGTGAATCTTTAAATTAGATACATAGTCATTCTAAAAAAATGTCCTAATCTTGAATCGGATGAATTGTTTCAATGCAAGTGTTAAATCGGTCATGTCTTGTATAATACGTTAAGGAAAAGATAAACAGTGAGTATAGGAACAAGTTTTGAAAGTGTCTAGTGATGGAAGGAGGTGTTGATGTTCAATTGAGCTAAGACAAGTTTTTTCTTTTTCCTTTTCTGCTTTCTATTTGGAATCTCATTCTTCAAAGCACTAAAATCAACTCATGATCCACCCAGCCCAGTCTAATTGACGGATGTCTTGACTTTTCTGAGGTGAGGCCAAATACTTGTTATAGTCCCCATTGCTCTCACTTTCATTATTAGCCTCCTTTTGCCTCTCTTGCTTTCTATAAATGCATTTGTATTGCTTTTATTTTTTTTCCTAGGATCCCCATGTAAGATTGTCGGAGTGTCCATCGTGCGCGCTTGGAGTAGCAAATACTTGCTTGGATTGATAGGACGAATCGCAGCTATTAATCCTGTAATACTCATCATATTTAGTAACTTCTTTGCCCTCAATTTTTTTTTTGTCAGTCCTACTCTAATCCTATTCTACACTCACTCTCAGACTTTTGCCCTGCCTCTTGCAGGGCGCGTGAGTCAAAACCCACTCCTGAAACTTACGCGTCCCCATCCCATCCCCCCTGAGAAGGTGGGGATTTGAACCCCTCACCTCCCCCTTCCATATTGGAAGGGTGGCCACTAGGACAAATCCCAGTGATTTTTTGCCCTCAATTTAAATTCTAAGGTCTAGTCGAGATTTTCTTGGAATTAGTGCATGTAAGGATATTCTTGTATGAGTAATTAATGTAGTCAGTAGCGCATAATATTAGCTTGGGTGGAGCCTACGTGCCCACATTTTTTTTTATTTTTTTATTTATTTAGGAATGCAGCAAATCTAATTTTCGAAATAAGAAGAAATATTCTCTAGTTATTTAGAGTGTTGTGTGTCAATTTTTAGAAATAGGTTGTCATTATATAATTATGAAGAAATATATTTAAAAAAATTAAGTTTGTATGCGAAGTTGCTGCATAATTGTTTTTGCAAGTAAAATTTCTCAAAAAGAAAATTTGCACCCAACAAACAATCATAAGCATAATCAAATTCAAAGCCCTTTGCACACAGAAAAATACTGTGGTTGAAAATGGTAAGATAAAGAAGATAACGGAAAGGTAACTTTGGACAGTGTCAGTTTCTAGTTGAAAGATGTATTATCCTTTTGATCTTCGTATTTCACCTTCATAAGTAAAATCGCCAAATTCTCTTAAAACCTTATCAATAGAAGTCACATTTAAGTAAAAATTTGCATTGCCATGAAAAAAAATTGTGGGTAGTCAAATAATTTCAAACTATCTATTGTCTAAGCCATGCCTATTTGAGTCATTATCAGCAGGGCTTTGCAAATTTTAGCGACATTAGGCATCCAGCTAAATGATTAGATGCCATTAATGATGAACCTGCTTAACGCTCTCGGCAATACTTTGCTAAAGCAAAAGCATGCTTTATTTTCTACCCAAAAAAAGCTGATGGGGACGTCCTTTGTCGCTGACGTCTCTCTAGACTCGCATGGTCTCCATGGTAAAGAATTTTGAAAAATTAGTCCAGTTGATAAAGCGATCAAGACTTTAGGTGGATGAATCTTTTAGGTACATGATCATTCTAAATATATTTACTAATTTTGAATTAGATGGAGGTTTTTAACGTAGATGTTGAAGCGGTCACGTCATGTTTAATACCTTAAGGAATAATAAAATATATGGGTATAGGAGCAAGTTCTGGAAATGGCAAATGGTGGAATGAGGTGCTTTTTTTTTTTTTTTTTTATTACCTTGTTAGCTTTCTATTTGGAATCCAATTCACAGTGCTTCAGCGCACTATAATTCAACTCATGATCCACCAGGCCCATTCTAATTGATATCCACACTGCTCTCGCTTTCATTATAGCGCTCTTTGGCCTCTCTTGCTTTCTATAAATGCACTCATGTTGCTTTTCTATTTTCTAGGATCCCCATGTAAGATTGTTGAAGTGTCTGACCTCCCTGCTTTTTTTTTTTTTTTTTTGGACGGAAATATGACATTCATAGATTAAACATACGGGTTACACGTAGCTGAGAGATTAGCATCAAAACATAAAATATCTAAAAGGGCCGACGGTGGCGCATAAATCCAGTTGGTTGCCAGAGCTTTGAGGCGGTGCATTTTGGCAAGCCAATCAGCGGCTGAGTTTGCTTTTCTTGAGCAATAGGAAAGAGTCGTTGAAGGTAAAGTCCGCAGGAGCGTTCTAATTTCTGGTAGGAGGCCACTTACGGCCCATGGGTCTTCCATCCGGCCCATGATAGCTTCCACGAGCGTGAAGTTATCGGATTGTATTTCCCATCCTCTTCTTTCGAACTGAACTGCTTCCCCTGTTCTCCCTGTTCTGTTGTGCAGAAAACGTGTGCCATGAAGGATTGCTAGGGTTTCAGCGTGTAGAGCAGATTCTGCTCTGATTTCGGTTGCAAAGCCATCCATCAGTAAGCCGTTCGAGTCGCACACGAGGCCTGCTACCGAGCTTGTCTCATCTTCTTTCTTCCAAGAGCAGTCCACGTTAAGCTTCAGTCTGCACTTATCCGGTGCTTTCCAGACCTCAGGCGAGTCGGATCTTCTAGTTTCCTGCGTTTTTTTACCTGGGATCCATCTGGAGAAGGCCATAGACTGGATGTTGGCGAGATCTACTAATGAATCGGTTTTAGGGGGCCGAGATCTGAATATTTTGTCATTGCGAAGCTTCCATATCAGCCACATCGAGTAGGCCACCATAGCTGCTGAAGGTAGCTCTGTTTTTGCATCAAAGAACTCAGCGAACCACTTGTCTATACGAGTTACTGATCTAGTGGTTATGTGCAGGTTTAGGCGTGGGTCTCTCCAAATGTGCCGCGTTTTTTTGCATAGGAAGAAGAGGTGTTCGGTTGTTTCTGGATACTTGAGGCAGAGCGGACACAGGGGATCAGGTAAGATTCGCCTTTTGTGGAGGTTTTCTTTTGTCGGGAGTGCATTTTGGCATATGCTCCACAGAAAGAATTTGATTTTAGGGGGGATTGGAGTGCCCCATAATCGGTTCCATAAAGATCGGGGTGGCTGGTAGGAGGTAGTGGCTCTGTTTAGGTCAGGGACATCAGCTTTTGCACATACTCTGTTATAGCCGCTTTTTACCGAGTACATACCTGATTGGTTTCCCGTCCAAACGAGTTTGTCTTGCTGTGGCTGAATGCTGATTGGAGTAGATAAAATATCCTGAGCTACCTGAGTATCGAAGAGCGCGTGGATTTTAGTTTGCTCCCATAACCTGCTTTCACTGTTGATTAGTTCAGCAACTTTCTGTGGATCGTTTCTGTTCATTGGGCCTCCGATTACTCCCCTCGGAAGCCATCTATCTGTCCATATGTGAATACTTTGTCCGTCTCCTACTATCCACTTCACCTCCGGTTCGATGGAATCTCGACCAATAAGTATGCTGCGCCAACCCCATGATGGTCTCTGTCCTGTTTTTGCCTTCCATAAGTCGCTGTTTGGATAGTATAATCCCTTGAGGACATTGCTCCATAGTGCTGAGGGTGATTGTGCTAATCTCCATGCTTGTTTGGCTAACATTGCCTTGTTAAAATTAATTAGATCTTTGAAACCAAGGCCCCCTTCATCTTTTCTGCATTTCAGAATTTCCCATTTTTTCCAGTGCATTCCTCTTCTAGACTCATTCTGTTTCCACCAAAAGGCTGCTATCCGTTGTTCGATGGCTTTGCATATAGAGATTGGGATCTTGAAGATAGACATGGCATATTGAGGGATTACTTGTACAACGGCTTTGATCAATGTTTCCTTACCAGCTTTAGATAAGATTTTTTCCTTCCAACCTTCCAGCTTCATATTTACCCTATCAAGTATCCATGAGAACATCTCTTTTCTTGTTTGTCCCCAATCAGAAGGAACTCCCAAGTATTTTCCTGTTTTGTCCATAATCGGCGCACGTAACTCATAGGCCATATTCCTCTTCAAGGTCAATGGACAACCCTTACTAAAAAACACTCCTGACTTGTTGAGATTAATTGCTTGACCGGTGGCATAGCAATACTGATTAAGGATGTTGGCCAGATTTTGGCATTCCCTAACTGTTCCATCCATGAAGATAATGGCATCATCAGCAAATAGGAGATGAGACAATGTGGGGCAATACCTGTTGAGTTTTATTCCTTTTAGGCTTCCATCTTCTATTGCTTTGTTCATCATCCAGGATAAGACATTAGCCATCAATATGAAGAGGTAGGGCGACAATGAGTCTCCTTGTCTTAATCCCCTTGAGGGCTTGAAATACTCAGTTTGATCACCATTAAATTTTATGCTAAAAGACACCGTGGAAACGCATGTCATGATCAACTCCACCCATTTTGCGCTAAATCCCATCTTCAACATACACCTTTTTAAGAAATCCCACTCAACTCGATCATAGGCCTTTTTCATATCCAGTTTGAGGACTGCCTGGAATTTCTTTTTTCTATCTCTGATTCTCAGCTGGTGCAACACCTCTTGAACTATAAAGATGTTATCCTAGATTTGTCTTCCCTTTACAAAAGCACTTTGTTCGTGTGCTATTATCTCTTGAAGCCATGGTTTCAATCTGTTTGCTAGGACTTTGGAGATAATTTTGTAGCTGAAGTTGCATAGACTGATTGGCCTGAATTGAGAAATACTTTCTGGTGTTTTAACTTTGGGAATAAGGGTTATGTAGGTTTTGTTGAGCTGAGGGTCGAACTCACCTGATTCCACAAAGTTTCTGACCATATGCAGCACATCCATTTTGATATCCTCCCAGTAATGTTGATAAAATTGGCCATTCATCCCATCTGGGCCAGGAGCTTTCTGTGCGCCAAGCTGAAAAACTGCCTCTTTAACCTCTTCCATCGCTATAGGGGCCATGAGATACTCGTTCATTTGCATGTTTATAACTGTTGGGCACATGTCCAGAATAGGCTGAAAGTTTCTTTGACCCTCGGATGCATATAGTGAGTAGTAGAAGTCCATTATGTGGTATTTCAGCATGTGGTGGTCTCGGCACCAAGTGTCGTCATTGATACGCAACATAGAAATTCTATTTCTGTCTTCTCTGTAGTGTAGTAGCGTGGAAGTATTTTGAGTTCCTATCTCCCCACCGCATCCAGTTGATACGTGATCGCATACCCCAATACATTTCCTCCCTACGCCAAAGCCTCTCAATTTTTCCTTTTATCTCTCGACACACCATTTGGCTTGAACAATCTGAGTCCCCATTTGTAAGAGCAGTAAGTTGTGTTTTAAGATCTCTAATTTGGACAGCTGCATTAGAGAACTTAGTTTTGCTCCATCTTGTCAATTCCTTGGTCACCTTCTGTAATTTCTGAGCCAAAGTGTTCTGCTGGTGTCTATCATCTCCCCAACAATTTTTTATAATCTCTCCACACTCTTCCTCTTCCATCCAGTAGGCTTCAAACTTGAATTCCTTTCTCCTTCTTTCTCTGGCAGGATGTAGGGATAATACTAATGGGCTATGATCTGAACCAACTGCTGGGAGGGCCACCACTTCAGCATTAGGGAAAGAAATTGTCCACTCCATTGTGCATAAGGCTCTATCCAACCTCTTTTTCACTAAGTTTTCCCCGATTCGATTGTTTGCCCAAGTATATGCACAGCCTTTTGTATCAATATCCATTAAGAAACAATCATTTACCATTTCCCGAAAAGCAGCAAGCCGGTGTTGGTCGGCTTCCCTCTTCCCTGCCTTCTCCCAGGTGTATAAGATTTCATTGAAGTCCCCCATACAAAGCCACGGGGTTTGATTAGTAGGGTGCAATTCCCGAATTTGTTGCCATAAGTGCAGCCTCTCCATGAAGTTGGTAGATGCATGTATGAATGTGATATTCATCATTTTGCCACTAGAAGGATCCCTGCATTCAACATCCATATACTCCTTTGAGCTAGAGTTTATTGTAACTTCCACCTCATCATTCCACATCAGCACCAATCCTCCGGCAATACCAATAGGTGGTTCTATAAACATGTGCTGAAAGTTGAGTTTTCTTCTGATTTTATCTATCATCGTAACTTTGTTTTTAGTCTCCATCAAGAAGACCATGTTGGGCCATTCTTGAGCCTTTAAGGCTCTAAGTTCTTGAACCGTCAGGGGGTTGCCCAGCCCCTGACAGTTCCAACTTATAATCTTCATGGTGTTTTTGGTGGCTTATTAGGGCTAGCCACCAAAGCCCAATCCTTTCCCTCTTTGACCAGCTGAACAGGGGTCTCTAACAGCTCCAAATCATCAAGGAGGTAAGAGCTAGTAGATTATGCTCTTTTCTGTTTTTTGGCTTGTTGGTATTTCTGGTTTTTCTTGCCATCACCCCCTATTAGCTCCGATCCTGCAGCTTTAGGGCCTTCAAGGTGCAATCTCCGAGTTACATTCCCCTCTTTAGCTGCTGCAGTTTTCTTTCCACCCTCTCTGCCCTTCTTTGAAGAAGGACTATCGACTCTTTTCTTATTCCGATGATTGATGCTTGTCTCAGGTTCAGTAGGGGCAGCCACTTCCATGTTAACTGCCATTAAGGGAGTTTCAGGGACTGATTCTTCTTCTTCCTGACCTGGATCTGTTTTGCCATAAAATGCTTTCCAGTGTGGGCTATGATCTCGAACTTCTGCTTTGAGCCAAGGACCATACCTGCCCACCTTGTTAGCTGCCCAATTTGTTGTTTCATATGGTGTATCCTCGCAATAAGATGCGTAGTGACCAATTCGACCGCACGAGTAGCAAAAGTGAGGGAGACGTTCATACTTGAACTCCACCCATAGATTTTTGTTTCCAATTTTTACAACCGCCCCTGATTTGAGAGGGGCTGAAAGCTCCATCTCCACTTTAGCTTTACCAGTTTTGTAGGGATTATTTCCTCTCGTCTCCAGTTGAATTTCTTTAACTACACCCACTTTAGCAGCTACATCAGCAAATACTTCTTCTATGAACCACCCCGGAGAAAGACCAATAATGTGGACCCAGAAGTCATATCTCGAGTAGTCATAGCAGTGTTCGGGAATTTCTGATTCACATTGCTTTAATACTAGGAGGTTGCTAGCAAAGGACCACGGTCCTGATTTCAAAACTCTTTCTTTTTCTTCCTCTGTATCAAAAACGAAGGAAAATAGTCCCGGTTCTTTCTGGGAGCACACTACTTCCTCTACTTTCCACGCCTTCTTCATAGTAGTCCAAAAAGCTGGGAAGTTAACATGGGGTTTTGAATATAGCTTACCGAAAAGTGTGTGACTGCATTCAATTCGTTTATTGAGAGGGATATCCTGTTGTACTTCCACTACATCATTTTCTGACCATAAATGGCCTAAACTTTTGCACAGGGCAGCAAGACGGCATTGATTCTCCTCCGGGTCCTCCATTCCAGCACCAGAATATACTCTCTTGCTCGCAGTTGATGGGTGTAACTTTGGGGGTTGGGTGATTGAAGGGAGCTCCGCTGCTATTAGGTATGGGGTGCAGAGTCAATGTGGTTGTTGGGGGCGGGGATGCTGTGAGAATGGTTTGTAATCTGGATGGGGGTTGGTTTTGTGGTGTTGTCGTCCATGGTGATTGGTGAAGAAGCTTGCGTTTAGTGGTAATCCGAGGGTTCGGGCGGTTAGGGTTTTGTGGTGGGAGATGGTATCGGGGAAGAGATGGATGATCATGGGGTCGATGATTTGGGGTGTGGTTTGAAGGTCTCCCATGAAATCGGGAGGAAGGGTTCTCACTGGATTGATGGCTGCCGAAGCGACCAGAATAGTGGGATTTGGGGATGAGCTCCCATGGAAACGGGAGAGGAAAGCTCTGCCTACGAGAGAGACTTCTGGCAAGATAGGTTTGAAATTAGTAGCTCACAGTTGATGGTGACCAATATAGTATCATATTATGAAAGTGACCTCCCTGCTTGAAATGGCAAATACTTGCTCGGACTCTTAGGATGAATCCCAGCCATCGATCCTATAGTACTCATCATATTTAGCAACTTACATGACCTCTAGTCTAGATTTTATTTACTTTTTTTTTTTTTTTTTAACTTAGGGTTTGAAGGGCCAAGGAGGGACCTTGCCCAAATAGGGCAAAGCCGTCGCAGGCCCTTGCTTTGGCCAATGAGTGTGTTGCGGCCCACACCCAAGCCCTCGTCAGATCTAGGCTAGGTGAGGGTGCCGTGGCCCTTCAAACCTAAGTTTAAAATAAAAGTAAAGAAAAGAAAAAAAAAATCGAAAATTTAAAATATTATTAAAAATGTTCATGAAAATATCGGTCGTGTCATTTATCATGCCCTACATTCACTCCAGCAATTTCTAGTAAAAATTAACTGGATATACTCAATGAACAAAATTTAAAAATGTTTAAGACTCAATTGATAAAATTAAAATGTTTATGATTAAATTGATAAAAATGTAATAAATTTATAATTTTTTTAGATAATTTTCCCCCACAAAATAAGCATTGATCGAGAGTATCCTCGATTCAATTAAGGGCATGTTTGTTAACTTGCCCAACAATGAAAATTTCTATTTTTTTGTTGTCGGGAGTAGATTTGGAATATGCGTTTGGTAAAAATTTTGTTCCCAGGTATAAATTTCTATTTTTTGTTCCCGGAAATAGATTTGAAATAGAATTGAGAAGTAAATAAAAAAAAAAATTGATTCTTTATTTCTAGAAACAATTCTAGAATTAAGCACATATTTTCTCTATTTTTTTTTTCTTGTTCTTCTTCTCTCTTTCCTCTTCTTCAACTGCCACCGTCACCGCCGTTGCCGTCCACCGCCATCCACCGCCCACGGCCGTTAGTTGCCGGTGACTGGTCTGACGAGCTCGTTAGAAGCTTGCCAAGCTAGGGCGAGGTCCAACGAGCTTGCTAGAGGCTCACTTGGCCGGGCAAGGCTTAGCCTAGCCATGGCTGAGCAAGGCTCGACCGACGAGGCACGGCCTCGTCGAGGGTCGGTGACACTCTAGTGAGGTCGTCGGCTTTCGTCTGGCTAATCGCTGGTCATCCCAAGGTCGATGACCAACCACTTTGAAGAAGAAGAAATGGAGAAAGAAAGGGAAAAAAAAAAGGAAAAAATTGATTTGAAGTAGAATTTTTTAGAACGATACCAAATACAATTCTATTCTAGGAATTGAAATTTTGAACAGTTACTAAACAGCTTAAAATGTTTAAAATATTTTCTCAAGAACAGCATAAAAAATAATCATTTCTGATTAGAAATTGTTATTAAAAATAGAAATATTACCAAACGCTCGCTAAGTGATAATCAAACTGCGCTTATCTTAATTTTGGTGCAATTAACGAGGCCGCATCGAACGAGTCAATGCTGTCATGCGAAATTCTTGGGGAATGTCGATGCCAATGCCTCCCTGCTATAGCGGATTTCAAGGCATCATTCTTGACATGGGTTATAGCCTTATCTTGAAATTTCGCGCTGCCGATCATGTTGAGCGCGTCTCTGCCCATGAATCTCGGTCTCTCCACTTCACAGCAAGTGGACGTAATATGCAAGAAACTGGGCTCTGGTCCGTTGGCACTATTCATTTTTTAAATTTCTTTGAAAAAATAAAAGTGACCAGCTTTTTATTTTTTATTTTTCATAATTAAATACATCAAGTGACCGTTTCCATTCGACCGAACTGAAACCAGACCTGCATCTAGTCCCCAATTTTCAATTTTGGGAATCAGAACCGATCACCCAAAGTTACATTCCAAATAGTCTGCAAATGCAATTAGCAATGCAATCAATGAAACTCCAACTGCGGCCCATGCTCGGGTGGTTGGAGATGGGATGCAGGTGGCTGTGCCATGTTGGGTTTTCCATGGAGAGGTTAAAGGTGGCCAAGAGCCAGGGACTTCAAACGGAAGAAACAAGGAAGAGCAATAAGGGGCCCAGGAACGCCTGAAAGGTGTTTGATGAAACTCCCCATACAGATTTGGACGGTAACGGACTAAAATCGAAGGTGAGTGTGCCGGAACACAACTTTTACTTTGTGTTGCCATGGAAGGCGACACTATTGATGCATGATTTTTCGGGCTAGTTTTCGGCGATGGCAGGCTCCACCGATAGTGGGCAAATGTTTGCATCACAAAGAAAATAATTCCTCTTGAGTGTGACCTTAACAGGGATATTTTGATACTTCGAGAGTCAGTAAAGTGTACGTATGAGATGAAATGAAAAAAGAGCGGCAAAGTGTGCTAGGGTTAGGGCACTAATACGATCACAATGAGATGTTTTTATGTAACTATAGGAGGCGCGTGAAGCTTCTTTGCTTCTCAAGTAGGGCAACTCCCCCTTTTGGACCGATTGCTTCTTTTGCGCTAGCACGGTCAAATGCTGCCCCACAAAAATAGGATCTCTTAGGAACGAGCTCTCGCCTTATTAGCTTATATTGAGTAGGGGTGAGCAGCGGTTCAGGGTCGACCCTGGACCGACCCTGGACCGGCCCAACCCTGCTGGTCCTGGTCCGGGTTCCAAGGGGACTGGGTCGGTCCTTGGTCCTGAAATTTCAGGACCAACACTGTGCGGGTTGGTCCTCGGTCCTAGGAGTTTTGGGTTGGTCCAACCCGGACCAACCCTATATATTATTTATATTATATTTTTTATATTTTTTATATAATTTTTTTGGTAAGGAATAATTCTTTTATATATTAAAATGGTCAAACCTAAGTAAAATTAGGTTAAAGTTGACTCCTCAGCTCACTCATCTTGGACAAACGGCATCCAAAAGCCGTGAAGATTACGCCGTCAAAGTCTTCACGGCGTCCTCCTCCACCATCCAAAGTTCCAAACTCCAAAGAACGTTCTCCAAGTCCACAATCCAGAGTGTTCTTCACCGTGAAGACCATGGAGTCTTCATAGTGACGGACTCGCAACGTCCAAAACGGTGGAAAGTCTACGCCGTGACTCTCCTCGCGGCTTCCTTCCCCAAGGTATGTTCTCTTCCATTTTGTCTTTTTTGTTCTTCAAATTTGCCAAAATCAAAAGTAACAGCATCCTTGCTCGCCTCCGGTTGCTCGCGCCGCTGCCTCTCGGTTGCCGTGCCGCTCGCGCCGCTCACCGCTCGCGCTGCTCGCCGCTTGCTACAAGCCCTTTGCTGTCGTTGCTAGCCTCGCTCAACCCTCGCCACTCGCCACTCACCGCTAGCCTTGCTTAACGCTCGCCGCTCGCCACTAGCCTCGCTCAACTCTTGCCGCTCGCCAGTTGACGCTCGCCCCACTCGATGCTCGCACTTGCCGCTCGCCACTCGCGTCGGTCGCCTTGCTTATTGCCGAGTAAATCAGAAGGAAAAAGAAGAAGCCCTAATTAGAAACCCTAACGCTCAGCTCGCCCTTGCTTTCCGAACACAACTTGGCTAGTGAGTTCTACTTTGTGCTTCATTTGAGATCTTCAACCTCATGTATGCTCTTGATTTGTGTTGATTTGTTTTTTCCATGTTTGCTTCGTGTACATGACCGATTTGGCTGGGTATTAGTCGCCACTCGCCACTCACCGCTGGCCTTGCTTAACGCTCGCCGCTCGCCGCTAGCCTCGCTCAACTCTTGCCGCTCGCTAGTTAACGCTCGCCCCACTCGATGCTCGCACTTGCCGCTCGCCACTCGCGCCCGGTCGCCTCGCTTATCGCCGAGTAAATCAGAAGGAAAAAGAAGAATCCCTAATTAGAAACCCTGACGCTCGGCTCTCCCTTGCTTTCCGAACACAACTTGGCTAGTGAGTTCTACTTTGTGCTTCATTTGAGATCTTCAACCTCATGTATGCTCTTGATTTGTGTTGATTTTTTTTTCCATGTTTGCTTTGTGTACGTGTATGAACATGGCTGCAAGTGTATGAAAGCTACCTGGATTTTCTGAAAAGCATTTGATGATGGGTGAACATGAACGCCATTGTCAAACATTCCCAATGCTAGACGTCTTGAGAAGAACAATCAACTTCATTGTAGTTAGGCCCATATGATGTAATTTTCGTTGTCTTTTCCAGTGTATCAATTGAATTACTTTGCTGATCAGTAGGTTGGCTCTTAATGGAGGTACACTCCTTGGCATTTTTATCTGTTTTAATTACTCACTCGGGAACACATTTTTCTGTTTGTTTTTTAAGTTTCTCACTTACAACAGGGAGACTTGCCTGGACTGTCTGCCTCTCATCAGTCGTCATGCCCTCTACTCTCTGTTTGCTGACCCAATCATAGTAGCGCGCAAGCATTTTGGAGACCAGTCTTTGAGCTAAGTTCACGATTGTATACCATGGGAGACATGATCAATCGAAGTCAGGAAAAATAATTTGAAGTTGTGCGTATATCACAAGAGGATCAACTTCTTGGCTCTCTTTTGTGTATTTCCTGATTTAAAAAGAGCAGGTTCATGGGCTTAGCAACTGAAGCAAGGCCACTCAATTTGACAATGAGCATACAATTGGTAATGCTAAAAAAAAATTGTAGCATTTTGGGATGAAATAAGAATTTCCTACAAGTATGGGTTCAAATTGTCCTGTGAATTTTCTAAGAAATTGGCTTTTTTGGTTGCGGGCTCCATCATTGTAGTGCTAACGACTTTCCCAGAGAATCGACTTAATTTGGCACAAGAATCAAGCCAAATTCACTTGACTTGGGAGTCGCGTGGCAAGGTAAAAATCACTTTATTATAGATATGCATCGGCAAACTCTCTAAACTTTATGAACTCATCATTATCGAGTAACTATGGATGCTACGTAGCTATAGTTTAATCTGAATAATAATTAAATTTCAGAACAAAGTGCCCACTTTTTCTTTTTCGGCTTTGTGTCGTTTTGCTCTTTTGACCTCAATTTATGATTTTGTTGATTACTTCAGCTCCTCTTACTATGTTTAGGCCTTCATAAATTCTGCTCGATGCCTCATGTTGGCAAATATTCGGATCTAGTGAAGTGCCTATCACAAGGTTCTGATATGCTATTCTAATTTCTACTACTAATTTGAATGAATCACACCCTTGAAAAGTGGTACAACCTTACCTAACATGAGTAACTTTCCGTAGATCCCAAGTTTGTCAATTTTCCTTCTCTTTAGGGAAATCATTCTAAAGATCCCTTTTTCTTTATCACTTAACTTCTGCATTTTCTTTCCTAGTAAAATTTCTTTTCCCCCCTCAACCTTTTCCTTGTCAAGACTAGTAGCGGTCATGGTTCTCAACCACCCAACATATAAATAGCTATTTGATGTTGCATTTTTCTATTATTTGCTGCATGTAGTTTCTGAATAGCTATTTGATGTTGCCACCTCAAAAATGAAACCATAGCTGATATTTTTTGTTTCATCAGTGATTGCAGCACTGAAGCTTACGTGCTGGTACTTAAATATTCAGGTGAACTTGATGGATTTAGATAATATTTCAACTGAAGTGGAGGGATGCTACGAGATCAGTCCTATGATGGAATCGTCTAGCCATGGATGTGAAGAAAACTTAAAAGAGTCAACCAAGGTATCCACTAATCATCCTCCTCTTTGTAAGAAGCGAAAAACGGATAAATCTATTGCGTGGGATAATTTTTCAAGAATTATAGATGAGAAGACAAAAAAAACATGTATGGTAAAGTGCATTCATTGTGGAAAGGAGTACTCATATACTGTTAACAATGGTACTTCAACAATGTTGAAGCATTTGAAAAAGTGCAATAAGTATCCTCCCAATATAGATAGGAGGCAAAAATTGTTTGCACCACGTGATGCAAATGTGCTTGGCAAGGCAAGGGGAGATACTGGTACTGGTAATGACAGTGGTAATATCTTAACAACATGGAAATTTGATCAAGAGCGGTCTAGGTACATGCTTGCTCGGATGCTCATCATTGATGAACAACCATTTTCTTTGGTTGAGCGTGCTGGATTTCGTGATTTTATTACTGAGATACAACCTCTCTTCACACATTTGTCACGATTTACGGTAGCTAGAGATTGCATCAAGTTGTATATAAATGAAAAAGTTCTTTGAAGGCTTTCTTTGGTAAGCTTAGATCAAGGGTTGCACTCACGACTGATACATGGACTTCTGTTCAAAATCTGAACTATTTATGTCTTACTGCACATTTCATTGATGAAGACTGGAAATTACACAAAAGGATCATCAATTTTATGGTGATACACAGTCACAAAGGTAGGGAGATTGGGAAAATACTTGAAAAATGCATCTATGAATGGGGAATAGAAAAAAATGTGTCTACAATCACAGTGGATAATGCTAGTGCAAATGATGTTGCCATTGATTATTTGAAAGATAAATTTTCAAGAGATGGGTCATTGGTCTTAGCTGGTGAGGCTTTACACATGAGGTGCACTGCTCATATATTGAACTTGATTGTAAAAGATGGCTTGTCTGAGGTACGTGATTCTATTGCTCGCATCCGAAACATTGTTAGATATGTGAGGAGTTCTCCCATGAGAGCTAAAGCTTTCCAATCTTGCATTGAGGTTGAAAGAATCACTCATAAGGGTTCGGTTTGTTTAGATGTTGCCACTAGATGGAATTCCACTTATCTCATGTTACACACGGCCATAAAATTCAGAAAAGCTTTTGAAAGGATGGCAGAAGATGATTTGTCTTTCCAATCTGAGCTTAGCAATGATCCTCCTAAAAATGAAGATTGGGAAAATGCCACTATTCTTTCCAAATTTCTGAAGCAGTTTTATGATGCTACCAATCAAATGTCAGGGAGTTTATATACGACTTCGAATGATCATTTTGAGGGGATAGCTTTTTTATATAAATATTTGAAAGATGCAAGTAATGCTTTGGATCCCAAGCTTAGAGCTATGGGTGTGAAGATGAAGGGGAAGTTTGATAAATACTATGGGAGTTTGGATAAAGTAAACATGATGGTTTTAATTGCAGTGGCATTAGATCCTACAAAAAGATTGCATTATGTGAAGTTCTGTTTTGAGCAAATTTATGATGACGAAGCAAAAATTGAAGAAATGCATGATAAGGTGAAGTACGTGCTGGAGCGTTTATATGTATTTTATGAGCAATCTTTTTCTAGTCATGGTCATCAATATTTGGGTGGTCAATCTATACCTGTTGATAGTAGCAGTGCTTCCAATATCGATGGAAATGATGAGAGTGATGAGGTTAACATCAAAGCTTGGCGAAAAAACTTTTTCCACCAAAAGAAAAGGGGGCACGATGACAACAAATCGGAGCTTGAACGGTATCTTGAAGAAGAATCTGAAGATATTCTTGATCTTGACATTTTGATGTGGTGGAAGAGTACTGGTTCAAAATATAAAATCTTATCTTTGATAGCTCGAGATGTTTTGTCCATTCCTGTAACTACCGTTGCTTCAGAGTCGGCTTTTAGTACTTCGGGCCGTGTGCTTGATGGTTTTCGAAGTTCTTTGACTCCTAGAGTGGTGGAAGCTTTAATTTGTACTCAAGACTGGTTGAGAGCTGCTCGTGTGCCTATTAATGTTGAAGAGTGCATTGAAAATGCTGAAAAGTTTGAATTGGGTAAGCTTAAATTATGCATATTTCTTTTTCCTTGTTAATTCGTTTGTAGATCTAATGAATGAATTCATTTTTTCAGATATGGATTGTCTTACCAAGGAGATTACCATCAATAAATAGAGCTTGCACATTGAATGAATATATATGGTGAGATGTTCTATTAATAGCACAAATACTAATGGTATTTATAGTTTAGTTGAACAATGCCGCATTGTTGATGGATGTTCCTAATCTTGCAGAGTTGGATGTTCGATTTGCTTTTTGTGAAGGAACTGATTTTACTAAGGGACAATAAGAATCTTGACCGAATCGGACAGGGGATTACTGATTTGATATTGTGGAGAGATGTCGCGAAATTGACACTCTGGTTTGGTGTAGGGTCTCTATGCTTCTTGTCTTCTTGCTTTGCTCAAGGAATCAGCTTCAAGTGTGATGAAGTCATTTTTTGTTTGTTTGGCTTATGTCTACATGGGTTTTTGATTGCAAGAGCACCTGGTGAAGGGTGATATCTGATTATCTTCGTGATGGCTTATGTTATAAGCATTTTCTCTGCAATTTGCCAACTGGGGCTTCTCTTGTTGGGGTTATCTTTCTTCTCTAATTCCATCTGTCAAAGGTATAGTCTCACTCTAGCGTTTGCTCTGTTTCTCCATTTGGATAAATTTGTGAGCTAAGGTGCAGCGCTGATGCAGGAATAATATTGAGAAGAGGCGTGACATCCAGTTAAAATAAGATGACATCTTGAGAGTGGCTAGATTGATACTTCCTGCTGCTAATCTCGCAATTTCAAAGAGGCGAGAGCTTTTCTCGGGAGAGCCATCCATGACCCTAAAAGTACGTCGTGGTGGTGGGCTAGTATTCATGTTCAATCCTTATATGCCGATTGCTTAGGTCGTTCATCCTTGATCGACTTTTTTGTTTTTTTCTGATCGGGTAGCTCCATTTCTCCTTCTTGGAGCTGAATATGGCCATCTCATCACGCTTCGGAGGCTATGCGCAATTGGTTAGTGAGAGCAAGCTCATAATTGTACTGCACCAAAGTGAGAACCTGTTTTGCAATGAATATTAATGCCTTATTCTTTTTGACTTTGAGCAGGGTTCTTTGTCGGCTTCACCGCCCGAAACTATACTTGCGCTATTCAGCTCGGATAAGCCAAAAAGGTACATACGTTTGCTGATAACGTATATAAATTTTACCTGCTTATGCTTATAGACTAAGCGTACCTCAGTTTGTATAGTTGAGTGCTCCAAATGGTGGGTTCTTGAAGCGTGGGTTGCTTGCTCCCACATGAAAATCGTGGCCGCATCGCAATCATGGCCTTCGGAACCCGACGACTATAAAAACTCGCTTGCTCACGGTGAACTTAAAAAGACGAGTCTCTGAAATTTAAGATGCGGTGTAGACTTTTGTGAAGTAGTTGTTGACGACTAAACTTGTTGAGCATCGTGTCTACTTAACTTGACAGTTTGGTATTGGTCTCTTGACAGCGTTCATATCTGTCGTGGTTCCGCGTTACCATCGACAACATTCGGGAGCAAATCTTGAAGTAGCTGCAGAAGCTAAAAAGGAAGATTTAGCACAGGAGCAGCCGGACAAGGCTATAGTTGTCGCAGAAAAGATGTCCTGTGACTAGTGCCGAGGCTTTATCAGCGACATCCGAGACACTGTTGTACTGTCCGAGGAGCGTTGTAGATCTTGCAATGCGAAAAATGGGTTCTCCCCCCTCCGGTGAATAATCTGTCTGTAAAACTAATACCTTTTCTGTATAATGTATATTCTATTCAAATCACTATGGCTCTTGCAATTTTGGAATGTGGGCATTTAGATAGACCGTAGAGTTAGGTCTGTTTTTTCCTTCTGTCCTAGTGGCTTATCTACTGTTGGAGAAGAACCTGGGAAGCTTTGTGTTTGATCTAGTTATGTATATGCATGATGAAAAAAATTCATTAGATCTAGTTATGTATATACAAGACGAAAAAAAAAATATTGAGATACTTTTTTTCGTCTTATATGCTACATTGTCGATTTCATACACTAATTGAGATACTTTTGTAGGTTTACTTTTTTAGGGAGTATGAAAAAAAAGATGAAAAAAATTATAGATCGGTCCCGGGTTAACCCTGGAACCGGACCGAACCCATTGGGTCGGTCCGGTCCTTGGTCCCAGGCTCAATAGGGTCGGTCCTCGGTCCTAAAAATTGAGGACCGACACTGTACGGGTTGGTCCTTGGGTTAGGGGGTGGCCCGGACCAACCCGGACCATGCTCACCCCTAATATTGAGGGCCATTACCTGTGGACTGATCTGGTACTCGGGCTTGGGCCGAGGTATGAAACTGGGCCTTTGACGGGAAATAGGCCCGATACTTTCTTGTCTACTTCGGGTCCCTCCGATGGCCCAGGCTTGATTGCACAAGCCTAAAAGCCCAATAAAACTGAGCAATCTTTTTTTCTATAATAGATTATGGTTATAGTATGGAGTTTAATAAGGGTGAGCAACCAGTTCCATCCTATGCTTTGATCCCGAAGCATCGGTCCGGTTTCTAGTTTCATAAAATAGGAAACGGTGATTTCAATCTTGTTTTCGGTTCAGGAATGGAACTGCCTAAACTAGACTGATTTTTGTTTAATTTATATTTTATTTCTTAATAACTTTAACTCTTCATTATTAGGGAATTGACAAAAAGCCAAGAAAGGTATACTTTGTTTAGGCATATGGCTTGGCTTTTTATTTGCAATCCCTTTTATGGTCTCTATGTTCCTGTTCGTTCGATGTAGGACTCTTGGTATGTTTGCTTAGTTTTCTCTTGTGATTTTTAGCCTTTCATGCTGTCGCGACCTAAATTTCGGGTGCATCACCTAAGATCCACCTTTCCCACATAAGACCTATTCCTATTCAACTTGAAATGTAAATGGTACATCTATATATGCAGGCCCATACTATGTAGGAGAGATCAAACATTCTTCCAGATTGACTAATGACATCAATATTCATCTAAGGAGCTTAAACACAGCAAAGCTGACTCAACTTGTGCAATTTCCATACGTTTAATTGGAAAAAGCGAGTAGAGAGATAAAACTTAACTGAGCAAAGCAGAATTCCACTAACATTATCTATGTGTGTTTCCGTTCAGCAAGTAAAACCTCTTCCAACTTTTTACTACAATCAATCCTTCTCCATGCACTCTTTACTTTCCTGATTACCATCAATTCGAAATCTAAAGATGTTAGCATCATCAAGCTTACAGAACGAACTCATCGATTATAATTGCGTGGATTCAACAATCAACTTCAATTCCCCAATGACTTAGTTTAAAATCCAATCAAAGAAGTCAATAACACTTGCGAAATACAATCCAAGTCAATCAAATCAACAGTGACGAGGATACAAATTGACTTGATCCTACTTCGCAAGCCATTATCGATTAAGCAACACTGAGCCTCGTATCTCACTTTCTCCATTTTTATCAGGTTACAAAATGATAGTTAACGATTATCTCAAAATGTGCCAGATTATCTTCCACAAAACGAACTTCATCAATTTTAACTCAGCGAACTCAACGAAATCAACTTAAATTCCTTGATCACTCAAGTCAAAATCCAATCGAAGAGGATGATAACACTTGAGAAATACACGCCAGGTCAATCAGATCAATGGTGACGAGGATTTAAAAATTGACTCGATACTGCTCCACAAGCCAGTACCAGTCGAATCAACATTGAGTTTTAGTTTCCTATTCCTTACGTAAGCGACACTGAGCCTCGTATCTCACTCTCTCTATGTTAATCAAGTTACGAAATGATAGTTAACGATTACCTTGGAATGTGCCATAATTTCTTCCACAAAACGAACTTCATCGATTTTAACTTGGCGGATTCAACAAAATCAACTTTAATTCCTTGATCACTCAGGTCAAAATCCAATCTAAGAGGATGATAACACTCGAGAAATACACGCCAGAGTCAATCGGATTAGTAATGGCAAAGGATTTAAATTGACTTGATAATAGTAATGACAAGGCTTTAAATTGACTTGATACTGCTCCGTGAGCTAGTATCAGTCAAATCGACGTTGAGTTTTAGTTTCCTATTCCTTACATAGGCAACATTGAGCCTCGTATCCTACTCTCTCCATGTTAATCAGGTTACGAAACCATAATTAACTATTACCTTAAAATGTGCCAAAATATTTTCCACAAAATGAATTTTGTCGATTTTAATTCTGCGGATTCAACGAAATCAACTTCAATGCCTTGATCACTCAAGTCAAAATCCAATCGAAGAGATGATAACACTCAAGAAATACACGCCAGGTCAAAATTGACTTGATATTGCTCCGCAAGCCAATATCAGTCGGATGGACGTTGAGTTTTAGTTTCCCATTTCTTACGTCCCCCTAATACATATATAATATTCAGGTTACGAGAATCGAGGACCTGAAAGAGTTGACGGTTGAGATTCTTCCAGAGGAGGCGATTGAGCGACTCGTAACGGCAAATCGAGCCGTCGGTAACGGCTGTGGCCTCCTCTTTATTTTGTCCGTTCTGTGCCGCCTCAATGTGTGCGTTGCTTGCAGTTCAAGCTTGGAGAGAGGGAGAGAGAGAGGGAGAGAGAGAGAGAGAGAGAATGCGTGTGTCTATGCGTAGACTTTGAATTTAAAGAGGATGGAAATGAAATGGTGAGCGTCACGAGAAGAAATTTCTAGAGAAGATGATTAGCTACCGAGTATGTTGAACAGAGATGTTGAAAAGAAGTTAATTTGAAGATATTTCCCTCGACCAGTGAACTGTACATATATATACAGACATCACTTCTGCTGAAGTCCAAAAAGTAGACATTATTTGGATAAAGTCATCCCTGAATGGGGGCTTCCCCCCGGACCTTTCATTTCCTTGTACCATGCCCCGTGTTTTAGGAGGGAAGGCGTCGCGGGGATCCAGGCTGTCTCCCCTACCCCGTAAGGGGATTGTGGACGGGAAGGACAATGGGGTCAGAATCTTTTTCGAGGCCTTAACCCGCCTCTACCCAAACTTTCCTGGTGGTCAGAGCCTTTTAATGTCCTGCTCAAGACTATATATACATTCCTGTGAATCAACAACTTAATTGGACTTCTTAGGCAGCAAGGGATCAGATATGACCTGGGGTTCAAAGTCTGGCTTCAAATACCGAACAAGCATATCGGCATAGAGCTCGTACCGAGCAGTCACTCTGAACCCCCACTTGTCTTTCAGCTGCCTGCAGAGGTTGAGATCCATGTCGGAGAGCAGCAATCCATCTCTTTGACAGGATAGCGATGGCATGCACTAAGCATCTGGAGCTGAAAAGTGACTGGATCCATAGAAGCGCCCAAAATCTGTGCGCTGTGGCTTCCTGTCACCTGATGTGGACGGATTGGGAAATTTTTCTCTTCTTACCTGATTAATTGATCCAAGAAAATAACTGTTGTCAATGGCAGCATTTCGGGCCTGTGAATTGATTTCACAATGGACACAGTTAAGTTAACCGAGGTGATAATCCAATAAGTTCATTTAAATTTGCAATTGTTTGTTAAACTCCAAAACTATTTGCAATAAGACTATAAGTTGTTTATTCTTACTATGATTTAGTTGCTTCCCTTTATGGTGAAAAAAAGGTCATGCAACCCTTTGTGCCAGTAAGCACAACACAAAAAGGTTCCGGAATTCTATCAAAAAAAGCATAATAAGCAACAAACAATTCATAGCAACAGGTTCCATGAATCAAGCATAGGATAGGGATATGTAAATACCTCAATTGGCCACATTGTCTCGCTCAGTTCACCAACAGTCGCAGAAGGGTTGAACACAATCTCAGCACCATTCAAGCCAAATGCTAACCAATTTCAAAGGATGGTGGCTCCCATAACAAATATTGACAGCGATCTTCCCATAAGCAGTCTCAACCACAGGATGCCCCGTATTTCCTTCCATATAGTAGGTGCTTTCCTTGAAGTCTCCACCCCCAGGAATGTGGTTCTGCCAAATAAAATTATCAAGCTTTTCAATATGACAAGTCCAAAGGGATAAATCAAACATAGGGGCCCCAAACCTTCACACTTACCTTTCGATGCTTGCCTATGATATTGCCACAATTGCCTAAAATAACAGCAGTACTCCATATAGTCTCGCCATGGTTTATGTCCCTCTCAAGAATAGGATTAACTATGACCATGGTATATTTTTTTGCCAGATCCTGAAGAAACCTTGTTGATTCCCCATCAACAGGCTCTGCAAATTCACACCACCCCTTCTCTTTTTTACAGAAGGCAAATGGCAATCCATGCTTCCTAGATTAAGATTATTTAGTTCAGTAGCTGAACCTCGGTCTTTCAAGTCCAAAAGGAGAAACCCAAAAATGTATAGCTCAAGCTGTGTGGTGTGACTAACCTGCAAGCATAATATGTAACCTGCAAGCATAATATGTTCACTCCTGAAGCACCCGCAGCATCTATCATTGGTTTTACATTCTCGTGGATAGCCCTCCTCTGTTCCATAAAGGGAGCAGTTGTGGGACTAACTATAGAGTTCTGAATAAGCCGAACTCTGACAACCCGTGGTTCTCTTAACAGCTCCTTGTCTGCAGTAAAACGAAATGCCTGGAAGAAAATCAGAATAAATTGGTTTAATGGATTCTAGTCAGAAGGAATAAAAACTAAAGGACCCTGCTGAGAAACGCAGGAAGTAAGGAAATGATTTTCAACTAAAGTTAGCAACTATCAAATAGCGACTATCACAAAGAATATGTAAGAGTACTTCTTAGCTTCCATGATAGGTATTTTAATCAACTAGAATAATTTGACCATCTCTGTTTTGCATGTTTCTCTATTCCAATGTTTCACCAACTCCATAGAATCCCAACATGGTACAAAACTATATAAATCAGAATTCCTCACACCTTCCATCTCATGGAAAAGCTCAGAATCAAGTATACACACTACATATTTCATAAGAACTTATTCTCAGGACTGCTATTCAAGGCCTCCCCCTAGTGACAAGTTCTCAATATTGCCAAAAGACACCGGGACCAGACATTGGTAATTCTTTACTTTTAAGCATTTATTTTCCCAGTTAGGACCATTTATATAAATCTTGGCAACATGATTTTATTTGGTCCGTACTGTTTTATTGATCACTAATGTGAAAGACTTCTGAGTTATAGACAGAGACTCCCTATGCTCCTTCTCAAAGAGAGCAGGAGCACACATTGGAAGATCTTTGCTCATGTTTCTCAGAACTGCCAAACATTTGTTGGCAAGAAATCCCATTTGCAGACCCAACCAGTGATTAAAGAACTTGCTTCATAGGCTATTGTGGTGACTATGGATTAAGGAAATCATTAATTGAGTGTTTGCCAGCTGAGTTAAGCAACTTTATCTTCCATGGTTACAAAGGGACATAAGGCCAGGATTCTAAGGAGCAGCACTTAACATGCCACATCCAATAAGCAGACAGAAAAACAGCAAACAAATGTTTACCCGTATTTCGAAATCACACTCAAATGAGAGAGCTTTTGCACAATTTGCCAGAGGAACAGCTTCAAGAGCCCTTCCACAGTTCAGTCCCATAAGTAAATGGCTGACTTGCTGAAATCAATATCATAAGTAAAATTGTACCGCAATGGAATGGCATGCTTTGGATTTTTGACATTTTATGAAGAAAGGCATTGATAAAACTCCTGTTAATTTTGAAATATGATTCAATTTCTCAGTGAAGACAGAGAAGTCAAGAGATAACATTCTCTTGTTGACGGATAGCTCAAAATCGTCGCTAATGTCCGTTTCCAAAAGAATGTCACCCGTAACTTCCTCTTTAACGGAACTTCCTCTTCAACAAGTTCAAGCACACGCAGTCTAGTGAATAAATTGCACAAAAAACTGGCAAGAAATCGAATTGTCCTTTCAAAGGTTCATCTATAAAGCCTTTTTCAGATGGCGGACATGGATTTAGCAACTATGAATTGTGGAACACCGGTTATGAATTCCTTCTGTCTCCAGTTAACAGTAAATTCTCATTAAGAAAAAAACCTAGGACTGTAACACTATTTGCTGACATGTCAATTGCTGAGTCACTTAAGTTGTCTCCACACATATATAAAATATATTCGAAAAGTACGAATCGGAGAAGTACCAGTGCCAGAATATCTTGCTTCAAAACGAACGTTTGTCGATTTTAATTCCACGGAGGTAAAGCGATCAACTTCAATTCCTTAATCACGTTAAAAATCCAATTAAAGAAGACGACAACGCTACACGCCAAGTCAAATGGATCGACAGAGACGAGGAGTCAAAATTCCACGAATGTAAAACGAGACAGTCTCTCTCTCTCTCTCTATGTTAGTCAGGTTAGGAAATCGTAGTTCGGATGAGGAGACAAGTTGCAATGAAAGAGGAAGACCTGAAAGACTTTGGGGTGGAGATGGTCGCCGAGGAGGCGATCGAGCGAGTCATATCCGAAAATCAAGCCGTCGAGGAGGACGCTACCGGGCGACTCGAAACCGCAAATCGAGCCGTCGCCGCCGGCGGTGGCCTCCTCTTCGACTTTTCCGTTCTGCGTCGTCTCCATGTGCACGTTGGTCGCAGGTCAAGCTTGGGCAGAGAGAGAGCACGCGCGCATGGGTTGGAATTATATAGGCGGGAGGAGGACGAGGAGGAAGATGGAAATGAGATTTTATAAAGATTTCCAGTGAAGATTGTGAACTTTATCCAGCAATTGCGCACGTGGAGTCCCTCCCTCTTTTAAAACAAACCACTTCTTATCTTTTAATTTTTTTTTCCTTTTTCCTTTTTCTTTTGCAACTCTTTCTTAGGATATATGTTGGTGAAAAAAAAGGGGAGGTGAAAATTGAACAAAATAAATCCCGAAAATTTTGCCCGCTATACCATTTAGTCCTTAACATTAATCAATAAATGCATTTGATTTGCGTACAATTTGGCCATTCTAGTGAGCTGTTGGTCAAATTTAATTGTACCCTACGCCGGTAATCCGATGTTGCATTTTCAATTGTTTTTAGGATATATAAGGACAAATGCAGTGCTCACACGATATCATAGGAAAAATAAAAAAATTGAGAAATTAGAAAAAAAAATATGGGCCAAAAAAATGAAAAAAGAATTTTTATAACTAACCAAAAAGTAAAAATCAACTAGAGAAGAGAGAGAGTGTAGCCGGCCACGGGGCTTGAAGGTTTGGGGACCGCCGCGATCTTCAGAAATTCGCTCAACCATCCACGGTGCCCGTTTCTCATTTTCGGTTTCTTAGCTTTTTATATTTAATTTGAGATCCTCCAGTTCAAATTTGGAAACAAATCTACAAAATAGATAATAACCCTTATCCAATTTGATATTCTAGATTCATTTTCTCTTTTGAATGATTGTAATCTAACTTTGAATATTTGAAATTGATAGGCATATCCAATCAAGATTATTTTCTAATTGGCAAAGTGCATATAATCTACAATTCGATAGCTAAGATTTGAGATAAGATTGTGAATTGCACGGAAAATAGAATAACTTGATCTTTAAGGCTTAAGATAAAGTTATTAATTTAATTTGCATCCAGTTTTGAGCTGAGTGGATATTGATTGCCAATTTGAGTTTATCTCTTTCGATTTTATGCTTATCTCATCTAATTCGTTTTCCCTATCCATAAACATATATAAATAAAAAATAAAAAAAGATGCATTGCATATAGTACAGATTCATTTTTATAGATTAAAGTGCATGCCGGATAGTGTCTATCTAATCAAGATAAGTTTCCGAATACAATAGGACTTGATCTAAACTAATTCCTAGGTTTAGTTGGCTAATAGCTCATTTTAGATGGTTTATTTTCCATTTTTTATTAATTTCTAATTTTAATAAAATGTGTCAAAAATATCACGTGTATGTCATATAAAATTAGACACATAAATTTCTTGTCATATTTCCTTTTCATGTTGCCATGTCGTCTTAGGGATTGTAGTGGTTTTATTCTGTTACTATTTACAGTTGGAATGGTTGTGGATTGTCCCCTTATCCTCTGGCTTTGGTTATATGAATTCGTTCTTTCATTTAATGCGTCACTTGTTCAATATACGATAATAATTTTCTCACCACACACGAAGTTAGGTTTCTCTAAGTGCATTCTTCTTGACTTTTGGACGGTAATGGTACGTGAACATCCAAAACTCTCTAATTGTTCATTTCCCATTCTCGTGGCTGCATCCATTTCCGTCACTCTTGTCTCTTATCTTCCCCAATGTTCCTATCAAGCTTGACATTAATAACTGCTATCATTTGGAGGCACGTTGATTTCTACTTCTATAACTTATCGAATTTCATTGACAATTATTATGTGATAGACGTGATCATTGGGTGGGCTTGACGCAGATAGGCCAATCTAAGGATAAGAGGCAATAGCCCTATGTCGGTGTGCTTATTTTTAGGGTCGTGCCTACCGATGGGATGATCAGAAAAGTTCATCCAAGCCCGCCCAATTATTTGGGCTAAATTCTTCTTTCCAACATGATTTAGCACAAATTTTAATCAATAAAATGACGCGGAGCGTTGAGAAAGGCAAAAGAAGTAAAGGTCATGGATCACTGAGTAAGAGTGAGTTGTCGATTATGTGAATTGACGAAAGAGAGAGACGCAAGATGATGGGGTGTTAAGCATGTCTGGGACATCCACTACGCTGAAGCAATGAAGTATGGATGTAAATACCGATAATTCTTGTTTTAGAAGTAGACATTGAAATTTCCCATTCAACTTTATAAGTAGATTACAAGCTTATCTAGTCCTTATTGTCTTTAACCAGTAATCTAGCATCCCCGACACTTGTCACGATAACCATCCTTTGAGTCTCCGGACCAAAAAAAAAAAAAAAACTATGCATTGACTAATTTTTTTGTTGCTCCCATTACCCCCATCATTAGGATATTAGTGTAGACTTTAAAGCATATACACTTGTAATGTGGCTATCACAGGCCACATCAACTTGTCAAAACACAATTTTGACATCTAAACTTTCACTTGAAGACTCATTCATCAAACGAGACAGAATTGGACCCATTAGTGGAATATCAGCTTTGCCTGCTAGCGTATTCGCGTTTATTAGCGCATTTTCTGCATTTTGATACTACAGACATTTTTATTTAGAATAGCATATTCGCATTGAATAAAATAAAGTCCAGGTTATGAATTTCATCCAAAATGGCCCAACATACGAGTCAAGACGTTCCCTCCTGAAGCACCAGCAGCATCTACCATTGGTTTTACTTGTTGAAAATGTTGGTAATTTGTTTATAAAACAAATTGAGAGGTGCCTTGTCCCACATCGAAAAGATGTGAGTGCGCACGTGGACGAATTTGGCATTAACCAATGATCATTATTTTATTTATTAAGAAAATTCGGATTTATTTATATAAAATATTAACTACAAAATCTCGTTGAAACAGTGCGACTGTTCATGAAAAGTTACAATTATTTTTTTATTTTTATTTATATAATTCCGAATTTTATATCTTTTCAACGTAACCTTTGAGACGTATTTTTTCACGAAAGGTTGTCTTTGTTCTTTTGCAACCTTTTGAAGAGTTGCTCTCTATTCGAAAGAAAAGATAAATACGTTTGCTTTGAGATCAAACAAAAATCTTCTTCCATTTTTTCATTTCTTTTGAGAGAAACTACAGCCATTGTTTCTAATTGTTTCCCATGAGAGACCCTGGAGAAATACTAGAATTGCTATCTAGTATTCTTACTTGAGACTTTGTTGTATCCTGGAGGAAATTTGCCGGTGACCATTAGCAACATTGTGGGGCAAATAAATCCTTAAAGAAAGTGATATCACGCCTCAAAGTCCGACTTGATTACTCGATCCGACTTCATTGTTCAACCCAATTCGAATCCACATTTTTCCAACAATTTTAAGGATTTATTTCGCAACAATGGAGTCAAGTGGATGAAGCGCATGGAACGGTTTGTCAAAATGCCCTTTAGACATCTCTGCCAAGTAATTTGCGATTTTTGTGTAAATCTGAGAAGGGGATGTGGTTTAATAATCTCATTATTGCGTAGACTTAATTTTGCCTACGTTTCCTTGTCGTTAAGATCCAAAATCTGAGCACATTTTTTTGTCATTCTTTGTCTCTCTGTATCTTGGAGTATTCCCACATCCGTCCATGGTGATCGTCCGAGAAAGATGTCCGAAGGGTGTGGATGTGCATACAAAGGAATCGATGGCCGGAAAATGAGATAAATTGATCGGCGACGCTGCCAAGAACCAGGTCGCCATGAATCCCACCAACTCCGTCTCTGATGCAAATTGGTTGTTCGGGAGGAGATTCAGCGATCCTTCGGTCCAGAGTAATGTGAGGCACTGCTCAATGTCGATGCTGTAGTCGCAGACCGGCAAAGAAAAATCTGCGAATCACCTTTCTCTGGCGGAGCATGTGAAAGCCATCGTTTTTATATGAAGCGTACGCAGACGCGGAGATGGAAAGATCCGAAGTTCCGTTGTTTGAACGAGAAGACAAGGATCATGAAGGGCGATGACTATCTTGAGTATCTCCTCCTAAACCTCAACCATAGTCTCGAGGATGATCTGTTGCTCCTCGATCCGGAATTCATTGAGAAGTCCAATGACAACACTCCTTGGTCTGACAATGGGATTCGAACCCGAACCTATTTGATGATCCCGCCGTTTGGCACATGTTTAAGGGACAAACATGGTAACGGGAACAAAGGTGCCGGTTCATCTCATGCGGGTTCCTCTTGGGTGGGCAATGACGGCGCAGAAGATTGCTTCTATCCATGACCAAAGGATTGGAACTATTTCTTGCCAAGGCTGCTCGCCAATTGGAATGGTGACGTGAGAATGAAGGTTCCGAAGGAAGACAGAAATCATGTCATTATCCATGACCCGTCACCGAATGATACTGCGAATGGCAATTGCTCATCGGAAAATGCCTTTGACGCTACTAGTGTAATCATCATTAGCATCAGAGTTGCCGATTGCGCTCTTGCGCACACCCTCAGCAAGGTATGTGATTTCATTGTTTGAAATTTGGGAAGAAAATGATCATATCGACTGTGACAATTTTCTCGATTATTTGCTTCATTCCATTTATTATTTCATTGGTCTTGAGTTGGACCTTTGACAAGTTGAGTTGGACTGAGTCGCTCATCGTTGTCGAAAGTTGCTAATCTCATCGAAATCATCGAGTTTGATGTGGCCTATTAAATAAAATTCGGATTGGCTGTGGGGCAAGCAAGAAAATGGCCATCAAAGCTTCCTCCAATGCAGGTTCTTGTTTCTAATCAAATTGAAGTTCATGAGCGTTTCATGCATGATTAGCCAGTGGTGACATCCTGGGTATGTTTCTTTTATTGAGACATTTGTCTGCACATATTTATGTTCTTGCGCCTCTATAGGAGGATTTTTGTTGTGGATGGAAATTGTGTATGTACAGGGGATAAATCAATTAGTAAGGGTAAATTGAAGGGTTTGTCTCTGAGATATCAATTGCGCCATGGGATTTTTTACTTCTGCATATAGTAGTTTCTAACCTTTATTGAGAAAGAAAAAATTGAAACTTTAAAATGCAAAATTCAGGTATCGTCAATTTATGGATGAATTTGTTGCAAAAGAAAAATGAACAGGTGTGAAGGTAGGAGTTGTATGAGGAAACTAAAGTGAGGAAATGAATCCTGAGAACATGATCAAATAATGAATTCGTTTTCATAAAAAAAAAAAAAAAAAAAAAAAAAAAAAAGATTAAAATCTTTTGACTCGTCGAATTTTTCTTACTTGTTCAGTTGCAAATGAAAGAGCTATGCTTACTTAAAAGTTGAATCCCATTGTTTGGGAATAGTGTTTGTTTCCCTCTAGCCAGCAACCTTGAATTTGTCTAGGTGGCTCTGAATGTGAATGATGCATACTGTATTTGATTCATTTGAACTTCAAAATGTCAAGTCCAACTTTTATGTCTGGATTGTGCGTAAGTTCCTCTTTAAGGACTTCTGTTGAAGTATGTATATTCATTTGTACATTCCTCAATTTTGCATGTTTAATTATCATTTGCTGATACCTTTGACGGTTTGGCCTCTTGAAGTGGCTGCATTTTTTCAGACAGCTTATATAGTGTCGGATATGTCTCGGTTTATGCCTTGTAATGCTTAATAGTGATGCATTGCTTTCTAGAGTGCATGCATTTCGAGAAGTTGCAAAGATTGAAAGAATGTCTTCTTATGGTCTCGTGAAATTATAAATTTATTGGTTTATGAAAGTGTTAATGGTCATTGTAGTGGCATCGAATTTTACGGCACTAGAACTTGGCATTTTTCTGCATGAACATTCATTGATATTTAGTGCAACAGATTTGACATAATTCCGTGATCAGTGAAGAACATCAAAACTAATGTAGTCAACCCGGGGCACTTTAGGATGTCTACGTTGACTCCATGTCATGACGAAATGATGCAGTCTTGCATGCCAAATTCTTTAGCTATTAAATGTGCCATCATCAATGGTTAATAACTTGCTGGAAATTAACCATGTGAACATCCTGTTTATAAGTTTGCACACACTTTGAGCGGGTTGAATCTTTTGCTGTGGATTTTCATTGAAGAGGAATAAATATGACTCCATTCTTCTTCGCGTCATGGGGTGATTCTTCCCCAATGGGAAAGGCGGAGTCGATATAGATCTTGGATGCCTCTTAAAATAGTCTTGAAGTGGGGGTATTTGAAGGGGACTATGGAGCCAATGTGATTGGAGTCATTGAGACAAAAGGTATCTAACTTTCATTTTAAAATGAAAGATCTGAGTGAAGTAGATACCTTATTGGGTGTTAAAATTAAAAAAAAAAAAAAATAGTGGGGGTTATTCTTTGAGCTAAAGTGATTACACGGAGAAGATGTTGCATAAATTTAAACATCTTGTTTTCGAATATATGAGTACTCCATTTGATTCCTGGTGGAGAGTTTTTAATGTGAGTGATATTGGTCTTTAATGTATGCGATGCATTATACTAGACCTGATATTACTTTTTATATATGCAAGTTGAGTAGATATACTAATAATCCAATTATAGAACATTGAAAGGCTATTATTAGAATTTTTGGTTATTTTAAGAGAACCTAAAATTTATGATTGTTCTATAATAATTATTCGGTTGTATTATAAAGATACACCGATACTAGTTGGATTACAAGTATGGGAGATGAAACTTCTGGATGAATTTTCATATTACATGAATGTGTTGTTTCTTGGCCGAGCAAGAAACAAAAGTGCATAATTCACTCAACTTTGGAATTTGAATTGTTGCTTTAGCCAAATTTGGGAAAGAGACTAAATGGGCTATGAATTTGTTGTTGAATATCAATTCATGGCTTAGTCTTATGGCTCTTATTTCTATCCATTGTGATAGTTAGGCTACTTTGGTAAGAGCCTATAATAGAACCTATAATGGTAAGTTTAGACATATTAGTCTAAGACATGAATATGTGAGACAATTGATTAAAGATGGTACCATAACAATTGTCTATATGAGGTCAAGTAATAATCTTGCCGATCCTTTGACGAAGGCTTCACAAAGAGACATGGTAATAATGACCTCATAAGAAACGGGGCTGAAACCCTTTAATTAAAATCACCAATAATGGTAACCCGACCTTTTTCTAGAACATCACTAGTTACAAGGTTTAATGGGTAAAAACAAGTTATTGAATGTGATTGTTTGATACTGACGTAGCCCTGATATGAGAAGTCAGTATTGTCTGTTACGTTTTGTAGGTTGAATTGAATTCTTAATGAAGTATAGTACAAACTTGTAATGTGTTGATAGTAACAGAAACACATGGTAGATACTTCACCTATATGAGCTTAGAAGTGGTGCCGCTTCTTACGAAAGTTAGGGTTGCTTTCTAGAGAGCTCATGAAACAGGATCAAGCACAAGGCCATAATAGTGCGGAGTAATATAGAACTTCTCGCTGAAACAAGAGGTTAGTGTATGTGCAGTGTGTCCGGTTCTATTATATAAAAGTACAAGTTTAAAGCCGAGCTACTTGTCACTTCGATAGAGCTTTGAGATGCTTGCACTAAGTAAAGGTTTAACTCGAAAGAGACCTTTATGTATGTATATTAATCTCACGGAAATCTTGGCTGTATATTTCTAATGTTTTATTTATTGTTTTTGTTTTATAAACAAAAGTGGGGATTGTTGGTAATTTGTTTATAAAACAAATTGAGAGGTGCCTTGTCCCACATCGAAAAGATGTGAGTGCGCACGTGGACGAATTTGGCATTAACCAATGATCATTATTTTATTTATTAAGAAAATTCGGATTTATTTATATAAAATATTAACTACAAAATCTCGTTGAAACAGTCGACTGTTCATGAAAAGTTACAATTATTTTTTATTTTTATTTATATAATTCCGAATTTTATATCTTTTCAACGTAACCTTTGAGACGTATTTTTTCACGAAAGGTTGTCTTTGTTCTTTTGCAACCTTTTGAAGAGTTGCCTCTATTCGAAAGAAAAAGATAAATACGTTTGCTTTGAGATCAAACAAAAATCTTCTTCCATTTTTTCATTTCTTTTGAGAGAAACTACAGCCATTGTTTCTAATTGTTTCCCATGAGAGACCCTGGAGAAATACTAGAATTGCTATCTAGTATTCTTACTTGAGACTTTGTTGTATCCTGGAGGAAATTTGCCGGTGACCATTAGCAACATTGTGGGGCAAATAAATCCTTAAAGAAAGTGATATCACGCCTCAAAGTCCGACTTGATTACTCGATCCGACTTCATTGTTCAACCCAATTCGAATCCACATTTTTCCAACAGAAAAAGCACCGCCTCTCTCTCTCTCTCTTGAGTTCTCCGGATCTCTCTCCACTCCTCTAGATTTTTCTCTCTAGATAATTCTTCAGCTTCAGCCGCAATTGTTGACCCAACAAGTTGCAATAAAATAATAACAAGTAGAAGAGATAGTGGGAGAGGAGAGTCGGTGGATGTGCCGACTTTGTCCCCTATAAATAGGGGTTCTTGCCCCTTAAGTGTGTGAGGAGCGTTGTGTGTGTGTGTGCGGAGTGTGTACGTAAAGTGTGTGGGGGTGTGTACGTGAGTGTGTGGGTGGAGTAGGTGGCATGAAGTGTAGAGAAATAGAGAGTAAGTGGGTGTGTGAGAAAGTTGTGTCCGTGTGAGGTTTGTGAGAGAGTGGGCAAGCAAGTACAGTGAGTTGTTGTGAGAGGATGATAAAATAGACAGTTGTAATATTGTTTATATAAAATAAAGTAATTATTTTACTTGTACATCCACTTACTTCTCAACAAGTGATATCGGAGTAGGTCATTAGAGACCGTGTGAAAATAGTGGTCGGGGACTATTGTAAGTGAGCAAGGCAGTCAAGTTCGTCGAGCAAAGGAGCGGAGTAGGTCGGAGTTCTACTCGTGCACAATTTGGGATTGTGAAGTTGGTTGGTCTGAGACCAGGCTTACTTGGTATAGTGCGGGGCATTATACTCAAGTCACGATGGCGGATTTCTCAAGTTCGGTAAGTGGCATCGAGAAGCTCAACAACTCAAATTATAATAATTGGTGTACCCGCATGCAATATTACTTGCTAGGTCAAGATTTGTGGGATATTGTTGGCGGGAGCAACACCACCCCACCCACAAATGATAGCGAGTTAAGAAAATGGAATAAAAAATTGGGTAAGGCTCTTTATGTGCTTGCTGTGACTATTGAAGATGAATTACTGCAACACATAAAGAGTGCGACGACCCTGAAGGAGGCATGGGATAACTTGGCGACGCTGTTTGCAAGGATAAACGATGCTAAGTTACAATGCCTGGAGAACGAGCTCCTCTCAATCTCGCAACAAAATATGATGGTGATTCAATACTTTTCTAAAGTTAAATCTATTTGCGAAGAAATTTCAAAATTAGATCCTGAGAATGCCATCTCTGAGACAAGAATGAGAAGAATAATAATTCATGGGTTAAGGTCGGAATATAATGGTATTGTTATGGCCACCCGTGGATGGGCAAATGAACCAACTAGAGTTGGAGAATATATTGGCCAACCAAGAAGCCTTAGATAAACAAATTTCTAAGGTCTCAATTAAGGAGGAAGAAAGTGTCCTCTTTAGTAATAAAAGAGGGTTCAAGGGCTAGAATAGAAATAGAGTAGGTATAAGAGATGGCAAACCATGGAAAAGTCATAGAGAATGGCCAAAGCGAATAGAAGGAACTGGACCTCTACTAGGGGGAGCTCATTGAGACCGCGACAAGGACGACAATGAAGATAAGAAGAATAGAAGGCGTAATGGACGGTGTGGCAAAGTAGGTCACTTTGCTAGAGATTGTCGGTTCAAAAGAGTTGAAGGAAATGTCACGGCATCTAAGGAAAATGATAATGAAGAAGAGTGGGATTTCCAAGCATCCTTTGCAATGGAGGAACAAGAAGAGCTTGCAAGCTTCTCCATCATAGAGTTAGAAGATGCGATGGCCCTCATCATGGTAAGTGATAAATTGGTTGATTATGAATAAGATTGGATAGTTGACTCGGGGTGCTCAAATCACATGACTGGAGATCAAGGCAAGCTATCAAACATGTGCGAGTACAAAGGTGGACGAGTAGTTGTCACCGCAGACAACTCAAGGTTGCCGATTACCCATGTGGGCCAAATGATGATGACACCCCGATTCAGTTTGCATCAAGTTGAACTGAAAAATGTGTACCATGTACCAGGAATGAAGAAGAATCTATTGTCTATGGCACAACTTACAAACTCAGGCAATTATGTGGTGTTTGGTCCTAGAGACGTTAGGGTGTACCGCAATTTGAAACCAACTGGTACACCAATCATGGAGGGGCATTGATTAGAGTATGTCTACGTGATGTCAGCTCAAACGGCATACGTGGACAAAACTCGAAAGAGTGAAACACTTGATTTGTGGCATGCACGGCTTGGGCACGTGAGCTACCATAAATTAAAGGTGATGATGAAGAAAGGTATGCTAAAAGGTCTCCCCCACTTGGAAGTCCAAGAAGATGTCATCTGTGCTGGATGCCAATATGGGAAGTCACATCAGCTTCCATATGAAGAGTCCAAATTCAGAGCTAAGATGCCTCTCGAGCTTGTCCACTCAAATGTATTTGGACCAGTGAAGCAACCGTCAGTCAGAGGATCAAAGTACATGATAACATTCATCGACAATTTCTCCAGGTATGTCTGGGTCGACTTCATGAAAGAAAAATCCGAAGCATTAAACAAATTTAAGGAGTTTAAAGCAAAAGTAGAATATGAAGTAGGCAAGAAAATACTATGCCTTTGCACGGATAATGGGGGAGACTACACATCAAATGATTTTACGAAATTTCTTCAAGAATGGAAGATATGTCGACAATTACTTGCCCAAATACACCACAACAAAATGGAGTTGCCGAAAGAAAGAATCGGCATTTGGCGGAGACATGCAGGATTATGTTGCATGTGAAGAGTGTTCCACCCAAGTTTTGGGTTGAGTGTATGAAGACGGCAGCGCACGTGATCAACAGACTACCTCAAGCAAGGCTTGGCTTTATGTCACCATATGAGAAGTTGTGGAATCGCAAGCCTACGGTAAGTCACTTTAGAGTATTTGGGTGTGTATGTTATGCATTCGTGCCAGACCATCTTCGCAACAAGTTCAATAAGAAGGCAGTTCGCTGCATATTCGTGGGCTACGATGATCAAAGAAAAGGATGGAAGTGTTGTGACCCTACACAAGGAGGTGTTACACTTCTAGAAATGTGGTGTTCGACGAACTATCATTTTGGTGGACATCACAACCTAATTCAAAACAAGTTGAAGAACAAATTTGTGAAGGAATGGAAGAAAATGACGAGATTAATAAGAGCCAGTCAATTGAAGAAGGAAATGATAATGTAATTGGAAGAAAAGAAGTTAGAACACAGTCACCAGAAAAATCAAAGAGTCCATGGCGATCTAGTGTACATCCAAGAACTACAAAAGAGATCCGACCAAGTCAGATGGAAGAACCTGAAGAGGAGGAATCTCAACTTAGGAGATCAACAAGACAAAGAATACCAAATCCCAAATATGCAAATGCGGCGCTGACCAAAGATGTCAGAGTAGTTGAGCCGTCCACGTATGAGGAAGCTTCGCAATATGCTGAATGGAGGAAGATAGTTGAAGAGTCCAAAAGAAATATTGACATGGCTACTATATCTAAATTGAGTAAGAGTAATTGGTGAGGGGGAGTGTTGAAAAAGCACCGCCTCTCTCTCTCTTGAGTTCTCCGGATCTCTCTCCACTCCTCCAGATTTTTCTCTCTAGATAATTCTTCAGCTTCAGCCACAATTGTTGACCCAACAAGTTGCAATATAATAATAATAAGTAGAAGAGATAGTGGGAGAGGAGAGTCGGTGGATGTGCCGACTTTGTCCCCTATAAATAGGGGCTCTTGCCCCTTAAGTGTGAGAGGAGCGTTGTGTATGTGTGTGTGGAGTGTGTACGTAAAGTGTGTGGGGGTGTGTATGTGAGTGTGTGGGGGTGTGTATGTGAGTGTGTGGGTGGAGTAGGTGGCGTGAAGTATAGAGAAATAGAGAGTAAGTGGGTGTGTGAGAGAGTTGTGTTCGTGTGAGGTTTGTGAGGGAGTGGGTAAGCAAGTACAATGAGTTGTTGTGAGAGGATGATAAAATAAAGAGTTGTAATATTATTTATATAAAATAAATTAATTATTTTACTTGTACATCCACTTACTTCTCAACATTATTTTCTTATGGATAGCCCTCTTGTGATCCAGAAAGGGAGCAGTTGTGGGAAGAACTATAGAGTTTTGCAGAATCCGACAGCAGACAGCTTCGGGAGTCCTTCCACAATTCAGTCCAATAAGTAACCGACTGACTTCCCAAAATCAATAGCGTAACGGTTTAACGACAAAGTTAGATTGTATCACAATGGAATGACATTCTTTGAGTTTTTGACATTTTAGGAAGAAAGGCACCAATATAGCTCTTGGTAATTTTGAAGTATAATTCAATTTCTCAGTGAAGACAGAGAAGATATGCAAAGAGATGTCAAAGAGATAACATTCTCCAGGAGAATTCGCTAAAATCGTCACTATCGTCCACTCCAACCTCCCAAAAAAAGTCGCCCGAAACGTCCTCTTCAACAAATTCAAGCACACACAGTCTAGTGAACAAAGCCTACAACACACCGGCAAGAAATACGATTCTTCTTTCAAGCCTTCATTTATAAAGCCTTTTTCCAAGAGGCATACATGGAAATAGCAACCATGAACTGTGGAAAATCAGTTATGAATTCCTTCAGTCTCCAGCTAAAATTAAATTCTCATTAAGAAAAAACCGAGGGCTGCAACCCCATTCGCTGACATATTAATTGCTGAGTCACTTAAGTTGTCTCACCAAATATTTTCATGGGCAGCTGATCCATGTCGATCTAAAACTCATTTGGACTTGAAATTATTTGATCTGCTCCAACTTCTTGAAATGGTACCTTTAAGCTGTTTAGTCTTACTTCTTGTAATTTTTTTTGTTCTTGAAAGGGGGACAGTCGAAGGGTTTGCAAAACCACAACCATTAAAATCTTGAAAAGTAATGGGGAAACACCACTACAATCCCTAAGATCCACCTTTCCGACAGAAGTCCAACTCCTAATTAACTTGAAAAGTAAATGGCACGTCTACATTTGCAGACCCGTAATATGTAGGAGAGATCAAACATTCTTTCAAATTAACTAATGCTATCAATTTTCATCTAAGGTGCTTAAACACAGCAAAGCAGATGCACCTTGTGTAGTTTCCATAGGATTAATGGGGAAAAGCTAGCAGGGAGATGACATAAACCGAGCAAAACAGAATTCTACAATCTGACCACATCTTTGTGTGTTTCATTTCGACAAGTCAAACCTCTTCCAACATTTTACTACAGCCAATCCTTCTCCATGCAGCCTTTGCTTTCCTGATTAGCACTAATTCGAAATCTATAGATGGTAGCATCATCAAGCTTATGGAAAATTACCAATGCCAGAATGTGTTCCAAAAAGTGAACTCGGTAGATATTAATTCCGTAGATTCAACAAAATCAACTTAAATTCCCTAATCACTCTAGCTAAAATCCAATTGAAGAAGATGATAATACTCCATAAATACACGCCAAGTCAATCAGATCAACGATGATAGAGATTTAAATCAACCTGATACTACTCTTTTTTTTTTTTATCAGTCCTACTCTAATTCTACTCTAACACTCATTCTCAAACTTTTGCCCTGCTTCTTTGCAGAGCGTGGGAGTCAAAACCTACTTCTAAAAGGAAATCGTTCTCACCTCAATTTCCCCTAAAAATGTGGAGATTTAAATCCCCCACTTTCCCCTTCCAAGTTGGAAGGGTAGCCACTGAGGCGAACCCCCAGTAGTTACCTAATACTACTTCACAAGGCACTATCGATCAAGCGAGACTGAGCCTCGTCTCCCCCTCCATGTTAATCAGGTTACGAAATGATGTCTCAGATGAGGAGAGAGATGCAATGAGAAACCAGGACCTGAAAGACTTGGGGGTTGAGATTGTCGTGGGTCCCGTTTGGGCAGAGAGAGAGAGAGAGAGATGGTGAAACGTTCGATCGGGTACAGTTCGGTCCTTCCAGTCCCAGGGATACTGGTTTTTGCCATGGAAGAGTGCCACGTCAGCAAATCTGATTGAGTGGTCGTTGAAAAGACTTAATTGTACCTCATTCGAAAATTTTATGACAACATTACCAATTTTCGAAATTTCAGACTTTGATTGCGGATCGAGCAAAATGTTAGAGATTTTTCACGCAATTTTTCCAAACAATGAGAAGAAAAGAAAAGAACGGATCACCACTTTTAAGACAAAAGAGAGGAAATGAGATGCTTTAGGTAAGTCATGGGAAAATGTGTTTTATGTAGCTATGCTGAGGTGGCTAATGGCGAGAAAATTATGTTTTCACCTATTTATAAACTATAGTCATATGATAGAGGATTAGCTTAATTGACACATTAATGATCAGTCAATTAGCAATCGGATATCATGTTAGAAGCCATTTATTCACTTGCCTAATGTTAATGATTTATTACCTAATCCGAACCACTTCTATACCCTACTTCTGCAAGACTGGGATGTTATTAGTGAGAATTGAAAATTAGAATCACTACCTTAATTTAAATCTTCCTCACTCAACTTCCGACCATGCCTCGTTGTTTCTAGATCTCCGTACCACTTGCAGCACCAGCCCTTCCCTTTTATCAGCGACTAGACAAGTTAAGAGATGAACAATTTAGAAATCATGGTGCTTCAGGTGTCGGACAATTTGAAAAGCAAGAGAAAAACAAATGGATGAGAATGACATCAATTAGATATTACTAAGTTCATGTGCATTTTTTTATGTGGATAACTTTTGTATGGCTTTATTAAGATCACCCTCCCAGCACACTTCCCAGAAGTAAGTGAACAATCTCGCATAATGTAATTGCGGTGTGCTTATCATACCCTTATAAAAGATATTCTATTCGGGCACTCTTCCACTTCAATTTCAAATAAGGATGGAAAAGTAAAGATGCAATTTGTGGTGGAGGAAAAGCATAGTAGGCTTGGCATAGTAGTCCCAAACTTTTCAGCTTCCAAAGAGAAATCACTTTCCTTTCTTCGTTTTCATTGTTTGCCATTATTTCTTTCATTTTTGCACTTCTTATTATAGTCATTCAAGTTAGATGCACTAAATTTATGACCATTGAAAATATTACTAAATGTGCCTATCTAGAAGAAATCTTCACCACTAGCTTCCTCTAATTGTAGAAGGATGTCACGGCTAAAAATAATGTTGTCAAACAAGGATGATTCCAAACCTTAAAAGTTTTGATACTCCGAAGAATTTCTTTACACTAAATAATCTTCTCTTCACACACGCTTTAGGTTGTGCAATTGGCTCAACTTAAATCCTCCCAAACTTTCAAGTACTGGATCTTTTTCCTAGTCAACAAGCCCTTCATTAGGGAATATAGCTTCAAATGAATTGCAAAATACCTCAAGGTTTTGTAGACTTTGAAAGCTTTCAAGGAGGAATACGGGAGGAAATATGGCCATTTCATCATGACCACATGCCAATGTAGTGCTGTTGGCTTGCCAAAGATGTCATCAAGAAATTTTCCACCCTATGTCATAAGAATATTTATATCGACTAATAAGGCTCTCTAAGTTGGGAAAGTCCTCTTAAATTGTCAATACAACGAGAAAAGAAATTCAACAAATCTTTCGATAATTAATCATGTGTTGTAAAAGGTAAACCTAAGTTAGATGATTTGCATGGCAAGTAGCCTTCTTTTCACGGTCCATTATATTTCGAGAGCCCTGCATACAAGTCTCAAGCTTTTGAAGTCATGCTACAAAATACTATTGTAACTTAATGCTCCATTATAACCATAGATATCGAAAACTTGAAGATTTCTTTATTTTTCCTTTTCTTTTTCTTTTTTTTTTTTAAGTAGAGGTTAGTATGGTTAAGTTCATAGAATGAATCTAAACTCAAGAACCACATAGATAACAAAATTCACTTTTTAGTAGAATTATTTTATATTGTCAACAAAAGTTTGTTATTATTTGGAATCTATATAACGGGATGCACTCATAGTGTCACTTAAACATAGGGTCCACAAACTTAAAAGTGTGCCTAAGAAAATAGAATATCTTATGTTGTCTACAAACCAATAAGTAAGGGGTTTTGGATTTCTATAGTATCATAATATGGCATAACTATACAACAGTCATGAATACAATGGGTGAATTAAGGTATAAAGTATAATATAGTAAATTAAGGTTCTAATGTAAGTTCTTAAAAAAGGAAAATTGTTTGAATTTATTAATTTTTAGAGTTTGCAGAAAATAAGAAAGAGATGAGAAGTTTTTTTTTTTTTTTGGTCGAAACAGAAGCATGACATTTAAGAGCAAACTAGGTTACAACCCTTAAAGAGGGCATCAGTACAAAGCAAATTGAAGAGAGAAATAGGTGGATCAAGAGCCCAATTCAAAAGCAAAGACCCTCGGCCTTGGGCCTTGGCGACCCAGTCAGTAGCCAAATTAGCTTCACGGCGACAATGCTGGAGAAGAAAATTAGGGCACTCACAAAGAAGGGTTGAGGTGTGCTTGAGTGAAGTTTGACAAACCTGTGACGGCCGCTTGCGATGATTCACGGTTTCCACAAACTCCAGACAATCCAATTCAAGGATTAGGTGAGTATTTCCAAAACCCTGTCGCAACAGAAATTGGAGGGTGGATAATAAGGCTAGGGTTTCTGTTTAAAGGGGTGAGGAGGCCTAAACGTTCTGGGCATAGCCGTCGAGCAAGGTGCCATTATGATCACGACACAAGCACGCAATCGACCCTGCTTCAGAGGATCAGGGAGGGCTCCATCCAGATTCACTTTAATGGAGCCAGGTTCAGGGGGGATCCATCCACTAAGAGGATTCAGAGAGGCCATTGATGAAGCCGGATTCAACTTGGAGCAAGAGAGATACAGCCGAGCTGAAGTGAGAGCCGAATCAACGATCTATTGAGGGCTGGAGAACTGTTGCTGGAAGATAAATAGGTCGCAGGCCTTCCAAAGCTGCCAAAGGAGGGAAGCAATGACTTCTAAACCAGGTAAGTGAGATCTATGCCCAATTAGATCAATCAACCATGCATCCATTCGATGAGTGCGAAATGCTGAGACTGTAATATGTATCTGAGGATGGGACCAAACCTGTTGTGATCTAGGGCAAAGCAGTAGTAGATGTTCCAGAGAATCTGGGACTTGAGACGGGCAAACATGGCATGATGGATCGTCTGTGATATGTCACCTGTGAAGATTTTCCTTAATTGGAAGTGCATTGTGACAGATAGACCGTTGGAATATTCGGATTTTGGGTGCTGTCTGAATTTTCCAAATCTATTGCCAAAGGCACCGCGGTGTGGTATAGGATGATGAGGGCCAAGTATTTCTAATAAAGTGACTTGACTGTTGAATATGATGGTAGCCACTTTTAACTGAATATGTACATGTATGCGTGTCATTCCATAGAATTTGGTCTGGGATAGGCTCCGTTCGTAGCTTAATGGATGAAATTTCATTAACAATATGGTCATTGAAGCTTTGCTTGAGTTTAGGGATGTCTCAAGTGAGCCGGTTTGAAGAAATAAAGCCAGCCACTTTATCAGGTTCATTTCTAGGTGTTGGGCCACCAATGACTCATTTCCTCAGCCACTTATCCTATCTGACTTTAATAGTTTGGCCATTACCTACTGACCAATGCATATTCTCTTTGATGGAGTCCCTTCCTAGCAGAAGGCTTTGCCAACACCAAGAGGGTCGCGAGCCATGGTCAGCATGCCAGAAGTCACTGGAATCCCCATAAAAATTGAACTCCATAGGGAAGACGAATTTTGGGAAAGACGCCACGCTTGTTTGCCAAGAAGGGCCCTATTAAAAGCCACTAAGTCTCCGAATCCCATCCCACCTCTGTCTTTACATTCTTTTAGCAAATCTTAGCTTTTCCAGTGGATACCTGATTTGGTTTTGCTAGTCTGCCACCAAAAGCTAGCTATTTTCTACTCAATAGATTTGCAAATAGAGATAGGGAGCTTAAAAATGGACATAGCATACTGAGGGAGGGCTTGCACCACTGATTTAAGTAGAATTTCTTTGCCACCTTTAGAGATAAGGTTCTCTTTCCAGCCTGCTAATTTAGAATTGACTCAAGCCATAATCCAAGAAAACATATCTTCTTTAGAGGCACCCCAGTCAAACGGTATCCCCAAATACTTCCCAAATTTCTGTTGCAAGGGGACTCTCAATTCTGTGGCCAGATTCTCTTGCAAACTCATCGGGCAATTTTACTGAGGAAAAGACCAGATTTATTCCTGTTTATAGCTTGGCCCGTGGCTAGGCAATATTGTTGCAGAATATTTGATAGGTTTTGACATTCAAGAAGGTTACCATCTAGAAAAAAAAGATTACATTGTCGGAAAAGAGAAGGTGAGACAAAGCGGGACACCACCTATTAAGCCTTATCCCTTTCAGATTGCCCATATCTACTGCTTGTGTGATAAGCCTAGATAGAAGGTTAGCTAGTAATATGAAGAGATAAGGATAAAGGGGGTCACCTTGGCATAGGCCCCTTGAAGGCTGAAAGTAGGGAAGAGTTTTACCATTTAACTTAATGCTAATGGATACTGTGGTGATACACTGCATTATCCATTGTATCCATCTAGAATCAAATCCCAACTTGTGAAAATACGCCTCCAAAAGATCCCATTCGACCCGATTGTGAAAGCTAGTATGAGCACCTAAAGGGGGGTGAATAGGTGCAGAAACAATTTTGCGAGATATGTGCAATGCTAATCAACAATAGATTATGAAAAGAAAATTATCTCTTGTAAATAAAATGAGTTATGATCAAAGTAAAAGAGTGTAGAGAAGAGAATATGAACACAGAGATTATAGTGGTTCAGCTTAATCCAAGCCTACGTCCACTCTTCCGCACTGACAGCCCACCGGCTAGATTTCACCATAAACAAAAGAGTTGTTACAGTAGGCTCTTCCTTGATTCCATAGTGCAGAGACTCTACTACACTTCCTCACGGTCTCTCAATGATATAGACTCTCTTTTGCATACAAGATTTCACTCAACAAATGAATTGACTAAGAATAAAGAGTTTCATACTTTGGAATTCTTCTATCGCACACACACTTGAACAACTAGAACGTCTTCCTTATATACTCCTTTATGCCATCATACCCGTTGGCACTTACCAAAAGAATTCTTCCAATCTACCCGTTGAAAATAGCACTTACCGGAAGATCTTTGAGCTATTTAAGGAACATGACGATAGCCCATCAATCATGCTCGCCCATACAATTAGGATATTGGTTTCCATAAGTAGAACCTTCCAAGTATACTTCGCCAATCAACGGATCCACAATCCCTGAATCAATCTTGATTTGAATAATGGATTCCGACAGGCTATATTCAGCCAAGAGATCTTCTCCAGTCGATAAAGTCAAATCCTTAACGAAACATCCAGTTCTGGATAAGCCTTCTTCGACGGTCTAGAAACTGTCAATGAAGATAGACTTTGAGTCTTGAGTCTGGCAGTCCGGAGGTCCTCAGACTTTGGTGAAAGAGTCTGCAAGTTTTCAGACTAGACTGATGGGAACGTTTTGTCAGCTTCAAAACACTCAAGGAAGTTTTCTCTAACAATCTCCCCATTTTTGATGGTGACAAAATATTTCCTGCATATTTAAATAACTTTGACCTGCAAAATATTACTCAAGCAAATATGGATACCTCACAAAGATAAATGGCTTAGTAATAACACTAGAATCTGCATCCAACAGAAAGTAAGTTAGTCTTATGAACAAGGCCATGAGATATCAATAATACTTAAGATAAACAGATGTTCAAACAGTCAATTCCAAATCTAGTCCAAATCCAAACGGCCAAACACAAACATCAAGTCAATCAAAAAAAGGTTTTAAATCCAAACAGTCAAATCCTGCAAATCTGCACATCTCTCCCCCTTTTTGTCGTCATTAAAAAGGTAGAGATGAAAAGAGAATGAAATTAAGATGGCTTGGGAACACGAACAAGCTGGAAATCTCCCATTGACTAGACAATACCTTCTAGCTTTTTCAAGTCCTCCTTCAGTAGTGCCACATCTTCACCCTTGGCATTTGCTTGAACTTGAAGAGTAAGGGCTTGGATTTGATCATTCCAAGAAATCGAAGAAGCTTGTCCTGCATTCTACAAATTCTGAAGTTCGCATCCCAGAGCATAGATTTGACCTTTCATCTCCAAAAGATCATCAAGAATTCTACAAAAGTCTGCTGAATTATCAGTCTGAGTACTGGCTTCTGCACAGTCAGATGGTGTAAAGGCAGAGGATGGTAAATCAGCATGGTCATGCAGATTGGGCAATGAAACATCATGTCCCTCCTTAGGAAATTGAGAGGCATAGATGTCTTATGGATATACTGGAGAGCGGCTTACTCCTTCACTGGTGGCAGGGAATGAGGACGTTCTTCTTTGTTCAGGATCTCCCCCTGTTTCCATGCCTTCAGTTGGAGAAAAGTATTCCTCATGCTTTGCTTCCACTTGATCTCCTCTCTCCTTTTCTTCTTATTCTTCAATTCTTTCCTCCTCTGCATCTCTTTCTTCTGCTTCTCTCTCCTCTGCTTCCAAATTTTCTCTTTCCCCAGTCCTTTGTTCTATCTCATCCGTGTCTTTATCTTGTCTCTTTGTTGATTCTGGAACAGAACGACTCAAGTTCTTCAATGCCATTACAGAAATGGTGATATCATCCTCATCCTCTTCATCGTCAATAATGAGAGCTCTTCTTTTCTTGGATGGAGCAACCATGGGCTTCTTCCCTTTCCTTTTTGCAGCCGAAGAGATTTGATGAGTCTTAACAAGGGTTTTCTCCTTGAACTTCTCAAACTCCTTGTTGAGTTCCTTCAGACGCATTTTCAGTCCCACCACCATTTGATCGCACGCTCGACCACAAAGAATTCGGGGAGGCTGAATATTCAAGTGTTTGAATAACTTGGTCACAAGAGCTGCGTACAGGAGTTGACCCTTGTCCTTCACCACTGCCCTGTACATGTGGAACATAATGGTATATGGAAGCGAGAATTTTTTACCAGCATTGATGGCATACATCGGCTTTGCCTCCAAGTTTGAAACGTCAGTTTTTGAAGTTGATTTCAGTTTGAGGCAGTTAATCACAATCTTGTGAAGCAAAATGTTGGTTGCATTCATCCTCAAATAGGAAATCTTTTCTTCCGTTCTTCTATCATTAACAAGTTCCAACGTTGCACGAGCAATAGACACACTGATAGGTTGATATCTCCCTCTTTCAACCCTAATCACATCAGCCAATGTATTCATGTCAACCACATAGTCCGGATCTTGAACACTAAAAGAAAATCTATTCGCATCCAAGAAACTTAGATTTGAATAGAAATAAGCAGTAAGTTCAGCAAACCCTCTATAGATTCAGAACAAAACTGTTTGAGTTGAAGAAGAGTGAATTTTTCCCGTAGATTTACGTTCACAGAATATCCACACTTCTAGGGTTTATAATCCCACACTTCAGCAACTTAGAGTACAGTTGCTTGTGTTCCTCTGATCGAAACAAGTCTTTCCTTTTGCTTCGGATTTTTGCCGCAACACCCATTCTTGGTTTAAATTGACTGTACATCCTATCATCGTCATTCCCATCTGGCTGACTTAGCCCTCCAACACGTGGATCAGTTGGACTATTTGCCATTGCTTCTTCCGCCGACCCAGCAGGGGCAATTCCCAATCGCACCATTGTGCGTAAAAAGAAAGTTTCATTTCTATACCCTTTGTTTTTCAGAAAGTCATCAATGTAGTTCAAAGAAGTACCACCCATCTTCAAAGCACGGTAAAGCTTAATAAGTGAAGCCAGGCTTACGAGTTCTTACGGGTTCTGCATCTTCGATGATTTCTTCCTCTTCTTGATGTGCAACATTCTGAGGTTTAGAAGGAGAAGATGGACGATGTTGAGAATGTTGTGGGCTCTGTCGCTGATGAGGAGATTCTTCTTCCTCAGTGAGATCAAAGTGCGTAGGCCCCTCACGCATTTGCTATGGTCCCCTATTCACGATCCTTGAAGACTTTCTTTGGGACGATATCTTTCACAGTCTTTGAGAGATTCCAAGTTTGTTTTCCAAGAAAGATGACAACTTTTCGAAGATTAAATAAGAAAAGAAGACAGAAATGGAAGATCGGAGCTCTCTTAGGGTTTGTGAAAGTGAAACAAAGAAGAACCGACAGTATATAAGGCAGTCGAAGCGAGGCATACGAAACGCCGTAAAAAGGAAATATGAAGATGCCTTTTGAAAATAACTGTTTTTTCAAAAAAAAAAAATTGATAACTGTCATTTAAAAAAAAAGAAACTCATTTTTCGAAAAGGAAAGATTGCAATAATCACGGAAATTGAAAATAGCAACAATCAATTAAGGATGGATAATCGTACCTTTTCGAGATTTGGTCTGAGAGATGATAAAATAAAATAGAAACAACTTATAGTCAAAAATCTTGATTGTCTGAGTCTGAGTGTCTTTAGACTTTCAGTCCTGGGTCTGAACTTCCTCAGACTTTAGGATATTGAGTCTGGAACGAATAGCTTCAAATTGATTTTTCTCCAAAGATTTTGTAAATATATCTGTCAGTTGATTCTTTGAGTCAATGAGCTGAACCAAAACTTCTCCATTTTGAACATTATCTCTAATGAAGTGATGTTGAATCTCTATATGTTTTGCTCTTGAGTGAAGAATTGGATTCTTGGTGAGATTGATTGCGCTGGTGCTGTCACACTTGATTTCAACGCATGAATCTTCAATTCCAAAATCTCTTAGCTGTTGTTTTATCCACAAAATTGGTGAACAACAACTTCCAAGAGCTATATACTCTACTTCTGCTGTAGAAAGAGCTACTGTACTTTGCTTCCTTGAAAACCAAGACATTGTCCTACTTCCAAGTAGTTGACAGGTGCCAGAGGTGCTCTTTCTATCAACTCTGCATCAGGCTAGGTCTGTGTTTGAGTATCCAAGACGAGTAAAGTCTCATTCTTTAGGATACCAGAGACCTACATTTGAAGTTGAGGCAATGTATTTGATAATACACTTTGTAGCACTTAGATGAGATTCTTTAGGGTCTTATTGAAATCTGGCACAAATGCAAACACTAAACAAAATGTCAAGTCTAGAAGTAGTAAGATAAAGAAATGAACCAATGATGCTCATGTATAGCTTCTGATCAACTTTCTTTCCTCCTTCATCTTTGTCTAGCTTTAAGGAACTTGACATTGATATATCGGTCTTTTTGTAGTTTTCTAGCCCAAACTTTTTGACAAGTTCATTGGCATATTTTTCTTGATGAATAAAAGTTCATTCCTTCAGTTGTTTCACTTGAAGCCCGAGAAAGAAGGTTAGCTCACCCATCATGCTCATTTCAAATTCATCATGCATAGACTTAGAGAATTTCTTGCATAGACTTTCATTAGGGGATCCAAAAATAATATCATCAACATAAATTTGAACAAGTAGAAAACTTTTGCTTTCTCTTTTGATAAACAATGTATTATCTACTCTACCTTTGACAAAGTCATTTTGGATTAAAAACTTACTTAGTCTATCGTACCAAGCTCGAGGTGCTTGCTTTAGACCAATAAAGCCTTTTTTAGTCTGAAAACAGAGTTTGGTTTCCCTGGGTCTTCAAAACCAGGTAGTTGTTCCATATAGACTTCCTCTTGGATTCATTCTGCATAGAGTCTTGAAATTTGACATTCATTGATTCCTCCACAGATTGAGTCATTTGTTGTATACTCTGTAAACTTTGCTTGTGGTCGAATATCCAAGGAAGATCCCTTCGTCTGATTTTTCTTCAAACTTCCCAACTCGATCATTTGCATTTTTCAATATAAAATATTTACATCCAAACACATGAAAATATGAAACAATGGGCTTCTTTCCTTTGAATAACACGTAGGGAGTTTTCTCTAGAATAGGCCTTAGAAAAACTCTATTAATAATATAACATACTGTAGAAACTGCTTCAACCCAAAAACGTGAAGGAATGTTACTTTCAATTAAAAGAGTTCTAGCCATTTCTTGCACAGACCTATTCTTCATTTCCACAACTCCATTCTGCTCTGGAGTATATGGAGAAGAGAATACACGCTGAAAACCAGATTCATCACAGAATTTTGTAAAGTCTTGATTTTCAAATTCACCAACATGATCTATCTGTATACTTGAAATAACATACCCTTTCCCATTTTGAACCTTTTAAACAAATTTTTTTAAAGTAAGAAAAGGTTTTAGACTTACTTACTAGGAAATATACCCAAGTGAATTAAGAGTAGTCATTCACAATTAATAGGCAATATTTCTTACTTCCAATGCTCTGAGTTCTGGTTGGTTCAAAGAGATCCATATGCAAAGCTGCAGTACACGATTAGTGGAAACTTGATTTATTGGTTTGAATGAGTTTCTTACCTGTTTTCCCAATACGCATGGTGTACATAGATCAGTCTTTTGGTATGATAGATTGGGTAGACCACGAAGAAGCTTCTTTGCTGAAATTTTGGCTATTTGCTTCATGTTGATGTGCCCAAGTTTTCTGTGCCATAAGTTTTTTTCTTTTTGAATTGAGATTAGACATTGGGCTTCATCTGGTTTGACATCCAAGAGGTAGATATTTCCATGTCTTCGATCCGTGAAAGACTGAGAGGAATCTTTACTGGTTCTTGAACATATTCCCTCTTGAAAGTTAATTTTGAAACTGGTGTCGCACAACTGACTAATACTAAGCAAATTGTAGATGAGTCCTTCCACTAAAGAAACATTACTGATCGTGAGACTTCCAATCTTTGCAGTTTCGAATCTTACAATTCTTCATTTGCTGTTTCCTCCAAATGAAACTTTTCCACCATTAACTTGAACAAGATTTATGAAGCAATTTGAATCTCCTGTCATATGCCTTGAGCATCCATTATCCAAGTTTCATTTAATATTTTTCTTAATAGTGACATACATTTAATAAAGAAACTCATGCTTTTTGTGGTACCCATATTTTCTTGGGTCCATTAGTGTTAGTATAATATACGGTCTTTACCTATACTTTCTTAACAGGTTTCCAAACTATAGGAAATTCTTTCTCAAAATGGTCTGAGCTATTGCACTTAGAACATCTAAGAGCATTGTAACCTATTGGTTTCACAAAAACTTTTTGGAAATGATTTTTGTAAACATCTCTTGTAGGTCTTTGCTTAATTCGTTCCTTTACTTTAGGAAAATCAATTAGAGGAATGGTTTCAACAGTCATTCCTAAACCTGATTTATTGAAGTAAGGTTTTTGTGCTAAAAGAATTTTTTCAAATTTCTCAGATCCTTTAGAAAATCTTTTTGAAATACTTAAGATATCATTTTTCAAAAAAGCATTTTCTTTTGAAATATTGTTTTCATTTTCTTTCAAAATAGTAATACTTTTGTCTAAACTTTTAACCTTTTCTTTCAAAACATTGTCCTGTTGTTTTAGTGCAAATTTTCCCTTTTAAGTTCGGAAATCCTTTTAAGAGAAGTTTTGAGACAAAGACACAATCATCAATGTATCTAGAGACTTTAGTAGGGATTTTCAAATTACTTACCTCGATTTCGCTGTCTGAATCTGAGTCTGATTGTACCATGAGACAAATATTGGCATAATCATCATCGCTTTCTTTACATTATGTATTACTCCAAGTTTCTGCTCTAAGTACCTTTTGATACTTCTCAGTTTTTTCTTTCTTTTTCCTCAGAAAGGGACAGTTGGGTCTGATATGTCCTTTTTTCTTACATTCAAAGCAAACTACATCTCTATTGGATTCATCATCCTCAACAGACTTACTCTGTTGCTTTTGAAAACTCTGTTTCTTTAGATTGAATCTTCTTCCCTTTCTGTTTAGTTTTCTTAATCTTCTTATCATGAGAGCAAGCTCTTCATCATTCATATCGTCTTCAGAATCTGTGACATCATAATCATCATTAGATTTTAATTCAATGGATTTCTTACCTTTAGGATCTTCATCTTCATTGATTTGCTCAACTTCATAAGACTGAAGAGTCCCAACCAATTCATCAATAGAGAGTGGCATGATTCTTTGTGTCTCCCTTATTGAGGTCTTTATGTTATTTCAATTCTTGGAGAGTCCACGCAATAGCTTGTTTACTTTCATGAGATCAGAAATTGGTTGACCTTGATTTTCAAGACCATTCACTATCTTTGTAAAACGACTAAACATATCAGTGATAGATTCTCCTGTTTTCATCTTGAATGCTTCATATTTTCCGAGTAGAATGTTGATTTTAGTTTCTTTCACTCGGTCAGTTTCTTCATAGGTGATGTGTAATCCATCCTAGACTTCTTTAGCTGTAACACAAGAAAATATTTTGTTATATTCACTAGGTGATAATGTACAATATAAATAATAAATAGCTTTTGCATCAAGAACTTGTCTCTTAGTTATCTCTTCTTGAGTCATTTCACTAAACTCAATGGCTTCTTTTTCTTTTTTTGAGACTAATGCAGCTTTAGGAATGAATCATTTTTCTACCACGTCCCATTCCAGATGATCCTTTGATCTTAGAAATGCCTTCATCTTGTTTTTCCATATGTTGTATTCATTTCCATCAAAGTAAGGCGGTCTGATATTGCTTTGCCCTTCAACCAGTCCTGGAGCCAACATACTAGCCATGGATCTTTAACTTTGAAGTAAAACACTTCAATTTAAGTGAGTACATAAGCTCTGATACCAATTGTGAAAGCTAGTATAAGCACCTAGAGGGGGGTGAATAGGTGCAGAAACAATTTTGCGAGATATGTGCAGTGCTAATCAACAATAGATTATGAAAAGGAAATTCTCTCTTGTAAACAAAATGAGTTACGATTAAAGTAAAAGAGTGTAGAGAAGAGAATATGAATATAGATATTATAGTGGTTCGGCTTAATCCAAATCTATGTCCACTCTTCCGCATTGACAGCCCACCGGCTGGATTTCACTATAAACAAAAGAGTTGTTACAGTAGGCTCTTCCTTGATTCCACAGTGTAGAGACTCTACTACACTTCCTCAAGGTCTCTCAATGATATAGACTCTCTTATGTGTACAAGATTTCACTCAACAAATGAATTGACTAAGAACAAAGAGCTTCAGACTTTGGAATTCTTCTATTGCGCACACACTTGAACAACTAGAATGTCTTCCTTATATACTCATTTATGCTATCATACCCGTTGGCACTTACCAAAGGAATTCTTCCAATCTACCCGTTGGACAGAATCAATTAGGAAGATCTTCGAGCTATTTAAGGAACATGACGATAGCCCATCAATCATGCTCACCCATACAATCAAGATCTTGGTTTCCATAAGTAGAACCTTTCGAGTATATTTCGTCAATCAACGGATCCACAATCCCTAAATCAATCTTGATTTGAATAATGGATTCCAACGTGCTATATCCAGCCAAGAGATCTTCTCCAGTAGATAAAGTCAAATCCTTAACGAAACATCCAGTTCTGAATAAGCCTTCTTCGATGGTCTAGAAACTGTTAATGAGGATAGACTTTGAGTCTTGAGTCTAGCAGTCCAGAGGTCCTCAAACTTTGATGAAAGAGTCTGCAAGTCTTCAGACTAGACTAATGGAAACGTTTTGTCAGCTTCAAAACACTCAAGGAAGATTTCTCCAACACCGATCATATGTTTTTTTTCATGTCCAACTTCAGGATTCCTTTGAAATTCTTCTTTCTCTGCCTGATTCTGAACTGATGTATAACCTCTTGAACAATTAATATACTGTTTTGAATTTGTCTGCCCTCGATAAAAGCATTCTGTTCATGTGAGATAAGGTTAGGAAGCCATTTTTTGAGCCGGTTAGCTAGAATTTTGGATATAATTTTGTATATAAAGTTGCACAGACTGATTGGTCAAAACTGGTCTAACCTCTCTACTTGCTAAACCTTAGGAATCAGAATGATGATGGTTCCATTCAGGGCCGGTGGCATCCTACTAAATGTGAAGAAAGCTTGCACTGAGATAAAAATATCATCTTCCACTATATCCCAGTGCTGATGATAGAATAGGCCATTAAAGCCATCAGGACCAGGGGCTTTTGTGGCACCTAATTGAAAAGCAGCAATCTCGATTTCCTCTCTAGTTACCTCTGTTGTTAAATACTGATTCATTTCCTCTGTAACCGCTGGGCTGCACTAAGATAGGATAGGATTGAAGTCATGAGCTCCAACTGAAGTATATAGGCTGCAAAAGAAGTCCTTAGTGATGTGCTTAAGTCGAGTAGGATCATGAATCCAAAGATTGTTTGCGTCTTGCAGCATACTTATGCGATTTCTTTGGCGTCTTTGTATTGTAGTCGCATGAAAAAAACATGGTATTTTTGTCTCCTAACGCAGCCAATTAACTCATGAACGCATAGCCCAATATTGCTCCTCTTGTTGCCAAATTTGTTGAATTTCAGCTTTCCGATTTTTAATCTGCTAGTTGTCATGGTTGCAGGATGGTTAGTTAGACTAATCTTGAAGCTGCTGATTTAGTAAGTTTATACGATGATAGCCATTGCTGAACTTGTCTTTACTCCACTATAGGAGCGTTGTGGTAGCAGCCTAGAGTTTTCTGGAGATGGACACAGGTCCTAAAGAAAGAGAGGACCAGGCAGCAGCAATGATCTGACGACATTCAAGATGATGAAGCCAGAAGGCTTCAAAGGTGAAAGTCCGTTTGTGTTTTGTAGTAGGAGGCACAAGCGATAAAATCAGCGGACTATGGTCAAAGCCAATGGCAGGTAGGGCGAACACTTCAGCTACTAGGTATGTTAACCTCCAGTCCATATTGCATAATACCTTGTCAAGTTTTTCCTTAACCAATTTGTCGTCGTCCCTATTGTTCACCCATGTATAGGCACAGCCTTTAGATTCTACTTCCATGAGTGAGCAATCGTTTAAGAAGTCCCTCAAAGAGCGCAACCGATAAGAAGGAGCGAAACGTTTACCTACTTTTTCCCAATGGTTTAGTATTTCATTGAAGTCTCCAATGCATACCCAAGGCATTGTAATAACTCTACTAATATGCTTGAAAACTATCCATAACCACTGTCTCTGCTGGAAGGATGTAGGGGCATGGATGCAAGTGAGGCGCATTGGGCTTCCATCATGGGGACCAGGGCAGATCAAGTCAATATAGTGGGCTGAGGAGTCCTCCACACTAACAGAGAAAGGGTCATTCCAAAAGACAGCCAAACCACCAGCAAGACCGACAGGGGACACCAAAAAGCTATGCTGGTAATGCAATCTTCTTTGTACTCTAGATAAAAAGGAGTCCTGATTTTTAGATTCCATCAAAAACAAAAGGTCGGGCCGATCATGGTTTACGAGGTCCTTAAGAGCTTGAACTGTCAGCAGGTTGCCTAGCCCTTGACAATTCCAACTTACAAACTTCATCTATCCCTTGGTGGCTTTTTAGGGCAAGCCATCATCGCCCAATTGTCAACCCCTTTGGCTTCAAGGATAGGGGTGTCCATTAGTTGGTTGTCATCCAAAACAAGTAATCCATGAGCAAGCGATTCATAAGGCGAGAACCTCTTTGCTTTTTTCTGAGGGCTGCCTTTGGTAAGCTTGTGAGGACTCTTTAATTTGACTAGTTTTGATGAATCTACTACTGGAACTGCAGTAGGTACTGCTGAAACAGGGGACTTAATTTTTAACAAGGCGGCTTCAACTTGAAGATAACCCTGCTGATCTGAGGTGCCTTTTAACTTTGCCCCCTGCATATAGTGATCCCTTCTTTGTGCTGGTTGAGGTATGACAACAATTTGTCTAGATTGTTGTGGCTGCACCTTCTCAGACATGTGGAGGTCTTGCATAACACCTGGTTGAGTTGATGATGCAGGGGTTGTACCCCTTGAGGGTGAGATAGCTAGTATAAGCACCTAGAGGGGGGTGAATAGGTGCATAAACAATTTATCGAGATACGGAAGCGATTCTAAGCAGCCAACAAAAAGGAGTTCACAAAATGATTTACGATCAAAGTAAAGAAAGTAAGAAGATTGAACACAGGGTTTATAGTGGTTCGGCTTATTCCAAGCCTATGTCCACTCTTCCGCACTGACAGCCCACCGGCTGTATTTCACTATGAACAAAAGAGAAGTTACAGCACTGCTTTTCCTTGATTCTATAGTGTAAATGTTCTATCACACCTCCTCAAGGTTTCTCACAAATATAGACTCTCTTTTGTATACAAGTATTCGCTCAAAGGAATTGTCTAAACAACAAGAAGCTTCAGACTTTGAAATTCTTCTATCGCGCACACCTCAACAACTTATAACGTCTTCCTTATATACTCTTGTTATGCCATTATACCCGTTGGCACTTACCAAAGGAATTCCTCCAATCTACCCGTTGGACGGAATCAATTAGGAAGATCATTCGGGCTATTAAAGGAACGTGTCGATAACCCATCAATCATGTTCGCCCATACAATCAGGATCTTGGTTTCCATAAGTAGAACCTTCCAAGAATATTTAGGCAATCATCGACTCTTTAATCTTCGAGTCAATCTCGATCAATCAAAGGATTCTGTTGTGTCTATTCCAGTCACGAGATCTTCTCCAGTTGATAAGGTCAAGCCCTTAACAAAACATCCAGTTCTGGGTAACCTTTCTTCAACGGATTCGAGACTGTCAATAAGGATAGACTTTGAGTCTTGAATCTGGTTGTCCGGAGGTCTTCAGACTTTAAATAGCAGAGACTGCAAACCTTCAAACTAGACTGATGGAAACATTTTGTCAGCATCAAAATACTTCAAGAGGATTTCTCCAACAATCTCCCACTTTTTGATGGTGACAAAACTTTCCTGCAGATTTGGACAACTTTTACCTGCAAAATTTCTCAAACACATATGCATATCTTATAGAGATAAATGGCTAAATGAATAACACTAGAATTTGCAACCACAGAAAATAGGTTAGTCTAATAAGTGATAAAGCCATCCATAAGATACCAATGATAGTTAATAAAAGCAGTCAAATCTAAGTCTAGTTCAGTTCTCATCCAGACACAAAAACAAAGTCAAGCAGATCAAAACAATCCACAAAATCCAACAACCAGTCACATGATTAAAAGTTAAATTGTTCAAATCTTGCATCTCTCCCCCTTTTTGTCAACATTAAAAAGGTTAAGATGAAAATGGAATAAAGTCAAGATTGCTTGGGAACGCGGACAAGCTGGAAATCTCCCATAGACTGAATGATGCCTTCCAGCCTTTTCAAGTCTTCCTTCAGCTATGCGATCTCCTCACCCTTGGCATTGGCCTGAGTCTGAACAGTGAGGGCTTGGATTTTATCATTCAATGAACATGAAGAAACTTGACCCACAGTTTGCAAATTTTGAGCCTCCTATCCTAAGGCATAAATTTGACCTCGCATCTCCAAGAGAATATCCATGATTCTGTGAAAATCTGCTGCATTATCAGTCTGAGTACTTGCTTCGGCTCGATCTGATGGAGTAAATGTAGACGATGGTAGATCAGCATAATCTCGCAGGTTTGGCGATGAAATTTCATGACCTTCTTTTGGAAATTGAGAGGCATAAACGTCCTCTGGGTCTGCAGGTGAGCGACTGACTCCTTCACTTGCATCAGGATATGAGGACTTCCATCTTTTCTCTTGATCTCCCCCTGTTTCCATGCCTACAGGTGGAGAAGAGTGTTCGTCAGGTTCTCCTTCTTCTCCTCTTTCTTCTTCTTTCTTCTCCTCTGCTTCCTTCTCCTCTGCTTCTTTCGCCATTTGTTCCGATTCTTTCCCTGGAACAGGACGACTTAAGTTCTTCAAAGCCATTGTAGAGATGGTGAGATTTTCATCATCATCTTCATCTTCAACAATGAGAGCTCTTCTTTTCGGTTTTGAAGCAACCAAGGGCTCCTTTTCTTTCCGCTTAGATGAAGAAGAGGGTTGATGAGCTTTGAGTGGAGTCTTCTCCTTGAATTTCTCCAATGCCTTGTTCAATTCCTTCAGCCGCATCAAACACAAAAGATTTGCAGAGGCTGAATATTCAGATATCTGAATAACTTCATCACAAGACTTGGGTAAGGAAGTTGGCCTCTGTCCTTCATCATGGCTCTATACAAGTGAAACATAATAGTGTGAGGAAGAGAAAACCTTTTCCTAGTGAGAATGGCATACATCAGATTTGCCTCTGAACTTGAAACATCAGTCTTGGAAGTTGATTTTGGTCGAAGGCAATTAATCACAATCTTGTGAAGCAAGATGTTGAATGCACTCATCCTTAAGTAGGAAATCTTTTCATCTATCCTCCTGTCCTTGACAAGTTCCAATGTAGCACCAGCAATAGAAACTTTGATCGGTTGATATCTTCCCCTCTCGACTCCCAACACGTCTGCCAGCATATCCATATCCACAACATAGTCTTGATCTTTGACACTGAAGGAAAATCTATTCGCATCTAAAAAGCTAAGATTTGAATAGAAATATGCGGTTAGTTCAGCATAAGCCTCTGTAGTGTCGGAGCAGAACTTTTCAAGTTGAAGATAACCGAACTTTTCCCTTAAGTTCACATTTACAGCATCCAGAAAATCAAAATCCACACTCCTAGGGTTTATTACCCCACGCTTCAGCAATTTCGAGTACAAATTCTTTTGTTCCTTCGATTTGAACAAATCTCCTCTTTTTCCTCAACTTTCAACCGCAATACCCATTCTCGGTTGAAATTGACTGTACAATTTGTCATCATCATTCCCATCTACAGGATTCGGTCCCCAATCACGAGGATCACTTGGGATATTCGCAAGAGTTTCCTCAGCCAACCCTTTACGAGCAATTCCCAAACTCTCCATTCTTCGCAGAAAGATGTATTCATTTCCATACCCTTTCTCTTTAATAAAATCATCGACATATTTCAAGGGAGTTTGCGTTGCTTTTAAAGCACGATACAGCTTATAAATAGAAGCGGGCTTTTGAACTCTTACAAGGTCTGCATCCTCGATGATTTCTTCCTCTTGTTGATAATCAACGCCTTGAGGGCTAGATAGAGGAGAGTGACGCTGCTGAGAATGTTGTGGGCTCGATTGCTATTCTGGAGCCACATCTTCTTCAATGAGATCGAAGTGTGTAGGCCCCTCACTCATTCGTCGTGGTCCCCTGCTTGCGATTCTTGAAGACTTTCTTGAAGACGACATTTTTCTTAGTTTTTGGAAGATTCCTTGCTTGACTTTCCAAAGAAAGATGACAACTTTTTCGAAAATTAAACAAGGGAAGAAAATGGGAATGGAGGATCGATGCTTTCTAGGGTTTTTTAGAGTAAAGTGAAGAGCAATCAACAGTACACGATCGGTAAAAAGGAGAGATAAATGAAACGTCACAAGGAAAATAAAAAGATGCCTTTTCAACATAACTGTCTTTTTCCGCGAAAATAATTATTTCAAAAATAACTTCCTTTTTGAAAATGAAACGATGCAGAAATTTCGTATAGCAATAATTTAAACACAGTCTGACGATCGTACCTCTTCAAGATAAGATTCGAGAGAGAGAAAGAGAGACTAACTTACAGTCTGACGGTCGTACCAAGACTAACTTAAAGTCTTGTATGTCTAAGTCTGAAAGTCTTTAGACTTTGATTTACTCATACCTCAAAATGTTGAGTCTGGTACGAATAGACTCAAATTGATTTTTCTCCAAAGGCTTTGTAAATATGTCCGCTAGTTGATTCTTTGAGTCAACAAATTGAATTGAAACATCTCCATTTTGAACATGATCTCTAATAAAGTAATGTCGAATCTCTATATGCTTTGCTCTTGAGTGGAGAATTGGATTTTTGGTGAGGTTGATAGCGCTGGTGTTGTCGCAATTAGTCTCTGTGCATGAGTCTTCAATTTCAAAGTCTCTTAGTTGCTGTTTTATCCACAGAATTTGCAAACAACAACTTCCGAGAGCTATATACTCTGCTTCTGCTGTAGAGAGAGCTACTGTACTTTGCTTTCTGGAAAACCAAGACATTGTCTTGCCTCCAAGTAGTTGACAAGTACCTGAGGTGCTCTTTCTGTCAACTTTGCATCCAGCAAGGTCTGCGTCTGAATATCCAAGAAGCGTAAAGTCTCCCCTTTGTGGATACCAGAGACCAAAGCTTGATGTTGATGAAATATACATGATAATACACTTCACAGCATTCAAATGGGATTCTTTTGGGTCTGATTGAAATCTGGCACAAATGTAAACACTAAACAGAATGTCAGGTCTAGAGGCAATAAGATAAAAAAGTGATCCGATGATACTCCTGTATAGCTTTTGATCGACTTTCTTTCCTCCTTCATCTTTGTCTATCTTCAAGGAATTTGACATTGGTATGTCAGCCTTTTTGCAATTGTCCAGTCCAAACTTTTTGACAAGATCATTTGCATACTTTTCTTGATGAATGAAAGTTCCTTCCTCCAGTTGTTTCACTTGGAGCCCGAGAAAGAAGGTTAACTCACCCATCATGCTCATTTCAAATTCATCCTGCATAGTCTTAGAGAATTTTTTGCACAAACTTTCATTAGAAGATCCGAAAATAATATCATCCACATACATTTGAAAAAGTAAAAAGCTTTTGCTTTCTCTTTTAATAAAAAGGGTAGTGTCTACTTTACCTTTAACAAATCCATTTCGAATTAAAAACTTACTTAATTTGTCGTATCAAGCTTGAGGTGCTTGCTTTAAGCCATACAAGGCCTTTTTGAGTTTGAATACTGAGTTTGGTTTCTTTGGGTCTTCAAACCATAGTGGTTGTTCCACATAGACTTCCTCACGGTGAAACCATTTAGGAAAGCACTTTTGACGTCCATTTGAAATAACCTGAAATTTTTATGACAAGCAAATGCAAGTAACAAACGAATTGCTTCTAACCTTGCTACCGATGCATAAGTCTCGTCATAGTCGATCCCTTCTTCTTGTGTGTATCCCTTGACCACGAGTCTAGCCTTGTTTCTTATGACTTTTCCTTTCTCATCCATCTTGTTCCTGAAAACCCACTTAGCTCCAACAATTGATTTACATTTCGGTTTAGGAGTCAGCTCCCAGACATCATTAACTCTAAATTGTCTGAGTTCTTCTTGCATAGCTTCAATCCAGCTTTCATCGGATAAAGCTTCTTCTATGCTCCTAGGTTCTATTTCAGAAATAAGAGTCACAGCACTAGACTCTTCTTGCCTTTTGGATCTTGTACGAATTCCTTCATTGATGTCAACAATAATAAGATCTTTGGGATGATTGGACTTATGTTTCCAGTTGCTGGTTAATTTATCAGATTTATGGTCACTTCCTTCACTAGAATCTTCAACAGTCACTTGTTGCTGGTCCTTCAAAGTTTGAGCTGCTTCTTGAGAATTAGACTTTGTAGAGTCTGGAGTAGATTCAGTCTCTGCATAATGAGTCTGAATAGATTCATTTTATATAGAATCTTGGAATTTGACATTCATTGATTCTTCCACAGTTTGAGTCTTCTTGTTGTAGACTCTGTACGCTTTGCTTGTGGTTGAATATCCAAGGAAGATGTCTTCATCTGACTTTTCTTCAAACTTACCAACTCGATCATTTGTATTTTTCAATATGAAACATTTGCATCCAAATACATGAAAATATGAAACAATAGGCTTCTTTTCTTTAAATAGTTCATAGGGGGTTTTTTCTAGAATAGGTCTTAGAAAAACTCTATTTATAATATAACATGATATTGAAAACTGCTTCAGCCCGAATCGTAAAGAAATATTGCTTTCAATTAAGAGAGTTCTGACCATTTCTTGAAGAGATCTATTCTTCCTTTCTACAACTCCATTTTGCTCTGAAGTATATGGAGAAGAGAACAAATGCTGTAAACCAGATTCGTCACAAAATTTAGCAAAATCTTGATTTTCAAATTCACCTCCATGGTCTGTTTTTATACTTGAAATAACATGTCCCTTTTCATTTTGAACCTTCTTAGCAAATTTGTCAAAGTAAGAGAAAGTTTCAGACTTACTTGCCAAGAAATATACCCAAGTAAATCGTTAGTAATCATCTACAATTACTAGGCAATATTTCTTACCTCCAATGTTTTGTGTTCTTGTTGGTCCGAAGAGATCCATAAGCAATAGCTGCAGTACACGGTTAGTGGAAACTTGATTTATTGGCTTAAAGGAATTTCTTACCTATTTTCCCAATATACATGGTGTACATAGATCAGACTTTTGGTATGATAAATTGGGTAGACCACGAACAAGTTTCTTTGTTGAGATTTTGGCTATCTACTTCATGTTGATATGCCCAAGCTTTTTGTGCCATAAGTTCGCTTCGTCTTAAATTGAGATTAGACATTGCGATTCATCTGGTTTCACATCTAAGAGGTAGATATTTTCATGTCTTCGACTCATGAAAGACTGAGTAGAGTCTTTATTGGTTCCTGAACAAATACCCTCTTGAAAGTTGATTTTGAAACCAGCATCACACAGTTGACTGATACCGAGCATATTGTAATTGAGCCCTTCAACTAAAAAAACATTGCTTATTGTGAGGTTCCCAATCTTTACAGTTCCAAATCCTACTATTTTTCCTTTGTTGTTTCCTCCAAATGATACTTTTCCACCATTCACTTGAACAATCTTTATGAAGCAATTTGAGTCTCATGTCATGTGTCTCGAGCATCCACTATCCATATACCATTTCACCTTTTTCTTGATAGTGACTTGCATTTAAAAAGAAACTCAAGCTTTCTTTGGTACCCATATTTTCTTGGGTCCTTTTGAGTTAGTCTGATATATGGTTTTTGCCCAGACTTTATTGACAAGTCTCCAAGCCATATGAAATTCTTTCTTAAAATGATCTGCACTATTGCATTTTGAACATCTAAGAGCATTGCGACCTACTGGTTTTACAAAGTTTCTTTCAAAATGATTTTTGTAAGCATTTCTTGTGGGTCTTTGCTTAATTCTTTCTTTTACTTTAGGAAAATCGATTAAAGGAATAGTTTCAGCAGTCATTCCCAAACCAAATTTATTGAAATAAGGTCTTTGAACAGAAAGTATTTTCTCCAGTTTTTCAGATCCTAGAGAAAATCTTTTGGAAATATTTGAAATATCGTTTTTCAAAAATGCATTTTCTTTCAAAAGATTATCTTCACTCTCTTTGAGAGAAGAAACATCCCAGTCTAAGCATTTCACTTTTTCTTTCAAAACATTCTCTTGTTGTTTTAAAGCAGAATTTTCCTTTTTGAGTTCATAAATTCTTTTAAGAGAAGTCTTAAGACTAAAACATAATTCATCAATGTATTTTGAAACTTTAATAGGGATTTTGAAACTACTTACCTCGATTCACTTTCTGAATCTGAATCAGTCTCGGAGTTTGATTCTGAGTCTGATTGTGCCATTAGACATATGTTAGCATAATCATCATCACTATATTCACACTCCGTATCACTCCAAGTTTCAGCTTTGAGAGCCTTTCGATACCTTTCAGTTTTTCCTTTCTTCTTCCTCAGAAGAGGACAGTTGGGTCTGATGTGTCCCTTTTTCTTGCATTCAAAGCAGACTACATCTTTGTTTGATTCATCTTCTTCAGCAGACTTGGTCTTTTGCTTTTGAAAACTTTGTTTCCTTGAATTGAATCTTCTTCCTTTTCTATTCAGCTTTCTGAATCTTCTTATCATGAGAGCAAGTTCATCATCATCCATGTCGTTTTCAGAATCTGTTGCATCAGAATCATCATTAGATTTTAATGCAATTGATTTCTTACCTTTGGGATCTTCGTCTTCATTGATTCGTTCCACTTCATAAAACTGAAGGATCCCAACCAGCTCATCGACAGACAGTGGCATGATTCTTTGAGTCTCTCTGATTGAGGTCTTAATGTGATTCCAATCCTTGGAGAGTCCACACAGTAGCTTGTTTACTTTCATAGGATCAGAAATTGGTTGACCTTGATTTTCAAGACCATTCACGATTTCTGTAAAACAATTAAACATGTCAGTTATAGATTCTCCTGGTTTCATTCTGAAGGCTTCGTATTGACCGAGAAGAATGTTGATTCTTGTCTCTTTCACTCGATCGGTTCCTTCATAGGTAATGTGTAATCTATCCCAGACTTCTTTGGCTGTATCATAAGAAAGTATTCTGTTATATTCAATAGGTGATAAAGCACAATATAAAGAGTAAATTGCTTTTGCATCAAAAGCTTGTCTCTTTATTATCTCTTCCTGACTCATTTCGCTAGACTCAACAGTGTCCTTTCCTCTTTCTGAGACAAATGCAGCTTTAGGAATGATTCCTTTTTCTACAACGTCCCATTCTAGAGGATCCTTTGATCTTAAGAACGCCTTCATCTTGTTCTTCCATATATTGTAGTCCTTTCCATCAAAGTAAGGCGGTCTGGTGTTGCTTTGCCCTTCTACCAGCCCTAGAGCCAACATACTAGCTATGGATCTTTTACTCTGCAGTAAAATACTTCAAACAAAGTGAGTACACGAGCTCTGATACTAATTGAGATAGCTAGTATAAGTACCTAGAGGGGGGTGAATAGGTGCACAAACATTTTATTGAGATACGGAAGTGATTCTAGGCAGCCGATAGAAAGGAGTTCACAAAATAATTTACGATCAAAGTAAATAGAGTAAGAAGATTGAACACAAGGTTTATAGTAGTTTGACTTATTCCAAACTTACATCCACTCTTCCGCACTGACAGCCCACCAGCTGGATTTCACTATGAACAAAAGAGAAGTTACAGCACTGCTTTTCCTTGATTCTACAATGTAGATGTTCTATCACACCTCCTCAAGGTTTCTCACAAATATAGACTCTCTTTTGTATACAAGTATTCGCTCAAAGGAATTGTCTAAACAACAAGAAGCTTCAGACTTTGAAATTATTCTATCGCGCACACCTCAACAACTTAGAACGTCTTCCTTATATACTCTTTTTATGCCATCATACCCGTTGGCACTTACCAAAGGAATTCCTTTAATCTACCCGTTGGACGAAATCAATTAGGAAGATCATTCGGTCTATTAAAGGAACGTGTCGATAGCCCATCAATCATGTTCGCCCATATAATCAGGATCTTGATTTCCATAAGTAGAACCTTCCAAGAATATTTAGGCAATCATCGATTCCTTAATCTTCGAGTCAATCTCGATCAATCAAAGGATTCCGTTGTGTCTATTCCAGCCATGAGATCTTCTCTAGTTGATAAGGTCAAGCCCTTAACAAAACATCAAGTTCTGGGTAACCTTTCTTCAACGGATTCGAGACTGTCAATGAGGATAGACTTTGAGTCTTGAGTCTGGCTATCCGGAGGTCTTCAGACTTTAAATAGCAGAGACTGCAAACCTTCAGACTAGACTGATGGAAACGTTTTGTCAGCTTCAAAATACTTCAAGAGGATTTCTCCAACAGAGGGAAACAGGGCAGGTTTTGATCGACGAGTAGAGGAGGCTCCAACATGCTGGTCATTAAGCCCAGAGGCTGAGAGAGGCACTTCAGAAGTAGGGAGGGCAAGGGTCTTGGTTACTAAAGAAGGAGGTCAAGTATAACATCATCCATCTCAGTAGGGCTAACAGGATCGCCATAAAAGGTATGCTAGTAAGGGCTGTGTTCTCTAACTTCTGATCGCAACCATTGACCAAAAGCCGTTGATTCATTACCTTCCAGTTCTACAGCAATGAGGGGAGTTTCTGGACAACTCACGGCAAAGTGGCCTAACCTACCACAAGAGTAGCAGAAATGAGGGAGGCGCTCATACCTGCAATCAAGCCAGAAAATCTTGCCATTAATACGCAGTAAGTGCCCTGTTTTCAAAGGCTGACTGAGGGTAAGTTCGACCCTAACTCTTCCTGCTCTGAAATTAGGAGCCTCCCTAGTGTTTACTATGGTTTCAATCACTCGTCCCACATGCCGAACCACTTTGTCCAGCATCTATTCTAAACACCATTCAAGAGGCAGACCGAGAATGTGGACCCAAAAAGCACATTTAGAGAAATCATAGCAATGCAACGACATGTTAGGAAGCCAAGGTTTTAGGATGACAAAATGACCTAAGAACGACCAGGGACCTCCATCAAGGATGCGATTTTTCTCCTCTACCGAATTAAACCTTACAACATATAGGCCTGTATAACGTTGTGAAAAATCTGCCTATTTTGTTCTCCATGAGCATTTCAGAGTTGGATTGAAGAGCTTGGAAATTTACAGATGGGTTTGAAAGGAGATTACCAACTAAAATAAGCTTGCATTCTTCGGTTTGTTCCAGCGGTGGTGAGCCTTCTCAAACTTCCAGTTCATGGTCAGCACAGAGTCTGCCCAATTTGTTGCAGAGGGCAGCTATTCGTGACTCCTCCTCCAAGATACTTCCTCCCAAGGAAAAAGGGGAAAGAGGCGACAAAGGGAAAAAAAAAAAACAGCACGTAGAGAAACAGGGGTGAAGGGACAAGAAAAAAGGCGGGGACGCAGCGCAGAGCAAAGGTTGAGGCGAGCTCCGAAGAAGGAAGAGGGGGCGAAAAAAAAAAAATCGGAACCCAGGGGAAAGGAAAGCACGGAAGAGAGCCACACTTCAACCTGAAACTTGATGAAGTCCGAAGCTATGGCGAAGCGAAGGAAGTTGAGGTCGAGAGAAGGAAATCGTTTGTGAAGCCATCAGAGAGACCAGGGACAGAAGAAACCGAAGAGGGGAAGGCAAACCAAAGAAGTAGAGTGAAGAAGAAGCGAAAACTTGCGGGGGAAGAAAAACGCGAAAAAGAAGTTAGGGCAAACTACCGAGAGGGTAGAGAGAGGAGCTTGACAAGACAAGAGAAAAAGGTCCCATTAGAGACGAGAAGTTCAAGGTTGAGAAATGTGCCAACATTCGAGGGGACCCACTTGTCAAGTCCTCATTGACTTCTCCAAGTAGCACTAATGGACTATCTTTTGGGTATCCAGAGACAAAAGTATCCTTTAACATATTACAAATATCTTGTGTTGTCGAAAAACCAGGCAAAAGATATCATGCCTTTTATAATATCATATTGGTGATAAGGCTATGTAGTGGATATGAGATAAGTGAATACGTTAAACAACTAAGTAGAAACTTAAAAAGAACATTTGCAATCATACCCTCTCCAATGAAGTGTGTGCTTCTTGATTTGAAAGATCCTGATAATTGTCTCCCTAAGTCTTCTTGATCTGAAAGTTCCTAACAATTGTCTCCCTAAGTCCACTTGTTCAGTTTGTCATTGTGAGTCACTTGCAATTTCTTCAAGTCCCCTTTTTCAGCTTGTGTCCACTAAATTCAATGGAAAAAAATTTAATGATTAATTCTTATTCATAATAAAATTAGACAATGGCGTGTACCTTTATATTCCCTTTATTCTACTATGATGGCGACCTCTCCTAAATTGTGTCGAATGAGTAAAGTTATTTGAGAATTAGGTTTACAATTCTGAAGTTTTAGTTGGTGTCGACACCTTCTTCTTCTTTTTTTGCCAAAAGGCGTTGTTGACAATTAATTACAATATCTTATAGCCAGAAAAAAAGATATTTTAAAGCACATTTGTAGGTTATACTCAAATACGTTGTAATTTCTTATTCTTGTTACTTTATTCTGTTATTTTCCCTTCTCCCCTTCTTTTGGGTCTTTGGAGGTGTTCCTTGTAAATTCCTAGGAAGATCCTCCATGTTCAGTAGAATCTGTCTGGCACGTTTCCTTCTAGGGCAAGAAAATATGAAGTGGCAATGAGGACATGGTTTTGCCATTGTTGGATGCTATTCTATGTTTAGTACTTTACGGTTATGTTACAAAAGTTAAATGTTTTTATATGGTTATTGTAATAATTTTTTTGAAGAACCTTGCTAATGAATTCTAAAAAGATATGAAGATGTACAAAGAATAGTTATACTTACTGGGGATTAGAATCTTTTTAATCTTTGTACATAAATCCGTAGAAAGCACGGGAACATTACTAGTTATCAGGAATTCTGATCCTTGAAAGAGGTAGGGGATTACATGTTAAGTCAATGAAATGCTAACTCAGCATGGAGGCTGAATCACCAATAGTGATTGCAGGATTGCGTAGATTGGGTGGATAGAAGATCGAGGTCTTGGAATAAGAGTGCGCAGCGGAAACAAAGTGGATCTCTGAGCGTTACATTTTCGGTTCAGAGCTAAGTGAAAGCTTATTTTGTTATATTTTTCTACTTGATTTGATCTTTATCAAGGAAAACTAATTTTAGTTTACCAAATCTTGAGATGTCATTTACTTCAATGTTCGATCCACAATTTATGAATTTGAGATATATGTACTTCACTTTGACAAGACGACTAATTTAAAATAAAAGACTGACCTGTGGAGTGAAAAATGAAGGGTTGCCATGGTCAATCTTCATCCAACATTGCCAAGAAACTTTCCCATCTTAGGGCAGTCGGCAATGGTTAGAAATTAAATCCGTTCAAAGCACGGTTGATAAAAGGTGGACATCTTGGAATAAGCATTCCAATCCTTGTCATCTTGGGGCAGTGGGTAATGTTCACCTCTTCTAATATTGGGCATTCCAGCCTTTGATTCTTCCCCGAGAGAAAACTAGTCAATTCAGGCAAGAGTTCCAGCTCTATCCAACGAAGATTTGGGAATCTAATCGTCTCCACAATGCTTCCCTGCCCTTCGTTCTCTATGAAACATCTCAACTCTGTCAATCCATCATGCTCCATAAACTTCAATTGATTGGAAGCCACAGCATGCCCCTCCTTACCTCCCTCATTACTAATGATTTTTGTTAACATTTTACAATTACTTATCCTTAGTTTTGTGAGTTCCATCAAATTTCCAACCATTATCGGTGAGAACAAATATGATAACCCATCACAACATGACACATCTAGAGCCTTCAGATATCTTGAAAGGGGTAATATCACTTTTGGCTCATGACTCGAGACTTCGATGGCTTCCACATTGATTGTTCGCCCTTCTAGATTAGATTCACATACAACTAGGTTTTCCAAGTTGGTTAAATTCTGAACAAAACAAAATGCAGATATTACAGATTCCTTTGAGAGATGACGAAGCTTAAGAAACCTAAGCCTGCAGAAGAATTCTTCATCATGAAAATGCCCAAGATGTATTTGCATCCGTTTGCATAAATCCAATTTCAACTCTTGTAGATTTGGGAAAGCGCCCTGAGAAAATAGTCAAATCAAAATCTAAAGTCAACTTAGTTAAAAGAGTACTTATTATGATATAAGTCCTGCATATCACACTCAATAACTACATTTTAAGATGTTTAGTCTCATCAGGTTCAATAGAAAGAAATCTACCCTCATGAAATAAACATTATCACTAATATTTTATATATGACTTGTACCATATTTGAACTTAAGTATATCCTTGTGAAAATAACTTCTCCTTTAGTTATTAATCACAAATGCACAAATTTCAGAGATTAATGTCAACCAAATTTCCCATCTTTCCCTTTTTTGCATAGCATCAGTCATCTTTGTGGGGTTCAAATTAAGAAGGCACTTGTGCCATGGTAAGATCACAATGCATGCCACATGTTCTCAATCTTTGTAGTACTTAAGAGAGAGCTAAACCATTGGAATTAGCCTAAATCTTTTTTTAAGGGGGATCGATGAGTATGCATTTGATACATGAGACATTGACAAGAATGTTCAATCAATATTTGGAAGAACTTATGATGTTTCGATGTTGTAATATTTCAATGGATTCAAGAAGAGTCTTACAATTTACATCTTTGTATGTAGAGCTCCTTATATGATATGTTTGGTAATACCTTAATTATACCTTCAAATATTCACCATTGAAGAAAACAAATAATCTAGGGCCGTACCTTTTCTATCAAGAAGAGAGGCCATTTATGAAGTGGCATCTCATTCTCGGGTTTCGAAGCAAATATCTCCACTTTGTTACAGCCATCCACCTCTAATGTCTTCAATGTCGACCAATGCAAAGCATGTGTTCTAGTATAGATGCACTTCAACTTTGTTAGATGCTTAAGCTTGAGGGAGGTCAACTTTGGGAACACATTCTTGGGAACTAGTCCATTCTTCTCGATGAGCTCCACGATACCACATTCATCGATCGTCAACTCCTCAAGTTGCATTAGATCTCTAGCTATTATGGCTGGAATTAGAGAGGTGAGGCTCTGGCATCTGGAAACACTAATAGAACATAAACATTGAAAATTAACTTGACAATGGAGTTCCTTATCCCATACACATTTTAGCTTTGGTAATCCAAATAACTTCAGCTTTTTTAATTGAAAACAAGCAACAAGATGTCCTTCTAGAGGATTCGATGGCTGAAGTTTAAAAACAACTTTAAGCAAACCACATTCTTCTACCACCAAATTGTCTAGGCTCCCAAACGGTCCCGGAGTGCAAAAAGGAACTATGTTCACTAACTTATTGCATCCATGCACATGAAGTGATTTTATATTGTGGAAAGAATCTGCAGCAACTTGACTGTCCCATATCATCTCGATGTTATCCAAGGCCATGATATATAAGGTCTCCAAGCTAGGAAAGGCCACCTGTAGCATTCACTTACAAAATTATTGATTTGATTAAACTACGAATTCAAGAACTTCCAAGATGTAAATATAGATGAGTGACAAGGGGAGAGGGAGATTATTAAGTTGCACAAAAGGAAAATAAGAATAAAATCGAACAAGGAGTAAAAAATATGTCTTTTCTAATTTCCTTTTGAGTATTTCATAGAATTAACCAAAAGGGTCTCACTAAAAAGTTAAGGAATCTTTCTCCTGTCTTTCCTTGGGAAAATGACTTCACATTGCAGACCTTAACTTGATTTGTGAGCCAGTTCTATTCTATCCAAAGAATTTCCCCTTTAGAAGTGGGTTGGCAAGTGGAGCATTACTTATCTCTCCATATATAATAAAGCAAAAACAAACAATACTTTCAACCTCAAATTTTGGCTCAGAAAGCTCAAACGATATGCATGGCAAGCGTGCCACGAGAACTACCCACGTTTTTATGACAATGGGCAAAATGGTCATTTGGATTTGCTCACGTAATAATCATATAATCTCGTTAGTTTCTCTTAGCTAGTATAACTAGCATATCCTAAAATAATCAAATCACACTTTGTATCCTGTATTTTTTTTCTTTCCAATTTTGCACATACATTTTTGCGTGCCTTTTTTGCAAGTCAAAAAATGAACTAACTATATTAGCAATTGTTAATCACATAGAGATGGTTATTTAAGTTACTATATGGATGAAATTCTTCAAGGAAATTGCAATACGTTTTCTAGGAAATGAAATAGCTAGTGTACATAAGAATTATTACATTTTTGGTAAGTGAAACTAATAAATATATAGTTTTTCTCCTTAATAAGTATCTTTATGAAGAAAAAGTATTTTTGATTTACTTTACCAGATCACATGGGATCATTTACTTCAATGTTTGTTTCACAATTAATGAATTTGAGATATGCATACTTCAATTGGACAAGATGATTATCTTTTAAAACGGCTTACTTGTGGAGTGAAAAGTGAAGTGGTGTCATGGTCAATCTCCATCAACGATTGCCTGGTGAAACTTCTCATTCTAGGGCAATGGGAAATGGTCAGCCATTTTAATTTAGGACATTCAAGCGTATGATCTTTCCCTGAAAGGAAGCTAGTCAAATTGGGCAAGTATTCCAATTTCATCCACCAAAGGTGTGGAAATATAATCTTCTCTTCTGCACTTTCATGCCCTTCTTCCTCTGCGACCACTCCTTCCATTTGGCCACACTCCTTTATTTCTATATATTCAAGAGTGGCAAGGCACTGAATCATCAATGCAACAATAGCATGTCTCAAGTTGCTACACTTATAAAGGGTTAGATGACTTAGAGAATTGAAGAACAACCTTCCTTGAAGATTTTTGCTCCCTAGTTGCCTCAACTTTGGTAGATTGACCAAGCTCATATGCCAAAGCTGAGGCAACACCCGAGTACTTTCAGCACACTCTAGCCCTTTAAAATCAAATATTTCTTCTAGCGACTCACTATCATGCACTTGCAAGGTTCTCATATTGTGTAAAGCAAGCATCAAAGTGGATGGAATAGCATTAATAAATGGACATTTATCCACCACCAGTGATTCTAATTTCGAAAATGGTTCGATGGAAATATTTTCGCTGTGCCATTTTTCAATCAGCTCGGGAAACTCGGACAGCCTCATAAACTTTACTCCAGCAACCCTAGCCTGTAAAAAATGCGTCATTTAACATAAACTTCTAGTTAGCAAAAAGCAATTACTCCGTTGTCAGTTAAAAATCATCCAATTGCATAGAATTTAATAATTGATGCATACCATTTCTTCATACATATTTTGGATGGTGAAGTTAAGGTTTCCCTTCCAAAACCACGTTGCTAAAGATACATGTACTTTCTCTAATTTTGGTGCCTGTATTGGTCCTTTAGAGAAGAACTCCATGTTGAAACATCTAGTCACAATGACATCTTCCAAGAGAGGGAATATCAAACTGTATCCACCTAAGCTGAAACATCTCAACCATGCCAATCCATCAAGCTCCATAGACTTCAATTGGTTGAAAACCACTGCATGCCCCTCCTTAACTCCCTCATTATTAATGACTTGTGTCAACATTTTACAATTACTTATCCTCAACTTTGTGAGTTTCACCAAATTTCCAACTATTGTTGGAGTGAATATTTTTGTTAACTGATTACAATGTGATACATCTAGAGTCTTTAGGTGTGTAAAATATACTTGGTTGTCCCATATCATCTCGATGTTACCCATGCTGGTGATATCTAATGTCTCCAAGTTAGGAAATACAACCTGCAGAATTTGCTCACGGAGTTACAAAAAATATGAGATAAAATCACACCTCAAAGGCTAAAAAAAGTCAATTTCATACACAAAATAATCATTAAGAATTAGAGATCATGATATCAATTATAGCATGATTCCACCGACTTTTTTCCATAAGGTCGCTCCAAATAAATAAGTTATAAAATCGTGGTACATGCTAGTCAAAAAGAAGTTGTAGAGACGTTGAGCCAGAATCAAAATGTAGTTGAGGATTGCTTGAGGAAGAGTATCAGCCATTAGAAAGAAAATGATTGAGAGATTGAGACTAAAAGGCAACTAGTCATCCATCAAAAGGAGCACCACTCGATACATGACATATATCAGTCTCCGCCATTTTCTTTTTTGACTTTTTTTTTCTTTTTTCAATGTGCTAATACATTATGTTATTTTTGACATATTCAGTACAATCAATTACCGTTGGTTGTGTTATTTCTGTATGATATTGATAACTATACTACTTCAATAAAGTAATTGATTTGTTCATATTAGCAATTATATTTTTCATTTTACTAAATGTAGTTCTATCTTTCATTTTGGACAAGTTTAACTTCAAAAGTAATATAATAATCTCGATACTATCTTTGTGAGCTCGTTAGGGTTCTCTTAATCTCACTAGTTTGCTAGAATTGGACCCATCCGATACGCTAGCGTTATAATATAAATTGAATTATAATCTTTAATATCTGTAAAGTAAAGTATGCACAAAATATGTCAAACGACATTGTTACTGTTAGAGGTAATAGTTTTGAGAGAGAAGAAGTAATTGCTTGAAGTATTACACCAAGAAACGTTAAGTTTGGAACGCTCAACAGTGTTACCTCTAGCGTAGGGAAACCCTAGAGTTTTTATATGCACGTTATTGGGCTTCGGCCCATATGGACCCAAATAACCATGCTTTTACCTATTGGGCTTGTATGTGAACATATTATTTTGGACTATATTAATAATATATCCAACAGTTACTTCTAGTTAAAGTCAATATTAGTTATTGTTACTCAATATTATATCACTCTAAAGCAATTAAAAAGTTAGGCTAAAAGAAAGCAACTAAAAAATGAATTTGCTTGGGTCAAATGTCCCAACCTTACTTACATTATGTCACACTTGAAGGAACTATACTTATTTGACTGAATTTTCCAATTAAGATTCCTTTATTTATTTACCGATGCCAGAGGATCCAACAGTTAGATACTAATGATAAATCATACATATAGTTGAGTCAAATTATCGAAGATGGTCCTAAATATCTCATTAAAATGTATTAAAAGTTCCAAGAAAGTCGATGTATTAATCTGAGGGGAGGGACCACAGCCTACTTGGCGGCACACACAATAATTTTGGTGAACGGATCAAATTGCCCTTTGATTAAGTCAAAGTAGATCGCCCCGTGAATTACCTTCTTTCATTTTCCATTAAAATGTCCATCCATTTTCCGCCCGAGAAGTCAGATGACTTGACTAAAATGGTTGATCTGCGAAATGTATCTTATTTATTTAACAACAGTTTCATAAAATTGTCAAGAGATTCCTTCATCTAAAAGTGCAAAAGAAGTCAAGCGAGCGCCTCAAATGCCCTTCATCTCCAGCCCTTGTTTCTTTTTTTCTTCGGGTGCTCACTTTCCTCTTAATTTATTTTTTTTTCAATTGATTTCCCTTACAATAAGTAATCGCCCTCAATTTAAATAAAATGCCATTAATTGTTTTTGTGATGATTTAAACCATCTACTTCATAGTCATAAATTTTCATTCACATAATGCCTGAGACAGTTCTCTAAATCTGATTTCTAAGTGATAAAGACTTAACATAAAAAATCATTAATTATTTACACCATGAATGTTACATTCTACTGTATCTCAATTGTCATTTCATATCTTGACATAATGGTTCAAACTGTGGGTTGAGATTTTGCTGCTTGCTCCAAGCCTTCACCCAAAAATCATTTCATTTTAGTCTTTCACCAAATTAAAGCATGATTTTGACTATAATAAAGGAATAAAGCATGAAGTTGTTTATAAATTATTGAAAAACCTGCTTATGGGAATCAACGAATAAAAGTAAATGCAAATTTTCCGCCACTTCACATAAAATTTGTTGGTTATTTTTCAGTAAATTGTGATAATCAAGTTTGCACTAAATTATGGACTGAACTTATGGACATTATTCCTTGATTTTGGTCAGAATCGAACTTAATTTCATGAAAAATAGAATGATATGATGTTTAGGCATGAGATTTGTCATCAACATTAACATTAGAACTTGATTTGCATGTATTTCAAAATATTGAGAACTCACCAAAGTATATTATTTAGGAGTGAATCAAGTCACGACCAAAATGTCGGAGTCCAATGGCACTTTTTCTCCCAAACATACCTATATCTATATTTTGTATTGACAACATCGATACTTATGATTAAATATATTGCCACGGAGGAATCTTATTGATGCTACTTTTGGCCATCTTGCCTGTTTGGAAATATTAGAACTCCTCTCTCAACGTGCCTTTCGTTATTTATTGTCCGTCCCCTCCTCTCTTTCTTGATTACTTTACTATTTATTTGTAACACTCTTATATTTTTACTCATTCTTCAATAATGCTGATTTACATCAATATAATATGAGAAAATTTCAAATAAGGACTTCAAGTATCCTTATTTTCTCAAAAGAGATCTAGAGTGAAGTTTGTCTTAAATAAAGATATGAAGTAGTCATTTAGTCTTAAATAAGGACCTGACTCACCGACTGGCGAACTAATGCATCTCATGATCATATTCTAGTGGCCTAGTCAGGGATATGTTTGTCCAAAAGCATTTTAATTTTTTTTCACTCTTCTTCCATGTTCATCTTCTTCTTTGTTTGAACCAAAAAGACAAAAAAAAAAAAAACTTCTTCGTTAGGCAATAGATTAATGCCGTCCAAATCGAGGCCTTAGAGGGAGGTGAGCTCGAGGGAGGAGGGGTAGCTGGGTAAGTCGTCAATTTGGAAACGATGGTGGAGGAAGGGACGAGAAGTTCGGTGTGGGCGTCCCAGTCGCAATCCTAACAGAGGATGAGGTTGTCAGTGGAGAAGCAGGAGGAGGCGGAGGCACATGTGTTTGCAGGAGAAGAGGTTGGCAGAGTGGACTTGGTGGTCGCAAAGAAGGCAGAGCTTGGCCGCATTGCTCTCATTCTTCTCTCTCTTTCTCTTTCTCTTTCTCTTTCTCTTTCTTTTTTTCCCCTTTACTCACCTTCTTCTTTTGGTTCCAAGCCATAGATCTTCTTCCTCCTCAATTTTGCTTCACCATGGTACAATCGAGGGCATTCTCTCCTGTCCTGTGTGGCCTCAGATTCAACCCCTTCACAAACACCATGGCTGTCTCTTACATTCGTGCTCGCACTAAAACCTCCGCTCAATTCAAAATCTTTCGCGTTAAGGATGAGTGTCGATGGATATGTCAAACTCTCTGAAAAAGAGAGATGTCATATTTTACATTTCTCATGTGCCAATTTGAAACAATCCCACCAATTTTTACCCAAAAAAATGGTGGACCCCAGTTTTGCCTTTCATCTCATAGAAGTTCTCCCTCAGTTGCTATTCATACTTATACTATAGTCGTAGGTAGATGTCTCTCTATTTGTCTGCCAGGGAGATTACAGAAAATGGTGTGCCCCAATTCTGGTATTCTTGATCTGGGCAATGCCTATCTTCAACATTGATGAAGAAGATGATGAACAGGGACAACTATGGGTCGGATCAAGAAGATGAATAGGGGAAAAGAGAAATGAAAAAAGAATATTTTTGGACAAAGATGCCCTAACTGCGCTGCTGGGATACTCACCGGAGGTGCATCTGTTTGCCGGCCAGCAAGTCGGGCTTTTACTTGAGACGAAATGACTATTTTGAATCTTTATTAGAGACAAACCCCATTTCAAGTCCTCTTTTGAGAAAATGATAACACTTCAAGTTTCTATTTGAAATTTTACCAACTAATATTCATTTATTTAAAAAGTTTAAAGTTAAAGGGAAACTGCATAAACCATATTGAACTTTGATTTTACCATTTGCATGTGCTTTACTTTTCGGTCTTTAACCGCGCTGTTGCAATTCTTCTATATTTGTTTTAGTCAAATCATCCTTCGGCCTCCGGATACGTTAAAATAAATTTCAATGTTCCAAAATAAATACAAAAAAAAAAAAATGAGAGATGCCATGATAGAGAAGAATCATTAGGGGCAGAAGAATAGAGAAGAATTACCATCTTACCATTGAAAAAAATCACATGTTGGGCATTCGCTAACAGAAAAGAGGACAAAGGGTTAACAACTCAAAAGGGTTTTGCGTAAAGGTCAAAATTTTTTAGAGTAAATGTATACCGCTCTATATTTTCATAGGAAATTTCTTGTAATTTTTTCCTCAAAGTCACTCACTAATGCCTCCGACCACGAGATATTAAACATAGGTTGCAGATTTTATGTTACAATTACAAGTCCTATTCAATGACTAAGTGCTTATCTAAAAACACCATACATAAAAGATGTGCATCAATTAGATTAGCATAGTTGCTTTTATTTAAAAAAACTCAGTCCTCTTACCCCTTTTTCATATTGGTTTTTACCAGTCACCTGTATTATATTGTTTATAGATAATTCCAAAATTAGATAACTAAACTCAGTGAAACCATTTCACGGGATTATGAAATTATTTTATTGCCAAAATTCCCTTTGATTTTGCTTCATGAAATCTATTAATATAGATACACTTGCAACAGGTAAGCTGAAAACAACTAACGACCTATAACAAACTGAATTTACATGTATTTCATGCAATTAGTTGAATTTCCACACGATGAAAAGAAACAGAAGATTGCTTTATCTAAATACGGAGAAGACATGAATGGATAGGCTAATAGGTAGAAAATGAATAGAAAATAACAAAATGAATAAGCATTATAATCCATTTACATCTAATTAGCAATGGAAGTAAAGATAAATAAAAAGTATACTCTTTTGATAGAAAGTTACATGCCGGAAGATATAATGTGCGGAGGAACTATTCTTGACATGTAGATGCTTTAAGTTTAAAAAACCTTCAAGGAATAATTCACAAATGCTTTGCTCGATTCCCTTCAACTCGTCCAAATATAGATCGTCAGTTTTGTCTAAGACAAATCGTATACATCCTTTCCAAAAAATATCCCATATTGGGTTCCACTTGAGCTCCAATTTCCTCAATCCCTCGCAGCTTGACCAGCACCTACCACCTATTCGGATTCTGTGGTTGGTTAATTTCTTGACATTTAGATCCTCTGGAAGCATAGTTGGATTGGGAACGCATACATGCAAGGTGCAGAGGTTCCTTATGTTATTCAACTCAATTAGACTCGCATTAATTGGTGGAGCTTGCTCAACGACATCCCATTGATCAAAGCTATTCTCCATATATAACTCCTCCAATTTAATCAAGCTTCCTAGAACACCTGGTTCAATTATCTGCAGTCCTGAACAATTATTCAAGTCTAACAACCTCAACTCTGCTAGTTGCCCGATTTCTTTTGGCAATTGCTTAATGTTGGAGTGTTTAAAGCTGAGAATTTGTAGCCCTTTTAGATTGCCAAGATCGGCCACATCCTCTAATGAAGAATGATCAAGACATAGAGTGTGTAATTTCTCCAAGAATTGAAACGGCGAAGATGAACGACTGAGATGTATCCCATTTAAATCTAAGACCATCAGATTTCTCATATAGTTGAAATATGAACATGGTACCTCAAGAGATTTATTGTTTGTGAACAGCAAAAAGATCTGCAATTCGGGGCAATCTAATTTTTCAGGAAGCTCCTCTATGTCAATGTAGGAAAAGCATATTGCCTTACAACTTTTGAGCTTATCCTTCAAGAACTCCATTACTGACTTATCTTTATCTTTCAAAATGAGAAGAGGGTGATCTCTTGAAGCAAGAGAGATAACAAACCCACGAACTAAGTCATTTATTTTGAAACCATCATTTTCTCCACTGTCTAACAATAGGGAGGAGTCTTGAAGAGTATGGATAAGTGACATCAATCTATCTCTAGCGTCTGTCATGCAGGTATTTTTTCCAGATAAACCCAAACCCACGCTGTACCTCACCAAGTTTTCAAGAGAGGGCTTGGAAACATCATAAAGAGCACAGAGTTGTAACAATATCTTTGCCTCCTCACGTTTTAGACGATCATAACTTACTTGCAACGTCTTATTTATCACCTCACCAGTTTCTTCCTTCCAGATTTGTTTCAAAGCATCCTTACATTCAGAATAACTAGTGTCTATAAAAAGGTTCGATATCGCGTGAATTAGGAAAGGCAAACCTGCACATATGTGGAGTGCTTCCTCCACCAAGGGTTGTAATTCAACTTGAACTTTGCCTCCTACCGTCATCTCAAACAATCTTTTTGCCTCTTCGTCTTCCAGCACACCAAGGAAGAAGGCATTGTCACAGCGCATTTCCCTTCGCAAAACACGTTCATCTGTCGCCGTCAACAACAGCTTACATCCTGTAACTTTGTTGTCTGCTCCACAGGGAATGCCGATGTCTTTCAAGTTGAGCCGCTCCCACAGATCGTCCAATATTATAAGGACCTTGTTTTTCTTCCTCTCCAAATCTTCCAACCTCTCGCGCAGAAGCTTCGCTCGCAAACTGACACTCTCTTCCTTCTTTATGTCACCAAGGCCCATCCGGTGCGCAATCTCTTCTTGAATCTTCTTGACGTCTGGATTTTGCGACACGTCAGCCTTAGCAACCCAATCGAACAATTTTTCTTCCCTGATTCTCTTCTCAGCCTCCATCAAAAGGGTGGACTTGCCGACCCCACCCATCCCGTGAACCCCGACCACGCTATAGCGGTTATCCACAAGAGCGTCCGTGATGTTCCGTATCATCAAAGCTCTGGATTCGAGGACGACAGAAGAAGAGATGTCCTTCAATTCGCTGCATTCTCGAACGAGTTGCCTAATGTCCTCGATCTTGTCCTTGGCCTTCCTGCTGAACTGATAGTGAAAATTGGAGTCATGAAGAGTCCCGAGGCAGCAAGTCTTGCTCTCCTTTTCGAAGTCTCCCAACAGGTCTTCCGCATCCTTCAATGCCTTATGAGCACTTGCCTGCCACTCCGTGACCTGACCATCGACATTGAAAAGATTGTTTCTGGCCTCTTCGACGGCTTTGTGGATCCTCTCAGCCTCGTACGTCAGCTTCCCGACTTCCTTTGGAAGATCCTGAGAATATCTCTTGGAGGACATCACATATCCAAATCGACGCTTAATTGACCAGACGACATATTTGCCTTCTCTCCAAGCCCAAGCCAGAGCAGCGACCTTACCTGGAGCAGGATCGCTGAAGGAGATGCCCTTGAATTGCTGAATGTCCTCGGTGAGAGCGTCCACAATTTCCCGTGTGATCGAAGCTGTGGATTTGGAGACGCCATCGCCCATATGCTCAATCGATGGGACAACATCTTTGCCTTCTCTCCTTGCCGGAGGTGGAGCAGCAACATCCCTCGGAGCAGTATCGCTGGAGGAGATATCCTTGGTCGACATTTTTCTTTGATTCTTGTTTACTGAGAAAGAAAGAGCGAGAAAACAGAGAAACAGGGAAAGGGAATGTTGAAAAACAGCAGCAGATACTGAAGAAGAAGAAGAAGAAGAGGAAGAATGGCTGTGCCAAGAGCGAAACGGGGTAGGAACGATGAGACACGATGAAGGCGAAAGATTTGACTGCTAAAAAGGATGAAGGGGAGCATGCATGAGTGGAATAAGACTTTTTGGTTAGCAAGAGATTCCTTGTGGATGAAAAGAACGAGCTGCAAAGAGCAATCGACGTCTGAGATTTAGTACGAGCGATCCAATGATTTAGTACTAGAACGCCAAAACATTCCCTACATAATGGTTCGATGGCAAAAGTAGAAAGGAAAGCAACGTGGAAAAACTAGAGTCATTCCCTACTCAAGCAACAACTATTATCAAATCCAAATCTTATTTGTGATTTTTTGTTTGTTATGGCTCTTTACCTTTCTTTTATTCTCCTTTATGCCTTGAGTTGCGTAAGGAACGAGAAATAATAAATCCAAATTTTAGTATACCCTTGTGTGCTTTTTTGCAGGCCCAAGCCTCTTGATTCAACTGCATAACCAGTAAGATGTCCTATTTAGAATGATCAAATAGAAACTTCTATGTTACTTTAAGTTTCAGAATGATAGGTTAATTTAAATGAAAAATAAACAAAAAGCTCAATATAAACCTAAAAAAATTGAACAATCTAAAAGACGTATCTTCTTAATGAAGAAACTATTGTTAACTCAAACTATAACAGATTCTATTCAAACATCTTGACGTACTGCATTATAATTAATCTACAGGAAAATAATTGAAAAGCTTACGTTTCGAAATGTCAAAGAGATTGAAATTTTCTGATAATGTTCTACTTATTGACATGTTGGACGTGGGCTAACTTAGAGCTTATAACTAATTAATGTCATCTCTTTTGTGAATTAAAAAGTGTCGTCAATGGAATGGACCATTAGCATGTGATTTTGACGAGATTGATCAATAGACTAGACTATTGATAATTATTTTGATATTATTGTGAAATGGATATTTCTATTGTAAATATAGTTATGTTAAAGCATATGTAATTTATACTCTTATTATAAGTTTGTTATATACAGGATTTAGTTCAAAAGAGTTATAGTTTGATTTTGTGAATATGTATTGTGGGTGATCCATCTAATTAGAAGATATACGTATACTCACTAGGCTATGATTACTCATTTCATTTGTCTTTTATGTTTTTCAAGTCCCTTGATTAGTGGCCATTAGAGCAAGGGCACTTTCAATTGGGACTTTTAGAAGTTGGCTTTTGGGTGGTTTGAGACTGCATCGGGTGGAAAGACAACCGTGTCAGTACCCCTATCCTTGTAGGATTCGAGGTGACACTTTGTATATTTAGATGGCTCATATTATATTTGTTTATTAGGTTTACATGACAAATTTGCCAATAAAAAATGTTAGGTTGGAAAGGTTAATTTTACCCCTTAAACCTACGTATGCATTATGATTGTTTAAAAATATTTTGAGTAATTACAAAACAATTAAATTCATGAACGACATTCTCCTTGTAATTAGATTGAGTATCTAGTTAATGAGGAATTAGTTTATACAAGTATATTATCTCATAAGAATAATTTATCTGTGAGGGCGCATAAAATTAGCAAATGTGGAGCCTAGGTGGCCACATTTTTTATGGAGAATTTAGCAAATTCAATTCTTGGAATGGAGAAGCCGTTTCTAGCTATATAGAGTGTTACATCTCCATCCTAAAAGACTGTCCTTAGGATAGATAATTATATAACTATATGTATAAAAATTCTCACATTTTATTTAGTATGTGAAGAATTTTGCCTCAAAAAGTATAATTTCTCAAAAAAAAAAAAAAAAAAAACAGGCCGATCACCGAAGACTAGCCTCTCCTTCTTTCTCTCGTTCTTAGCCTCGAGGAGGATGCCAGCTGCTACGGTGTCCCGACAATGTACCGTCCTCTGTCTCTGCTTCTTTTGTCAGGAGGCCACGTTTTTTCCTGGTTTTCTTGCCGAAGACTAGCCTCTCCCTCTTTCTCTCGTTCTTAGCCTCAAGTACGATGCCGGCTGCTACGGTGTCCCGACAATGTACCGTCCTCTGTCTCTGCTTCTTTAGTCAGGAGGCCACGTTTTTTCCTGGTTTTCTTGCCGAAGACTAGCCTCTCCCCCTTTCTCTCGTTCTTAGCCTCGAGGATGATGCCAGCTGCTACGGTGTCCCGACAATGTACCGTCCTCTGTCTCTGCTTCTTTTGTCAGGAGGCCACGTTTTTTCCTGGTTTTCTTGCCGAAGACTAGCCTCTCCCTCTTTCTCTCGTTCTTAGCCTCAAGTACGATGCCGGCTGCTACGGTGTCCCAACAATGTACCGTCCTCTGTCTCTGCTTCTTTAGTCAGGAGGCCACGTTTTTTCCTGGTTTTCTTGCCGAAGACTAGCCTCTCTCCCTTTCTCTCGTTCCTTAGCTGGCATCGGTGTCCCGACAATGTACCGTCCTCTGTCTCTGCTTCTTTTGTCAGGAGGCCACGTTTTTTCCTGGTTTTCTTGCCGAAGACTAGCCTCTCCCCCTTTCGCTCGTTCTAAGCGTCGAGTACGATGCCAGCTGCTACGGTGTCCCTACAATGTACCGTCGTCTATCTTTGCTTCTTTTGTCAAGAGGCCACGTTTTTTCCTGGTTGAGCGGGCCAGGCCGGAAAGAAGAGATGGGCCAGCCTGCCCCCCTCGCTGCTTCTCTTTTTTTTTTTTTAAATAATTTTAACAATAACATAAAATAAATATAATAATAATATTTTTCTGTTTTAATACTATTAATGTCAATACTCCTAATATCTATGCAATTTAATGAAAATTATTTTTACTTGAAATTACAAATTAATCCCTAATCTTCTATTCAATTTAAAATATAAATGAAGAGTTAAAATTTAGATATCAACAACTTATTTTAGTTCAATTGGCGTAAAAAGATAATTTTCACTTCCTTTCACTTTGGCGTCATCCACCAATGACCTGTTGCTTCTTGCTAGGGAGACAAATGGGTAAACCGACGAGAATATTCTAATCTCCTCCCGGGGTGTTTGCACAATCTTTGAGTTAATTAGTAGTATTTGTTTCCCAAGTCAAAAATCGATTTCAAAAGCATATGCACATTCACCTGTTCAGATGCATATTCATTGGAATGCGATTAGTAATTTTAAACATGATCAGACGGTTTCGTGCACATACAAAATTGATCAACGTCTTATTATATTAATCATGTATATAGCCAGAAAGAAGTAAATGAACTCAACGAATTAGTTATATGGAGTTTGAAAATGTAATAACTTAATTGAGTAATGTGACGTGTAATTAGGCGTCTAAAAAAAATCAATCATGTTGAATAACACCTAATAAACAACTGGTCATATGCTCAGCGTGTACCACATTTTTAAGTAGACCAGTATCTGAGTTCATCTGGCTATGCCGTAGTTGTGTCATGCCTATGTGCACAAAAAATGGTGCAGTGTAGTATCATAACTAATTAACTACTTAGCGATACATGTTGGGAACATGAACCACATTGAAACAGACCAGAGCAGTTTTCTAAAAGTTGTCAGACCTGTTGTTAACGATTGTTAGGGGCATTGCAATTTTGAGGTGTTTGTCAAGCACCTTGTTGAGATATGCATAATTCATTTTCATAGATGAAATTGTCGGAAAAAAACCATACCGAATAGTCTTTTAATGTCCTCTTTTCTTTTTTCGTTAGACAATTTGGGAAAAAGTTATAGCCAAGAAATTAAGGTACATAACAAAATAGCCATGTTGCCAGCATGAAATGAGCCCTTTAGTTTAGTCATTTAGAAATCTGGATATGATCTGGCCAAAATGTCATGAACACTCAGAAAAAAATGGAAGAGTATGATCTAATGTAAGGAACTCATATGCATTCCTTTATTAGCTTAGCACTAGATAATTCATGAGCATTTTAAAAAAATAATTTATCATAGCTATTACGTTAAGTTGTATTGTATTGGACAAATCATAATATTCAGATATACACATAATTGAGCAGTGCAAATAGAATGAATAGTTTGAATTCATCCAAGGTATGCTAACTCAACATAGACTTAGATGCACTACACTCGCAAATTATTGCCAAAAAAAAAAAAAAAAAAGATTTGACAACAGCAGATGCACTAAAGCACTGAACTTCATTTGGGAGCACATGAGATCTGCCAAATAGTTAGCCATATCAGTTACATAAAATGTTTCAGAAGATCTATATGATTTAATAATTTAATATTACATCTCTCTTTTTTTTTTTTTTTTTATGTCTTTAGCTCATCCAATGAGAATCAACAAAGTGAATTGGACTAAATATCTCCCAGATGAAAAACAACCTAAAGTACTCCTATGAAGCAACTTTCACACATCGCTTCATGGTGGCCTGTGTTCTTGGAACCACTGTCACTCCTTTTTTTCACTTCTTTTCACTGTCTTACTATCAAGTATGTTTGCCTCGTTCACCAAGCAATCTATTTTTCCTTTTTTCAAACTATAATGGTCTGAATATCTTCATAGAATTCTCAATCGATAGAGCTCTATTATTAGAAAAAAGCTATGCACGTTGCTTAGGTCCACGATATGCAATAATTTGACTAGACATTAGATAAATGGGGTGTCCCTACTCCCTCTCGAGTCCACATTCATATAGTTAAGTCTGTAAATATGTTCTCTCATTCTATGTGCTTAGATTATGGTCTTTCATATTCATGCATTGCTTGTTTAAATATGCATGTGGGGAGACAATTCTCTTTATATTCTTCGAGGGATATATTGAGGGAAATAATCAAATTGCAACTCTAAGTCATTCAAACATTGTACACGAGGAAACTGAGGATCCACCATATCTTATCAAAAAGATGAAGACTAAATTATGTTTGCCTTGTTCTCTGCCAACTCTAACCCACAATCACAAGAGCTTGGCAATGTCGCTTGTAGTTTTATAAGCCATGTATTTTCCCACATCGTGGTTTAAAATTTAATTACTCCAACATCAAATCTCTGGCTAGTTCAACCTAGACTATAGAACTAGAAAAGCAAAACAATAACAAAGGGTGCCAGGATTCACAAAGCATTACTCCATGGGTCATGTTCACCTCATAATTTTCAAATATAAAGGAAACTCCTCTTTTCGCTTAATATTATTTAACAAGAGTACTTTAGAGATATCATTATGACGTACAATTGTACAACAATGCAATCACTAATTTAAATCAAGCATGCAATTCGGTGAAATTGTGAACATTCCAAAGGCTACTAAATTTGTGCGTGAATTCAAACAAACATCGGCATGGAATCGGATATTTATTAAATGAGATTAGCCTAGATAGACGTGTAGTTCCCAAATAATGGCACCCCATCATTCAATTTCACTTCCCTGCAAGGTCATTTATATATCAAAAAACAACAATGTGGACTAAGATCCTTGATTCGAACTTTGCTTAAGCAAGGAGTCATGCTCAATTATGGTATGATTCCACACCATTATGATTCCACATTAATCCGTACTACGATTGCTTAAAATTCTTACTAGAATTTTTGAGTTTATTCTTACAATTATTGTTGATAAAAAAAATTAAACAACTTCAAATTTTTCTCATAAACTGAGTTTTTTTTTTTTTCATTTGAAAGGATGATTTGAAATATGTGAAAATTGGAGAGGTAGTGCATGAAAAGTCAAGACTTATTTCCAATGATAGTCAACATTAATCAGATATAAGAGTCTAAGTCAATTTAAGTCTAATATGTCAATAGGTAGAACATTATCAAAAGTCAATAAAGATAGAATATATAACCTGGCCATTTTATGTTTTATTAAATGTTTTCTTTATTTTTTATTATAGCATTAGAAAAAGAATATCAAGCAATGTCTAACTTATGACATGAATGAACTCTCTACATGGTATATTGGAGAAACTAACAGGCTAAGCAGCGAATCAAAAGGCAGGGCTTGCAAAAAGGCACACAAGCAAATACTACGATAGGGATTTGATAATACGTGTTCCCTACGTGGGGAATGATATGATGATAGCATTCGAAACTCTTACTCTATACTTCCGTTTCCATTATATTCTTAATTAAATTATTATTTCAAAGAAAGCAATCGTGCATTACTAACCCAATGCCATGATTGAACCATTCATGAAAAGAAGGGGTCCACGTGTAATCTTTTGTCTGATAGACTCAGTCATTGAAAAAAAGCTACATATGTTGCTCAGGCCTTAGAAGATGCAATGATTTGATTAGACATTAAGTAAATGGGGTGTCCCCACTCCCTCTCATGTCCCCATTTAATAAAGGTGTGGCTGGATCTACTACTGCCTCGTTCTTTAGTAATTTGACTTGAGATTATATCATGTGCGAGATGTATAGGCTAAGACACAAATTTTGACAGGCTAAGATAGATGACTTTCGGGTTATGCACCCTATCATATGGTTAAGGCTGTAGGTTATAACTCTAGAAACTAAATAAATAAATAAATAAATAAATAATATATATATATATATATATATATATATATATATATTGATTATTGTGTTCTCTCATTCTATGTACTTATATCATGGGCTTTCATATTCATACATTGCTTGTTCAAATATTCGATCGAAAAAATCAAATTGCAACTCTTAGGCATGTAGATAGATCGCGCAAGGTGAAGCTGAAGATCCATCACATCTTGTCAAAAAAAAAAATGAGGACTACATTGCATTTACCTTGTTCTCTGCTAAGTCCGAACTGCAATCACAAGAGTTTTGTAGTGTTTCTTATAGTTTTATGAGTCATGTATTTTCTCGCATTGCAATCTTTTAACTGGTGTTTAATTAACTCACATTTTTACAAATGGTAGATACTTAAAAAAAATGAGATCCTATAAACAATCAACATTACATGTCAAAAGATTTGATGATAGCATTCAGTCTTAGTCTATAAATTTGTTTTCTATGACATCATTATTAAAGTTATCATTTCCAAGAAGGCAACCGTGCTTATATTACCACAATCCCATCATTGAACCATGCATGCAAAAGTGGGGTATGTACTGTTTTGTTCGATAGAGCTCTCTCGTTAGAAAATAGCTTTGCACGTTGCTCAAGCCAAAAGAAGTAATAATTTAACTAGAGATTAAATAGTGTGATGCCCCATCAGTCCAAGATGTTTTTTTGAAAAAACTAAATAGACAAAAGCGGAGCATGAAACTCGAGATTTTGGCTACAATGTGGAAATAAATTAATAGATTAATGATAAGTCAAGGTGATTATAACAAGATCTTTGGCAGCAAAATATGCAGAGGAATCATGAAAGTTTGATTGTTAGGTCCCAGCACGCCTCATGCAACAAGCAACCACTCTGACATTATCAACTTTTTCCAGTAAAAATTTGCTGTGTTTTGACGCTGCCCTCCCCTCTTTGTCTCTCTTCGTTCTTGCTCTGTTTTACTCTTTCTTCTTCCCAGCATAATCACTCTTCCTCCTCCTTCCTCATTTTTCTTCAACATCTGCTCCTCCTTCCTTCCATCGTCTCAATGACACGGTAGGCATACGACGCGGGCACATTTCACACTAGACAATCTACATCCCATGTGTATGGTCCACATCATCATTAACTCCGTTTGCATGTTTGACAAAAAGAATTTGAAAGAATTATATATACATATATAATGTATGTACACAATTGGCAAAAAAAGAGTTTAAAGACCTACCGACAATTTTAGCAAAGAATTCAGTTGCTACAGTGTCTAAATCCCTTATTAATTATCAAATCCCACTCCAAAACTAGTTTGAGCCATCATCTTTTTCTTTTTTCTTTTTTGGAACATGCAATGAATGAAAACAGTTTCTTTTATTGGTCTTTGCTAAAATATGCGTCGCAGCTCAGAAGATATTACTGAGCACCATTGGAGGTACACACGTTTTGGCGTTGAAGTGTCTTGAACAGCTTTATTTCACATGTTGCCTTATTGATTCGTGCATGATGCGCAGAGTCTGCAAACTACTTCTACTTTGTGGGCCAATGCCAACACTTGTCCCTTTGAGCTCCGTTGATGTACCATCAAATTTCTATCAATCTTCACCGAAGAAGATGCGTTTGTCCGAGAATTCTCAAAAGGTGTGACCATCCGAGTGCATTGAGTATACTGAAAAGATCAATAACAAGATCCTCTCGGATCCATTGGGATAGACTTTTGAAGAGTGGGAAATGGAACCGCTCGTCAAGAAATTTGAAAAAAAAAAAGGATAAAAATTTTGACAATTCAACGAGTACTTCGAGTGAACACAAGAACCACACTGTGTGTACTGTGTAAGGCATCTTGCACAATGCCCTGGAAGCTTGCATTATTGAGTCCACTATGCATTATCGGCATGAGACTCGCTCTCTCTTTCTCAAAAGAAAAGTCAAAGAAAATTGTTGATCGATCGATGTTGCGTTTTGAAAATAATAGGAAAAATTACATTAAACTCATATTAAAGTAACTTTCAAAAGAGCAAGAATAGAGAGATATTAACAAAATTCCAACCATATCATCATATGGTAGTTCTATGATAATTATTTCACATTCTAATCTAATAATTATGGTTGGCATAAAAACTAGACATGTGACATCCTGATTTTCAGATTCTGATTTCAATCGGATAAGTCGGGCCTTTCATCAGCGTAACTATAGTGTTCTTCTCTGAGATGGCCACTCATGAGATAACTGACCTATCAGGTGAAGCCGTTAAAGGATTCTAATGCAATAGACTTGAGAATTCGACCAGGAATCGACTGTTCGACCGTGCTAGTCTGCAAAGGGTCATTGCATCACAATTAAAAATCAGTCAGAGATCGAAGATAGATCGATTCGACTAAGATGGTGATCAAAGTGTGGTTGATTCCACATGATTGCAAAATTCTTTTCGAACAACACTAAACCGATTTTCTATCGTTTTTGGTACCCTGTGTCTGTATTTGAAACCTTAAGATTTTCATGACCACCGAGAGTTGCCAATGGGTCGGATGGGTTCATTGTGGTTCGAAGAAAATCGACCACATGTCAATTGCATCAAAAATTCATAAAAGTTACCCAATAGGTAAGGTCACACTAGAAGTACATTTGATTGAAAATAATCGCGAATTTGAATTTGATTTCAGAAATTGGAAGTCCTGTTGTGTCATGAGTCATTCTGGGAACGTCAACTCACATTTTGAGGAAATTTCGGCAAGTTCAAGATTTTTATGGTAAAATCGGATCAGACGATGCGGAAAACGAACGGAGATTCAGATTGGCCGATTTTGTTAGGGAAATCCCTTATGATGTTTTGAAGATGACAAAATAAATCAAAGGCTACTAACATGTTTGATGGTTGAGTAATAGACCATGCAGATGATAAAACATCTAAAGGATTTTATCAAAGTCGAAGATGACCAAGACTGAACGTAACATATGTCCAGAGTATATTCTCAAGATTTCCAAACTTCGTGTCAAAGTTTGAAGAAGCTGACTCAAGACTCATATTGTAAAGTCTCAAGACTCGATTGTAAAGTCTACGACTCGATCAGAAAGTTTCAAGACTCATATCGTAAAGTCTACGACTCGACTTTACATCCAGTTCGATGAATCGTAACTCAAGCCCAATCATACAACGGCTAGTGATCCTTTGGATTCCACATCAAGATTGATTTGATTGATTCAATCTAATTGATTGACGATTGGATCTTGAAGACAAGAACTTTATATACGAAGAAGCTTTACTTATGGAAACCAAGATTTCGTTTGTATGGGCGATCGGAATCAATTTGGGATTCTACCTTTGTCACTCAACGGCTACCAAATCTTCTAGATACGAGTGTCCAATGGGTATATTGGAAGACGATTCTCCGGGATGCTGTCCAACGGCTAGTTTGGAAGTGGAGGAGTATTTAAGGAGGTGAAGGACCGATGAGCAAGTAAGAGACGGAGCGTAGAATTTATAATTCCAAAGTCTGAGCGACCTTCGATTATACACTTGTCTTTGGAGAGCTTAAACGTTTGTAATCGTGAGAGAAATACCAAAAGAGTGACTTAGTGAGATAGTGTGATCTACTACTAAGCGTTTGCACTCGAAGTTGTAATCTCTTGTTGATTGCATAGTGGAATCCAGCCAAGAAGGCTGTTAGCGTGGGAGAGTGGACGTAGGCTTGGATTAAGCCGAACCACTATAAATCTTGTGTTCTTATTTTCTTCCCTAACTCATTTATTTTGTTCATACTAGCTATATCAGATTTAAAGGGATTTTTGACATCTGGTGTTAGTGAATTAGTGAATGGAAGTTGTTTGACTTTTCGAATTCAAATTGACTTCAACCAGATTTGTTTGTTCAAAAAATCGGATTCTGAAAAGAAAATGAATTAAAATTCGGAATTGAAGAAAATGACCATTTTTGTTGCCCGAAATTTATGATTCGAGGGAAATTTGATGCAAAAAAGCAAGTGAGAATCAAGTACCTTAGCCTGGAAATTTTCAGAGATCAAATTGGACTAAACAAAAATAAGTAAGGTCAAATTTGAATTAGTTTGGGAGGTTTTATATAATTTTTCTTTCTCTCCTTCGGTCCCACAGGCACTTTCTCTTTCCCTCCCTCCCTCGCACACGTTTTTCCCTAGCCGACCATCCCCTCCGAATTGGTCTCCATTGCTTTTCAATCTTGACTTTTAGTTTGATCTTTTCTCATTCCCTCTCTCATTATTTCTCTCTCTCTCTCGCAAAGCCTCTCTCGTCTCTCTCAAAGACCCACGCGAGAAGGCCCCACCACCTACCGACAGCCTCTGCTTGGTCTTCAAATGCCTCATCCTCTTTTACTTTACTTTGCATTCTTATCTTCACTTTTGCTTTTCAATTTCACACGTCTCCTCTGCCTTTGAACGACACCCCCTTCCTCACTCTTCTCTTTCATTTTCCTGCTTTTCCTTTTGATTCTTTTGGGTTCGGTCGATGAAGCCTGCACGCTTCCCTCATCACCACCGACAGCCTTCTGCCCCGTTTCCCCACCGATTCCTCTCTGCCACGTCCGAGTTTCCTCCAAGCTCGGTCAACCGAAGAAGCGCCCCCCAGCCGTGTTGACTCCCCTGCCAGCGAAGCCCACCTTCGTTTGTCTCCGTCCTCTGAGCAGCCCAGCACCTTCGGTCCCTCATCTCTGCCTCCACCGAACACCTCTCATCTCCTGCCGTTGTTCGCGCCTGCCCACCTCACGCCCACGCGTCCACAGCTTCTACTTTTGAAGTCACCGTTGCCGATTTGTTGACCCCGAGTCTCCTCGGCCAACCGTTCGCGTGAGACTTCCACGGAGCAGCTCCCATCTTCACTCGTGGATCAGCCCTGCAATCCTTTCCGCTAGTTTGTTAATCGTGGATCTCCGCTCGTCCAGCGTCAAGAGACCGAATCAGCCGCGTCTTCTCTCTCCATGGTCCGAGGTAGTCCCTGTCCGTGTCTTCGAGCAGCCATCTTCAGCACGTCCATTAGCCCATCCAGCAATTTAGGCCCGGTTCAGCAGCCCACGAAATCTTCCAATTTGGTCCGCAAGTTTAGCAATCCAGCCCGTTGATTGGAGTTCAGCCCAAGCCCGCAAAGCCAAGCCCAATTCAGCAACTCCCAAGCCCAAGAAGCGGGCCCAAGCCCAGCAACTTGCTATGGGCTTGCAAGGCTTTTGGCCCGGTCTAAGCCCGTCGATGTTGCCAAAAATTTGGAATTAGGCCGCCGTCGTGCCGCCGCCGCGGTGTTCCGATCTTCACTTTGCACCAGTGAGTAATCTCACTAATCCTTGCTTAGTTTACTAATTATGCTTAGGAGTTGGCTAGGTTTAACTAAATGCAATTAGGTGATTGATTAAAATAGATTAGTGATTTTTAAACAATTGTGATGCATGTTAGACATTTTGATTGTGCAATTAGCAAGTAAACATAGTCTACTTTTTATTGAATGTATCTCGGGATTTTTCCTGATCCTTAGCAGGCTTCAATTAGGCAATTCGGACCTAAATTGGATTTTTAGTAATTAATTATTAATTTTCGAAATTAATTAATTCATTATTTATTTATTTTTCCGGAAATTCAACCGGGATGGCCGGTGACCGAATTTCATGCTATTATTGTGGCGCAGTCCATTTATTTAATTGAACTTCAATTTGTATGGAATTGATTTAATTATGAATTTTTAGGAGTTATTCATATTTAGTTGATTGTTAATTATTTGATTGAGAAATCGTTGGGTATTGGTTGTCGGTATCAAAAGTAAGTTGGTTATCACCTGAAAGAAAATACGTGGGCTCGGTGAATTGGAATATCACCTAGAGAATGCACATGAGTTCGGTGGTTGAATATATCATCTTGGCGAAGAGGTCGCCTTAGAGAATGCACGTGGCTCGGAGACTCGGTATGTCCTCCTTGGAGAATGCACGTGGCTCGGCAACAGTGTATGGCATCGTAAAAATGGCACGTGGGCTCGGTGAATTGATGCATCACTTTGGTGAGTTAGCACCTAAGAGAAGGCACGTAGGCCCGTGCATCGTAAAAAGGACACGTGGCTCGGTGATCTGATGCGTCACCTTGGCGAACTAGTGCTTTAGAGAATGCACGTGAGTCCGATATTTGAGAATGACATCTAAAAGGGCACATGACTCGGTGACTTGATATATCACCTTGGTGAAGAGGTCGCCTTAGAGAATGCATATGGGCCCAAGGTTTGAGGCACGTGGCTCGGAGACTTAGGATGTCGTCCTGGAGAATGCACGTGGCCTGAATTCTAAATATTCCACCTTGGGGAATGATTTGGATGACATGTAATCGACTAGTTCGATTTGTTTAAGTAAGTGGGTGCATGTTATGAACTGTACTGACTTGCAGGTGGGATCTAAGGCCAAGGTAAGTCCTCTGACCTATCCGTGTTTAGGCAGCCTATAGTATAATGGTTCACTAATCGGGCCTTAGTGAGGTAGAACTTGCTGAGACGTAGTTTCATGTCGGTTGTGGGACAACATTTCAGGCCCATAGATGAGCCTGAGGAGGAAGAACTAAAAGATGACGATGAGCCAGAAAAAGATGAAGAGCTCGAAGGAAATGAGCTTAGTGAAGAAAAGTCAAAGAAGATCAGGATGATCTTGAGTACGACCCGGATGAGGACTGAGATCCCGTCCTTTTTTGTGAACCCTTTATATATGTGTAGATAGAGTGAGACTTTGAAGTTTGTGAATAGCTTGTGAAGTACTCTATCTAATGCCATGTATAAAAGTTTGGTTGTAAATTTCAGTATGAAAAATATGGCATGCTTTTCTATCCCATTGTTTTCTTGTCTAGGGATTTATAACTGCTTCCGCATGTGCTTAATAAATGAAAGGGTCAGCGATACTTAGTCCTGAGATATTGCATTTTAAAATCGACCAAGTAGAAGAATGTGTGCATGCCTGAGGATCGCAGTGTGACAAGACAACTTCAAATTTATTTTGTGAACTGATTTTTTTTCTTTGTTTTTCACTTAAAGGGCTTTTTATCAACAAATTTGTGAAAAAGAATACAAGAAAAGTTAAGACTTATTTACAACTAATCATTAGTCTTGGTTAGACATAAGGATCTTAAGTTAGCCCAAGTCTAATGTGTCACTAGGGAGAACATTATCAAAAACTACTATTCTATATATAATCTCTACAATGGAAAATCATCAAGATCATTTATCTCTTAAAATTTTAATGGGACAGCACATATCCCCATGCAACAAGAGTTGATTGAAGTGAAGGGAAAGATTGTTCATTTGGGCATCATCAAGAGATTCGTAAGTTTTATCTTAATAATTAGCGACTCTTTTTTTTTTTTTTGGTACCTAGGGAACCCCCGTGCGTCGCTTCGCGGCGGAGTAAACCCTAGAGGAGCAATAGAGTCACGACCACCTTTGCTACCCCGGGCAAGTCGCTTGACGACGCCGCAAGTCAAACACAAGACCTCTCCCGAAAGGAACCGGTGCTCAACCAACAACGTCGCCACCACGGGTGGTACTAGCGACTCTTTTGCTTAAGTGTCAATACCACTAAAAATTCAAACTGACCACCCGTGACAAATTTATCCAAACTAATTTTTTTTATCACAAAAAATCATAAACTAGTATACCTATAACCAATTTATCCCAAATGACTACAAAAAACCCCAAATTAAAACACTTATGGCAAATTTGCCTAAAACTAATTTTTTTGACTGTCAAAAACCCCAAACTGATACATTTCTAACAAATATACCCATTGTTAAATTGGATCAATACCACAAAAATCACAAAACTGGTACAACTATGACAAATAGAGAGTAAAAGCTCAAAATGGTACACTGGTCAACTATCACGTGTTATCCGACTCAGCAATTTGACAGTAAAATTTAACGAAAACTAACATAGGATAAATTTGTCATAAATGTACCAGTTTTGGATAAGTTTATCAAAAATGTAATAGTTTAGGAATTTTGATAGTCAAAAAATTAGTTTGGGATAAATTGTCATAGATATATCGATTTGAGATTTTTCATGATATTAACTTTTTGCTTAATTGATCATTGCCTCGAGAGGGGTGAAGCGGGAAAGTAATGTTTCTCGACGGTAAAAGGAAAGAGGCCAGACTTGTAAGGGCACCCGATCAGTTCATGCATTTACAAATACTTAGATGTTTGTCTAGTAGCAATGGATGAGGGGATGTGGAGGTAGACATTGGTGATGGTGACTAGTTGAGTAAAGGAAGAGTAAATTGCATAAAACTATCTCAACTCCTGCAACTACCCTCAATCATTATCTCTTTCTTTCCCTCTCCCACATCTTACCCTAATTAAAGTAATCCTTCATATATTTAGATGGTTGTCCATGAGCAATGGAAGAAAGGACATGGAGACTTGGAAATTAACGATGGTGACTGAGCCAAGAACAGTCAATTGCAAGAAAAAATCATCCATTTCCACGTTATAGTAAGGACATTGTTCTTGGACATTAGTGATAAAACCATTTATAAGGTAAATACAAACAGTGTAATTAATAACCAGAACACAAAGTACTCACTTTTCAAACATTCACATAGGTCCCGATTATAAGGTAAAACCATTTTGGCACATCCTATACCATGCTAAACAATTTTGCCCCAAAATCAAACGCAATAACACAATCATTCAAGCGTGTTCCAATTATTATGACCCATCAGCCACGGCAAACTCAAAAGTCGGCGATTATTCGGTGTAACTAGGCGTTGTCATGCCCGAACCAGGCATTGTCCCACCCCATCGAGCATGACAACGGCTAACACTCCCCGCCTAGATGACATTCCGTAAAAAAGCATTAGCCAGGCCTCAACCGCGACTCGGCATCCCATTTATGTGTGGGCATCCGAACTTAATCAGGCATCGCCCTCCCAACTCTCGTCGGGTGACAAGTTCCGATAGTGACCATACGAGCACATATTTAGCCAAGAACACTATGTTTTGCATTCAAATATCTCTTTTTCAAATAATAAACTTGGCCACTTTTTTTTTCGTATTAAAAATCCCAATAAAATAATCAAGCATGGTCACATTTTTGGAATCGAACCATAAAACTTGGTACACTCCCATTTTAAAACTCCACGATTTTATATAGTACATAAAAATTGGCGTCAAAACCCGACACCTAACATTTTTCTATTTAAATGCCCATAAAACCAAGTTTTGAATCAAAATTCAATAACCACCATCAAGCTATCAATTGCACATCATAGCACATATAAGTCATCAAAATCATGCATAATTCCATCAAAGAAAACGAGCGAAAATTCTACAAAACGGCTAATCCGTCAGTAATTATGCTAATTAGGATTAATTAAATGAACCTCAATTAATTAAGTAAATTGCAATTAATTAAACTAACCCAACTTAATTAACCTAACCATACAGGCACATCATCGACCAAGTCAACTTTTATCTTCCATCATATAGCCAAAAACACCAAAATCCCCTTTTTAAAAATCAACTTGGCAACTTTATTTATTTATTTTTGTTCAAAACTTTTTGAAATAAATTCGTACGGGGTCACATATTTGAAATTAACCCATCAAACTTTGCACGTATCTAGTTTGAAATCTCATGGTTCTATTGAGCACATAAAACTTGGCGTCCGAACCCGACACCATATTTCTTTTCTATTTCTTTGTCCAACCACCTTTTTTGGAAACAATTTAAAGTAACCCCTTTTTTTTAAAAAACTTTTGGAAAGAAATTTGTACATGCTCACGTACTCAAAATTAACCCTTCAAACTTTGCACACTTCTATTTTAAAACCTCCTTGTTTTGTTGAGCAAATAATTTTTGGTGTCCAAACCTGACATCTTATTGTTTTTCTATTTAAAAGCTTATAAAACCATCTTTTGACATAAAAATCGGAACCAATATAGAGCAACCAATCTCATAATATCACGCATAAGTTATCCGCATGCCAAAAGTCAATCAAATCACAAAATATATACTTTCTAGCAAGCAAGACACCAAGAACAACCACAAGACCACAACTGGCCCTCACCGGCAGAAACCGAGTCCACTCACACATCTTCGAGATTAATTCCAGAAATATAACCAAAAAAGTTCAGAAAATCCTCAAATTTAAATATGTTATAAAAGACACTTAAATGAACACTTTTTATGAAGACAACTTGATCCAGATCTTCCTAGAATAAGAGCAGTAAATTGCCTAAACCGTTACCAAAACTGTGTCCGTGTCCAGAAATTATGTTTTTCAAAAATCAGTTTGGTTTGAGGTTCAAAACTCATCCGTTTGCTCTAAAATTTAACTATGTTAAACTTCAAGATGTGATGAAAAACTTTTGTGAATAAACTCTTTCAAAATTCGAACACTAAGAGTTGATAAAAATCCTTTAAACACCAAAAGGTCACGGGTTCCAGCACAAAACGAGATTCTGCCTTGCCTGCAACGAAACTGAAATCTTATTCTTTTAAATCTAGAAAATCTTGAATAAAATATATTTCATAAATAAAGATGTTTAGAACATCTTTCAAGAAAAAAGTAAACTCAAAATCGTAACACATTTTAACTCACGAAAATAACAAATAGCGAGTGTCTAGTGAACAGATCTAGAGAAAAATCCAGACTCAGCTCCTTTGAGCACGTCTCTTGCAAGCTTAGTAGCCATAAACCTTCAAGAAACTCACATGCAAGACTTCCCACACCTCACAGCATGCATGCAAGCTAAAATCCTACATAGATCTAGCTAAACCACCCTCATTAGCACTAATCTAACCACCCCTAAGCATAATTAACGGCTTGATCAACAATTAGAGAGTTAACTCACTGGATTATGACAGCGGCAGGCTCACAATGATGGCAACGCGACAACAACGAAAACATGAGACAACCACGGGTTGAACGGAGGCTTGACGGAGGTTGTTATGGCCCTACAAACTCTCGGCCAAGGTGGGGGACTCGGCTGATTAGGCTGAGGCATGGAGATGGGCGTGAATGGTGACTCGGTGAAGCTGCTAGATGCTGGATGGCTAGACAGGCTGCTGGTGGTCGGATGAGGAGGTGGTGGAGTTCCGGTGGCGCTGGGATGAAGATGATGATGCTGGTGGGGTGGTGCTGGGCATGTGGCACAATGGAGATGGGATGGTGGGCTGGAGGCGTGCAGCAAAGATGAAGGAAAAAAGCAAAACCAGAACCAAGGGGGAGGGAAACGCATGAAAGAAGAAGAGAGAATTAGAGGAGAGAGGGTTGTTCTGCTGGGGAGGGGGAGGGGGGGGGTAAACATGCATGAGGAAGAGGGAAGAGAAATGGGAGAGAGAGAGAGAACCAAGAAGTCAAAGGCACAACCAATCAAAGCTTAGTAAAAATATCTAAGCACTCATCACTTTGCCCCCAAAGTCCTTTGATCATCCAATCACAAAATTACCTCAATTTCCCACAATTAAGCCATTTTGGAGGTTGAAAACATCCGAATCTCCTTTTTATTTTCTTCTTGTTCGAAAACCGTTTTTCCGCAAAATTTCAAACTCGACGAAATTTCTCCGAAAGATTAGACAACGTCTTATAAAACAATTGTGACATACTCAAACATCTGATTCTTGAAACCGGATTTAATTATGTGGTTAAATTCGACCGAATGTGACTTTAGTACAACCTAACCTATTGGATAGCTTTTAGAGATTTTAGCACGTTTGACCCATAGTTGATAATTTTCGATCCACGTTTGTGCATCTTCGAATTGTAGACAACCCTTGATTGTCATAAAATCGCGAGGTTCCAATTACGTGTTCCAAATATAATATCAATAGAAAATCGGTTTACTGTTGTTCGACACAAATATTGCAATCATGCAGAACCACCCACAATTCGACTACATGATTCTATCGAATTGACTCATATCCACTTGCTAGTCAATTTATAACGGTGTTGTATTAACCCTTGCCAATTATTATGGTTGAGTGGTCGATTTCTAATCAAATTTTCTAGTTTGTCGAGTTCATATCCCTTAACGACTTCACATAATAGATTAGTTAACTCACGAGTGATCAGTTCCGAGAAAAATAACCATAAGCGCGTTGACAAAACAACCATTTCATATATCTAAATCAGGGGTCAAATTTCAGGATGTCATAGGTAATTTCAGGATGTCATAGGTGGTTTCGATGGTGCTCGCACGGCCAAGCCCAAACCGAATTCGACACCTGTCTAGGTTTCCACGCGTGACCCAAAATTGGTTCGAAACCAACCCATGTTTAAGCCTGATCAATCCATAAATAACCATTGATTGTCATGTAATTGTGTAGGATCAATTGACTTGGTCGTTCACAAACGATATAGTAACCGTGCTAAGTCACCCGCGACTGGTATATACTTGAGCCAAATCAATTCATACCTATCCATTGATCGACTCGTGATGGCACGTGATCATCCACATCGATCCATATGGTCGAGCGGTCTTTTCTTGGTCGAATCCTCTAGTCTAACTTAACCTTGATCCTAAGTCGCCCTACCCCTAATTAGCTAGTTGGCTCGTGAACAATCCTTGGAATCGACTCATGGTCCATTCTCGTTATCAGCGTACCAATCCTTAGTCCATTCCTCATGCTTGAGATAGAGGTCCAAATCAAGGATGTCACAACATTATGATGCAATGTCATTAATGTCTCAATAAAAGCATTATCAAAGTTAAACTTATAAAGACATCACATAAAGTTTCAATTCCAATAAGATTATCATTCTTAAATAAACTGAAAGATCCACAACCAAATTCACAAAAAAAATCCCGCTACATCAAGTTTTAGCAAGGAAACTAAATTGCGGAAAATTATAGGTACATAAAAGGTTAAAAAAAAATCCAAATAATGTCAAATATCTAAGACTAAACGATAAGTATTAATACCTTCAACTTGAGCTTTATTTCTATTTCCCGTGATCACATAACTTTCATTTGACTTTATGATTTAGATCGTTAGAAATCCTCGCATCGTATTTGACACATGAGTAGTGGCAACATAATCAATCCATAAGTATTATGAGGAATTTTAGTAAAATTTGATTCAAAACATACTTAGCACAAGGCTTACCTTTCTTTTTCAAACCAAATTTTGCACTTCAATCAATCTTTCTTCAAGTGTCCAACTTTATTATAAAAATAACATTTGATAAAATTGTATTCATTCTTATGGATTTGAGAAGCCTTAAAAGATTCATTCAAGATGCGTGATCTTTTCTTCTTGCTCATTCCATCTTTTCTTTGAGAATTCTTTTTAACTTCTTAATGACTTAAGAAATGCACGGAATGAGCATTTTTTGTTCTTTATCCTTATTTCCTCTTAAACAAACATATTGGCCAATTTATCTATATTCTACTTGTCCTTTACAATGTTATAATTCATCTGAAATGGCCCATATTATTCATGAGAGAAGGAATTGAGTATAAACTGCACTAATAAAATACTCATCCTCATTCATTCCCAAGGTCCATAATTTTGCTGCTAAGTTCGTTATTTCAAGAACATGCTCATGCATGGTACGTGAACCCTCATACTTCGTGGTGGTCAAAATGCTCATTAATATACTAGTAAGTGACTTATTAGCAGTTTGAGAACGATATTCCACATATTTCATAAATTTCTTAGTACTATTAGCTTGGGGAAGAGTAGTCTTAAAACTATTTGCAATTGTCATTCACATGGATATTAAGCTTAATCTATTCGATCTTTCCCAAGCTTTATAAAAAAAAAAAAAAATTCATCATTGCTACTCTTATTAGTAATAGTAGTTGGTTTCTCAACTTTAAGTGCCAAATCAAGGTTCAGGACACCTAAATGAAACTTGACTTGTTCACTCTGAACAGATAAATTCATTTCATTAAATAAAGAAACAAATGAAGTGTCCAAATAAAGTGAAATAAGTACAGATACTTTAAATGCAAGGAAAACTCATATATTAATGCTTTAAGAATATCACCTAATCACATTCAAATTAAATATTACATCTACATCATAGTTTTCCTTTGGGCAATCTTATGATACACAAAACATATATTAAACTATAATGACGCTAATAACTTTTATTTGATAATAATAAATATATCTTATTGAAATTCATTTGCTATCTTTGGACATATAAACAAATTTAACAAGAAATATTAATTACCAACTATTATATCCATGAATTATAAGAAATTGATTAACCTTTGGGTTAATCCATAAGTTCTTATAATAAATAAACTTCAATGTACCTATGACATCAATAATGATATGTAACATATCAATTTCAATCATAGCATCAATTAATCATGGCTAATTGAATGAAACAATTTACAATATCAAAAATTCAAAGGACCTTAAGGTTTGGCCACTTTGGTAACTAACAAACCATTCTTAATTGAATTTTTAATATTATAAAGCACAAACATTCACCAAAGCGCACTCAAAGGTGAAACCATGATTAAAGCATAAGGACTGTAAATTTAACATCATGGAGCAAAATAGTAAATAATCAGCCAAGATAGAATCGTAATTATCCAACAGATGGGGGTAGAAATGTAAATAAACATAAAGGAGGGCAAAACCGTAATCACGCGGAGGGGCAAGATCGTAACAACGGTCGAAGGGGCAAAAACATAAAAGCAAAGGGTAGCAGAGCACGTGCCTCTACTGCCACATAAGTGCGTGCTTTGCATGCATCAAATACGCGTCTAGCTCCCGAGCGCATGAACCTTTATTGCGCATGTGGTGGAACATGGCACGTGGATTCCACGCGATCCACGCACCTAACCCTCCAGCACGCATGCATGGGGCATGTGTATTGCACGCGCCTTCCTCCCCATCGCACCTGTTCACCGTTTTCCTTCATTTTTTTTTTCGCTCTGTTTCCACTGCGCTTTTCATCATTTAGATTTTCTCCAACAAATCTCATTTCGACAACGTCAAATAATATGAAAAGGATTGTCGTTATTCAATGAATCTTTATCCGTAAATCATAATATTTCAATAATAAAAAAAAAATCATGAGATCATAAATCACGCTCTGATACCAACTATAGGTGATAATGTAATCTCGTAATGAGGAAAATACAAAAATAGGATCTTTCAACTTCATGATTTTCACGATAAAGGAGATTATGACATACATTTATCCACAGTGAAACATTCAAAGTATTTGTCATGGAAACCAAAAGAGATGAAGAAATCTAATTTCTTTTCCGTAGCCCATTATGTAATTTATTTGATGGAGGATTATACAATGTTCCTTTTCCACGCGGTTGGTAGAAAGAGGACCGGATTCTTATTTATACATATGCCATTCCATTAAAACACTTTTTAACTTCCATGAGAGCCACTCCTTCGGAAGAATAGTTTCTTAATGAAAATTGTGCCATTTAACTAGAGTCCTAACTTTTCAAAATCAATATATTTGAGCATTAAATATTTATTAAATTATTAATTAATAAAATCATATAGGCCACAATAACTCTTGCACCTCCTCCCTTGCTGCCGTTGACCCTACCTCCAACCACTAGCCGCCACTCTGGCAGGCACTCGCCAACTTTGGTTGCTCACTCCAGCGACCTCAAACAAAAAAGAAAATCCAGACCACAGCTAATATCTCTTAAAAAACAACAATCCCAGCAAGCGATCAGACATGAATACATTAAAATGAGAAAGGAAAGCCTAACTAGTGCGGCCTCGAACTGCTGGCTTTGCCGGCGATGGGGAGGTCTTCGATAAAGGGAATGGACGTCCGGCGACAATGTAGACTCGGTGATGACCGATTATTTCCTAGAAAATCGCATGAAAACCCAGAAAAAAACATTGGAGCTCACAACACTACACACCATTAACAGATTACATCTCCGCCATCGGCCTATAGCGGGCGACAGCTAAACCAAGTTCGGTTTTGCATGGCCATTAACGAACATCGAAAGGTAGGCCGTGAAATCAAGCAAAAACATAGCAAAACAGCAAGAAAGCAGACGTGCATCAATAATATATGCGCAATCAAGCTTTGAACTAAATTTTTAACGTGATCGGATAACATGGATTTTGGTGCATCATTCGAGCATTTTGTCGAACATATGTGGTTCAGCTACGAGAATAGGTTTGTCTTTCAGCTTTGACACTAATACCAACCAAAAATACGACGCAACTGGTTCTAAACATCATCATCTCGCACGAATCTATCTCGGTTTTACAGGACTGAGCCGTGAGTTCATCCACTAAGATTCATACTCTCGGTGCCAGAATAGGGGGCAAAAAGAAAAACAGAGTGTTTGAGAGGAGGAGCTTACCTGCTCGGAAATGGCGTCGTCATTCACAAAGACGCTCATCAGGACGGCCAGGGGCTCTCCTTTTTCTCCGGCAGCCCTTCACTTCCACTTGAACTCGTCGTTTTGACCGCCAACAGAGATGGTGTTTGAAAGAACACAGGCAAGTTTCGCTCAAGCTATTTCCCTCTTCTTCAACTAGTTTTTTCCTCGTTTTTTTTTTTTTTTTTTTTTTGGGGGGGGTGGGTGGGTCTGGAGTTTTCTTGCTTGATCTCCTCTGGCTGAAGCTCAACGCTTCGCTCCTCTCTTTCTCTCCTCTCCTCTCAAAAGGCCGAATCGTCCACCTCTTTCCGTGGAGCGTCTCCTCTTTTTCCAGCCCTCACGCTCCCCTCAGCCCAATGCTCCAGCTCCCCATCCTTCCAGAACGTCTCTCTTAAATTCGCTCGTCTCGCTTCTCGTTCTCTTTTCTCGCTCACAGACGCGACCATCTTTTTTGCGTCACACGTCATGTTGGTCTCTCTCTCGTCGGTCTCCTACCGAAGCAAGACCGGGTAAAGGCTGGGCTGGGCTTTATCTATTTTTTAGTTTTGATGTGGGCTTTTTTGGTCGAAGTTTTGATGTGGGCTTCGAAAACAATAAAAGAGGTGGGCTAGAAGAAGGAAATTAAAAGATGGGTCATGAAAGCAAAAATGAAATGGGCCAAAAAAAGAAGCTACAAGGAGATGGATAAAGGAGAGGGATATCTTGGGGGGCCGAATATAATGTTAAGTGGGTCGGGCATGCCAGCCCACTCGAATTTTTTAATTCATTTTGCTTTCATTTTCATTTTTTTTGTTTTCTTCTTTTTGTTTTATTTCTTGGGGATCGTAGCAAATCTATTTTTTGAAATAAGAAGAAATCTTTTCTAGCTATGTAGAGTGTTGTGTGTCAACCTTAGAAATAGGTTGTTATTATATAATTATATAGATATATCTTTTCAAATTGATTTTGTATGTGAAGTTGGTGCACAATTTTGTGTCCAGAAGTAAAATTTCTCATAAAGAAAATTTACACCCAACAAAAAATGATAAGCATAATCAAATTCAAAGACCTTTGCACGCATAGAGATACTGTGGGTGAAGAAAATTCTAAATTAAATATAAAGAAAACGCTCAATAAAAACTAAATAAAAGTAGAGCAAAACTGAAGACTTATCTTCTTAATGAAGAAACTATTGTTAATTTAAATTAAAACTGATTCTATTCAAATATTTGGATATCGTATGTTATACTTAAGCTAATCAAACCAGAAAAAAAAATTGAAGTTTACTTTTCGAAATGATATAGAGATCAAAATGAAGAAGAAGAGCAAGAATGCCATAACTTTTGTACAATCCTCACTTAAGTGTCATAATTTTTTTTCGCTTACTTAAGTGTCATAAATTTAAAAAATCAGTCACTCAAATGGCGTGACTTCACCGGCGTTAACATGGACAATTTTAATATAGCTTATATATGCGATATTATTGGAGAGAATGTATTAGTTTTTATGTTTTATATCTATTTTCAATGCCATATCAAATAGGATAGTTATTGATAAATGAAGAATTATAGTAGATTCATAGCCCTATTTCATTATGCTTATCTATTATGTTGTGTCTTTACTACTACTTTATTGCGAGTTATGGACCATGTAAACCAAACCCATCTCCAATGTCGATTGCACGAGCCCTTTGTGGAGCATCCACATAATTAATGGATGAGATGGTATTGTTTTACATGATTTATAAGTTATGCAATAATTTCGTCAATAGCGCCACATTTGAACTTCGAAAGAATTATATCCACATCCACTTTTTTTTTTTCAAAATCACAGTAAGACTCGATGGCTAACACCTAAAGAGGCTGGATGTCAAAGTACTACATTATATACATGTTGACACCTAATTTTGAGAAAATAAAATTGCATTTTGAACAAACAAAAAGAAAAAAAAAATGAAAAATGGGGGAAATTGATTTGATTGAATTATGCAAGGAAATATGGGATTCTGATGGATTTCGGATTTTTCTAAATGCAGCAACAATTTTGAAATCAAGTGAATAAGGGGCAAGAATTTTGCAAAATGGAAAAAATCTAAACAAGATCGAAATGATTGTGAAATCACGAACTAATTTGCAGATTTGATTTAATGTGGCAAGAGATGGAAACTTGGAAAATGCCATAAAAATGCAAACGTCTCAAATCACTATAAAAGAACGCTGCATTTTTCAAGAAAAGGGGGCGAATTGAAAAAAATCGGGAAAAGAATTCGTGCAAAAAAGGTGCAGAGAAAAGTGTGAGGGGGAGCGAATGTGAAAAAAATTCAAAAAAATTGAGAGAATTCGTTCTTAAGGGAGGGAGCAACACAAAAGAAAACGCTTCGGAGAAGGGAAAAGTCAAAAAGACAAAAAAAAGTAAAGAGAGAAAGAGAGAAGAGACGTGAGGGCAGCGAGTGCAGCGACAGAGAGAGACGTGAGGAGAGAGAGAATAACAAAAAAAAGCAAAATAAAAAGACGTGCACTGTGCTTCTTCTTCGTGGGTTCCTTCTCCACGAAGCCGCACGCCATTCTGCTGCTGCCCACCGCGTCACCAGCCCCTGCCGCGCCCTACTCACCCGTCGTTGCACCGAGCCGACGTCCTTCACGGCTGCGGCCCCGCCTGCAACCTGACGCTGGAACGCCCGCCGCCCATTGCCACCGGAGCTTCCCCTTCACCTGCGAAGCGTCCGCTCAACCCGCGGCCTATCCCTCCGCCATCGTCATCTCGCCGGCTCTACCCCCCGACGTGTAGCACCGCGCCTCAACCCTCGGCGCCGCCGGCTCCATCTTTGTCCAGATCTGCCGCTCCCGCCTCCGCTAGTGGCCCATGAACGACTACTCCGAAGTAGCTCACCCATTCGTTGCTCTCCCTTCGCCGATAGCTTGAGTTCATCGCCGCACCCCGCTCCCTCCGCGCACCAGCACCCGCGAGCATCGCCGCGCAGCAGCCTGTGACCCGCAGCAACCCGCACCACTGCCGCACCATCATCGCCGTGCCCGCGCCGGTGAGCCCCTGGCATCACCAACCCCGCACAGCCGCCGCTCCGCCCAACACATCCGCGCCGGCCCGCGACTCGCCATTGCTGCTCCGCCCTTGCCCGCTGTCCCCTGCGCCGGAGCTCGACGCCACCGCGCTGCCGCTCATTGCCACCGCTCCTTTTTTTTTTTTTAAATTTCACCTAGGTAGTTTATTTTTTTTTATTGTCATTTATTTATTCATTTTAAATTTTGTTATTATTGTTTAAGTTAAGATATGGTTTGTCAATGTTAATATTTGTGCATTTTGTAGGCATTATCCGTTAGGATTATGTCCGGAATTATTGTAATTATTAATTTAATCCGAGAGACATCGGATTATTTTTTTAATTATATTAATTTTTGGGCTTTTTGGTAAAATTTTAATTGTTAAATCATTATAATTATTAATTTGATCCGTAAGATTTCGGATCAGATTTTTAATTATTTTGATCTCTTTGTCGCAGTAATTAGGGTTGGGATAATTGTTAATTTGACCTGTGAGATAATATGTTATTTTTTTCGATTATTTTAATCCTTTATTTTGTTGATAGTTTAGATTTAATATTTATTTAATAATTACTTATTTTTTAAAAAAAATCAAAAAATCAAAATTCTACATGAACATATAGGTTTAGTAAATCAGACATATAGGCTTAGAAAATTAGAATTTTTCTTAGGATTACATTTTTGGGGTTGCATTTTTATAAATAGGTTAGGGTTGATCTAAATTAGTTTTAGATCATGTTCGCACATTTTAATTATCTCATTTTTCAAAAAATAGTTTTTCTAAGATAGGATAAGGTTTAAGTCAAATTAATCCCTAGAATAAATTAGAAAATTATCCCTTTTTAGATAGTTTAATTAGGGTTTTTATTAATTCTAAATTTCAATAAAAAAATACAAAAATACTAGGTGCATGTTGACTAGTTTGCATAATAGGATCATTTAATAAGAATTTGTTCATTAGTGAAGTTAGGTTATGCGATGCATAATAACTAGTTTGCATAATATGCCCACTTAATTAGAATTTGCATATTAATAAGATTAAGTCATTTAGTTAAGAAATGCATTTTTATAAAAGAATTCTAATTTTCAAGAAAACCCAAAAAAAAAAAAAAAAAAAAATTGTTTGCTTTGTGTGATGCAATTTATTTATTGAATGCTTGAGCATGTGATCACATTTTTTGCATAATAGTGATTTAGGTTAAAATAAATCTAGTATGCCTGCAAAAATATTTTGAAAATTAAAAGAAATGATCAAAGGGCATTGAACCAAGTCCCCATACCCTTAGTCTCTGGTTTATAGAAATAAAATAAATCTCTCTATCGACCTAACATAGGGCCCGTTTGGTTCGGTTTTTGGGGAATGCATTTGCAGAAATGCAAATACCTTTGGGTAAATGGGGTTTTCCGAAATGCAAATGTCGTTTGGTAAAATTTGCATTGAGAAAAAACTTTGGCCAAAATACCGCTTTGGTAAAATTTACATTTGTAATTAACTTTTATTAAATTAAAAAGCAAAAATATGTTTATATTTTTTATATAAACATATTTTTATATAAAAAATATAAACATATAAACATAAAATATATTTGTTAAACATAAAAAAATATATAAAAATAGATATGTTTATATAAATATATATTTATATAAAAGCAATTGAGAAAAAAATAGATATGTTTATATTTATAAATATATATATTTATTTATTAAACATAAAATATATTTATATAAAAAATGGATATGTTTATATCTATATAAAATATATATTTTTATATAAATATATATTATATATTTTTATAAATATATATTTATTAAAAATAAAAAAATATATAAAAAATAGATATGTTTATATAAATATATATTTATATAAAAACAATAGGAGAAAAAAATATATATGTTTATATTTATAAATATATATTTATTTATTAAACATAAAATATATTTATATAAAAAATGGATATGTTTATATCTATATAAAATATATAGAAACATAAATATAAAAAAATAGATATGTTTATATATTTATATAAAAATATAAACATATTTATTTTTATATAAATATATTTATTTTTATTCGACGATCGATTAGCTTCTCCACCTAGGGAGATGAATAATACCTGAAGTTGCATTCTGAAGATGCAACTTGCCAAAAGACCTCAAGAGCTGCATTGGGCTAAAAGCCCTTAGAGCCACTTGGAGATGCAATTGCATCTCGCCAAAGTCGCGCAAAAAAACGAACCAAACAGCTTTGCATTTGGCGAAGGGACTTTAGAGCCCAAATGAGCATTCAAAATGCTGAACCAAACAGGGCCATAAACTAATTAATGACGACTCCTAATCTTTTGCATGTTAAATATTTAAACCTTAAGTCGCGATTTTAGTATGGGCTTGGGAGAGCCCGAGCTAAGTTTAAAAGCTTAATAGTCCATTAACCTAGTTTTAGGTGGTGCACCCGAAAAATAGGTCACGACAATACATATATAAGTATAGTGACAAGGCCCTCGCTCAACTCTGTGAAATTTCCAATCTGCAATCTAATCCAAATTATCAGTCATGAAGTCGGTCTAGCCATCTAATTGGGGTTCAACTCGTGGCAAGAAGATGCACCGTGCCATCATCTTGAAGCAATTGCAAAAAGATTAGAAGAGACAAAGGATTCATGATGAACCGAACTAGCTATCAAGGATGAGGACAGTGACGCCGAAGAAGGCGAGACCATCAGGTTTGCGACAGAATGTTACGAAGGCTGATCGCATGCCTCGCAAAGAGTGCGAGAGAAAGAAGCAAAGGGGCGAGGGATTAGGATTTCACTTTTGCCCAAACGATGAGGTAATAGTTGGCTTCAGGACCAAGGCGGGTCCGATCAGCTACCCCTCAGCAAGAAAGTCCGGCCCACGTTCATGCACAGTAGAAAGAACTGGTTAAACCCGGTGGTCTTGGCGGGGGAGGCAATGCTCCCATGCACATTTATAGTTCTTGTCGAAAAACTCAGAACTTATCCTTTCAAAGTTTTTAAAGTTTTTGGGTTCATTCTGTTTCGATTTAAGCTTATCGATGGAATACCTCTTCTCATTCACATCCATGTCATGTTCTAATGAAGATTCAATGAGTGATTCTCAAGATAACCAAACTTGTCTATAAGTTTATATAGAGATAGATTTGCTGAACTGAATCCCTTTTGGAGAGCTTGTTCACTTCATTGGATTGCCCATGTTCTTGGAATGCATAATTATATCAGATATTGAAATCATCAAATTCCACATGATAAAAGTACCTTTTATTACAGTTATGTCTATAATGGCAATTAAGAATCCAAACCACGACATGCACGCCAACCCCACGTCAGGTTTCTTATGGCCATTATGGACAGAAGTCTAATGAAGATGTTTTTGGGTCATTTGTATTAGTTTGAGATATTGATGAGACGAAAAGGATTTGGGATATGTTATTATCTTATGAAAAGCTCAGCATTTTGTATAGAAATATTCCGAAAAAGGAAAGAGAACAAGGGTGTTGCGAAGGAAAAAGATCGAAACACGTAGTGAAAGGAGTATTACTCAAAACCTAACCTCTCCCCTTATTGGATGACTTACAAGTGCGAGACCCTAATTCCTTGACAAAACCAATTTCGCAATTTGTACATCAAAGCATGTCAAGCTTTTAATTGACATTGACATTGACATTACGGACACGGAGAGTTAAAACTCTTTGGGTTGTCCTTAACGATTCAAGGAAAGGAAGGACCTTCACGACAACACAATTTGGTTATTAAAGTCCTTGCGTAGGTAAACAGACATGTTGAGATCAAGTCAATTTGAATGGTCGAGTTAACATCTGATTCATTTCAACGCAAGAGTGACCTGAAAGAGAGAAGATTATTGAATTATCCATTTCTAATCCCGTCGGCCGGTGAACTACACATATATACAGACGTCACGTCTGATGAAGTCCAGAAAGCAGACATTCTTTGGATAAAGTCATCCCTGAACAGACATTCCCGCGAATTAACAACTTAAGAGGACTTCTTAGGCAGCAAGGGATCAGATATGACCTGGGGTTCAAAGTCCGGCTTCAAATACCGAGCAAGCATATCGGCATAGAGCTCGTACCGAGCAGTCATTCTGAACCCCCACTTGTCTTTCAGTTGCCTGCAGAGGTTGAGATCCATGTCAGAGACCAGCAATCCGTCTTTCTGCCGGGATAGTGATGGCGTGCACGAAGCATCTGGAGCTGAAAAGTGACTGGATCCATAGAAGCGCCCAAAATCTGTGTGCTGTGGCTTCCCGTCACCTGATGTGGATAGATTGGGAAATTTCTCTCTTCCTACCCGATTAATTGATCCGACGAAATAACTGTTGGCAATGGCAGCATTTCGAGCCTGAGAATTCATTTCACAATTAACACAGTTAAGTTAACCAAGGCGATAATCCAATAAGTTCATTTAAATTTGCAGTTGTTTTTTAAGCTCCAACTATTCGCAATAAGACTTTTAAGTTGTTAATTCTTACTACGTTTTAGTTATTGCCCTTTATGGTGAAAAAAAGGTCATGCTAACCTTTGTGCCAGTAAGCACGACACAAAAAGGTTACAGAAATCTATCAAGAAAAACATAATGACCAACATAATTCATAGCAACAAGTTCCATAAATTCCAGCATAGGATAGGAAATTGTAAATACCTCAATTGGCCACATAGTCTCACTCAGTTCACCAACGGTCGCAGAAGGGTTGAACACAATCTCAGCACCATTCAAGCCAAATGCTAACCAATTCAAAGGATGGTGCCTCCCATAACAGATATTGACAGCGATCTTTCCATAAGCAGTCTCAAACACAGGATGCCCAGTATTACCTTCCATATAGTAGGTACTTTCATTGAAGTCTTCACCCCTGGGGATGTGGTTCTGCCAAATACAATCATCAAGATTTTCAATATGACAAGTCCAAAGGGATAAATCAAATATAGGGGCCCCAAACCTTTACACTTACCTTTCGATGCTTGCCTATAATATTGCCACAATTGCCTATAATAACGGCAGTATTCCAGATAGTCTCCCCATGGTTTATGTCCCTCTCAAGGATAGGATTAACAATGACCATGTTATATTTTTTCGCCAAATCCTGAAGAAATCTTGTTGATTCCCCATCGACAGGCTCTGCAAATTCACACCACCTCTTCTCTTTTTGTACAAAAGGCAAATGGCATCATCCATGCTTCCTAGATTAAGATTATTTAATTCAGTAGCTGAACTTCAGTCCTTCGAGTCCAAAAGGGGAAACCCAAAAATGTATAGCTCAAGCTCTATGACGCGACTAACCTGCAAGCATAATATGTTCACTCCTGAAGCACCTGCAGCATGTATCATTGGTTTTACATTCTCATGGATAGCCATCTTCTGCTCCAGAAACGGAAAAGTTGTGGGACAAACTATAGAGTTCTGAATAAGCCCAACTCTGACAACTTGTGGTTCTCTTAATAACTCCTTGTCTGCTGTAAAACGAAATGCCTGGAAGAAAATCAGAACAAATTAGTTAAAAAGATTCTAGTCCGAAGGAATAAACACTAAAGGATCCTGCTGAGAAATGCAGGAAACAAGGTAATGGTTAGCAACTACCAAATTGCAACTACCACAAAGGATATGTAAGAATACTTCTTAGCTTCCATGACAGGAATTTTAATCAACTAGGATAATTTGACTACCTCAAACTCTGCATGTTTCTCTATTCCGTTTCACCAACTCCATAGAATCCCAACATGGTACAAAACTATATAAATCAGAATTTCTCACACCTGCCATCTCATGGAAAAGCTCAGAATAAATTATCCACGCTATAGATTTCATAAAAACTCATTTTCGGGACTATGCTATTCAAGACCACCCTCTAGTGACAAGTTCTCAATATTGCCAAAGGACATCCGGACCAGACATTGGGAATTCTTTATTTTTTAATATATATTTGCCCAATTAGGACCATTTATATAAATCTTGGCAACATGATTTTATTTGGTCCGTACTGTTATATTGATCACTAATGTGAAAGACTTCTGAGTTATAGACGGAGACTCCCTATGCTCCTTCTCAAAGAGAACAGGAGCACACATTGGAAGATCTTTGCTCATTTTTCTCAGAACTGCCAAACATTTGTTGGCAAGAAGTCCCATTTGCAGACCCAACCAGTGATGAAAGAACTTGCTTCATAGGCTATTGTGGTGACTATGGATTAAGGAAATCATTAATTGAGTGTTTGCCAGATTAGTTAAGCAACTTTATCTTCCATGGTTAGAAAGGGACATAAGGCCAGGATTCTAAGGAGCAGCACATAACATGCCACATCCAATAAGCAGACAGAAAAACAGCAAACAAATGTTTACCAGTATGTCGAAATCATACTCAGATGAGAGAGCTTTCGCACAATCTGCCAGAGGAACAGCTTCAAGAGCCCTTCCGCAGTTCAGTCCCATAAATAAACGGCTGACTTGCTGAAATCAATATCATAAGTAAAATTGTACCACAGTGGAATGGCATGCTTTGGATTTTTGACATTTTATGAAGAAAGGCATTGATAAAGCTCCTGTTAATTTTGAAATATGATTCAATTTCTCAGTGAAGACAGAGATGTCAAAAGAGATGACATTCTCTTGTTGATGGATTAGCTCAAGATGGTCGCTATTGTCCGTTTCCAAAAGAATGTCACCCGGAACTTCCTCTTCAGCATGTTCAAGCACATGCAGTCTAGTGAACAAATTGCACAAAACACTGGCAAGAAATCGAATTGTCCTTTCAAAGGTTCATCTATAAAGCCTTTTTCAGATGGCGTACTTGGATTCAGCAACTATGAATTGTGGAACACCGGTCATGAATTCCTTCTGTCTCCAGTTAACAGTAAATTCTCATTAAGAAAAAAACCTAGGACTGTAACCCTATTTGCTGACATGTCAATTGCTGAGTCACTTAAGTTGTCTCCACACATATATAAAATATATTCGAAAAGTACGAATCGGAGAAGTACCAGTGCCAGAATATCTTGCTTCAAAACGAACGTTTGTCGATTTTAATTCCACGGAGGTAAAGCGATCAACTTCAATTCCTTAATCATGTTAAAATCCAGTTAAAGAAGACGACAACACTACACGCCAAGTCAAATGGATCGACAGAGACGAGGACTCAAAATTCCACGAATGTAAAACGAGACAGTCTCTCTCTCTCTCTATGTTAGTCAGGTTAGGAAATCGTAGTTCGGATGTGGAGACAAGTTGCAATGAAAAAGGAAGACCTGAAAGACTTTGGGGTGGAGATGGTCGCCGAGGAGGCGATCGAGCGAGTCATATCCGAAAATCAAGCCGTCGAGGAGGACGCTACCGGGCGACTCGAAACCGCAAATCGAGCCGTCGCCACCGGCGGTGGCCTCCTCTTCGACTTTTCCGTTCTGCGTCGTCTCCATGTGCGGGCGTGGCTCGCAGGTCAAGCTTGGGCAGAGAGAGAGAGCGCGCATGAGTTTGAATTATATAGGAGGAAGGAGGAGGACGAGGAGGAAGATGGAAATGAGATTTTATGAAGATTTCCAGCGAAGATTGTGAACTTTATCTGCAGTTACGCCCGTGGACTCCCTCCCTCTTATAAAACAAATCACTTTTTATCTTTTATTTTTTTTTTCCTTTTTCCTTTTTCTTTTTCAACTCTTTCTTAGGATATGTGTTGGTTGGAAAACAAGGGAGGGAAAAAATGAACAAAATAAATCCCGAACGTTTTGCCCGCTTTACCATTCGGTCCTTGACATTAATCACCAAATGCGTTTGATTTGGATACAATTTGGTCATTCTAGCAAGTTGTTAATTGAATTTAATTATACCGTATGCCGGTAATCCGATATGGCATTTTCAATAGTTTTTAGGATATATAAAGGCTGATGTGACACTCACATGATATCATGATTAAAGAAAAATAAAAATTGAAAAAAATAAGGGCTAAAAAATGAAAAAAAAATTCTATGAATAACCGAAAAAAATAAATAACCAAAAAAACAACTAGGGAAGAGAGGGAGTGTAGCCGGCCACGGGGCTTGAAGGTTTGGGGACAGCTGCGATCTTCAGAAAATCATCCACCCATCCACAGTGCCTCTGGGTGCGTTTGGTAACGATTTTGTTCCCGGGAGCTGATTCTGACCAGAATTGATTCTTTTTTATTCTGTTCCCGGGAACTGATTCTAAGCATTTTAAGCCGTTTGGTAATTGCATTTGGTACCGTATTCATTAATTCCTGTTCCAAATCAATTTTTTTTAATTTTTAAATAATTTTTTTTACTTTTTTCCTTTGTTTTCTTTTCTTTTTTTCATTTTTTTCTTTTCATTTTCCTTTTTTTTTCTTTTCTTTTTTTCATTTTTTCATTTTTTTCATTTTTTTCATTTTTTTCATTTTCATTTTTTTCCTTTTTTTCTTTTCTTTTTCTCACCTTCTTCTTCTTCTTTTGGCCGGGACCGACGACCGACGATCGGCCAGACGAGGGCTGGCGACCTCACCAGAGCGTCGCCGGCCCTCGGCGAGGCCGGCCCTTGTCGGCCGAGCCTCACCGGCAGCCCTTGCGGCCGACGGGCGAGGCTCGCCTAACCCCGCCAAGGCTCGGCCGAGCCCCGCTGGTGGCCAGGCCGACCTCGTGGGGGTTGGGCGAGGCCCGCCAGGCCACCGGCGGGGCTAGGCGAGCCTCGCGAGGCTCGCCTAGCCCCTGCCCAGTCCCGGCAAGGCCTCACCCAGCCTTGGCGAGGCTCGCCTGGCCACCAGCGAGGCTCGACCTCGCCAGATCTGGGGAGGCCGAGCCTCGCTGGTGGCGAGCTCTTGTCGGACCTCGCCCTGGTCTGGTGAGCTCACCGGACCGGCGGCGGCTGGTGGCCGGCAGCGGACGGCGGCCAGCAGGTGTGGGGGGACTTGACAGTCGTGAGATGGCCGAAGGGAAGAAGAAAATTTATTGATTTTGATTCTCAAATTCGTTCCCGGAACAAGAATCAACTTTTTTTTTATTCTTGATTATGTTCCCAATCTGTTCCCGGGAACAAAAATTTTACCAAACGCGATTCTAGGCCGAAACTGATTCCGGGAACAAAGAATCAGAATTTGGCACTGTTTGGATGGTTACCAAACAGGGCCTCTGTCTCTCATATTTGGTTTCTTGGATTTTTATATTTAATTTTCGCCTTGTTTTTTCAACCCCTTTTTTTTTCCGCTTTTCGTTGTTATTATATAATTTTTCACTTATTTTGTATGAACGCGGTGCCACATCGAGGCCACGTTAGCACCAAATTACTTATCCATAGGCATATCAAATAAATTTAACTCAGTGATCGTTGAAAAGAACCTAATTTTGTCTAATCATCCACTATCTTTGCTGCTATAAGTCCATCGAGCCTATTGCACCGCCACAACCACCTTGGCTGAACCCCCGCCATAATCGAGACAGCACTCACTAGCATGACCTACCACCAAGTTGACCACCGCGAATCCATTGTCCTTGATTTGAGATCCCCCGTTTCAAATTTGGAAACAAATATCCGAATGGATAACAATCCATCCGATTTGATATTCTAGATTCATTGCCTATGTCGAATGACTGTTATCTAACTTTGAATATTCGATATCTGATATTTGAGATAAGATTGTGGATTGCACGAAAACCGAACAACTTTTGATCTTTTAAGGTTTAAGATGAAGTTATTGATTTAATTTTCATCCAATTTTGAGCTGAGTGGATATTGATTGCTATTTTGAGTTTATCTCTTTCAATTTTATGCTTATCTCATTTGATTTGTTTTCCTTGTCAAAAAAATATAAAAAAGGATGCATTGCATACAGTTTAGATTCATTTTTATAGATGAAATTGCACATTGGACAGCATCTATCTAATTAAGATAAGTTTCTGAATAAAATAGGATTTAACTAAACTAATTCCTAGGTTTAGTTGGATAATATCTCATTTTAGATAGTTATTCGCCATTATTCATTAATTTCGAATTTCAACAAAATGTATCAAAAATATCATATGTATGTCATATAAAATTATATGCATAAATTTCATGCCATATTTTTATGTCATGTTGCCACGTCATCTTACAAATGAAATGGCTATGCCCCTCCAGACGAAAGTTTACCTTTGGTTGGGTGGCTTCCCTTCTTCGTAATTCACACTCCCAATCTCTGGCCAACCACACACCGGAAAACATCCTTTGGTTGTACAAATTCGTTCTTTCATTTAATGTGTCGATTGTTCAATAAACGATGATGATCTTCTCGCATGAAGTGAGGTTTCTCTCAGGTGTATTCTTCTTAACTTTTGGATGGTAATGGTACATGAACATCCAAATCCAAACCCCTCTCTATGCTTCTTCTTTCCAAATCGAATCGTTCGTTTCCCGTTCTTATGGCTGGCATCCAATGCCATCACCCGTCTCTTATCTTTCCAATGTTCCTATCAAGCTTGATATTGATCACTGCTATCATTTGGAGGGGTACAGCTATTTCTCTTTCTATAACTTATCGAATTTAATTGATCCATGCAATCCCTTAATGAAACAATTACTGTGGAATATATCTGATCACTGGGTGGGCTTGACGAGGGCTTGAGCCCGGGCCAATCTAAAGGTAACAAGTAATAAACCTATCTTCGACCAAAAAAAATAAAAAATAAAAATTACTGCTCCTGTTACTCCAATCATTAGGATATTAGTTTAGACTTTAAAGCATATACACAAGCCACGTCTACTTGTCAAAATACAATGTTGACATCTGAACTTTTGCTTAAAGACTCATTCATTAAACGAGACAGAATTGGACCCATAATCAGAATATCAGATTTGCATACTAGTGTATTCACATTTCTTACTGCATTTCTCTGCATTTAGATATTAAAGACATTTTTATTTAGGAATAGCATATTCGCATTGAATAAAATACAGTCCAGGTTATGAATTTCATCCAAAATGGCCCAACATACAACCTGACTTGTGATTCTTTGTGTCGAACAGGATGAACTCTCGGCCTGATCCAAGTTTTTCACCGAACTCAAGAGTCTGAGCCCTGTCCACGGCAGAAACCAGTTTCGTCCCCTTCCCCTCTCTCCCTGTTTGTGTGGGCCGAAAATGGCATGAACATTTGCCAGGCGAGGATTAAAACGAAAAGGAAAGAAATAAAAGAGAAGCCGCAGATGTTTACTCGGCCAAAACGAAATGAGGGGAAGATTTTGGGCCAATTGATGAGGGAGTAAACTCGGCTGAGTCCAGAGCTCGTACCTAGCAGTCATTATGAACCCCCGCTTGTCTTGCAGCTGCCTACAGATCCATGTCTGAGACCAGCAATCCAACTCTGTGAATGGGATAGTGATGGGGTGCACGAAGCATCCGAAGCTGAAATGTGACTAGAAGTGCTCGAAATCCATGTGCTGTGGCTTCTGGTCACCTGATGCAAACGGATTGGAAAATGATTCTGTTCCTACCGGAGTAATTGAATCCAGCAAAGTAACTATTGGCAACGGCAGCATTTTGGGCCTGTAAATTGAATGTACATTAACACAGTGAAGTTTACTGGGGCAATAATCTAGAGAGAAAGCATAGTGACCAATACAAATTCATAACACAAGTTCGATAAACCAAGCATAAGTAGGGATTTCTAAATACCTTGATCGGCCATATGGGTTCGCTAAGTTCACAAATGATCGCGGAAGGGTTGAACACAATCTCAGCACCACTCAAGCCAAATGCTAACCAATTCAACGGATGTTGCCTCCCATAACAAATATTGACAGCGATCTTTCCACAAGCAGTCTCAAACAGAGGATGCCCAGTATTTCCTTCCATAGGGAATTTTTATTGAAATCTCCAACCCCTGGGGGTGTGCTTCTGCCAATTGCCACTATCAAGCTTTTCATTATGACAAGTCGAAAGTGATACATCAAAGACAGCAGCCCGCAACATTTACAATTACCTTTCAATGCTTGATATTGCCATGATTGCCTATAATGACAGCAGTATTCCAGATAGTCTCTCCATGGTTTATATCCCTCTCAAGGATTAGGATTGACAATAAACATGTTTGACCTTTTCGCTAGATTCTGAAGAAACATTAGAAACATTGTCAATGTCCCATCAACAGGCTATGCGAATTCAACCCAACTCTTCTCTCCTGTACAGAAGGGAAATGGTGTCATCCATGCTTCCTAGATTAAGATCAGGTCAGTAGTTGAACATCAGTCCTTCAGTCCAAAAGAAGAAATCTAAGTGCATAACTCAACCTTCATGGCTTGACTAACCTGCGAGCATAAGATGTTCACTCCCCAAGCACCTGCAGCATCTATCATTGGTTTTACTTTCTGTTGTATAGCCCTCTTCTGACCCAGAAAGGGAGCAGTAATGGGAAGAACTGTAAAGTTTTGAATAAGCCCAACTCTGACAAATTGTGGTTTTCTTAATATCTCCTTGTCTGCCATAAAGCGAAATGCCTGAGAGAAAATCAGAGTAATTGATCAAAAAGATTCCACAAAACTGGTCAGAATGAAAAAAGAAAAGGAGTAAAAGATGTTGCCAAGAAATGTAGGAAGCAAGCCAATTGTTTTCATTGAAAGTTAGCAACTACCATATCGCAACTACCACAAAGAATATGTAAGAGTACTTCTTAACTCCCATGATAGTAAGTTTCATAAACAAGAATAATTTGACTACCTCAAACTTTACACATTTTCCTATTCCATTGTTTCACCAATTCCACAGAATCCCACCATGGCCCAAGACCATCTTAATCAGATTTTCTCACAACTTCCATCTCATGGAAGAACATAGAACCAAGAGTCCACGCTAAAACAGAATTCAGAAGAGCTCGTTTCCATGACTATGCTCTTCAAGACCTCCATAGTGACAAGTGCTCAATATTGCCAAAGGACATCCAGACCAGACGTTTGTAATTCTTTGCTTTTAGACATATTTTCCCCGTTAGGACCATATATGTAACCCAGCGGCATGATTTTGTTTGGTTTGCTGGTGTCATCCATGCTTCCTAGATTAAGATCAGGTCAGTAGTTGAACAGCAGTCTTTCAGTCCAAAAGAAGAAACCAAAATGCATAACTCAACCTTTATGGCTTAACTAACCTGCAAGCATAAGATGTTCACTCCCCAAGCACCTGCAGCATCTATCATTGGTTTTACTATCTGTTGTATAGCCCTCTTCTGATCCAGAAAGGGAACAGTAATGGGAAGAACTGTAAAGTTTTGAACAAGCCCAACTCTGACAAATTGCGGTTCTCTTAGGGTCCATTCTCTTCGTGGAAATGAGTCATTTTCAGAAAATATTTCTCAGAAGTCATTTTCCAGGAAAATGACAATATTTTCTGGTGTTCAGTTAAAACCTGAAAATGTTTCAAAAAAATATTTTCCAGTGTTTGGTAAGGAAAATATTTTCCGCTCCCCAGATTGGCGAGCACGATTGACGCTCGTCAGATCGACGAGCATGAGTTTGAGATCGACGAGCTTGAGGTGTACTTGGTCTGACGACTAGCCAAGAAAGAAGAAGATGGGAAACAAAAAAAAAAAGGAAATTAAAAATAATTCGAATTAAAAAAAAGAAAAAGAAACTTAAAAAATAATTCGAATGAAAAAAGAAAAGAAGAAAAAGAAAGAGGAGGAGGAAGTCAGGATTTGTAGATGTATGAGATAAGAGAGATTAAGTGAGGAAAATGTTTTCCACTTTTCAAAGGCGGAAAACATTTTCCCCCACTTTAGAAGACTTTTTTCCTTTGATGGAAAACATTTTCCTCAAGAAATTCATTTTCCGTAAAACAAATACCGGAAAATCCGAATAACGTTTTCTCGGAAATTATTTTCCGCGAAACGAACGAACCCTCAATATCTCCTTGTCTGCCATAAAGCGAAATGCCTGAGAGAAAATCAGAGTAATTGATCAAAAAGATTCCACAAAACTGGTCAGATAAAAAATAAAATAAAAAAAGGAGTAAAAGATGTTGCCAAGAAATGTAGGAAGCAAGCCAATTGTTTTCACTGAAAGTTAGCAACTACCATATCGCAACTACCACAAAGAATATGTAAGGGTACTTCTTCACTCCCATGATAGTAAGTTTAATAAACCAGAATAATTTGACTACCTCAAACTTTACACATTTTCCTATTCCATTGTTTCACCAAGTCCACAGAATCCCACCATGGCCCAAGACCATCTTAATCAGATTTTCTCACAACTTCCATCTCATGGAAGAACATAGAACCAAATGTCCACACTAAAACAGATTTCAGAAGAGCTCGTTTCCATGACCATGCTCTTCAAGACCTCCCTAGTGACAAATGCTCAATATTGCCAAAGGACATCCAGACCAGACGTTTGTAATTCTTTGCTTTTAGACACATATTTCCCCCGTCAGGACCATATATGTAACCCAGCCGCATGATTTTGTTTGGTTCGTACTCTTTTATCCATCAGTAACGTGAAAGACTTCTGAGTTATAAAGAGAAACTCCCTATGCCACTTCGCAAAGAGAACAAGGAGCACACATGGAAACATCTTTTTTCATGTTCCTCAGAAACTGCCGAACATTTTTTCGCCTGAACTCCCATTTGCAGACCCGGCAATGCTGAAGGAATTTGCTCCATAAGCTATTATAATGACTTTGAACCAACGCAATCATAAATTGAGTGTTTGTCTGTGGAATCAAGCAACTTTGTCTTCCCTGGTTGCCCAAGGGACATAAAGCATTTGAAACCAATTGCCCTGAATACTTTTCAGATGACATGACTTTCGTCTTTCCAGCTTCTTTTACTATGCAAGCTAAAAGTATTTCAACGGAGAAGATAAGTTCAGAGTGTTTGGTGATCTCACTCATGATAAGCAAGTACTTCATTTTTTATCTTCAGAGTGTTTGGTGATCTCACTCGTGATAAGCAAGCACTTCATTTTTCAGCTCAAGTATTTCAACGGAGAAGATAAGTTCAGAGTGTTTGGTGATCTCACTCATGATAAGCAAGTACTTCATTTTTTATCTTCAGAGTGTTTGGTGATCTCACTCGTGATAAGCAAGCACTTCATTTTTCAGCTCTCTCTCTCTCTCTCTCTCTCTCTCTCTCTCTCTCTCACTCACTCACTCACGCGCGCACGTGCACATACACACATAGCTCTCAATGCACACACTTAGTGTGGACATCGAGCCATATCGAGGAGGAGGTGCTAGGGACCATTGTCTATTCCTACTAATTCGATTACTCGAGCGCAGGCCAAGCAATTCAGGCAAGCTATTGGCGTCATGGTTCGTGATATTCGGCGTGGAGGTGACTCACTCACACGCGCACGTGCACATACACACACAGCTCTCAATGCACACACTCAGTGATGTGGACATCGAGCCATATCGAGGAGGAGGTGCTAGGGACCATTGTCTATTCCTACTAATTCGATTACTCGAGCGCAGGCCAAGCAATTCAGGCAAGCTGTTGGCGTCATGGTTCGTGATATTCGGCGTGGAGGTGACATTGAATCAAATCTTGAAGAATCTTGAAAATCTTGGCATAATTTGATATATATATATCTTGTTTAGGAATATTCTAGAATATGATGCATTAGATTTCTAGGGTTGGTTTTAGGGTTTGTGTGGCAGCTAAAAAGCCTATATTAAAGACTAACTGACTTTTTTTGAGAGATAGATTTTTTTTTTTTTGAGGAAAAAAGTTGAGAGATTCTCTTCTATTGTTCTTTTGAGGACTTGATCTTATCAAGGTTCTCTGTGACGGTCGATTCGACTTCTCGAGCGAGATAGCGAATTCTTTCGCTCGTGGCATCTATAACGTTGGTTGGTTGACACGCGTTCGTCAACAGGTCACGTTCTACCGAGGTTGCCAATCACATATTTGATTGAAGGTTGAGGTTCGGAATTCACACCATCCGAGCCTTCGTAGAACAATCTTTCCGCAACGATTCACATCACTCAGATTCTCCATATGCTCCAAGCAGAAATGTGCTGAGAAGACAAGTTTCATACTATAGGTTTACCTCTGTCAAAATTACATTCCGATGAGAGAGCTTTTGCAGAAACTGCCAGAGGAACAGCTTCAAGAGTCCTTCCACAATTCAGTCCTTTAAGCAAACGACCGACTTCCTGAAATCAATATCTTAATGGTTTAACAAGAGATTAAGATTTTGGTCTGAAAGGTCCCGATGATAGTCTCTCTTAGTCCAACTGTTACGTTTGTCATTGTGAATCACGTGTAATTTCTTCAAGTCTCTCTTAGTCCAACTGTTACGTTAGTCCAACTGTTACGTTTGTCATTGTTACGTTTGATAATTGACTTTTATTTATAATAAATTAAAAAAAATTAGTCGACGGTGGGTACCAGTATATTGCTTGTTATTCTACTTGGGGGGCAACCTCTCCTAAATTGTGTCGAATAAATAAAGACATTTGAGAATTAGATTTACAACTATGAAGTTTTAGTTTGTGCTGGAACCTCTTTTCTTTGATTGCCAAAAGTTGTTGTTGACCCTTAATTGCAATATGTTATACCCGGAAAAAGATATTTTGAATTGCATTTGCGGGTCATATTTACATATGTCAGAATTTCTTACCTTTGGTACTTTATACTGTTTATTGCGGTCTTTGGAGGTGACCATTTTGATTTCCCAGGACGATCTTCCATGTTCAATAGAATCAGGGCACGTTTCCTTCCCCTCATGATAATATATAGTGGTAATGAGGACATGGTCTTGTCATTGGTAGATGCTATTCCATGTTTAGTACTCTACAGTTCAAGTTCTAAAAGGTAAATGTTTTTTTATGGTTCTTGTGATAGATTTTTTTAAGAACCTTGCTAATCAATTCCAAATAACGGCACATGATATGTTTTTATGAGCTGAGAAGAAAGAAACACTTCTAAAAAGATATGTAGATGTACGAATGATAGTTAAATTTAATAAGGATTACAAAATTTTAAATTCTTGTTCTAAATACCAAAAGTTTAATCCCCACAAAGCACAAGAACGGAACTAGTTACGAGAAATTTAAATCCCTAAAAGAGGTAGTGGATTATTTATTCAATCGGTCATATATTGACTCAACAGTGTGGCTACTTCACCAACAATGGTTGCAGGATTGTGTAGATTGGGAAGATAGAAGATTGAGTCTTGGAATGAGAGTATGTAGCGGAAGCTAAGTTGATTATTGAGCCATATATTTTTGATTCGGAGCTAAGTGAAAGCTTATTATTTTGTGGGTTTTCTACTTGACACGTATCTTTATCAAGAAAAACAAATTTTAGTTTGCCTTACGGGATCTTATTTGGCCTAATCTTACGATTTCATTTACTTTGTCGTTGAATTCATGATATTCATAATTCGATTTGACAAGATGATTAATATGAAAAAATACTGACCTGTGAAGTGAAAAGTGAAGAGGTGTTGATGTCAATCTCCATCATAGATTGCCAAGTTCAAACTTCTCATTTTGGGCGCAAAGGGCAATGGTTACATGTTTTGTATATCCGTACAAAGATGGGAGATAAAGGATGGAGGTCTTGGAAAAAGCATTCCAATCCTCGTCATGTTGGGGCAGTTGGCAATGGTAAGCTCTTCTAATATAGGCCATTCCAATGTATGATTGTTCCCTGAGAGAAAACTTTTCAATTTGGGCAAACATTCCAGCTCCATCCGAAGAAGATTTGGAAATCTAATTGTCTCCATAGCGCTGCCCTGCCCTTCTTTCTGTGTGAAACATTTTAACCTTGTCAACCAATCAAGCTCCATATTCTTCCATTCATTGGAAGTCCCTTCATGCCCCTTCTTACCTCCCTCATTTCTAATGACTTCTGTTAGCATTTTACAATTGCTTATCCTCAATTCTGCCAGTTCTACCAAATATTCAGCTATTGTTGGCGTGAACATATATGATAACCCATTGCAATGGGACACATCTAGAGTCTTTAGATGTTGAAAATTGTCCCATAATATCTCGATGTTATTCCTGTGAGTGATATGTAATATCTCTGAGCTAGGAAATCCATCCTGCAGTATTTTCATGGAATTGTTTATTTTGCACTGTTAAATTACGAATACATAAATATAGGGGGAGGGGTAAGGGGAGGGGTAAGGGGAGGGGGTGTAAGATGGAGCTTGTCTCTTACTCTAGTCATTGTTGTGGGTCTCTGCTGAGTGAGGAAGGTTATCAAAAAAAGAAAGAAGACGGGGCCATAATAATCCCAGGATCGTCAAGCAAGTAAAATAGGGCATGTTGTTTGGCTTATGTTCATAAACTTATCAAATTATTTTATATTAAAAGAACAAGGTAAACATTTTCAATGAGTCAAACGGCCTTTCATTTCACTTATTTAGATTTTCCAAATATTTGGGGAATTCAATTTCAGATAAAATCACACCTCGAAGTTAAAAAGAAAAACAATCTGTTTTATACCCTAAATAATTACTTAGAACTTGAAATGATGATATCTATAATGACATGATTCCATTCATTTCTCCATATGGTTGCTCCAGATAAATAAGTAATAAAATCGGGGTGCATGCTAATTTTCATCGGTGGTAAATAAACCCTCGTGTAAGCACAGCCCTCTACAATGAAGGAACAGAGTCGTCCGGTCCCTTGCTTAAAAATTATTAAGTTGCATCAAGGAGAAACGAGAATTAATTCAAAGGGAGTAAAAAATCTTTATACTAATGTCGTTTCTAATTTCTTTGAGTAATTGATAGAATTTCAAAAAGTTTACGAAAACTCATTAGAAAAGGATAAGGAATCGTTATCCAGTCTTTCCTTCAAAAAATTACTTTGCGTTGCAGATTTTTTCCTTGAAAAATAAATCTTGCTAGTAGAGATATTGAGGCAAGAAATGGGTTAGCAAATGGGGCATTACTTATCTCTCCCTACATAATAAAGCAAACCAGCAATACTTTCAACCTCAAATCTTGGCCCAAAAAGTTCAAATTTTATGCATGCCCAGTGTCTAATGAGAACTAGCCATATATGTATTCGACAATGGGCAAATGGTAATTTGGATATGCTCCTATAGCAATCATATAATCAAATTAGTCTCTCACAGATTCTAAAGTTAAATTAAATCTTTCCTCTTTTCAATTTAGTTCATTTCCTAAAATAATCAAATCACAGTTTGTATCAAATGTCAACGAAAATGTCTCATCCTCCCCTTTTTGGCATAACATCAGAGATCTTTATAGAGTTCAAATTAGAAAGCACACTTGTGCCATGGTAAGATCACCCTATATGCCACATGCTTTCAATCTTCATGGTACTTAAGAGAGAGCTAAGCTATCGGAGTTAGCCAATACCTTTTTTTAAGGGGGATCAACAAGTATGCATTTGCTACATTAGACATTGACAAGAACGTTCAGTCAATAGTTCAAGAACATACAATTTTTCAATGTTGTAATATTCATATGGATTCAAGGAGAGTGGTACAGTTTATATCTTTGTATATAGAGCTACTTTTATGAGATGCTTGGTCTTGACCTCAATCATCACTTCAAATATTCGCAATCAAAGCAAAATAAATAATCTTGGGTCATACCTTTTCCATCAAGAAGAGGGGTTGTTTATGAAGTGGCATCTCATTCTTAGGTTGGGAAGCAAGTATCTCCACTTTGTTACAACCATGCACCTCCAGGGTCTTCAATGCCGGCCAATGTAAAGCATGTGTTCCAGTGTAGATGCACTTTAGCTCTGTTAGATCCTCAAGCCTGAGGAAGGTTAACTTAGGGAACACAAAAGTGGGAACCAGTCCTTCTTCCATCTTGATGAGTTCCACAGTGCCACATCCATCGATCTCCAACTCCTCAAGTTGGGTTAAATCTTTGGCTACTGAGGCTGGACATAGAGAGGTGAGGCTTTGGCATCTAAAAACGCGAATGGAACATAGACATTGGAATATAACTTGATGGTGGATTTCCTTATCCCATATACACTTTAGCTTATTACATTCTTGAATACAAAGAGATTTTAGATTGGGGAAAGAATTTGCAGCAACTTGATTATCCCATGTCATCTCGATGTTATTCAAGCCAGTGATATGTAATGTCTCCAAGCTAGGAAATGCAACCTGCAATATTCATTCATGAAATTGGCAATTATGTTAAACTGCAAATTCATGAATTTCCAAGATGTAAATGTAGAAGAGTGCCATAATGACTTTTGCAAGAAAGGTAATCCAAGAGAAAGAACATGGCACCATAATAACTTCTATGTTTGCAAACAAGTAAATAGGGCATGTTGATATTAGGGGTGATCAGTTCATGATTGGGCCAATCCTTGGCCTGGAACTGGGTATTGACCCTTTGGCTCTCATTTCCAAAATTTTGAAGCCAAGAATCAGACACTAATTCTTGAGAATCAGGACTAAACACAGTTGTCCACCTTTTGTTCTCTAACTAGAATCGATGTGGATTACCTTTTAGGATGACTAAAAGTGAAAGAAACAAAATAAAGCTAAGTGTGAGATCCCAATCGATCTGCAAGGAAGGAGACATGTCCCCTTCTTACTTTTAAGACAAAATAGAGCCCAAGTGTGAGATCCCACATTGACCCGTGAGAGTTTTTATAGTTTATGGATTATCATAACATGCTCAGGGTTGTCTGATACTTTAAAGACAAAAGTTAAAGTGTTGAATAGTGACCAACCGGTGCTCGCCTCTAGTTGGTCTGGCCTATGTTCAAAATCTTATAAAATTATTTTATATTGAATTTATTAGTTAGACATTTCCAATGAATCAAATGACCTTTCACTTCACTTGTCTAGATTATTGAAGATTTGAGGCATTCACTGTTAGATTAAATCACACTCAAAGGTTAAAAGAAAAGTCAATTTTATAACTTAAATAATCAAATCATATTCGTTTTTCCATATGGTTGCTCAAGACAAATAAGTTGTAAAATCGTGGTGCATGCTAATTTACATTCGCGGCGACTAAACTGTGGTGCATGCTAATTTATAATGACAGAAGAGACTCGTGCGATCCTTTGCCATAGAATGACTTACTAACTTGCACAAAAGGAAAAAAGAAAGAAATAAATAAAATCAAGAGGAGTAAAAATCTCCACACTGAAAAAGATAAGGATTCTCTAGTCTTTTCTTGGGAAGATAGCTTTCATTTCTATAGCTTTCATTTCTAAGCTTAATTTGACTAGTTAGCCAGTTTTATTCCATCTCAAGAATTTTCCTTAAAAAAAAAAAAAAATCTGGTCGGTAGAAATGTTAAGGTCAGAAATGGGTTAGCAAGTGGAGGATTAATTACCTCTCTATATAATAAAGAAAAACCCAACAATACTTTCAACCTTAAATTTTGGCCCAAAAAACTCAAATATTATGCATGGCCAGCGTGTAATGAAAACTAAACATATATTTTTGACAATAGGCAAAATGGTAATTTTGGATATGCTCATATAACAATCATATAATCACGTCAGTTTCTCATAGCTAGTAAAAATGGCATTTCCTAAAATAATCAACTCACACTTAACACTTTGTATCCTGTATTTATTTTTATTTTCTTCATTTTTGCACACACATATGTGTGCCTTTTTTGCTAGTCCAAAAATGACATAGCTAGCATAAGTAGCAATTGTGATACACTTAAAGAGGGTTATTAAGTTACAATATGGATGAAATTCTGGAAGGAAATTGCAATACGTTTTGTGGACACAAAGATGAAATAGCTAGTGCACATAGCAATTGTCACATTTTTTGTATGGAGCTCAGTCAAAACTAATTAATTTGTAGTTTTTCTCCTTAACAAGTATCTTTATCAAGAGAAAACTAATTTTAATTCACTTAACCAAATCTTACGTTATTATTTACTTCGATATTCAATTCACAATTCATGGATTTTAGATATTTGTGCTTTGATTTGACAAGATGATTAATCTTAATAAAAGACTAACTTGTGGTGTGAAAAGTGAAGGGGTGTCATGGTCGATCTCCATTGATGATGATTGCCTGTTGAAACTTCTCATTTTGGGGCAATGGGCAATCGTCAACCATTTTAAGTGAGGACATTCCAACGTATAATTCTTCTCCGAAAGGAAACTACTCAAATTGGGCAAGTATTCCAACTCCATCCACAAAAGATATGGGAATGTAATCTTCTTCACTACACTTTCAAGCTCTTCTTCCTCTGGGATCACTCCTTCCATTTGACCACACTTCTTTAATTCTATATATTTGAGAGTGGCAAGGCACTGAATCATAGATGGAGCAAAAGCATGTCTCAAGTTGTTGCATTTATAAATGGTCAGGTGACTTAGAAAATTGAAGCATAGCCTTGCTTGAATATCTTTGTTCCATAGCCGCCTCAACTTTGGTAGATTGACCAACTCTAGATATTGTAGCCGAGGCAACACCCGAGTACTTTCCACCGCCTCCATCCCTTCAAGATCAAATATTTCTTCTAGCAACTCGCAATCGTGCAATTGCAATCTTTTTATGTTGTCTAAAACAAGCATCGATCTGCATGGACTAGCATTAATAAATGATGACCATTTATCTGCCACCACCGGTGATTCTAATTGCCAAGGTGACTTGATGAGATTGAGTTCGCAAAGCCATTTTCCACTTTTCTCCGAGAACTCAAATAGATGCATAAACTCTACTCCAGCAATTGTATCCTGTCAAAAAATGCATCATTAAATGTAAACTCTTAGTTGGCAAAAAACAATTACTCTATTGGTGATCAAAGCAATCCAATTACATAACATTTGGTAACTAATACCTTTTCTTCAAACATGTTTTGGATGGTCATGTTGAGGTTTCCTTTCCAAAACCATGCTACTGTTGATACATGTACCCTCTCCAACTTTGGCGCCCCTATTGATCCCTTAGAGAAGAACTTCATTATAGGACATCTAGTCACAATGACATCTTCCAATAGAGGGAACATCAACGTGTATCTACCCGAGCTGAAACATCTCAATCCTATCAACCCATCAAGCTCCAAATACTTCAATTGTTCGAAAGTCACTACATTCCCCTCTTCACCTCCTTCATCAGCGATGACCTTTGTCAACTTTATACAATTACTTATCCTCAATTTTGTGAGGTTCACTAAATTTCCAGCTATTGCAGGAGTGAAAATATGTGATAACCCATGACAAAATGACACAACGAGAGCCTTCAAATGTTGAAAATATACTTGATTGTCCCATATCATCTCGATGTTACCCATTGCAAAGATTTCTAATGTCTCTAGGCTAGGAAATGCCACCTGTGGAATTTGCTCACGGAATTGGTGATTCAGTTAAATTATGAATTCATGAAGTTCGAAGATGTAAACATAGATGAGTGCCAAGGGGAGAGAGGGATTATTAAGTTGCACAAAAGGAAAATAAAAATAAATAAATAAAAGAATAAAAAAATCTCCATTCTAATGTCATTTCTAAAAGAGATCAGGAATCTTTCTCTAGTCTCTCCTTGGGAAAAAAAACTTTGCATTGCAAAGCTTAATTTGATTAGTGAGCTAGTTTTATTCCATCTGAAATTTCTTCTTCAGAAATGGTTAGCAAGAGGAGCATCACTTATCTCTCTCTATATAATAAAGCAAATACAAAAATACTTTCAATCTCAAATTTTGTCCCAAAAAGTTCAAATTATATTACCATGCATGGCCAGTGTCTAATGAGAACTAACTATATCCTTTTTAACGATGGGCAAAATAGTAATTTAGACATGCTCATATAACTATTATACAATCAGATTAGTCTCTTATACATTCTAAATCTAAATCGACTCTTTCCCTCTCTTCAGTTTAGTTGATTTCGCATAAATACCAAATCACATATCTATAGCAATTGTTACATCCTTAGAGACAGTTATTTAAATTACTAATATGGATGAAAATCAAGGAAATTGCAAAATTGAGTAAGAATGAGGAAGAATTTATCGAAAGCAACTAGAAGCACATCAATAAAAAGTGGAACGACATACAGATGGTCCTAACAATTATGAAAGAAGCAACGTTAGAAGTCACTCGATTGACGTAAGGTACAATCGCTAGATACAAGGAAACGCAAGGAAGAAGCGGTGGTCCTAACAATCATGGTCTCCCGGTTGTGGTCGTCTTATTCAAGAAGGACAATTGAAAATAATATTTGAGAACAAAGAGGACGACAATCCTCAATATTGGCATATTAAATATTGTCGATTGCTGTTGGTTGTGTTGTTTCTCTTAGATAATATTACAACTTTAATGAAGTAATCGCCGTTGATTTTTGTCCATTTTGGGCAATTTTCCTTTTTCATTTTACTAAACGTAGTTTCATGCTTCATTTTAGACAAGTTTTACTTCTACTGTCCATTCGAGAAGTCAAATAACTGGACTCAAGTGGCTGATCTGCAAAATGTATTTTATTTTTGTATACGATTGGAGTTTGCCCTAATGGTCACCCTTCTAATATGGAAGGGGGAAAGTAGGGGGTTCCAATCCCCACCTTCTCAGGGGAGATTGAGGTGGGAACGATTGAGTTTCAAGTGTGAGTTTCGACTCTCATGTGTTGTAAAAAGACAAAACAAAAGTGTGAGAGTGAGAGTTAAAATGGAAGTAGAGTAAAACTGACAAAAAAAAAAATTATAAAAATGATCAAGCAATTAATTTAAAAATTAGAAGGATCTCCAAAGGCCTGAACTCTAAAGATGTTGCCCAGTTTGTTGATGGAGAGGTCTTACTGGTGCAATTACCAGAGAATTGGGATTATGGGGTATGATTAATTTGAGAGCAAGAGAAGATCTGTTAAGTGCATATGAAGTCAAATAAGCTTCTCAAAAGCCTCTCACCACCTTACTGCTCACTTTCCTATCAATTGTCTTTTCAATTGCTTCCAGTGCACGTGTGCAATGTCTAAGCTCTGAAAGTGACGTTGCTGAGAGTTTTAATTTTCTTGCAAAAACTTGAAAGTTTTTAGAGATGGTGTTTAGCATTTGCATTACCCGTTCATGCTTTGTGCAGGTATCACAAGAGATGTCCAATCATCTTTATGTAAACTATTTCAAGAGAAATTAAAAGTAAGGATTCACAACTCATATATGTCAGCAACTCTCAACCCTTATGCTTGTACGATGCTCATTTTCTTTCAAAATATTTTAACCAAATTACACTTTGTAGGTAATATAGTTACTTTTTACTTTGGCTCTACTTTGTCTCCGATATATTTAATATTTCAACATATCACATACCTCTCGATTGAAGAGTGCAATGGAGCGTAATTGGACACGATTTTGACTCTGAGCTTCCCATAAACCTGTCATCAATTTTTCATTGGATGAAAAGAACATCACTAGTTGTATTGCAAGATGAATCTATCTACAAGAAGATCTTTAGTGATGAAAACGAAAAATCAATCTTACACTTTTCGTGAGAGAAGCACTTCAAACTTTCCAAATTTCCTAAGCGTAAATCAGTCAACATCGAGAATGCCAAAGTTTCTGATTCTTCCATTCCTAGCCCTTCTTCCTCCGTTATGATCGCCTCCATATTCTTGCAATTCCATATGGTTAGTTCTCTCAGTTGTGCGAGAGATTTAATCATGGATGGGAAAAATATAAACCCGGGGCTATCCAAGTCAACAACTTCTAATGTCTCCAATTTTGGAAAGGCAACCTACAACATTCGTTCATTGAATTTATGATTTAATTACATTACGAATTCAAGAACTTCCAAGCTGTAAATACAGACGAGTGCCGAGGGAAGAGGAGATTATTGAGTTGCACAAAAGGAAAATAAAAAGGAGTTAAAAGATCTCCATACTAATACTGTTTCTAATTTCCTAGAGTATTTTCATAGAATAACAGAGTTTTCTCAATGTCTCACTAAATAAAAGAATAAGGAATTTTTCTCCTGTCTTTTCTTGGGAAAATTAACTTTGAATTGCATAGCTTAATTTAATTAGTGAGTCAGTTTTTTTTTTCTTTCTTTTTTTTTTTCCATCTGAAGTATTTCTCCCTCAAAATGGGTTGGCAAGTAGTGCATTACTTATTTATGTATATATGGTAAAGCAAACTCAACAATTCTTTCAACGTAACTTTTGCCCGAAAAAGTTCAAATTATATGCATGGCCAGTGTCTAATGAAAACTAGCCATATATTTTCGACAATAGGCATAGTCTCTTATATATATTCTAAATTTAAAAGGTTAATATTCTAAAAAAACCCCAAACTAATACACGTGATAAATTTATCCAAAACTAATTGTTTGACCGCCAAAAATCTCAAACTGATACACTTTTGACAAATTTACCTCAAACTAGTATATTTGTGATAAATTTACCTTATGTTAGTTTTCGTTAAATTTTACTATCAAATTACTAAATTGAACAACATGTTGACAGTTGTAGTTATAAAATTTTTTTGGTTTTTTGTGGTATTAATCCAATTTAACAAAGTGTATATTTGTCACAAATGTATTAGTTTAAGATTTTTGATGGTTGAATAAATTAGTTTGGGGTAGATTTATCACAAATATACTAATTTAAGGTCTTTTATGGTTAGTTGAGTAAATTTGTCACAAGTATACCACTTTGAGGTTTTTCATGGTCAAAAAATTAGTTTTTTGGTAAATTTGTTACACGTGTACCATTTTGGGGTTTTTCAAAGTATTAATCCAAATTTAAATCAAATCTTTCCCTCTCTTCAATGTAGTTCATTTCGTAAACTAATCAAATCACAGTTTGCATCACTATATTTACAATTCTTTTCATTTTTGCTAGTCCAAAAATGAAATAGCAATTGTTGAATCACTTAGAGACGGTTATTTAAGTTACAATATGGATGAAATTCTTCAAGGAAATTGCAACACGTTTTCTAGGCACAATTTTGTAATTTGTCTTTTTAAAAAGTGGAACCATATACATTGTTCTTCTTAGATTCAAAAGGGTAAGCAACGATAGAAGTCACTCAACTGATGTGAAGTAAAATTAGTAGATACAAAGACACACATAGAAGTGGCGGTGGTCCTAACAATCTTGGTCTCTCTATTCTGGTCTTCTTATTCGTGAAGGACAGTTGAAAATGCAATAAGAAACATTTGAGAACAAAAAGGACGACATTTCTCAATTTTGGCATATTGAATACGATCTATTGCTGTTGGTTGTGTTGTTTCTCGACGGTATTGATAACTATGCTACTTCAACAAAGTAATAGCGGTTGATTTGGACAAATTTAACTTCAAAATTAATGCATTAGTTTAATACTGTCTTTGTGAGCCCGTTAGGTTTCTCTTAATCTTACGAGTTACTAGAATTGAACCCGTGCGATACACTAACATTATAACTTAAATAAAATTATAATTTTCAATATCTCTAAAGTATGTGTAGAATATGTCAAAGACATTGTTACTTCTAGTTGAAGTCAATATTAGTTATTGTTACTCGATATTACATCATTCTAAATAAATTAAAAAATTAGGCTAAAAGAAAGCAATTAAGAAATGAATTGTTTGGGTCTAACGAACAAACCTTACTCACATCACGCCACACTTGAAAGAACTATATGTACCTAATTGATTGAATTTTCCTATAAAGATTCGTTAAATTTTTACCAGTGTTGGAGGATCGACACTTAGATACTAATGATAGATTATACATATACTTGAGTCAAATTATCAAATATAATCCTAAATATCTCATTAAAGAAGATTAAAAATATTTAAGAAAGTCGATTTACTAATCAAATTAGAGGGACCACCCCAACCTATTTGGCTGCACACGCAAACATTTTTGGTGAACGGCTCAAATTGCTCTCACTTCCCATTGAAACGCCTTTTGCTATTCACTCAATAAGTGAGATGACTCGATTGAAATGGTTGATCTGCAAAGTGTATTTTATATCAACAAGAGTTTCATAAAATGGTCAAGAGCTTCCTCGATTAGAAAAGAAAGATTTTGCAAGTGCAAAAAAGGTCATGTGAGCGGGCGTGCATGATAAAATTTCTACTTCTTTATTTCTCTCGTCTCAACAGGTTTGGAATAAAAATTCATTTGGTAACGCAATTTGATTTTTCTATTTTTTTTCTATTCCAGAAATAGATTTAAAGAATAAATTAGAAGTTAAAATTTTTCACTTTTTAGAAAATTGAGAAATCAATTTCTGACTAGAAATCAATTTCTATTCAAATCAATTTAAAAGCCATTCATCTCGGCCTTTGTTTCTTTTATTCTTCTTTTGTGGGTGCTCACTATCTTCTCAATTTTCATTGAATTGCTTAGTTGTACTATAAATAATCAACCTCAATTTCAATTAAATGCCATTAATTGTTGTGGTGATGATCTAAATTATCAACTCCACATTAATAAGTTCTCAATCAAATAGTGCCTGAGACATTCTCTAAGTCAGATTTCTAAGGATAAAGGTTTATTATACAAAATCATCGATTATTCATATCATGAATTTTATGTTATACTATATCTCGATTGCCATATCGTTCGCTAAAGTTTCCACTGCATCTTGGCATAATGCTCCAAATGGTGGGTCGAGATTTTGCTGTGGGCTCCAAGCATTTGCTTGAAAAACGTTTCATTTTAATCTTTCGCCAAAATAAAAGCATGACTTTGACCTTAACAAAGGAATAAAGCACATTAAGTTGCTTAGAATTGAGTGAAAAGCTTGATTATGGGAATCAATTAATAAAATGAAATCCTTCATGTAAACAAAGCAGGAATATGACAATATTTTTCACCGCTTAACATAAAATTTGTGAGTTATTTTCAGTAAATTGTGATAATCAAATTTGCAATCAATTATGGACCAAACCTATGGACATTATCCCTTGATTTAAGTCATAATCGAAAATTAATTTCATGAAAAATAGAATGATATGATGTCAGGCGATCAAATTTGTCATCAACATTAAGATTAGAACTTTATTTGCATGTATTTCAATAACTCGCCAAAGTATATATTTAGTACTCAATTGAGTCACGACCAAAATGTGGGACTCCTATGACACTTTTTCCCCCAAACACACCCGTATCTATCTTTTATATTGACCACATCGATACTTATGATTAAAGGTATTACCACGGAGTAATCTTAGAGCTTTAACGCTAGTTTTGGCCATTTTGCCTGTTTGGCAATATTACAACACCTCTCTCAACAAGCCTTTCATTATATATTGTCCGTCCCCTCCTCTCCTTCTTCATTACTTTATTATTTATTTGCAACCCTCTTATTTTTTTCCTCATTCTTCGGTACTGCTGATTTACATCAATATGACATTCATTTACTTTAAAAAAAAGTTAAAAGGAATTTACACAAACCCTCCATGGACTTTGAGGATGGTAAACTTTTACTCCTAAACTTTGCTGCTCCTGCAACTTTGAGTTTACTATGGATGTCCAGTGTCCACCCTTCACGCATTTTACCATTTGCAATTCTTCTAAATTTATTTTAGTCAAATCATCCTTCGTCCTCTGGATGCTTTAAAATAAATTAAAATGTTACAAAATAAATACAAAAAAAAAAAAAAAATGAGGGATGCCATGATAGAGAAGAATTGTTAGAGGCAAAAGAGTAATTTGAATAAAAAAGAGAAGAATTACAATCTTACCATTGAAAAATTACACGTTGGGCACTCGCAAACAGAAGAAAGGATGAAGCCTTAATGACTCAAGGGGTTTTGCGTAAAAGTTGAAATTTTGGGAGTAAATATGTACTGCTCTAAATTTTCATGGAAAATTTCATCTAATTTTTTTTCTAAAAGTCACTCATTAGTGCCTACGATCACGAGATATTAAACATAGGTTGCAGATTTTATGTACTCTTACAATTTAAGTCCTATTCAATGACCTAAGTGCTTTTCTAGAAACACCATACACAAAAGACGTGGGTCAATTAGATTAGCGTAGTTGCGTTTATTTACAAACCCAGTCCTCTTACCCCTTCTTCACATTGGTTTTTACCAACATCGCCTGTATTATATTGTTTTTACATAATACCAAAGTTAGGTAACCAAATTCAGTGGAACCATTTCACGTGATGATGAAATTACTTTATTATTTATTGCCAAAATTTCTCTTTTATTTTGCTTTTTGAAACCCCATTAATGTAGGTACACTTGCAGCAGGTCATTTGAAAACAACTTACGATTTATCACAAACTGAATTTACATGGATTTCATGCAAATAGTTGGATTCCCACACAATGAAGAGAAACAGAAGATTGCTTTATCTGATCACGAAGAAGGCATGAATGGATAGGGTAATTAACAAGAAAATGAATAGAAAATGATAATCCATGTTACGTTTAATTAGCGATGGAAGGAAAGATTAATAAATATTACCCTCTGTTGATAGAAAGTTACCTGCTGCCCAAGAAAGAATGCAAGTTGAGTGCCAACTTGGTCATCCAATGTACTATTCAAAGGATCCATCCTGGCAGTTATAAAGTTTTTGATATTTGGCAAGTCACGCAACTCCAATACCTGCAAATTATGCAACTCAACATAGCCAAAATCATCAACTTCTACAATCTCCCGCATTAAGTTACAGTCAACCACTCGGAGCTCTTTTAGATATGGAATTTCTCTCATTAATGAAAGAGGAAATAGAACTTCCATCTTGTCACAACTTTCGACTCGCACTACTTTTAACGTGCTGAAGGACTTGGAGGAGATATGAGTCTGGCATATCTTCTCCAAGTTGACAAGATTCTTGAGACATATCGACTCCAACATCCTAAAAGTAGGAAGGGAATGTTGCCGGAGGATGTAATGTACAGAGGGACTATTCTCGATATGTAGATGCTTCAATTCTAGAAAACCATTTTGGGATAACGCGCAAATACTTTGCTCATTTCTATCCAACTTGTCCATAAACAAATGGTTAGTTTTGCCAAAGATACTTTGAATGCATCCTTTCCAAAGAACATCACCTAATGGATCCAACTCGAGCTCCAATGTCCTCGATCCTTTGCACTCATTTAACTAGCGCAACACATTACCTATTTGGATTTCATACTTGGTTAATTTCTTGACATTTAGATCCTTTGGAAGCACACTCGGATTAGGAATGGACACATGCAAAGTGCAGAGATTCTTCATGTTGTTCAACTCAATCAGAGTAGCATTAGTTGCTGGAGTTTGGTCCACAAAATTCCATTGATCAAAGCTATTCTTCATGTACAACTCCTCCAACTTGATCAGGCTTTGGAGTACACCTGGTTCAATTATCTCAAGTTCTAGACAACAGTTCAAGTCTAATAACCTCAACTCTACCAATTGTCCAATTTTTTTTGGCAATCGATGAATATTGGAGTTTGCAAAACTAAGAATTTGTAGCCCTTCTAGCTCACCAAGAATGGCTACATTATCTAACGAACAACCGTCAAGACAAAGAGTACGTAAATTCTCCAAGAATTGAAACGGCAACGAAGGGGAGCAAGTGAGACGTATCCCAGTAAGATTTATGACCATGAGTTTCCTCATAGAGTGAAATAATGAATATGGGACCTCAAGAGATTCATTGTTTGTGAACAACAAAAAGATTTGCAATTCAGGGCAATCTAATTCTTGGGGAAGCTCCTTCATGTCAACGTATGAAAAGCATATTGCCCTACAACTTTTGAGCTTGTCCTTCGGCAAGTCTGTTATAGACTTATCTTTATCTTTCAAAACGAGAAGAGGGTGATCTCTTGAAGCGACCGAGGCAACAAACTCATGAACCAAGCCATGTACCTTGAAACCATAAGCGTCTCCATCCTCTAACAAAAGGGAGGAGGCTTGAAGACAACAAATCCCTGATTTTAAACTCTCTCTAGCTTCTTCCATGTTGTCATCTTCTCGAAATAGCCCATAACCCACACCATACCTCACCAAGTTTTCGAAAGAGGGCTTAGAGGTGCCACAAGCAACACATAGTGCTAACAATGACTTCTCCGCAGCTTTTAAATTGTTATAACTCAATTGCAACCTCTCATTTATCACTTCCCCGATTCCTTCATTTTTAGACAGCTTGATTTGTTTCAAAACACTCTTCCATTCAGGTAAATCAGCGTGTTTAAAAACTTTTGCCATATGAACAATTAGGAAAGGCATACCAAAACATTTGTGGAGCGCTTCATCCACCAAGGGTTTGAACTTGTCATCATGAACTTTGTCTCCCACCAGCCTCTCAAACAAACTTTTTGCCTCGTCCTCCTCCAGCTCACCAAGGGGGAAGTCCTTGTCGCAGCTCATTTCACTTCGCAAAACATTACGATCTCTTGACGTTAACAATAACTTGCATCCTATGACTCTGTTGTCGTGTCCGCAAGGAATGCCGACTGTGTTTAACTCGAGCCCCTTCCACAGGTTGTCCAGTATTATGAGGGCCTTCTTTTTCTCCCTCTCCTCGTCTTTCAACCTGTCGTGCAGAAGTCTCGCTCGCCCGCTGATGGTCTCTTTCTCCTTTATCTCAGTAAGGCCCAAGGCGTCCGCAATCTCCCCTTGAATCGTCTTGATGTCTGGATTTTCCGACACGTCCGCCTTAGCGACCCAATCAAACGACTTTCCTTCTATTATTTTCCTTTCAACATCCACTAAAAGGACGGACTTGCCGATCCCGCCCATCCCATAAACCCCGACCACACTATTGCTGTCATTGGCAAGAGCGTCCATGATCTTCCGCGTCATCAAAGCTCTGGATTCGAAGACGCTATCGTTCCTAACCTTAATCGACGTCGAGGCAGAAAAAACGGGGGCTGTGGCAGTGGTTGACTGGATGCAGTCTCTCCTGGCCGGATCTGGAGCAGCGACATTCCCCGACGCAGGAGCACTGAAGATGTCGTATAATTCCTTGAATTCACCACCTTCTAGAGCGAGTTTCTGAATGTCCTCGATCTTGTCCTTGGCCTTCCTACGGAACTGAGAGCGAAAACTGGGGCTAGGAAGGGTCCCATAGCAACAAGTCTTGCTCACCTCTTCGAAGTTGCCCAACAGGTCTTGGGCCTCCTTCAAAGCCTTCTCAGCACTTGCCTGCCAATCCGTGACGTGACTGTAAACATTCCGAGGGTTGTTTTCGGCCTCTTCCACGGCATTATTGACCCTCTCAGTCTCGTCCGCCAGATTCTGAACTTCTTTCCAAAGATCCTGGGCGTAGCTCTTGGAGGACATCATATATCCGAATCGACACTTAATCGACGGGACGACATCTTTGCCTTCTCTCCAAGCCCAAGCCAGAGCAGCGACCTTACCTGGAGCAGGATCGCTGAAGGAGATGCCCTTGAATTGCTGAATGTCCTTGGCAAGAGCGTCCACAATGTCCCGTGTGATTGAAGCTGTGGATTTGGAGACTTCCATACCTGCCGGAGTTGGAGCAGCGACATTCCGTGGAGCAGGATCGCTGGAGGAGATTTCCTCGATCGACATTTTTCTTCGATTCTTTTTTCCTGAGAAACAAAGAGTGAGAAAACAGAGGAACAGTGAGAGAGGATGATGAAAAAGATCAGCAGATACTGAAGAAGAGGAGGAGGAAGAATGGCTGTGCCAAGAGCAAAACAGAGTAGGAACGACGAGACACGAAGAAGGCGAAAGATTTTAGCGCTAAAAAGGATGAAGGAAGGGGAACATCCAAGAGTGGAATAAGACTTTTCAGCTAGCAAGAGATTCCCTGTGGATGAAAAGAACGAGCTGCAAAGAGCAATCAACGGCTGAGATTTAGTACGAGTGATCCAATGATTTAGTACTAGAACGCCAAAACATTCCCTACATAATGGTTCAAAGGCAAAAGTAGAAAGGAAAGCAACGTGGAAACTCAGAGTCATTCCCTACTCAAGCAACAATTATTATTATTATTATTAATCGGGCCGGGTCCGACCCAGCCCAATTGGTCCGGGTTGGATTAAAAACAGGGCCGCTCTAAGGCCCACTTCGCATTAGCCCACGAAGTTCTCTCTGGCCCACTCGCTTTCTCCAGCACCCTCCTGTCTTCTATTCTTGGCCCAGCCCTCTCTAGTCCACAAAATAGTCAGCCCGGCACTTAAACAAAACCAGCCCCATCTTCCTTTTTTTAATAATTTTCTCTTTTCTTTTGATTTTTCTTTTTTCTCTTTTTTTTATTCTTATTTTTTCCTTTCTTCTTCACACGCCAAGCCACGCACCTTCTTCGCTGATCCTCCTCTACGGACGAACTCAACACTCACCAAACAGGCACACCCCGGAATCCCATCCGGCCCGACATCGGCGGCCGCCAGCTATTCCCAGACGATCCCCGTTTACCAGCACAATACCACAGAAACATTGAACAAGACTTGAAAAAGAAAAGGCATATTAAGCCATGGCGACAAAACAACAAAAAGACCTCATCCAGACTTCAAAGGGATCACCCAGACATGCTCGAAATGAGAAATGATGGCCTAGTAAAACCAACGGAGTTCAGATCTTATGCAGGCATTCTAACAAACAGTCGGGATATGCTACTTGAACGAGGGGCTCCGGGCCCGTCGCGCCCAAAACAGGGCAAGTGCAGAGCAGAGCCTACCTGTTCGGCTTTGAGGACGTCGCCGGGGAAGGTCGTCGGACGGGTCCGCGTGCGGCCGAGGCTCTCTCTCTTGCTCTCTCAGTCGCTAGGATCTCTCGTTCTCCGTTCGCCCTCTCTCTCTGCTCCTCTCGGTCTCTCTCTTTCACCCTCGTCGAAGAAGAACCTCCTCTCCTGGATCTCCCCTCTCGACCAGCTCTTCCTCTTGCTCGCTTCCCACTGGCTCTCTCTCCTTCGAACTCCCTCTGGTTTTTCCTCTCCCGGATCCCCCTCTCCGATGAACCCCCTTCTCTCTCTCTCTCTCCCGAACGACGCCTTTTTCAGCTCTCGCTCGCCTTCTCCTTTTCCAGAAGCTTTCTTTTTTCTCTCTCGAGCTCCCTCTTCCTCTGGTTTTTCCCTGATTTTCTTGCCGAAGACTAGCCTCTCCCCGTTTTCCCTCATTCTTAGCCTCGAGAACGATGCAGCTGCCACGTGCTGCCATGTGCTCCCATGTGGTTCCTGCACAGGACCATCCTCTATCCTTACGCCTTTTGTCGGGAGGCCCGTCGTCCGAGGGGAGGGGGAGAAGAAGAAGAAGTAGAGAAGAGATGAGCGGGCCGGGCCCAAAAGAAGAGGAGATGGGCCGGCCCGGCCTCGTTTATTCCCTTTTTTAATAATTCTAAAAATAACAAAAATTAAATATAATGGTAAAAAATAAGTTTTAATACTAGTAATGCAACTACTCCTAATGTCTATACGCGATGAAATTTAATGAAAACTACTTTTACTAGGGATTAATTTTTAATTTTTAATTTTCTATGCAATTTAAAACCTAAATAAATAATCAAAATTTATGTGTCAATAATTATATTTTAATTCGATTGAATATTTATTAACGTAAAAGGATAATTTTCATATCCTTTCACTTTGGTGTCATCCACCAATGGCTTGTCTACTTAAGTAGCACTAGTACACAACACAACACGAGACAATACGTCAACACGTCATTTATCAAAAATAGAAAATTTCGACACGTTGTATATTAAATGAATATTTTTATTTTTAATTTATTTTGGTTGGAATTTATAAATAATTAATTAATTTTAAAAAGAGCCTATAATGAATTTATACTAATAATATTAATAAACTAACAAAAGTTATTGATAAAATTAATGACTAACAATAAATTAGAATTAACTTATTTAAATAAATCCATGATTTTCTACTATGATCAAAACTTATCATCTTTCAATATTCAATACTTTTACTTTTCGAAATTACTTTTAAATTTCATTTAATTATTTTTTCGACTAAATAAAAAGTCCCCTCGGGAGGTCCACCCCCAACCCCCACTTCCTTTTTTCTCTCGTCTCTTTCCCACCACCTCCTGACACCCCCAAATTTTTTTCACTTGTCTTTCCCTCCCCCACCTCCTCATAGGCTATCACTTCTCCCTCCCTCCAACATGCCAAGTCCATTTTTTATTCTTTTAGTTTCCTTCTCAAAACCCTAGTAGTGCCCTATTTCTCATCCTCCTCGCCGCACGACCCCCTTCCTCTCCTCTTCCTCTCGATCTCTGCTTGCTCTCGGTCCTCATCACAATCGTTCATCACCTCGCCTCCAGCCCTTCCTCCCTCGCAGCTATAACCTCATCGCCGATCCATCGCAGCATCATAGAGTGGCGGCCCTCGCCTTAGTCTCTGCTCTTTCTCTGGCCGTCTCTCGTCGTCGCTCGCGGTCTCGTCTTTGTTCCCTTGCCCTCACCTCCACCCTTCATCATCTTTTGGACACACGTGTCAAAATGTGTCAAGAAAAATTGACCACGTGTCAAAAAATCCGACACGCGATCAACGCATGTCCGAGCATGTCCGAGCATGTCAACGTGTCCAACCCGCTCCAATACGTGTCGACGTGTCCGACACACTCCAATACATGTTGGACACGACAAGAAAGCACGTGTAATGTGTCCGTGCTTCATAGCTATCTACTTCTTGCTGGGGAGACAAAAAGGTAAAATCAACAAGAATATTCTAATCTCCTTGACGTGTGTTTGCACAAACTTTTAGTTAATTAGGAGTATTGTTTCCCAAGTCGAAAACTGATTTCAGAAGCATTTGCATATTCTCCTGTTAAGATGCATATTCATCGAAACGCAACTCTTAATTGTAATTAGTAATTTAATACATGATCAGATGGTTTTTTGTGCCCTGTGAAAATTTTGTCGAATAAAAATGATTGGATAATCATGCATGAAATTAATCATCTCATTATATTAATCATGTATATTGCCAAAAAGAAATGACTGAACCCAACGAAATACTTAAAAGAGTTTGAAAACAAAAAAACTTAATTGAGTAACATGATATGTAATTGGGTGTCTAAATAAATCGGTCATGCACTCAACTCATACCACTTTTTTACGTAGGCCAATATATGAGTTTATCCGGCTAGGTTGTCGATGTGCCATGACTATGTGCATAAAAATGGTGCGGGGAAGTATCATAATTAATAAACTACTTAGTGATACATGTTGGGAACATGCGCCCAAAAATGTTGCAGTGAAGTATCACCGCGCCCTCTCTCTCGAGCTCTCGCCTGGATTTCTTCTCTCTCTTTGTGGATTTTTTCAGCCGGTGAATCCCTCCAACCGAAGAACCTCCTTGTTGGCTGCTTTCCTCTTTCCTCTTTCAATGGCCACGACGCCGGCTGCTGCCAGCCTGCCAGACCAATTGCACCATCCTTGCCTCGTCCTTTCTGTTTAGTACCATCCTCGCCCCCTTGTCTTCGAGCTACAGTCCAAGGCCAGAAGAAATGGGCTGGGCCGGCCTGGGCGGAGGAAAAAGAAAAGGGGTCCAGGGCTGGCCCTAGCCCGGCCCGACTGTTCTCCATTTTTTATATAATAATTTTTCAAAAATTTATTTTAAAAAAATTAATAATTAATACTAGTAACGCAAATATTCCTAATATCCATATGCGAAACAATTTAATGAAAATATTTTTGTTTAGGGATGAGAAATTAATCTCTATTTGTCAATGCAATTAATGAATAATTAAACAGATCGCCAAAATTTAAATGTTAGCAATAAGAAGAAATCTTTTCTAACTATTTAGAGCATTGCGTGTCAATATATATATATTTTGGAATTGATTTTGTATGTGAAGTTGGTGCATATTTTTGTGTCCGAAAGTAAAATTTCAAAGAAAATTTACACCCAATAGACAATGATAAGCATAATCAAATTCAAAACCCTTCGCATGCAGAGAGATACTGTGGGTAAAGAAAATTCTAAATTAAATATAAAGAAAACACTCAATATAACCTATACAAAAGTAGGGCAAAAACTGACGACAAATATTCTTAATGAAGAAACCGTTGTTAATTCAAATTATAACTTATTCTATTCAAATATTTAGATATAGGATGTTATACTTAAGCTAATTGAACCGGAAAGAAATTGAAGTTTACTTTTCGAAATGACATACAAATCAAAAGAGACCTAAAACGTAAAATGGCAGCGTTATTGATTTTTATATTAAATAGCTAATCTTGATAGTGTTCTACTTATTGACATATTGCTCTTTGGCCAACTTATATCTAATTAATATCAACTATTATTTGAAAATTAGACTTGATTTTTCATATATTATCTTCCAAATTTTCACAAATTTGTTGTTAGAGAGCCCTTTATTATCATCCGTTTAAGTTATATAAATATATATAAAAAAAAAAACCAATTCTAAAGAAAAATTTGAGTTCGTTTAATTTTCTTGCCAACTATAATTGTAAGATGGCATGTCAAATTACTCCTAAATCCATATATTTGTAGTGACTACTCATTTCTAACAAAAATATACGACAAATTAAAGTCATGAGGGTTATTATAAGAATTAGTGTATTCTGCTTGATGCACAATTTCTTAAAAAAATTACAATGTCAATATAAGGTAGATATTCATAATGTTGGCCTTAGGTCTACTTTATATAGTGAGCTAGCTAAAATTCCATGTGTTTATTAGTTTCACATGACAAAATCGACGATCAAGACAGTTAAGGTGGGTAGATCTTCTCCCTACCTTTTGTGGTAGCAAACCCTAACTTTTAACCTTCCTCCCCAATTTCCAAAATCCCAATGATTCCCCTTACAGTCAAGTGCCACATAATCCTCATGCAACTCTTGTTCTTTTCCCTGTATTCCAAAATATTGGTGGAATCTCCACCATAAGCCCTAAATTTTTGTGCCCGAACTCTAAATAGTAAAAAAAAAAAAAAATCCTTGCTACTGTTTCATTGGTGTCCGCTTCCAATTTCAACATTCTTCCCACTTTCTTGCTATCCCAGAGTTATTTCACACCCCGGTGATCATGCGTCCAGGTTCCATCAGGACTCAAGATTCATGCTCGCCTAAAAGGCTTACCTGCCCTCCTCATCTTGGTCTCACATTTGGGTCCCTCAACAAATGGCTAGAAATATTAGCTCAGAGGCGCGGCTGGCTCTGCTTTGTAGACGTCTGGGTAACCTATGGTCAGAGATAGATGCCCCAGAAAAAAAGAAAAAGAAAAAAAAAAGAACCATACTTTGACGTTACTCCATGATTAGGATATTAGTTTGGATTTCAAAGCCATGACTACTTGTCAAAATACAATATTGGCATTTAAACTTTCGCTTGAAAACTCATTCACTTGATGAGAAAACGTCGATATTGACATAATTGGACCCATAAGTGGAATATTGGCTTTGCATAGTAGTGTATTCACATTTCTTACTTCATTTCTCTGCATTTAGATACTAAAGATATTATATATATATTTAGGAATAGCATAATCGCATGGAATAAAATATAGCCCTGGTTATGAATTTAATCCAAAATGCCTCAACGCACGACATGACTCGATTCTTTGTGGCGAGCAGGACAAACTCTATGCCTGATCCAAATTTTTCACTGAACCAAAGAGTCCGAGCCCGATCCACGGAAAGACCAGATTCGGCCCCTTCCTCTCTCTCCCGCTTGCGTTGGCCGAAAATAGCATGAACATTTGCCCCATGAGGATTAATTTAACGAGGAAAGAAAATAAAATAAAGAGAAAAATTGCACTGTTAGGCAGAATCGGAAAATTGGTCAAAAAGTCATAAATCTATTGTTCGGCTGTCAGTTCAATTTTAGATTTTTCAATTTGACCAATGTGGTTATAAACATTTTAACTATATTTCAATATAACATATCCAGTCAATTTTGGATGAAAATCTCCAATGTGGAATAAGTGTCAACTATCTTATAGAGCATGGTCAACAGTTGATGTGGACATCTCAAATGAATCTCATTTTTTTTTTTTTTTCTTTTTTGTTTTGTTTTTTCTTTCCTTCATGTTTTTCTTTGTGCAGACCGGCGGGCGGCAGGGGTCGCAAGCCAATGATCAGTGGCGGGTGAACCATGAAGGCCACAGGCTTGTGGCCGGGGAGGGCGTGCGCCCAGATCTGGTCATTGGATTGGAATTCGTTGTCAAGTTTTGCTCCTTCAACTTTGTTAGCAGGATCTCTCTTAAGATATCGTGCACCCAATGGGTCCTTCCATCGGTGGTTGCTCAAGCAACCTGGATCAAGCTTCTATTATGAATCTCTTGGAGGCACCTCTGCGACAGGTTCCAACTTTTTGCCTTCTTTCTCCTCCACTTATCCTTCGGTGATCCACACATCAGAAAGAGGCCGCCACGTCCTGTGGCGGTGATCGGTAGAGAACAAGAAAAGGAAAAAATAACAAAAAATTAGAAAATTAAAAAAAAAAATTGTAACAATCATCTATATCAGCACTTGTCGTGCCCCACAAGATGATTTACACTGACTAGACCGTTATGTCAGTGATTTCAAGTCAAATTTGATTGAATTAACAAAATTGGAAAATCATCGAAATGTTTGGGGATGAAACAAATAAAGTTCGAATGTTTATGACCTAATTGGCCGCTGTGTAATGGTTTATGACTCTGTGAACAATAGCCTCATTAATTAACTACTGCTTGTTAACATCATCATGGTTTAAATTATGATTATAGATAAATTACAACTTGTAAAGTTAAATTACTGGTTACAAGTGCCATTAACCTTATGATTTTATGTAAATTACCAAGAAACTTAAAAAACTTATTGCTTTAAAACACGACCGGTCCCCCTTTTTCTCCTTCCTGCAGGGCCTTAGAAGCTCCCTTTTTAACTATGTAAATTTCTGTTCTGTCATGTCTCTATCACAATTCACTCATGTGAGAAGCCCCACCATTTTCGAGATCAACCATAGAGAGCATTTCAAGATCGCGACCGGGCTTTCATGGCGATCCATGCTTGGCTCTACTTTGAATATGTCAGGACTCAGGAGAAGGGATGCTGTGATTTCGTTGCTTTTCCGATCAATGCCGCAAGAGGAGATAGCGACTATGACAATTCAAATGACGACCCCGATGAAAAAACAGATGACGAGGGTTGGAATAGACAAAAGTTTTTATTTTTTTGGGAAGGTGGACTAGACAAAAGTTTCTCGTTATATAATCCAAGGTGTGACCATGAGAACGTTTTTAATGAAATACGAACGGGATTTGGATCTCCATATCAATTTAAACCGGGTGTCCAACAATATGTGATTTTTAAATGGCTACGTGTCAGAAAAATCTTAAATATTTTGTATTTATGCCAATTTAATCCTAAATTTTTATTAATGCTAATTTAATTATAAACCTTTGACTTGTGTCAATGTAGTTCTAAATCATTTGATCTAATGCCAATTCAGTCTTCTAGCTAAGTTTGATCGGATATTCCTATCGTGGACATTGGTTGGCTAACGTGGCATGATTGAACACTGATGTTGATAACTTTTAATGATATTTTAATATTTTCGAATTATTTATTTATTTCTTTTTTTTTTTTGTTTTCTTTTTTCCTTCTTCTCTTCCTTCCTCTAGTTGGTCGTCGGACCTCAACGATCAACCAAAGGTGAGGGCCAATGCACCCCTCACCAAGGCTAAGAGGGTAGCCTTGCGTTGGGCGGCGAGGGCGAGCCTCGCCTAGCCACTATTGAGGGCTCGAGGCTTGCCGGGGGTTGGGTGAGATCCTTTAGAGGCCACCAAGATCTGACAACTAGGATAGAGGAAGGAGGAGGAGAAGGAAAAAAGAAAAAGAAAAAGAAAAGAAATAAATAATTCAAAAAAATTAAAATATTATTAAAAGTTGTCAATGTCAGCCGACCGGCATTCACGTAAGCAATATGCAGCTAAAATTAACCGAAATTACTAAATTAGCACTAGGGCAATTCAAAGGTTACCAATCCAATCAAGTTGTTACTTTTGTACAGTTGGATAGGTGAGTTTATGCAAGGAAAGAAGTTGGTTCAGATGTTATGTTACTGGATTGATTAATCTTGTCAATAATAATGTCTTTTAACGACAAATAAGACCGAATCATTCGCGCATCCTTAACAAATGTTCTTTTTGGCATGTAAATTCGAAAGATACCTTATTTGTCGAAGGGTTTCCAGAATAATAAATGATTGACGATCGAGGAGGGCAGCAACGACCGACCGTGGGGCGGTGGCCGTCAGGCAAATCTAAACTGTGGTACTCAGCTATTGATGTCAATGGAAGCGGGCGATGGCGCCAGATGTTGGCTCAAGGTGGCTGTCGGTGATGGCGACAGCGACAACACTACTACTTGGGGATGGGAGATGGAATCTGAGATGGTGATTAGGTCAACAACAACAATGCAGGGTTCAATAGGGTTCCTTTCGCTCCTCGCGGTCCCGCGTTCTACGTTCTTCCCCGCGGTTTAGCGAGCATGATCTTCGCCATCTCTGACCGGAACTCCTTGAGGTCGATAGCGCAGTCAATCGCAGCCAAAGCCGTCGAAGATGGAGTCATAAAGATGGGTCAGCTCCTGCGGTGTGGTGGCTACGTCCACACCAAAGTGACACTCGATGAGGGGCATCAACTCGAAGGCCTTGCGGAGCTCAAACCAGGAGAGGACGCTGTCACAGTTGAGGCCGAAGGACGAACCACTCGTCCACTCTTCTTGAACTGCTCCCCGTCGCCTAAAGCCATTTGATCACGTTTCTCCTCCTTACTATATTTTCTATCTTCATCTATCCTTTCCTTTCTTTGCTATCCGTCTTTTTATTATTATGGTCACCGGTCGAACCCCATTTGGCTCTTGGACTTGCTTGCCATGGCGTTCTTTCTCTTGGGGTCAAGTAGATCTCCTCCAGGAAAGCCGCAATGCCAGAGCCGAGATCAGAGGCAACATGTTCGACCGCAAGAACGATGGGGAAGAAGGCAGCGAGCACATGTTCCTCGTTGGGATCCCGTTAAGGTCCAGGTTCCCACTGAACGACCGCTTTTCCTGGTTCATCAGCACGACAGACTCTGGAATCTTGCTAGCGAGCTTAACGGGGTAGCAAGTACAGAACGTTGGTTCTTTTGTAAGAAAAAATATAATTTTTTTTTTTATTTGCTAAAAAGAAATAACATGATGTTGTGAAGCTGGCAAATGCAGCTTTCATTGGGCACGGGTTTCTTCAGATTAGCATCACCATGTAGGAGTGAGCATCAATCTAGGGTCAACCTGGACCGATCCAACTCTATTGGTCTTGGTCCAGTTCTTAAGAGGACCGGGTCTATCCTTGGTCCTGAGATCCCTAAACCAATATTATGCGAATTGATCATTGGTTATAGGAGTTTATGGATCGGTCCAACCTAAACAAACCCTATTATATATAATATATAACGCTTTTGCATATGGTGTCATGAGAATAATTGATAGATGATTGTAGAAACTTCCCATCTCGTCCCATATCTTTATGAGCGGTCTTAATTGTTTTTATGGTTTCTTGCTTTTAGTAGGTATGAAATTTCTATCGTTGCCTTATCTTAAATTTATTAAATATGTATTGGCATTTTATAGTTTGGTTACATAATGCCACAATGCCGATCGAATGTAATTTGAAATGGTACATTTTCCTTTTTTATGGAGTACAAAAAATGAAATAAAAAAAATTATTGGATGGTCCCGGGTTAACCCTGAAGCCGGATCGAAACCATTGGGTTGGTCCGGTCCTTGGTCCAAAGCTCAATAAGGTCGATTTTCGGTCAAAAAAATTAAGAAGCAATACTATATGGGTTAGTCCTAAGATTATGGGGTGGACCGGCCAATCCGAACTATGCTCACTCCTATCATCATGAGCTGAAGGGAGAGAGAAAGAAGATGGGATGAAAGAAGAACGTGGGACCTGCAAGGAGAGAAAATGAATCAATCAAAGAAAAAGAGGGATCTGACCAAAAAGAAAAAGAACAAAAAGAGGGACAACAAGCGTAACATGTTTTTTTTTTTTTGGGGGGGGGGGGGGTCAAAACAGGCGTAATAACAGGCGTAATATGTTAAAGACACTGAAATAGAAAGTGGATTAACCCAAAAAGGAGTGAAAAAAAGCACAACCTTTTTTAACATGTGAAAGTAATTAAGTAGTTAGTTCTAGATTTTTAGCCCTTTAGTAGTACTATGATGACGTGCTCGTATACTTGCCAGCGGATGTAACAATCATGTATCAATATGAACCTTTTGCATTAATTAAATGATGTCTAAAATTCAAAGTAAATAAGATCCATGGACCGAAATGGAATAAAAATAGTTCACATGTTCCTTTTCTATTCGTTTTTAAAAATATTTGATCACTGAAAATGCAAATTTTGCCTCGACATTTAACATTGTAAGTATTTGACTATACACCATCGAAAATACAAAAGAGACTTTCTTTGATATACCAAAATCCTGCGTTTTCTTTTGGAACCAAAATAATTAGAAGGATCAAAAAGTTTTTCTTAGTTACTTTTAACTTTGAACATAGCTTCTTATTTTTGTTCAAAAATAGTCTAAAAGTGCTTCCATCTTCAGAACTGTATAATTCTCAAATGAGCTAGAAAAATGAAAATACGAAAAGTTATCGTGAACCAAACAAGCCAGTTGCTCGAATTATTCATGTGTGAATTCTATGAAAGAAACAAAAACTGGTTAAAGTACGTAGTGTCCATATTTTGCATACAGTTCAGATTTTATCATTCTAATACATTTTTCTACTTGAAAGCTCAAGCCTACAAGCAGACGCTGTGGCCAAAAAGCCACCTGAAAAGCCTTCAGAACCCTGACCGGACTGATCACCACCACTTCACCGCTCAGACAAACTCAAGGTGACTATGCAATCGTGTACGGATAAATCCGAACGTGTGTCATACGTTTACCATTCAATGCCTAGGTCTCTAGAAAGGAAGAGTCCGTTGATGTAAAGAATGACAGTCTCTGAAGCAACGATGTAATCCCGCATATAAGTCTTCGACGAGTTCTCTGCGAGAAGAAGATTTTGTTGAGAAGAAAGCCACAATTATAGAATCAAGTCACATAAACTCAAGCAGAAGGTCAGTGCATCACATCTCAGAGTAAACTTAGTACAATCTCATATCTTCATTCATTCTTTTATTAATTATCTTCATTCACTCTATATGGCCTTTACTAGCATGGAAACCATCCCACTACTCCTCAAGGATAGGCAATCTAAAGTGCATACTGCCTTCTATATAAGCCAGCAATCGTTGAACTAAAATTACCATTCCAACATTCCAATACTGAATAATCACATAACTCATACGACATATTATCCGTAGTGATATTCTATCTCCACAAATACACCTCAATAACAAGTTTCTAATTTGAGTGTAGTTGGAATAAGTATAATCTTTGAGTATAAGAAGTGGTCTTTCGGTTAGCTCAAACATCCGTCAGCTGCAGGCAATTAGCAAAATACCAAAACTTCTAAAAAAATGCATGTACACTGCAGAGAAACAATATCTCTATAAAAAATTTCACATAAAATGTCTTAATAGCCATTGATATTGAGAGGAGACCATCAAGATTTGTTTCTACCAGATTAATCAGCCCGTGCACTTACCCCAGTTATATCGGAGACAAAATAATCTATTTATCATCACAAGCAGTGCTAATCATGCTGGACTCCTTCATTAGTAACCACACATCTATTCTCAAAACATGTGTACAGCTCAAACATCCCTTCCTCCCTTAGGCAGACAAACAAGCATACTAAGGCACGCAAGAGCACATGAGGGGAGAGTACACGTGGACATATACCAGGGCTTTCCGCAGAAAAGGAAAACACTTAGACATAGGAGTGAGCATGATTCGAATTGAGCCAGTCCACCCCCTCACCCTAGAACTAACCCGCACAATGTCGGTCCTCAATTTTTGAGACCGAGGACCGATCTATTAAGCCTGAGACTGAGGATCAAACTAATCCAATGGATTGGTCCAGTTCCAGGTCAACCCGAACCAATCAATAATTTTTTTTTTGTTTTATTTTTCGTACTCCTTGAAAAGACGACTGAGAACCGGACCGACCCAATGAGTTCAATTCAATTCCAAGGTCAACTTGTAACCAACCGATAATTTTTTTGTTTCATTTCTTGTACTCCTTGAAAATGTGACTAAGGACTGGACCGATCCAATGGTTTAGTCCGATTCCAAAGTTAACCCGAGGCTAACCGATAATTTTTCTATTTCATTTTTTTGTACTCCTTGAAAAGGCAATTAAGGATCGGACCGACCTAATAGGTTTGGTAATGAGCAAGGTCAGTAAAAAGAGGCGAGTGGAAAGCGTCAAATGGGGCGAGCATCAAGTAAGGTGAACGCCAAGCAACAAGGGGGACGAGCAGCGGGCGTCAAGCATTGAGTAGCGAGCGTCAAGTGGCAAGCAACGCAAACAAGGCTAGTGTCAACCAACAAGCGGGGAAGTTGTTTCTTTCAATTTTAGCAAATTGAATACTCAGAGGATAAAAAAGATAGAAGAGAACGAGTATTAGAAAATGATATTATGAGAAGCTCTTTACATCGTTTTGGATGCCGTGAGGACTCCTCATTTAGATATTTTTCTTCTTTGTAAATTATGATTGTTGATGCCATAAAACACATTAAAAGTCTAAGTTATTAAAGAATAGTGTAAAATTACTTGAACTCTTCACTAAAGAGCTATTTAATGCTATCAACATCATTTGACTAAGGGTTTCACTAAATAAAAAAATGATAAATAATATATAATATGTATAATCATTATTGGTCTGGGTTTGACCAATCAGGGATTCTAAGACTGAGGATCAACTCGTACAGTGTTGGTTTAGGAATCTCAGGACCAAGGATCAACCCAGTCCCCTAGGGAACCGGACTAGAACTATTAGGGTTGGGCCGGTCCAGGGTTGATCCAGGGTTGACCCTGGACCGATGCTCACCCCTACTTAAACAAGGCCAAGGGCATATAGGATTCCCAACAGAGAGAACACAAGAACACATGGGAAGACAAAAATGCATATGAGATCTTGTCTTTTGAAAAGCAAGCGTTCTCCTCGTAGGATCAGCATAATTTTTAGAGCCCTCGATGATGTGAAATTAATCATTTTCTGTGCCTTGGATGATCCAAAAGTCTTTTTTTCTTTATAGGACAAGTAACCCCAGTTTGGTAAAATGCCACACTGGTAACAAAGCATATTCACCACTCTGGCCTTCTTGTTTGCTGATCCAGTGACTGAGACTGATGCTCCAGCACTGGACCCTATAATTGCATAATGTCATTCATTGACGCCAACCTGGCTTTACAAACTACTATTAGATGATGTTACCTAGAACCTTGTACTAAATATAATGCTCGTTCCTTTGTATGAATTGACTTTTGATGCCAGGATTAATACATGTTAACTACATTAATATATGATTAGTGAACTACTTTTCTAGCCATGCATCTTACAGTTTAAGAGTAATTACATACTTGCCATGGATGCTAGAGCTTCCAATGGTAATCCACACTTTCACATCGCAAGCCTTATTGCACTTTCCAAACAAAAACATCGTTCAATTCTTGCCAGAACTTGCAAATAATGCATGACAGAATTTTAAAGCTGATCGTGCTTCTGTTCTACATTGATATTTATTATTTTAAGCAATTAATAATTGAGCAGCGCAGATGATATGTTAATACTGATTCTATGTGCCTATTTTTCTTCCTCTACCCAGAAAGTGTAATGTAAAATAGCAAATTGGCTCCAAAATCAATGGATTGGCGTCAAGATAATCAATGTTAGAAACAGAGGAGCTAACCAGCACTCCACAAAACATGGTCTACGTATCTTTGGGCATGTTTCCTAATTGTTCTGACGAAACAAAAAGAGGAGAGGGGGAAGGATGAAAAAAACAGTGCTATAAATACATACAAACTCACCATCCTCTTTGATTTTCTTCAATAACTGTGCCCTTGTGGGAAGGGCATACAACCCAGCAGCTACAGCTTTCCTAATAGCCCACCCATGGTGAGGAGCAAGAACCTGCGCGTAAGCCTTGGAGACTATATCCTTGAAGGAATCCCCCCTGCCAAAATTAATAAGCCATAAAGATCACCCATAACAACATATGAAAGCAATGTCAAGTGCATTACTGGAAACCAGCTAATGAGGATAAGCCGACAGATCCAAAACATTTTCACCCACTATTTAGTTTTTACCCTTCCTGAATTCCACAGATCAACATTCTTCTTTATGTCATGTCTTCTTTGTCCTCCTCGCATTGTGGCATCTCTACTGCAGAACTACATTTCACTTCTTCGTCCTCCTCTCATTGTGGTGTCCCTACTGCAGAACTACATTTTGTAGAGGCATATTGACTAGACATATCCTGTGTCTAACCCACTTTAAATTGAGTCCCCCCCTTCCCATCCTCGATCAATGCAGCAACAACTTTCTTTCAAAGATATGCACTCTCCAACTTTGGTGTTCAAAACTCAGAATTTTTTTCACAAGTGATCACAATTTCATCTAGTCTAGGGAAAAAGTAATCATTTTCCATGGTAACTTGTTCAACACTATCCTACTCTTGAGTTTTGAGCCCATTGTTAAGTGGGACACGACCCAAATTATATCAATCAGATCAGAAAATGAGATGACCCATTTTGAGTTTTCGGTTGTAGAGGTTCCAGCTGGTGTGGGGACCTCAGATGTAGGCCTCATGGTGACACGAATCCAAACCAGTTTCCTACTTTGCAGTGAGGTAATAGACTGTTTGGGCATTTTGTTGCATTTAACCTGACTGTATAGATTCATATACACAGTATGAGATGGGTGTATAGGAGATCTGGGTTTGTGAAGAGATCTGTAACTGTAATTTCCTCAAAGCACATCTTTTATGACCCTTCCTGTTAATATTTGTTGCATTGGCATGACCACATACCTACATAGCTACTGCAAGCCTAATATTGTGCAATCTTTCCAAGACATATGGAGACTTTCAAACCATAGTTCTTTGGAAGATAATTCATTAGTCCCTAGCCCACTCTCAACTTTGTGAAGTTTCCTACTCTCTTGCTCCACAAATGTCTATATCCTATGATATTTGGAGGGCAGATAAGGGGTCATTAGGCGGTGGTTTTCTGGGCTTCTTGAAATTGTGTTCACTCTAAACAAGTTGAAAATTGACTGATTAAGGACAATGGAAAACTTGAGCAAATGTTACCATATAATTAGATTTTTTTCTTTTCCTGCCATTTAATACCATTAGCATTCCAGGAAACACACATTTGCTAATTTGTCGCAGCTATGTGCCAAGAAGTACAAAAGAGAAAGCTGAAGCTGAACGTCATTTACATACTCTGATTCAAGAATCTGTTCGAAGATTACCCTGACCACGTCCAGGCCACGATTCACCCTCAGCAGATTTCTCGAATGGCTACCTGCTTTCCTGACACAGTTCCTTTCCATATCGTGATCCAGCAAAGCCGGCAAGGTCTTGATTGACTTGGATGCGTCTGCCAGATCACGAACCTGTTTGTCACAGGAAAGGAAAAAATTGCAGTGAGGGCACAAACAGCAAGATGATCATCCATCACATAAATGGTCGATCAGAAAAATTTGAAAATGCAAACATTGTAAATAGCAAAATCGAAAGAAGGGTGATAGTAAATCCCTATTTAAATCGCAAAATCACTTCTATGGAATAGCACTCTCCAAGAGAAGAGTCATAGAATCACATGAAGACACATGAAGCTAGTCGTTACAACGAGCTCCTTACACTAACAAAGCAAGATTATCCGCAGCCCAATAGTATCGGTTTGATCATACATTCTTCACCACACCAGAACAGCCAATATAAAAACACAGAATCAGCGGAGTTGGTTTCAATTCCAACCTTTCCGTTAGTAAAACTCAATAGAGTAGTACTCAAATTCCTTCCTCTGCACGCTTTCACAGTACACTCGCTACTACCATCAACTTAGCCATCAACCCCTGATGTTACTCACACTTCCGTAACTTTTTAACAATTTTAAACTCGATCATTGGAGGAAGTCAGGGAAAAGAATCTAGCACGCATGTAAGTCGCAGAATAATACCTTGGGGAAGAAGTCCATCTCCGCAAACTTGAAAGCGATGCCGAGGCAGCCGAGGAGAGGGAACACAAGAGAGCAGGCGTGAGAGAAAGGCGCGACCTCGACGTCCGCCGTCTGGGAGTTCACGGCAGCCGCGAGCTCCTTGAACGACTGGGCAATCTTCCTCAGTGGCTTGTCGTCGTCTCCTGGCTCGGCCATCGATTGGAAATAGGAATCTAACCAATACAATTAAGTCATTACGTTTATACAGTTCAGTAGGCGAGAATAAGTAAGGAGAGAAGCTGGTTCGGATCTTGCGTCACTCGATTGACTAATCTTGTCGATTAAAAATTATGTATTTTAACGACCAAAGACCGAATCATTCACGCGGTCTTTGCCGTGTTCTTTTGGCATGTAAACAGGGAAGATACCTCAAGCCAAAAAAAGAAAAAGAAAAGGGAAGATACATTCCGACCTAGAAAAAAAAGGGAAGATACCTCAAGCCAAAAAAAGAAAAGAAAAGGGAAAATACATTCCGACCTAGAAAAAAAAGGGAAGATCCCTGATCAGGTTTTCTACAAAAATAAATGATCGAACGGCGAGGACAGTGCTTAGAAGAGCAGCAACCACCAAGGGTGGGGCGATGGCCTCGGCAAGGCATGCCTTGACCATGGCACTCGGTTATTAGTAAGGAGAGAAGCTGGTTCGGATCTTGCGTCACTCGATTGACTAATCTTGTCGATTAAAAAATATGTATTTTAACGACCAAAGACCGAATCATTCACGCGGTCTTTGCCGTGTTCTTTTGGCATGTAAACAGTGAAGATACCTCAAGCCAAAAAAAAAAAAAAAAGGAAAAGGGAAGATACATTCCGACCTAGAAAAAAAAAAGGGAAGATCCCTTATCAGGTTTTCTACAAAAATAAATGATCGACCGGCGAGGGCGGTGCTTAGAAGAGCAGCAACCACCAAGGGTGGGGCGATGGCCTCGGCAAGGCATGCCTTGACCATGGCACTCGGTTATTAGTAAGGAGAGAAGCTGGTTCGGATCTTGCGTCACTCGATTGACTAATCTTGTCGATTAAAAAATATGTATTTCAACGACCAAAGACCGAATATTCGCGCATTCTTTGCCGTGTTCTTTTGGCATTTAAACAGGGAAGATACCTCAAGCCAAAAAAAAGAGAAAAGGGAAGACACATTCCGACCTAGAAATAAATGGGAAGATCCCTGATCAGGTTTTCTACAAAAATAAATCATCGACCGGCGAGGGCGGTGCTTGGAAGAGCAGCAACCACCAAGGGTGGGGCGATGGCCTCGGCAAGGCATACCTGGACCATGGCACTCGGTTATTAGTCACATGTTTATGATGCCAAACGTTGGGTCAAGGCAGCTAACAATGCCGATAACGCATTACCGCGTGGTTATTCTTTGGTAATAGATGTAAATGCACAGGTTGTTCGGTCACCATTCCCATTCGCTGTTTGTTTATACCGCACTTTTTTCTCCTTTCCTGTGCCACCGTGATGGCGTAATTTCCAAATTAACTTTTCGTGCTGGCGAGCTACTGACTTGTTGAGTGTAGGATTTCTAGTGCTTGGACATTGTCAATTTTTGGTTGAAAGATGATCATCTTGATTTTCGTACGTTGCTTTCATATTTATATAAGTAGAATCCCCAAAGTCTCTTGAAACCTATCAACAAAAGTCACATTTGCTCTACTTATAATCAAGAGTTGTATTACTATCCAAAAAAAATTGCAGGTAGTCAAATAATTTCAGACTATTCACTATCTACGCCATGCCCATTTGAGTCATTATTAGCAAGACTTTGCAAATTTTGGGATAGAGTCGTCCACCATGGGACAGCTAATGAGCCAAATGCCATACATCAAAGAACCTGCCTTATGCCTCTAGTTACTTCACCAAAACAAATGCATACTTTATTTTCTACTAAACAAAGTTGATTGCAACCTTTGTTGTCACTTACATTTGCTCTAAACTAGTGTAGCCTCCATGGTAAAGAATTTCGAAATGAGGGCAAATCTTTTTTACTAGTCAAGTTGATGTCGCGACCTCTCCAAAGCGGGTTGGACCACCTAAGGGTTCGACTAATTGATTGCTAAGCCTAGACTTAGCTCAAGCTCTCCCAAACCCATACCAATTCGCAACTTAAGGTTTAAGTTCTAAATATGCAAATGATTTTTATCATGGAATCGCCACTAATCTATTTTTTGTGGGTCGATTAGAAACCCAAGTAAAGTAATAAGAGAATTACTTCACTCCTACGAACTAGAGATTAAATGAGTTTGGGGACTTGGTTACACTAGATTTCTCTAATGCTCTTTCGGTAGCATTTTTTTATTTTCAAAAATGTTTTTGCAAGCAATTTTGGATTGATTTTAAATCTATTTTCCTAACATATGAGGTGATCATGCGGGTGCGCAATCCACTAATTTAACACCCAAGGAAAGCAAATAAAAAAATGCGAAGACTTACCTCGTAGGAACGAAAGCATCTGCATTGTTAGATCAGAATTCACATCAACATGCCTAGATATGATTTCTAATTAACACGCAATTTCCCTTTTTTGGTTTTCACTTATTTAATGAGAATCATACTTTATGCAATGCATGCTACTAATTTAACATGATATGACATGGTAGTATATCCTAAACTATATGACATGAGCAAAATAATATATATATATATATATTTTTAGAAATGTAATAATGAAATGCGCAACCTAAATTAACCTAATGACTTAATTCTAATGACGAGCAATTTATAATTGAATGAACCTAACAACAATCACTAAATGACATGCATTTCATGAATCTAATTTTATATGACATGCACATGACATTTTTCTTTTTTTTTTCCTTAAAAATGCAATTTATCATAGAAAATAAAACTAATTGATTCTAAGACATTTTTTGTATTTTTTATGAAAAAAGATGTGAAAATTATCTATCTAAATTAAAATATCATCTAATTTGTATTAGGAATGAGGTTAAGCCAAATCCTAATTTAAACTAGAATGTTATCCTAACTTAGAAATTCCTAACTAAAATGCAATCCATCTAAAAAAATTATCTAAACTTATAATAAATTAAAAAACTATTATCTAGAATTAAACTATATGACATTTTACCCTAAAATGCAATGACATGCAAAGAATGCCATAATTCTAATTTCTTTTATGTTTTTGTATTAATTTCGAAATTAAAAATTGTCAAGTAATTAAACATGAAACCTAAGTTAAAAAACTAGCAACCTAAATTGATTGATTTGATTTTTTGATTTTTTGATTTTTTAAAAATTCGAAATAAAATTCCTATTCTAAGTATGCAAACCTTAAAGTAGGAAATAAACCTAATTCTAACCTACGTTTTTTTGGATTTTTATTTTTATTTTATGAAAGCGAAATTCAACTAACACCACAGCAAATCAGACAGGATAGGATTGATATCTAAAAATTGACAAACTATATCTCGTGCATAAGATCGAGTTGACCAATTTTAAATAAAATCACGAATCGAATCCCTGGCATGAGATTGAATTGGCGATTTTTCAAGCAATTGCGAGTCGAATTTCGGGCTCGAAAATCGGACTGTCAATCACAAATTTCACAGGCTATTTCATGTTGAACATTCTCAATCTTATATTAAAGAATAATTCTACTAAAAAGAACAAAACAAATGATAAATAAATAAAATAAAATAAACAAAAACACTACCTAATTCAATTTTCCTCCTTTTCCTTCCTCCCAACCAACGCTTGTGCTCGTGTGGTGTCTGGTCACCGTCGGAGTGAGGGGTAGTCGTCGGAGCTCCGGCGAGGGACAGCAAGCTCGGAGCGGGCAGCGAGCTGCTGTGGTGGCGTCGCTCGGAAGGGGACGGCGGCTGGCGGAGCTAGGCGGGCTCGAGCGGTTGCTGCAACGGCGTGCAGCGGAGTCGGGCAGAGGAAGGCGCGGCAGCAAAGGGGTGGAACCTCGGCGGCTGACGGAACAGCAAGGGCAACGGCGACGGAGCTTCGGGCGGTCAGAGGTGCCGGGTCGTCGCGGCCACAGCAGGGGCGACGAGCGGCGGTGCGAGCTTGTGGGTGAGCCGGGTGCTGGTGGAGCTGGCGTCGGAGCTCAGGCGAGGGGACCGGCGGCGGGCAGAGGCAACTGCAGCGACTGGTGCAGCGGCAGAGGGCGGAGCAGCTTGGGACGCCGGGGCGGAAGTGCAGGTGCGGGCAGAGACGGTGGCTTCACGGGCTGCTGGTGTCGCGAGGGACTGAGCGGCGGTGGAGAGCAATGGCGTCGGGCAACGGCAGCTTCACAGACGGACGGGATGAGGGACAGCAGGAGCGGCGTCGTGACTGGGTCGCGGGCGTGCAGAGGCGCGGTTGCGAGTGCAGGTGTTCGGGACGGTGCTGCTGGTGTTTGGGCGAAGAGCAGCGTAGGCGCGGGCTGCTGGGACGTCGGCTGGGTGCAGCACCAAGGACGGTGGCGCGCGAGGGCAGAGGCGCGGCGGCGGGTGGGTGGCTGCAGCGCCGAGCGACCAGCAGAAGGGAGGAACTCCCGAAGAAGATGAACAGTAGGGATCTTTTCCTCTTTCTTTTTTTTTCTTTTTTTTTTCTGCTGTTCGGTCACGTTTCTCTGTCTCTCTCTGCAGCCTCTCTCTCTGCTTTTTCTCTTTTTTTAATCTCCTCCCCTGACTTCATATTTTCTTCTTTCTCTCTGGCGAGAGTTAATCCCCTCCTTTCTCTCAACTCATGTGACCGAAGGAGAAGCCCCTCACAATAAATTTTTTTATCTTTTTCGCTCTCCCCCCCCCCCTCCTTTTTTATAGGGTTCTTGAAGTCCAACCGACTTTAGTGTGAATAGGAGGTGGCCGTAAATTTCCCTTGCTGTTAACGTCCGGTTCTTTTTCAAATAAGGAGGCCACCGCCTGACACTCATTAATTTAGCCACAACTGTTGACTTTTCTTTGCTTGTTACTTGCTTCTTTCTTGTACACACTTCTCCTTACTTCACCAAAATTCACGATTTCACACTCGAGAGAGTATATTACAATATATTATGGGCTTCCCTTTGCTTCTTCGAGGCTCCTCACGTCCGCCGAATTCTTGTGCGTGCATATGCATGCATTAATGAGGGAGAAACAATGGACGAGTATGAACTTCCTTCCCCTTTTTTTTTTTTTTTCTGACTTTCGCTCTTTTGCGCATTCAGACAAGCGGAGAGAGACCATCCCTTCTCTGAACATTATCGATCACGAGCCATTACGTCTTATTGTCTTTTGGTATCAATGTAAATGCGACTACATAAAATGCAATTTTACTATTTTTTTCTTTAGAGGTTAAAGATTAATCCCTAAATTTTTATGCAATTTATTACTAAATGATTAGTCAAAATTTAGGTGTCAACAGTTGATAAATGGATTGATACTTGATGCTGGTGAATCTTCAAATTATAAATATGGTCATCCTAAATGAATTTCCTAAACTTGAATTAGATTACTTGTTTCGACACAGATGTTAAAGTAGTCATGTCATATCTAATATTTTAAGGAAAAGAAAAAAGTGAGCATAGGAATGAGTCCTAGAAGTGGTAAGTGATAGAATGAGGTGTTGAAGTTAAATTGAGCCAAGGTAATATATACATACACGCATATATGGCATTTTTGGCTTTCCATTTGGAGCCCAATTCACGGTGTTTCGAAGTACTAAAATCACTGACCAAAAAATAAAGCACTAAAATCCACTGCTGATCCATCAGCGCCAATCAAGTTGATGGATCTCTTGACTTTTTTTGACGTGATTGCCAAAAAGTTGTTACTGTCCCACCACTTTCAATTTCACTGTTAGCCCTCCTTTTGCCTCTCTTGCTTCCTGTAAATGTACCCACAGTGCTTCTTTTATTTTTATAATTGTCTCTCCGGCCCGCTAGAAACGGCACAGACTTGCTCGGACTTGTCCGATGAATCGCAGTCATTGATCCTATAATACTCATAAATTTGACTTACTTGCCCTCGATCCAAATTATAAGATCCAGTCAACATTTTCTTGGAAATAGTGCATATAAGAATATTTTTATGAGACTACCAGTGGTGGCTTTGCTAGGTAGGCTCCTGCCTTTGAAGGGAAAGGTTAGATGTTCGAAACCCCTGCAACTTGCGCGTTGCAAGGAGGCTGGCAGATCATTAGGTGTATTACGCATGTGCCCTGGTAGTGGTAGTGAGTCCTGAGCTAGCGTCACCTGGGAGTTTACGTGGCGGCTGTTGGCCAAAGTAGTTCCTCCGGCACAAAAAAAAAAAAAAATTATGAGTAATCTATCTAGTAGCGCATATAAGACTTGAGCTGATCACTGCTCTTCTTGATAGTGTCCAAGCTTTCGAGAAAGACAGGAAGGTATTTGTCGCAGCTGGCTTACAGGGCACGACGCCTAACAAGAACGGGATCAGAACAGAATGATTGGAGGAGAAGTTTAACTTGTACCTCGAGTCGAGGGTCACAAAAGAGTCCAAAGACGCCTTCTCCAAATATCTTCAGGAATGACTGGAGACATTCTTCCGGTGTGAGCTTGGCAAGTTCTTCTGGACTGAACTCGAAAGGGGTGATAAAAGGCATCCGAGTTATTTTGCGGAGAGCTTGCTTGACGTTCTTGACCGTTGTCAAAAGCAAGAAGAGAGACTTTCCTGGGGTCAAGTTGGGTTGTTGACCTGATGATAGTAGGAACAAGTTCGCGACAACGAATCTAACAAGATAGAAGTTAGAAGCAATATAGTAAACAAAGCAAAGATGAAATGAAAGCTGAACTTACATCAATAGGGGCAGCACAACCCACCGGAGAGTTCCTGTACGGAATTCAAATTAAACAAGAAAACAAAACATTCAGGCGCAGAGTTAGCTTGTAAATTCAGATTCACCCCGAAAATCTCATGATGAGCTGTTTGAACTTCGGTCTCTCCCCAAACTCCGTGCTGTTGAATGTGCGTAAGAACTGCCATGAACTTAAGTTACCTGACTGAAGGGAGAAACGAAAGAGTGTTGAAATTTCTCGAGAAGGCCAAAGTGTAGAAATTAGTTCGCATGACTGGCTTCTACTTCTCTTTCTCGCCATGCTCCCGTTGCCACTTTTTGCAGGAGACTTACTATTATCTGACTACAGACTAGTTAACTAATAAATCTAAACTTTGGGAACTGGCAACCTCACAGGAAGTTGTTAGCCCAATTATCCATAAAAAAAGAGCAGTATCTTTAGGTCATTATCATTTGCCTAGAGGCCAACAACGCAAGTTGGGGAAAAAATAAAACAAGAAAGTCTTATCCTTCACCAAGTTGGCTAGAGCATCGGCACAGCTATTGGTCCCCTAAACACGTGCTCTATCTTCACCTGCCGGAACATTATACCTGATTAAAAGAGGCTCAAGTGATTGTCATTGAAAGTTTATTACATATATCAAGTATAACAACATCCATCCTCTTTAGGTCGTTATCAAGAGAGTGTGCGGTGCAATGACTAAATACAAATTGAGTCTCTTTTATACCAATGGGACTATGGAATAATTATGCAGGAATGTAATAGATAGGCCCAAACACACTCCGTTTTGTTAAAAATATCATATTTTATGATCCCAAAAAAATGAACAATCTTATAGCATAACTAGTGGAAAACAGGGTAATTGGAAAGATTCACCAGCTCAATCAAAATTTCCTTCATCTCAACCTTTGACTGTGCCTCATTAACTTCCAGGTCTCTGTACCATTTGCAGCACCTGCCCTTCCCTGTACTAGTGTCTAGACAAGTTAAAAAGATGAAAAATTTAGAATATAGAGTGCTTATCGTGTTGGACAAGTGGAGAAGCAGAGACAAGCCCAAAAAAAAGGATGAAAATGACATTAATCGGATCTTACTAACTTTTACATACGCTTGCTTATGCCGAAAGCTTTTGTATGGCTGTATTAAGATCACCTTCCGAGTGCACTTCGTAGTTGTATCTGAACAGTGTCGCAAGAAGTTGTTTTGGTGTGCTTACAGGACCCTTAGAAAATATCTTCATTTTTGGGCAATCTTCCACTTCAAAATAATTCAAGGATGGAAACCTGAAGATGCAATTTGTGGAGGAGAAGCATACTAGGCTTGGCAGATGTTGAAGTCCTAATGTTTCTAGCTTCCTAAGAGAAATCACTTTTCCTTCTTCGTCTCCATCATTTGCCACAACTTCTTTCATTCTTTCACATCCTACTATAGACATGTAAGTGAGGTGCACCAAATTTGTGATTGCTGAAATTGTTACTAGATATACTAATCCAGAGGAATTTTTTACAACTAACTCCGTCAAATTTTTGAAGGATGTCATGGTTGGGAATAATGTTGTCAAATCGGACAATCCCAAACCTTAAAAGCTTTGATACTCTGAAGAATTTTTGACACTAAATAGTTTTCTCTCCACACACGCTTTAGGTTGTGTAGGTGGCTTAACTTAAGTTTTCTTAAATTTTCAAGCACCAAAGGTTTTCCCCCATCAACAAGTCCTTCATCTAGGAAAATATCCTCAAAGGAACTACAAAAGACCTCAAGGTTTTGTAGATTCTGAAATCTCTCTAGGATGAATCTGGTAGGAAAGACAGCATTTTCATCATGAAAGCATCCCAATGTTAGTGCTTCTGCCTGGCTGAAGATGTTATGAGGAAATTTTCCATCTTCTATCATTTGAATATCTTTATCGACTAATAAAAGTCTCTCTGAGTTTGGAAACTCCTGTCAAATTGCCAATACAACAAAAGAAGTAATCCAAAAAGGATGTGCTGTAAAAGGTAAACTTAAGTCATATGATTGACATGGAAGGTGCATCCTCTTATAATTCATTAAATTTAAAGAGCCCTGCATACAAGTCTCAAGCTTTTGAAGTCATGATACAAAATACAACTATAATCAAATGCTCCACTATAATCATCCACATTGAAAACTTGAAGAGAAATTTTTAAGTAGATAGTGGTATGTCTAAGTTGGTAGAGTGAATCTAAATTCATGAACAACCCAACTCACTGAATTAATCTTTCATTAAAATTATCTCAATCTCAATAATAATATGTCATTGTTTGCAATATTACGAAACGGAATACACTCAATAGTGTTACTAAAACATATGGGGTGAATTAAAGCATAAAGTAGAATATAGTGAATGATGATGATTCTAATTAATTAGTCTTACAAAGAACATTGTTTGAATTTATTTTATTTAGAGTTTGCAGAAAATGAAAAAGAGAGAAAAGTTAAATGATGAGACACTATGTCGACAATTGACAGGACCACATATTAGATCCTCATTGACTTCTCCGAATGAGCACCACAATACATAATATTTAACTAAATTAGACGGGAATATCTTGTTTTGTCAACAACAATCTATAACTATTTTTGTAAATTTTGATAATGGAATATCTTATAAGTGTCCACAAATGAAAAGTATAATTATGATTTTAGGGACATCTTATGTCGTTGAAACATTAATAGGCAAGGGATATCATGCTTTCTACAATATCATAATATGACATGACTATGCAACGGACATGAGATCAGTGAGTGTGTTAAAGAACATAAGTAAAAATTGAGAAAGAGTAGTTGCAATTATACCCTCTCAAATGAAGAGTGTGCTTCTTGGTTTGAAAGGTTCTGTTGATCGTCCCTCTGAGTCCACTTGTTCAGTTTGTTACAGTGAGTCACTTGCATTTTCTTCAAGAATGGCCAATTCAAAGTATGAAAGTTGGGGCAGAAGCTCTTGAGTCGTGGCATATCATGTAATACTAGAGAGGTCAGTTTCGGGAAAAGAAATTGAGCAGTAGTGGAGAGTAGAGTGTCATCTCCACTCGCAACTATTTCCTCAATCACACAAAACTCCACTCGAAGTTTCTCAAGTTGGTTTAGACTACTAGCCACCCAGTGCGGAAATAGATTTTCAAGGCTCTTACAACTTTGAACCACCACTTTGCCTAAATGTTTGGAAGTGAGAGTTTCTCCAGGACCATCGGTCCATATTTTGGTTAAGTTTTCCATGTGGGAGAGAACCATGTAATTGAGCCAAGGAAATTGTACCTGTCATATTGAAAAGAAAATGGCACAACGAATGTGATTACATGGAGTTACCACCTTAAAAGAAGATTTTTCCAAAATTTCACAGTTCTCGCAAGTATTGAACGATCCACCAAGATATTTGCCTCAATCAAATGATCCCTATGACCACATTATGCTTGTTTGGAGAAAATCAATCATGTTATGAGCTCTTACGACTTGTGCATTGAAAGCAAGTACTTTACCTTTTTTATTTGGCTACAATAAAATTATTGTAATTATGACTTGTCACAATCAAAAAATTGAATGACTATATGCATAATTCCCTAAATCTATTAATATTCTAAATTAAGGATTATGATGAGTTTTTGAAATATTTTAATAATGTAGGGGATGCCTATCATTAGTATTCTCCAACTTTCATGTTTGCCGAACACAAATAAGTGTGCCATTATCAAAGTTTAGATCAAGGCCCCTCTCTCTGATAGGTAAACAATTTGTGAATTGGGTTTACACTCACGAAGTCTTGGTTGGTGTTAGACACCTTTTTTTCTTGTCTTTTTGGCCACAAGTTGGTCTTGACTACAATATCCTTTAGCCCGAAAAAATATATTTTGAAGTGCATTTTCAGGTTATAGTTAAAAACAAGAAGAATTATAATAAGACTAACCTGTGGAGTGAAAAGTGATTGAGTGCCTTGGTCAATCTCCATCGAAGATTGCAAAGTCAAACTTCTCATCTTGGGACAATGGACAATACTCAGCTCATATAATCCGGGACAATCGAGCATATGATTCGTCCCCGAGAGGAAAGTAGTCAAATTGGGCAAGTACTCCAGCTTTATCGCCCAAAGAATCGAGAAAGTAATCTTGTCCACTCCACTTCCTTCCCCTACTCCCTCTGCGATCACTCCTTCCATTTGACCACACTCCTTTATTTCCATCAATGTAAGATTGGCAAGGCATTGAACCATCGATGGAGCAAAAGCATGTCTCAAGTTGCTACAATTATAAAGGGTCAAAGCACTTAGATAACCAAAGAGAACCGTCCCTTGAAGATCTTTGTTCCATAGTCGCCTCAACTTTGGTAAATTGACCAAGTGCAGAAACTGTAATTGAGGCAACACCCAAGTGCTTTCCACCGCCTCCAATCCTTCGAGATCGAAAACTACTTCTAGCAATTCGCAATCATGCACTTGCAATGATTTCATATTGTCTAAAAACAGCATTAATTTGGGAGAAATAGCATTAATAAACGATGAACATTTATCTACCACCAGTGATTCTAACTGCCAAGACGACTTTATGGGAATAAGTTCAGTGTGCCATTTTTCGATCAGCCCAGGGAACTCAGACAGCCGCATAAAGTTTACTTTAGCAACCATAGCCTGTTAGAAAATGCATCATTAAACATAAACTACTTGTTAGCAAAAAGCAATTACTTTATTGATGATCAAAACCATCCAATTGGATAGAATTTGGAAATGGATGCATACCATTTCTTCATATATATTTTGGATGGTGATGTTGAGGTTTCCCTTCCAAAACCACGTTTCTTCCGACACTTGTACTCTCTTCAACTTTGGCGCCTCTATTGGTCCCTCAGAGAAGAACTTCATGTTAAAACATCCAATCACAATGACATCTTCCAAGAGAGGGAACATCAAAGTGTATTTAGCTGAGCTAAAGCACCTCAACCCTATCAACCCATTAAGCTCCATATACTTTAATTGATTAAAAGCCACTACATGCCCCTCCTTACCTCCCTCATCACTAATGACTTCTGTCAACACTTTACAATTACTTATCCTCAATTTTGTGAGTTCCACCAAATTTTCAGCTATTATAGGAGGAAACATATTTGACAACCCATCACAATGCGACACATCTAGAGTTTTTAGATGTCCAAAATATTTTGAAATGGGTAATATTACTTTTAGGTTATGAGTTGGGCCTTGTACAGCTTCCACATTGATGGTCAGCTCTTCTGATCCTTCCTTCTCGATGAGTTTCACAATGCCACTCTTATCAATCTTTAGCTCCTCAAGGTGGATTAGATCTTTGGCTACTGAGGCAGGAAATAGAGAGGTGAGACTCTCACATCTGGAAATGCTAACAGAACGTAGACACTGAAATTTGTCTTGACAGTGGAGTTTCTTATCCCATACACACTTCAGCTTACTGCATTCATGCACAGAAAGCGATTCTAGATCATGGAAAGAATCCTCAGTAACTTGATTGTCCCATATCATCTCAATGTTATCCATCCCACTGATATCTAAATTCTCCAAGCAAGGAAATGTAACCTGCAATATTCGCTCATAGAATTGGTGATTCCATAACTTTCCAATGTATATACAGAAGAGTGATGTGGGGGGGGGGGGGGGGTACGAGGAAAGCCTGTCGCTTACTCTAGTTGTGACGGTACACATTTAAGCAAGGAAGCTAATGAAAAAACAAAGAAGATTGCGCCATAATAACTTCTGCGTCTTTAAGCAAGTAAAAAGGGCATGTTGGGTTTGGCTGGTGTTCAAAAACTTATTAGATCATTTAATATTAAGATAGTTACGTGAACATTTCCGATGAGTTAAATGACCCTTCTATTCACTTGTCTAGTTTATCGAAGATTTGAGGCATTTACCATTAGACTCAATCATTCCTCAAAGCTTAAAAAAGAGTCCATCTTATACCCTAAACAATCACTAAGAACTAGAGATGATGATATTAGTTATAGCATGATTCCAGTCATTTTTCCATATGGTCGCTCCAGATAAATAGTTTGTAAAATTGTGGTGTAAGCGCAGCCCTCTCCAACGACGTAGAGTCGTGCAATCCTTTGCTATTGAAGAAAATATTAAGTAGCACAAAAGGAAAAACGGAATAAAATCAAAAGGACTTTAAAAAAGCTTCTAAAACTCACACACAAAAAAAGAAAATGAGGAATCTTTCTCTAGTCTTCCCTTCAAATAATAACTTGCATTGCTGAGCTTAATTTGATTAGTGAGCCAGTTTTATTCCATCTGAAGAATTTTACATAATAAAAAAATCTAGTTAGTAGAAATACTGAGGTCAGGATTGGCTTAGCAAGTGGAGCATTATTATGTCTCAATACAATAAAGCAAACCCAACAATACTCTCAACCTCAAATTTTGACCAATAAAGCTAAAATAATACGCTTGGCCAATGTCCAAGGAAAACTAACCATATGTTTTTGAAAATGGGCAAAATGTTAATTTACAAATGCTCATACAGCAAACATATAGTCACTTTAGTCTCTCCTAGATTCTAAACTTAGTTCAAATCTTTCCCACTCTTCAATTTACTTCATTTCTTAAAACAATCAAATCACACTTTTTTTATTTTGCATTTTTTTCTTGGTATTTTTTAACTTACATATACGTGTGCCATTTTTGCTAGTCCAAAATTAAACTAGCTAGTATAAGTAGTAATTTTTGAATCACTTCGAGACGGTTATTTAAGTTACAATATGGATAAAATTCTTCAAGGAAATTGCCATTTGTTTTCTGGGCACAATTTCAGAGAAACTAGAAGCACGTCAAGAAAGAGTTGAACAATGTAAATTGTTCCGCTTAGATTCGAAAGGGTAAACAAAATGCAGGTGCGGATTGGTTGGAGAAAGAGTATTAGCCATTTAGGAAGAAAATGATGGAGAGATTGAGATTAAACAGGCGACTAATCATCCGTCAAAATGTTATTTCCTAAATTGTTATTTACTAGGTACAAGGAAACACACGGAAAAAAACTGTGGCCCTATCTTGCTCTATCGATTGTGGTTGTCTTATACATGGGATCAAAGAGATTCCTCAAATCTCCATTTCTTTTTCAAGAATCGTTTGTGAACGCATCCTTATCTTGCAAAGGTCATACCAAAAGTGCAATAACAAATATTTGAAAACAAAAATGACGATATTCCTCTAATCAATTACGGTCGGTTGTGCAGTTTCTCTATGATTACTATGCTTTTTCAATCGAGTCGTCACGGTTGATTTGTCCAATACTGGCAATTTTCCATTTTCATTTTATTGAAAGTAGTTGGGTGGTGGGGATCACACATTTTATTATTAATTGACCAAAATAACCTTCTATGTTAGGCAACAAGATCAATCGCCCATTCACCTCCTATTTCTCCAATCTCTATTCTTCACCTTCTACTTTTATAGTTAACTGACTAAAATTTCCTTGTACATTGAAAACAAATCATCATTAATTAAGCATACGTTTTCTCTCTATCTTTGTTTCCTACTACCACCACTACTTGTCCCATCTTTTCAAATTATGATCCATTAATAATATATGTAAGTCGTAACTTTGGCCCATAAAAAATAACTTTCCTTAGATTGTTAATTCTTTTATGCAACTTTCTATTCATCTTAACGGCAATGGGACGATACGAGGCCCTACCTCGAATGAGGTAAATTTGCTCGTTGAAGAATGCCCTGCAGGGCATCTGTCAAGGCAACTAGTGGAGCAAGATGAGGCATGTAAAAGCATAGTAGGATTTTATGGACTAAAATTGCAAACTTAAATCTGTTAGAAAATTTAAGCGATCATAATTTTAAAAGGAGATGGGAGAGGCTGTGGCAATAGTGGGAAAGAAAATTTGAGAGAGAAAAGCAAGCGTCATTAATGATTAATTGATTTTCAAACATAAAAGGAATTTTTAATTAGATAACAATAAACATAGAAGGTGAAGAAAAGAGATGGGAAAGAAAATTAGGGTGATTGATCTTGTTCCCTAACATATAAAGTTATTTCGGTCAATTGATAATAATAGGTGTATACCAAGCTAAAGAGAGGTGGAAATAGTCCCACCCAAAATAGTTTCATTTTTCATTTTAGACAAGTTTTTAACTTCAAAATTAATGTGTAAAATCCAATATCGTCCTTGTAAACCCATTAGATTTCTCTGATTTTAATAGCTTATTAGTGTGAGATTATGTAGGACCAATACCAATTGTTCTAAAAGTTTAAACTATTAAATGAATACGTTGTTTATTCTATCACTTCCTCACACTTAATTTGCTCTTCTTCTTCTTTTTTTCCCTAGTACTAATTATGGAAATATTTGCTAGGCAGGCCGAGGAGCCCCTTATGAAAGATCAAAGTTAAAGGGAAATTACTCAAAAACCCCTTATGAACTTTGAGGGCAGACCTTTGCTCCTAAACATTAGCATTCCTTCACCATTGATTTTATTGCAGATGTCAACCCTTCGTCCAATTCACCATTCGATGTGCTTGACATGTGATTTTTTTTTTTTAACGGTAAAGAAGCAATATTTCTGTATTTGGCCCCCGAATGCATTAAAATAACTTAAATTTTCCATATAAAAAATGAGGAAGAAAATGCAATGATAGTGAAGAATCATTGAGGACAAATAGTAATTGAATTAAAATAGAGTAGAATTACAATTTTACCCTTGAAAAATCACATGTTGGGAGATTGCAAATGGAAAAATGGACCAAGGGCTGATGGCTCAAGGGTTTTGTGTGAAGTTTGAAATTTTGAGAGTAAATATGAACCCCTCCAAAACTACATGGAGGATTTCGTTTAATGTTTACTCAAAGTCGCTCAATAATGCCTGCGACCCCGAAATATTAAATATAAGTTGCAAATTTATGTTTGTGATGCCAAAGATGTGTATTAACATATCCATCCATATTATACAATTTTGCATGCATGCATGCATGAACATGCATAGAATTGTGTACTCGTATAAGTGCGGGCCTACGCAATGGCTTTTACCAGAATCAACTATATTGTACATTTAAAGATAATAACAAAGTTAGAAAACTAAATTCAACGTAATCAATTTCACAAGATTATTAACTGTTTTTTTATGGAATTATTCTAATGTCAAAATTCCTTTCAATTTTGCTTTATGTTGCCATATCAACATAGATATACTTGCCGCATGTAAGTTGTAAATAATTCAGAAGATAGCAAACAAAATTTACATGGATTTCATACAATTAGCTGGATTTCTACACAATAAAGAGAAACGGAAGATTGCTTTATCTAATTACAAAGAATCATGAATCGATAAGGTAATTAGGAGGTAAATGAACTGAAAGTAACAGAATGAGTAAGCATTATAATCATGTTACGTCTAATTAGCAAAGGAAGGAAAAATTAATAAACACTATATTCTGTCGATATAAAATTACCTGTTGCCCGTTGAAGAATGCAACTCGAGTGCCAACTTGGTCGTCTGATGTACTACTCGAAGGAGCTATCTTGGCAATGGAAAAGTTTTTTATATTTGGCAAGTCACGCAATTTTAACTCATGCAAATTACGCAACTCAATTTTGCCACACTTATCAGCTTCTACAATCTCCCGCATTAAGTAGCACTCAAAAACACTAATCTCTTCTAGCTGTGGAAGTTCGCTCATTGATGAAAGAGGAAACAAAACTTCCATCTTATCACAATTTATGACGCGTACTACTTTTAGTGTGCTGAAGGACTTCGAGGAGATACAGTTGTGGCATAGCTTCTCCAAGTTGATGAGATTTTGGAGATGTAATGACTCTAACGTCTTAAAAGTGGGAGTGCAAGGCCATCCAAGGATGTAATGGACAGAGGAACAATTCTGGACGTGTAGATGCTTTAATTTTGGAAAACATTTCGGGGATAATCTGCAAATACTTTGCTCAATTCCATTCAACCCGTCCAAAAACAGATTATTGGTTTTGCCTAAGATAGATTGTATACATCCTTTTTGAAGAACTTCGCTTATTGGATTCAACTTGAGCTCCAATGTCCTCGATCCTTTATTCTCACTTGGCCAGCGCCATGCATTACCTATTTGGATTCGATACCTCGTTAATTTCTCAAGGTTTAAATCCTCTGGAAGCACACTTGGATCGGGAATGGATACATGCAAAGTGTAGAGATTTGTCATGTTATTCAACTCAATTAGACTGGCATTAGTTGGTGGAGTTTGCTCCATGGCATTCCATTGATGAAAGCTATTCTCCATATATAGCTCCTCCAATTTGATCAAGCTTCCAAGCACATCTGGTTCAATTATCTCAAGTAGGGAACAATTCAGGTCTAACAACCTCAGCTTTGCCAATTGCCCCATCTCTTTTGGCAATCGCTGAATTTTGGAGTTCACAAAGCTGAGAATTTCTAGTCCTTTTAGCTTGCCAAGAATGGCTACATCCTCTAACAAACAACCATCAAGACATAAAGTGTGTAAGTTCTCCAAGAACTGAAATAGGGAAGGTGAAAGAGTGAGACGTATCCCAGTAAGATTTAAGACCATGACTTTTCTCATAGAATCGAAATATGAATTTGGGACATTAAGAGATTTATTGTTTGTGAACAGTAAAAAGATGTGCAGTTCAGGGCAATCTAATTCTTGAGGAAGCTCTTTCATGTCAACATAGGGAAAGCATATAGCCTTACAACTTTTGAGCGTGTCCTTTGATAACTTAGTTACTGACTTATGTTTATCTTTCAACACAAGAAGAGGGTGATCCCTTGAAGCAACCAAGGAAACAAACTGACGAACCAAGTCATGTATCTTGAAACTATCGGCGTCTCCATTGTCCAACAAAAGGGAGGAAGCTTGAAGAGTACGAATTAGTGATCTCAACCTATTTCTAGCATCTTCCAAGCGATTATATTCTCCAAATAACCCCAAACCTATTGCGTACCTCACCAAGTTATTAAGAGAGGGCTTAGAGATGCCATAGACAACACAAAGTTGCAACAATGACTTCACCTCCTCGCCTTTCAAATGATCATAACTCAATTGCAACATCTTATTTATCACCTCACCAATTCCTTCATTCTTACACATCTCGATTTGCTTCAGAGTATCACTCCATTCAAATATATCAGCCTCTTTAAAACGTTTGGCCATTGCAAGAATTAAGAAAGGCAAACCTGCACATTTGTGGAGTGCTTCATCTACCAAGGGTTTGAACACATCATCATGTACTTTGTCTCCCACCATTCTCTCAAACAATCTTCTCGCTTCTTCCTCCTTCAGCCCCCAAGGAGGAAGTCCCTGTCGCAGGCCATTTCCCTTCGCAAAACATCTCTATCTCTCGATGTCAACAGTAACTTGCATCCTAAAACTCTGTTGTCGTGTCTGCAAGGAATGCCGACTGATTTCAAGTCGAGTCCCTCCCATAGGTTGTCCAGTATTATGAGGACCTTCTTTTTCTTCCTCTCCTCATCTTCCAACCTCCTGTGTAGAAGATTAGCTCGCAGGCTAACATACTCTTCGTTCTTCACGTCACTAAGGCCCAACGCGTGCGCAATCTCTTCTTGAATCCTTTTGATGTCCGCATTTTCCGACACATCAGCCTTAGCAACCAGATCAAATGACTTCTCTTCCCGTATGCACCTTTCGGCATCAACCAAAAGGGTGGACTTGCCGACCCCGCCCATCCCGTGAACCCCAACCACACTATAGCAGTTGTCGGCCAGAGCATCCATGATGTTCCGTATCATCGAAGCTCTGGATTCGAAGACACCATCATCCTTTAGCTTAATTAACATCGAGGCAGAAGAAGTGGAGGCCATCGCGGTGGTCAACTGGACCACATCTTTGCCTGCTCCCCCAGCAAGAGTCGGAGCAACGACATTCCCTGGAGCAGGATCGCTGAAGGAGATGTCCTTGAATTCACTGCCTTCTCGAGCGAGTTGCCGAATGATCTCAATCTTTTCCTTGGCCTTCCTGCTAAACTGATAGCGACTACTAGGGTCAGGAATAGTCCCGTAGCAGCAAGTCTTGCTCGCTTTTTCGATGACGCCCAACAGATCTTGCGCATCCTTCAAGGACTTCTCAGCACATGCCTGCCACTCCATGACCTGACTGTATACATTCCGAAGATTGCTTCTGGCCACTTCCACGGCATTGTGAACCCTCTCAGCCTCATACGCCAGCTTCCCAACTTGCTTCTGAAGATCCCGGGCATATCTCTTAGAGGACATGACGTATCCGAATTGACGCTTGATGGGAGCCACTACGCACTTCAAAACATCCCACGCAATAGTTATGGCAGGATCAATCGACATTTTTCTTTGATTCTTTTCCAAGAAAGAAATAGTGAGAAAACAGAGAGATAGAGAGTGTTGAAAGAGAGCTGCAATACTGAAGAAGAGGAAATATAGTTGGGCTGAGGAAAAGAAAGAGCGGAAAAAAAGCAAGTATGATGAGAGACGAAGAAGGCAGAGAGACTTGAGTGCAAAGAATCAACAGTGATAGTACTGTGCATCCAACGATGTTGTACAACCCTAAAAATGACCCGAGGAAGAAAGAGAAGATAGGTATAGATGGAGCTAGATAAAGTAACCTTTGGTTTTTTTTTTTTTTTTTTATGACTAAAAGGTAACCTTAGTTAAGGCCTCAACTAAACGCTACTTATTTCCTTGGGAAGATAAAACACGGAAGCACACTGCTACAAGTCACTAGCCAAAATCAAGAATTAAAAAAAGAACAATAAAAGGTCGGTCGCCTCGATCGAAACACGAACTGTGGACTTATAAACAATGGAGTTATAGAAATGAATGATTTTCTACATTTGATCATTCCTTTACTTAACCAGTCACCATCATCAATGTCTCAATTTCCGCATGCTTTCTTCACCGCCAATGGACAAACATTGGTAAGTGCTGGTCATATACCACTTGTCGCATGGATCCTGAAACCATATTAAGAGTAGAGGGGTGATGCGACAATTAAGCCAATTGAACTGGAAAAAAAAATGATGTTTTATATTCTATAATGGTATACTGATCGAAATAGCATTAATACGTGAAATTGCCGTGTTATTGATTTATATAGAATACCAATTATTGATGATGTTCTACTTATTGACTTATTAGGCTTGGGCCAACTTTGACCCTTATATCCATTTAATGTTGATCATTAGTAAAAGATAAGTTTTTTAACTCTTCAAGTTTTATCTCTCAAAATAATTACCTAAATAGAAGTGACACCTCTGATGAAGCAAGAAATCTTATTTCAGACGTTCTAATGGTCATAAGAACCAAAAAAGAAAAAGTGAGAGAAAAATATATCCCTATTGATATAAGAACAGTGAAGTATCGAAATTGTAAGTTGCTGCCCCCTTACCATTTTGGCCTTCCATTTAGCATTTGTGCCACCAACGTTATTTCCAATTGCTTTCTTAGCTCTCTAGTAATTTATAAAATGCCTTCTTACGTATATATTCTAAAAGTAAAATTTGGAACAGTCCTTGTCATAGTTTTGAACTATGAAAACGCTTAGTGTTGTCGACATTGGTTACCCTTTCACACCATTTAACTTATAAAAAGCAGTGAAGTTTGGAACTAAAACCAAGTAATCATATTTCTAGAACTAGATATTAAAATTTCCTATTCTACCCTATAAAAAGATTACAATAAGTCATCATTGTCTTCATCCGCTAACCTAGTCATTGTGACCTCCCTTTCGAGAGTTGGCTCAGCTAAGTAAGGCTTAGTGCCCAAATCGTGACTTATGATTTGAGTTTTTTTTTTTTTTTACCTACAAATTAATTTCAAATGCGAATCATCGATAATCAATTTGAGGTGGTGAGAGAGATATTTTACTCTTGCGCAACTAAAGAAACTAAGATCGGAAACTTGATTATATTAGTTAATCAATTAATGCACTTCCAATACCTAATTTTATTTAAACTTCGAAGTTTGATTAATTTTTTTTTTTACAGATTTTCCATGCATTTAAAAATACTTCAAAAACGATTCTTAGGCCTTTCCTAATTTCAGAAATTTTTGAAGGATTTTTCGTGAATTAAAAAAGACACTCCCAAAAACAATTTTAGACCTTTCCCTAATTTCAGAAATTTTTTAAGGATTTTTCATGCATTTTAAAGAGAAAAAATGCTCAAATAAATTTTAGACCTTTTCTTGAAAAATAATTTTTTAAATTTTTTTAAAATTTTAAAAATAAATACAATAATATAATAAACTGACGTCGATCAGTCCCGGCGCCGGCCCAATCCCGATCCGGCCCGGCCGACCCGGGTCGTGCACCGTCCCACTAAAAATTCCTCTCTTTTTTTTTTTCCCTCTCTGTCTTTTTCACATCTTGTCTGTTCTCCCCTCTATACGTTGTCAGACTAGAGGAAGATAGACCCCAACTTTCGTACTCTCTTGACCAGAGAGATTTTTTTATAATATTATTTCCTCTCTCCCTTTTCTCTTTGTTTTCTTTTTTTACTTTTTTTTTTCTTTCTCTTTTACTCTTCGCCTCTCTCTTCTTCACGTGATCTTCTTCTTGCAGACCCTCTATGCGCATGTCAGACTTAACAAAAGAGGGGTACGGATTAGCATGCTCCGAGTTAGGCCGACCCTCCCTTAACTCTAAGATTAATTCACATAATTTTGATCCTCAATTTTTTAGATCGAAGATCAATCCTATTGAGCATAGAATTGAAGATCGAATTGACTTACTAGATTAGATCCGATTCTAAAGTCAATTTGAGAGCAACTAATAATTATTTTATTTTATTTTTTATATTCCTTAAAAAAGAAAATTTACAATTCTAAATTACATATCCATTGATAATAATATGACGTTGTGCAATCAAATTATAAATACAAACACATTTTCAACAAATTTAAGATGATGCATCACACTTGCTAAAAGCAAGAAATTATAAAAACGATTAAAACCACTCATAAAAATATGAGACAAGATGAAAAGTTCATATAATCATCTATTAATAATACTCATAACATCATATAAAAATATTATAAATAATATCTTAGATATATAATATATATAATATATATTTTGGATATAATATATATGGTTATTGTTGATTTAGGTTGAATCGACCTTCAACTCTTTTAGATCAATTTTAAATTTTTAAAATTAAGAACTAACCCACACAATACTGATCTGGAAATCTTAGAATCAAGAATTGACCCAATATCCTTGAAAATTGAATCAAAACCAAAATGATTGGATCGGTTCATGGTCAGTTTAGAATTGATCATAGATCTATGCTCATCCTAAAGAGGGAGGGCCCCAATCTGTCTTCTATCAATTTGTCCTCCGCCCTTTTTGGACTTTCCCTTTCCTCTCCTATTTTCTTTCCTTTTCTTTTATTCCCTCCGCTCTTTTCTTCTTTACTTTACGCCCTTATTGTCTATTCTCCCCTTCTATCCGTTCAGACTATAGGAGGCTAGACCCCAACTTTTGTACTAAACCAGAGGAATTTTTTTTTTTTATAATTTTATTTCCTCTCCCCTCTCCCCCCTTTCCTCTTTCCTTTCATTTTTTACTTTCTTTTTTCTTTCTCTTTTACTCTTCGCCTCTCTCTTCTTCTTCACGTGATCTTCTTCTTGCAGACCCTATGCAAATGTCAGACTTAACAAAAGAGGGGTACGGATTAGCATGCTCCGAATTAGGCCGAACCATCCTTAACTCTAAGATCAATTCACATAATTTTGATCCTCAATTTTTTAGATCGAAGATGGATCCTATTGAGTCTGGGATAGAAGACCGAATTGACTTACTGGATTCGATCCAATTCTAAAGTCAATTTGAAACCAACTAATAATTAATTTATTTTATTTTTTATACTCCCTGAAAAAGAAAATCTACAAATTCCAAATTACATATCCATTGATAATGATATCATGTTATACAACCAAATTATAAATACAAATATATTTTCAACAAATTTAAGATGATGTAATAATATAATTTTTTTTGATAAAGATGTAATAATAGAAATTTCACAAATGCTAAAAGCAAGAAACCATAAAAACGATTAAAACCATTCATAAGAGTATGGGACAAGGTGAAAAGTTCATATAATCATTTATTAATAATACTTATAACACCATATGCAAAGATATTATAAATAATATATTAGATATATAATATATAATATATATTTTGGATATAATATATATGGTTATGGTTGATTTAGGTTGAATCTACCTTAAACTCTCTTAGATCAATATTAAATTTTTAAAATTGAGAATCAATCCACACAATATTGATCTGGAAATCTTAGAATTAAGAACTGACCCAATATCCTTTATAATTGAATCAAAACCAAAATGATTGGATCGGTTCATGGTCAGTTTAGAATTGATCATAGATCTATGCTCATCCTAAAGAGGGAGGGCCCCAATCTGTCTTCTCTCAATTTATCCTCCTCCCTTTTTTGACTTTCCCTTTCCTCTCCTATTTTCTTTCCTTTTCTTTTATTCCCTCCGCTCTTTTCTTTTTAACTTTACGCCCTTCTTGTCTATTCTCCCCTTCTATACGTTCAGACTATAGGAGGCTAGACCCCAACTTTTGTACTAGACCAGAGGATTTTTTTTTTTTAATTTTATTTCCTCTCCCCTCTCCCCTCTTTCCTCTTTCTTTTCATTTTTTACTCTCACTAGCCTAGACCCCAACTTTTGTACTTGACCAGAGGATTTTTTTTATAATATTATTTCCCCACCCCCCTTTTGTCTTTCTTTTCATTTTTTACTCTCTATTAGAAATTAAATCAAATTTATTAAAATATATAAATTATCAAGTTATCGATGACAATGGAGGAGTTGCCAATGTCAATCAATTATCGCATTGTGGATATTTCAGAGTTGATACCAAAGATTGCTCGGTATACATATTAAACAAGAGTTATCATTATAACGTTTCTTTTGAGAAGTCTGTTTATATTTCTATATCGTGATTGTTCGTGTTTTAAGGTACAATTAATGTTTTGTAAATTCCTAACATTTATCTCCTCCGAACGTTGGCTATATTTATGAAGAAAAGTAAAAGTTACGTAACAAGTTTATAAATGTGGAAGTCTTGTAATTATTCTTGATAAGGTGAAATAAGGTTAATTTAAATAAAAAGCTTATCTATCTCATTCTCTTCTTTGTGTAAGTTGTGAGTATTTCACCTCATTTTCTCCCAACAATTGGTATTAGAGCTCACGATTTATGATCATGGCCTCAACAAATACTTAACTTCCTCTTCAGTACCCTCATCTTATTAAAGAAAATTATGATAACCGGGCCATTAAAAATGAAAGCTCTACTTAGCGTCTATGGTGTATTGGAACTTGTTAATACTAGCTATGATGAGCAGAGGATGAAGTCACCTTGAGCTAGAACTAGAGGAATGCCTTAGAAAAGTTCAAATAATAGATCAATATGCCTTGTCAATTATCTATGAAGCTTTAGATGATTCCATGTTCAAAGGGTTTTGAACGCCACTACTACTAAGGAGCATGGGAGAAAGTTCAAATAATAGATGAAATGGTTATTTTATCAATGCACTATTAGTTGAATTTACTCTAAATCGATCACTCATGAGTTAACTAATTTATTGGGAGATGCCATAAAAAATTAAAATGTGCACAACCAAAGAATTCAATTAGGGATAGATCGCTCAACCATAAAAATCGACAAGGGATAATATTATGCTATTACAAGTCAATAAGCAAATGGATATAAATTAATTTGATAGAAGTACGTAGTTATTTTACGAGTAATTCCGTACGATTACGATACTCGCTGCGACTGATAGTGAACCGATTTCCTATTGATCTTATACTTAGGGTAATTAATTGATTTCTCATGATTACATAACAACCGAAAGTTATCCATGATTCGAAGAAGTACAAACTTGGGTTGAAAATTTATCAACCATGGGTCAAACGCATAGGAGACATCCAATAGTTTAAGTCACACTAAAGTTGTATTCAATCGATTTTTAATCATGGATTTTAATCCAATTTTAGGTATCAAACTTTCAAGGATTTCAAGATGAACCTATTAGATGTCGCCTCATTTATTTGCCAATTTACCGATAAGCTTTAAATTCTAGATTAGGAATAGTAGGTCGAGAATTGGAAGTTGAAAAAAGAAGCTAGGTTAAGAGAGCCCAGTGGGCCTCACACCTAGGAGGTTTGGCCAAGTTAACCCAATGAAGCCCATCCATGCCCATTTCAAGCAATTGGGCTCAAGAGCAAAATTGAAATTTTATATAACGATTTGGTGAAATGACTAAATTGCCCTTTCTAAAAGACTTGGGCATTGATGAAGACAAAGGGGCAAGATGCATGGATAGGAGAGTTTTAGGGAGAGTTAGTGAGATATTTGGATCTCTCTCTCTCTCTCTCTCTCTCTCTCTCTCTCTCTCTCTCTCTCTCTCTCTCTGTCGTTTGGTTGACCCTCCCTTCCCCTTCCATCTCTCTTTTTCTCTTCTACTTCTCCTTCTCTTCACCACCACTACCACCACCATTCACCACCACCATCGTTGTCCCTTATGTCACCTGTCGCCATGCTTCATCGTCCCTCACACCACTGTCGTCCATGTTGTCCACTGTCCTTACCGCCAAGCATGCCAAGCTCCTTGGTTGTAAGGCTTACGCCACTCATTGCCGTCCATTCATGCGTTGTCCGCAAGCTGTCACCATCGTTGGTGCCGTCGTTCGAACCATGACCACGTTGTCATTGCCGTCACGCCACCGTCACTATTAGCTCGCTATTGCCATTAAACAATGAGTTAACTTCCAAATCTTTAATTCTGGTGTTAACTGCGTTTAGGGATAGTTTTATATTAAGGTTAATTGTAGTTACTTTTAACTAATGATGGCCTAGTGGATAAGTTATCGCGAAAAGTGATAAGTCAAATTGATAGGTTATCATAATAGGTGATAATTAGTGGTGATAGATTATCAAGGAAAGTGATACAATGGAAGTGATAACTATCATGAAAAAAAATGATAAGCTATCACTAAAGGAGTGATAAGCTATCATCAATTAGGTGATAAGCTTCAATAAAATGGTGGTAAACTATCAAAACATATGTGATAAGTTATTGCTAAATAGACGATAAGCTATCATTGATAGAGCAATAAGTTATCGGATTAATATTGATAAGTTATCGCAATAGGGCGATAAGTAGTGATTATATATATTTTATGCTTGAGTTACGAGATGAATTTATACATGTTTTATGGTGCTTGAAGCTTGTGATGCCATGAAAAATGATTGCCCATTTAGAAACCTCGGTCGCTATATTTTAAGAAAGGTTTTATGGATTTATAAATGGTAATTCATGAGGAGTCGTGTTTGGGTGCCATATTTTATATGTCAAATGGGGCAATGATGTTTTAAAATGAAAGTATACAAAGTTTGATGGGTTAATTATATGTATGTTATCATGTGTGATTATTTTACCGCAATTTTATGTGTGAAAGTTGTAATAATTGGTTGTATGAGCATGTATCGAATATGTACCGGCTAATTGATGAGAAATGAAATTGGCATAAGTGGGTGGTGTGCTTGTGTGGTCACTTAAAGGAACCCGTCACCTAACAAGAGTTTGGGGATGATGTCCAATTTTATTGGATACCTAGTGGGGGTCCAGATGTCAAATTGCGATTAAAGCCGAATTGATGCTCCTTATGCAATGCTGTCTATGGCGGGGGACAAAGACAATGCCATGTCTGATGGGGTGGGACGATACCCAATCATGTCAAAAAACCGCCAACTCTTGTGTTGGCCGTGACCTGAGTGGTTGTAATAATTGGAATATGCATGAATGCATTGTGCATGGAAAAATATAAGGAGTGTTCTGATTATATGTTATACTTGATGCAATGCTATTGGCATGTGGTAGTTGTTATTATGTAGGGGCATGGCAAGGTGAAATAAAAATACCTGTGGGTTTAGTTGACAGTTTGATGTTTGTTTTTGGGTCGAATTGCCTGATCATGATTATAGTTAAGGCAAAGCGGGGATCGCTTTGCTATTGATCCGTCGTCAATATAATGTTGCATGCGTAGGTTGCACCCGAGACAAGTTAGTGTCCTAAACGAGGTTTAAGTTATTAACTTACTCAGATTTTATCTCATTTGTTGTCGTTTATTGTTTTTAGGCCCGTAGTCAAGGGAACCGTCATGTTCGGTTTGGAGTTTTTAAGGACCAAGACACTGTTGTAACCTTGTACCCCATCCCGGGGACTGACCATGTTTATGAGTTTTTTGTTACTACGATTTGGGTAGACGATGGATTGGCCAATTGGGTGGCTCATAAGTTTAAAGCATGGTTCATTTAGGTTGCGAATGAACATTTTGGCCTGATGCGTGCTTTTGATGGATCACCTGATGGGGGTCCTAGAAAGCAAATTTGGGATGCAATGGATATTGACACCTCATATGGTGCTGTAGAGGATCCATAGACTAACTCGGATGAGAAATACCCCTCCAATTATGACCCTGAGACTCCACCCAGATACCATGGCTTGTTATGGACATGAGACACATCACTTTTTGGCTCGCCCTTGCATTAGAGAAGTTTAACTTAACCCTGACCTCCTGCTGGTTTTTGTGTTGATTGATGGAAATTGTTGTTGTAAAGGCTTGTAAGTATTAAACTTCCTGGGGTTAACAAGTATATAAATAAAAGTAGTGCTTTTGGAAATTTTTGTTGTTATTTTACACTATCCTTACTATTATGATTGACTAGGTGATTATTATATGTTTCTACTTGCGTTTAATAAAAAGATAAAATAAATGGGCCGACAACATCTAAATGACCAAAGAGAAATAGGGGTTATTGTGTGCTTGAGAGTCGGTGTGTGACATAAAGAATAAAATATCTCGATGTCTAAAGACATGTGTGGATGATCCTTCATGGTTATGGCATTTGAGGTTCAACCATCAAAATTTTGGTGGACGCAACTACTTTTATGCAAGAAGATGGTTTATGGCTTACCAAATATTGATCACCTTAATTAATTATGTGAAGAGTGCGTTATCAATAAGCATTCTAGAAATAGTTTTCCCAAGGAAACAACTTATTGAGTGAAGAAGCTACTTGAATTGATTTATTCTTATGTGTGTGGCCCAATCACTCCTCACTCATATAGTAATCATCGATATTTTGTTACATTTATTGATAATTTTACTCGAAAAAGTTGGGTGTATCTTTTGAGAAAAAGAAGAAGACAAAAGTGTTTGATACTTTCAAACAATTCAAGAACTTGGCTGAAAATGAGAGTGACTATTTTATCAAAGCTATGATCGTGGCAGAGAATTCACTTCAGCCATATTCAACAAATTCTATGAGGATCATGGTATTCGGCTTTTCTTGACTGCTTCGTATTCTCCTCAACAAAATGACATAGCTAAACAAAAAAATAGAACCATTTTTAACATCGTTCGAAACATGTTGAAGAGTAAAAATTTGCCCAAGAAGTTCTAGGCTAAAGCTATTTCGTGTGCAATCTATCTTCAAAATAGATGTTTCACTAGCGGTGTAAGTGGTTCGATTCATTTCCATTTTTTTGGAAAACCAAACTAATAAGGAAATTCACCAAACCGAACCAAAATCTTATCAGATTTGAACCGCAAATCCTGGTTCGATTTGGTTTGGCTCGGCTTGTTTTGGTTTTTCGGTTTTTACTTTCGTTTTTTTTTTTTTTTTTGCTGTTATATATTATAAGATTAATTTTCCAATCAAGTTGTCTTTTGCCCAGCAAGATAAAAACTTCATTAGTTTTCATAAGAATTCAATTTTTTAATTAGGTGAGAAAATAAATTCAATATACCACTATTACTTTTCCAAATGAAAACAATTTTGCGAATGCTACCACGTAGAGATAAATAAAATACAATATCAACAATTAAAAAGCATTTAAATTTACTCATTGTATTTACACTAAATTAAATTGAACGCGTCCAAGAATTTAGTGCTTCATTTGCTTATGAATAGCATTGTATCATTTGGTAATTTTCTTTCCTTTTTACTTTTCAAGTTGTGCACTTTGTTATGTAATTGACTAATTGGTGCCTTCATGCATCCACATGATCTTGTAGTTCTCATATGCGACCCAAGCGGGAAGTGAGAACAGATCTCCAAATGCAATAAACCAAAGATTGAGCGGATCAAGATAACATAGATAATGTGATCGAAACACCAGGGTTGTGAAGCTATTCCACTTTCAAGTGCGAGTTTTTCAAAGGCTGATGGCCTGGGCAATTATTCAATTCATGGGCCAGCTTGAAGCTATTTCACTTTCACATGCATCATTCATAGCCCCCTCCTTCAAATCTTTCATCAAGAAATTACTCACACAGATGAGTCACCACCGGGTATGTCATACAACTTCTGTGGAAAGAAAAATTTCAGCAGGGTCTTAGACATAGCCATACATGCATCCATGCATAGAGAGAGAGAGAGAGAGAGAGAGAGAGAGAGAGAGAGAGAGAGAGAGAGAGAGAGAGATACACTTCCTCCTGGGAAAGCCTCAATTTGAGTTGGCCCTAACGCTGTTCCAGGGACAGCAGATTCGTCAGGTTTATATCACGGAGCTGCTGCTCTACCATCAGCCCTGAAGTAAACATGAATAAACGGTTGGCATTAAGAAAAGAACTAAGCAAAAAATGAAAGAAAAAAGAACAAACATAAATATCATGAACAATGACTAAATTATAATTCCATGCACAAATTATGATGTGCGAAAGGGTATCATAACATTGACAGACCTATTAGGGTACTTGCCGGTAGCAGAAAAGGACAACCATCTAGTAGTACAATCCTTCTAAATAAGTACCTCAAAAGACTAGATATCCTGTTAAAGAAAATTAAAGCCCTATGGGCTAAATACATTTATGACTCGTCCATTTAGATGGATTTACTGATTTCATCCTCAAGTTTTCTTATTGAACATGATAGTTGGGTAGGACATCAAAAAATCAAGCAGCAACATAAACCAAATTACCAAAATAAGGGAAAAGGAAAAGCATCGTAAAGTTGCATGTAAACGTCGAAGTTTCCTGTCAAGTTCATCTTAGCAACACTAAAGCCAGGTATGACAATTTTTGCGTCTCAAGATTTGATATCTTTGCACTTGCTGACATCGTTTCGCTTTCTTCCTCAAGCTGCACATGACATAACATTAACATTTTATAAGGACTCTTTTCCTTTTAACTCCTTTTTTCATAGAAGCATATAATACTTCCTTAAGTTCTATGGTACCGCGATAAAAGCCCACATGAACGGATACAAAAAGCTTATCGTTGTTGTACCCATGATGTTGCATTTAATGTTTAAACTTCAAGCGCTAGTTCTTTCATCATATTACCACTTGAAGTGGAAACCAGTAAAACTCATCCATTACAAATGATGCCTTACCTTTCTTAACGTTCATTATTACACTCCTTTGTAATGTTCTCAGTAGCTATATAGTGAGAAATGAAGTTACATTGGAAGTCCAAACTATGAGTTTTAATAAAAGGCATTACTAGGGAATTGCTACTGTCACTAGAGAAAATGTTGTTGACACACGTAGTATATTTTCTGTACCTACTAATAGTAAAGACATGGTTATCCAGATCAATGGTTTCATCATTATGAACTTTGAATTCAGATAATAGAGCATAACTAAGTTAAACTCTCCCGGAGGAATGGGGGAAATACCAACATAAGGCCAAATCTCAAGTTTAGTAAAAAAATGCTTTATGATTTATTAGTACTTATGTCAATTGGACTTGTGATGCTTTTTTAATCAAAATTTAGGTTTTTTATGTTGATGTTGGAATACGCACAATACTGGCATGGCACGTGCACGATGCTAGCACGACACATGCATAACACACTTAGGGCACATAATTTTTATAAAGTAGTAATGTGATAATATCGTGATTGCCATTTCCTTTTGTCTCCTAGTGTCTCAAAAAACTCGAGCTACAACTATTTTTTCTTTTTCTTTTTCTTTTTTGTTCATCCCTTTTCACGATTTGTCTTTCCTTCTGTTTGTGACACAAAAATGAAGCACTCTTTCTTTTCATGGTTTGGCATTCTTTTATCATCAAATTTGGTTTTCCTCCAACTCAAGCCCTAACCCTAGCCCTAAATGAAGTGGGAGTAAAAGATTTAAGAAAAAGTGAGCTCTTTGAGAAGAAATAAGATGAGGAAATGATTTTTACTTATTTTGATAATTCTCGTCTAGAAGGGGTTTCTTAGCAAAACCCTTCAAAAAAATATTCCTCGTTACGAAAGCCATTGTCCTTGAAAAACTCTCATATGATGTTGTCACATGCATTCTTACGAAGGATTGGTGGAATGATTATATCGTTGGCCTCCCTTGGTACGTGCCTCACTGTCATTGACCAAAGCCAGGGGGATGTCAAGTGGGCACCGACCATCTGCTTCCTCTTGTTGGTGTTCTACGTGACCTCCTTCTCTGTTGGGATGGGGCCAATTGCATCAATATATAGCTCAGAGATGTTCCCTCTAAGGTTGTGTGTATGAGGGTGTGCAATAGGTGTCACTATGAGCCAGTTGGCAAGATGTTTAATATCCTTCGGATTCATGTTTTACTTCCAACATAAGGTCAAACCACAATTTAGTCAAAAATACTTTATGATTTATTAGTACTTATGTCAATTGGATCTGTTATCATTTTTTAATCCAAATTTATATTGTTTATGTTGATGTTGGAACATGTACATAATACGCACGATGCCAGCACGTCATGTGCACGATGCTGGCATGGCACGTGCACGATGCTAGCACGACACGTATATAACACACTTATGGCACATAATTTTTATAAAGTAGCAATGTGATAAAATTAGGATAATAACTAAGATTGTTTTCTTCCCGTGGCTCAGGCTCAAATTATGGAAAGGATTATTTTTCATGCCTTTTGTCTTTTGGATAGGTAATATCAAAAGATAATATATAATAAAAAATAATAAAAAATTGAAAATTTCGAAATTAATGAAAATCAGAAATATTTAGAAAAAAAAACTTAATTTTTTATTTCATTTTTTATGTTTTCAATTTCTTATACATAATTATGATTTACTTGAGAACATTAGGATAATAACTAATATTTTCATTTTGAAATTTTGGCAGACATAGGATTGATGAGTAAGGAGATAGTATACATAAAGCCCGACCAACAAACGAATGATGAGTTCGAGGATCATCTGATGGGGGTTTCAAAGTTATCCTCCCCTATTGGGTTAATACTCACTTGGTGGATCCTCAACAAGATTGGTTACCATTGCAAAATAGGGTTGGTAGCAAGTATCTTCTTCATCGGAGCCCTCATTGTGACCATTAAGGATGACTATTTCATCCTTGTGGTTGGCTACTTCATAATTAATATTGTTGCAACCTATACCCTCATCATCATTTCCATTTATATTGCTGAAATCACTCCAATCTCTTATCGGGGCTTGCTCACCTCTTTCCTAAGGTACTCCTTTCATTTCTTTTTTTTTCCCCAAAATTTGTAACATATTTTTGTTTTTTAATTTATCATCAATGATTGTCGGGGGAAGAATTAAGGTTAGATATTTAAAGTTAAAGGAAGGTGATTGCTTTCTTATACGTGTTTTGGTGGTTCAAGTATTCATCGACATGGGCACCCTCCTCAGTGACATCTCCCACTTTTTCTTATTTAGGATTCACTCTAACCTCGGCTGGCATCTCTTACTCAGCATAGGAGGAATCCCCTTCTTGCTCATTTTTTGGGTCTTCGCCATGCCAGAATCCCATCGATGGCTTATCACGCAAGGCAGTTAGCGCGATGCGAAACATATCCTTGCCCAGATTTCCAACTCTGAGGAGGAGGCTACAGTCCAACTTGCCAATATTAAGGACTCTTTTGGTATCCCTAAAGAGAACAACAACGACATCATCGAGGTCACCAGCCAAGGCGATTGGGGGACAAGTGGTGGGATCTCCACTGGACCTCGCCTACCTTACACATGCTTGCCTACACTACTAGAATCTACTTCATCCAACAAGCTTTTAGGAGTGACACCATCATCATTTACAGTCCTTCCATTTTTGATAGGGCTAGCATTATCTCCAACACCACAAATCTCCTCTTGGCCATAGCACTAGATGTTGTGAAGATTATTTGCACCCTCTTAGCCGCTTTCCTTCTTGATCGGATCGGGCGACGACCGTTGTTGCTAACTAGTATTGGTGGAATGATTATATCGTTGGCCTCGCTTGGTACATGCCTCATTGTCATTTACCAGAGCCAGGGGGTGGTCAAGTGGGCACCGACCATCTACTTCCTCTTGTTGGTGTGCTACGTGGCCTCCTTCTCCATTGGAATGGGGCCAATTGCATCAATATATAGCTCGGAGGCGTTCCCTCTAAGGTTGCGTGTACAATAGGTGTCGCTATGAGCCAACTGGCAAGATGTTTAATATCCTTTGGATTCATGTTTTACTTCCAACATAAGGCTGAACCTCAATTTAGTCAAAAATACTTTATGACTTATTACTACTTATGTCAATTGAATTTGTTATCCTTTTTTAATCCAAATTTATATTTTTTATATTGATGTTGGAATATGTACATAATATGCACGATGCTAGCACGTCACATGCACGATGCCGGCACGGCGCGTGCACGATTCTAGCACGACACGTGCATAACACACTTAGGGCACATAATTTTTATAAAGTAGCAATGTGATAACATTAGGATAATAACTAAGATTGTTTTCTGCCCAGCGGCTTAGGCTCAAATTATGGAAAGGATTATTTTTCATGCCTTTTGTCTTTTGGATAGGTAACATCAAAAGATAATATATAATAGAAAAATAATAAAAAATTGAAAATTCCGAAAATTAATGAAAATCACAAATATTTAGAAAAAAAAAACTTAATCTTTTTTATTTTTTATGTTTTCAATTTCTTGTACATATTTATGATTTACTTGAGAACATTAGGATAATAACTAAGATTTTCATTTTGAAATTTTGGCAGACATAGGATTGATGAGCAAGAGGATAGCATACATAAAGCCCAACCAACAAACGAATGATGAATTCGAGGATCATCTAATGGGGGCTTCAAAGTTATCCTCCCTTATTGGGTTGATACTAGCTTGGTGGATCCCCATCAAGATTGGTTACCATTGCAAAATAGGGTTGGTAGCAAGCATCTTCTTCGTCGAGCCCTCATTGTGACCATTAAGGATGACTACTTCATCCTTGTGGCTGGCCGCTTCATAATTAATATTGCTACGAGCTATACCCTCATCATCGTTCCCATTTATATTGCTGAAATCTCTCTAGTCTCTTATTGGGGCTTGCTCACCTCCTTCCTAAGGTACTCCTTTCATTTATTTTTATTTTCCCCCACATTTTGTAACATAATTTTGTTTTTTTACTTTATCATCAATGATTGTCGAGGGAAAAATTAAGGTTAGATATTTAAAGTTAAAGGAAGGTGATTGCTTTCTTATACGTGTTTTGGTGGTTCAAGTATTCATCGACATGGGCACCCTCCTCAGTGACATCTCCCACTTTTCCTTATGTAGGATTCACTCTAACATTGGCTGGCATCTCTTACTCAGCATAGGAGGAATCCCCTTCTTGCTCATTTTTTGGGTCTTCGCCATGCTAGAATCCCCTCGATGGCTTATCACGCAGGGCCGTCAACACGATGCGAAGCATATCCTTGCCTAGATCTCCAACATTGAGGAGGAGGCTACAGTCCAGCTTGCCAAGATTAAGGAGGCTTGTTGGCATCCATGAAGAGAACAATGACGACATCATCGATGTCACCAGCCAGGAGCTTGGGGGGACATGTGGCAAGATCTCCACTGGACCTCACCCGCCTTACACATGCTTGCATGCATTATTGGGATCTACTTCATCCAACAAGCTTTTGGGAGTGACACCATCATCCTTTACAACCCTTCCATTTTTTTTTTTATAGGGCTAGCATTATCTCCAACACCACAAAGCTCCTCTTGGCCATAACACTCGATGTTGTGAAGATTATTTGCACCCTCTTAGCCGCTTTCCTTCTTGATCGGATTGGGCGACAACTGTTGTTGCTGACTAGTATTGGTGGAATGATTATATTGTTGGCCTCCCTTAGTACGTGCCTCACCATCATTGACCAAAGCCGGGGGTGGTCAAGTGGGCACTACCATCTACTTCCTCTTGTTGGTGTGCTATGTGGCCTCTTTCTCCATTGGGATGGGGCCAATTGCATCAATATATAGCTCGGAGGTGTTCCCTCTAAGGTTGCATGTATGATGGTGTGCAATAGGCGTTGCTATGAGCCAGCTGGCGAGCAATTTAATATCCTTCGGATTCGTGTTTTACTTCCAGAAAATGACTCTTGGTGGGCTGCCATTCTTCATATTTATGGTTGTGTTGATCCTAGCATGGGTCTGCTTCTACCTTATCATGCCAGAGTCGAAGGGGAGGAATCTAGAACAAATGGCACAATTTTTTGGTTAATGGATATATTGGAGGTCCTCAGTCAGAGAACTAGAAGGTCGAAGGAGTAGCGCAACTGAAGGCGCTTAATATTATATTTAGAATTTTGAATTCTCCTCACTTGTGAGGATGACGTCAAATTAGTACTATCTAGGAATCTTGAACATCTCAATTCAATGCTATTGAACTTGTAATCATCGAATTTCTCTTGACGATAGTTTATTCGATATTATTATGCGTAGTGTTGCTCCTTTACAATGCAATAACTCATTCAATTTATAACTTATTTTATGAACATGACATTGTTTCATATATGCACTTTGTAGTATTAGATATACCGGCACCCTATATCTATAACATCCGTAGCAATTTGGAAATTGGATTTATTGAAAACCTGAGCCCTTAATGTTGGATAAGCAGGCTGAATCGAGTTGAGCTCCATCTAATCGGGCATATCACGTAAGAGAGAAGGCATGCAAAAAATTCAAGCTTATTTGAGTTTGAGTATTGGTCAACCCTAACTCAGCTCGACGACACCAGTAATTGATGTTAAGGGTTTCTAGACTTCACCTTTCTACTTCAAAAAACTCTTGTTTTGAGTTTCCACATGGAGACAAATGATTAGCTCATTAAAGTCAATTTGTGGATTGAAAAGAAAGATATGAAGAAGAATATTAAAGATGTGTTCTCTTCAGCTTGAATGAAAGGTAAAACTAAACCTCTTTATACTTGGCCGTCAAAATTTAAAATATCATTTAAATTTAAAAAAAAAATCATATACAAGTTAATAACTACACTTTTATGAAAATTTCAAGGGTTCAAGATTAAAAAGAGAGAAGTCAAAATACACGGACTACAATTTTTTGATTATATGAAATGCAAGATCTAAAAATTGATCTTGATACTCTAAATTGTCAAGTGAGATAAAAACAGAGAGAGAGAGAGAGAGAGAGAGAGAGAGAGAGAGAGAGAGAGAGAGAGAGAGAGAGAGAGAGGAAAATTGACAAATTATTTGAAATTCAAGATTATAGGGCAACATATATATGAAGTGACATAAAGTATCATATTTTGTGGAGGTCTTGATTCAGTCCACCTGCCAGGTCCATCTCGTAAATGTGTGAGCTTGTCTCTCGATGGTGACCGAGAGCATGCATCATTCAGCGACGACAATAGCTACTGTGATTTCCCTCTTCGTGCGTATGAAATGATGGATGAACCACAATTCACTCATTTTTTAAGGGTTTTTGCTTATTTAAATGAAACTACATACATTGAATGTAATGCAATTATTCTAAATGCAATGATGCACAAGATATATCTATATCAAGATGACATGCAACATACAATTAAATGAGCCTAACATGCAAGCTATATGTTATGCGATTTTAACTAAATGACCTAATCTAATGACAAAAGATGATAACGTGCAACTATCTTTGGATGTGTTGACAGACGAATTTTTGTTGACATTTTACATATTCATTTATTTTACAAAAGCATTAAAATTTATAAAAGATAAAAAGCCAAAAAAAAAATTGAAAAATGAATAAAGTGGACCAGAAAAAAAATGCAAAAAAAGGAAATAAAAGGATAAGTGAAGATATACATAAAATAATATTTTTTTTAAAAAACACATGAGGTGCCTCCTTGCCACATCAATTTAGGCGTCCGTTTATTTTGTAAAACAAGAAAAATTAATAAAAAGGTAAAAACATAAAAAAAAAATTATAATAAACAAGAAAAATAGACAATATGTATTTGTATAGCCCGGCCCAAGCTGTCCTCTTCTTCCTTGGCACGCTCACGTTGGGGAGAAGGGGGTTCGCAGAATCAACGGCGATTTGGAGTCGAGCGGATTCGATCGATTTCCCCTTCTTCGCTCGTCGGGACGGCGGACAGGGTTGCGGGACATGCCGGTGATCATGGCTCCGGTTGACATCGCCAAACCTCAGCGGAGTAAGTGGGATCGACTTCGGCTCCTTGTTTGTTTTCGGAAGACGCTTTGCGTGCGGTGTTTATGTTCCAGAACGTTGATGGACGAGTTCGTGTTTCCTTTATAATTTATTTGATGTCCTTGTACGCTAGCTTAGCTTAGGAGAAACCTAAATGAAGCGATTTCATATGCCCTTTCTTTCAGCCCCAATAAAAATACCTTTTACAAATTACCCTTCTTTTGCCTTGTGTGTTTTGACAGGCGGAACTGGTGAAATCTTAAGGTCTATGGATCGTTGGAAGTGTTGTCTTAATTTAGCAAATTAAGAGTGCTTCAGCTCAAATTTAAGAGTGCATCTCCATTTTTTTGATACGCAAACAAGATTTAATGATGTTTAACGAAGAGAGAGAGAGAGAGAGAGAGAGAGAGAGAGAGAGAGAGATTTAATGGTGGAGTTAAAGAGACAAAATAAGGGCTGTCATCGGAGTGGGAGAGAGGGAGAGGGATTGGTATTACCTTCTTCTTCTCTTTCCCTTGCTTGTGCGATCCGAAGATGAGCCTGAAAGGTTGTCTTATGAAGTGATTGAGCTAAGCAACTCTCTATAGTTGGACCAACTTTAGGTTACTATTTACTAAATAGCCTTTATCTAGCTTAACCCCGAATCATGCAACGGGTCCAAAGGTTTCCATGTGAGACTTTGATCGTGGATTTGAAATGTTCTTTTTTTGCCAATTAATTCACGTGCCATAGAGAAGTAAAAATAATGATGTTAAAAGGGTCATAACATGCATGTGGGTGGTAGCAAAGAAAAACAAAAGTAGATAGTTTCCATCTCATATACATAACACCAATTCCCCCTTTTGTTGTCCCGGCTATTATTTTGCAGACAAGCTCTTGTATATATACCCTTTCAACGAAGAACATCAGATTAATGGCTTTGAAATAATTGGAATTGGGAGACTACTTTAGCTAGTTATGACAATAGATTAAACTCAAAAATTTGAACAATAAATTTTGATAGCATCGATAGATTTATGACTATATTGATATATACCCCCAATTTTCTCGTAAACTCAGCTGCTTTCTAACCTCATTTAATGATATATAAAATGGACTAGATGTGTGCGAGTGCATGTGAGCAAGGGTAGAAAAATGTTAAAGCTGTTGAAAGGTTAATTATTGAAAATGGTGCCTCCAACCCGAACCCCAGAATGTTAGGAACACTTGTTTTGGAACATCTATATTTGGAAGTACAAAGGTTAAACTTTCTCTCAGGCCTGCTCGATCCTCCTCACATCAAGAAGCGTGGCAAGCTCACTTGGCATGAGCAGTTTCTAGTGTTAAAGGAGGCGTCTAGGCCTTATGCTGCAAGCTGGGTATGTGATATTGGTCCTGAGCTTTAACCAAATGATTACAAGAATGATGAAGACAATGAAGGCAAGCCCAGCAGAGCCAAGAAATGGGTAAAGAGAAAGAACCTTCGACTTTGGAGGATCTGGCTATGGCTGCAAAGGCGAAAAAGGAAGAACCAAAAAATTTCACCGAAAAAATCTCTCCGAAAAAATGAAGCCCCCGATTCCCCATGGCAACCATCCAAACATCCAAAGTTGCGACTGGAGAAACGAAATAGTCGAGTTCGCCGGCGATCGTTCCTCATTCTGTTCGTCTTCCGTCATCCGTAGTTGCCGGAGAATCTTTGTCGTGGACACATCAAGTTCATCATCTCTGGATACCGTAGCCTCTACATATAGTCGTTTTCTACCGATCTTTGAAGCTGCATTAGAATCCCGCATTCAACTCTGCTTGGCGGTGACATCGCTATTGTAGCTCGATGATAGTTGGAGGCCATGACCGATGGTGAATGAAGGTGCTTCAAAGATTGGAAATCGTCAGAAGTGTGAGATCCGGTGAGTGCGCGTCGGAGGAAGGTGGTTCGGGTGAAGTTGCAGAGAAGATACGCTTCAATGAAGAAGAATAGAGCAAGGGGAAGATGAAGGTGTAGGGAATAGGACAAAATAGAAAAAAGACAAGAGAAGGAAGAAAAAGAGAAATAAGAAAGTTAAGGAAAAGTCAGAATTTTTTTTTTTGCTCTAGTCCGACTGGTTGGATCCAAGTTTGGTTGGGGCCAATGAATCGGATCAGGTAAACACGGTCCGAACCCATTCCTCAATATAATAATAAATTAATTAAAAATTTTAAATTTAGAAAAATATTTAACAAATTCAAAATTCAAAATGATAAAAAAATTTAAAATTTTAATAAATAATAGAAAATTTTAGAAAATTCAAAAATTATAATTTCAGAAAATCATTAAAAAATAAAAAAAAAAATCCAAAAAAAGAAAAATCATTAAAAAATTCAATTTTTTTTATTAAAAAAGATCAGAAACATTTAGAAAGATTAAAAACCCTAGAAAGTGAAAAGCCTTTAGGGCTTTGCAATAGGGTTCTTTGTTTTGGATTTTTTTTTTTTTTTCATTTTTAAGGGTGATATCAAAATGCTTGTGTGCTTTCCTTTGCAATTATAATTGATTGTGCATCTCAATATTTGGATGTTATTTTCTTGTTTTAGAATGGTTCAAACAAATCTTAGATTTTTCTTGATAGGCTCTATGGCGTTAATTAGCACATGATTAGATTAGATATTGAAAGAGTGTTAGCTTTAAGGTTAACGTAATCAAATTCCCAAGTCCAAAATCTCTAATTATGTAAATAGTAAGATATCCTCCAATATCTTGCTGAGTTTTTAGCTGACTCATATAAAAGGTTAATGGCATTTCCTTATAAAAAAGTTGTATAGGCTTAATTGATTGAAAATTTCAATGCCCGATGTCATGAGAGATATAGGCTTGGGAAAGCCCAAATGTGACATCCCAGATTTTCAATCCCGTTTTTCATCAATAAATCGGGCATTTCATCGACGTTGTCTATAGGGCTGTTTTCAGAGCCGATCACTCTCGAGATAACTAGATTATCTAGGGAAGCTATTAAGGAATTTTAAGTCGATAGATTTGAGAATTCGACTAGGAATCGGTTATTCGACCGTGCTCATTTTTAGAGGTCATTACGACACAATTAAAAATCGATTAAGGATTAGAGATAGGTCAGTTCTACTGAGATGTGTGGCTAAACGTGGGTGATGAAATTCTCATCGGCCGGCACTAAACTGATTTTTCTATTGTTTTGGTACTTTGTGTCCGTATTTGAATCCTCGACATTTTCACGACAATCGAGAGTCGCCAATGCATCAAGTGGGTTCATTGTAGCTTGAAAAAATCAACCATAGGTCATTTGTATTAAAAAATTTAAAAGCTAATCGGTAGCCTAGGTCATGCTAAAATCGTGCCGAATGGAAATTAACCACGAATTTGAGTCCAATTTCAGAAATTGAAAATTCTTTCATGTCACAAATTATTTTAGGAACGTTGACTCAGTCTCAGAAGATTTTTCTGCAAACCGAGACTTTTTGGGAAAAAGTCATCCTAAGACCGTTTTTCTCTAGAAAAAGTCAGGGATTGTTTTTGATCGCACAATCAGGATACGAGTGGGATCAATTGGTGAAGAAAAATACCAATTGGATTGGTGAGGTGTCGATTGAATTTATAAAGGCCGGTTTGTGTTGATTTAAGAAAGACATGAAGTCCAATTGGAGGGAAAATGCTTGAAATTCGTATGCCCCCATCCATGACTTATGGACCAATTCAAAAAGCCCTCTAGAAGGAAGTTGAGGCTGGAAATTGCTGGTGGAATCCAACCATGCAAGGGGGATAAGGTTAAAGGGACAAGTGGAGAGAAAATGTGACCAAGGTGGCCCACTAAAGCCAAGACTTGTTCCCTCTCTCCATTCAAGCTGCCATCCAAGCCTTCTTCCTCCTCCATCCAAGCTATCATGCGAAGACCAGAAAATCCAAAGGAGAAGCCATCCGGTTCTTCCTCCATCGTGCGCCACCGCCGGATAGCCGAATCGTTGCCGCTCGTGTTGCTCGCCTCCACGCACGCCTTGTCGCACCCAGCCCGCCGCCGTCCTTGGCTGTTCGTGCACTATCCAACACTGTGAGGCTCGGCGAGAGCCGTTTAGCCCATCTCCAACCGCCATGAGTCCCCGCTTGAACCCGATTTGGCCCCTTCCACCATCCTTGGTCTATCCCCGCCTTAAAATGAGCTTGTTGCCCTCTGTTTCAGCTAAGAACAAAACATAAACCAGTGGGTTTCCAACAACCTTCGAGGCCCTTTTTGAGGTTGTTCTCGGCCCGAAAACTAGGCCCGCTTTGAAAAAAAGTGAGCCCCGTTACGTCTCCAACAATTTGAGCCGATCGAATCACAAAACAAGTGAGTTTAACTCACTAATCCTCACTTAGTAAGTTAATTATGCTTAGAGGTTGATTAGTTTAGGCTAAGATGGATTAGGTGGTTAGATTAGATTAGTGAATTTAATTAAATGTCAATGCATGTTAGGTGGATAGTGATAGGGCTAGTAAGAACTCCTAGAGTGGGGTGAATAGGTGTTAAAGAAGTTTTTGCAAGACTTAACAACTTAATTTGTCTTTTGAAGATAATAAACTGAAGATGTAAAATACTATAAACAGTTATATAATATTGCAAGTTAAAGTAAAGAGTTCAGGAAAAGAGAATTGAAACACAAGGTTTATAGTGGTTTGGCTTAAACTAAGTATAGGTTCACTCTTCCGCACTGACAGCCCACTGGCTGGATTCCACTAAGAACCAAAAGAAAATTTACAGTCTCACGTCCTTAATTCCACAGTGTAGAAACTCTACTACACTTCCTCAATGTCTCACAAGTATTTAATTTCTCTTTCGAATATAATTTAAGCTCAGCGATTGAATCAGCAAAAAACTAGGAGTTTTAGACTTTGGAATTTTTCTTTTCACACACTCACTTGAATAACTTGAGCGTCTTCCTTATATACTCCTTCATACCTTTATGACCGTTGGCACCTTTCAAAAGAGTTATTCCAATATATCCATTGGACATAATCAATTAGGGAGATCTCGAATTATTTAAGGAATGTGATGATAGCCCACCAATTTTGTTCGCCCATACAATTAGGATCAAGGTTTCCATAAGTAGAACCTTCCAAGTATACTTTGCCAATCAACATATCTAATTATCCGAATTAATTTCAATAAGAATAATTGATCACAAGATGTTATTTCCAACCATGAGATCTTCTTCAATTGTATGAACCAAAACCTTAGAGATATACTCACATCTGGATAAGTCTTCTCTTCGTCGGTCTGGAAACTATCAATGAGGATAGACTTTAAATCTTAAGTTTGGAGGTCTTCGGACTTTGACGATAGAGTTTGCAAGTCTTTAGACTAGACTGATGGAAATGTTTTGTCAACTTCAAAACAAATAAGAAAGTTTTCTTCAACAATCTCCCCATTTTTTATGGTGACAAAACTTTCCTGCAAATTTGAGCACTTTTGTCATGCAAAACAATATTTAAGCAAAAAAAGATATCTCATAAAAGATAAGTGAATTAGGATATGGATAGCAATGATTCTGCAACCACAAACAACATGGTAGTCCTGCAAAACAACTATCCTTTCCATAATCATTATCACGGCCTAAGTTACTGCAAGACAAAGTATCAGATCAAACAATCCACAACCAAACAAAAGAAATATAAGTCCAAAAATCCAAACCAAAGTCAAAAACTAAAGTCAAATCTGCATCAAACTTCTCCCCCTTTTTGTCAACAGCAAAAAGTGGAGAACAAATAAAAAGAGCTGTTTGAAAATAGAGAGAGTCAAGGCTATTTGGGCAAACGAACAAGCTGGAATTCTCCCATGGAATTCCCTATCTTCTCAAGCTTTTCTATAGTCTCCTTCAACAGTTGTAAATCTTCACCCTTCACATGATCTTACACTTGACTATTCAGGGCGAGTAACTCTTGCAAAGAAACTGAAGTAGCCAAGAAAGCCTTTCTAAGATCTTTTATCTTATAGTCCAAAGCATACTAACCCTTCTTTAAATCCAGCAAAACATCCATTATGCGTGAAAAGTCTGCTAAATGAGTTAGAGTAGCACTTGGTCCAGCCGAATTTGTTCCTGGAGTTGTGGACGTGATAACCTATCGTGAATAGTGATAAGTACAAGTGATACGTTATAGTGAATAGTGATAAGTGGACGTGATAACCTATCATGAATAGTGATAAGTACTAAAGATAACTTATCATGGATAGTGAATAGTGTATGTGGTAACTAATCAAAAAGGTGATAATGCTTATTATATTTCAATTTTTAAATGTGATAAGTGCTTATTATATTTTAATTTTAAATGTGTTAAGTGCTTATTTTATTTTAATTTTAAACGTGATAAGTGCATAATATATTGCAGTTTTAAATGTGATAAGTACTTATTAAATTCTAATTTTTAAAGTGGTAAGTACTTATTAATTTCTAATTTCTAAAGTGATAAGTACTTATTAATTTCTAATTTTTTTTAAAGTGATGAGTACTTATTATATCCTAATTTTAAATTTGATAAGTGCTTGTAAAATGTTCTTTTTGAAAAGTGAAATGCTAAGTTGATAAAGGAACTCATGGTGTGGTATTATATGCTATGAGGTTGATGCATGATTATTTTGGTGGATGAATAATCAATGGTTGATCACATGGGATTATTTCATGGCATTTTTGTGTGTGAATATTGCTAATGCATAACATATGAACACTAAATACTCTTGCATTGGCTAATGAGAAAGATAAAAATTGGCTTGAGTAAGTTATGTGCTCATGTGATCACATAATGGTTCCATACTTGCATGATTACAAAAGACGATGCCCAATGGATTTCGGATGCCCCCACTTTAATAGGATGCTATTCGTGGATAGATTTCAAAGGAAGCTCCTTAAATGGAATGCCATTTTTGAGTGAGGTCAAGACAATGCCATGCCTGATGAGACGAGACGATACTCGGTTATGCTGGAAGACCACCGACATGAGTGTCGATCATGACCAAGAATGGTCGTAATAATATGGAATTATGGTCTTAAGAATAGCATGATACTATGGGAAGTCATATGATTCTCGAGACGCTAAACATGTGCAAAGTGCATATTTTGAGAGTGATGTTATGACTTGGCCATGTATGGCATAGAATTATATGAGTTGCATGAAACACATGCTTGAGTTAATTATCATATTAATAACTTATATGGCATGTACATGTTTGATCGACCTTGGCTATGAATTGAGAGGTATGTGGATTTGTATACCTTGATTTGGTCTCGAGAGATTTAGGTTGAGATTAAATCCATTCATGTTATAGTTAAAGCAAAGCTAAGGCTTTGCTATTGATCTGCCATTAACAGTTAAGCTGCATGTTTAAGACGTATTCAAGGCAAAATACCTTCCTACGCAAGATTTAGGAAGTTTACTTACTAAGTATATCTCATTCGTTGTTGTTTAAATGTTTCAGGACCTAAGCATGACTAGCCCATTCTGCTAGGTTCCCTTCAAGGTGCTTGTTGACTAGAACACCGAGGTGACCTCCTACCCGGTCGAGGGGTTGGATGTGCGTTATGAGAAGCACATGTTGCCTAACCTAGTGCCCCATAGGTTCATAATCCGGTACGTTTGATTTGGAGGGGAGCTCGGTGCCCTTTTTGGGGGTTTGATAGGCCGCCAAATAGGGGAGCCGAGGTCCCATCTAGGACCCAATGGTCATGGATGCTCTTGACAACGATGTCACTAACCCGAAAGTGGACTCGGATCTAGAGTCGGATCCCGAATTTGAGCCTTGGTACTATAACCTAGACGCATACTAGGTGCTTAGGGGATATCACATTTTGAGGTTGCCTTCATAGTATAGAGGTGCTAAGTTGACCCCCAACCCCTTTTTGATGGACCGAAAGGAATCCGTGCCGCAGATATGTGAATGTGAACTTACAATGCTTAAACTGAAGTGTAATGTATATATTAAATGGAAGTGTGTTTTAATATGTGTTCTATGTTATCCCTCTTATTGTAAATAATTTGGTAGTGTTAATTCTATTTTTGTTCATGTATAATCAAAAGATAGAATGAATGAGTCGGTGACACCTCCTAGGATATCGCAATTAACTAACCAAAGAGAAGGAGGGTTGTTGCACGTCCAAGGGTCAAGGCATGTAGATCTACTTTATATATTGAGCTAGCTAAAATTCTATTTGTTTATTAGTTTCACGTGACAAATTCGGCGATCAGAATTGTTAAGGTGGAAAGGTCAATTTACCCCTAAATCTGTGCATGCATTATGACCGTTTGAAAATATTTTTCACTTATTAAAAACAATTAATGTCATGCGGGACACTCTCTTGTAATTAGACTAAGTGGAACCTTTGTCTAGTTAATAAGGAATTAGTGCTTATAAGAAAATGATTCTATATGGGTAATTTATCAAGTCAGTAGTGTATAATATTAGTTTAGGCGGAGCCTAGGCAGCCACATTTTTTTTTTTTTAAGTACAAAATCCATGTTTTGTAAAATGTTGATTTCTCCTCTCTTTACTCAACACAATATAAATTTTAGGATGGTCAACAAGTTGAATCAAACAATAAGCATCCATCTTTCTTCCTTTTGGGAAAAACCATTATTCTTAAAATAACTCTGAAGATGCTCAAAATGAAACTCTCACCTAAGTTTTCTAGCATTATAAAATCAGAATAACCAATTAGCTAAAAAAAAACGAAAAGAATCAACTTCTGATGTCTCAAAACCATTGTCTATAACCATTTAAATAGAGAACCATCTGTAAGTTCACTGACATATGAACTCATCTAAATCAAATTAACCTGTTGAAATGATCTTTTTTATGAAATAATGAAAGTTCAAATATGAAAATCCAAGAAATGGTGTTTTAGTCATGATTTTCAGAAAAATTACAGTTAAAGTTCGATGAAAGCATATGTATAATTTCATATTCTGAAACATGCATTTATGCTCCAATCTTTTAAACAAATCAGCCGTTTTGTTTGTGATTTAGTCTTAAAAAGATGTGATTTAATCTAAATTGGGTGGGAAAATAGCCAAACAAAATAGGTGTTTTGTATATGTATACACACTAGAGGAATGTTTCTTTTGGAGTCCAGTGAATTTTACCTTTCAGTCCAATGAAGCAATGCTCAGTGCAAGATTGGAGATGCATATCAATATCATCATTGATTACACGTAGAGGCCAAACGTGTTTACTGTTAAATTTTGTGACATCCAAGAAGACCCCATCATGGTTTCCACTTTAAAAAAGGAGTCAAAAGACATTGATAGAGCCATTAGAGAAGTGGAATGTTCGAGGTAGATGCACTCATAGTCCAAACAGAACATTATAAAAAATTGCCATGTGATGATACAGTTGAATGTTTCTAAGGTCTCTTTGTTCTTGCTTTTTGAACCATTACTTAGATCCTTATATCAACAATGACTTCTTGTGATGAGTTTAACGTGATTTTTCATTTTTTTCTCAACAGCAACATCGATTTGACATTTTTCTTTGCTTTTTCACACAACAAAGAAAAGGCGAAAAAAAAAAAACAACCAGAGAACACCCCCCCCAAAAAAAGGACAGATCTAAACCCGCTCCTTGTGTGGGTCATGAATTCATCTGACAAAATATAGTAGTAACATGATATTTAAGTTAATTGAACAGATTAAAGATTAAGCTTTATTTTCAAAATGATATACAAATCTAAATGACTCTAAAACGTAAGATGGCCATATTATTAATTTATTTATTGTATAGCAATTTTTATAATATTCTACTAATTGACAACTTAGACCCTTCCACGCAATCAATGTTAAACATTAGTTGAAAATAAGTTTCCAATTTTCAAAGGAAAGATTGAAAAGTTTAAAACCAGACTGATAGCTACGAGTTTCACTCAAAGAGAATAAATAGATTATGAAGCAACATTTCTCCAGTTTCTTCTAAAGGTTTCTTTAGAGTGATTTTGGCATTAGTAACTCATTTTGATATGGAATTACACCGGATAGATGTTAAGACTACTTTTCTAAATTAAGACCTTAATGAAGAGGTTTATATGGTGCAGCTTGAAGGTTTTGCGGCAAAAGACTCAAGTAAGCTCGTATGTAGATTGAAAAAGTCTATTTATGGCCTAAAGCAAGCTTCTAGAAAGTGGCATTTGAAGTTTCATAGTGTTGTCACTTCATTCGGATTTATTGAGAACAAAGTAGATCAGTATATATACTGCAAGGTTAGTGGGAGGAAATATATTTTTCTCATACTTTATGTGGATGATATCTTGCTTGCTAGTATTGACATTAGTTTATTGCATGAGACAAAACGGATGTTATCGAAAAATTTTGACATAAAAAACCTTGATGAGGGGTCTTTTGTTCTTGGTATTGAGGTCTATAGGGATTGTTCTTGCCGTTCATTGGGTTTGTCTTAAAGGGCATATATTGATCACATTTTAGAAAGATTCAATATGCAGCATTGCAAATCGGAAATGCTCATGTTATCAAGGGTGATAAATTGAGTCTTTTACAATGCTATAATTCAAATTTTGAGAAAACTTAAATGAAGAATGTACCTTATGCCAGTGTGCTTGGAAGTATCGTGTATATCTTTTTTATTATGCAAGTGGAGTTTGTAGCATGTTTTTCAATTTCTACTCAAGTTATTTGGCTCTGGAACCTCATTAGGGAGTTAATAGTTTTTGATTTTGTAGATAGGCCCATACAGTTATATTATGACAATAACTCTACAATGTTGTTTATTAATAACAATAGAAGTCTCAAGGGGTCTAAATACATGTAGGTCAAATTTTTTACCATAAAGGAATCAATGCATAATGGTGACATTGCAGTAGATCATATTCCTACAGATAATATAGTTGCAGATCCACTAACTAAAGGCTTACGCCTGTGTGTATTGGAGCGACATGTTATTAGCATGGGCTTAGGAGTATCTTGAGATATTGTTATTTAGTGAGAGCTGTTTTTACTTTTTCTAATAAAGTTTACATCTGTATTTGTTACATTTAGTAAAATATTCTTTGAATGGATTATTATTATGTTGAGTATATATATTGATAAAAGTCTCAAGGTATTGTATAAACCTTGAGTGAAGGTTAGGAGCATCCGATTATTAATATTGTACATATGTCTTGTTATACAGAAAGAAATGTTAACCATAAAGATAAGGCATATGTGGGTTTATTGGAATCATAAAGGCATTCTCTAGTGACACAAGTTTTGTGACACTTAAGGTAAAAGAATGATGAATGGCAAATGGGATTTCTCTATGAGAGATGTTATCCATTTGCCACACTACCATATTGAATACATATCAATAAAATTGAAAACATTCATGACCATGGAAAGCTCTATGTGTATACATGTAGTTACCGCCATGATTCAGTATTTGAGACTTTATGAGATGTGATTGATTATTAAGAATTATCTCTAGACCAAGGTACGCACATACAATACAACCTCAATTAATATAATCCAAATGGGAGAATGTAAGGGTTTTTCTAATATTGATTACATTAATTGATATTGTAATTTACTATTTTTATGGGGTTGGTCTAAGGTGAGATAGAAGGTTTCTTAATTAGTCTAATATAGGGCTGGTTAGTGTGGGCCAAGTTGAGCCTGACCTATGAATGAGAGGGCTTGGTTAGAAACTCTATAAATAGTGCTCAAGTCTCTCTTCTAATCCTAATTCTCACATGTATCCTCACATAAGGAGCGTTAACTTAGTGCTAAAGGGTGAGGGGGCCATCTCATTAATCCAGTGATACGGAGAACTATAGAGGAGGACTTGCGCATAAATCATCGTTTTTCACTTCCGCATCAAGAACAATGGATCCAAAACATGTGCGTTAATCTTTTTACCAAATTATCTATGTTTTTGTTCTGGTTATGGAGATCATGGAATTACGCATTTTGCGTCCAACATTTTCGGGCTACTTTTCAGCGATGGCGGGCTCCACCGATAGTGGGCAAACGTATGCATCACGAGAAAAGAGATCCTCTTGAGTTTGGCCTTAAGAGGGACACTTTGATGCTTCAAGAGTCAGTGAAGTGTATGTATGAGATGAAATGAGAAAGAGTAGCAAAGTGTGTTAGGGTTAGGGTACTGATAAGATCACAATGAGATGTACTTATGTAACCATAAGAGGTGAGTGAAGCTTGCTCCTCAAGTAGGGCAGCTCCCCCTTTTGGACCAATTGCTCCTTTGCACTTACACGGTCAAATAATGCCCCACAAAAATAGAATGTTGTGGGAACAAGCTCTCGCCTTATTAGCTTATATATTGAGGGCCATACCTTGTGGACTAATCTGGTGCTCGAGCTTGGACCAAGGTATGAAATGGGACCTTGGACAAGAAATAGGGCCGATATATTCTTGTCTACCTCCCTCCGATAGCCCGAGCTTGATTGCCCAAGCTAAAAGCCCAATAAAAGTGACTGAGTTTTTTCTTCTTCTTTTTTTCCAATAATAGATTTGAGTCATTGTACGGAGTTTAATAAGGGTGAGTAGCTAGTTCAATCCGATCCCCGAGGCACTAGTTCAATTCCTGGTTTCATAAAATAAGGACTAGTGATTTCAGTCCAATTTTTGATTTAACGATGGAATCGCTTGGACCAAAACCTAATATCTTTAACTTTATTTTTCAATGATTTGAACTCTTAATTAGTAGGGATTTGACAAAAGGCCAAAAAAAAAAAGGTATGATTTAGTTAGGCATGTGGCTTGGCTTTTATTCACAAGCCCTTTTTCCTGTCTCTATATTCTCGTTCAATGTGGAACTCTCGGCATATTTGACTTGTCTCTCTTCTAGTGCTTAGCCTTCCACGATCGCCTTCAATTTGGGACTCTTTAAGTTGTCTCTATTGCTCTGTCTAGCCTTCCACACGAATGTCAAGAGTCAAATAGGCATGTAAAGACTGAAAGGCTATGTTTGGTCATTTGAATTTCTAACCGAAATAGGATTAGATATGATAAGATATCAAATTTATTGTTATATCCTATCCATTATTTGGTGATTGTGGTAATAAAGTTTGATATATTTACATCATATCATATATATTATTTGGTTAAAATGTCAAATCAATATAAATTAATCACAAGTTTTACGAGATGGAGATAGTAAAAATCTCTCGTAACACTCTTGTCAACTTTATTTTTATTGTTATTTTTATTTTATTTTCCTCTTTTTTAATCAATTTTTTTTTTCTTTCTTTCCCTTCCATCATTCTCAAATAAAATTTTATTAATAGAAAAATGTACTAATATACCTAAAATATAAAATAAAATAAATAATAAATATAAATATATATATTGAATTTTATATTGTAAGATCGAATTAAATTCGAATATATAAATAAAAATAAGACTAAATTAAAATTCAAATATTATATATATTTATATTGAAATATAAATTTATTTTTTTAATTTAAGAAGTTTTTTTTATAAAAAAAACTTTCAATATTAGAAATCATATCCTCATTTATCCCACTTTTCCCATTGAATAATTTTATCCAACCTATTTCCTATTTATATATAACTTTATCAAGTCTTGAATAAGCATCAAAAGTAAGATAAAATAAATTTTATATTATCTTGAATGTTATCATGACCGTCAAACGCAGCCTAAGAGGAGTTGTGAATAGAAATCATGTTCCAACCAAAACATGCCTCTTTTGGCATGTTGCCTAATATCAAGTATAGTATTTTGTTAAGTGTAATGCTCACACAATTTTTGAAGCATTTAGTGGGTGATTTTAAAGGGGAGGGGAGACCAGTTTATCATTGTATTAAATTCGGACTAAACAACGGGTCCAAGTCCAATTTTAGTTCCTAAATAGGATCGAATCGAATAGGGAACTAGTTTATCACCATGGACGAAGACTTGCGGGTTCAGTTCTAGTTCTTGGATAGGACCAAAATAAACTGGGAATCAATCATTCCTAGAGTTCAAATGCTTGGCGCATAACGTGACAAGTCTCAAAGAGGCGTGGATGCTCGCCCCGTTCCGGTTCAAATGGAGAGAAAATAGGAGACGATCTCACGCGAGAAAGCCGGACCGAGTCCACAGATTCGGTGAATAAACAACAACCTATGCTTGTGTCATCATATATGGATAAGTCAGTAAAACAATGACATGTCGATTTGGTCGTACGTGTGCAAAATCGCATCTAGCAGTTGACATTGTGAAATATCTCTCCGCCCGTATCCCTTTCAAGCGCAAGTTACAGAGAAAGAGAAAGATCCTCCCTTTCCTTTCACTTTCTCTCCCCGAAACTTCCCACTTTCTCTCTCCTCCCGTCTCCCCTTCTTCAATGGCTCTCGTCACCACCCCATCCTCTCTCTCCTCCACGCCCCTCCTCCGCCATCCCTCCTCCCGCCACCGCCACCGCCGCCCCCTCCCCGCCGCGCGGCCCATCTCGGCCGTCCACGCGACGGACCCACCTCCGCTCTCTTCGTCCTCGGCCGCCACCGCGAAATGGAACATCGAGAGCTGGAAGACCAAGAACGCCCTCCAGCTCCCCGAGTACCCGGACCCGGACGCGCTCGGATCCGTGCTCCGGACCCTCGAGTCGTTCCCGCCCATCGTCTTCGCCGGGGAGGCGCGGAGCCTGGAGGAGAGGCTCGGCCAGGCCGCCATGGGGGACGCCTTCTTGCTCCAGGGCGGCGACTGCGCCGAGAGCTTCAAGGAGTTCAACGCCAACAACATCCGCGATACCTTCCGGGTGATCCTCCAGATGAGCGTCGTGCTCATGTTCGGCGGCCAGATGCCCGTTATTAAGGTCTGGTTCGGAAGCCGTTGATCGTCGATGGTAGTGTCCTATTTGTTGAATTGCGTGACAAAAATTGGATTTTTCTGGGTCTCTGTCTTGGCCTGCACGCGTTGTTTGGTGCTTGGATGTCTAGGAGTTGGTGATTGATATCGTGATGCAATTTGCGGGTTCGATGAAAACCGTGCCTATAATTTACCTGGCATGCATGGATAGATCAGCTTTCTCTGGCAAGAACTCGATGCTGTGTTATTTTGTTGACTACAATTTCGCACCCTTCGATTCGTTAATGTCTTCCTGCAAATCGAACTGGGCGATTTGATTAGTAGAGACTTTTGCTCGTCTGAGACTGGTTGATATTTTGGACCATTATGGTTCCTTGAATGAAAACCACGGAACCAAATTGTGTGTCTTAATGTGCAGCTGAATTTGAGATCCTCTGCCTTATGCTTGAGTTCGATAGTTCATTTGGTGAACCCCATTATTTCCACGGCTACTTGGAATTCTGATTCTTCATTTATTAGGAGGATCTTCTCATGTTGATCATACTGATTTTCTCGTAATCTGTCAATTTAGACAAACTTAATTGTTTTGCTATTCCCTTGGAGAAACATTGTACAACTCTAGTTGAGGTGAACCAGGTGCATGTTGTACTACTGTGAGAGTTCAACAGTGTTCTGTTATTTTACCTAGGAAAAGAAACTGAAGATTGAACATCAAAATCCAAAAAATTGGGTGAACAATGAATAAATTAGGCCTGGCTTTACGCATACATGTTATTTTCTGCACTTCCCCAACCTTTTTGGGTCTCAAGACCTCACGTTATTGCCTTTTGACAACATGTTCTGTGACTTTAGAGGGGAAGTTCAAGTGCATCAAGCTTCCAGAGGGTGAGTATTTGTAATGATAAGAACTTCAAAATCAACTTTGTATAAAATCAAGTGTGTTCAATTGTAGCATTCAAGGCTGGGGTCACATATTCTTTTCTGTTCACTTTGTGCCTGATGATTAGATGAACTAACATGTGATCCTGTCAATGTGAGGAGTGAATCATTATGTACTAAGATTGGCTTACCATGTTCTGGTATAAATTTGCCTCTTTCTTTTCCCCATTCCCCTTTCAATGGTGCATTGGATGATCATTGGCTGGATTTTCTTTTCTCATGACTGCCTTTTAGGAGGACCAGAAATCATTTTTTTTTATATATTTTTTAGGTAGGGAGAATGGCTGGACAATTTGCAAAGCCCAGATCTGAATCATTTGAAGAGAAAGATGGAGTGAAGCTGCCTAGTTATGCATTTGATGAAGCATCTAGAATCCCAGATCCCCAGAGAATGATTCGGGCCTACACTCAGTCTGTGGCTACTTTGAACCTTCTGAGGGCTTTTGCAACTGGAGGATATGCGGCCATGCAGCGAGTCACACACTGGAATTTGGATTTCACAGAGCATAGCGAGCAAGGTGACAGGTATTTCTTGGAAACAAACCCCCCCCCCCCCCTTTCTTTCTCCCCCTTACAGCCCGTAAGTTTAAACTCCAAATGATCCATTTTCACTTGTGGGCTTTTATGCTTCAATTTGCAATAAATAGTTGCTTTCTTTTACTATTCTACCTCTATGGTTCCTCAACAAGATAGGGCCCTGTCATTTCAAAGTAAGAATGAATGGCTCTCTTCTGGCAAGGCATGGGTGGAACTTTGATGGTTTTATTTAGGCGTGATTCAGATAAATTGATGCTATAGCATTATGCTTCTTAAACTGAAATTGGTTCCCTCTTTTTTCTGATGATGGTATGTTAGGGTCAAAAGAAGGACAATGGCTTGTGTGATGTTTCCAGATTATTTTCTGTGGTCCTAATAATGTCAGTGTCCTGTAAAATGCAGCTGTTGGAAAAATTTAATGTTTGGTTAAGTTCACTACTGTGGTGAAATGCTGTCACATATTCGTCTTTTATTTCCACTTGCTGTTAGTAGCTCATTGCTTTTGCTATTAAATCTTTCTAACAGTAACAGTACAGCTGTGCAAATATATTGTCCCGATTCTTTTACTTCAGATGAGATTTGAACATCCAAAATTCAATTGAAAAAAAAAAAAAAATATATATATACATAAGGAAACCTGCTTTGTCATCAATCTTTCTAGTGGGTTGCTTTCGCATGTGTGGAACTGAAAATTTAAGTGATGCATACCTGATCTAAAATGCCTATAAAAAGCAGAGTCTTGGCTAACAGAGTGGATATCTCAAGAGAGGTTGAGTGATCTCAGCCTCAATCTATGGAAGTTGTGGATAAATTCTTGGCTCTATAAAGTTTTGATTTCTACCCTTTAAAATTGAGCATTGTGTGACAGGAACCTTAGTTTTTTGGTCTTTTTTTATGCTTTTATCCCAAGCCAAAACAAAGATAACATGGAAATCTTTTCTCTTTTTAAAATCTGAACTGAGAATAGATTCACATGACAATAGAATTTAGTGGGTCAGTAAATGCTGACATTTGAGTTTGTTGGTTTGCCCTAGGTTTCATGGCCACTGCTGGTCTCACAGTTGATCACCCAATAATGACTACAACTGAATTCTGGACTTCCCATGAGTGCTTGCTTTTGCCCTATGAGCAAGCTCTAACCAGGGAGGACTCAACTTCTGGACTTTACTATGACTGCTCTGCCCATATGCTTTGGGTTGGGGAACGTACCCGTCAACTCAATGGTGCTCATGTTGAGTTCCTGCGAGGTGTCTCTAATCCCCTTGGTATTAAGGTATGAAGGTATCTCTATTATGTGTTTGGGATGATTTATGCTTTTAACATTACTTCTGCTTTTACTTCTATCTTTTCTTTTTAACAGATTTAGATTTACTATTTAATGTCCCATATATTCATGACTATTAAGAATTGGTGTCATTGGGGCTTTGTTACAGATTTAGATTTACTATTTAATGTATTATATACTTGTAGATCTTTCTTATATTGCAAGTCAGTGGTTCAGTTGCTCTGGAATCCTGACATAATAATGTGGTTTGAATGTATTATATACTTGTAACAAAGCATTTCTGAATTGTGATGCAGGCGAGTGACAAGATGGACCCAAATGAGCTTGTTAGGCTCATTGACATTCTGAACCCTAGGAATAAGCCTGGAAGGATAACTGTGATTGTGAGAATGGGAGCAGAGAACATGAGAGTCAAGCTTCCTCATCTGATAAGAGCAGTTCGCCAAGCTGGTCAAATTGTCACTTGGGTTAGTGATCCGATGCATGGAAACACCATCAAAGCTCCTTGTGGACTAAAGACTCGGTCTTTCGATGCAATTAGGGTAAGGATCTTTGCAAATTTCATTCTAATGGCTGATTAAAGCTCCACATTTGGTTCTAGATTGTTGACTTTGGGATCCTGTGGAGTATATGGATTTCTGGTCCCTGAAAAGTTGCCAATGATACTGTTATCTTTGTAGGCCGAGGTAAGAGCGTTTTTCGACGTGCATGATCAAGAAGGAAGTTACCCCGGTGGAGTTCACCTCGAGATGACGGGGCAAAACGTTACGGAGTGTGTGGGAGGCTCCCGCACCATAACTTACAACGACCTCAGCTCGCGTTACCACACCCACTGTGACCCGAGGCTTAATGCTTCCCAATCGCTGGAGCTTGCGTTCATAATCGCCGAGCGGTTAAGGAAAAGACGGCTTGGACCTCGGAACCCTCTGTCTTCTTTCCGGCTCTAGGATTCTCTCATCGAGTCCTGCTGGCGAATCCAACTTGGTTTCGCACTCCTTTCCAGTTGCAGATGCAGAATATAGTAGGTGGTGCCGTCAAAGGATGCTGAGTTAGTATTGAAATGTGAACATGACTATATCAAGATATGTATATCTATACGTAGAGACTTTTTGGCCTATTTCAACATCATGACGACTACTCAGGATATCATTTTGTGTGCTATGTTTACAGAGGCTTGGATATTGTATTTTCTTTTTGGGTTAATAACTTAAAAAACCCCAAACTGGTACACTTTTGACAAATTTACCCCAAACTATTTTTTTGACCATGAAAAATCCTAAACTGGTAAACTTGTGATAAATTTACCCCGACTGATTATAAAAAACCCTAAACTGGTACATTTATAACAAATTTACCTCAAACTAATTTATTCGACTGCAAAAAACTCTAAACTGGTAAATTTGTGACAAATATACCATATGCTAAATTGGATTAATACCACAAAAAAAGCGTAAAAATTGTAAACTAATCCTAAATTGGTATACTGGTTAACTGTCACGTGTCATTTAAATTAATAATTTAAGAATAAAATTTAATGAAAACTAACATAGGGTAAATTTGTCACAAGTGTACCAGTTTGGAATAAATTTGTCAAAAGTATACCAGTTTGAGATTTTTTTTGTGGTCAAAAAAATAGTTTGGGGTAAATTTGTTACAAGTGTACCAGTTTGGGGTTTTTTAGGGTATTATTCCTTTCTTTTTCTCATAGAGGCAGAGTGCAGCCACGTGTGAATATTTGCCTCATAAATTGAGGAGTAGTTTTGTGTTTGTTTGTTTTTTTTTTTTTTTTGGATCAGAATCGTTGAGTATTTGATTGCAAAATTTAATAAGGAGAAAAGACTAGAAAAATATGGCGATAAATAATATGAATCACGATATATTTATTGAGAAAAATCATGCGATTCTCTTCGTTTCGATTATAACATATCCTTTTTTGTTATAGTATTATTTTATTTTTATTGTTATTTGAAGTAATGCTTCTAATAAGAAATTGGGACAATGTGACAGGATGTTGGGTGCGCTTCAGAGAGAGCTTTGCGGAAACCCCCTTGCGTTTGGTCAAGATTCTTTTTTCGCATTTACCCAAAAAAAAAAAAAATTTGGGGCTACGATCAAGATCGATCTAAAGTCAGTGATTTTTACAAGACAAAAAGAAGTTTAAGAGAGAATTCTGTCCGCAAGTTCGTGTTTTTGTAAAGAAGTTAAGCTTTTTTTTTTTCCTTCGATGATCTATCCAAAAAAAAAAAACAATCGTTTAAATTAGAAAAAGAAAGAACAAAACACATCCATAACTTCAAATTATATCTACTATCATAATTTACCCTTTAACTTTTTTCCTACAATTCCAAAAATTTTCCAATTTATACTTGTATGACGCATTTACTCTCCATGAAAGTTTTATTTATGAACATCGCTAAAAATCTATCTTCCTAAATATCAAAAACAAATGGCATTAACACAACACTCACGTGGCTTAAATAAAATAAACATGGAAAGTCAGTATCTTGGAACATGGCAATGGAAGAAGTGGGTGGTGTTTCTGCTGGGACTTCGAGAGGGTAAGAGTGTTTCTTAGCCCATTTGAGGATTGGCTTATAGAATGGGGAGAGAGCTTGCTTTTTCTGAGGAGGAGAAGGTGGAGGTGGTTTTGGTGGATCTGATGGGACTTGGGATGTGGTACTAAACTTTGGTGGTGGAGGTGGTGAATAAGATACCATGAACTGGTATTTATCACACTCACCAAGAGTATCGACGGAGGAGTCTCCGTCCAAGTACCTTTGATACACCTTATCCTTTGACTTTTTTCTTCGTGGTGGAGATTTTGCATGAGGATTTACCTCGTCGGAGAGTTTAGACAGTAGGAACATTGGCAAAAAGGATCCCAAGTGACCATGATTGTCTTTATAGTAATGAACAGGATGTCCATCACTATTGAAGTGCCTAACATGGTTTTTTGGGTCTGTTCGAAATAGATTCTGGAACACATGGTTCAATCATGAAGAGGGTCCGGAAGATAGAAGGACTTTCTTCCTTTTCCTTGCCAAATTTGATGGAAACAGTTCCATCTTTTTTTCCTTACAAACTCGAGTCGAGTAGACCAGGAAAGGCTTGTTATCTTTGGTGTAGCTTTTCGTAATTGGTGATCCAAGTCTCTCGGAAGGAGCTTGGACAAGTGTGTCATTCGGGATCTGTCTAGGGACATGAATGCGGGGCCTTTGGTCATTCTCGCATGGAGATGAACAACGCATCTTCATTTCCATTGTTGAAATTGAGATCGAGGGCATGATTCTGCACTCGGTAGACCATCTGGTAATGTAAGGTCGCGGCTACCGATTCAGCAGTCTGAGGGGCTCCAGTGAGCTGGACTTGGACTTTCAAAAAAGAAAGTAACTGGGGGTCTGATAGAGCGATGTTGAAGTTTGGATACAGAGTTACAAAAACTGTTCCAGCATTCAGAGTGGTTTGAACAGTACCAATGCAAGCATGTTGGTATTGTAAAAACCTAGTATCTAACAAAGCTATTCTTGCCACAACTGGCAAACTTTTGCGACCATGGAAAGTGAGGGCAAGACGAACAGCTCCATAGTGGACATGAGAATATCCTTGTTGGACCCATTGTCTGGGAAATTCTGGAGGGATCTGAAGAGTAACAAAGTACTCCTTCTCAGTAGCAGGGATGGGATGCTGGTCGAACTTGGAGGACTGAACATACTCCTTTACTTGCTTTGGAGTTTGGTGGATGAGTTGGCGTATAGAGCGGATAGGTGAGAATGATGTGGTGGGTTTTGCAAAAGCTGAATAAGGATTCATGAGAGGAAGTTGGGTTTCTGAGATCTTGGTTTCATCGCTAAGAGAGACTTCATAAAGATAATCTATCTTAGAGGCATTTGAAACACGAAATTCTGAAAGAGCTGAGGATGAAGAAGAGGGTGAAAGAGAAACTGGTGCTTGGAGAATTTCTGGTTCTGTGGACATGATGAAGAAAGATCTTCTCAGCACTGGAATCACCTATCAAGCGCATGGAATGGATAATATTAAAAACGAAACCGTGGCTCTGATACCATGAATGGACCTAGACCTAGGATCAGGGAAGGAGAGTAAATTTCCTGCAGGTATGCATCCCACATTGGGCGAACTACTCCCGTTCAAGCCCTTCAGGGACAGCCCTTTTAGCAGAAAACCACTCAGCCCTTTAATCCAGAGCCTAGAGACACTCAGAGGATGCCAGGACAGAAACGTTTCTAATCTACCCAAGCTGCATTTCTCGAAGGATCATACCAGGCTAGAGAAGAAGAGGAAAATTAGAAAGCCATAGAGAGAATTTCACAAAGCACCCACTTTACTTCAAGGGACTCTCCTTTTTTCAAACGATACAACAACTAAGCCTTATATAGGCAGAAAAAAGGTAGACAAGGACACACAGGGACCAACTCACGGGTCCAGAAACAACCAGAGACGCCGAAAGCTCTCGGGAGGGAATTATTCGCACACTATGAACAGTAACTGTACTGTGAACAGTACATTCCCTAGCCTAGTGCTACAGTAAAAGTGAACAGTACATTGCTACAGTGAAATTGTACGGACTCAACGGTCTCGTCCGTCACGGGCATTGTAGCTACATACTGAATCTTCATCTGAGCTGTCTTCTAGGAGATGTGCTTCATACTTCTGCTGGAGTGCTTCAAGATCTTGAGGCGAAAGGATCTGATTCAGCCTTTGGGATGAGGATGCTTCATGAGCCCAATGGGATGCTTCTTCTGCTGCCCAGTCTGTGTTTTCGTCAGCAGTGTTGTCAGGAAAGCTTGGGCGTGGCCGGTTGAGGGTTGTGCATAGTAGGATGTATCCATATGTTGGAATGGAGACGAAGGTTCTGGTCATAGGGATTAGGGACGAGGGTCCTCCAAATCGGGCATAGGGGTCTTGAGTAGACTGGACAATGTCGTCCTCGCTTGTCATTTCATGCTCTTGGGACGATGCAGCTTGTCTGTACTGGTCGAGTGCTTCCTTAGCCTCTGGTGCTAGGTCATAATGATCCCACGTAGTGGGTGCATTATTCCAGACATCTTCGGGAACGGTCTTGTTTTCTTGGCATAGGATTCTCTCGGTTCTCGGTATTCTGTTCACAAAATCTAACGGATCTTGGATAAGATTTGTGAATCCGAGCTTCTCATTTTCGGATGGGGTTTATAGGTCATTTTGTGGTTCCTATTTCGAGTGGTGCATCGAGAATTCTGTCATTATTTACGAAGAAATTCCATGGACGTCTCGAAAAACGGGATGGTGTGAACTTCAGGGTTTGGTGCCATGGTTCTCAGTTCTCTTTCCAAGTCTTGTTTCCAACATGTAGGATGATAGAACCAGTTTAGAAAATCTAAAAGATTCTTATCACATTCTTTTTCGACATTTCTTCCGAGCATGAATATCCTGGTGAGATTGGCAATGAATCTTATGGTAGGAATTTCAATGGCTATTAAGTACTTATTGGTTAAGTACCATAATAGCGTTGTTTTAATTTAAAAATCATTTCCTTCCGATAAGAGGATGAATAAAAGGATAATTGCAATTGAGCCCGAAAGGATAAAGAATCGAACCTCCGTTGAATCGAAAGGTCATGTGGCATTGCCACATGAGGCTCTCCATGTTTTCGATAAGACTGTCATTCTGGATTTGCTGTATAATTTCCTGAGGAAATTTTCAGTTTGGCAAGTCTTTGATTTTTTCAATCTTGTACTTAACACCATGATGGAGCATATGGAATGCAGGTCTCTTGATGTACATGTTGATCTCGGGGTGCCTTAGGTCTTGACAAAAAATCAGCAAGCACATTCTTTTTCCCGGAATGTGTTTGGTTTCAAAAGAGTATTTTGAAAACCATTCGGACCAGCGGACGATTGAGGGTTAGGAATGCATTTGTTTAAACTTGGTCATCGAGGAAAAGATGCCATGTCTAATTCTACCAAAAAGTGATGGCCAATGAGATGAAATTCAAACTTTTTGATTCCATTTTTTTTGCTAGGATTTCTTTGAAAGTGGAATGGTAATGCATTTCAGCTTGGGAAAACTTTCCACTTTTATGAGCACAAAGGAGTCTCTTACCATCAATTTCTTCAAATAGAACAGCTGCCCAGTATTCATCACTGGCGTCAGTTTGAAGAATTCTTTTACCTGTTGATGGTATTTGAAGTGGTGGAAGATTCTGCATAATCTCCTTAAGCTCAGCGATTGCTTTAGTTTGAGTTTTTCCCCAAGGTGGGGAATTCTTTTTCAGCATGGATTGCAAGGGACTCAAAAGCTTTACAATATTGGGGACAAAATCTCTGAGATAGTTGATTATCCCCAGAAATTGCTGAACTTGTTTGGTTGTGAAGTTATCTTCAGGAAACTTCAATAATTCTTGGGCGATATGTGGCCCTGGATAGTATGTACCCTTGTTGAGGTGCACACCAAGAAATTCAATTTCTGTCTGGGCGATATTCATTTTCCTTTGAGAAAGCATAATTCCATGTTGCTTTACAATTTTCGCAAATTTCTCAAGGAGTTGACAATGGCTGTTCGTCGGGGCTATAGAGCGAGAATATCGTCGATGTATATGGCCGCACTTGCCAAGATTGGCTGGAAAATACGACACATGGCCTTTTGGAAAAGGGATGGTGCTACCTTTAGACCAAAAGGAAGAACTTTCCACTGGAAGTGCTGATTCGGAATACAGAATCCTGTCTTGGATCTGTCTTCAGGATGAATACCCAATTGCCAAAATCCGGCTTTGAGGTCGAATTTGGAATAAATGTGGGCTTTGGTTAAGCCAGCAAAGAGAGAATCTCTTGATGGTAAGGGGAATTTATCATCTTGGAGAAAAAGGTTGAGAGGCTGATAATTAATTACCAATCTCATTTTTCCTCTGTTTTGCTCAGCACGTTTATTGACATAAAAAGCTTCACAAGCCCATTGAGAATCTGAAATTTCAATAAGGCCTTGCTTTGTAGTAATTCGAGCATTCCTTTTGCGCTAGAGCCAAATGTTCTGGGTTCATTCCCGTATGACTTGCCCTGGTCGGATTGATATCTTCGTTCTTCTTGAAGGGAAGACGAACAAAGAACTCGGGATTTTTCCATAAAGGATGAGAACATTTACGGGCGAATTACGAATGGGATTCGAACAAGATTCTAGCAACTTTTGCATGATTGGATCTAATAGACTCATCTCAATGGAAAAGAGTCTCTGAATATTAATGAACTCAGAGAATCGGTCTTTGAATCTAAGACCCTTTCCAGGAATGATTCGAAGTTGAGAGATTTGAGTCATAATATCCCACCCAATTATCAAATCTTTATTGGGGAGGCTTGATCCAAAAATCTTTGTGGTTATAGAACACTGAGGAAAAACTGGACAGTGACTGGTGCGGTTCTGACATTTGTGGAGAAAGCATGAAGCCCTAAAAAGCTCCAGGGTGGGACGGCTTGGTTTGCGTTTGCCCCAGCTTGGCGAATCAAGAAGCACCGGTTGGCGGGCCTGAGGCAGAATTGAAGTATCGAATGTAAGGGGTCCAGAATTCTTCAGGTAGTACTTTTGTATCGAGAATGGAACAACTTGCTCCTGTGTCAATAAGAGCAATGACATTGATAGGCTTGGCAAACTTCGAGGTGAGAATTTTAACAGGAAAATGAGGACAGTGAGTTTGACTTGAGAATATGTCAGGATTTATCTCTGAAGATGTAGGAGATATATGAAAGATGTCTTGGTTACGAGTCGGACTCGTTTCACTGGAAGTTTGGTAGAATGGAATGACACAAAGTGTTTGTTCGATTGGTTCATCATCGCGAGAGAATAAAGATTCAATATCATCATTTTCAAGTGAAAAACCTGTTTCATTCTCTATTAGATGATTCGACCTTTTTTTCCTGGGACAATTTTTGGCGAAGTGTCCTTTCTTGTTGCAAATGTAGCAACGGCTTGACTTCTTATGGCTGTGCGATCCTTCCTTTTGCGTAGGTATCGCCATTTCTTCTTTTTCGGAAATGCTTGGAGCCATGTCTGGACTTCTTTATGGAATACTTTTTGTAGTGCTTTTTCTTCCGGGAATACTGGCCACAAGTACCATCACAATCTTGCCTGGAGCATTTGATTTTTAGCTTCTGGTGGGAACAAGCTGCCTCTAGCCGTTTGTCATCTGTGATGTATGTTTGGACCATTCGGCGCTTTAAGCATAATTCTTCAAGACATAGATGGACTTCTTGCTGGATTTCTCCCATGGGAACGTCTTGTATCATTCTTTGTTTTCCAAAGAAAGATCTTTCAACCATCTGTGATAGCTCCTTGGGAATAGAAGTGAGGAAGACATGCTTTAAATTTGGATCTGCGCCAATCTGGTAGAAGAGCTGAAGCATTAATCGATAATGCTTATCAAGATGCTTTTTTTGAAGAGAGCAGCATCTTCTTTCAAAGAATTCTCTTCTTTTTAGTTCTTTGAGGTCTCCGGGAGTTCCCACAAAAGTATGATATAGAAAATTAAGGGCATGATATAACCGGGTGATAACGGAACGTAAGTTCTGTCTGATCGCGGAGTGATTGCCACCAAAATTTAAGGCTCCACAGAACCTTGTAACAAAATTGTAAAGGACATCATTCATATCAAGGTTGGTGATGGACTGTGTACTCAACCACGTATGAAATTCTTCGAGTCTATGTGGCCATTTCGAATAGGGGATATCATCAATGGAGAAGAATTGTTTTGATGCCATGGACACATGACTGGCAGAGTTGGTTCTGATAGGATTACTTGTCTGCCCCAATTCTGGATCAGAATAGTTTGATTCCATTTCATAGTCATAGTCTGGAGGAGTGTCAGCCATGAATATTTGTGGAGTTGGTGAGACAGCAGGGGGAGAGGTTGGTGAGACAACGGGGGAGAATCATCGAAAAAGATGAGAAAGAGGAAAGGGATGTTGAGTCTGATGTGGTTGAAGAAATTTGTTCAGCGAGATAGAATGCTGCTTTTTTGAATTAACAGAATCGGGCTCAGGCTGTGGGATACTAGGATCTTGAGTAGCCAAATCCTTCAAGAAGGATTCTAATGGGTTTGATAGCATCATCTGGTCTGGCCTTTCTCTTATGACAATTGAACTTGATTCTGTAGGTGGTGTCTTTTCTTTTCCCTTTTCCTTCTTCAAAGCTTTGAGACGACTTCTCAAATCTGTTTCTCTTTTAGAAAGATCTTCTGGGATATTGGCAAAAACAGACACTTGGGGTGTTGGGGATACATACCCGGTTTGAACCGGAGGTGCCAATGGATCGAAAGGTCGAAACCTTCCTTCTTCAAGTTGAATTTGCTTCTTGAGTTTTTCTATTTCGGCTTTGGGCTTTCCGAGGTAATGGTACCCAAGATGTTGTCCTGATTCCAAAGCATGAAGCCTTTTCTGGAATTCAGAAAGTATCTTCTTGGTACTCTGATTATACTTTTGGAGATCTTGTTGCACATTTCCGATCTTGGAATCAATGGCTTTGAAGGCATTGTTTTGTGCTAACAGAGTCTCTGATTGCCAGTTTAAAACGGCTTCAGCAGCAGGGGTTTTCTTCTGCCTTCCATGTTCGTCCACATCAGTGGGGTAGGTATTTTGGGAACATGGCGGTACCTGCCATGTGGATCAATAAACTCTTCTGTAGCACGGAACGAGAGTTTAGAACTAACCTTGACAACCGGCAAATGTGTTATATAAGTACACAAGAGAAAGTTTAGGGTTAATACCCTAAAAAATCTCAAACTAGTACACATGTGACAAATTTACCCCAAACTATTTTTTTTTATTAGAAAAAAACCCCAAACTGGGTATACTTATGACAAATTTACCTCGATTGACTATAAAAAAAAAAAAAAACCCTAAACTGATATATTTATGACAAATTTACCCCAAACTAATTTATTCGACCACAAAAAATCACAAACTGATAAATTTGTGACAAATATATCATCTCCTAAATTGGATTAATACCACATAAAAATTACAAAAATTGTAAACTGTGACAAACGGAGCTTAAAATCATAAATTGGTATATTAATCAACCGTCACGTGTCATGTAACTTAATAATTTGATAATAAAATTTGACGAAAATTAATAGAGGGTGAATTTATCACAAGTGTACCAGTTTTTGGTAAATTTGTCACAAGTGTATCAGTTTTGGGTTTTTCATGATCAAAAAAATAATTTGGGGTAAATTTGTCACAAGTGTATCAATTTAGAATTTTTTAGGGTATTAACCAAAAATTTATGATAATTTAACATGTGAGGTTTTTAATATCATAAAAAAAAAGTTAATGATAAACATGTCACATTTGATATGATTTGAAATTTTTTTGTGACTTCTATCGATTTGAGAGGAAAAAAAAAAAAAAGGACAAACCAAACACAAAGTTGGCCGTACATGGGGGGCAGCATATTCCGTTGGTGAGATAAGAGACAGTACCGATCACGCGTGACGCAGTCCAGAAGCCATTGGCCCGGCAGATCGCGCTCCGCTTCCCTCCTCTGCTCCCGCCCCGGCGCCCCTCCGCCCCTCCGCCGTCGACGGTACTCCCTCCGCCCTTTCCGAGGTCGCCGTTGAAAGCTAGTTTCATCATTCGGTTGCGTCCGGTGCGTTCGATTAAATACTTGTGTGAGAAACCGCGGCGTTTAGGATCTACGGGCGCCTAGGAATCTAATCGGACCGATTGAATGCGTGCGGCTACGGGTGGCTACCGCCGGACCCTCGATTGCGAATCCTATTCCCGAAGGAAATTTGATTGCTTTTTGAGTTGGGTTTCGATTCCCAAGTCCGTGTCGACGGACTGAACTGAGCCGTGAGGGAGGAGGGAATGGCGGGACTTCAGCTCGTTTCTATGTGGTCGAGTTCCTTTTTCGATTTCGCGTACTGGGTTTTGGGTAGTCTGGTTTTTCGCGAACTCCTCGGTTCTTGAGTAATCGTTGGTGAAGAGGGTGGTTTTGAATTTTGGCGTATGATTGATGTTGGGCAGATTTCTCCTGTTTACACCGACTCTTGGGCTGACAGACATGTGTCTCTATCTGTTTTTAGGCATGATCCAGGAACAAGAGCGTTGCGACTGAATCACAATCTTCATAGGGTTGCTCGGATGTCTACTGCACAGCCTCTGAAGAAGTTAGTCTCGGGTGTTGTCCTTGATTTGGATGGCACTCTTTTGAACACAGGTCAATTTCTTTCCTTTTTTTTTTTTTAGCTATTGCTACGTCGTGTCCACATAATATTCCATGATCTTGTCATTCTTTCATCCATCTTTTACTCTATTCATCTACACTTTACATAATAAATGAGCCACATCCGTCATCTGTGCATCTGTATGTGTTTTCTGTATTGGTCTAGATGCAATTTGAACAGGATCAATTTTAGTTGGAGGGTCATAGTTTCCCCTCATAGTCTGATGCAGTAGTTGAACATAAGAAATTTTTGGATGAAAAGCATACTTCAAAGTCTGCAGAAAAATTATGGTTGAATTCATATTTTAATGAAGACTCCAATGTCTATGAGTGCTTAAATAATCTAGCATCTGTGCCTATGTTAAAGTCCATTCCATCCTTTTGACAAAATTTGTTATTTTCCACTCATTGCAGATGGCATTGTAAAGGAGGTTTTAAAAGTATTCCTAGTTAAATATGGAAAACAGTGGGATGGTAGGGAAGCTCATAAAACTGCAGGGAAGACGCCATTTGAGTCTGCTGCTGTTATAGTTGAAGATTATGGGCTTCCTTGTGCAGCAGAAGAATTCCTCTCTGAAATCACTCCAATGTTTAGTAATCAGTAATTGAGCTATAAACTTTGCTTAAATTTGTCGCATGCTTGTTTAAATCTTTGTGTTCAGAGATTCTTAAGACCCGCCTCTTGTCATAATATATGTTTCATCGAACAGTAACATTCTTGACATTTATTTTGTATATGGCTGAGATCCTAGATTCCTTTTTTACAATGATAATTTTATTAGGTCATGTCTGATTTTACATTCTTTTGTTCATCTGTAAAGCTTGGTGACAAGTTTTTCTATTGAAAGATGTGAAATTCATCTGATTAAGACAAGCAATTCGTGTATGAAGTTATTATGTTTTCTCAACAACCACTCCACTTGCAATCTCAGGCAGTTTTTTGGTGTGTAGAGAAGTTATTAGTAGCTTGCCCTGCATGCATTGTAATACATGTCGAAGATTTTTTAATTGCTCTGTCATTTGATCTTGGAGCAGATGGTGTAAAATTAAGGCACTTCCAGGTGCCAACCGGCTAATAAAGCATTTGAGACATCATGAAGTACCAGTGGCACTGGCATCTAATTCTCCAAAAGCAAACATAGAAACGAAAATATCTTATCATCAAGGTATGTTCTTCATAATCCTTGAAGTACTTTGACCTGCAGGGGGACTGCTAAATTAACTATACATTAAAACGTAGGTTGGAAGGAGTCATTTTCTGTTATCATTGGGGGCGATGAAGTGAGGATTGGAAAACCATCTCCTGAAATGTGAGAGAGACATTTATATTGTATAGTCATCTTTGCATCATTCATATTACTTTTGATGGAGTATTTCCTTCTAAACTGCAGCCTTTTCTTTGAATTCCAGATTCCTTGAAGCAGCTAATAGATTAAAGATTGAACCTTCTAACTTGCTGGTTATTGAAGATTCTGTGTAAGTGATTTATATCATTAACAGTGACAATTTTGTCCTTTGCTCTGGCATTATGAATCTTCTGCCTAATGAATGTCATGAGGTTGTCATTATGCTCACTTCCCAGTTCCACTTTACAGTGTGATTTGTCAGAAAATTGGATCGATCTTTCCCACAATTGGCACTGCATCAAAATCACAAATTACTTGGTGTTGCTATCATTTGTCAAAATAGTTTCTATCAGCAAAACTTTGGGTCTTTTTTCTTTTTAAAAAAATATTATCATATTTACTGATCCATTCATTCAATTAACAAAAGGTATCCAACAGATGTGACAGCTTTATAATACACTTTTCTGTACCAGTGTAGCTACTCTTAATGAAGTATTATAGATTGAAACTTGAAAGAGAACTGTCTTTCAAATTCTTTCTAGGTCCTTGCTGATGTTTTCCTGTCAAAAAAAAAAAAATAAAAAAGTTCTTGCTGACATTTTCAACATGTTTTGTTTTACTTAATTATGTATGAAATCTTTATATGGTGCAATTAATCATGTCTTGCTAGTGCACTGTAATCTATCTATTGCTGTACAATTGCATTTTAAATTCATAGCTCCATAGAAGGTAGAGCTTGTCAAACATAGTTTATGTAATGCTTGTGACAGGCCATCTTATGTCTTATTGAATAGATCAGAGGCTGCTATTTGTCTGCTAGGTGTATGTTACCAATGAGTTTCCATGCTGGATATTTTTGGTAGGATCTCATCTTCCTATTCTGTTTTTCCTTTTCTTTGTTGTCTAAAGGAGAGCTCCGACTAAGTTAGCATTGTGGAGGGCCTTCCTTTGTCCATCATACATATGTCATCCTGGAATGAATCTACCATCTCCCATTCACATCAGACTCTTTTTTATCTGGGCCTTTATTTTCCCAATTTTCACTTGTTTATTCAATGTCAGACCCGGTGTTGCTGCTGGCAAGGCTGCTGGAATGGAAGTAGTTGCTGTGCCATCCCTTCCCAAACAGAATCACCTTTACACTTCAGCCATGAGGTCATCAACTCATTACTTGATTTAAGACCTGAAAGTTGGGGCTTGCCTCCATTTCAAGATTGTAAAACCCTAGACCTTCACTCATGATTATGCTTTATGATAGTTAGCTTTATCATATCAGATTCTTATTCAGAAGATTGGTTTTAATGACAGGGATTGAGGGTACTTTGCCTATAGAACCATGGCATATTGGTGGCCCTGTCATCAAGGGATTTGGTCGTGGCTCCAAAGTTCTTGGGATTCCAACTGGTACTGTCAGATATCTCCATCCCTCCTTTTTTCTGGTGCAATGATATTATTGTTTGTTAGTTGTTATTGTTTGCACTTCACTGTGATATTGGATATGTAAGCATTGAAGTGCCATCTCTCTACATAAAAATCAAGTAGCCATGTTTTAGATCCTCTCTTGATTTCCAGACTGGAAAATGCAAGATGGATCTTATTCGGATAAAATAGACTACTATTAGACTAGTAATGAGTGAAGCCCAGAGTGCATTTTTATTACTGCTTTTATTTTCTCATTCTTCTGCTCAATTGTTTGTGATTGCTAATTCTGTGTCATATATTATAGCTTCAAGAGTTTGTTACTCAGACTTAATGTTGCATTTTCTCCCCTTGTAAAAACCTTTTTCTTTTCCAGCTAATTTATCAACAGAAGGTTATTCGGATCTACTCTCAGAACATCCCTCCGGAGTATATTTTGGTTGGGCTGGACTATCAACCAGAGGCATCTATAAAATGGCCATGAGCATTGGTTGGAATCCATACTTTGACAACAAGGAAAAGACAATTGTTAGTGAACCCAACAGATGGTGCAATCTGCAAGCACTTTCTCCTTCTGCAACACTTTTAATGGTAATTTTTCCTTGTAGGAGCCCTGGTTGTTGCACAAGTTCGATGAGGATTTCTATGGAGAGGAACTGCGTCTTATCATTGTTGGCTATATACGACCAGAGGTATCGTTTAAACTCACATCTTTTTCACTTGGGTGTTTCATCTGTTTTAGGCAAATCAAATACAAGATTGTGCTCTTCTTTAGTTAATAAGCCTCACATGAAATTGCTGTGGAAACATTCAGGCGAATTTCTCGTCACTTGAGAGCCTAATAGCAAAGATCCACGAGGATGGGGATATTGCGAGAAAGCTCTTGATTTGCCATTGTACACAAAGTACAGGGATGATCCATATCTGAAAATGTCTTGACAGCGGGCATTTCCCATTTACAAATAGAGTGTAGACAACCTTACACTTTGTTTGAAACAAATACTGAACCGATGTCATGACATTCAAGGAATCGCTAAGTCTTTTTACTTGATTGAGAGTGATAATAAAAGGCTTGTAAGCTCTAGTACACTAATATGCTGAATCTATCAACCATATAGTCATCTCATGCCAATGATAATAATTCACGTACAGGTAATTCAATTGAGACATTGACTCTTTGAGTTAGAAACTGCTCTGCAGTGGTTAGAGTCCATTAGTAAGATTAAAAGATCATTTCCTTTCCAGCAAAGATTAAAAGGTCATTTATTGCTTGTCATATATAAGTGGCCTTTAAATAAGTCAAGTCACATGTCATTAGTTTTATAGTTCATGCATGTTAATTAAAATTCATGTAGTCATTGAAATAAATTTAAATTGCATTCATGTTAATGAAAAACATAAAAATAATTGTTAGCATAGTTTTCATGTTAATAGTTGATTCATACATCGCATTCACATTTTCATGGTTAGTTTGTGGGGACCCCATCATGATGAAACTTTGATTTTGTTCAATTAAGGCTTTGAGTTTGATATTCTCTTGCACTTTACTACATTGATCTATTGAGTGTTACATTTTTGTTTGTGCATCCGCGTGATCACCATTACATGTTAGTAGATTAAGATTAAAAGTAACTAAAACTACTTAATAAAAGAAAATATACCAAAAGATATTTTATTGGCCAAATTTATCAAGAAAAATGTTCAGATTATCCGGCAGAATCGTATCCACAAAATCTCTAGTTTGAAAAATAAGATGTCCTCCCACATCTTTTTGAATTTCTAATAGACTTATAATAAATTAGCGGCGACTCCTAAACGAATTGATTTGCATGTTTAATCAACTTAATTAAAACCACAAAGTTGTGATTGGCATAGGTTTCAAGGATCCATTCTAAGTGTTTGTTTAGTAGCCTATTAGCTTTCCCTTGATGATTCACCTCCAAAAAGGTCACAACAGTTGGGCTTTCTCATGTGAAATCATTTTATATTCTTCGAAACAACATTTCCATTTCTGTTACCAGGAACAAAAAAGTAATTTTTTGAACTTTTGTTCCACAACTATTCTTTCACAACTGATTTGTTCTGGAAAATATAAAAATTAAACGCCATATAAGCGTCTCAATCGAATCGCATGCTTTATTATGGGCGACGTATAGATACAATGTTGATGTATTAGGGATTACAAATTTAATCACGAGGACCGCTCTCCTTGCAGAGTTGTAAGATCGATACGGTATTAGTTTCGACAATTGGACACAATCGCAAATAGGAATTGCCCATTTTCAATACATTTTCTCGTGGATCTTTGCAATGGCAAACCGAGCGCTTCTCCAGGCTCCCCATCCTTGTGGATCGATGGGAAATTCGCCTGAAAGTTTCGATGGCAAAATTCACGCGAGCCTTTTTAGCAGAAGAGAAGCAGGATATTGTACTCGATTTGCCTAAAACAGAAGGAACACCATACCTCTGCTCTTATATAGCCGACGATGACAAGACGCAGTTCCTCTCCATAAAATTCTGGTCAAACTTGTGCAACAACCAGGGCTCCTACCATGGAAAGATCCAGCTTAGAAGAATTGCAGAAGGAGAGAAAGTACTTGCAGATTGAACCGTCTGCTGGGTTCACTTACGATCGTCTTTTCCTTGTTGTCGAAGTATGGATTCCAACTGATGCTCGTGACCATTTTATAGACGCCTCTGGCCGATAGTCCAGCCCAGCCGAAATATACTCTGGAGGGATGTTCCAAGAGTAGATCTGAATAGCCTTCCGTTGATAGATTAGCTGGAAAACAAAAAAAAATGGTGGTTTTACAAAGAGGAAATGAATGCCGCAGTTAGTCCCAGTAACAAACAACTGAAGCTATGATATGTGGCATAGAATTAGCAATCTGACATTTGAGCAGAAGGAGAAACTAAAAGCAGTAACAAGAGTGCACTAGTCTACTATATCTCAAGGGAGGATCTAAAGCATTGCTACTTAATTTATTCTTCTGTTTAGAGATATGGCACTTTGATGCTTCCAGATCCAATGCCGCAATGAAGAGCGGACAGTAAGAACTAACTGAGAATAATATGATCACACCAGAAAAGAAAGGAGGGGTGAGATATCGGACAATGCCTGTTGGAACCCCAAGAAGTTTAGAGCCACGACCGAATCCCTTGATGACAGGGCCGCCGATATGCCACGGTTCTACTGGCAAAGTGCGCTCGATCCCTGCCCATCAAAACCAATCTTCTGAATTAGAATCCGATATGATAAAGCTAGCTATCGTAAAGCATAATCGGGAGTGAAGGTCTAGGGTTTTACAATCTTGAAATGGAGGCAAGCCCCACTTTTCAGGTCCTAAATCAAGTAATGAGTTGATGACCTCGTCGGCTGAAGTGTAAAGGTGAGTTTGTTTGGGAAGGGACAGTACGGCAACTACTTCCATTCCGGCGGCCTTGCCAGCAGTAACACCGGGTCTACCATTGAATAAACATGTAAAAGTTGGAAACACAATGGCCTGGAAATGAAAAAGAGACCGATGTGGATAGGAGATGGTGGACACGTTCCAGGATGATATATGTATGATGAACAGAGGAAGGTCCCCCACCATGCTACCTTAATTGTAGCTCTCCTTTAGACGACAAAGGAAAGGGAAAACAGAATAGGAAGATGAGATCCTACGAAAAATATCCAGAATGGGAATTCATTGGTAACATACATCTAGCAGACAAATAGCAGCCTCTAATCTATTCTATAAGACATAAGACGGCCTGCTACAAGCATTACCGCATTTGACAAACTCGACCTTCTGAGGAGCTATGGATTTAATTGATGTGCAATTGTACTGCTATACATAAATTATGGTGCACTAGCAAGACAGACTCCGATAACACGAATCATTTGAGGAAAAAATTCGTCCTGTAGAAAATGAATGGCGCAATATATCGACTAGAGTTGGTCAGAATTGACATACAATCAAGTGGCACAAAACATGTTAAAAATGTGAGCAAGAACTTTCTTTCGACAGGAACACATCATCAAGGACCTAGTGACATTTTATAAAGACAACTCTCTTTCAAGTTTCAACCTATAACACTTCGTTACAAACAGCTATGCTGGCGTATTGAAAAGCTGTTGCTTCTGTTTATACCTTTTCCTAACTGAACGAATGGACCAGTCAAAATGAATATATTTTAAAAAGGGTGACACAGAAAAAACCCGAAGTTTGTGCTCATAGAAACATTTTTGGCTGGCGAGAGAAACTTTCCTTGGGGATGGAGCAATCAATGAAGAAGAAACACAGCAAACTTCTACTGGAAAAGTTGATAATCGACGGCTGAGATTTGGTACTAACTTGTAATAATTCGATGGAAACATTAGACAGGAAAGTAACTTGGAGACTTGAAATTATTCTCTGCTTAGTGGTTGTCAAATCCAAATAGTTGATTGTGTTTTTTCTGTTAGCGAAACTTCTTCATCCTAGTCTTTCTCTCCTTTATGTTTTAAGCCGCGTAAGAAGTAAGTATTATTGAATCCAAATTTTAGTATTCACTTGTGTGCTTTTGTTCAAGTTCTTTGCCTTTTGATTCGACTTCTTAGTCAGTACGAATTCCTATGTGCCACATGGAGACTTAGATTCGTCTCACAAATAAGACATTGTTTGATATTCTTTTTCTAATGCCATAACCAATTGGAAACTTCTATTTTTTATTGACTTAACATTTTATAATAACATAGAATTCTAAATTAAAAAAAAAAAAAATTAAGAAAACACTCAATAAAACCTAAACAAAAGTGGAACAAACTGAGGACATATCTTTTTTATGAAGAAGCTGTTGTTAACTCAAACTATAGCTTATTCTACTCAAATGTTCCGATTTAGTGCATTATAATCAAGTTAATTGAACTGGAAAAAAAATTTGAAGTTTAATCTTCATAAATCAAAATAGCTCTAAAACCTAAAATGCTCGTATTATTGGTTTATGGACCGAATAGCAATTTATGATAAGGTTCTACTTATTGACATATTAGACTTGGCATAACTTAGACCATTATATAAAATTATTTATTGAAAATAATAAGTCTTGACTTTTTATGTATCATATTTAAGGTTTTTACCAATATGTTGACCAAAAGCCCCTCATAATCATTCTTTGGGCTGGAAATTGTTAACATGGACACTGGCAATCTTGACACGGCCAACGCCGATGTGAATAATTTTCTAAATTTTTTAAATTTTCCAATTTTATTACTTTTTTTCTTTTTTTTTTTTTTTTTTTTTCTTCCCTTCTTTTTTACCTTGCTGTGGCCGAGTGAGGGCATGGGGGCCGCACTTAGCCGGGCAAGGGTTAGTTAGCGACCTTGCCGACCCAAAGTGGGAAAAAAAGAAAAAAAAATTAGAAAAATTTAGAAAATTGTTCATGTAAGTGTCAGCCATGTTATATAGGATGGACAACTTCTACATCAGTAATTTTTGGCCTAAATTGATTGTATAGACTAAATTATTACCAATGTGAAATGAGTTTAGAACTAAATGATCCAATTGAAAGATTTATTATTGAATTTCTACCAATGTAATGGATTTAAGACTTCTTTTGGTACATTTTCCAATTTAGGTCTCTATACAGTGCAGCAAGAAGTTGGGCTTTGGTATGTTAGCACCATTCGTTCTTTTTCATCCGGTGCCCGACAACCTTATCAAAAAACGATTGTTAGGTGTCTCGATTATCATTACATATGCATCTAAGTGGGTAACATTCCAAGTAAATTGCAGATGCTAGTAGTGTTAAAAATCCAGTAAAAGAACGAGTTGAATTCAAGGAACTCGAAGGACGGCCAATGCTCAGGTGGTTGGACGATGATGAAGCATGGCTAGTTGGAGAAGGAAAGAAGTTGGCCGTGCCCCGTGGGTTTTCCATAGAGAGGTGAAGGTGGCCGAAAGAACAAGGAAGAACAATCTGGGGCCCAAGAACGCCCGCACAGATGGTGTTTGATGAAATTCTCCGTGCAGAGTTGGTCGGTAACGGACCCAAATCGAAGATGAATATGCCAGAACACGACTTTTAGTGTGTATTCCCACAGGTGGTGCACTTTAAAACGCACAATTTTTTTCTGGGCTAGTTTTCCGCGACGGCGGGCTCCACTCATAGTCGGTAAATCTCGGCATTACGAAGAAAGAAAAATCCTCTTGAGTTTGGTCTTAAGAGGACCATCCGATTCTTAGGAAGTCAGTAAAGTGTACGCATAAGATGAAAATGAAGAAGACGGGCAAAGGGTGCGTTTGATTCGACATTTGCAAAATTTTTTGGGGGTCTAAAATCTTTTGAGTAAATGCAAGGGATGTTCGGCAAGGTATGTAAATAGAGATGGGTGAAGGTTCCTCAAATAGGGGTAAGTCCCCCTTTCGGACCAATTGCTCCTTTGGGCTTGCGTGGTCAAATAAAGACCCACGACAATAGGATATAGACTTGGTACATTCTTGTCAAACCTTGGGTCCTCCGATTGATTTTGTCATTGAATGGAGCTTAAATGCTTGTCGGGACTTAATGAGTCTCGAAGATTTTTCGCATTGACGATGCGGGTACTTCTCTACTATGGGTGCGTTTGGAAGTGGCTTTGCCAAGCCACTTTGGGCACTCAAAGCCCTTTGGGCTAAAATTTGGTGTTTGGGAAATTATTTTGCAAAGATGATTGAGGCAAAGCAGGCCTTTGAAAGGCTGAAATCCCAAGGTAGGTAGGAGGCTGCCTTGGGCATTCAGCCTTCTCGGAATGCTGAGAGGCTAATAAATGATAAATTTTCTTCCATAAATATCCTCTCTAACATTTTGTTTTTCCGGTTTTGCCCTCGTAACTGTTCACCTTCTTCTTCGTTGAGAATGGCGAGCGAGATTGCGAGGGGTTGACGACGCGCTTGACGAAGGGCTTGACGGAGGTCGGTGTGAGGCTGGTGTGGTCACAGCAACTGTCGCCAACCAATGGCATGACATCGGCAACCCCCGGGAGTCGCGTCGCCACGACCTTTAGGTCGTGTAACCTCCGACGACACAGATCTGGGTCGCCGGAGGTCACACAACGCAGATCTGGGTTGCGGCAACTCAGGCGACCCAGATCTCGATCGCGGTGAGTTCGTGCGACCTCTGACTCTAGGTCGCTTGAGTCACCAAGACCCAGATATGGGTCGTCTGAGTCCGGAGAGGTCGAGGGAGAGGAAGGCGTTCCCGCAAGCAACGACGACGACGGTGAGGGCGGCATCAGTGAGGCGGGGGCAGGGGTGAGACTTGACGGTGGTGGATGGAGCGGCAAATGAAGGAGGACTTGTGGCCTCCGGCAGCCGTGTGAGGTCTTGCAACTTGAGACCTCGGCCGCTGGCAACAAATTTCGATCGCCGGCTGCCCCTACCCTTTGCCGGCCAACCATTTATTTTTTCTTTTTAATTTTTTTTTATAAAAATCCTTTGTAAATGTAAATTTTTCTAAACATCTTTTTGCTTAAAGGTACTTTACAATGGACTTTTAGATTACAATTTACCAAACGTAATTTGCATTTTAGAAAACTCCTTAACCTCAAAGTCTTTTGCATTTTCCCAAAGACTTTCCCCAAAAATCCAACTAAATGCACCCTATATCAGCTCGAGACTTTCCCTCCAATGTTTATAACTTGAGCGTCTCAACATCATGTTTAGACTTATACAAATAATGCATGGACCCACCAAGCTAGGCATGAATATTCACTATCCTCACATGCCCACGGGGTCCAAGATCACGTGTAGACACTTAGGTATTTGTTTGTGTTTCTGTTCAAAAATTGTTCCGGGGAATAGAAATAAAAAAAACTATTTCTGTTCCGGGGAACAATTTTTTACCAGAAAAATACGTTTGGTAAACTTGTTCCGGGAATAAATAAATAAATAAAACAGAAACGCGTTTAGTAAATTTGTGTTCTTTTTTTATTTATTTTAATTTTTTAATATTTTTATTTTATTTTTCTTTCTTTTTCTTTTTTCTTTTTTTCTTCCTTGTGGCCGGTCGCCGGCCTCGGCCATGGCCAGCGACCGGCCGACGAGGGCCGCAAGCGGACTCGCCTAGCCACACAACACTCCGGAGGTCGCCGGCCCTCGATGGCCGGTCGCTGACCATGGTCGAGGCCGGCAACCGGCCAAAGAAAAAAAAAGAAGAAAAAAAAAAAGCAGAGAGAAAATTTGTTCTTAAAAATTGTTCCAAAAATATGAAACAAGTTTTTCTTATTTCTTATTTCTGTTCCAATTTTTGTTCCGGGAACCAAAAAAAAGAATTTTTGTTCATCAACAGAAATAAAGAACATAAACAAACACACCCTAAATGTTACTAAATACGCCATTAGAAATTCGCTTGGGAACATTGGTGTCCAGCACTCAGATTTTTATAAGATTGTTTCCTTTTCAGCAGAATTTTTCCGGGTGTTTTTGGTAGGTGAAGTTAAAGCTGCAATAATTGCATCCATGATACGACCAAAACCAATGGATGGATAGTTTTTGAGTCCTCCTTTGCATATTCCGGGGGCATATTCCGAAGCATATAATGGACCTTTGTGATGTTATTATAATTAGAGCCAAAAAGGACCGACGAATGAAACTCAAAAAATTGTTCCATCCGCCAATGTAACTACTGTAAAATTGAGGTCCTAGCAACTGCAATCACGAGAACATGAGGATGCCCAAAGGAAAAACGTGTAAAACGAGAAAGGGCAGGAGTAGGGAGCAAAACAGAGGACATAAGCATGGGCTACACATGCTACTTGGAATTTGAGCATATGTTAAAAATTCCGAAACTCAAAAAGTTCTAACATTGGAACCTATGTTGTCTGGTCCAAAGTCACGGGCTAAACTGGATCATGACAGTTACTTTTACCGATCGATACAATGCTCTCACTAAAAAAGTTTGAGAAAATTTAAGATTGTTTAGGCTTTTATTCATCTGTAACAAGCACAAGTTTCATGATTCTAGAATTGTTTATCATGCATTATCAATCGGGAGGGGCAAAATTCAAATGAAGAAATTTAATGGGGGCAAAAGTTTGTTTTAAGACAAAACTAATTTAGCACGACTCAAAAATTCTAAACTAAATTTAGGTCCACTGCCGACTCCATGGACGAGATGGGTCTAACATAAAAGTATAACATCAAATTCTGCTATTAAAAAAATCATTTCGAAAGAATAGAATCGAATCAAAGCTCGAATCTATCCCATACAATCCCTCAGATGCATGCATTTCCTGTGGTCCAAAAGAGAGACAATAAATATTGTCAACTTGGTAGGATGTAAGAACCACGCAGGATTTAAATATTAATTCTGAAAAAAGTAATTTGAAAATCCCAATTAAATAAATGAAAATGTCGACCAAGGAATCATTTTTTTTTAAAAAAAATCAATTCTTCACCCGAAAAAGGAGTTTGTCACATTATTGTCTCTCCAGCCACAGCATGATTACCATAACATGGGCCCAGAAAAAGAACGAGAACTTACTTTATTTTCAACGCATTTTCATCATTCCCTTCATTTTATATATATTTACATATTTTTTCTTTCCCCTTTTTCGGAAATCCAACGTACATGCCTTGCGCAAGACGCCAAAGTGAAATTTCAAAAAAGACAAAAAGAAACCCCAAAGAAAAGATAAGAGAGAAGCTCATCCTAATCCCACAGCCCTCGAACCTCGCGACAACACAACACCGACCGTCCGCTAATTCCCGGCCGAAACCCAGTCCGAATCGAACCCATCCCGGTTCGACCCGGTCGAACCGCGAACCGAGTCCTGACAGAGTCTTTATACAGCAGTGCAACGAACCGCCCTCACAATATCTAGAGACCGTAGCACATGGATGATGATCTCCGTCGTCCACGTGGCGCGATTACACGAGGGTCTTGCATGCGTACGTCTTCGGGTCCCACATCGCCGGCAGCAGGAACTTCCGGCCGCCGAGCCCGTGGGCGTTGTAGCTCGCGCCGGTCGCCTTGTCCACCAGGAGCTGGCCCGGGTAGCCCGGGTACGCGCCCGACCCGTATATCCCCGTGCACGCCGACACCGCCTCCAGCGGCGCGTCCGCCGGGCCCTGGAAGAAACCGCCCCCGAACGGGTTCGTGACGGCACCGGCGAGGAGCGTCGCCAGGTTGATCACCATGCCGTCGACCCCGACGTCGCCGCTCGGCGCCACCAGCGGCGGCGTCTGCGGGCCGTACATGGGCTGGTGGAACGGCCACGCGCACTGCCCCGGGCACTGCGTCTCCGAGTTCCCGACCCACACGAACGCCGACCCGGGCCGGGCCGCCCCGTGCGTCCCGCACCGAGAGCAGAACCCCTCCACGGCGACATCCGCCGCCGTGAGGACGACGGTGATGGTGCCCGGGGCGGCGTTGAACTTGCTGGCGAGGGCGCGGAGGTGGCGGTTCTTGAGGGACTTCCCGAGGGTGTACGCCTCGTGGAGGGCCTGCCGTCCGACGACGAGGTTGGAGCTGCCGCCCTTGTACTTCTCGGTGGTGCGCCACCAGGAGGCGGCGGATGGGGGAGGGGAGCGGGGGTAGCCGAGGGAGCGGATGAAGTCGACGATGACGGAGCGCTGGGTGGGGGTGAAGCGACCGTACCAGACGAGGTCGACGGTGATGTTGCCTTTGAGGAGAGCTCCGTGGTGGTACTTGAGGACAAGGGGCTGTTGCTGGACCAGGGCGGCGGAGGATGAGGAGATGGAGCTCGAGAAGAGGATGAAGAGGAAGAACAAGAGAGGAGAGCGAGAGAGCGAGACGCCATTGACGCGGCCTCGAAGCTTTGGGAGAGAGAGAGAGAGAGAGAGAGGAGAGAGAGGAGTGGGAAAAATATACGAAGGGAGAGGGTATTTATAGTGGGAAGAAGAGGAGGAGAGGGAGACAGCTGTGAGAATTAGCCAAGTATTTTTTTTGTTTTTTATGTGCATCCTTCTGACTTCGTTATATCAATGTTGATTTCGTTTTCCTTTTTTCTGGCCATGGTCAAATTCAATTTCGATACATATAGATATGGCCAATTTAGATATGGTACTGTTTGTGCGTGATAATGTGTTTAGGTCAAATAATGTGTTTAATTCATAGTGTGCAATACGTGTGAAAATTGGTTAAATGAGAAATATTTAAATTTGAACATTAAATCGAATGTAATTTTTATGATTGAATTTTAGAGTATTTACATGAACGTATGATTCCGATTGATTTGGTTCTATAGATATTTGATAGTTGTAATTATAAAAATAATTCCGGAATGAGAAATAATTAGTAAAGTGTATTATACACGATAAAGTACAAAAAAACTATGAATGTCATGTCTCCTTAGATAATCCCCTGAAGAAAATCATTCTAAGGCCTGGACAACCCCCAAGAAAAAAAAAAAATCTATGTGCTAGACAGCATTAGCCCCTTTTTTAAAAGATCCCAAAAAAAAATGTATCCCCTGCTCTTGCACGAAATTAGCCGTAAATGTACTTCCTACCCAAGATTCTAGGGGGTGGATGACGCGAATGATGATGCAACATTTATTATGAACAAAACTGAGAAAAGTGATTACTAATTTTAACATCGAGGGAAAGTAATTTATAGCAAGGGAAAAAGAGCATACCTAACACGTCCTCTATGGGTCATTCATTTCAATTTTTTTGAAATTTATTTATAATAAAAAGTGTCTCGTCAATATTTTTTTCTCTTTAAATTCAAAAGAAGAAAAAGAAAAAGAAAAACGACAACCATTTTTATGTCTTTGCTTTTGCACCAATTGGGGAAGTCCGTGCTTTTGGTTTTTTTTAAGGTATACGGTACAATGTAGTGGCGTAGGATACTCGTGCGCGCAATAATTAGCGTGCGCAAAACACAGTCTCGTGAAGAGAAAGGATCAGGGTCAACGTCAAAGGGAGCGCCACGTGGAGCGAAGCAGTTGGTCTGGGGGGATGTGGGGAGGAGCCTATGTGCCAGACTGTAGGGATGACGTGGCGGTCTGAGCTGTAAGGCAGAGAGGCTCGTAGTAGCTTCTTGATGGCGACCCTGCGACTTTAGGCGTTATAGACCCACCCTTGCACGCCAATTTTGAAGAGGGGCCCCCAAAAAAGAACTTGATAAAAAAATTAATTAGTTGACGTTATGTTTGATTCTTAATTCCTTAGGTACCAAAAATTCAAAAGAAAAAAATTGCTGACTATTAATTTGTGAATTATTGTTGACGGCTGTTGTGGAACCTCGACAATGATTAAATTTTTACCTCACCAATGAATCTGACAATGATTAAAGTTTTACCTCACTACAACCCAAGAGCCTGAGAGCTCTGTTAAGGGTTGTTGAGCCTGTCAATTAACTTTGATGAACTGACAAAATCATGTTCTTTATTTTAACTTGCACACCCCAATTCCCAATTTGGTAAAAAAAAATTTTTCTTTCTTCTCTCTTGGAAATACCTCGAATTTTACATCTTAGAATTCAAACTATTAATTATGAATTATAACTCGTTATTTAGTTCCAATGGAAAAGAATTTCTCCACATTAAGCATTGTTGATATACTAATTAATAAAATAGTTATACAAATATATTGATATGATAATTGTATTATTTGTCTCTATCTACAGTTTTAGATTTAATGGAAATCCAAGACAAGTATGCTTTTTTAAAACACAACCCTAACCTCAATTTAATGGGATTCCTTTTAAGTTTCCAAACACTATTAATCAATTATCTTGAGATTTTCGAGCCTCGGAAACTTTTTGATTGGATTTGAAAATATTTAACTTGTCATTAAAAAAGTGGAAGAAACAATATGTTTTTCTTTTCAAATAAGCTCTACAAGAACTTTTGAATTGGCAATCCATCGCCAAATTGTCATTTCACTTCAATTCATTGTCCTCTTATTAAGAGTGATTGGTTTTAGGGTGAGTCAATAACCACCTTAAAAATTGGAATCAAATTGAGTAAGGTCAATACCTAGTTTGTGGAATTAGGAGCTAGTCCATCTAATCCAATCCAATTGCAAGGTGAGTTGTAAAATCATTGATTTCTTCTTCTTCTTCTTCTTTCTATTCCCTACAAGTTGGAGTTTCACAACATCAAAGAAAAAATAATTTACTTTTAAGGTTTGGTTTCAATCAATTCAATTATAGTCCCATCAAGAACCACCCAGAATTCATTGACTCGGTTTGGACCCATTCTAATTTTTGGATTGGAACAGGAAATATGCACACCCCTTGTCTATCTTTGATTTTTTTTGTCATATTCTATCTTCGATTTAAAGAAAGTAAAATTTTCTCAATTCTCCACCCATTTCTTTTTATATCTTTCAATTTTTCCCTTACTATTATTCTACACCCTTCTAAAGAAAGGGTTAAGGGAAAAGATGAGGCTCTAATTGAATACAACGCATCCGCCCATGACTTCAGTCCCATCTCGATCCATGCTGTGCCGGATCAGATCGTACATGGCCGTGTTTCAAAGAGACTGTTTTCTCAACCGCAAACGGACGAGTTTAGATTTGGTAAGATTAGACCCGACCTTTGCCTGATTGATTGGATGAGCTCATGCATTAATTTCCACAGTTGCGCTCTAAATTCTGCACTGACGCTCTCTCTTGTCTCAATCAGCATCCTTTTCACTTCTCAATCTTTTGTCTTTTGTTTTCTCTGCAAAAGCCTAAAACGCATTGATAATTAGCCTGCGTCCGAATTCCCCCGGGGGGGCCTCCCCACTCGGGCTCTTAAAAGAGGCTCTGGTTTTTCGATTTTGGATTTTGTGCGTGGGCACTCCCCTTAAACATTAATTTAAGCATGTATTAAGGCAAATGGCACCGAATAGTCTTCAAATTTTAGATCAATGTATAATGTCATCTTTAATTTTTTATTTATTAATTGTCTTTTATAAACTTTAACTTAATTTGTAATGTTCTCGCTGAATTTTTAATTTATTGAATATAGTCTTTAAAATTTTGATACATGTTTAATTTAATTTCTAGATTATATAAAAATGTACAATATTATCTTTTCATTAATTTAAATTAAATGATAGCTCTATTTTTTTTTTTTTTGTAAAAACAAAAAATCCATTCATTACCAAAATAATACATGAAAGGATTTATGGGAAATCTCAAAAGTCATCATAACAAGGTAAGTTCATAGAGCTTCCGAAATAAACCAACCACAAGAAATCCCAATACATCATCTGAGCACGGTTGGCAAAGATTATCATACGGTCATCTTTTATAAATGGATTTGTGATGACATCCGAACAAAAGGATCGGTGGCCAATCGCCAAATCAAACATCCTCATTAGTGATGAGCATATATCGGGATCTCTAATATAGTTACGGCTTTGCCTTTCAATAACATGCGCTTAGGTTCAGTGTCCCCAACATCATCACTATATTGAGACAATATAAACATGTTGAATAAGCTCAAATCTAATACCCATGAAAGCAAGCCCTTCAACAAGCGCAAGACACCAAAGCTTTTAACGAAAAGACGTTGAACTAAAAACATTGAAGAGTGGAAATTCATTCTCTTTTTTTGAGGGCATAAATAGAAATGCAAGTTTCGAAACATAATTAATTGATCTTATCAAATATCGGGGGTACGTTTTCAAAATCCTTAGTAAATTGATAGACTTGGTTTGATTTTATCTTTATTCAACAAATATTCAAAATTCTTTCAAGTTATATAAATACATTTCCGCTGTACTTTTCATGATTTTTAAAAATTAAATAAGCTATTAAGTCATAATGAAAAATTGATTAATAACTCATAACTTTAAAAAGTCAAAATAAATATTATATATGTATATATAAACACACACACACACACACACACACATATATATATATAATGCTTTATGGAGGTAAGAGTTTTGATGTTGCCTGTAAAGAATCTAGTTAATAAGTGTCCAAACGTGGTTCATGATAAAGTATTTGATCTATAAAATATCGATTATATATATTATCATCGAAGACGTTATATATACGAAATTAGAACGATGTTCGAGGACACTTACTGAATATCCAAATAAGGAAAGACTCCTATTTCTTATGCACAACTTTTCTCATGTTATGTAGAATCATCATGCAGCTCTTTGTAAAATACAAGTAACCCCGGTATCTCGAGACACTCATCGACAAAACCTGACCATCTGGTAAAAATCTTTAAAAGCAAAGGAAAGAGCAAGAGACCCAATTTCCATTTCTTGTTTGGGAGTGGCAAGCCAAGAATCCCATCGTAATCAAAGTTGAGAAAGAAGGGGGGAATTTTGAGGACCACAAGGGGGAGCTGTTCATGTTTGTATCGATGGAGAGGGATGGTGACCTCAGATATTGGGCGGCCACCAAGGAACAAGTTATGGGGCATGGAGGGGAAGGACCGTGTGGTACGCCACGGGGGGTCAGAGTACATCCAGTTGTTTCATTAGCTGGCTTATAAGGGATAGTCAAAAAAGGATGTGTGAGCATTATCCACCTTCCCAAGGCCTCCCCCCTTTTCCTAGAAGTGGGTGTAGACCCGACAAAATCAAACTCCCTTTCATGTTTTGGTTTCTTTCTCAAAAATTTCTATGTTCTCATCTCAAATAATGGAGCGCACAGACTCCCTTGAAAGGTCTTCGTGCTCATAATTTTTTGACACAACCCATTTCGCACGACATGATCACCGTTCCGGACAAGAGACAAAATTAAAGGAAATAATTTGATACAATGCGAGAAGATACACTTAATTCATACGTTGATTTGAATCGGCATGTGTTCATTGTTAATTAATTGTTTGATTTCATTATCAAAATCATGATGTTCTATACAAGCTCAGGTAACATGAATTTCAAGTACCTTTATGACACCATATTAAAAATTGTCGACCATGATTAGGTGTGAAAAAGTTATTTACATGGGAGATATTTCTTGTGAAGAGGAATGTCTAGATAAGTTCCCGACCTAATGATACGGCCACTAGTTTTAAGGTTTAATAAAATGCAACCAAAGTTTTTCCTCGAGTTTCGAGTGGCTGGCCCCATATGCACCGGATTATTGTTATTATTATTAGTATTATTTTCAGTGATGTGAAAAATCAAATTTATGCCGTTCGCCTAATTTATTCACTAATAAAGCCAATCTGCCATTGCGAATACTCAAATGAAATATTCGTATATGTCAAATAGCAAGCACAAGACTTTAGCCTAAAACCTTGTTATTAATTTTCTTAAAAGTGCATGTGCAACGCTTGTTAAATAACTAAACACGGGAATAGTGTAATTCTTAATGCATTAAGCTTACTCGCTACGCATGCTTGCGACATGTATAATTAATACTTCAAAAATCGAACATAATTTTTCTTTAATATATTTTAATGAAGTGTTTTGGGAATATTCCTTAAAAGAAGTGAGATATTACTATCCCTCTCGATTAGGAACAAGAATCAGCGAATTATCACAAAACGACAATGCCAGTCATCCTATGACATTGCTTCTTTATCTTATCTTACATTGAATGATGGGGTGGCTCGCCGGTCCGAAAGCAAAGGAACAAAGAGAAAGCTGTCGCGCAGTGGGTCAAAAATTGGCACCATTTTAGGACGGCGCTAGACATTTTCGACTGACTTTCCCCCTGGACCACAATGACTAATACTTAGCCTTGACAGGCGTCTAATAACAGTAATTGAATCACAACCGTCGATCCCTCCACGAGATCAACGGCCGTCGGCGCTCGACCCGTCGGGTTCGGATCTGAGCAAGAAATTTCCGCCCCGAGGAGCTTGGATCGAAAGTTTTGGATTATGGGTATGAGGGGGTCTACGGTAGTGACCACATGGCTCGGAAGTTTTGCAAGGACTGAAGTTTGGACACTAGGACATTCTTGGCTGGCGAGGCCGAGATCCGGCGACTAGGCTAGAGGAAGAAGATGAGAAGAAAAAGAAAATAATAATAAAAATTCAAAAATTCAAAAATATTAAAATATTATTAAAAGTGATCCATATTATTAAGATCAATCAAGTCACATCATCCGGCCAGCGTCCAATCAGCAAATTCTAGCCAAAATTGGCTGGAAAATACTGAATTGACACAACTTAAAAATGTTTAGGAGTAAATTGGCACCAAAAAAAGTTTATGACTAAATCGGCACAAAAATAAAAGGTTTAAGAGTTTTTTTGCACTTCTCCCGTTTCATTTGAGTGGACTGACTGGTCCAACACATCTCTCAACCTATAAACACTGAAACCGTTCCTTGATTGCGTTGATCGCTTACTGTCCAATAATCACGAATCCTTTTTAGCAATTCTGTAGCGCATTTGTTCCTCTGTAACTTATGGCTTAGTACCATTTTTCTATACTTGCCCGGTGATATATATATACACCCCCACCCGCACGCACACAATCCTGAAAATAAAATGATATCATTTACATGAAAAATTCCGTGCATTCTCAACAGGTTGAATTTTCTGGTTATCACTTTAGGTCCAGTCCCGAACTTTTTTTATCTTAAAAAAATAATCTGAACTTTAGGTCTAGTTCCAAGTATGTCATGAATTTTGTTTTGTCTAAAAAAATTCACCAACTTTTAATCTATTTTCAAATTTACTTGTGGTCCAATTCCAATTTAATGTGGTATTTTCACGTTGATAATAAATATACATTGGTAATATGACATGAAAAATTATCTTTAAAAATAAAACCGTTATAGGATATCAAAATTAGGGACACTAATCACGACTTTTGAATAGATGGCTAATGGATGCAAATTTAGGACTAAAATAAAAATTGATGATTTTCTTTTTGACAAAAAAAGAAGAAGAAGAAGTTAAGGTAGATTTGGAATTTGACAAAAATTTGGGTTTTTTTTTTTAGATAAATAAAAAATTTGGGGCAGATTTGGGATTATACCTAAAGTTTGGATTTTTTTTCTAAGGCAAGGAAAAAAAACAGTTCACCGTAGATTTAGGACTAAACCTAAAGTTTGGGATTTTTTTCTAAAAATAAAAATAAAAATTCAGACCCACTAGTAGGCAACTGTGTTAATTGAGAGTCTCTCCTTCATCACTAAGATCGAGGGTTCGAAAGCCCACAATTACTAGCATTTTAAGTGAAGGGCTATGGTGGTGGGGTCCTATGCTAATTTTCCTCGAGGTATAGTCGTCGTTAAAGTCCGAAGGTGTCACCGAGTGCTAGAGGACCTTGTGATCCCGAATAGCGTAAGCAAAATGGGGCTCGACGGATCCTCAGTTACCAGAAAAAAAATTAGAGTAAAATTGAGATTAAACCTAAAATTTGAGATTTTTTAAGAATTAATCCTTTATTTTTCGCAAAACGACAAATCCTACTTTACTTGGAATTTGCCCTTTTCTCGATCCTTTTCCTTCTAACTATGAAAGATATGAGATGTGACAAAACAATATTTTGACATTGCACGAGGAAATCCACTTGATTAAGTATAGTCGAATAACCCAAAATAGTTTATGATTTTAGCAGTTTCATTATTCCATTAAAACGATTGTCGACAATACTTTAATGTCTTGAAAATTGCAGATGACAATAACTCAAAGCGACATCCACTATTTACTTATAAGATAAATAGTAATAGTAAATCACACGATGCATGCACATTACTGAAACAGACGACTCATGCAAATTAATTAGGCTGTGGTGGCCAAGTCGTGCGATGGTGACAAATCGTGCGAGATTGAAGTCAATAATGGACCGAACAAACTATAATATTATAAGGTTTCTATTGAATGCAATCTTCGATTTATTTTTGAATAAGTAATCTTCAAATGTATTCAAAACAAGTTCTCTCTCGCTCTTGTTAGAGTTTTCTCTCGCGTCAAGGTCGAGATTTTCGCCATGTCTTCATCTTCCTCCGTTCTTCGTCTGAGTTGTGCGAACCATTTGCACACTCGGCGCTCCCTGCTACTTCTACCCTAACTGTTTCCTTTTGCTCCAACTCTTTCGCATGTCTATTTTCTTTCAATTTCTTCCCTATATCACCTTCCACTCGTTCCGGAGTTTTCTTCCGTCTCTATCACACATCAGTTTCCTTCCGCTTTGCATGTTGTCGATCTGTAACATGCAACCCTTGCAATCCTTAGTTTCGGTCATAGTTTCTACAATTACTCCGTTCTAGTGTTCTTCGAGTATTCTACTAATGGATGAAAGGGACGATACCTCCAGAATTGCTTCCCTATGTAGTCGCCTTGGTCAACTATGTTCAGAACAGGAGCTGGAGGTTTGGGATGATCTCCCTGCATCGGCCAAATTGCAAGATTGTCGTCTCATATTGGTGGGTAACGTTTTTACTAATCCCTCTGTGAATATATCAGCATTCCAAGTTGCAATGAAGAAAGCCTGGAGAATTGATCATGTAGAGATTACTTCAGCAGATACAGGGCTGTATATAATTAAATTTCGAACTGAATTGGAGAAAAGGCGAGTTCTGGATGGGAGCCCTTGGTTATTTTCAGGTCAATTGGTTAACCTTCGCCCATGGCAACCAATTACCCCCTTACAACACTATGATTTTAGTAAATGTATGTTTTGGGTGCATGTTGTTGGCTTACCTTTGGAGTGGACTTCTCCTCCTATTTTGCGTAGAGCTGTCTCTCAGTTAGGTAGAGTTCAGGATGTGAAAACTGATATCTCTGCAAGAATAAGAATTGAATTAGATTTGAAAGAACCTTTGAAAAATGGAAAACTCATCAGTATTGAAGGCAAAACCCTATGGCTGGATTTTCGGTATGAGCGATTGTCACACTACTGCTACTCTTGTGGAAGGCTTGGGCATTATGTTGCTTCATGCCCAGAGGTTCCTTATGATGAAGCCCAATTTGATGGTCGTGACACGATGATCTATGGACCTTGGCTTAGAGCAGAACTCAAACAATTTAGTCCTTACTGGGATGCTTTTTACCACCCTAAAGTTCCTAGTGAGACAATGGAAGAAACAGTACCTGAAACTCCTCCTCCAAAACAGCCTGCACTCCTAGCTCTTCCATATATCCCTGCCACAGTGGAAGCAACTTTCAATCCTGGTATACATCACGAGTCTTCCAGGCTTTTGAATACTACCAACCCTACTGTCATCACTACGAATTTAGTACCTGCAGCAGAAAAGATGAAAACTACTCAGACCTTTCCAGTGGATAAACAACTACAGAAGCGACCTAAGGTTACTCGTCCCATGCATCTTGGGGGTTCCAGTAAAAAATCGAAACGGTATACACCTTATGAAGTGACAGTTCCCTTATCTATAGTTATTGACGAGTCCCTCCTTCTGGATGCCCCAATTTTGGAGGCACCTCTTCCTGATCTTCGGGCTTTGGCGACTGGCCCTAAACAGCCACCGGGTTCCCAATGAAACTCCTCAGTTGGAATTGTCAGGGATTGGGCAATCGCCTGACAATTCAAGCTTTAAAGGCGATGATAGCCTGTGATAAGCCCGACATACTGTTCTTAATGGAAACGAAGCATGATCAACTTTTTGTGAATAGATTACAGCGTAAGTTTAACTTTACTCACTCTTTTGTGAAGGATCCTATTGGCTTTAAGGGCGGTCTTGCTCTGTTTTGGAATGACACTTTTGAAGTTACTCTGGTACATACGGATGCTCAGTTTGTTGATTTCATTGCCTGTGATCCTAGAACATCTGCTTCTATGCATATCACTTGCCTGCATGCTCCTCCATCATATCAGCTCCGTCAAGATTTCTGGGATACCATAAGAATTATTCACGCTGCAAATCATTTACCTTGGCTGTGTCTTGGTGATTTCAACGATTTCCTTTCTCCATGGGAGAAAATGGGCAAGAGACCTGCATCCACTTCACGAATGACCTCTTTTCAGAATGTAATTAATGATTGTGCCCTTCTAGAACTTCAAAGTAAAGGTTGCGAATTTACCTGGTCCAATAACCGTGAAGGGGATGATCTCGTAAATGAGAAGATTGATCGGGTGTTTTGTTCTCTGGAATGGCTGATGTCTTTTCCTTCTGCAGAAGTATATGCTCTACCTCCTGTTGGTTCGGATCACTGTCCTTTGTTGTTGCAAGCTCGCCCCCCATCTGTCAGACGTACAAAGATGTTTCACTATGAAGCTTTCTGGAATCAAGATAATGAGTGTCATGACATAGTTACAAAGGCATGGGAAAACAGTAATACCTCATTGCTTTCTAAGTTACAGGCAGTTGCTATCCGCTTAACCAGCTGGAGCAGAACCAGGTTCAGCAATTGTCATCAACGCATCTCTCACTTGCAATGTCAACTGCAGACAATTATCAATCGACCATCCTATCAGAGCGGAGACAAAGAGCATGCTAATGCTATCAGATGTGAAATTCATAAACTATGGACTCAAGAGGAACAATTCTGGGCTATGCGTTCTCGTATTCAGTGGTTGAAATGGGGATATCATAATTCAAAGTTTTTTCATGCCTACACTATGCAACGACGACAACGCAATCGTATAACTATGCTTCTAGACACTAACTACCAGTGGATTAGAGAACCAGAACAGCTAAAAGAACTTACTCAGGGATTCTTCTCTCAGCTATATAGATCTGTGGGCTATCGAGATTTTCGACCTTTCTTAGAGCAATGTCTACCTGTGGTAACATCTGAAATGAATAACAATTTGATGAGAAGGGTAACAGAAGAGGAGATTTACCAAGCAACTTGTCAATTGGGAGCTTCGAAGTCTCCAGGTCCTGACGGCCTTCCTGGACTCTTCTATCGGCATCACTGGAATGTTATAAAATCATCCGTTATTCAAACAGTTCAAGACTTTTTCGCTACAGGTAGTATGCCTACAAGACTAAACAGAACGATTATTGCCCTAATCCCTAAAGTTCAGCATCCAGAAAGTATTGAACAATATCGTCCCATAAGTCTTTGTAACTTTGCTTACAAGATCATTTCAAAGATTATGGCCAATAGACTTAAACCATGGTTAGCTACTTTAATCTCCAAAGAGCAAGCAACTTTTATTAGCAACAGACAGATTCAAGACAACATTATGGTAGTGCAAGAAGTCATGCATCAATTTAAAGTGCAAGCATGCAAGAAACGTTATAATCTTATGCTGAAAACAGATATGCAGAAAGCCTACGATAGGGTGGAATGGGACTTTTTAGAAGCTTATTTGAAACAGTTGGGCTTTCACGACAGTTGGGTTACTCAGGTAATGGCCTGTGTTACTACAGTCTCCTTTAGCATTCATTTTAATGGTGAACAACTCCCTTATTTTAAGCCAACTAGAGGGTTGCGCCAAGGAGATCCTCTCTCTCCATACCTCTTCATTCTACTAGCCAATGCCCTATCCGGTTCTATCACTCATGCTGTGGCTATAGGTCATATTAAGGGAGTTCAATTCAATAGAGACTGTCCTATCTTATCTCACCTATTTTTTGCTGATGATTCAGTAGTTTTCCTCCGAGCTACTATTTCTGAATGCCATAATCTTGCCAACCTCCTAAACCAATATTGTTTCGCCACAGGCCAGCTCATAAATCGGAACAAATCTGGTGTGTTTTTAGTAAATACTGCCCTAATTCTCTACAACAAAATATAGCACAAGAACTCAGGGTACCTATACTCAGTAAGTACGGAAAATACCTAGGTATCCCTTCGGATTGGGGTAGATCCAAGAAGGAAATGTTCTCCTGGATCCTGGCACGAGTAAATGCTAAGTTAGTAGGTTGGCGAGAAAATTTTTTATCAAAAAGTGGCAAGGAAACCTTGCTGAAATCAGTTATTCAGGCCTTACCGCAGTATGCCATGTCCATCTTCAAGCTTCCGTTATCTCTCTGCAGATTGATAGAAAAGAAGATTTCAGCATTTTGGTGGAGCAAGCATAACAGTCAATCGGGCATTCACTGGAAAAACTGGTCAGAATTAAAGCTCTCAAAATCTTCATGGGGGATGGGATTTCGAGATTTAATTACCTTTAACAAATCTATGCTTGGAAAGAAAGCTTGGAGGCTTTTTCAGCATCCTCAAGCTATCTGGAGTCGGCTCTTTAAAGGTTTATACTTCAGATATTCCTCCTTCCAATCTGCTACTTCAGGACACCGTCCTTCTTGGGGATGGCAGAGTTTATTGAAAGGTCGAGATGTGATTACACCTAAATTACGTTGGTTAGTCGGGGATGGGTCGCAGATTCACATTAGAATAGATAATTGGTTACCACAAGGTCAGATAGGAGGCTTACCTGCGGATGGAGAACCAGAACTAGTTGCTGATCTCATTGATTCCCAATATTCTGAATGGAAGTCTTCCTGTGTTACTTCATTCTTCGATGCCCAGGTTAGTACAGCCATTCTCAACACTCCTATCAATCCGTCTCTCCATCATGATCAACTAGTTTGGACAGAGACTCCTTCGGGTACCTACTCAGTGAAGAGTTGTCATCATTATCTATCTTCACAATCTCAGAAAATAATTCATACTCCATCATCCTCTTATACTAACCCACCCCTGTTATGGAGGAGAATTTGGAATATGCATACAGTTCCCAAGATTAAGGTTTTTCTATGGTTAGCTTGCAAAAATGCATTAGCAACCAAACATAATCTCAACCAGCGACATATCATCCCGCATCCCTACTGTACACTCTGCCATAATTCTATCCCAGAAACAATTGAGCATATGTTTTTCTTTTGCCCATGGACTCAAGACATCTGGAATCATGAAGAAATCAAAGTCAGTATATCTCCTACCTCTGTTCGCAGATTTGATGCCTGGCTTGTGGATCGTGTTTCTAACCCTCAAGCGTCTCCAGATCTCGAAGCGATTGCTCATATTCTGTGGGAGATATGGAAACATCGAAACAATGCTGTCTTTCGCCAGATTCCACTGGATCCTCTCCTAGTTGTCAATGAAGCCCTTTCCCAATACACCATCTTCAAGGTCATCCAACCCTCGCCACAGAAGCTTCAACACACTCAGATCAGTCTAGGGCACAGATGGAATCCCCCAGCGGAGGGTTATATCAAGTGTAATATTGATGGGGCTTTTCGCTCAGTAGTGGAGAAAGGATCCATTGCTTGCATTTATAGAGACAGCAAAGGAATTTTGACGGATGTGCTTACCCGATCTGTGCCTGCTCAGTCGGCATTCCTAGCTGAGACCTATGCCCTTATATCTGCTATCCAATGGATCATCTAGAAGGGACTCTATCTTCAGAACGTTGTGATTGAATCTGATTGCTTGCAGTTGGTGGAGATCGTTCGGACGAAACAGAAGCCGCCATGGAAGTAGACTCATCTCTTCGCGATTCTTGGAGATCTTCTTCCGTAATGCCCTCTCCTGTCGCTTCAACACATTCGGCGAACAGCAAACCTAGCAGCTGATTGGGCTGCAAAAGCCCACCGGGATCAAGGCCCACCAACAAACTGGCTCCTCTTTCCTCCGCCTAGTTTCCTTAATATTCTCTCTTCGGATGTTATAGCTTGTATTAATCTCTAATATAATATAAGCTCTTTTTCGACCAAAAAAAAAACTATAATATTATATATCATTTTGAATATCATCTTTTTTCCTCTCTCAAGTCTTCGTCAGCCAATTTGCATGGATGGAACATGGATGATTTATTTATTTATTTCCCAATAAATTAATAAAAATCAACAAAATACACGACTATCCAGTAGAAACTCACACAAAATATATGTAATTTTTCATATAAACCATAAAAACAAATTATTGCATACCATGAAAAATCTCAAATTAGTAAATTTATGATAAATTTATTATAAATTAATTTTTTGATCACCAAAAATCTAGAATTGGTATGCATGCGATAAATTTACCTTCCATCAGTTTCTGTATAAATTCATAAATTGGAACAATTGTCGAGGGTAAAATCCAAAACTAATACACATGACAATTATCACCTATAATTTAACTTAAAAATTGGAAGGAAAAAATTTAGCGAAAATCAATAAAGAATTAATTTATCACGGATATATTAGTTTGACATTTTTATTGATTAAAAAATAAATTTAGAGTAAATTTATTACAACTTTATCAATTTAAATTTTTTTATGAATTGGATTTAAAAAAAAAAAAAAGATTCAGGGTATTAACTCAAAAATATGTGCAACGCGAGTGGCCCGCGCGGCAGAAGTCGGCACACAAGCGGACATCCTCGTGGTCAACACTCGAAGAAAACACGCCCACGTGCTTTCACCATGTTTATCGTCAGGCATTGTAAACATCTCCCCCACCCCCTCACCCACGTGACCACGTCTTCCCCCCTCTTCCTTCCTCCTCCTTATCCCCTCGATTTTCGATTTTTTGAACTTTTTTTTTTTTGGTCATAACGAGAGATTTCATTCAAGTAAAAGTAGAGATACATCCGGTAAGACCTACGTATACAGAATATCAGCTAATCTGGACAGACACCACTAATGGCCAATACACCATGAAGAGTGGATATCATTCAATCAGACAAAGAGTCATCTACATCAATGAAAACAGAGCATTCTCTTCCTTCCAACTACCTCCAATCCTCTGGAAGAGCATTTGGAATCTGAATGTTGCACCCAAAATCAGGTTTTTAATTAAAAGCGTTGTTCAAGCTATCCCCCAGTATGTAATGTCTATTTTTAAGATTCCTATGTCTCTATGTCAGGTTTTCCAATTCCCATAGCAATTGGAAAAAATAAGGAGAGTGTAAAAACCTTAGCAAAAAGGAAAAAAAAAAAAAAAAAAAAAAACCTATTTTGCACGTGTCGACGTCTCATACACCATCGAGTGGGTCCCTTCAAGCTGGGACAATGTTCAAAGGAAAGATTAATATTCCGCACTAAATATTAGAATTAACATAAACAACATTATGTATAACTAGGCAAGAAAAAGGAAAGGAAAGATTTTTCAAAGATAGGGATATTCTCTCTTTCATTCAATATATATATCAAGATTATCTTATGAGATTTTATTTTTATATCCAAACAAAATAGATCCGTTAAAAGAATCATTGTAAAACAATGAAGGATTTATTTGAGAAATAAATTAACCGTTATAAAGTGATTGAAAAGCCAACATTAAGAAACTATTATATGACAATTAGAAATAATGACAGTTTTCAATGCAGTCATAATTTTATCAAAGCTACTATTGTAAATATTTCAAAATACTATTGAAATATTCACCATTAAATATATCTCCATGGATGATTCGATTGAATAGTTTTGCATGCATGCACTGCACGCCCGGCAATCATTTTGATGGGCTTTTGATATAGTCTTATAACCAACACCTTACCAGTCATTTCAAATATGTTCGATTCCACGAAATAGCAACCAAAAAAAAAAATTGTTATTTCCAAACGTTTATTCCAAATTCTACATATTTTCATACTTTCTCAATCTCGGTACGTGTTTGGAGTGGCTTATATCATTATTATTTCGTTTAACTTTATGTTTTACATATTGACTCTCAAACTTCAAAAGAAGTTTTGGAATGACATCTTTGCATCTCCAAATTATTATAGATACAGTTACAACAATACTGGAACACAAAGTGAAAACTAAAATAAAGAATTAAGAACTAGGATCAGATACTCTAGTAGTAAAATAGAATGTTTCCATTATTGTCGTTAGAAAAGTGATACATGGAATAATTCAACTGGTATAATAAAAATACAGGACTCTTCCATCACAAGTCGCAATTGCGTGATTGATTCGGCCATGATATGTCAATAACGTGGTGGCCAATAATAAGTTAGGTTTAGAGATGGATGGAACAAATTTAGATCAAATCGAGACAAATAGCGCACAAATTGTGACATTCGAACGTCCTTGTGTTGAACAAATTGTTATTCTTTTGGTGATCTACGACCTAAGGGCTACATCTAGATGTTATGAGGTTAGGCATGGATGGTAAGGATGGTAGGGTCGAAAAAAGAGAGGATGAATTTGAGCCATGACACTAGCCATCAAGGATCCATTCAAGAGCAAGTCTAATAAGGCAACTGTCATTTGCACCTCATGTTAGACGCAAATTGCGCAACCCCAAGATCTCCATAACCAGAACAAGAACATATATAATTGAGTAGAAAGATTAACGCACCTGTTTTGGGATCCATCGAACATAAAGCGGAAGCATAAAAGGATTACCCACATATATCAAGGGGATCCACGCATCAAGTCCTTCTCCTCTATTGCCCTCCGTATCACTGGCTCAATGAGGCGGCCCCCCTCACGTTTAGCGTTAGGTAAACGCCCCTTAAGTGAGGATACATGTGAGAATTAGGGTTAGAGGAGAGACTTGAGCCTTATTTATAGAGTTTCCAGCCAGTCCCCCTCATTACGGGCCAAGCTCAACTCGGCCCACACTAGCCAGCCCATATTAGACTAATTAAGAAACCTTCTATCTCTCTTTAGACCAACCCTATTTTACGATAACCGTAAAAACAGTAAATTACAATATCAATTAATTTAGTCCACGTTAGGAAAACCCTTACATTCTCCCACTTGGACTATATTAATTGAAATCGTATCGTATGTGCGCACATTTGGTCCAGAGATAATTCTTAATAGTCAATCATATCCCATAAAGTCTTAAACACTGAATCATGGTGGTAACTGCGTGTATACACACAGAGCCTTCCATGGTCACGAATGTTCTCAACTTTATTGATATGGATTCAATATGGTAGTGTGTCAAATGGATAACGTCTCTCATAGAGAGATCCCATTTGTCAGTCACCATTCTCTTATCTTAGGTGTCACAAAAACTTGTGCCACAAGAGAATGCTTTATGGTTCCAATGAACCCACATATGTCTTGTCTTTATGGTTAACCTTTCTTTATGTATCACAAGACATATGCACAAGGCTAATAACCGAATGCCCGGATGCCCCTAGCCTTCACTCAAGGTTTATACAATCCATTGAGACTTTATCAATATGTATTCAACATAATAACAATACATTCAAAAATATTTTATTGAATACAAAAGTTGATACATATCAAACCGTTACTAAGTGTAACGAACCACAGATGTGAACTTTATCAGATAAAGCCATAATAGCTCCCACTAAACAACAGTATCCGAAGATACTCCTAAGCCCATGTTAACGATATGTTACTAAAATACACATGGGCATAAGCCTTTAGTTAGTGGATCTGCAACCACATCATCTGTGAAAATATGTTATATTATAAGTCACCTTTCTGTACCGTTTCTTTATGGTCAAAAAAATATCTTACCACCATATATTTAGACCCCTTGAGACCTCTGTAGTAAATAAATAATACTACAAATTTGTTATCTTAATACAACCGTATGGGTATATCCATCAAGTTAAAACGATCAATTCCGTCATGAGGTTTTGGAGCCTAAAAGCCCAAGTAACAGCCTAAAAGAATGTTACTAACACTGCTTACATAACAGAAGATGACATAAGAGCACTTACTGCTAACATAAATATGTATTTTGTTATTGATTGCATGTCATCAGAATAGCCAGCAAAGTTTACATCTAAATACCCTACTAACTGCAAGAATTGAACATGGCTATAAATTAGCATATAATCTCTTGTCTTCTTTAAGTACCTTAAAACCTTCTTAACAGCAACCCAGTGATCATGTCATAGATTTGACCAATATCTTCCTAGAAGTCCCGTCACAAAGACAACATTTAGTCTAGTGCAAATTCGAGCATACATTATACTTTTAAGTGCACTGACACAAGGTACACCATTTAATTAGATTTTCTCAATATCTAAATAAGGACAATGTGATAGATTTAGTCCATCACCCTTAACAACAGGAGCAATTCCTGGCTTGCAATGATGTATATTGAATATTTCCAATATACAATCAGCAAATGTCCTCCGAGAAAATCTAATATAATATGGCAAAAACAATCCTTACAGACCTCAGTACAAAGGATATAAGATGTCTCAAAGTCACAATTTGTAAGATAAACACAAGAAAAAATAAATTTCCTCCCACTGACCTTGCAGTATATTGAATTACTTTGTTCTCAATTGAACAAAATAATAACACTATGAAACTTTAATAATATTGTCTGGAAACTTGCTTAAGACCATAAATTAGAACTTTTCAATCTACACACAAGTTTACTTGAATCTGCTGCAAAATCATCCAGTTACACAATATAGATTTTGTATCTATTTGGCGTAACTTTATATCAAAATAAATTATTAATGCCACGTTCACTCTGAAAGAACATTTAAAGAAATAATTATTTCTTCACTATAAACAATCCACTCCTCTTTCAGAGTTAAAACGTTAGTTACAAATTTGGCTTTAAATTCCACAATCTTTGTTTGAAATTCTTTAGTTTTGTACGCCAATTTGCAACTAATAAACTTGTGATCTTTAGACAAGTCAGTAAGTTTCCAAACATATTTCATAGATTGTATATCACATTTTATGGCATTTAATCACATACTTAATTGAGAATAAGAAACGACATTTATAAATATGTCATTACATCAACCATATAGTGGATATTGTAATCATACTCTCACAAATAGACTATATAGTATGATGGTATAACTGATCGTCTTTCCTTAACAAATCTCATTAATAAAGCTGCAACCACTTCATTCTGCACTTGAGAGGTTTAAGAAATTTCATTATAAACTATATCAAGAATAGTACCTTGAACCTCAACAAGTTTCGTCTATGGTACAGGAGATTCCATAATTATCTGTATAGGTAAAGACAAAAACATAGTAACCTCCATCATACTATTATCTTTAATAATATGAGAGCAGCTATCCTCTACAATAACGTCAATATTTAGAAACTTTAGAGTATGTAATTCCATAATTCTTATACCTTCTTTAGGGTCATAAAATCAATACCCCTTTTGTATATGAAAAAATTGCTTTCATAATATCAGCTCACAAAAGACCAGATAAATTAATTTTACTAATCATACTCATCACCATGTTCAATATGGTGCATTTATGCCTTTCGACCAAATCTTTTTGTCAGAATTTTCAGGTATAGTAATTAAATTACCACCCCAGAATCTACCAAGTATTTGACAAATGACCCTTTAAGATATTTCGTATTGTCATACTTGCCAAAATACTCATTGCTACTGTTAAACTTGACAATCTTTTAATCATATACGATATGTATATGTCATTAGGACTTAAACACAATCTTTGCAGATGTGTCCTAATTTCAATATCAGACAAGACATAATTTCAAGCAACTAAGGCTTCCATCATCTTATAGCAATGCAGTCCGCAGGCAAACCTCTTTTCAAGTGTTCCAGAATGGAATGCTTCATGGACAGTAAGCAAATTCAATTGCTCTTTTCTCAAGCAACAAATCATATATCCACAACTTAAAATTTGAAGCAGTAAAAACCTCAATGATGACGGAATTACCATTTACAGAAAAGGTGACTGAAAAACAAGCAGTATATAATTAGCATCATGTGAGCATTGTGTAACTTGACGTACAAGTACACATCCAGAGAGTTACATGCAAAGTCACATAATCACCTTTGGGCAGAATACATGACATGCAATTGTACACTCCCCACATGATAAGGGTTATGAGATATGTTCCAATTCTTCGTGAATTCATCACCTTTGAGCATATGAATCACTAGAATCAGTCACTCCTCCACCACACTATCATGTATCCCTCCATAAACTAATACACAATCACCTCCTTTGGGAGTATGATTACACATTAGATCAGGAGACATCCCAATCATCATACGAGACCGAAATTTCTCAAACCCAATCAAGCGTGCCACTTTGGCGGTCACTACTCAATTGAATCATTGAAATTCTCTCATACCAGGGATATAAGCTTTATTCCTCACATACACCATATATATGTGATTTTAACTTTAGTGATAGGGGCATCATATGTGACAACCAGGATCTCATATACCTTGATTTCATTCAATAATTGTTTATACTTCATGAATTATATAAAATAAATAAATAGATTCCAATCAAGCGAGGACATAAGAAACTGAGCTACTCGGCTCTATTTGTTATAAACTTGGTTCCTTCATTTACACGTGGGGAAGATGAGATTGAGAGGGAATTTCTACAAAAAACACCATGTACTACGAACACTAACTATTCCGCCTCTCAATTGTTATGTACAAGTTGTTAAACAACTAAAACCAAAAATCCTCCCACACGTTCGGCACCTCTCTACACCTCCTACTCCGCAGGACTACCACCCTGCCCCGGCCCATCATCATACAGCTGCAAGGGTCCCACCAACCGTCCATCAACCCGAGCGTAAAGGGCCACGAAGACCATGTAAGCCGGTCCCGTAGGCGCCCCTGTGTCTATTGTCAAACACGAGGTGCATTTGACAAATACAACTCCCGGGAAATGGTGGTCCTGGAAGTCCTCTTGCCGCCAAACGAAGTCGGCGGGGGAGCCGTAGAGGATGGTCGTCATGGCAGCAGGCGGGGTAGGCAGTGCAGTCGACATCTTCTACTCTGAAGAAACAACAAATTAACAAGTGTGAGTTTTTAAAATAAAAACTCAGCAAGTGGGCGGTTAGTCCTAACTTGGATTGGCCAAAAACAGTGCAAATAAGTAAACAAAACATCAAGTTATTGAATCCACAGAAACCCAGCTACAACCATCACCCAGGGGAAGACGACACTCCACCCTGAACCCCCTCGCACCCAATCCTGGCATCACGAGGTCCCCTGAGAAGCTGTTCAACCCTTCTCAGACCTCTGGAGAGAACACCATTACTTCTTTTCATCCCTCTCCAGGCATCCCGACACCCGGGGTCTCACATTAGCTCAATAGCCAATCATACATTCATAGTTTCCCCCTTGTTGCAGCACCAACAATCTCAGCCAAATAAGGATCCAATACAAAAGATAACCACTAATACATATACTCGGATCAAACAATCTATGAACAAAAAGGAGCAGTTTTATTCGCAGACATAAAAAGTACATCAATCCTTATCAGAATATTACGAAATTTTGACACGTTATTGATAAGATCTAAAGGAACAAATCTCAAGAAGAACACTAAGTCAGATTCCATAGGCACAGAGGGTAAAACTTCAATTTTCTTCCTACCCAACATTCTGTAAAATTCCAGATTTCACATTTTTGTAGGAAAATTATTTCGAGGGTCATACTTTGTTCGTTTTCTCTGAATTTTGAATATGTTATTCATGAAGGTGTGTTCTAAAACTTTCATCAAGGGTTCGAAATCAAATTGTGGTCAGATAATTACAGAAAAATTAAAACGTCGACTGAGGTCACACTGATTTTCACAAAAACAGGTCATTAGTTCACAAAACTCCTCCTATCATTATGCCCTCTGTCCATACACACGGTACACCTTACCACAGTAGGATTATCGCCAAGATTCCTCATGGTCAGAATCTCAAATTCATTTGGTTTCACTTGCAAGTTCAAAAATCCAGCACTCACACTTCATGAAATTCGGAATCCAGCACATGCACCTTATCCACAACCAGATTTTCTTTATCTAACACCCTCCTACATATCAAAGACTCCACATACAGCTCAAGAGAAATTCTGAAGCTACACTCCCAACTTCCAGATTTTCAAAGATTGGTTTGTGCAAAGATTTATAATTTTTGGAAGGTACCAAAAGTATTTTCTTTTCCTTTTTGAATCATTGATAAGGGTGCTTCGGTAAGTACAATTTCAGCAAGGGTCGGGAGGTTTTCCCAAATCAGTTTATAGTCAGATTTTGTTCAAAAGACAATAACAAATTTCAAAAACTCCTGTGGTAAACCGAGATATCAACCCGACCTTCCCTGGTTTGGACAGCTTGATACACAATTCGAAAATATTGAAAGCATCGTGTAATTTTTTTTAAAACACTTGAAGTTGGTGCCAAAATAAATAGAGTTTCAGAACACAAGTCAGTAGGTTTTTCCTTTTCAAATCCAAAACAATGGCTGAATTCTCCAAGATTTCTTAGATGCCAAAATCTGTTTTGGTTAAAATTCAAAGAAATCAAACACATGCCTGAGAAATCCAACCATTTCATCAATCCTTTAACCTCACAACAATCTCAGTTGCTCAATAAACCATCACTCAACATCAAAATCCAATCACCCAGCTTATCAATACATTTTCTAAGACAGCAACAGTAACAGAACAGGGATGGAGAGCGCACGCACAGATGATTTCCTCTGTTTTACCCATCAAACCGCAACCGGTTTTCACCATCCACCAATCTCAACCATGAACATGGCTTTTCTAATCATCCCTTGCATCCCCCAATCGCAGCTAACTAACCCTAACCCCACATGCAACACCCAGCGAACCAAATTAGGGACGGAAGACCACAGAAACAGCCCACTTGCCTGTATATTTCGTTGATGGGAAGGGAAAGGAGACGTCGGACGCTACGCTTCACAGCCGGCGTCGAATCCTTGATTAGAACCGAGCAGCAACGATCTGCTACTTGATGATGGCGCTGGTCGAGAGGGGCTGAGATGGGTTGGCTCGGTGAAGATGAACAGAGGCGAGAGGAGGCGAGAGGAGAAGAAAGCGATGTTTCTCGGTGGGGAAGACGCGGATGGTTTTGTTCGCTTGAGAGAGAGAAAAGAGATGCGTGTAATTCCCCCCTCTTTTCTTCAACACACCTGGATGCTACGTGGGTAGAGCAAACAAGCCCTTCGAATTTTCTTTTCTGTTTTTTTTTTTATTAATTAATTAAAAATTTTAATTTTTTTTTTGTTTTGATTTATTTTTCTAGGTTATTACTATTCTATTTACTATTTACATATATACCTATACATATATATATATATATATATATATGTATAAAATCTTTAATACGCTAAATCTACTACTAATGAAATTTTTGGGCGTCACATCATATCACCAAAATCACATATCATGCTAATTACATTGCTTTATTCATTAATAAAAAAATAATCATATATATATATATATATATATATATATATATATATTGATCACAGTAACACAAAAAACTTCTCATAACAGAGAATAAAACATCTCTTATGCACCCCTATTACATATTACCAGAACAACATAAAAAGAATGCTGATCTATAATATCTCTCACAAATTAACATCAATTGTAATACAGGGTGCACCAAATCGACAAGCTTGATAGCTGATCCATTATCACTCATGAATTCATAAGGCAAAAATGACTCCAAGGCCAACAACTGATTTATTAATCAATTTTAGGTAACAAATATCATTACTTCAACCAGTGGCCTATTAATTGAATCAAACCAGAGAACCAAATATCTAAACTTTAACAGTAGATACTATTGCTCTGCATAAATGTTGTCATACTCCTTAACTATAAAAAATATTCAACTTGATAGACATTAACAAGTGAACAGATGAGTTCATGTACAATATGCAGTAACTTAATTGACATGCATTACCCACATTCAGCAGATGTGTTAATCGGTACAATCAGTTTGGTCACGAATTCTTAATATGTCTATCATTCAAAAATTACCAGCGTGTTAAGGAGTATGCTTGAATAACAAAAGTTTCATAACTTTTACTGTTTCTCATTAGATCAATACATAGCTCAAATACTATCACATACTGATTCTATCTCATTAAACCAGCTTCAGTTCACAATAAAGTTTGATTTTTATTGATGAATCACACCTTTATAATGATTATATGTGATAACATACTAGTAACCCATCACCTGTATTTCCAAAATCACACAAAGTACAAGAAAAATACGCAAAAATACACTAAAAATACACGTATTTAGGGTTCCGCATGTATTTTCACATCCATAAAACCATCAAACATATAAAATAAATATACCACAAGATAGGAAATCACCATACGAGTCCAACGCCGCCAGCCACGCGCCGACCGGATCCTCCACGCGCCTACACGCGCCGCCTGAGTGCTCGGCGCGTGGATATCACACGCGGCGCGCGTTCGACGCGCAGGTGGCGCGTGGCCGCGCGTGCGGCCTCCTCCGGTGACGCGCCGCCTACCCCCTTGCTCGTCTTGTCGAGCCCAGGCCGAATTTGTGATTTAATTTAATTTTTATTGAACAAAAAGTCTCGAAAATCACAAATTAGGGCAAGATCAAAACCAATTAGGGCTAATCCATAAAAATTAGGGTAGATCCATACAAATTAGGGTAAATCCGTACAAATTAGGGCAAAACCAATTGTGTTCGAGTTCTAAGATTATGGTTGCTCTGATACCATATGTTAGACGCAAATTGCGCAACCCCAAGATCTCCATAACCAGAACAAGAACATGTATAATTGAGTAGAAAGATTAACACACCTGTTTTGGGATCCATCGAACATAAAGCGGAAGCATAAAAGGATTACCCACATATATCAAGGGGATCCATGTATCAAGTCCTTCTCCTCTATTGCCTTCCGTATCACTGGCTCAATGAGGCGGCCCCCCTCACGTTTAGTATTAGGTAAACGCCCTTTAGATGATGATACATGTGAGAATTATGGTTAGAGGGGAGACTTGAGCACTATTTATAGAGTTTCCAGCCAGTCCCCCTCATTACGAGCCAGGCTCAACTCGGCCCACACTAGCCAGCTCATATTAGACTAATTAAGAAACCTTCTATCTCTCTTTAGACCAACCCCGTTTTACGATAACCGTAAAAACAGTAAATTACAATATCAATTAATTTAGTCAACGTTAGGAAAACTCTTACACCTCAAGCTCTTTTTCTCATTGTTCATCCGAAATGTCACCTTCCTCCTTGTTCCTTTTTTTTTTCTTTTCTTGATATAGCATATTTTTTTAGTTCCAGCTAAGGTTAGAGAGCGTTGCTGTCAGGTCACTTCCATGTCACGACCACGATACAAAACAAACAATCACGCATTAACTAGTTTTAGCAACCCAGTCTGCTCTTTTGGATTCATTATATGGTGATGCTTCTGTTGTATTTGCTAAGACTGGTACATATTAATAATATTATGTTTGTCTGTTCGAAATAAAAAATAAAAAAAAACTAGTTTTAGCAAGAATGGAATGATAAATAAACAATCACATACAATTTAAAATCGAAATTACTTAAAGTCTATCACATTCGAATTTAAAGATGTGCTTAAAAGATAAGGTTTTAGGTAGTTAGTGTATCTATTCTAATATCACATATGATAATGACAAGTGGGACACTTCAATACATCATTTTGGAAGCATAACTAAACCTTACATGGTCGGAAGAGGCAGTGATTAGTTTTTTTTTTTTAAATAGGAGGATGTCATTATTACAATGCGAATGCTATACAGTTATGTATCTATAATTACTAATTTTTATTGAAAAATAATATAATTATATCTGCATGACCAAAATTGTCACCATCGCATCCTGATTGGACAGTTTCCAATTTTCGGTCCATATAGATAAACATCTCTTTGATTAGGACAATCAAATTAAATTATTGGCTGTCTTTTTTTTTAGGTGGACGTTGAAAAATGGCTTCTTTCCACGCACGTCATGTCTCATGGCCCTGTCAAGTTCAAGTGTCATTGAACAATTTGATTCCGGTGTTCTTTTCCTTTTTGGTATGATATTATCATGTTCAATAATGAAAAGGTTAGAGGAAGCATGACAAACTCGTGGGTTGTCCTTTATTAATATTTGGGGTTTGTACCAATCTTACTTAGCTGACTACAAATATGTTCACACGAGTGCCAATTTAATTCCCGAGTTGAAAATTTGACAACCAGCCTTGACCAGTTTCTTGGGCTTGAACCGATTGGTTGGCCTTAAACCAAACCCTACAAATCACTTAATCGAGAACTTTTTACAAAAAATAAGAAAGTCGAGCATTTTAGCATGAGCAGGCCATTGGGAAGCTGCTTCGACAGAGTAGGTTCTCAATTCTTGATCTGGAATGATTCCTGATCTAAAATGTATCTATCTTGAGACTGATTACCCTTATCTTTTATTTTTACTAATCATGGTTAGGGTTGAGAAAATATGCAATACAAAATACATAAAATTAGAAAAAAAAAATCACTAGAATAGAAAATAGCAGGGTAAATTTCTTAATATAAGCTGACTTTCAGTCAACTTCTAAAAAATACCTTGACCCTTTAAATCTGTATCTAACCTTTCATTTTCACTTCAAATTTATCCTATTACTATTACGTGGCTGGTCCATTTGTTAACATGTGCCGGTTAGCAAAACGATGGCGTTTCACACTCCCTTCTCTCTCTCCCCGGCCTCCCAACCAAGCAGCCGCCTCCGCCATGCCCTCATAAATTCCAAGGGGAGTATCACGCGCCTGAAGTGGCGGCGCGTGTGGCGGAGCGTGTGGCGGAGTTGGCACACGAGCAGACAATCTCAGGGTCAGCACTCGAACAAAACACGCACGCAACATGCCGAAGGCCAAAAGTCCCCTTGCTTTTATGGAGTTTGTCGTCCAACATTTCGCCCCTCTTTATCATCCATTTGATTTTTCGATCGCCAACCGTAGCAATAGTGGTTAGTACGACTGTACGACTGACAATAACTAGATCATTATGTCAGCAATTTCACATAAAGATTTAGAGCTGCATTACAACAATTAGAAGATTTAGAACTAGGTTAAAAATCCCTTCAATAAATTTAAAACTGAAATTAAAATTTTCTCATATTAATAATTACTTATCCTGTTATGTAAAAAACATTAATTTGATTACCGAGCAAAATTAATATATTTTGATTTGGTAATTTAATTTTAAAATGCCTAGTATAATTGTGGCGGCTTTGTGAAAGTATCAGTTTGGTCCCGAATGTTTTTCTGTACCGCTATAAATGCCAAAATGTGGGTGTGCCTTTTGTCGTACCGTTGTCTCTTCACAATTTCTTCTCATGACAAGGTTCAGCTCGATTTGAATGCATGCAGTAAATTGGACTCGTAGTTGAAAATGATAAGAGACATAAATTGGACTCGAAAAAATAAAACTTCCGGAGGATAAAAATTTGTGCACGGCACGACGAGTGATCGAGGTTGACCGAATTGGTTAGGTCTTGAATGATATTCGAGTTTTCAGGATTGTTAAATAACTGTTAAGAGTTAAAGAGTTATTACTTTCATTTGAGTTATTGCTAGAGATAAATTGAAACAAAAGAAGGTAATATTGTGACCGGATCAATTTGATTGTCAGATTGTCTCTTTTTTGTCGGATGGTATCAAACTACTTCAAGAAAATTATCAATAAGTCTTAAGATTATTGTACTTATGCCAACTTCGACCTAAATCTTTCAATTTCCTATGCCACATAGGTCGGCTGTCTCTTTTCTGTCCTTAGTTGCTCGTTGTATGACATCAGCTGTGTGCTCTGCGTGGATGCGTTAGAAATATCCCCACCAATATTTCGCTGCAATAATTCTGCATGCATGCATCTTGATAGAAACTTAATTAGAAGGGCTTGGATGCACGCTTGCCAATCATTATGATGGCCCTTTCATGGGGTCGTTCGACCAGCGCCATCCCAAGGGAGATCCGATTTCAGTTATGCTTATTTAAAGAATGAATTGGAAGGACAAAGCAAAGCCAAATAATGCACGCAATGCAAAAGGGTCTACCACCAATTTGCTTGTTGGCTGATTTCTACAAGACTTGGATTGCGACATTACAATATTCTATCGTCCTTGTGCTATGACGTCGATCAAAATTGTCATATTTTTTTTTTTTTGTATTGATGGTAATGTGAGTCAGATCAAAAAAGAGGGGACGAATTTGAGCCGCAAGATGAGCCATCTAGGATCCATTGGAAAGCAACTCCAATTAGACAAGCGCCATCCATTTCTTGAGCTCGCTTTGACTCGATCTTTCTAAATTCCTCCTTAACAATGTTTCTTTTCCACTGCATTTTTGTCCAAAAAAATAATCTCGAATTGTAATATCTAGAAGAATAATTTTTTAGTCGTAATGCCATATGTCACATTTTGTATTTTTTTTTCTTTTCGCAACGCAATGGGCAGTTGGGCCTCCGGCCACTGCCCTTAACCATGAATCAAAAAAGAAAGTAAAAGAAAAAGGAAATAGAACAAAATATTTACAAATTTATTAAAAAAAATTGTAAAATTTGTCATTATCAGTATTCAACCATGCCATATAGGACTAAATTGACAAATCATCAAAAAGTTTATGACAAAATTGAAAATTTTCAAAAGGTTTAGAATTCATTGACATAATCAAAAGTTTAAAACTAAATTAATAAATCAACACAGGTTTAGGACTCAATTGGCACAACTGAAAAATTAAAAACTGAATTGACTATCATACAATAAGTTTATAACTTTTTGGACAATCATATCCCAACAACAATTTGTTTGGATGATTTTGCATGCATGCATGCACTCTCGCCAATCATTATGATGGGCCTTTTGATGTGGTCATATAACCACCAACATACCAGTGGAGATCCGATTTCATTTATGCACATTTAAAGAATGAATTGCGACGACAAAGCAAAGCCTAATAATGCACGTCGTTGCAAAGCCAAATAATGCACGCAATGCAAAGGGGTCTACCAATAAATTGCCTTTATGTTCGATTCAACAAAATAGCAAAGAACAATTTTTTTTGGTAATTTTTATTCCAAATTGTAAATATTTTTATTGTCTTTTGAAATCTTAGTCCGTGTTTGGAATGGCCTATATTCTTCCTATTTTATTGTATTCTTGTTTTACTTAGATTTTTTTTTTTGTGAAATCCAATAAATTAAAACGCTTAAAGACATTTATTTATCTTTTATAATTCTTTAAGAACTAAAAGAAGGCCATTTTCCACCCATAGTTTGGAGAAGGCACATATTGGCCCTTAAACTTGGAAAAAAGTATAGATAGTCCTCTCTGCTCGTCCCAAATTGAATTCATAGATAATTTGTAGAAAACAAAGAAAACTAAATATAAGTAAAGAATTAAGGATCCGGACTAGGTTGTTTAGGAGTAAAATAGAACGTTTCCATGATCATTGGTAGATAATCGATACATGGAAGAATTCCACAAACACAATCAAAATACAAACCCTTCCATCATTACAATTCCTGTAGTGTGATCGATTTGGTCAGGATAGGACAATGACGTGGTGACCAATAATTTAGATTCAGAGATACATGGGGGTAGATTTGCGGTGAATTGAAGCGGACAGCACACAAATTGCGACATCCTATTGCCGTCGTGCTTTGGACATTGAACAATATTGACATTCTTTTGGTGCTATATGATCAACGGGTTACATCTGGATATTATGAAGTGGGTATAGATTGTAATATGGGTAGGGTCGAAAGAGAGGATGAACTTTAGCCACCAAACGAGTCATCAAGTGTCTATTGAAGAACAAGTCTAGTCAATCGTCACCTGTCTTTTAAGCTCAATCTAAATTAATCTTTCTAAATTTTTTCTCACATTTTATCTTTTGCCCTACTTAGATAACTTCAATCATAATCTCTCGAAGCATTATTTTTTGGTCGGGGGGTCATTTATAATATTTTATGCCTTTTCTTTTTCATGATATGGACATCGAGATACTATGAAATTTTACTTGATGAATCTGTACATGAATATGAACCATTATTGTTGCTGAAAATTGCAGATAACTACCACAGGAGAGGCCAGTCCAATTCTAATCAAGGTGCACTGATTTAGATGGCGAATGGACAAGTCGTAGAATTTCAGCAAACCTAATTTTTATCGGAGGCTGCGAGTTGATCGATCCGATGACCGGACGAAACTTGAGATCATCATCGACTTCAACATGATTTCTCTAATTTAAGCTAATTAAATCATTTATATCCACAAAATTGCAAATACACTAAATGGGGGAAAAAAGGAAGGGCATGGCTGCGTCTTAATGTGCAGTTACAGAGCAATTTTTTTCTTAAACATTTTTTTCCGTCAAGTATGGTTTTTCATATCCTTAGTCTTGTGTTTAGAAAAGGAGAGTAGAATAATTTTAAAATAAATTAAAATTTTCCTTTTCGCGTTCTCATAGAAATTTTTTTCCTAATTTGTGACTGAAATTTCATTTATTTTATAAAAGGTGTCTCGTAGCGAAGTCATCAACAATGATATGACCCATTTTGTTGTAATAGTGCAATGCTATGTTGGAGAGTGACAGATGAACACTCGGATAGAAAATGCCTAAATTTTAAAGTTGATTTTCATCTTTCCTGTTTTTCCTTTGAATATAAAAAATTCAAGCTAATAAATAGAGTAAAACCATGTATATAAGAGTACATAAATCCCGTATATAAGAAATATAGAACTACACATGAAATTTGGCTAGTAGGGTACACACAAGAGATAAACTAAGGCAAAATTTGACTCTAATAACATGTTAGAAAGATAAATGTAAAATTTGAATTAATTTGTAAAGGAAAACTGCAAGTATATAAAAAAACGTATAAATTCTTTAGATAAGCGATGTAAGGATACTCAAATGATTTGTCTTATTTCTTGTTCCGTCTAAGGTTAGAGAAAATTGCTGTCGCACTTCCCAGCCATAGCCTTGAAATACACGTTCACTGGTTAGAATAGAAAACAGACGATCATGCATATGGTAAAATTCAAGCTACAAATAAAATTTATGGTATTCGAATTTAACGATGAGCATGAACGATAAGGTCTTAGGTAGCAAGTGTAAATCTTTTGATATGATCGATAATTATGACTTGTGTAGTGGAAGACTTCAATCCATCATTGCCGGACCATGCAATCATTAATTATATTTTGTTTTAATGGGAGGATGTTATTATCACAATGTGAATGCCATACAGTTAGTGCCTATAATTACTAATTTTATTGAAAAGGAATATAACTATGTCTGCGTGATCAAAATTGTCACCATCCTGATGTGGATGGTTCCAATTATTGGTCCTTATAGATGAACACATTTTTGGATTAGACGAGCTAAATTAAATTATTATTTTTTTGTAGGTCCGCGTTGAAGTGGCTTCTCTTCATGCATGGTTTGGCTTTGTCATGACTCATTGCACTGTCAAGTTATAGTGTTGTGGAAAATAACAATTCTCATGTTTGACACGGAATAAGTTAAATGAAGTATGACAAATTCGTGAATAGCTATCTATATGAGGTAAGCAACCGAACATATTTAATTTAAAAACGGAATTGAACGGATTTTATGCAGTTGATTCTAAGTTTATTCACATAAGGACTGGCTCAATTCCCGATTAAAAGATTGATCAATTCTATTCCCAACTCTAAATGTTCTATTATGTTTTAAAATAGGTTTTCAATGAGAATCGATTTCGAATTGATTCAAAACCAAATCCCACAAGTCTTTTGATTGAGAATACAATAAATAATGAAGTTGAGTATTTCCATACAAGTAGGTGGCTAAGAATCAATTCTAATAGGGTAGGTCACGAGTTCATAATCCTACTCCAACACTGATCACCAATTATCATTAGGATCGAGAAGAAAAAAAGAAAATAAAAACTAGTATAAATGCATGTGAATTAAATAATGATGGAAAAGGAACTGATAAGATAGATGATGTCAAAAGATTCAAGCATGGCCAGTACTTTCGAACACCCTTTTATTATTCAAATAATGTCTCCCAGGGAGAATAGAGTGGAGACCCTAATTACGATAATATTTTTTTGTTCTCCCTAAGGTCGCATTATTATATAGTTCTTTTGTTATAGGAACCGCATAGATTATACTTGAGGTTCAAGCTAATGATGCTAATCCCATTGACGAGTAATATATTATCGGAATCCGTGCCTTTATGTCAATTTCTTTAAAAAAAATTCGGCACCACCTTTAATATTCATCAATAATAAAGTACCTCACCTCCGATTTTCGTTCAAGTGGGGTCTTTTCTTGAGTTAAAGTAGCCTTTAGTTTGCTTGCGTGGCGTCTCATTAATTCAATCAGTGACCGAATTAGAGATTTCCTTTTTTCTTTGGGAGGTCGAAATTTGTGTTTATTTTTCACTAAAACAAAATATCTAATCAAAATAGAACAAATATGTTAGATGAAATAGGGTTATATCCCAAAATAACCCGACCTTTAATTAGTTTTTTTTTTTCAAATTATCTCCACGTTTAGATATAACTACAAAGGGTGGTGTCTTCGTGGCCAACTTGCATACAACTAAACCTTAAATAACGACTAAAATGCCGAGTTGTCAAGTGTCGAGGAAAACAAAACCCACTTTGCTTTCCTAAAGTTTGTCGTCAAATATTTTGCCTCTCACCATTATCCCTCTAATTCTTAATTTTCTCGAACTTGCCATGTACGGATATTACTGGACCGTCATATTAGAAAATTCAAACGAGATCAATCGGAATGATTATATTAGAATTTCTTATAAAAATTCAGTGCTACACTATTATGCTCCGTTCGTTTCACGGAAAATAACTTCCAGGAAAATGTTTTCCGGATTTTCCGGTGTTCGTTTCACGGAAAATCAACAACTCAAGGAAAATATTTTCCATCAACAGTAAAATTTACATGCAAATCTATGGAAAATGTTTTCCACTTCTGAAAAGTGGAAAACATTTTCCACAACTTCCTCTGCCTTTTTTTTTTCTTTCTTTCTTTCCTTTTTATTTTTCTTCCTTAGCTTGGACGGTGGCCGGCCCCGACAGCGGCCGGCGGCCGGCGACCGGCGACCGGCGACGGGCCGCGGTCGCGAGCCGGCGCGAGCTCCGCCTCGGGCCGGCGCAGCTCCGCCTAGCCCGATCTGTGGAAGCTCAGCTCGCCCGAGCTCGGCGAGCTCGAGCCTCACCAGATCGGGCGAGGCGGAGCCTCGCCGACTTGGGGTGAAGCTCTGGCCTCACCAGATCCGGCGAGCTGGGCGGGGCTGGGGCCTCGCTCGAGCTCGCCAGAGGTCTGGCGAGCCGCGAGTTCGCCGGATCTGGCGGCGGAGCTCGGGCTCGCCTTGATCGGGAGCCCGAGCTCCACCGTCAGATCCGGCGAGCTCGGGCTAGGCCAGAGCCCCGCCCATCTCGCCGGATCTGGCAACCGGACCTTGGTCGGCCAGATCTTGGTCGGCTCGCCATCTTCGGGCGTGCGGCGGCGGAGGAAGGAGGAAGGAGGGAGGAGGAGGAAGAAGGAGGAGCGGCGGCGGAGGAAGGAGGAGGAGGAAGGAGGAGCGGCGGCGGAGGAAGGAGGAGGAAGAAGGAGGAGCGGCGGCGGAGGAAGGAGGAGGAAGAAGGAGGAGCGGCGGTGGAGGAAGGAGGGAAGGAGGAGGAAGAAGGAGGAAGGAGAATGAAAAGAAAAGGAAAAAATTAAAAAAATTAAAAAGAAAAAGAAAAAAGTTAGTTAACGAACAGTGGAAAATGTTTTCCACTCAAAATTTAAGAATTAGCCGAACACCGGAAAATATAGCCATTTTCCTGGAAAATAACTTCCGGGAAAATATTTTCCGGAGATGGTCAATTTTCCGTGAAACAAACGCAGCCTAAAACAACTAAAGGGCTTACGACTTTATTTGGAAACCGTATAGCAGGGTTACAATTGAAATAGTAATTTATTTTTATTGATAATAATTAATCCTATTATGAAAATATCTTTACTTGGCTACTCAACAAAACTAATATATTTTAATCTGGTAAATTAATTTTTGAGGTACTTGTTGTTAGTGCGGCAGCTTTCCAAAGGACAAGTTTGGTCCTGAATGTTTTTCATACACTTATAAATGCCTAAACGAGGGTGTCTTTGTCTGTACATCTTACATTATCTCTCTTCATAATCAGTTTGGGCCACACCTTCTTGTCGTGACATCGTTTTGCTTGACTTCAATGCATGTGATAAATTGGACTCTCAGCAAATTTAGAGAGATAAAATTGTACTTACAGTTACAGGAAGAAAAATTATCTTGCAGAGGATGAAAATTTGTGCATATCTCCAGTTACTGAGGTTGACTAGCTCAGTCAATATTGTGAAATTTTTTTGGTCGGCCAGATATTATGGCTAGAGGTAAATTGAATTAAATAAGGCAATATAGTGACCCGATTTGATTGTGATTGTCTGTCTCAACAAAGAACAAGAAGCCAAGAGTGCATGACTTACATTCGAGTTTTAAACTCTTTATATAAAGGCAATATTTCCCCACCTCTCAATTTGAACTTTTGAAATTTGTACATATTTTCTTCTTCCCTTTTTTAGATCCAATTTTAACTCCTACCAGAACAGGTGCCAAAGAAAAATGAAGGGGAAAAAAAGAGAAACCCCAAAGAAAAACGAGCGAATTCATCGTTATTCCACATCGCTCGAATTTTACGACAGACGACACCGACCTTCGCTCATTCCCAGCCCAAATCACACGAGGGTCTTGCACGCGGACGTCTCCGGGTCCCACATCGCCGGCAGCAGGAACTTCCGGCCGCCGAGCCCGTTGCCGTTGTAGCTCGCGCCGGTCGCCTTGTCCACCAGGAGCTGCCCCGGGTAGCCCGGGTACGCGCCCGACCCGTATATCCCCGTGCACGCCGACACCGCCTCCAGCGGCGCGTCCGCCGGGCCCTGGAAGTACCCGCTCCCGAACGGATTCGTGACGGCGCCGGCGAGGAGCGTCGCCAGGTTGATCACCATGCCGTCGGCCCCGACGTCGCCGCTCGGCGCCACCAGCGGCGGCGTCTGCGGGCCGTACATGGGCTGGTGGAACGGCCACGCGCACTGCCCCGGGCACTGCGTCTCCGAGTTCCCGACCCACACGAACGCCGACCCGGGCCGTGCCGACCCGTGCGTCCCACACCGCACGCAGAACCCCTCCACGGCGACGTCCGCCGCCGTGAGGACGACGGTGATGGTGCCCGGGGCGGCATTGAACTTGCCGGCGAGGGCGCGGAGGTGGCGGTTCGTGAGGGACTTCCCGAGGGTGTACGCCTCGTGGACGGCCTGCCTCCCGACGACGAGGTTGGAGCCGCCGCCCTTGTACTTCTCGGTGGTGCGCCACCAGGAGGCGGCGGAGGGGGGAGGGGAGCGCGCGTAGCCGAGGGAGCGGATGAAGTCGACGATGACGGAGCGCTGGGTGGGGGAGAAGCGACCGTACCAGACGAGGTCGACGGTGATGTTACCCTTGAGAAGAGCACCCTTATGGTACTTGAGGACGAGAGGTTGTTGCTGGACAAGGGCGGCGGAGGAGGAAGAGATGGAGCTCGAGAAGAGGATGACGAGGAAGAAGAAGAGAGGGAGTGCGAGAGAGTGAGACGCCATTGACGCGGCCTCGAATCTTTTACAGAGAGAGAGAGAGAGAGTAGAGAGTAGAGAGTGGAGTGAGGAAAAATACGAAGGGAGAGGGTATTTATAGTGGGAAGAGGAGGAGAGGGAGACAGCTGTGAGAGATTAGCCAAGTATATTTTTATTTGCTTCCTTGTGACTTTTTTTTTTTTGGTCAGAAGCTTCCTTGTGACTTTGTGGTATATCAATGTCGGTCGAATCCGTTTCACTTTTTTCCTGGCCATAGCCAAATTGATTTTTGATACATATAAATATGGCCAATTTAGGTATGGTAGTTTACGTATTGTGATGATGTGATTAAATCAAAATTGTGCGAATCAATTATAGGTAACACATGTGAAAGTCGATTGTTTTTTGTGTTTGTGGAATTAGAATTCCTACCTAAAATTGAATCTATAAATTGAGTGCAATTTTTATGATTGAATGTTAGAGCACTTACATAATCATAATGATTTTGATTGATTCAAGTCCAATAAATATTCAATTGCTGTAATGATGAAAATAATTCATAATGAAGAAAGAGAAATGAGACAAGATTCATTAAAAACGATGAATGTCATGTCTTGATAGATCTACGCTCATTTTAAGGCCAAGACACCCTCCCAAAAAAAATCTTATTTGCTGGACAGAACTAGCCTTTTCTTTAAAAGATTCGAAAGCAAAAGTATCTCCTACTCTTGCACGAAATTGGACGTACATGTACTTCCTACCCAAAATTCTAGGGGGTAGGTGACGTGAACAATGATGATGGGACATTAGTTATTAATAAAACTGAGAGAAGTGATTGCTAATTTTAACGTGGAGGGAAAGTAATTTATAGCAAGGGAAAAAGAGCATACCTAACGTGCCCTCTACGGGTCATTCATTTCAAATTTTGTTGAAATTTATTTATAATAAAAAGCGTCGCGTCAATCTTTTTCTCTCTTTAAATTGAAAAAAAAAAAAAAAAAAAAAGAGAACGACGATGATCCTTTTTATGTCTTTGCCTTTGCACCAATTGGGGAAGTCCAAGCTTTTGGGTTTTTTTTTTTAAGGTATTCGGTACAATGTAGTGGCGTAGGATACTCGTGCGCGCAATAATTTATAAATTGGCGTGCGCAAAATACAGTGTCGTGAAGAGAAAGAATCAGGGTCAACGTCAAGGGAGTGCCACGTGGAGTGAACCGATTGGTCAGGGGATTGGGAGTCTCTGCCAGGCTGTAGGGTGACGTGGCGGTCTGGGCTGTATCCTGTAAGGCAGGGAGGCTTTAGTAGGTTCTTGATGGCGACCCCGTGACTTTTAGGAGCTCCGGACCCCCCACCCCCTGCACGCCAATTTTGAAGAGAGCCCCGCAAAAGAGAAATTAATAAAAAATAAATTAGGTGATATTATGTTTGATTATTTAGATTGCTAAAAACACTAAAATAAAAAGACGCCAACAATTAATTTGTGAACTATTGTGGACTCTTAGAGCCCATTTGATAATTATTCTGCTCTGGATAACCTTTTGATTAGAAATGATTTTTTCTAATTCTGCTCCCAAAAATAATTTTTGAGCAAAAGAACACGTTCGGTAACTGTCCACAATTTTTGTTCTTCAAATAAAAATGCATTTAATAAAATTCTTAAATTTTTTTGTTTCTTTTAATTTTTAAATACTTTTATTCTTTTTTCTTTTTCTTTTCTTCTACTTTCTTCTTTGTAGCCTGTTGCCAGCCATAGCGGTGGTCGACGATCTACTAGTAGGGGTGTGCATGATCCAGGCAGGCGGTTCTCGACTTAAAATTGGGAACCGTCTACTAAGGACTAGTTCCAAAAATTGGGAACCGAGATCCACCCGTTAGTTGTATGGATCCACCCAAGAACTGGACCGCCGGTCCAATCCGGTTCCTAAATGGATCCATGGAATCGATTTTTACGCAAAATAATTTTGGTTTTCGACTGAAATTGCTTATTCTTCATCCGACCTAATCTTCTTCTCCTCCTCCTGTAGCCCTACTTCTCTACATGCTTGCTTTTTGCCCACTTAATGCTTGGTGTTTTGTTAAGAACTCAAGGTGCGCTTTGGAATCTTTAGCTTTTGGATCTTTCCATTTGGTTTGACTAGAGATTACCTAGCCCTACTTATTCACGATCTTGACTAAATTTTTTTAGTTATTTGATTTGGATTTATTAATTAGTAATTTCAATTTTTTAATATTAAAAATTAATATATTATTTTAATGTAATCGGTCCAGTCCAAGTGGGTGGGTAGACGGATTTGCCCATGGAACCAAGAACCGAACAGGTACCCCCCTGTTCCCATAAATTGGAATCGAAAACTGGACCGGTTCCCTCAAGAACCACCGGTTCCAATCAATTTCGGTTCGATTCAGAGCGGTCCAAGTGGGTCTCGTTTCTTTTGTACACCCCTACTTGCTACACTAGTCTGGCGAGCTTGCGTTGGAGCCTTGCTAGGCTAGGGCGAGGTCCGGCGAGCCTTGGCCTCACTAGATTTGGGCGAGGTCGAGTCTCGCCAATGGTCAAGCAAGCATGGCCACCAACAAGGCTTGGCGTCACTAGGGATTGGCAATGCTTTGGCAAGGTCGTTGGCCATAATCGAGGCCAACAACCGGCCAAAGGGAAGAAGAAGAAAGAGGAAGAGAAGAAGAGAAAAAAAAAAAATAGGAACTGATTCTATGAATTGTTCTTAAGAATAAGAAACTACTTTTTTCTACTTCTTGATTTTGTTTTAAATCTATTCTCGGGAACAAAAATATATATTTTTGTTTTAAAAATAAAATTTTACCAAATAGATTTTTGTTCTTTTTTTTTTTTTTTTTTTTTTTTTCAAGGAGCAAAAGAACAAAATCAAACACCATTTGGAGTAAAAACAAGCATGCCCTTATTAAGCACAGCAAATGACACATTATTTAAAACCGATGAAAAAGAATTTTCCACATGTAGCAATCATCATCTTTATTTTTTGTCAAAATAGTCCTCGTTGATATTGTTAAAATGTTTGATTTATATAATAAGTTGAAAGAGATCACACGTATATAAAAACATCTAAACCCTATAAACAAAAGAACATGAATATTTCAATAGATATATTGATTAGCAAAGTAGTATTGCAGACATGTATTGCAGACATTGCCATTAGTTTTTCTCTGCAATTTTAGGTACACTAAAGACTAATGTAAATCCAAGACAGGTATGTTGTCCTAAAATGTAGCCCTAACCTCCGCCTAAAAGAATTGCCTTTTGCCTCCAAATACCAATGATCAATATCTCAAGATCTTTGAGTCTCCGAAACTTTCTGATTGGATTTGAAAATATTTAACTTGTAGCTAAAAATAAAATTGGAAGAACTAACATGTTTTTCTTTTCAAATAAGTCCCTACAAGAGCACAATCCCGAACCCATTCCTTTTCTATACCCTTCCAAAGAAAGGGTATGACGTTCCAATTGAGGACAATGCATCTCACCATGACTTCAGTCCAGTCTCGCCCCATGATTATTCCGATCGGATCGGACGTGGCCGTGATTAAAAAAGACAGTTCGCTGACGAGTTAAGACCAGATGAGATTAGACCCGACCTTTGCTTGATTGATTGGACGATCTCATGCAGTTAATTTGCACGGTTCTGCACTGACTCTATTCTCTCCTCACGCATCATCATCACTTGTCGCGTCTTTTGTCTTTCGTTTTCTCTGCAAAAGCCTCCCACGAAACGCATTGATGACCTAGTCTTTGGCTCTTAAAAGAGTCTCTGACTTCCCTACTTTGGCTCTTGCGTATGGGCAGTCCTTTAAACATGAATTTAAGAAAGTAATTAATATCGCAAAAAAAAAAAAACCTTCAAATTAGTAAATATATAATAAATTTATTTCAAATTAATTTTTTAACCGCGAAAATTCAAACTAGGATACCTACTACACCTTTAGCCAAATAAATTTTTTAATCACCAAACACCCATTATGATACATTTATAATAAATTCATCCTTCGTTAGATTTTAATAAATTAGATTACTATAAAGAAAAACTATAAACCGACACACATGTGACAATCAAAGGATAAAACCCCAAGTCATGTGTCATCCGATTAAACAATTTGATGATAAAATTTCACTATAACTAACACATGATAAATTTGTCATAAATTTGTCATAAATATATTATTTTGAGAGATAGTATGGGATAAATGTGTCATATATCTATCAATGATTTTTCGTAGTAGTAACTATTAAGCAAATATTAAGGCAAATGACACATATGATCCCTCAACTTGGAGAGATCAATTAAAAAAATTATAGAGTGGGAGTTCATTCTCTTTTTATGATGGCATAAATAGAAATACAAATTTGAAATCATAATTAGTTCATTTTATCAAATATCTATGGGTACATTTTCAAAATCCTTAATGAATTAATTTACCTGGTTTGATTTAATCTTTATTCAACAAATATTCAAAAGTCTTTCAAATTATATAAATATGTTTCCAATATATTTTTTATGATTACAAAAATTTAAATTGGCTATTAAGTCACGATGAGAAACTATTTTTTTCTTTGGACTTTTAAAAAGTCTAAATAAACAGGCCTTGTACGGGGTTGTGTGTATATATTTAACTATTGAGAGATAAAAGAGGTTGCGTGTAAAATATCTAGTTAATAAGCCTCTGAACATTTGTTAAACATGGTTCAAGATGAAGTAGTTGATCTTTAAAATATTAATTGTTTATATTACCATTAAGCGTTATATATTTTATAGTAACTGAAAGTATTCCATATTGGTAGATCATAAATGATATCCAATGGGATTTGTAGTCCAAAAAGTTTTAAATCTATTATCCGACGGCCAATTCAATCTAGATTTTTTTTATGAATTTATTCAATTTTATGAATTTATTATAAACATGGACAATTTTTAAATTTATAATTTATAATTTTTTCTTTATCTTTTTCTTTCCTTCAAAAAAAAATTTAAAAGAAAATTTTATTATGTCAACAGCTGACACGTCAAAGATTTCAAACCAAAATTGACTAAAATAATTAAAAACAAATCATTAAAAATGTTTATAACTAAATTAGTAGAATTGAAAATTTTATGACTAGATTGACCACCAAACAATATGTTAATAATTTTTGAAAAATTGGCAAATCGTTAAAAGGTTTAAAAATAAATTTAGGTTCAAGACTAATTAGCAAAACTAAATATTTCGAGACTAAATTAGCCACCATACAATAGGTTTAGAATTTTTGGACAAATTTTCCTAATGGCACTTATTAAACATCCAAATTAGGAAAGACTCTTTTATGATACATGCCTTTCTCATGTTATGCAAAATCAATACATTGGAAATCAGTATAGCTCTTTACCAAATACAATTAATAAGTGTCTCAAGATACTCATTAACAAAACTGGACACCATTCAGCAAAAGTTTTGGGGGGAAAAAAGAAGAAAGAAAGAGCAAGAGACCCAATTCCCATTTCTTGTTTGGGAGTGACAAGCCTAGATTTCCGTCACAATTAAAGTTGGGAAAGAAGGGGAATTTTGAGGACCACAAAGAAAGCTAGGCCATGGGGGGCTTAGAATGTATCCGATTCCTATATTAGCTGGCATACATGGGAGAGTCAAAAAGGACGTGCGTGCATTAAACCACCTTCCCAAGGCCTCCCACTTTTCCTAGAATTGGGTGTAGACCCGACAAAATCGAACTCTTTTTCGTGTTTTGGTTTCTTTCTCCAAATTTCTATATTCTTGTCTCTAATAATGGAGCACATATAGACTCCCTTGAAAGGTCTTTGTGCTCATAATTTTTGGACATTACCCATTTGCACGATATGATCACCGTTCAGGACAAGAGACGAATTTAAAGGAAATAATGACATAGTGTGAGAAGATATACTTAATTCATATGTTGATTCGAATCGGCATGTGTTCATTGTTAATTAATTGTTTGATTTTATTATCAAAATCATGATGTTTTATACAAGCCGAGGTAACATGAATCTCAAGTACCTTTATGACACGATGTTACAAAATGTTGACCATGATTAGGTGTGAAAAAGTTACTTATATGGGAAATATTTTCTTGTGAAGAGGCATGTCTTGATAAATCCCCCACCTAATGATACAACCACTACTTTTAAGGTTTAATAAAAAGTCAACCAAAGTTCTGCCTCGAGTTTCGAGTGATTGGTCTGCTTTGCAATAGATTATTATTATTATTATTATTATTACAGTGATGTGAGAAATCATACTTATGCCGTTTGCGTAATTTATTCACTAACAAAGCCGGTCTTCCTTAGCAAATACTCAAATAAAATATTCATGTATATCAAGTAGCAAGCACAAGACTTTAGCCTAAAACATTGTTATTAATTTTCTTAAAAGTCCATATGCAACGCTTGTTAAATAACTAGACACGGAAGTAGCGTAATTCTTAATGCATTAAGCGTACTCACGATATGTAAAATTAATATTTCGAAAATTGAACATAATTTTTTAAAATATATTTTAATGAGGTGTTTTGGGAATATTCCTTAAAAGAAGTGAGATATTACTATACCTTTAGACTAGGAACAAGAATCAGCAAATTATCACAAAACGACAATGCCATTCATCCTGACACTGCTTCCTTATCTTATCTTATATTGAACGATGGGGAGGCTTGCCAATTCGGGAGCAAAGGACGGACAGAAAGCTGTCGCGCAGTGGGGGAAAAAATAGGCACCATTTTAGGATGACGCCAGACATTTATTACTTCCCCCCTGGACCGCAATGACTATTACTTAGCCTTGACACGCGTCTAATGAGAGTAAATGAATCACAACCGTCGATCCCTCCACGAGATCAACGACCGCCGTTCACTCGACCTATCGAGTTCAGACCTGATCAAGAAATTCCTGCTCCGAGGTACTTGGATTGGAAGTGTCGGACCATTGGTGTGAGAGGGTTTCTCGGCAGTAAGATGGGTCGGGTCAGGCATAATTCATTAGATTTATATTACAAGAATATGGGTCAAAACGTATTAAATATATCAAATATAGAATTGATCAATTTTTAACCCCACACTTACTCGACCTAATCCGATCCACTCATTTGCCACTCCTAGCAGTGACCGCCCAAATTGTACTTGAAATGGTATAAGCTAATTTTGTTTGTAAAAATGTTTAAATATAAATTATGATCGATAGTCAAAATGTTTTTTATTAATTAATTATTTTAAGTATTATAAATGATAATATTTTCGAAAATATATCTAAAATCATTTATTTTTCGCGAAACAAATCGAGCATACTTACTTTGGAACTTAGCCTTTTTCTGTTTTTTTTCTTCTAATTGTCAAAAGATATGAGATGTGAATTAGTTCACTTGATTAAATAACTATAATCGAAACCCATAATGACACATGATTTGAGTAGTTGATTATTCCATTAGAATAATTGTGGAAAAGACTGGATAAGATCATTAATGTCTTGAGAATTGCATATGATAATGAGACAAACGGTGTCCAAGAATCACTTATAAAATAAAATAAAATAAAAACAAAGAAATCACATGGTGCATGCACATTACCGAAATAGACGACTCATGCAAATTAATTAGGTTGGGCCGGCCAACACGTTCAAAAGTGACGGATCGTGCAAGATTGAAGCCGACAATTGACCAAACGGACTATAATATAAATATGGATTTGAATATCAATTTTGTTTTTTTCCCTTCTCGAGTCTTCGTCAACCAGTTTGCATGTGGAACTTGGATGACCTAGTGATATTTTCCCAATAAATTAAAAATTATCAGCAAAATACATGACTGTCCAATAGAAATCCCAGTAATTTTATCATGTAAATCACTAAAAAAAATTAATGCTTTTCAATAATCATCGATATTATCATTATAAGCCACTTCATCTATATGATAATAAAAAAGAAATAATTAATATCATAAAAAGTCTTAAACTAGTACACTAGTGATAAATTTATTTTAATTTTTTTAATCGTAAAAAGTCCCGATCTAGTATATTATAAAAAATTTATTTAAAAATAATTTTTAATTACCAAAATCCCTAAAATACTACATTTATGGAAAATTTATCTTCTAAAATTTCTATTAAATTGAATTAATATCACAAAAAATCATAAACTATGATATTTGTGACAACTGATGATAAAACTTAAAAGTGATACACTTGTCAAATACCAAAAAATAAGTGAGAGTAAATTTATTACAAGATTATTAATTTGAGATTTTTTTATGATAAAAAAATTAATTTGAGATAAATTTATGATAGGTATATCGATTTGAATTTTTTTATAATATTAATTTAAAAAACGATGCAACGCGAGTGTCCCGGGCGTGAAGCAGCGGCGCGTGGGAGGAGTCGGCACGCAAGCGGACAATCTCGCGGTCAACGCTCGAAGAAAACGCGGGCGCGTCATGCCAATGCCAAAACCCACGTGCTTTTTACCAATTTCGTCGTCAAGCATTTTGCCCCCTCCTTACCGTCCCTTCGATTTTTCGAATTTTTCAACCTACTTTACACGTGTCGTCTTCTCATACACTCGCTGGGTGGGGCCTTTTAAGCCGGTCCAATCTTCAACCGGTCCCTTCTGATAAAATTATTAGGAGTACTTTTCATAGTTGGATTTCTTTATGGAGTCATCCCAGCTTGACTAATGCTTAGATATATAACAGTGTTAATATCATTAAAAATTCCAAATCAATATCTCTATTTTAAAAAATTTCTAACCGATGCATGCATGGCACATTTATTATAAAATATTTTTCTCTTTACAATAAATCTCAAATTAATACTATTGAGCTAAATTCACCATACATTAGAATACGTGATATGAATTTACATTTATTGTATTGACAATATGCATTTTAAGGAAAAAAAACTTATAGAGGATGAAATTTGCGCATAGCAATGGCAATCAAGGTAGATACCATGAATCAATTAGGTCTAAGACATGAGTTTTCACATCACTCGAGCTTTGCGTCGGTGCATTGCATATCCCCACCATGATTTGATTGAATAGTTTTGCATAAATGTGTTGTACGTTTGGCAATCATTTTGATGGGCCTTTTGATGTGTTCTTTTACCAACACACTACCAATCATTTGCTATATGTGTTTTTTAGTCAATTTGCTATGTGTTTTTTTTTTTTTGGTAAGGAAAAAAAGAAGAAGATATATATATTTTTTTCCGAACGTTCATTCCAAATTCTACATATTTATATACTTTCTCAATTTTGGTACGTGTTTGGAGTATATCATGATTATTTCGTTTTACTTTATGTCTTTCTTGGATTTTTCTTTTTTGAAATCCAATAAATAACAACACTTAAAAAGGTTTAATATATATTATATTATATATTTTACGAATTTAAAATAATTTAATACAGCGGACATTTCATTTCTTCCGAAAGTTTGGAGAAGACACATATTGACTCTCCAACTTCTATAGAATGTCATATTTGCATCCCTGAATTGAGATAATATATACAATCATAACACTAGAACACGGAATGAAAACTAAATATAAATAAAGACTCTGAGACCTAGATAAGCTTCTACAGTAGTAAGATAAAATGTTTCCATGATTATCGTTAGAAAAATTGATAAATGGAAGAATTCGACTAGCATAATGAAAATATAGGACTCTTCCATCTCTATAGTCACAATAGCGTGATTGATTTCACCATGATATGTCAATAACATGCTGACTAATAAGTTAGGTTTAGAGATGCATGGAGTAGATTTGGGTCAAATTGAAACAAATAGCACACAAATTGCAGCATTCTATCGTCCTTGCGTTGTACAAAATCGTCATTCTTTTGGTAATATATGATGTACAAGTTACGTCCAAACATTATGAAGTTAGGTGTGGATAGTGATGAGGGTGGGGTCGAAAAAGGAGAGGATGAATTTGAGCCGCAAAACTAATTATTGAGGATCCATTAAAGAGCAAGTCTAATAAGGCAACTGTCATCTGTACCTCAAGCTCTTTCTCTCATTTTTTATCCAAAATTTAATCTTTCCTCTTTTTATTTTTCCTTTTTCTTAATATAGCATATCTTTTTTTGTTCCAGCTAAGGTTAGAGAACCTCGCCGTCGGGTCACTTCCATGTTACAGCCACGACATTCACGTTCGCTGGTTTTAGCAATTATGGAACGATATAACATAAAAAGATCAGACACGTTGTAAAATCGAGACTATTATAAGCCTACCACATTCGAATTTTAAGGTGTGCTTAAGCGATAAGGTTTTGGGTAGTTAGTGTGTCTATTTTAATGTCACATATGATCATGACAAGTGCGAGCTTCTGTACATCATTCAACCTTACGTCGGCGGAAGAGGCAATGATTAGTTCTTTTTTTTTTTTGTTTAAATAGGAGATGTCATTATTACAATGCGAATGCTGTACAGTTATGTGTCTATAATTATTTATTTTTATTGAAAAGGAATATAATTATATCTGCGTGATCAAAATGGTTACCATCGCATCCTGATTGGACAGTCAATTATTTGCTCCATATAGACGAACAACCTCTTTGATTAGGCAAGTCAAATTAAATTAGTGGTTCTTTTTTAGGTGGACGTTGAAAATGGCTCATTTCCATTCATGTCATGTCTCAGAACACCGTCAAGTTCAAATGTGATTGAAAAATGTGGTTCCCATGTTCAATAATGAAAATGTTAGAGGAAACACGACAAATTTAGAGTCGTCCTCTATTAAGGATCCGTACTGGTCTTACTTAGCGGACTACAAACACGAAGGGCACTCAATTCCTGAATTGAACATTTGAGAACCAGCCTTGACCAGTTTTTTGGCTTTGAATTGATTGATTTTACTCGGAAATTGGCCTTAAGCCAAACCTTACAAGTCACTTAATTAAGAATTTTTTTACAAAAAATAAGAAAGTTGAGCATTCTAGCATAAGCAGGCGATTGGGAAGCAGCTTTGACATAGTAGGTTCTCATTCTTAATCTGGAATGATTTCTAATCTGGAATATACCTACTAAAGGCTAATCACCCCTATCTTTTACTAATCATTGTCAGGATCAAGAAAATATTCAGTACAAAATACATTAAATTATAAAAAATTCACTAGAATGGAAAACAGCTGGGTCGTTGGCTTAATATAAGCTGACTTTTAGTAAACTTTTGAAAAATGCCCTGGCCCCTTAGATCTGTACCCAACCTTTCATGTTCAGTTCAAATCTATCCTATCATTATTATGTGGCCGGTCCATTCGTTAACATGCGCTGATGAGCAAAACGATGTCATTTCACACTCCCTTCTCTCTCTCCCCGGCCTCCCAACCAAGCAGCCGCCTCCGCCGAGCCCTCATAAATTCCAAGGCGAGTATCACCTGCCTGAAGTGGTGGCCCGTGGGGCGGCGCGTGGGGGCGGAGTCGGAACACGAGCGGACAATTTTCGGGAGAACACTCGAAGAAAACACGCATGCATCTTGCCAAAGGCCAAACCCCAATTGCTTCGGTCAAGTTTGTCGTCCAACATTTCGTCCCTCTTTATCATCCCTTTGATTATTCGCTCCCCAGTCATATCGCCTAGTACAGCCGACGCTAATTAGATTTCAAATGGGCAACTCCGAGCAATAATGAACCGGAGAGATTATACTAGATTTCACCTAAAGGTTTATAACTACATTAGAATAATCAAAAAATTTAGGCATACATTAGAATCCGTACAATAAATTTAGAGTCAAAAGTATGAAAAAAGTCATAAATTTATTGTATTTGTACAAATTCAATCTTAAACATTTTATATTTGTGTTGATTGAATCCATTTAGCTAATTATGATCATGGATCATTGACATAGACGTTGTCCATCCTACTAGTGATTCTTACCAGGTCATAATGGAAAAAAAAAATAAAATTTAATAAATATAAAAAATATGAAAATTTTTATAAAATTTGTTTACGTTAGCATTAATTGTGTCACATAAGAGGCAACATGCCAAGGCCAAATTTCCCTTGCTTTTATCAATTTGTCGTCCAACATTTCGCCCCTCTATATCATTCATTTGATTTTTTGATCACTAGCCATGATTAGTATGGCTGACAATAACTAGATCATTATGTCAGCAACTTCATCTAAATGTTTAGAACTACATTAAAAAAATTAAAATATTCAGAAATACCTTAAAATCTGTGTAATTAATAATTACTTATGCTGTTACGTAAAATACATTGATAAACAGTATATTTTGATTTGGCAATTAATTTTAACATGCCTAACATAGTTATGGCAGCCTTATGAAAGGATAAGTTTGGCCCCGAATGTTTTTTTGTGCCGCTATAAATGCCAAAAATGTGGGTGTGCCTTTTGTCACCTCACATCTTCCCTCCACCTCGTCCCTAGTGCTGTTGTCTCTTCATATTCACTTTTGCCCGCACCTTCTTCTCATGGCATGGTTCAGCTTGATTTCATTGCATGTAAAATTGGACTTGCAGCTGAAAATGTTAAGAGATATAAAGTGGAATTGAAAAATAAAACTTGTGGAGGATGAATATTTGTGCATAGCAAGAGTGATCGAGGTTGATTGAATTGGTTAGGTCTTGGATGAGATTCAAGTTTTGAGGACTATTATATAATCCTTCAGAGTTAGAGCTATTGGTTTCATTCGAGATATTGCAAGAGATAGATTAAACCAAATATGGCAATATCAATACTCGATCAGCTTGATGGCTGGATTGTCTCTTTTCCATCGAAGGGTATCAAACTACTTCGAGAAAATTACCAAATAAGTCTTAAAATTATCGCACTTTTACCAACTCAATCCCAAATCTTTCAATTTAATCCCAAATCTTGTCAATTTTCTAAATATTTTCTTAAAAATATAAAAACTGTCCTAAGTTGTTCTTTGCATGACATCAGCTGTGTGCTGTGCATGAATGCATTAAAAATATTCCCACCAATAATTTGCTGCAATAATTTTGAATGCATGCATCTTCTTCTTCTTTTTTCAACATGAATAAAAAAAATGGTTGAGAGAAACTTAATTAGAAGGGCATCACGCACGCTCGCCAATCATTTTGATGTGGTCTTATAACCAAACACCGTTCCAATAGAGATCTAATTCCATATGCGCATTTAAAGAATGAATTGTAACGACAAAGAAAAGCCAAATAATGCACGCAATGCAAAAGGGTCTACCAATATGCTAGTTGGCCGATTTGTAGAAGACTTGAATTGTGACATCCTAATATTCCGTCGTCCTTGTGCTGTGACATCGACCAAAATTGTCATTCTTTTTGGTTCATCTATTTATCAAGAAGTGCGTATTGATGGTGTGTGAGTAGGGTCAGAAAAGAGAGGGACAAATTTGAGCCACGAGACAAACCATTTAGGATCCGTTAGAAAATGACTGCAATTGGACAAGTGCCATCCGTCTCTCAAGCTCGATTTTAGTCGACTTTTCAAATTTTTTTCATTAATAATTTTCTTTGTTTGCTCCATTGCATGTTTGTCCAAATAAATAATCTCGAATTGCAATATCTAGAAGAATCATCTTTCAGTCGCCATTTATAACATTTTTGTATTTTTTGCTTTTTGCAACGGGTCACTAAGCCTTAGTTGGTAACCAACGGCCCCCTACTAGTCTTAACCATGAATGAAAAGAGAAAAAGAAAAGAAAAAAGGAAATAAAATATTCAAAATTTTATTAAAAAATTATAAAAAATTATCAATGTCAGCGTTCAACTATGCCACCTAAGATTAAACTGAAAAATCGTCAAAATGTTTATGACAAAATTGGAAAATCTTTAAAAGGTTTATGACTAAATAAATACAATCAAAAAATTTATGATTAAATTGATAAATTATCAAATGTTTAGGATTAAATTGGTATAACTAAAAAATTTAAGATTGAATTAATCACTGACCAATTAGTTTATAATTTTTTGGACAATCATATCCGCACCAACAATTTGCTTGGATGATTTTACATGCATGCGTGCGTGCGGGCGTGGACGCACGGTCGCCATTTTGATGGGCCTTTTGATGTGGTCATACAACCATCAAAATTGATTAATTTTTTTTTTTGTTTTAATAGGAGGATGCCAATTATTACAATGCGAACACTATAGAGTCATGTGTCTGTAATTACTTATTTGACTGGAAAGGAATATAATTGTGTCTGAGTGACCGAACTGTCACCATCGTATCCTGATTGGACAGTTTCCAATTATTGGTCCGTATAGATAAACATCCTCGTTGATTAGGCAAGTCAAATTAAGTTATTGATTGATTTTAGGTGGACGTTGAAAAATGGCTTCTTTCCATGCATGTCCTGTCTCATGGCACTGTCAAGTTCAAGTGTGATTGAAAAATGGGATTCTCTTGTTCAATAATGAAGAGTTTAGAAGGAAGCACGACATATTTGTGGGTTGTCCTTCATTAAGTATCCTTACGAGTCTTAATCAGTTGACTACAAACACGTCCACACAAATGCCAGTTCAATTCTCAAATAGAAAACTTGGGACCTAGCCTTGACCAGTTTCTTGGCCTTGAGCTTATCGATTCAACTCGAGAATCGACCTTAAGCCAAATCCTAAGAACTTTTGTGGAAAAAAAAAAAAATAAAAAGTTCAAGAATTCTAGTAGAAAATGGGGAAGTAGCTTTAGTAGGGTAAGTTTCCGACTCTTGATTTGAAACTCACTCACTTTAAAACTGATCATTCATATCTTTTACTAATTATGATGAGGTGCAAAATACATTAAATTAAAAAATTCACTAGAATAGAATGTACAATCAAAATAGCAGGGTCAATATCTTCCAATAAGTTGACTTTTAGTCAACTTCTAAAAAAATATCTCGACCCTTTAAATCTTCTACCAAACCTTGCATTTTCACTTCAAATTTTTTTAAGCTGCCGTTTGTTCTCTTTATTAAAATGTTAAAGTTGTGAACTGACGTGGCCGGATCATGCGCCGGTGAGAAAAACGAGGTGGTTTCACACTCCCTTCTCTCTCTCTCCCACCTCCCAAAGAAGCAGCCGCCTCCGCCGAGCCCTTGTAAATAAATTCCAAGGGGAGTATCACGCGCCTGAAGTGGCGGCGCGTGGGGGAGGAGTCGGCACACAAGCGGACAAATCTCAGGGTCAACGCTCGAAGAAAACACGCATTCAATCATGCCAAGGCCGAACCCCACTTGCTTTTGTCAATCTTATCGTCAAGCAATTCGCCCCTATTTATTATCCCTTTGATTTTTCCATCGCCGGTCGACACCGCTTGGTACGACTGGCCGACAATAACTAAATTATTATGGCATATAGTAGATTTCACGTGATTCTATTTGGTCAAATACGTAATGACAAACTCCTAAAGATTTAGAATTACATTAAATAATCAAAATAATTTAGAACTACGTTAGAATCCGTGCAATTTATATTGATAATTACCTATTTTGTTAATTTGGTTACTAAACAGAAATAACATAATTTGATTTGGTAATTTAATTTTGACATGCCTAATATAATTGTGGCAGCCTTATGAAAGGATAATTTTGGTCCCGAATGTTTTTTTTTTTTTTTGACCTAGGGAATTTCCGAATGTGTTTTTGTACCACTATAATTTTCAAAAATGTGGTGTAAATACCGCTAAACTTGCCAAAAAAGTGGGTATGCCTTTTGTCCGTTCCGTTGTCTCTTCATAATTTCTTCTCATGGCATGGTTCAGCTCGATTTCAATGCATGCAATAAATTGGACTCGCAGCTGAAAATGTTAGACATAAATTGGACTTGAAAAATAAAACTTGTGGAGGAAGAAAATTTGTGCACGGCACACGAGAAGTGATCAAGGTTGACTGAAATGGTTAGGTCTTGGATGAATTTGAGTTTTCGAGGTTGTTACATAATCATTAGGAGTTAGAGCTATTATTTATTGGAGTTATTGCTAGAGATAAATTTGAACCAAAATAAGGCAATATTCGTGACCCAATCAGCTTGATTGTTGAATTATCTCTCTTCTAAAGGAGGCTATCAAATTACTTGTGCTGTCTTGGACCTAAATTATCAAAAAATTTAAAATTACTCTTTCAACTTATGCTAACTTGGACCTAAATCTAGGGATTTTATTAATTTAGTTATAATCTTTTTAACTTTTCGTCTTGACGCGAAACAATTTTGGGTTACGCCGATTTAAGTTGGAGATCAAGAGAAGTAAATTGGTGATATTATATATATTTATTTCTTTTATATATATATAAAAAGGTTCCGGTCCAATAATAATAATAATAATAATAATAATAATAATAATAATAATAATAATAATTATTTATTTTATTTTTTAAAATAATTGTCCTTAGTTGTTCTTTGTATGACATCAGCCGTGTGCTGTGCATGGATGCATTAAAAATATCCGCACCAATAATTTGCTGCAATAATTTTGCATGCATGCATCTTGAAAGAAACATAATCAGAAGGGCATGGACGCACGCTCGCCAGTCATTATGATGGCCCTTTGATGTGGTCTTATAACCAAACACCGTACCAAGAGAGACACGATTTTATATTTGCGCATTTAAAGATTGAATTGGAAGGACAAAGTAAAGCCAAATAAATAATGCACGTAATGCAAAAGGGTCTACCACCAATTTGCTTGTTGGCCGATTTCTACAAGACTTGAAATGTGACACTCTAACATTATATCGTCCTTGTGCTCTGACATCGAACGAAATTGTCATATCTTTTGGTTCACCGATATATCAAGAAGTAGGTTATTGATGGTAACGTGAGCAGGGTCGAAAAAGAGGGGACCGATTTGAGCTGTGAGATGAGCCATCTAGGATGCATTGGAAAGCAACTCCAATTAGACAAGCACCATCCGTCCCTCGGGCCCAATATTAACTCGATCTTTCTAAATTTTTCCTAAATAATTTTTCTTTTTGTTCCATTGCATTTTTCTCTAAATAAATAATCTCAAATTGAAATATTTGGAAGAATCATTTTTCAGTTGTGATGCCATATGTAACATTTTGTATTTTTTAACTTTTTGTAATGCAAAGGGTCGCTTGGCCTCAGCAGGTGGTCGTATCCCCATATCGACCTTAATCATGAATCAAAAGGGGGAAAAAGAAAATGAAAAGGAGAGAAAATAAAATAAAAATTTAGAAAAAAATTAAAAAATTATCCATATTGCACCTGACCATGCCACTAAGACTAAATTAATAAATCATTCAAATGTTTATGATTAAACTGATAAAATTTTAAAAAATTTATTACTAAATTAATACATTTAAAAATTAAATTGATACAACTGAGTTAATCACCGTACAATAAAATTAGAAGTTTCTTACAATTATGATTTTGCATGCACGCTCGCCAACGATTTTGATGGGCCTTTTGACGTGGTGATATAACCATCACCATCCCAACGGAGATCCAATTTCTTATATATGCAAATTCAAAGAATAAATTGCAACGACAAAGTAGAGTCAAATAATGCACGCAACGCAAAGGGTCTACGGATCATTTGTCTTTATTTTGGATTCAATAAAATAGCAAAAAATACAATACCAAAAAAGAAAGCAAGAAATATTTTTTCCAAATTTTTATTCCAAATTGTACGTTTTTTTTTTTTTTTTTTGGCTACGTGTTTGGATTGGACTATATTATTTTTATTTTGTTTTATTTCCATTTTAATTTGACATTTTATTTTTGTGAAATCCAATAAATTACAACACTAAAAGGTATGAAAGGATTTAGTTTTTTAAGGATTTAAATAAGGCATTTCAACTAGGGGTTTGCAAAATTAAAATAAGGCATTTCAACCCAAAGTTTGGATCTGCCACCCGCCCACCCGGACCGGACCGGTTCCCTTTTAATATTAAAAAAAAAATTACTAAAATTGAATACAAAGCAATTATTTTGTGGCAATTGTTTTTGCTGCAGGATGAATACAAAGCTGAATATTAGGGAATTCTTATACTTTTTGGTTGTTTAGTTTATTTATTAATATAATGATGAAGGTGATGTATTCAATAAAGTCTTGTTTAGTTGCACTTCTTTTGTTTTCCTGTGTTTGGATGGTGCCTCATTTCACCTCCTTTGATTTGTCTGTGCGACTTGTGATATTTTGCCGAACTTGATGAGGGATATGTCCAATTCATAGCTTTAAGAGAGACCCATTTTTCCTGAACACTTACTACTCTCTCCACCTCTATATCAACTTACGTACATCCATTCCTTCATTGGTTGCATTTATAGTTGCAACAAACGAATTTTTGTTCCACGTACTTAAATTTGGTTTTTCTTTTTTTGGCTTGCTTTGATGTCATGTAGTCGTTCTATGTTGAAAACCAAAATTATTTCGTGTCAAGATCGGTTTCATGGATCCACCCAAGAACCGGACCGGACCAACGGTCCAGTTCTTGGGTGAATCCCGGTTCCAATTTTTTGGAACCGGTCCTTAGCGGGCGGTTCCCAGTTCTAGGTTGGGAACCGCCCGCTCGGACCATGCACACCCCTAATTTCAACCCAAAGTTTGGAGAAGCCACATATTAAGTAGAATCGATACGTTGTTTTAAATAAAAATTTTGATATGAATGATAAATTATCATTTTTATGATTATTTGAATCAAATTAATTTGATTCAAATTCATAAATAAATAAATAAATAATAAAGCCTAGAATGAATTAACACTAAAAATATTAATCCACCATTTGTTAATATATTCATTAGTTCAATTTGACAAATTCAACTTCATTTCAATATTCCATAAAACTTGGGGGGAAGAAACAAAGAATCCACATTTTGGACTTGCTTGTTAGAGCGTGTCGAAAGAGAAGAGAAAAAATAAAATTGTGGTGAATTGTGTATCATGGAAAATGAGAGTTAGAAGATAAGAGTATGTTTTTCCCTCTTATTATTTTTATTAATTTTTATTTTTTATATGTTTACAATTTGAACTCCTTATTTATTGAAAATTTTTAAATTTGATCTCTTACGTGTCGGAACATGTGTCAAAAGTTTGACTCGCATGTCGGAAAGTATCACGAGAGTTGATCAAGTGTTGAAATATCTAAAACTTGTTGATCGAAGTGTCAAAAGAAAGGAAAGTTTCAAAGAGTATCGGACACATGTTGGAGTGTCCGATGTGACACAAAAACTCCTAGAAAGTATCGATATTTCCTAGGGCAAATATTTGCCATTAAACTTGGAAAAGAGTGTAGATAGTCCTCTCTGCATGCCCTAAATTGAATTCATAGATAAATCATAGAAAACAGAGAAAAACTAAAGATAAGTAAAGAATTAAGGATCTGGACTAGGTTCTCTAGTAGTAAAATAAAATGTTACATGATTATCGTTAGATTATCAATACATGGAAAAATCCAACGAACATGATGAAAATACAAGCCCTTTCATCATTACAGTTCCAATTGTGTGATTGATTCGGTCATGATAGGACGATGATGTGATGACCAATAAATTAGGTTTAGAGATACATGGGGCAGATTTGGATCGAATTGAAATAGATAGCACAAAAATCGCAACATCCTATCGCTCTGGTGCTTTGACGTTGAACAATATGAACATTCTTTTGGTGCCATATGATCAACGGGTTACATCTAGATATTACAAAGTGGGGTATGGATTGTAATGTGGGTAGGGTCGAAAAAGAGAGGATGATCTTGAGCCATGAAATGAGCCGTCGAGTACATGTTGGAGAACAAGTCTAATCAATCAAGTATCATCAACTGTCCCTCAAATCATCAAATTATCGTTAGAAAATGTTAGAGATGTAAATTTGACTTAAAAAATAAAACTTGTGAATGATCAAGGTTAACTAAATTAGTTAGGTCTTGGATGACATTCGAGTCTTTTGGACCGTCATATAATTCTTAAGAGCTTGTGCTGTTGGTTTCATTTGAGTTATTGCTAGAGCTAAATTGAACCAAATAAGGCAATATGGTGACTCGATTGTTCTGATCATTGGATTTTCTCTCTTTTGTATGATGGTATCTCTTATTTTGAGAAAATTACCAAAATAATCTTAAAATTAAAGAAAAATATTCTGCTGTTGTATAGTAGCCTATTACACATGTATCAATTTAGACTTAAATCTTTTAATTTATAACAATATAATTTTAAACTTTTTGATAATTTGCCAATATAGTCCATTTGCTCAATTTTGACGGAAAATTACTTACACGTGTGACATGAATCATTTTTCCAATTTTTGAAAATTGTCCTTATTCGTTCTTTGTATGACATCAGCTTTGTCGGTGTGCTTTGCATGGATGTATTAAAAATATCCCCACCATAATTTCCTGCCATAATTTTGCATGCATACATCTTCTTTTTTTCTTTCAAAAAGAAATAAAACGGGCGAGAGGACCTTATAGAAGGGCGAGGACGGGCGCTTGTCAATCATTATCATGGCCCTCCCTTTGATGTGGTCATATGGCCAAACCCCATCCCAAGCGAGATCCGATTTCAGATATGCGTATTTAAAGAACGAATTGCAACGACAAAGTATAGCCAAATAATGCGCGCAATCATTTGTTTTTACGGTCGATTCAACAAAATAGTAAAGAATAGGTTTTTTTTCCTAATTTTTCTTCCAAATTGTACATATTTTTATTTTTATTTTTTTTTGCTACGTGTTTGGGGGGGCCTATATTATTCTTGATTTTTTTTTACTCCTGTTTTACTTTGACATTTTTTTTTAATTAAATTCAATAAAAGATTTAATTATTTCATAATTTTTTAAGAATTAGAACAAGGGCATTTCTACCCAAAGTTTGGAGAAGGGCACATATTGGCTCTTTAACTTGGAAAAAAAGTGTGGATAGTCCTCTCTGCATACCTTAAGTTGAATTCATAGATAAATCATAGAAAACAGAGAAAACTAAAGATAAATAAAGAAATAAGGATCCGGACTAGGTTCTCTAGCAGTAAAATACAATGTTTCCATAATCATTTTCAGATAATCGATACATGGAAGAATTCCGCTAGCATAATCAAAATACAAACCCTTCAGTCGGTACAATTCTCATAGCATGATTGATTCGGCCATGATAGGACAATGACATGGTGACCAATGATTTAGGTTTAGAGATACATGGAGCAGATTTGGATTGAATTGAAACAGATAGCACACAAATTGTGACATCCTATCGCCTTAGTGCTTTGACGTCAACAATATTGACATTTTTGGGTGCTATATAATGAACCGGTTACATCTAGGTATTATGAAGTGGGTGTGGATTGTAATGTGGGTAGAGTCGAAAAAGAGAGGATGGACTTGAGCCATCAAACGAGCCATCAAGTGTCTGTTGGCGAACAAATCTAATCAATTGTCATCTGTCCCTCAAACTCAATCTAACTTAATCTTTCTAAATTATTTCTCAATAGTTTTCTCCCCCATTTTGTCTTTTGCCTTAATAAATAATCTCGAATCATAATCTCCGAAGCATCGTTTTTCAGCCGCGGCGCCATTTATAATAATTGATCCCTTTTCTTTTTTGTGATATGGACATCAAGTACTATGAAAGTTTTCTTGATGAATGTGTACATGAATATGAACCATAATTGTTGCTGAAAATTGGAGACGGCTTCTACAAGAGAGGTCAGTCCAGTCCTAACCAAGGTGCACTGATTTAGATGGCGAATGGACAAGTCGTAGAATTTCAACGAACCATGATTTTGATAGGTGACTGCGAATTGATCGATCCAACGACCTGACGAAACCGTGAGATCATCATCAACTTCAACATGAATTCTCTAATTTAAGCTAGTTAAATCATCTATATCCATAAGATTGCGAATACACTAATGGAGAAACAAAATAAAATGGAAGGACGTGGACCCGTCTTAACGTGCAGTTTGATAGCAATTTTTTTTGTTGACAACACTTTTTTCTCAAGTACGGTTTTTCATATCCTTAGTCTTATGTTTAGAAAAGGAGAGTAGAATAATTTTTTTTAAAAAAATTGAACTTCCCATCTCGCATTCTCATAGAAATTTCAAAAATTTTTTCCTAACTTTGTGACTGAAATTTCATTTATCTTATAAAAGGTGTCTTGTATTGAAGTCATCAACAATGATATGATTCATTTTGTTTGAATAATGCAGTGCTATGTCGGAGAGTGAAAGATGAAGACTCAGATAGAAAATGCCTAAATTTAAAAGTTGATTTTCATTGTTTCTGTTTTTCCTTCAAATATTTTTTTAAAAAAATCAATCTAATGGATAAAAGAAGACCATATATATAAGGGCATATAAATCCCATAAATAAGAAATGTAGAACTACATGTGAAATTTGGTGAAGAGGGCACACGGAAGAGATAAACTAAGGCAAAATTTGACTCAAATACCATGTTTGAAAAATCGAACCTAAAATATGAGTTAATATGTAAAGGAAGACTACAAGTATATAAAAAAAGTATAAATTCCTTAGACAAGCAATGTATGGATATTCAAACGATATATCTTATTTCTTGTTCCATCTAAGGTTAGAGAGTATTGCCATCAGGTTACTTCCTGCCGTGGCCTTGAAAAACACTTTCACTGGTTACAATAGAAAACAAACGATCATGCACCATTGTAAAATCCAAACTACATAAAGTCTATGGCATTAAAATTTAAAGATGAGCTTGAACGATAAGGTCTTAGGCAGCGAGTGTACGTCTTTTGATTATGACTTGTGTAGTGGGAGACTTCAATCCATCATTGGCGGACGACGCAATCATTAACTATTTTGTGTTTAAATAGGAGGATATCATTATTGCAATGTGAATGCTACACACTTATAGTGCCTATAATTACTAATTTTATGATAATATCCGCGCCATCAAAATTGTCACCATCGAATCGTGATGTGGACAGTTTCCAATTATTGGTCCTTATGGATTAACATTTTCTTGAATTAGGCGAGCCAGATTAAATTATTGGTTCTTTTTTGTGGGTACGCGTTGAAGTGGCTTCTCTTCATGCATGATTTGGCTTTGTCATGACTCATGGCACTGTCAAGTCACAGGTGTTGTGGAAAATAGTGATTCTCAAGTTCATCAGTGAAAAGGTTAGATGGAGTATGACAAATTCGTGAGTTAAGATAACAACCGGACTGGTTTAGTTCAAAAATCAAATCGAATAGACCTTATCCAGCTGATTCTCATAGGGATTGGCTTGGCTCTGGAGTAAAAGATTAACAAGCCAACCATGACCGGTTCTGTTCCCAATTCTTGACTTTCGAATGATCTACTTGATTATAAGACCGGTTTTCAAGTAAAACAGGCTTTGAATTTGTTCAAAACCAAACCCAACAAGTCTTTTGATTGAGAATACTACAAACAGGCACCTAAGAATTGATTCTAATAGGGTAGGTCGAGGGTTTGTGATCTCATCCTAACAGCGATCCCCAATTATCATTAGGACCGAGGGAAAACAAATAAGCCAACAAAAACCAGTAGAAATGCTTGTGAATTAAATAATAGTGGAGAAGGAACTGATATGATAGATGATGTCATAAGATTCAGCCATTACTTTCGAACGCCCTTTTATTATTCAACTATGTTTCCTAGGGAAGATAGAGTGGAGCCCCTAACTATGATAATATCTTATTTGTTCTCTCTCGGATAGCATTATTATGCAGTTCTTTTATTATAGGAACCACATATATTATATTTAAGGTTCAAGCTAAGGATGATAATCGCATTGATGAGCGACCTCATTTATTAATAGAATCCGTGCCTTTGTGTCAATTTTTATTTTTATTTTTATTTTCAGAACCACCTTTAATATTAATTAATTATAAAGTACCTCACTTTCGATTTTCATTCAATTTGGGTCTTTCGTTGAGTTAGAGTAGCCTTTAATTTGCTTACATGGCATGGTATAGTTCCATAGGTGACGGAGCTGAAGATTTTTTTTTTTTCTTTGGGAGGTCAAAATTTTATTTTTTGCTCTAAAAAATATATTTAATAAAAATAGAAAAAATATGTTAGATAAAATAGGGTCAATATCTCAAAATAACCCTACCTTTAGTCATTTTTTTCAAAAAAAAAATTATCTCAACGTTTAGGTACAATTACAAAGGGCAGTGTCTTCATGCCGATTTGTTTGTATACAACTAAACCTTAAAAAAAATATTAAAATGCCGAGTTGTTAAAGAGTCTGAGGAAAATAAAACCCGCTTTTCTTTCTTAAAGTTTGTCATCAAGCATTTTCCCCCTCACCTTTATTTCTCCGATTTTTCAATTCCCAAACTTGCCATGTACGGCTATGACCGGATTGTTAAAGGATTGTCATTTTAGCAAATTTCAGATAAGAATGAATCGAAATAATTACATTGAAATTTCATGTAAAAATTTAATGTTATATTGAAATAATTAAAAATTTTATGATTTCATTAGAATTTATAACGTATGGTTACTGATTACAATCAAAATTGCAATTTTTCTTTTTTAATCAATAATCATCTATCCTATTTTGTAAATATCTTTACTTGGTTACTCAACAAAAATAAAATATTTTGATATGGTTAATTAAATTTTAAAGGAACCTGATGTTATTCCAGATTCACGAAGGATATGTTTGGTCCCGAATGTTTTTTTGTACAGCTATAAATGGCAAAATGGGGGTCTCTTCGTCCGTACATCTTACACATCTTCATTCCCACGTGTCCTTCCTTTGCACCATCATCTCTTCCCAATCAGCTTTGGCCACACCTCCTTCTCATGACATGGTTTAGCTTGACTTCAATTCATGTGATAAATTGGACTCTTAGCTAAAAAAATTAGAGAGATAAATTGGACTCATAGGAAAGTATTATTATCTTGTAAAGAATGAAATGTTGCGCCTATCTCAAGACGTTAAGATTGACTAGCCAAGTCGATATTGTGAATTCGTAAGGTCTTTGATTTGAGTTGTGACAATTGACATATAATCATTAAAAGAGATAGTTATCAATTGCAATTCAATTTTGGCTAGAGAGAAATTGAATTGAATAAGGCAATATCATGACTTAATTGGCTTGATTGTCGGGTTGTCTCTCTTCTTCGATGAGGGTTGTCAAACTTCTTTTATTAAGGTGAATCATGCCGAGATTTTGGCTCAAGAAAGGAAAAAAGAAATGCAAAGTGAGCATTTATATATATATATATGAAATTTATAAACTCTTTATAATTTGTATATATTCCCTTTCTCCGTTTTCTTTATACAATTATTACTCCTACCACAACCGGCGCCAAAGAGAAACAAAGGGAGAGAAAAAAAGAAAACAAACCCCAAAGAAAACCAAGAGAGAACGAGTCTCGACTCGTCTTTATCCCACATCCCTCGAACCTCGCCACACACAACACTGACCGTCGCCCATTCCCGGTCTAAACCCGGTCCGGATTGAACCGACCCGGGTTCGACTCGGTTCGCTCGGTCAAACCGCGAACCGAGTCCAGACAGAGTTATAATACAACAGTACAGCGAACCGCCCCTGCAATATCTACAGACCGTACTACATAGATGACGACGACGATGTTCTTCGTCGTCCACGCGGCGCGATCACACGAGGCTCTTGCAGGCGGAGGTCTCCGGGTCCCACATCGCCGGCAACAAGAACTTCCGGCCACCGAGCCCGTGGGCGTTGTAGCTCGCGCCGGTCGCTTTGTCCACCAGGAGCTGGCCCGGGTAACCCGGGTACGCGCCCGACCCGTATATCCCCGTGCACGCCGACACCGCCTCCAGCGGTGCGTCCGCCGGGCCCTGGAAGTACCCGCTCCCGAACGGGTTAGTGACGGCGCCCGCGAGGAGCGTCGCCAGGTTGATCACCATGCCGTCGGCCCCAACGTCGCCGCTCGGCGCCACCAACGGCGGCGTCTGCGGGCCGTACAAAGGCTGGTGGAACGGCCACGCGCACTGCCCCGGGCACTGCGTCTCCGAGTTCCCGACCCACACGAACGTGGACCCGGGCCGAGCCGACCCGTGCGTCCCGCATCGCATGCAGAACCCCTCCACGGCGACGTCCGCCGCCGTGAGGACGACGGTGATGGAGCCGGGGGCGGCGTTGAACTTACCGGCGAGGGCGCGGAGGTGGCGGTTCTCGAGTGACTTTCCGAGGGTGTACGCCTCGTGAAGGGCCTGTCTCCCGACGACGAGGTTGGAGCTGCCGCCCCTGTACTTCTCGGTGGTGCGCCACCAGGAGGCGGCGGAGGGGGGAGGGGAGCGGGCGTAGCCGAGGGAGCGGATGAAGTCGACGATGACGGAGCGCTGGGTGGGGTGAAGCGACCGTACCACACGAGGTCGACGGTGATGTTGCCCTTGAGAAGAGCTCCGTTGTGGTACTTGAGGACGAGGGGTTGTTGCTGGACCAGGGCAGCGGTGGAGGAGGAAATGGAGCTCGACAAGAGGATGAAGAGGAAGAAGAAGAGAGAGAGCGGGAGAGAGTGAGAAGCCATTGGCTTGGCCTCGAAGCTTTTTGAGAGAGATAGAGGTGGGGAAAGATCAGGGGAGAAAGAGGATATTTATATTGTGAAGAGGAGAGGGAAACAGCTGGGAAAGAGAGCTAAGTACTTTGTGCATCTTTCTGACTTTGTGATTTTAATGTCGATCAAATTCTTTTTTTTTTTTTTTTTCTGGTCGTATATAGTGGCCAGTTTAGTTATGGGCCACTATACGTGGTACATTATGAGTCAGTCGTTTTTTGTGCCATTGTAAGGAGGCATTCCTATTTGAACTCTACTCTACAAGTCAAAGGTGCAATTTTTGCTATTAAATTTTTCAGGGTTCACATAATCATATTGATTTCCATTGATTAGCATTGGATAAATTTTCCCAGTATAAGAAATTATTAAAAATTATACAAGATAAGATGAATTTGAAACGTAAAAAACTATGGACCTTATGCTTGTCTATTAAATAGCGTTTTAAGGGCCAAAACCTGGATTTTATAAATAAATTTATAAAATTATATATTTTTAGATTAAAACTAACTTTATTTTTAAACAACCCAAAAAAAGACACTGAAATTCTTCCTACCTGCATTGAATTGGCTGTCATTATATTATTTACTTGAAAGTAGCTAATATGATTATTGATGATTACATGATATTTATTATTGTTAAAAAAAAGCAAAAAGTGAACAATGATGATATTTATAATTATGATGGAGATGGGTTTATTTTTTTTTGTATGGAGATGGGTTTAAGAGTGCTCTTTTTTTTTTTATCCCTTGTCCAAAAAAAAAACATAGATTATTTTCCCTTAAAATTTACATTTTTTTAAAATCAATTTAATTATGAAAAAATCAGTTGCCACGTAGGATCGTCTTTTGGCTCATAAAACAATGATGACCATTGCGATGCAAGTTGCCTTCATTAAAGAAGTGGGGGTATTTCCGTCTGAGGATTTCTTCTTTTTTTTGTCTTTTTCGTCGGTGTTCGGTACATGTAATGACGCAGAGTGCTACCGTGCACAGACTATGATGTCGTCGGGAAGAGAAAGAATGGGGGTCAACGTCAGAGGGGTTGCCACGTGGAGAGAAGCAGTTGGGTGCGGGATGTGGGGATGGAGTCTCTGCTAGGCCGTGAGGGATGACGTGGCGGTCTGAGCTGTAAGGGTGGGAGGCTCGCAGTAGCTTTTTGATGGCGACCCTGCAGACTTTAGGGGCTCTAGAACCGCCCCGAAGAGTGGCCCCCCGGAAAAGAATTAATAAAAAATAAATTAAGTGATTATTATGTTGATTATTAGATACAAAAATATCAAGAAAAAAATCATAGAGATACATACTTTTTTTTGGATTAATACCATAATCAATCTCAGATTTTTCCATTGTAACATAAATATTTCAAAAAAATTTATGTTATTAAAAATCTTAAACTTACCTATGATACAAATACCTAAAAAAATTTTGTTAAAAAAATCCAAATTTATATTAGTATGATAAATATACTATGGATGAAATTATTAAACAAATAGTTAGGGATATTTATGGCATGGTGGACAAGTTTTTGACAAATATCATAGTAAATATAATTTGCAATTTTCTTATATAATATTTGTCTTTTTTCAAATAAATCCCTACAATAAATTATGAATTTTGCAAACTATTGCAACATCGTCATTATCTCACTTTGGATTCCTCGCCTAATCTTCTGGACCTATCCAGAAATTGAAAGAGGAGAGATGAGGCGAGAAAAAAAACAATCAAGTCTTTTACAAAAAATAAAATATATAATGTAAAATACATCATAACTACTCATATTCTCTATAAAGCATTTGCCCCACTAATACCTAAAAATTATAATAATCAACACATATAACTCTACTAACTTTAATAACTAAAAAATCAAATTAACAAGTACAAAAGGAAATAACTATTATATTCACAGTCGCACCATGCCATTGCCTTCCAGTCCAATCCCAACCCATGATCGTGGGGATCAGACTGTACGTGGCCGTGATTCGAAAGATAGTTCGCTGAATCGCGTACCGAATTTCGTCCGGATGGATTGGATTAGACAAGATTAGACCCTTACCCCTGCATGGTTGATAATCCAATGCATTGAATTCTGCACTGACTGACTCTTACATCTCCGATCATTATGACCTCTCACGTCTTTCAATTTTATCGTAATGCATTGATAATGATGACCAGCTCCGTCCGAATGGAGAGAGAGAGAGCCTTCGGCTCTTAAAAGAGTTGACTCTTTTATTACCTGAAATTTTGTGCATGAGTGTCTCTGACAGACTTCAAACATTATTGTAAAAAATATATATTTTTTCAATGCATTCTTTTATAATGTGTAATCAATATTTTCGAAATCAAATACTTTTTATTAAGTATGTTTAATAAGTTTCCTGAACCTTGACAAATCCTTAACTATGCAAAAAAAAAAATTAAAAGAATTTTGACTTTCTTTTTAGAAAATTTTTATTAGTGGGTGCTTTAAAGATGCTTGATGACAATGTGAAATTAGAAGGAATAATTTTCAAAACACATTAAAGAACATTGAAGATTGAAAATATATTTTCATTTTGGCATTTCCTAAATATAAGTACTTCTTATCAAATATCTAAGGACACGTTTTTAAAATTTTGAAAAAGATGACCTGTTTTTATTTAACTTTTATTCAGAAAAATAATTAAATATATATCTCGATTATAAAGTACGTTTACTCCGACCAAAAAGAAAGCATGTTTATTTATAAATCATATGTAATTTTCCATAATTTTAAAAAATTAATCGAATATTATGTTTTAACGAAAATTGATCAATAACTTTTAACTTAATAAAAATTTAAAACAAACAAGTCCTGCATACGTATTACTCTGGGGAGATAAAGAATTTTGATGTTGCCAGTAAAGAATCTTGTTTACAAGCGTATTTGTCTCCATGACATTTAAACACGATTAATCATGAAGCATCTGATATTTAAAAAGAAAAAAGCGATTGCAAATAACGATGTCGAGGACATATGTGTATGAGAAGTTGGAATGCTTCTTTGTTAAGACTCCATCGATGGATACACTCGTTAAATATCCAAATAAGAAAGTACATTCATTCTCAACGCACATCTTCCTCATGCCGTGTAAAACAAACATATCGAAAGTAAAAAATGGGTGTTTTTATTAACCATAATTGATCGGTAACTCGGAATGCTTGAACTCAACTATCTGGTAAAATCTTTGAAAAAGAAAAGAAAAGCAAGAGACCCAATTTCCATTTCTTGTTTGGGAGCGGCAAGCCAAGAATTCCATCTCAATAAAAATAGGAGAGAAGGGGAATTTGAGGACCACAAGTTGAGCTACTCAAGTTGTGGTGATGGAGAGGGATGGTGAGCTCACATATTAGTCGGCCATTAATGGGGCTGAAGGACAGAGTTCGTGGGACATCATGGGGGGCTTTAGAACACATCCAATCGTTTCATTAGCTGGCGTGCATGGGAGAGTCTAAAAAGGATGCGCGCGCATCATTCCACCTTCCCAAAAGCCTCCCTTTTTCTCCTGGAATTGGGCGTAGACCCCGACAAAAATCAAATTTTCTTTTGTGTTTTGGTTTCTTCCTCCAGATTTCTATGTTCTTATCTGTAGTAATGGGACGTACGAACTCGTTCCGAAAGGGCCAGCCGACCATTTTGGACACTACCCGTTCACAAGACGTGAACACCGTCCAAGGCGGAAAAATGAGTTGCACAGAGAAAATGTGGCGCGAGAAGGTACACTTTATTTGTGTGTCGAGGCGAACTTACACGTACTCATTGTAGATTAATTGTGATGCTCGCTCAATGCACCAACAAATTGGCATTATTCTTAAGTGCTATTTTGAAGCGCCGGTACAAATCGTCAACCAAATTTAGGCAGGTAAAAAGTTATTTACATGTGAGATGTTTTCTTATGTAGAGGAATGTGAAGGTAAGTTCCAAACTAATTATGAAATCCCTAATTTCATGAATAAAATAATGTCGGCCAAAGTTTGAACTCAAATTCCAAGCGGTGTGCGCAATTGAACTTATTTTAGTGTGCCTAATTTCTAAGTACACAGCCGATTATCAGTCACAAATACTCCAAGCAAGAGTAGGACCCTAGCCTAAAACCTTGTTAGATGATCAAATAAAAACGTGTTTGGTAATATTTTTGTTCTGGGGAAAATTTTTTGAACAAAAATAGTTTTTTTTTTTGTTTTTGTTCCTGTAAACATTGTTCTGAGTATAAAAACGCGCTTGGTAACTATAAAAAATTTCTACTCCAGGAATAGAAATGCGTTTGGGGAACTTGTATAATTTTGTTATTTCTTTTAGTTTTTCAATATTTTTTTTTTCCTTCTTTCTCTTTGTGGCCGGTTGTGGCCACGACAGCGGTTGGCGACCGGTTGGGCGAGCTCTAGCGAGGCTTGACCTAGCCCAGGCGATGCAAGGTTGGCCTCGCCCTGGCTTGGCGTCTCCGAGGGCTGGCGACGCTCCGGTGAGGTCGTCGACTCTCGTCTGGCTGATCGTCGGCATCTGCCATGGCCGAGGACTGGCAAAAGGAAGAAGAAGAAGAAGAAGAAGAAAGAGAAAAAAAAAAAAGAGGAGAGACAAAAATTGTTTCTCGAAATTGTTCTTGAGAATAAAAAATAACTTCGTTCTACTTCTTATTTCTATTTCAAATCTATTCTTAAAAATAAAAAAAAAAAGTTAATTTTTTTATTTCTGGGAATAAAAATTTTACTAAACGTATTTTTGTTCTTTTTTTTTTGTTCTCCGAAATAAAAAAGAAATTTTTATTTCAAGGAATAGAAACAAAAATAAATAAACAGACCCTAAATAACCTTCAGGACACTGATGCCGGGGTTATCAAATATGCCAAACAAAGTGCGTATTGGCAATATCAATTCAATAAGGGGAATATTCTTTTAGAAAAAGCGTACTGCATATGATCTTTGGATTAAGAACAAGAATCAAACAATTGATCACAAAACGACAATCTCGTTCGTCCCACGACAGTGCTTCTTATCTTATCGACATCGAACGATGAATGATGGGGGGTTGTTTCGGAGCAAAGGAACAGGGGAAAAGCTGTCGCAGCAGTGGGTGAAAAGATTTGACAAGATCTGAGGATGACCTCACCAGCTCAAGAGGCATGCGTGTTAAAGTTGCAGATACAGAAGAAGGAGAAGGAAGCATCTCGGTACTTTCACACGAGTTGAACCCGACCATGACCCAATCCACTGAACCATTCGGTAATAATTTCAGGACTCTACTCACTACTTTGGACCACAGTGACAAATACTTTCATCGACACCTGGCTGATGAATCAAATAAATCACAACCATTAATTCTTTTGCAAGACCAGTGATCGGCGTGTTAGACGTAAATTGTGCAAACTCCAAGATTTTCATAACTAGAACAAGAACATGCATGATTGAGTAGAAAGAATTAACGCACCTATTTTGGGATCCATTGTTAGCGGAAACACAATATTCCACGCGCAAGTCCTTCTCCTCTATTGCCCTCCGTATCACTGACTCAATGAGGCGGCCTCCTCACGTGCAGCGTTAGGTAAACGCCTCTGTGAGAATACATGTGAGAATTAGGGTTAGAAGAGAGATTTGAAAACTATTTATAGAGTTTCCAGCTAGGCCCCCTCATTACGGGCCAGGCTCAACTTGGCCCACACTAGCTAATCCCATATTAAACTAATTAAGAAACCTTCTATCTCACCTTAGACCAACAATGTTTTACAGTAATTGTAAAAATAGTAAATTACAATATCAATTAATGCAGTCCACATTATGAAAACTCTTACATTCTCCCACTTGGACTATATTAATTGAAATCGTACCTTATGCGCGCGCATTGGTCCAGAGATATTTCTTAATAGTTAATCATATCCCATAAAGTCTTAAACACCGAATCATGGTGGTAACTGCATGTATATACACAGAGCCTTCCATGGTCACGAGTGCTCTCAATTTTATTGATATGGATTCAATATGGTAGTGTGGCAAATGGATAACATCTCTCATAGAGATCTTATTTGTCAGTCACCATTCTCTTACCTTAGGTATCACAAAAAACTTGTGCCACTAGAGAATGCTTTATGGTTCAAATGAACCCATATATGTCTTGTCCTTATGGTTAACCTTTCTTTATGTATCACAAGACATATGCACAAGGCTAATAACCGGATGCCTGAATGCCCCTAGCCTTCACTCAAGGTCTATACAATCCCTTGAGACTTTATCAATATGTATTCAACATAATAACAACACATTCAAAATATTTTATTGAATGCAAAAGTTGATACATATCAAACCGTTACTAAGTGTAATGAACCACAGATGTGAACTTTATCAAAATAAAGTCAAAATAGCTCCCACTAAACAACAGTATCCGAAGATACTCCTAGGCCCATGTTAACAATATGTTACTAAAATATACATGGGCGTAGGCCTTTAGTTTGTGGATCTGCAACCACATCATCTGTGAAAACATGTTATATCATAAGTCACCTTTCTGTACCGTTTCTTTATGGTAAAAAATATCTGACCACCATATATTTAGACCCCTTGAGACCTCTGTAGTAAATAAATAATACTACAAATTTGTTATCTCAATACAACCGTATGAGTCTATCCATCAAGTTAAAACGATTAATTCCATCATGAGGTTTTGGAGCCTAATAGCCCAAGTAACAACCTAAAAGAATGTTACTAACACTGCATACATAGTAGAAGATAACAAAGAAATTTATTTACTGCACTTCCTACTAACATAAATCTGTATTCCGTTATTGATTGCATGTCATTAGAACAGCCAGCAAAGTTTATATCTAAATATTCTACTAACTGCAAGAATTGAATATGTCTATAAATTAGCATATAATCTCTTGTCTTCTTTAAGTACCTTAAAACCTTCTTGACAGCAATCCAGTGATCATGTCATGGATTTGACCGATATCTGCCTAGAAGTCCCATGACAAAGACAACATTTAGTCTAGTGCAAATTTGAGCATACATTATACTTTTAAGTGCACTGACACAAGGTACACAATTTAATTAGATTTTCTCAATATCTAAATAAGGACAATGTGATAGATTTAGTCAATCACCCTTAACAACAGGAGCAATTCCTGGCTTGCAATGATGTATATTGAATATTTCCAATATACAATCAACAAATGTCCTCCGAGAAAATCTAATATAATATGGCAAAAACAATCCTTACAGACCTCAATACAAATGATATTGTCTCAAGGTCACAACTTGTAAGCAAAATATCATGTACATAAAGTATGAGAAAAAATAAATTTCCTCCTATTGACCTTTGCAAGATATTGAATTACTTTGTTCTCAATTGAACAAAATAACAACACTATGAAACTTTAATAATATTGTCTAGAAACTTGCTTAAGACCATGAATTAGAACTTTTCAGTCTACACACAAATTACTTTGAATTTAAAATCATCCAAAATTGCACAATATAGATTTTGTATTTATTTGGCGTAACTTTATATCAAAATAAATTATTAATGCCACATTCACTCTGAAAGAATATTTAAAGAAATAATTATTTTTTCACTATAAACAATCCACCCCTGTTTCAGAGTTAAAACGTTAATTATAAATTTGGCTTTAAATTCCACAATCTTTGTTTGAAATTCTTTTAGTTTTGTACGCCAATTTGCAACTAATAAACTTGTGATCTTTAGACAATTCAGTAAGTTTCCAAACATGTTTCATAAATTGTATATCGCCTTTTATGGCATCTAATCACATACTTGATTGAGAATAAGAAACGATATTTATAAATATATCATTACATCAACCATATAGTGGATATTGTAATTATGCTCTCACAAATAGACTATGGCCCCGTTTGGTTGGGCTTTCCGAAGGGGCTTTCGGCCCCGAAAGCCCCTTTCGGAAAATATTTGGTGTTTGGCAACTATTTTCGAAAGCTACTTGGCCAAATATCAGCATTCCGGATGCTGAAAGCTCAATGCTGGGGAGGACCAGCTTTGAGCATTGGGCATTTCGGAAATGCCTGTTTACTGTTCATCGACTACTGTTCATCTTCTTCCTCCTCCTTCCCTGTTCGTTGACTACTATTCTTCGTCTTCTCCGCCAGCCGAGAGTTCGACCCGCCACCGCCGCATGAGGGTCCCGTGTCCTCGGTGACCACCGCTCGGGGTGGCGGGACTCGCGACCCAGGCGACGCCGCCTGAGGTCGCGTGGCGTGCGACCTAGGCAGGGGTCGCCTGGGTTCGCCCAGCGACCTCGCGGCCGAGCGGCCGCGACCTCGATGCCCGCGCGACTTGGGTCACGCAAACCCGGCGGCGTCGCCGGCGAGGTCGCGCGGCGGAGCGACGCCGCTTGACTGAGTCGCACGCCGCGCGACCTCCCGCGGCGTCGCTGTTCGCGCGACCCAGCGGACGCTGGCGGCGCAAACCCAGGTTCCGTAGACCGGCGAGGCCTTGGGGCGGCGCCGCTGAGGTCGGGCGACCTCGGTGGTTGGCCCGCGTCATCGTGGTTGGCCCGCCGTTGATCGGAATTTCGATGGATTTAAAAAAAAAAAAATAATAAAAGCCCTTTGAAAATGTTGGGTTTACCAAACGGTATTTACACCAAAGTCACTTTCCAATGCCGAATTTGCCAAACGTCCGAGCATTCCCGAAAACTCCTTTACCCCAAAGATATTTGCATTTGGCCAAGGGCATTCCCCCAAAGTCGAACCAAACGGGCCCTATATAGTCTGATGGTATAACTGATCGTCTTTCCTTAACAAATCTCTTTAATAAAGCTGCAACCACTTCATTCTGCACTTGAGAGGTTTAAGAAATTTCATTATAAACTATATTAAGAATAGTACCTTGAACCTCAACAAGTTTAGTATATGGTACAGGAGATTCCATAATTATATATATAGGTAAAGACAAAAACATAGTAACCTCCATCATACTATTATCTTTAATAATTTAAGAGCAGCTATCCTCTTAGAAACTTTAGAGTATGTGATTCCATAATTCTTGTACCTTCTTTAGGGTCATAAAATCAATACCCCTTTTGTATATGAAAAAATTGCTTTCATAATATCAGCCCACAAAAGACCAGATAAATTAGTCTTACTAATCATACTCATCACCATGTTCAATATGGCGCATTTATGCCTTTCGCCCAAATCTTTTTGTAAAAATTTTTAGGTATAGTAATTAAATTACCACCCTAGAATCTACTAAATATTTGACAAATGACCCTTTAAGCTATTTCGCATTGTCATACTTGCCAAAATACTTATTGCCACTGTTAAACCTAACAATCTTTTAATCATATACGAGATGTATATGTCATTAGGACTTAAACACAATTTTTGCAGATATGTCCTAATTTCAATATCAGACAAGATATAATTTCAAGCAACTAAGGCTTCCATCATCTTATAGCAGTGCAGTCCGCAGGCAAACCTCTTTTCAAGTGTTCCAGAATGGAACGCTTCATGGACAATAAGCAAATTCAATTGCTCTTTTCTCAAGCAACAAATCATATGTCCACAACTTAAAATTTGAAGCAGTAAAAAACCTCAATAATGACGGAATTACCATTTGCAGAAAAATGTGACTGAAGAACAAGCAGTATATAATTAGTATTATGTGAGCATTGTGTAACTTGACGTACAAGTATACATCCAGAGAGTTACATGCAAAATCACATAATCACCTTTGGGCAGAATACATGACATGCAATTGTACACTCCCCACATGATAAGGGTTATGAGAATATGTTCCAATTTTTTGTGAATTCATCACCTTTGGGCATATGAATCACTAGAATCAGTCACTCCTCCACCACACTATCATATATCCCTCCATGAACTAATACACAATCACCTCCTTTGGGAGTATGATCACGCATTAGACCAAGAGACATCCCAATCATCATACGAGACCGAAATTTCTCAAACCCAATCAAGCGTGCCACTTTGGCGGTCACTACTCAATTGAATCACTGAAATTCTCTCATACTAGGGATATAAGCTTTACTTCTCACATACACTATATATATATGATTTTAACTTTAGTGATAGGGGCATCATATCACCAAAATCACATATCATGCTAATTACATTGCTTTATTCAATAAATAAAAAATTAATCATACATATATATAAATATATATACAGCGAACTTGAAAGACAGATTCTAATGAGATCATTGATCACAGTAATACAAGAAACTTCTCATATAAGAGAATAAAACATCTCTTATGCACCCCAATTACATATTACCAGAACAACATAAAAAAAAATGCCGATCTAAAATATTTCTCACAAATTAACATCAATAGTAATACAGGGTGCACCAAATCGACAAGCTTGACAGCTGATCCATTATCACTCATGAATTTCATACGGCAAAACATGACTCCAAGGCTAACAATTAATTTATTAATAAATTTTAGGTAACAAATATCATTACTTCAACCAGTGGCCTATAAATTGAGTCAAACCACATAACTAAATATCTAAACTATAACAGTAGATACTATTGTTCTGCATAAATATTGCCATACTCTTTAACCATAAAAATATTCAACTTGATAGACATTAACAAGTGACCAGATGAGTTCATGTACAATATGCAGTAACTTAATCGACATGCATTACTCACATACAGCAAATATGTATATCAGTACAATCAGTTTGGTCACGAGTTCTTAAGACGTCTATCATTCAAAGATTACCATTGTGTAAAGGAGTATACTTGAGTAACAAAAGTTTCATCATCTTTATTGTTTCTCATCAGCTCAATATATAGCTCAAATACAATCTCATACGAATTGTATCTCATTAATCCAGCTTCAGTTCATAATAAAGTTCGATTTTTATTGATGAATCACACCTTTATAATGATTATATGATAATATACATATAATCCAACACTTGTTTTTCCAAAATCATAGAAAAATACAAGGAAAAATACGCAAAAATTCATTTAAAATACACATATTTAGGGTTTTATATGCAATTTCACATCAATAAAATTATCAAACATATAAAATAAATATACCACGACGTAGGAAATAATCATACAAGTCCATCGCCGCCGGCCACTCGCGAATCGGAGCCTCCACGCATGTGAGCGCATGAGGGCATGTGACCGCGCATGGGGCACGTCTCCGATGTCCTGGTGGCGCGTGTCCGCACGTGGGGGCGCATGAGGCCTCCCCCGGCGACGCACCGCCGACCATCTTGCTCGTCTTGTCGAGCCCAGTCCGAATTTGTGATTTAATTTTATTTTTATTGAACAAAAAGTCTCGAAAATCACAAATTATGGCAAAATCCGTACTAATTAGGGCTAATCCATACAAATTAGGGCAAAACCTTTATGCGTTCAAGTTCTAGGGTTATGGTTGCTCTGATACCACATGTTAGATGCACATTGCGCAAACCCCAAGATCTCCATAACTAGAACAAGAACATGCATGATTGAGTAGAAAGAATTGACGCACCTGTTTTAGGATCCATTGTTCTTGAAGCGGAAGCGGAAACATAATGTTCCACGCGCAAGTCTTTCTCCTCTATTGCCCTCCGTATCACTGGCTCAATGAGGCGGCCCCCTCACATGCAGCGTTAGGTAAACGCTCCTTAGGTGAGGATACAGGTGAGAATTAGGGTTAGAGGAGAGACTTGAGCACTATTTATAGAGTTTCCAGCTAGTCCCCCTCATTACGGGCTAGGCTCAACTCGGCCCACACTAGCCAGCCCCATATTAGACTAATTAAGAAACCTTCTATCTCACCTTAGACCAGCCCTGTTTTACGGTAACCGTAAAAATAATAAATTACAATATCAATTAATGCAGTCCACATTAGGAAAACTCTTACACGGCATTCATATTAGATCTATCTCACTCAGATCAAAGCAAGAAATCCTCGCAACGTGCGTTATTCTGCTGCAATTTTAAAAAATATACACTACAATATTGACCCGAGCTGCCCAAGAGTTTTTTTATAATTTGAGTTTATGAATAGTTACTGAGTATATATAATCTCTTTTTCTTATAATTGAAGGTTATAATAGAAATATTTGATGTGCTAATTATAGTGAAGTTTGATGTTAGATGTAACCTTAGTATAAAGATGAATCAAGATAAACCTAAGAGATAAGTGCATTATAAATCTTGTCACAAAAGTGTAATTGAGTCTTAAAAATTTGAAAAAGTACAATTAATAAATTTGTCATAAAAGTGCAATCGAGTTCTAAAACTTTAAAAAAGTACAATTAAGTCATAAAACTTATCATGAAAGTGCATTTGAGTCTTAAATTTTTTTATAAAGTATTTGTTAATGGAATGACTTGATTTGACTAATTCGAGAAGTTTGAGAACTTGATAGCACTTTTTAAAAGTTTTACGATTTTATTGTACTTTTGTAATAAGTTTTAAAATTAAATTGTACTTTTTTGATAAGTTTTAGAATTTCTATTGTACTTATTCCTAAACCTTATATCTCGATTTCTCTTTCTCGTTTTTATCTTTAATTCTTTGTATTTATATGCCTAATCCTATTAAGTTCTGGACAATTGGGACGTTCTTCATGGTGAGGGTGCATCGTTTCATTCACATGGGCCATGTGATCCATCGTGATATCTCTCATCGGTGCAAACACCGACACCCTTCCCTGATCCAATCACATTGATTGCTTGCTTACTATCCAATAATCAAGAATCCCTTTCAACACTCTATATGCATTCGTTTCTTTGCAATTTATGACGCATTCGTTTTTCATGTCCATATACGGTGATATATGTAGACAATTATGAATATAATATAACGTCATTCGCATGAAAAATTCATGCATTCTTGACCGGTCGAATTTCCTGCCATCGCTTGGAAAATGTTTGCGCAATTAAGCACGGCAAGTACAAAAGGGAGTGCTTCATGCTCAAGACCAAGATAAGCTCGTTTGGTCCCATAAGTTATTGTCATTTTTGTACCAAACTAAATCCAAAGATTCGAACTTGCTGTGGTCGTTGGCCTTTTCTTAGTCCTTTTCCTTCCAACTATGAAAGATACGAGACGTGAAAATACATGATTTAGACATTGCACGAATAAATTGACTTGATTAAGTAACATGATTTGAGTAGTTCCCATCAGAATGAATGCCGACAATACTAGATAAAGATCATTAATGTCTTGAATATTACAGATGACAATGCAATGAGTGATGTCCAATAATCATTTATAAAAACAGAAATAAAAATAAAAAATCACATGATGCATGCACGTTATTGAAACCGACGATTCATGCAAATTAATTGGGATGACGTAGCCAACACGTGTGAAAGTGACGAATCATGTGAATTTAAAGTCAACAATTGACCAAATGGACAATATTATAAATATTAATTTGAATGTCTTTTTTTCTTTCTCGAGTCTTCATCAGCCAGTTTGCATGTATGGAACATGGATGATTTATGACCTTCTCCAATAAATTAACAATTATCAATAGAGATATATGATATCGAGTACAAACTCACAGGGAATAAATTAACAATATGGTGTAAATCACTTTAAAAAAATTAATTTCTTTGAGGAACCTCTTCATGGATAATGATCGAAAGTATCATGATGCACCACCGCATCTATACTCTATAAGACAATATTAAAAAAAGAGGTGCAAAGTGAAGAGCTGGATGAATATGTATAAATCTCTATTGTAAATCTATTATCATTCTGCCTTATGTCAATCACTCGAAAATTATTAACGGTAAGATGTTATTTTGAGCCTGATTCCACACCATAGATTAATTCCACATCTCCAGCTTGATTAAGAAGATGTCATCCATAGAAGTCCTGATGAATTACCCTAAAAGAGAAATGTTTCTTTCGTTTAACACTTTACATCTTCCTGTAATACTTTTCCTCAAGAACGAAAGAGAAAGCAAAGAAATGGATGGAGGCACACTTTTCATGTACGCTTGGTGAGTTCTCACTTTGATACTTGAGTAAGACACTTCTTTTAATTTTGGCAGTATTTTTCCACATCTATTTGAGGAAATTTCCTCCGATCATGCTTTGATTGGTTGGTTACAAATTATGACAATCACACTAATGTAAAACTTAAGTAAATCTAAGAATCTGTGATATTTATGCTTATAATCCACCAATTGAAGACACGATTGGAGGCCTTGCTTCAATCTCTCTTCGATTGTTTTTGCAATGATCGGATTAGCCAAATAGAAAATGCACGTTGAAAAAGAAATAGGGAAATTAATCTGATATTATAGTGAGGGAAGAAGAGACGGTATAGGCTTAAAAGGATGAAAAGATTTAGTATACCCAATTACTCTAATCTTGTTATATCCTCTTTTTCTACGTTTTAGGAAGCAAAATGGCATCGAAAGCGGAAGAAAAAGGGCAAAGAAGGCAGAACAGGAGCGCCAGGGCGGAAACTTCGCAAATTCAAAGGCGAGGGTCACGTGCGCGAAGTGGCGGCGTGTGCGGGGAGTCGGCAGACAAGCGGACAAACTCCGGGTCAACGTTCGTAGAAAACACGTGCATAATGCCAAACATTTTGGCCCCCTTGATTTCCTTTGATTTTTCATTTTTTAAACCCTCTTTTACACGTGCTGGCTTCTGGTACACTCGTTGGCTGCTTTCCGAATTTTATTTTGGAGATGAATTTTTTTTATTTCCATAAAAACAACATATGTCTTATGCAGGATGAAAATCTCCCCTGAGCTGGAATCATCGTGGCTTGAGTAGTGCTTGCGGATATATATATATCAGAGTCTATACATTAAAAATCTAAAATGATATATTTATTACACTTTCGTAACTAAATTTCGTTTCACAAAAGATTCAAATTGATGCGTCTGTGACATGATTGTCCCCAAATTAATTTTTCTTCTAACAAAAAAAATTCCCAAAATCAATATTGCCAAGCGAATCGATCCTACACTAAAATGCATAGTTGTCAACACATGTGGTAGGCGACTGCAAGATGAATATGCAACATATGTGTTGACAATATGCATTTTAACGGGATATTGAACGGACCGCTAACCAATAATAGATTTTGGTTAGATGTATTGATTTGGAACTTATGCGAGACAAAAATGAATCTTGGTTAAATGTGACTCATGGAGGTATTGATTTGACATTTTCAACAATATTAATTCTATATATCAAGATCGACATATTAATATGATATTATAAGCTTCACCAAATAATTTGGTTACCTAGCAAAAAGAATATATTTGAATTTGGTAAGTTAATTTATGCCTGCCTAACATATTATGAACAAGTTTGGTCCTGAATGTTTTTTGTAAAGCTATAAATGCGAAAATGTGGGGGCGTGCCTTGTTATAATTATGGTTTTAATTATGGTTAATAGATCAACGAATGTCAATAAATTAAGATATGTCTTTTCTATTCACGTATCTCTTTTGGATTCATGAATTTCTTAAATTTTTCCGTTCACGTATCTATTGAATTCATGAATTTCCTAGATTCATGTATCTTTTAGTTCATGTATTTATTGAGTTCACGAATCTCTTAAATTCACGTATCTCTGGATTCGTGAATCTCTTGAATTCATGTATCTCTTGATTTATGAATTTCGTGGATACGTGTGTCTATTTAATTCATGTATCTCTTTTGTACATGAACTAAAAATCTCTATAAATAGATGGGAGCATAGAGCTTCATTATGGTTTTTGGTTTTTCAACTCGATTCCAAAAAGGCTCTGATACACTTTTCTACTTTTCTGATTTTTCTGATTGTGCTGGTTCAATTGAACGGTTCAACTGAGTCATGTTTGCATAGTGCTAATCCAAACAAGTTCAAGGTGTTGTGTCTTGGGAGGCATAGTTCGTGAATCTGCGGAGCACCATTGGCAGGAACTAATTGCCTTAAGGAGATTCGGATATCCGTACCTCACCTCCAATTTCATGTTCTGATTGCAACAAACGGTTTGTGTTTTCTTTGGAGTATATTCCAACAATCTTAAGGCAATTATCTCACTCACTGTTTGTTGTTCTTGTCAGATTATTGAGATGGCTAGAAATAACCAAGTGCCCTTCAATGTCTCGAATGTTTCAGGAGACATTCCTATGGTCGATTCGACTGTTGCTATGGAAGATGTTCAACCCTCAAGGTCTGAATTTGTAGCGGCCAATGCTACGAGCCCTTGGGCTAACACCAATTTTGGTGGTGCGGGTACAAGTCATACGATTGGTATACCCGGGATTATTTTTTAGAACAGTATAGGCCAAATGGCTTTTGGCTTTCTTTTTGGAGGGATGGTTCAACGAAACTTGCCTACTGTGATGGCAACACCTCCAGTTACAACTAATGAGAAATAAGAGAAATTCACCGAAGTGGGCTTTAAACAGTGGCAGCAGAAGATGTTCTTCTATCTAACCATGCTTAATCTGACAAAATATTTATCGGAGGTGTGCCCGATGATTAGTTCAAATGAGCAAGATGTCACGACGCTCGGTGCATTGGAGGCTTGGAAGCATGGGGACTTCTTATGCCGAAATTATATCCTTAATTGTTTAATGAATTCTCTTTATAATGTTTATTGTAATATTGAATCTGTCAAACAGTTATGGGAGTCCTTAGAGAAAAAAAATACAAAACTGAGGATGATGGCACCGAGAAATTTGTGGTTGCCAAATTCTTGGACTACAAGATGGTGGATTCTAAATCTGTCATAAGTCAGGTTCAAGAATTGCAATTAATTCTGAGTGACATCTCGGCTGAGGGAATGATGCTTAGTGAATCATTCCAAGTGGCAGCCATGATTGAGAAACTACCTCAAGGCTGGTTAGACTTCAAAAATTATTTAAAGCACAAACGGAAGGAGATGAGCCTTGAAGATCTCATTCTGCGCCTCAGAATCGAGGAGGACAATAGAAGGAGTGCGAATCCTTCTTTTGAGCCAAAGGCCAACGTTGTTGAATCTTCCAAATCCAAGCAAGATAGAAAAAGGAAGATGTCTTTTCAAGGAAAATGCAAGCAAAAGGAGCAGTTCCAGAAATTCCAAGGGATGTGTTTTATATGCAACAAGCCTGGCCATCATGCTAAGGATTGCAAGAAGCGCCCGAAAAAAGGCAAGAACAAAGGTGCAGCCTAGCAATTGAATTTGACAGAACATGACAATATTGAGAAACTGTCTGTTGTGGTAATGTCCGAAGCATCTCTAGTGTCGAACATTAATGGTTGGTGGCTAGACACAGGTGCCACAAATCACATATGTGTAGATAAACACATGTTCTCATCTTATGAGAAGACTGAAGAAGATGAGAAGCTTTATATGGCTAACTATGCATCAGCAAAGATTGCTGGAAGAGGAAAGGTGATCCTGAAATTTACATCTGGCAGGGAGGTCGCCCTGCTGAATGTGCTGCATGTACCGGAGATTCGGAAAAATCTAATTTCTGGCCTTATACTTGTCAAGAAGGGTTTCAAAGTTGTTTTTGAATCTAACAAGTTTGTACTTTTAAAAGAAGGGATATATGTGGGGAAATGGTACTTGTGTAATGACCTGTTTAAGGCCAATGTGGCTGTCATTGATGTAAACTCAAAGTATGTGTACCCAAAGACTATTAATAAAGAAAAGTCTTCAGTTTACACTGTTTTGTCTCCTTATCTATGGCATGGTAGATTAGGACATGTAAACTATCGTACAATGAAGAGAATAGCAAACTTGGGGTTAATTCCAAGATTTGAGTTGGATGCCCATTACAAGTGTGAGACTTGTGTTGAGGCCAAGTTTGCCAAGAAACCTTTCAAATCCATTGAAAAAACAAGTGAACCTCTACAATTAATCCATAGTGATCTATGCGATTTAAAGTTTGTAGAAAGTAGATGTGGAATGAAGTACTTCATCACATTTGTGGATGATTGTACTAGATTTTGCTATGTTTATTTACTAACTAACAAAGATGAGACTATGAGCATGTTTGTCAAGTATAAAAATGAAGTTGAAAACCAACTTGATATACGAATCAAAGTGCTTAGGTCTGATAGAGGAGGAAAATATAGTTCAATCAATTTGAAATAGTTTTGTGTTAGTTTTGGAATAATTCTCCAAACGACTGCACCTTATACTCCACAACAAAATGGAGTTACTGAATGATTGAACAGGACACTAAAGGAGATGGCTAACGCCATGCTTTTGAGTTCAGGTTTACCTCAAAACTTGTGGGGGGAGGCAGTTTAACTGCAAATTATATTCTTAATAAAATACCCCACAAAAAGATAGGTAAAACTCCATACAAGTTATGGAATGGAAAGTTGCCATCCTACAATTTTCTAAAAGTGTGGGGGTGCTTGGCCAAGGTGGCGATTCCTCCTCCGAAACAAACTCGGTTGGGACCTAAAATAGTGGATTGCATATTCATCGGTTATGCTCAAAATAGTAGCGCATATAGATTTTTGGTTCATAAATCTGAAAATGCGGAAATTTATGTCAATACAATCCTAGAATCAAGGGATGCTGAATTTTTTGAGGATATATATCTTGCAAAAAGAAATCAAGGAGAACTTTCTCAGAAAAGGCTTAGAGAATCAGAATCTGAGAATGATGAAGTTGTGGCCAAAGAAGCTGAACTTCGAAGGAGTATCGAAAAATCTTTTGGACCTAATTTTCTAACATACATGTTAGAAGGTGAGCCCCAAACATATAAAGAGGCAATGTCATCTCCAGATGCTCCTTTCTGGAAAGAAGTTGTTGACAATGAAATCCATTCTATCCTAAGTAACCACACTTGGGAGTTGGTTGATCTTCCACCTGGAAATAAACCAATTGGATGTAAATGGATTTTCAAGAAAAAACTAAAAGCTGATGGTTCCATTGATAAGTACAAAGCTCGGCTTGTAGCCAAAGGGTTTATACAAAAAGAAGGTCTTTATTCACCTGTCACAAGAATAACATCAGTAAGGATGTTGATTGCTATAACTTCGGTATACAATTTGCAAATACATCAAATGGATGTGAAAACCACATTCTTAAATGGTGATCTCGACGAGGAGATTTATATGGAACAACCTGAAGGGTTCAAGGTCAAAAGACAAGAACACAAAATGTGTAGACTTGTCAAATCATTGTATGGACTTAAAACAAGCTCCTAAGCAATGGCATGAGAAATTTGACCGGGTAATGATTCAAAATGGGTATAGAATCAATGAGTGTGACAAATGTGTGTACACTAAATCCACTACAGTTGAATATGTACTTATTTGTCTATATGTTGATGACTTATTAATTCTTGAAGATAATATTGAGGTCATCAAAATCACCAAGAACATTCTCAAGAAGTACTTTGAGATGAAAGATTTAGGTGTCGCAGATGTTATACTCGGTATCAAATTCTAAGGAATTCTGTTGGCTTAGGTTTAACACAATCTCATTACATTGAAAATGTATTTGAGAGATTTAAAGGATTCGGCATTAAAGATGCAAGCAATCATTTTCTTCCACACCTAACTTTAAGAAAGAACACTGGAAATAGTGTTAGACAGCTGGAATACTCTCAAGTAATCGGCAGCATCATGTATATCATGAATTGCACTAGACCTGATATTGCGTACTCAGTAAGCAAACTGAGTAGATATACTGGTAACCCAAGTCACGAGCAATGGAATGCTTTGATGAGAGTATTAGGATATTTGAAAAGGACAAAAGACTATATTCTACAATATAACAAATATCCAGCTCTTTTGGAAGGTTATTGTGATGCCAACTGGATTTCAGATTTTGATAAATCGAAATTGATTAGCGGATAAATGTTCACGCTAGGAGGTGCTGTAGTGTCATGGAAATCCTTTAAACAAACTCTAATAACGCGCTCTACAATGGAATTGGAGTTTGTTGCTTTGGATAAAGCTGTTGAAGAAGCAGAATGGCTTCGACATTTTTTAGAAGATGTTCCAATGTGGCCAAAACCTAAGCCTGCAATTTGCATACACTGTGACAATCAAGCGGCAATTGCAAGGGCGCATAATGTGATTTATAACGGTAAGTCTAGACATATTCGTTGTAGACATAACACTGTAAGGCAGTTGCTCTCAAATGAAATAATTTCTTTAGACTTTGTAAAGTCAAAGGAAAATATTGCGGATCCATTGACAAAAGGTTTGTTAAAAGAGTAGATAAACTGCACATCGAGGGGAATGGGTTTAAGAGCCTTAATCTAATAAAGAGATTCCAGGGTGGAAACCTAACCTATGCGATTGGAGATCCCATGGTCTAGGTTCAATAGGACAACGCAAATTTTGGAAACTCTAGTGTAAGCACTGTCTCCCATTCCTATGATGCAACAGTGCTTTCCTACAGCGTTATTAAGGGTACGCTATGCGTTTAATGATTCTTATAACTTGGAATATAACATCCAAGTAAGATACGATAGGATATCTTTAATAGGAATGCACCTATATTCATGGAGCTAGCCTACTCTATGAAAATCTTTAAAGGCTAGATTTTCTAAAACACGCATGAATCCCGAGAGGTTTAGGGCCGAAAGAACGAACACAATCGATAACCAATCTTGAATTGGAAATACTTTGTGTGAGGTTTATTGTCTAGGCTCACATAAACAACTGGCGATTCAAGGCTTAGTCCATTGACTAGTTAAGCAAGTCCGATAGGCTTTCGCTAAAGAAGGTTAAAAGCGAAAGCTACCTATCTTGATGCAGTGCATTTCAACAGGTATGCTCAGATTCCTTCGAGTCAAAAAGGTTTTGTTGATCCATTAATGTGGGGGATTGTTATAATTATGGTTATAATTATGGTTAATGGATTAACGAATGCCAATAAATTAATATACGTCTTTTCTATTCACGTATCTCTTTTGGATTCATGAATTTTTTAAACTTTTCTGTTCACGTATCTATTGAATTCATAAATTTCCCAGATTCATGTATCTTTTAGTTCATATATTTATTGAGTTCACAAATCTCTTGAATTTACGTATATCTGGATTTGTGAATCTTTTGAATTCATGTATCTCTTGATACATGAATTTTGTGGATACGTGCATCTATTTAATTTATGTATCTCTTCTGTACATGAACTAAAAATCTCTATAAATAGATGGGAGCATAGAGCTTCATTATGGTTTTTGGTTTTTCCGACTCGATTCCAAAAAGGCTCTGATACACTTTTCTACTCTTCTGATTTTTCTGAGTGTGCTGGTTCAATTGAACGGTTCGATTGAGTCTTGTTTGCATAGTGCTAATCCAAACAGGTTTGAAGTGTTGTATCTTGGGAGGCATAGTTCGTGAATCTGCGGAGCACCATTGGCAAGAACTAATTGCCTTAAGGAGATTCGGATATCTATACCTCACCTCCAATTTCATGTTTTGATTGCAACAAACAGTTTGTGTTTTCTTTGGAGTACATTCCAACATGCCTTTGTCCGCACATCTTCCACATCTTCACTGCGTCTGTCCTCCTTAGTACAATCCTCCCTTGATGATCAGTTTTGGCCACACCTTCTTCTCATGATAGAGTTCAGCTTGATTTCAATGCATGAGATAAATTGGACTTATCCGGGAAAAAAGAACATGGAGATGATGAAAATTTGTGCATGGCGTTCGAGGCTGACCGGAAAAAGTCGATATCGTGAGTTGATTAGGCCTTGGATTCGAGCCTTCATGATTGTTTGTAATTCTTAAGATAGCCAACTATCGACTGCATTCTAAGTTATCAATCAACACTTCGAAAAGATTGTTTCTCGAGTCATTCGTCCCCTTATCCGTTCATTGCATTACATCGTGCGTGCTTTGCGTGGATGCATTGAATACAGCCCCACCAATGATTTTGCATGCATTGCATTACACGCTCGCCAATCATTTGGATGGGCCTTTTGATGTGGTCATGCAACCAACACCGTGCCAAGAGAGATCCGATTTCTTATGTACGTATTTAAAGCCCAATGATGCACGAAATCCGAAGGGTTCCACTAATCACTTGTCATCTTTCATGAGCGGAATTGAAATCATAGATAAAAGCAAGACACGGAAAAATAGAGATAAGTAAAGAACTAAGGATCTAAATGAGGTTGTACAATTTACCTAAAAAGAAAAAAAAAAAAGAACATTTACATGATCATTGTTAGTTCATTTCGCACATCGAAGGATTTGATTGATGCAGTAAAATACAAGACCCTTTTGTTGTTATAATTTCGGCCATGATATGACAATGATGTGGTGATTGGGAAGTTATGTTTAGAGATACGTGAAGTAGATTTGGATCCAATGGAAAGAGATGGCACACAAATTGTGATATTCTTTCGTCCTTGTGTTGAATGAGATTTTTCATTTTTTTGGTGCTATATGATTAGTAGGCTACATATAGATATTATAAAGTTAGGTATGGATGGTAATGAAAGTAGGGTCACGAAAGAGAGGATGAGTTTGTGCCACGAAATGAGCTATCGAGGATCCATTGGAGAGTGAGTTTAATTGGATGTGTCAACTTTCGCTCAAGCTCAATTTAACTTGATTTCACTTCTTCTTTAAACAATTTTTCCCTCCATTGCATTTTTTTCCCTTCATTGCAATGCCATTAATAACATTGTTTATTCTTTCTTTATTAATATATAAAATAAAAAAAATGACACAAATAATTCATAAACTTTGATATAACATGCATTATTGTTCTTGAACTTTTAGTTTATGCAATGATTTAATATGTAATGCTGTCTCTAAATAGTTCAAGGACCATGTTAAAATATTTAAATAATAAATTACACATTAATTTAACATTTTAAGTTTTTAAAACAGTTAACAATGGTTCCACAAAAATCTCATATGGTATCAGAATTAGAGGTTCTGAGTTCGAATTTTCTAGATCCCATTGGCCTCCCTAATTAAATTTTCACACTTAATACTAGGCAAAAGATCAAGTTAAGCGTGAAGTGAAGTGTTAGAATATTTAAATAATAAATCACGCTTTTATATAGCAGTTTAAACTTTTAGAATAATTAGCGGTGATTCAACTAAAATCTTAGATGTTTTATTAAATCAATTTAAAATTTTGAGATGATATTAGTTATTTAAAAGTTTAAATATCATTTATGCTTTTTTTGACGTAGAATACAGCTAAATTTTCTGGACGAACGAGTGGGACAACTATTGAAAAAATGTAGATAACTACGAGAGAGGTCAGTCCAGTCCCGACCAACGTTTACTGACTTCAATGGTGAATGGATAAGTCGTAGAATTTTAACAAAACATAACATAAAATTGATACAGAGGCTGTGAATTGATTGGTCCAACGGCTGAGATTGGATCAGATCCCTAAGATCTTGGCCTTCGGTGTTGAGTCTCATCAATGAGGACGAACTAGCGACACGTGCGCGCGACAGCGACGAGTCCGACAGCAAAGTCAAATCGTTGACTGGACGGAACCACGAGATCCTCGTCAACTCCAACATGATTTTTCTAATTAAGCTAATTCAATCTCCGGCAAATTCGCAAATATAATAAGACTCGTAACAGCCTTTAGAGTGTTGTGAAAATAACAGTTAGAATTGATCCATTCTCAATCAGGTCTAATTCCGAGATGGAATCGATAACAGTTAAGACCGGTTTCCAGATTTTAGGACTAAGAACTTGACCAACCAGTCCTAGGATCGGGAATCGGATAGATCGATCGGTCCGATTTGGTCTGGTCCGATTTGGTGGAATCGGTAATTTGTTGTTTGAGGTATATCTCACATGAACATTTTTCTTTCACAACAAATATTTATCCAAAGATGATAATTACTGAAGAAGAATTTATTTAAAAGAAATATCAGAAGTATAATTGGCAAAGGGCATATCCGCGGGTATGCATAAAGGAGCTCTTTGCTGTAGTTGTCTCAAGGTCTGCTGCATGCTTACTCGCACCATCTCAGCGAGCATTTTCTTCGCCTTTCAGACTGGTCCTCTCCGTTGATTTGAGAGATGATGTTGCAGACAATATTCTCAAGCGTGTTAGGTTGGTGATCGGATCTTGGATATGGAGATTTGTCTCAGCGACTGCAGCAGCGTATGTGTTTTACCTTGAGACTTTGGTGTCCCTTGAACAGTGAGCTCGAGGAGACCAGGAATTACACCTTCTCCGAGGATTGGTTCTCTGTACTTACAACGATCACTCTGGCACATTGCTAATAAAGCCCCGACCGCATGCTCTCGACTCTGGAGGGACCCATTCTCCAACACATCCGCAAAAACTTCACCTTCCTCAGATGTTAACACTATTCTACCGTTTTCAAAATTTAACAATGATTCTAGAAGAGCAGTGCATTTTTCAGCAGTTTTAGATGACTTTTTACGAGTTTTCAGTAAGTTCACTATAGAAGGAACTGGATCCTCTTTGAGGATAACATTGAGATTATCCAGATGTGTCGTAGATGCCATTGGCGTAGACCTAGACGATTTGCGAGCTCTCAGAACTCTCACTGCCCTCCACACACACCCCCGCCCCAGCCCTTCCCCCACCTTCTTCTCGCTCCGTCCCTACTCGGCCCGGCCTCAGGAGGACTCCGACCACAACGACTACGATTCCGTCTTCAAGAATCAAGCTTAAAGCTTCGGCTTTTTCAGTGAGTTTTTCTCAGCTTGTGTTCATCGAAATGGAGGGGAAAGCAAAAAGGGGAGGTCGAGAAAGTAGGAAGCAAAAAGGGAAGGAAGGGAAAGTAAAAATTAAAAAGGGCAGGACGGTTTTTCTCAGCTTTTTTCCTTTTTTTTTTTATCAACCGGTCTGATCCGATCGGTCAGGTTTCCACCTTAGAACTGGGAATCGGACCGATAACCAGGAAGCGAGAACTGGACTGCCTACTCCAAAAGCTGCCCAAAACTGGCCGGTCCGATCCAATTCAGTTTGGACGGTTTCTAGTTTGGGTGGTTCTCGTTGCACATCCCTAATAATAGTCTACTGTGAGTTACAAATTTTTAAAGAAGTGAATTCCACGACAATTTATAATTATTTATAATTTAATTTTTTATAGTCCAGAATTGATTGTTATTCTCATAATACATTAAAGATTATCACGCAATCATATCTCTTTTGTGGACTACATATATATATATATATATATATATATATATATATATATATATTTCATTAAGTATAGTTTTTGATAATTTTAAAATAAAATGAAACTTTCCGTTTTCAACGTCCTCACAATAATTTCAAAAATTTTCCTCATTTGTCACTTGAACTTTCATCCCCCTTTCCTCGCATTCCCAAACAAAAAAATAAACCTAGTTATCGTCGAGTGGATGTTTGAAACATTTGATATGGTAAAAAATAAAGTAATCATGACGGAGACGAATGGAACCAAATCTATATTCCAAATGGGGATATCTCATAAAAAATTGATATATACCTAAACTTTTTTTTTTGGGTAAAGGATATATACCTAAATTTTCATCTTCTATCTTTTTATGTTTTTCCCTAAAAATAACAAATTCGTGTTAGAAAAAATCCAACCAAGAAAACTTAAATTAAAATAGAGAGACCGTATGTATTTAAAGAATATATAAAGCAACATGTGATACTTTAACAATTCGTGCCTTGTCTTTTTGTTCCAGCTAAGGTTAGAGAACATTGGCATCAGGTGCCATGGCCACGACGTACACAATCACCGGCTTTAGCAAGTAGCGAACAATGCAAAATAAGCGATCTCACACGTTGTAAAATACAAACTAATTAAAATCCATTAGGTTAGAATTTGAACGATTAGGTTTTAGGTAGTAAGTGTACGTCTTTTAATTATCACATATAATAATGACAAGTGGGAGGCTTCAATCCATCATTTTGAAGCACGGTCAAGGCTTCCATTGGCGGCCGACATAATCTTTAATATTTTTTCTTTATATAGTAGGATGCTGTTCGTTATTATAATGTGAATGCTATACAGTATGTGTCTACAATTATATATACGTTATCAAAAAGGAATATAATCGTTACTTCGCGGTCAAAATTGTCACCTCGTGACGTGGACAGTTCCAATTATTGGTCCATTTTGATGAACTCGTGCTTTGATTAGGCGAGTCACGTTAAATTATTGGTTATTTTTTAGGTGCAGCCTTGAAATGGCTTCTTTCTATGAATGGTTCAGCTTTCTCGTGACTCGTGGCACTGTCAAGTTAAAAAGTGCTGTCGAAAATAGTGATTCTCATGTCCAATAATGATAAGATTAGATAAAATAGGATAATTTTGTGAATTTTCTTTTGTGAGGTCACCGGATTGATACCGAATAGAACCGACTTTATCAAGCCAACACAGAACTGGTTCAGATGAGGACCAGACCAGAAGTTAAAAATTTGGAAATTAGTGTTGACAAATTCGAATACGACTGATTTTCAACCAGCTCAAAAGCAAATACTAAAAGTCTATGAACTAATTACTTTCACAAAATATAATGAAGTTGAGCACTTCAACATAAGTAGGTGAATGGGAACTAATCTGATCGGGTAGATGCCATGTTTCTAGTGTAGAACTTACTAGATTCTTGATTTAGAACTTACCATCTTGAAACTGAACGCTCATCTTTTTCACCAAATATGGGTAGGATCGAGAACAAATGAGACAAGAAAAACCGGCAGAAATGCTTGCAAATTGAAAAATAATAGATGTGGAACTGATGTGATAGATGACATCATTAGTTCAATCACTGCCAATGCTTTACAACGTCCAAATATTATTTAAATATGTTTCCTAGGGATAATAGGGTATAGGTCCAATTTAACGATAATATTGTTGTTCTCCATAGTAGTGCAGCATTATATAATTCCTTTATAATGGGAACCACCTAGAATATATTTGAGGTTTAAGCTATGATGATATGTTGCTTGGAATGGATGAGTGACCTAATTTATAAGAATTTTATTTGCAATTTTAGCAGAATATTCATCAACAAAAAAGTACCCGACATTCTAATGACGTCGCTTTGCCCTCCCCCCCCCCCCCCCCCCCCTCTCCCTTCTCTCCCTCTCTCTCTCTCACCTCCCAACTGAGCAGCCACCTCCGCCGAGCCCTCGCCAATGGTGGGGGAGTAGTGTAAGTAGTTACTGTAGTGCTATGGAAAGCAACTACTAGAGAATCCTGCAAAATCGATAGGCATTCCTATTGTACAAACTACAAAGGGTGCTTGCAAGTTAGAACTGTTTCATTGTTACTGTCAAGAGGCAAGGTGACAAAACAAGAGCAAAGAGGGTGGAACATAATTTTCCAACGCGAGCATCATGTACTGAAGCGGTGGCGCATGTGAGAAGTTGGCGCACTTGCGGACAGAATCGGGGTCGACAATCCAAGAATACACGCATGCTTCATGTCAAGGCCGAGCCTGCTCGCTTGGCAATGCCTCAGGAGCATCTTCTTACTGGAATCTAATGTGAAGTTCTTTATAAAATGTATCTTTATAAAATGAACTGTTGAATTAACTGCACAATACACAACCTTGCCAAGTATGCTCAATGAAAGATGATGGCCTATTCAACCACCCTGTCTAAGAGGGATCCTATCGTTTATCATACGGAGGCTGGAATGGGAAGATAAATCATAGGAGGCTGAATAATTCTCAAGCCCCAACTCTCAATGTTTCCATGACTAAACAACGTGTTCAAGAAAATAGTCTTACGCAGTATCGCAATTTATTACTTTTAGTTTATTTAAGATTAGCAAAGGCGTCACTCTTTATGCCCGGAAATGATCGTGAAGAAGTTTTTCCTAGCCTATAGGCTTTCTTCATCTGATATAAAAGGTGCATAATTAATAACAGCGACACCATGGGGGTTGCCCTGGTTGCAAATGTAAGCTGAAAAAACGGCACCCAAGATCTCCTTAACTGGAATCAATAACGACGATTTAAAGCTCAAGTACTTCTTCTCTATTACCCTCTATATTACCGACTTAATGAGACTATCTCTTACCCTTAACATTTTGTAAACACTCTCTATGTGAGGTAATATGTGTGTTAGGGTTAGATGAGAGACTTGAGCACTATCTATAGAGTTTTAAACCATAGGCCATCACATCATAGACCGGGTTTTACTTGGCCTACACTAGCCAGCCCCATATTAGACTAATTAAGGAACTTTTACTACCTTATTAAACCAATCCCGTAAAATGATAAATTATAATACTAAAAAAAATTCCAAAAGGGGGCAACAAGTGCCCTCATTTTCTCAAATAAGGACCCCAACTAGACCTTGATTCAAATAAGGGCATGAAATGTCATTGCTTTATCAAATAAGGGTCTGAAGTAGATATTGTTTTAAATAATGACTTGAAGCGGTTACATTTGTTTCAAATAAAGGCTTGAAGTTGTTATATCCAGTTCTAATAAGGATATGACTTTCCGACAATCAAGAGTATTTTTGTCATTTGCCATTCCCCCCCCTTTTTTTTTGGTTTTTCTTCTCCCTCTTCACCAGTGGCTAGCCGGCCACTGACGATGCCTATAGAGGGCTAGCCAAGGGTCACCCTCACTTGATTTGGCAAAGGCCACCCATGCCGCCCACAGGTGATGGATGGGCTCGCCTAGGTTAGGCGACCCTCGCCCTATGGTAGGTCGCTCCTCACAGCCATTCGTGTGGTCGGCCTTGGCTGACCCTCGCTCGTGGCCAGTGAGGGCTAGTCGACGAGGTTGCTGTTAGCTGGGTTCACTCCTATGTGGAGGAAGCCCAACGAGTTACAAGCCCAAAAATGACTTGAGGCCATATGATAAGTCATATGGAGAAATATGGTTTCTCATTATCTTTAAAGTAGTAGCCACAAAAAGACGTAGTAACTGTTGGATAAATCTTCCTTGCGTATTTTGAAGCTGACAAAAAGTTTCCATCAGTCTAGTCTGAAGACTTGCAGACTCTTTAGTCAAAGTCTGAAGACCGCCGAACTGCCAGACTCAAGATTCAAAGTCTATCCTCATTGACAGTTTCTAGACCGTTGAAGAAGACTTATCCAGAACTGAGTATTTCATTAAGGATTTGATTCTATCGAGTGAAGAAGATCTCTCGGCTGGATATAGCTTTTGGAATCTATTATTCGTTTTGATATCAATTCGGATAATTTAGATCCATTGATTGGCGAAGCATAATTGGAAGGTTCGACTTATGGAAACTTAGATCCTGATTGTATGGGCGAGCAGGATTGGTGGGCTATTGTCATATTCCTTAAATGACTCGAAATCTCCCTAATTGATTCTGTCCAACGGGTAGATTGGAAGAGCTCCTTTGGTAAGTGCCAACGGGTATGAAGGCATGGAGGAGTATATAAGAAAGATGTTCAAGTTATTCGAGTGTGTGCGCGATAGAAGAATTCCAAAGTTTGAAGCTCCTTGTTCTTTGTCAATTCAATTGTTGAGCGAAAACTTGTACTCAAAAGAGAGTTTATACTTTTGTGAGATCTTGAGGAAGTATAGCAGAGTCTCTACACTGTGGAATTAAGGAAGAGCTATATTGTAACAACTCTTTTGATTCTTAGTGAAATCTAGCTGGTGGGCTGTTAGTGCGATAGAGTGGACGTAGGCTTGGATTAAGCCGAATCACTATAAACCTTGTGTTCTTATTTTCTTCTATAAGCTCTTTTACTTTGATCGTAACTCTATTTGATTATTAGAGTTTAATTTCCTTTTCATAATCTATTTCTAAACAGAGTTGGTTTAAAAGCAAAATTATATATTTACTTTGTAAAGTTTGTTTTCGCACCTATTCACCATCTCTAGGTGCTCGTACTAGTTTTCACAGTAACAAGAGAAAAAGAGAAAATAGAAAATCTAGAGTTGTGGCAAAGTTTGATTTACATCAAGCTAGCATTGGAGGTCGATTTGTCGTCTGATTGAGCTGAAATTTTGTTAGCATGTTCGTGTCGCAATCTTCTCGAATATGAACGGTTTGATTTTTGTTTGAAGTTCCTTACATCAGGTTTTTCTTGGATTGATCAAAACCTACGTTTTTGGTTAGATTTATCCTTGATCTCTTGTGAAATTCATGTGTATTGCCAAGAATTATGTTCTTGAGGTTTTTGCTGCTATGTATTTCTAGTATTTGCTAGAGAAGAACATTGTTTACCCGATTTTGTTGATAGTGAAGTTTTTGGGTGGACTCCGATCCCGTGGTTATCTCCTCACATCGAGGAGGTTTTTTGTGACATTATGATTTCAATCAAATAAGTCGGGCCTTTCATCAACGTGACTATAGTGTTTTTCTTTGAGATGACCACTCAAGAGATACTTGACCTATCTGGTGAAGTCGTTAAGGGATTTTAAATGCAATAAACTTGAGAATTCGACTAGGAATCGATTGCTCGATCATGCTAGTCTTCAAGGATCATTGCGGCACAATTAAAAATCGATCAGAGACCAGAGATAGGTCGATTCGACTGAGATGGTGATCAAAGTGTGGGTGATTCCATCTGATTGCAAAATTTTCGTCGAATAACACTAAACCGATTTTCTATCGTTTTGGGTATCTTGTGTTTGTATTTGAAATCTCGAGATTTTCACGATCACTGAGAGTTGCCAATGTATTGAATGGATTCATTGTGGTTCGAAGAAAATCGACTACAAGCCAATTGCACCAGAAATTCCTAAAAACTACCCGGTAGGTAATGTCACACTAAAAGCGCGTTTGATTGAAAATAACTGTGAATTTGAATTCGATTTCAGAAATTGGAAGTTCTGTTGTTAGGGGTGAGTGGTTCCCGGTTTTGGTTCGGTTCCGTCCGAAACCTGGAATCCACCCTCGGGTACAGGTTCCTCATTTTTTGGAACCTGAGACCTACCTGTTAGAACCAAGAACCTGGAACCTACCCTGTCACAGGTTCCAGGGCCAGTTCCAGGTTCCAACAAGTTCTTTTTTTTTTTTTTTTCATTTTCAGATTTGAAAAGTCAAACAATTGACAGTTAAGCTCAAAGGATTAAAACAGCGTGACAACATGCATCATCAAGTACTATTCAGAAAACTCTAGGTTGATACCCGCAAGGCTCACATGATTAGAACAGTGCGACAGCATCTATCATCAACAGTCGGTCTTACAAGACTTCTACCGTTCATGCACTTAAAAACCATAGGGCCTGCATAAGCACATAAATCCTAATCCAACAATAAGATAATTGCTCAAGAGTTATTGACCCCAATTCTATACAAATCCATCCAGGTACAGGTTGCAAGGCACTTTAGTAAATCACCAGCCCTTGTAGTGTGCAGATTCCTAACATGGACTATTTACAAGTAAAGGAAAAACAGTTGTATCACCTCCATAAGGGAATTTTGTCAGTAGCTCTGTTTCAGGAGCTCTCTGTAGCTAAAATAAATGAAAGAGAAATCAGTAAGATCGAAATCTAACATAGTGCTCATTATTCTTCAAGCTGATGTGAAGCATATGTCATCTATATATTAAGCGGTTGAATCCATCTTATAGATTTGGCATTGCACTCAGAAAGCATTTACTCATATCTGACTAAACTTGCACTTGAAAAAAGCTTCATAAAAAAGCATTAGAGTAATTTATGGATAATAAATGAGGCCTCCCAATAATCAAAGCTTTAACTACCAAATTCTGTACACTTGACAAGATGTAAATTTTATAGACAATACCTTTCCCTCATAATATCCCTGGAGTAAATAATTCACGACACCAAAGTTAGCTGCAGAGATGTATAAGAATCTTTTTACACTTGCAAGAGATACAGGTCACAACTATATCTAGCCATACCATTGTATACAGATACAGTTCCCTGAAGGAATATCATAAATGAACCTGTCAATGCAAATAGTCCATAGAAAATGAAATGGTTTGAACAACAATAGTTCACAGCAAACGATTTAAAATCAATTTTTAGCAATGACTACTAGCCAACAGTCCACACAACACATCTAGGAAATCGCAATTTGTGGCAACAGATTAAAGTTCTCCAGGGCCATAAAATGGTTGATTAGCTGGCACCATGCAAGAAACTACCTTTAGCAAATAGTTTTGATTGACATGTAAATTTTCCAAGCTACATTGAAAACACTAGCCGAGTCAAAAGAAGTGCAAGGGGAAACCCAGCATTCATGAGATTTAGCATTGAAAACAAGACAAAGAAAAGCCAACACCACTAAAAGTTGCTGAACAGAAACCTCAAAGCTGAGCTAACCATGAAATTAGAATACTTGTAGAATAAAAGTAGCAGATGTTGAACGCATAGCTTGTTCAAAATAAACTGTTCATAATGACGCCGTTCAAATGCAAGAAAGAGTATTCCTATTTTTCCCATATTGTGAGTCCTTCAAACAGATCTTATAATAGACTAGAGGGGAAAAATAAATACTCATAATTTTCAGCTTTCTGTGAACACAATTGGTAGTGCTACTTTTAAGGACCTAAAAATGAATACTCATGACGGTGGGAATCCGGTGAGTAATGTTATGACAGTGCAAGTACTGTCTCTTCCCTGATAGTCCTCTAAACCAGGTTATCAGTTGCCGTCTCTTCTCTGATAGTCTTCTGATCTGAAGAAATCGAGATTCAGCTTAGACTTCGAGTGAAACAGGGCAGCATAGGTCACTTGGATTTTTTAAGCTACGCCGGGATTGTAACGAGCATATGAGCTGGTGATCGAAAGCTTTTACAATTGTTCACAAGCGAAGATACAACTAGCGGAGAAGATTCAAATGAGATTGGGCCGGCGAGTGGCGTCCAGCGGCGGCGGCGTTGAGGGTGAGCAGCGTCGGCAATGGGCAAAGGCAGAGAACTAATAAGAGTTTGATTGGTGTCGAGTGGCGAGGGTTAGGGCGAGTGGCGTTTGGCGGCGGCGTTCGGTGGTGACGTCGAGGGCAAGCAGAGTCGCCGACGGGCAGAGGCAGAGAATGGGAGAGACTTTGACTGGTGTCGAGTGGCGAGGGACCTGAGGGTTAGGGCGAGCAGCATTGGCGACTAACGTCCAGTGTCGTCTGGCGAGGGCGAGCGGTGTCTGGCGGCGGCATTGAGGGCGAGCAGCGTCCGACGGCGGCGTCGAGGGCGAGCGGCGTCTGGCGGCGGCGTCAATGAGTGTGAATCGAGAGTGAAATTGAGAAAGGCTAAAAGCGTCGAGAGATTTGCGGCTTTTGGTTTGGAGCCCTAAGTCTGAGTTCTAATTGGTTCCGTAACAGGTTCCATAAGCAGTTCTAGAGGGCGGTTCCGGTTCCGGTTTTGCTTGGAACCGGAGCTGGAACTAGAAACGTCGGTTCCTAGAAAAAAAGGAACCGGGAATTGGAATCGGTCCTTTTGGAACCGGGAACCGAAACAAACCTGCCGGTGCGGTTCTCCGGTTCTCGGTTCTACCTGGGAACCGCACTCACCCCTACCTGTCGTGTCATGAGTCAATCGAAGAGCGTCGACTCTGTGAATGCTAGTATGAGCACCTAGAGGGGGTGAATAGGTGCGAAAACAAACTTTTGCGAAGTATAGTGTAAAACCTTACGTTTAACCTGAGTCTGTTTAACAATAGACTTTAAAATAGAAACGAGACTCTAACAATTAAATAAAGTTACGAGAAAAGTAAAAGAGTTTAGGGAAGAGAATAAGAACACAAGATTTATAGTGGTTCGGCTTAATCCAAGCCTATGTCCACTCTCCCGCACTGATAGTCCACCGGTTGGATTTCACTATGAATCAAAAGAGTCGTTACGGTATCACGTCCTTGATTCCACAGTGTAGAGACTCTACCACACTTTCTCAAGGTCTCACAAATGTATAAACTCTCTTTTGAGTACAAGTTTACGCTCAACGATTGAATTGACAAAGAATAAGGAGTTTCAGACTTTGGAATTTATCTATCGCGCACACACTCGAATAACTAGAACATCTTATTTATATACTCCTTCATGCCTTCATAACCGTTGGCACTTTCCAAAGGAGCTCTTCCAATCTACCCGTTGGACATAATCAATTAGAGAGATCTCGAGTTATTTAAGGAATATATCGATATCCCACCAATCCCGCTTGCCCATACAACCATGATCTAGGTTTCCATAAGTAAAACCTTCCAAGTATGCTTCGCCAATCAACGGATCTAAATTACCCGAATTGAGATCAAAACAAGTAATAGATTTCGAGATGCTATATCCAGCCGAGAGATCTTCTTCAGTCGATAGAATCAAATCCTTAAAGAAATACTCAACTCTGGATAAGTCTTCTTCGATGGTTTAGAAACTATCAATGAGGGTAGATTTTGAATCTTGAGTCTAGTGGTTCGACGGTCTTCAGACTTTGACGAAAGAGTCTGCAAGTCTTCAGACTAGACTGATGGAAATGTTTTGTCAGCTTCAAAACAAATACAGAAGTTTTCTCCAACAATCTCCTCCTTTTTGATGGTGACAAAACTTTTCTGCAGATTTGGATACTTTTGACCTGCAAGACAATACTCAAGAAAACATGGATATTTCACAAAGGATAATTGGCTTAGTAAAGATAGCATTATATCTGCATCCACAGGAAATAAGAAAGTTAGTCCTGTAAATAAACAATTATCTTTGCCATAAAATACCAACAGTGCTTAAGATACTGCAACAAACATTTCAAAGATCAAACAATCCAAATCCAAATCCAAATCCAGTCACAACCAAACAACCAAACAAAAGTAAAGTCAATCAAAAGTCAAGTCAAACAAGAGTTAAATCTCAAATCTGCACCATCTCCCCCTTTTTGTCAACATGAAAAGGTAGAGATGAAATGATAATGAAATTAGGATTGCTTGGGAACACGAATAAGCTGGAAATCTCCCATCGACTGGATAATCCCTTCCAGCTTTTTCAAATTCTCTTTCAGTTGAGCCACTTCTTCACCCTTGGCATTTGCTTGAACTTGAAGAGCAAGGGCATGGATTTGATCAATTAAGGAAACTGAAGAGGCTTGACCTGCATTTTACAAGTTCTGAACTTCACATCTTAGGGCATAAATCTGGCCTCGCATCTCTATAAGAATATCAAGCAGTCTTCGAAAGTCTGGTGAATTATCAGTCTAAGTGTTAGCTTCTGCATGATTAGTAGGAGCATTGGCAGATGATGGTAAGTCAGCATGATCACCCAGATTTGGCCATGAAACCTCATGACCTTTCTCTGGAAATTGAGAGGCATAGATATCTTCTGGATCTGCAGGTGAATGGCTAACACCTTCATTAGTAAAAGCAATTGAAGATGTACCTCTTTTCTTAGCAATTCCCCCTGTTTCATTGCCTTTAGGCGGTGAGAAGTACTCTTCATGCTCTGTTTCCTCTTGTTCACCTCCGCCTTCTTCTTCTTCTGCAGTCCTTTCTTCCTCTGCTTCTTTTCGCATCGATTCTCTCTCTCTACTCCTTTGTTCGAACTCTTCTCTGTCTTGATCCTCTCTCTCCTCTGTCTCTGGAACAGAACGATGTAAGTTTCTCAATGCAAAAGCGGAAATGGTGATATCGTCCTCATCCTCTTCATCCTCCAAGATGAGTGCTTTTCTTTTCTTGGACGGAGAAGTCATGGGCTCCTTCCCTTTCCGTTTTGTAGCCGAAGATTTGGTGAGTCTTGACAGAGGTTTTCCCCTTTAATTGCTCCAAAGCCTTGTTTAGCTCTTTTAGACGCATTTTGGAAACCATTTTTAGTCCTACCACCATTTGTTCACAGGATCAAACACATAGAATCCTAGGAGGCTGAATATTCAAATGTCTGGATAACTTTGTAACAAGCGCTGAGTAAGGAAGTTGTCCTTTGTCTTTCACCATTATTCTATACATGTGAAACATGATTGTGTGAGGCAGAGAGAACTTTTTGCCAGCGTTGATAGCATACATCAACTTTGCTTCCGAGTTGGAGATGTCGGTCTTCGAAGTCGATTTGGGTCTTAGGCAATTAATCACGATCTTGTGAAGTAAAATATTTGAGGCATTCATCCTCAAGTATGAAATTTTTCCTTTTGCCATTCCATCATGAACAAGCTCTACCGTCATACGACCAACACACACTAATTGATTGGAATGCTCCTCACTTTACTCCAATCACATCCGCTAATGTGTCCAATGTCAACAATATAGTCTTGGTCTTGAACACTAAAAGAAAATCTATTCGCATCCAAGAAACTCAGATTATAATAGAAATAGGCAGTAAGTTCTGGATATGCCTCTGTCGTCTCAGAACAAAATCGCTCAAGCTGAAGTAGAGTGAATTTCTCTCGCAGCTTCACATTCAAAGAATCAAGAAAATCAAAGTCCACACTTCTTGGATTAATCACCCCACTTTTTAGCAACTTGGAGTAAAGTCGCTTGTGTTCCTCCGAGCGAAACAAGTCTGTCCTTTTGCTTCGAATATTTGCTGCAACTCCCATTCTAGGCTTAAAATGAGAGTACATTTTGTCATCATCAATCCTATCAGGCTGACTAAGACCTCCAACATGTGGATCAATAGGGATATTCGCAAAAGCTCATTCTGCCAACCTTGCAGGAGCAACTCCTAATCGTTCCATTGTTTGCAAAAAGTGGGTTTCATTTTGATACCCTTTCTCTTTCAAAAATTTATCAATATAGTTCAAGGGAGTGCCTCTCTTCTTCAAAGCAGAGTAAAGTTTAGAGATAAAAGTAGGCTTTTGAGTTCTTACAGGTTCTGTGCCTTCAATGATTTCTTTCTCCGCTCTTTGATCAGTACCCTGAGGTCTAGCTTGAGAAGATTGACGCGGTTGAGAATGTTGTGGGCTTTGCTGCTGTCTTGGAGATTCTTCTTCCTCGGTGATGTCAAAATGCGTAGGACCTCACGCATGTGTTGTGGTCCCCTATTCACGATCCTTGAAGACTTTCTTTGGGAAGCCATTCTCACAATTTTTGAGAGATTCCAAACTCGATTCGCAAAAAAGGTGAGAACTTTGAAAATTAAACTATAGAGTAAAAATAAGAAAGTGATGGTCTGTACTTTTATGGTTTGTGAGGAAGACGATCAGTATATAAGGCAGTCGAAAATAGGTATACAGAATGACGTAAAAGGAAAAATAGAAAATGTCCTTTAAAAAATAACTGCCTTTTTGAAAAGATAGATAACCGTCATTTCAAAAGATAACTTCTTGTTTGAAAAGGAATGATTGCAATAATCATGAAAACTGAGGAAGATAACATCAATCAATTACAAATTAATAGATGAACGTACCTTTTCGAGATTTTATCTGACAGATAAAATTCTAAAACAGAAATAACTTCTAGTTGTGAATCTTGATATTCTGAGTCTGAGTATCTTTAGACTTTTATCCCTGAGTCTGAACTTCTTCAGACTTTAAGATATTGAGTTTGGAACGAATAAGCTCGAACTGACTTTTCTTCAAAGGCTTTGTGAAAATGTTCGCTAGTTGATTCTTTGAGTCAATGAATTGAATCAAGACTTCTCCATTTTGAACATGGTCTCTAATAAAATGATGTTGAATCTTTATGTGCTTTGCTTTTGAATGAAGAATTGGATTCTTGGTGAGATTAATCGCGCTGGTGTTGTCACATTTGATCTTAGTGCATGAGTCTTCGATTCCAAAGTCTCTTATCTATTGCTTTATCCGCAAAATTTATGAACAGCAACTTCTAAGAGCCATATATTCTGTTTCTGCTGTTGCAAGAGTTATAGTACTTTGCTTCCTTAAAAACCAAGATACTGTCCTGTTCCCAAGTAATTGACAAGTGCCCGAGGTGCTCTTTCTATCAACTCAGTATCCTGCTAGGTTTGCATCTGAATATCCAAGGAGAGTAAAGTCTCATTCTTTACGATACCAGAGACCCAAATTAGAAGTTGATGCAACGTACTTGATGATGCGTTTTGCAGCACTTAAATGAGATTCTTTGGGATTTGATTAAAATCTGGCACAAATACAAATATTAAACAAAATGTCAGGTCTAGAAGCAGTAAGATAAATAAGTGAACCAATGATACTCCTACATAGCTTCTGGTAAACTTTTTTTCCTCATTCATCTTTGTCTAGCTTTGAGGAACTTGACATTGGTATATCAATCTTTTTGCAATTCTCCAAGCTGAACTTTTTAACAAGTTCTTTAACATATTTTTCTTGGTGGATGAAAGTTCCTTCAATTGTTTTACTTGAAGTCCGAGAAAAAATGATAGTTCACCCATCATGCTCATTTCAAACTCATCCTACATAGTCTTAAAGAATTTCTTGCACATATTTTCGTTAGGTGATCCAAAAATAATATCATCAACATAAATTTGAACAAGTAAAATGTTTTTGCTTTCTCTTTTGATAAACAATGTAGTATCTACTTTACCTTTAACAAAGCTATTTTGGATTAAAAACTTACTTAATTTGTCGTACTAAGCTCGAGGTGCTTGCTTTAAACCGTATAATGCATTTTTTAGTCTGAATACAGAGTCTGGTTTTCTTTGGTCTTCAAAACCGGGAGGTTGGTCCACATAGACTTCCTCTTGGATAAATCCATTTAGGAAAACGCTTTTGACGTTCATTTGGAATAACCTGAGATTCTTATAACAAGCAAAAGCAAGTAATAATCTAATTATTTCTAACCTTGCTATTGGTGCATAAGTCTCATCATAGTCTATCCCTTCTTCTTGCATATATCCTTTGGCCATGAGTCTTGCTTTGTTCCTTACGATTTTTCCTTTTTCGTTCATCTTGTTCCTGAAAACCTATTTAGCTCCAATGATAGATTACCTTTTAGTTTAGGAGTTAATTCTCAGCCACCATTGATATTGAATTGCTTGAGTTTTTCTTGCATAACTTTAGCTTTTATCAGTTAAAGCTTCTTCTATGCTCTTGGGTTTTATTTTAGAAATAAGAGCCACAGCAATATACTCTTCACGCCTTTTGGATCTTGTACGAATTCCTTTATTAATGTCACAAATAATGAGTTCTTTGGGATGACTGGACTTGTACTTCAAGTTGCTGGTTGGTTTGTCAGACTGTTGATCTTTCTCTTCATTTGATTCTTCAACGATCACTCGTTGCTGGTCTTTTGAAGTCTGAGCTGCTCCTAGAGATTTAGACTTTGTAGAGTCTCGAGCAGGTTTAGATTCTTCAGGTTGAGTCTGAATCATTTGATTTTGAATGAAGTCTTGAAATTTGACATTCATTGATTTTTTCACAAATTGAGTCTTTTTGTTGTAAACTCTGTAAGCTTTGCTAGTGGTTGAATATCCAAGGAAGATGCATTCGTTTGATTTTTCTTCAAACTTACCAATTTGATCATTTGCATTTTTCAATATAAAGTATTTGCATCCCAACACATGAAAATTGAAAACAATTGGCTTCTTTCCTTTGAACAACTCATAGGGAGTTTTCTTTAGAATAGGCCTCAAGAAGACTCTATTAATAATATAACATGCTGTAGAAACTGCTTCAGCCCAAAAACGAGAGGAAATGTTACTTTCAATTAATAATGTTCTAGCCATTTCTTGCAACGATCTATTCTTCTTTTTCACAACTCTATTTTGTTTTGGAGTGTATGGTGAGGAGAACACATGCTGAAAACCAGATTTATCATAGAATTTAGCAAAGTCTTGATTTTCAAACTCATCTCCATGGTCTGTTCGTATACTTGAAATAACATACCCTTTCTCATTTTGAACTTTCTTAGCAAATTTTATAAAATAAGAAAAGGTTTCAGACTTACTTGCCATACTCAAGTGAATCGTGAATAATCATCCACTATTACAAGTCAATATTTCTTACCTCCAATGCTCTGGGTTCTGGTTGGTCCAAAGAGATCTATATGCAAGAGTTGCAGCACACGATTAGTGGAAATTTAATTTATTGGTTTGAAAGAGTTTCTAACCTATTTTCCCAATACACACGGTGTGCATAATTCAGATTTTCGATATGTCAGGTTGGGTAGTCCACGAACGAGTTTCTTTGCAGAGATCTTGGCTATTTGCTTCATGTTGATGTGGCCAAGTTTTCTATGCCAGAGATTCACTTCCTCTTGAATTGAAATTAGACATTTGGATTTTTCTGGTTTGATATCCAAGAGATATATATTCCCATGTCTTCGCCCCGTGAATGTCGGAGAGGAGTCTTTACTGGTTCTTGAACATATTCTTTATTGAAAGTTGATTTTGTAACCTGTGTTACACAATTGGCTGACACTCAACAAGTTGTAGTTGAGTTCTTCCACTAAGTAAACGTTACTGATTGTGAGACTTCCAATCTTTACAGTTCATTATCCCTCAATTCTGCCTTTGCTATTTCCTCCAAAAGAAACGTTTCCACCATTAATTTGCACAAGCTCTATAAAACAATTTGAGTTTCCTGTCATATGTCTTGAGCATCCACTATCCAAGTACCATTTAACATTTTTCTTGATAGTGACCTGCATTTAGAAAAGAAACTCAAGCTTTCTTTGGTACCCATACTTTCTTTGGTCCAATGGAGTTAGTACAATATATGGCCTTTGCCCAAACCTTCTTAACAGGTTTCCAAACCATAGGACATTCTTTCTCAAAATATTCCGAGCTGTTGCACTTAGAACATTTAAGAGCACTGCGGCCTACAAGTTTTACAAAGATTTTTTGGAAATGATTATAAGAATCTTTTGTAGGTCTTTGTTTAATTCTTCCTGTATGTTTGGAAAATCAATTAGAGGAATGGTTTCAGCAAATATTCCCATGCCTGATTTGTTAAAGTAAGGTCTTTGTGCTAAAAGAATCTTTTCTAATTTCTCAGACCCTATTGAAAACCTTTTTGAAATACTTGAGATATCATTTTTCAAAAGTGCATTTTCTTTTGAAAGTGAGTTAGCATTTTCTTTCAAAGCAATAACACTTTCATCCAAATGTTCGACTTTTTCTTTCCAAACAATCTCCTGTTGCTTTAGTACAGAATTTTCTCTTTTTAGTTCGGAAATCCTCTTGAGAGCCTCTTGAGAGAGGTTTTGATACTAAGACGCATTTCATCAATATATTTAGAAACTTTAGTAGTAATTTTTAAATTACTTACCTCGATTTCGCTGTCTGAGTCTGAGTTTGTCTCAAAGTCTGAATCTTAGTCTGATTGTGTCATTAGACAAATATTAGCATAATTATCATCATTCTCTTTGCACTTGGTATCACTCCATGTTTATGCTTTGAGAGCTTTTTTTGTATTTCTCAGCTTTTCCTTTCTTTTTCTTCAGTAAGGGATAGTTGGGTCTGATATGTTCCTTTTTCTTGCATTCAAAACAAATCACATCTTTATTGGAATCATCATCCTCAGCTAATTTATTTTGAAACTTTTGAGAACTTTGTTTCTTCGAATTGAATCTTCTTCCCTTTTTGTTCAATTCTCTGAACCTTCTTATCATGAGAGCAAGCTCTTCATCGTCCATATCATCTTCAGAATTTGTAACATCAGAATCATCATTAGATTTTAATGCAATAGATTTTTTTTTTTAACCTTCGGGATCCTCATTTTCATTGATTTGCTCCATTTCATAAGACTGAAGAGTGCCAACCAATTCATCAATAGAGAGTGGCATGATTCTTTGTGTCTCCCTTATTGAGGTCTTTACGTGATTCCAATCTTTGGAAAATCCACGCAATAATTTGTTGACCTTCATGGGTCCAGAGATTGGTTGACCTTGTACTCAAGACTATTCATGATTTCTGTAAAACGACTAAACATGTTAGTAATAGATTCTCTCGGTTTCATTCTGAATGCTTTATATTGACCAAGTAGAATAATAATTCTGGTTTCTTTCACTTGATCAGTTCTTTTATAGGTGATGTGCAATTTATCCCAGACTTCTTTAGCTGTTTCACAAGAAGATATTCTATTATATTAAGTAGGAGATAATGCACAATATAAATAATAAATTGCTTTTACATTAAGAGCTCGTTTCTTGATTATTTCTTCTTGAGTCATATCGTTAGACTCAACAGCTTCTTTTCCCCTTTCTAAGATTGTTGTAGTTTTAGGAATGATTCCTTTGTCTACCACATCTCATTCAAGAGGATCTTTTGACCTTAAGAATGACTTCATTTTGTTTTTCCATATATTGTATTCCTTCCCATCAAAGTAAGGCGGTCTAGTGTTACTTTGCCCCTCAATCAAGCTTGGAGCTAACATACTAGTCATGGATCATTAACTCTGAAGTAAAAACACTTCAATTTAAATGAATACACAAGCTTTGATACCAATTGTGAATGCTAGTATGAGTACCTAGAGGAGGTGAATAGGTGCGAAAACAAACTTTTGTGAAGTATAGTGTAAAACCTTACGTTTAACCTCACTCTGTTTAACAATAGACTTTAAAATAGAAATGGGACTCTAATAATTAAATAAAGTTATGAGTAAAGTAAAAGAGTTTAGGGAAGAGAATAAGAACACAAGGCTTATAGTGGTTTGGCTTAATTCAAGCCTACGTCCACTCTCCCGCACTGACAGCCCATCAGCTGGATTTCATTATGAATCAAAAGAGTCATTACAGTATCACGTCTTTGATTCCACAGTGTAGAGACTCTGTTACACTTCCTCTAGGTCCCACAAATGTATAAACTCTCTTTTGAGTACAAGTTTACGCTCAACAATTGAATTGATAAAGAATAAGGAGCTTCAGACTTTGGAATTTATTTATCGCGCACACATTCGAATAACTAGAACATCTTCCTTATATACTCCTTCATGCTTTCATAGCCGTTGGCACTTTCCAAAGAAGGTCTTCCAATCTACCCGTTGGACAGAATCAATTAGAGAGATCTCGATTTATTTAAGGAATATGACGATAGCCCACCAATCTTGCTCGCTCATATAATCAGGATCTAGGTTTGCATAAGTAAAACCTTCCAAGTATGCTTCGCCAATCAACGGATCTAAATTACCTGAATTGAGATCAAAACGAATAATAGATTTTGAGATGCTATATCCACCCGAGAGATCTTCTTCAGTCGATAGAATCAAATCCTTAAAGAAATACTCAACTCTGGATAAGTCTTCTTCGACAGTCTAGAAACTGTCAATGAGGGTAGACTTTGAATCTTGAGTCTGGTGGTTCGGCAGTCTTCAGACTTTGATGAAAGAGTCTGCAAGTCTTCAGACTAGACTGATGGAAATGTTTTGTCAGCTGCAAAACAAATATGAAAGTTTTCTCCAACATACTCACCTTTTGAGGAAATTTTGGAGGGTTAGGGATTTTTCGGGAAATCGAGATGGACGATTCGGAAAATGAATGGAAATATGGATTGGCTAATTTGAAGAGACTTTTGGCATCTGGTATAAGTGAATCGATGAATGGAAGTTGTTTGGGCTTTTTCTGTGTTCAAATTAGAACCCAACCGGATTTGTTTGTTCAGAAAATCGGAGTCTAAAGAAAAATGAATTGAAATTTGGAATTGAAGAAAATGGCTGTTTTTGTTACCCGAGATTTATTGTCGAGAGAAATTTTATGGAAGAAAGCAAGTGGGGATCATTACCTTAGTATGGGAATTTTAGGGATCAAATTAGGCTAAGATTTATCATTTTTTTTAGGATTTCCATTTAATTCCTTTTTATTTCTATTTCTCACTTTTCCTCCCCCTTTGCGCATGTTTCTCCCCTAGCTGCCCACGTTTCTCTCTTTCTCGTGCGGAATAGCCCCACATCGACGTTCCTTTCCCCCTACCGTGTCTCTCTTTTCTTTCCTCACCTTATCTTGACTTTTATTTATGTTTATCCCTTCCCCCATGTTTGTTTGGTTTTGACCGACACACACACACACACACACACACACACACACACACACGAGCCTCCTTCTCTTTTTCTTTCATTGAGCCGCACTCCTCACTCAACGTCACAGCTTCATTTCATTGGACCTCTCCTCTGTTGCTGCCTCACGCCTGCGAAGGATCATCTACCAGTCAACCCTCGCGCTTCCTGCACTTTGGTTAAGCCCCATCTCTCTGTTCCAGCCTTGTTCAGTAGTCCCTGCAGTGCGTCCAGCAGCTCGTTTGGCCTCGTGTTGGAGCTGTTCAGCCACCGTGAACCGCCGCTTAGCCACACTGGACCACCACCTTTCATTCCCGAGCCCCACCGCGCCAAACTAGCTCACTTCCTTCTGTTTTGCAGCCAAAACCAGCAACTCAGCAAGTGGGTATTTCAACATCTTTAGTGGCCGTTTTGAGGCGATTCTTGGCCTCGTACCCTAGGCCCGCTTTGGAGAAAAACATCCCTCGCGATGTTCCTGACATTTTGATCCGAGCGGATCATTAAACGGGTGAGTTTTGCTCACTAATGCTTTCTTAGTTTGCTAATTATGCTTAAGGGTTGATTAGATTTAATTAAGTGCAATTAGGTGGTTATATTAGAGTAGATTAGTGATTATTAGATAATTGTGATGCATGTTAGGTAATTTGATTGTACAATTAGCAAATAGGCAAGTGCTACGATTTATTGAATACATCTTGGGATTTTTCCTGACCTTTATTGGGCTTCAATTAGGCATTACGGGCCTAAATTGGATCTTTAGTATTTATTTATTAATTTTCTAAATTAATTAATTATTTTTTGGAAATTAGGACTGGATAGTCGACGATCGAAATTTCATGCTGATTGTCGTGATGCAGTTCGTTTATATATTTGAGCTTTGAATCGTGCTAAATTGATTGTAATTGTGGAGTTTTAGGATATGTTCCGAAATGGTTGTTTTTGATTATTTGATTGAGAAATGATCGAGTATCGGTTGTTAGTATCAATAGTAGAGGGGAGGTTAAGTATGGCATCATAAAAGGGGCACGTGGGTTCGGTGAATTGATGTATCACTTTGGCGAACTAGTGCCTAAGAGAATGCACGTGGGGCCTAATGTTTCAGTATGGCATCGTTAAAAGGACACGTGGGTTCGGTGATTTGATGCATCGTCTTGGCAAACTAGTGCCTTAGAGAATGCACGTGGGTCTAGTGTTGAGTATGGCATCGTTAAAAGGACACGTGGGCTCAGTGATTTGATGCATCATCTTGGCGAACTAGTGCCTTAAAGAATGCACGTGAGTCCAGTGTTGAGTACGGCATCGTGAAAGGGACACATGGGCTCGGTGATTCGATGCATCATCTTGGCGAACTAGTGCCTAAGAGAATGCACGTGGGCCTGATGTTTAAGTATGTCATCTTGGCGAAGAGGTCGGCTTACAGAATGCATGTGGGCTCGAAGACTCAGTATGCCGTCCTGGAGAATGCACGTGGGCTCGATGACTAGATATCCCACCTTGAATAATGTATGTGGGTCGATGAGTAGGTAGGTCGTCTTAGAGAAGGCATGTGGGCTCGGAGACTCGGTACGTCATCCTAGAGAAAGCACATGAGCTCGACGACTAGATATTCCATCGTGGGGAAATGTATGGTATTGATTGAAACGACCAGGAAATGGTCGGATTGACATGTAATCGACTAGGTCGATTGATCGAGATATCGATTTGTGATGTGATTGTTTGGGTGCTTATTGAACTGTGCTAATATGCAGGTGAAATCTAAGGCCAAGGTAAGTCCTTTGACCCATGTGTGCATAGGCAGCTCAAGTGTATTGATTTACTAATCGGGTTTTAGGGGGTAGAACTCGTTGAGACGTTATCTCACCAGTTATTAAATAACAATTTCAGGCCCATAGATGGCAGCACATCTACCTCCTCCCATGTGTTCTAGTTTGCCGAAGGAAATCATCGAAGAGAGGTTCTATGCGCTGATGCTTGGGCACACTGAAGGCCTGGAGTACGTATTGGTGAAGTCCATCATCTGGGTGGATGTGGATAGAACCAAAAGGGTGCTCCATCAGTATTGAGAATGGTATCGCTATTATAGCGATGGGCGAAGAGTGGGCCCAATACCAGAGTTCGAGGTGCCTGGGGAGGGCATTGCAAAACCTAGAGGTGGAGAAGTGATTGATTTAGTTGTTCTCGCCTTTGAAGGCCCAGGATCATCTGAGTATCCTATTGTAGGTTCCAGTGGGAACGTGGAAGGAGGAAGGATCGTTGAATAGGAGGAGAATCCAGATGAAGACTAAGTGGAGGACTGAAACCCCACTCTTGTTTTGCAAACTACGAGTTGTGATCGGATGTATAGTAGATCAGACTTGTGACTAGTATTGTATTATATACTATGTGGTTTGCTGTGTATAAAAGTTTGGTTGTGGTTTTCTAGTGTGAAAAATATAGCCCCGCTTTTCTATCCTATTGATTTATTGTCTGGGGATTCTATTATATGCTTCGGCATGCGCATATTAAAATGAAAAGGGTCGGCGATGCGTCCTAGAACATTGCTATTAATCGACCAAGTGAGGGATGGGCACACATTCAAGGATCAGGGCGTGACATCCCGTTTAAGTGGTATCAGAGCAAAGTATAAGAATTGGAGTGATAAGGTGCGATGGTTCATGGGTAGTGGTAGTAAAAACCTTTAAATACATGCTGGTGCATGTCTGTTATAGTTGCTTGATAGAATTGTGTGTTGTGTTAATTGGTTAGCTTCTAATTCGATATGGAATTGGAAGCGGGTTTCAGTAGAGAAGACTGAGCTATGAGTGATCAGGAGTTGAGGGACTCTTAGTAAGAGGGCCGTATCTTCTGTGACTTGGGGTAGCACGCCGACAAGGATCGGTGCTCGAGGTGGTTGTGGCAGAGTGCCAGCTTAGGCCAGTGCGAGTGTAAAAATACCACCTTGGGTCGGTATCGAGAGTGTAGCAGCATCGAGTGATCTTAGATCCAGTAGGATCGTTTAGGCACAAGTTTTTCCAAGGAGCTTGTCGAACCAGTAAGCTCGGGATCAAGTCGCTATTGTTGCCACACCTGCTGAGGTCCAACATGGAGATGTGAATTGGGAGCAAGCCGTTGTATCCGAGTCGAAGTTCAAATTCAGTAAAGATGGAAATCGGTTTGGGAATGAGTCTATGATCAGAAAAAAGATATGCTATTTCGGCCATCAGGAAAGGTGAGATAGGCAAATCAGCATCGGATCAGAACATTGTGTGTCATGGGAGACGACATGAATCAACCCCATACCATTTTACGATGGGTGGTTGTTCTGATTGTGACTGACAAGGTCACTTGGCAAGAGATTGTCATAGAAGTCCGATGAGATAGGTTGGAAGGAGTGGGCCATAGAACGCATCGTGGAATTTTTAGAACAGGCCACCGGTCCAAGCAATAAGTCATGCTATCACCTGATAGGAGATAGAGGACTCACCAAGTGAGTGCCAAAAGTATGGAAGGAATGCATGGATTAATCTTGTGTTTGAGTGTAGCTAGAAAATGCTTCGAGGGTAGCCAATACGGCCGTCAGGTAAGGGATTGTTAGTTGGAATTCAGGAAGAACACCAACATTGCTACTATCAATATGACACCACTAGGATGGCAAAAGAAACAGGAATGGAACTGACCATTCTTTAATTTATGGAAGAATGTTTTGAGGTGATTTTTATTAGAATGGTGCCTCAGAGTATTGGGAAAGAAATTGTGGAATTTGAGTTGTAAGTTAAGGATGTAGGAAAAGAACCACTTACTAGAGTTGTACTTGGTTGGTCATTTGTGCACAACTTTATTGTCAAGTGTGGAAAGAATTAGCTCTGAGGCAACTTATTTGTTAGAAGAAGTTACCGAGATTACTTGGCAGTGGTCATAGATAAGACGGATTGAAGAATTAAAGATGGAGAACATCTCGGTAGTCCAAGAAATTCTAGATGTGTTGTCGCAGGAAACACCAGGCGTGTCGTCAGTAAAGGAGGTAGAAATTGCAAAGGAGCTAGCACTCAGGATAGGGTCACTCTTTTAGACTTCTTACCAATAGGGTCGTTGTCTAAGTTGAAAGAATTGATGGTACAGATACGAGAATTCCTGATTAAAGAATTTATAAACGCTAGTACATCACTTAAGGAAACATCAGTTGATGTGTGAGAGAAAGAAGAATGATTCATTGCAATTAGGCATCGACTATTGTCCACTTAGTTAGGTGACGACCAAGGACAAGTGTTCATAGCTGAAGATCAATGAATTGTATGGCCAGTTACAAAGAGTGTTGATAATTTTAAAGGTCGACTTGAGACAGGGCATCATCAGTTGAGGATCAGAAAGAAGTAGATATTGAATTCATTATTTAGTACAAGAGTATCGTAAGGCTGGTTGGTCTGGTGAACACTCCAGCTACTGTCATGGACTTGGCAAACAAAGTGTTCAAAGAATATCAAGTTCAGTTCGTGATTGTGTCTATTAAGGATATTCCGATATATTCGTTGAGTGTTGAGAATCATGCAAGTCACCTGAGAATGGTCACGGGATTTCAGGTGAAGAAATCTCTGCGGACCCAGCCAAGATCAAAACAATTATTAGTGGGCCAGGATCGATAACAATATCAGGGATCAGAAGCCGTATGGATTGGACGGGTTACTACAAAGGAATTTTGGAAGAATTTTTAGCATTAATGTAGTTGATGACTTAACTTCTAAGGAAAGAAGAATAGTTTGTGTGGATAGACAAGTGTGAGGGTAATTCCAAAAGCTGAATACCATACCTGTGCTGACTATTCCACTTGGTTCTAGAGGACACGAGGTCTATAGTGATGTGTCATCCAGAGGACTGGGTCGCGTACTGATACAACATGAGAAGATTGTTGCATACACGTCCTGCCTGTTGAGACCCAACAAATTGAATGTGAAACGGTGTCATGAATCAGAACCTTGGCAGGACTAGAATGGTGCTATCTAGTATCACCTTGGAGGAACGAAATGAGCCACTGATGTGTTGAGTCGAGAATCTTCAATTGTGCATAGGCTGGCTAAAGTATAGACCTTACTTAAACATGGTTCAAAATTCGATTTTCAAATTTGAGGAAAGCTACCTTTTGAATTTTATAGCCGCCCACAAAATTGAAATGGATATTCAAGTTAGGATTAGACATTTAGTTGACAGACCGAGATGTTTAGAAGTGTTGGAGAAAACTTCCCTATTTGTTTTGAAGTTGACAAAACGTTTCTATCAGTCTAGTCTGAAAACTTGCAGACTCTATCGTCAAAGTCTAAAGATCTCTAGACTCAAGATTTAAAGTCTGCCCTCATTGATAGTTTCCAGACTGATGAAGAAAGTGGACGTAGACCGTCAGTACGAGAGAGTGGACGTAGGCTTGGTCTAAGCCGAACCACTATAAATCTTGTGTTTCAATTCTCTTTCCCTTATCTCTTTACTTTAGTTCGTAACTTTATTTAACTGTTTATAAGTCTTTGACACCTTTAGTCCATTATTCTTAGAAGCTGATTTATTCTGTTTAAGTCTCACAAAAACTTTCTTGATCACTTATTCACCCCCATCTAGGTGCTCTTACTAGCCTTATCAATTGGTATCAGAGCCCGCGTACTCATTTAATTGAAGTGTTTTTACTTTTGAGTTAAAGATTTATGACTAGTATGTTGGCTCTAGGTTTGGTTGAAGGCCAAAGCAACAACAGATCACCGTATTTCAATGGAAATGAATACAGCATATGGAAAAACAAGATAAAGGCATTCCTAAGATTGAAAGATCATATGGAATGGGATGTGGTAGAAAAAAGAATCATTCCTAAAGCTACATCAGTTTTAGAAAGGGGAAAAGAAGTTGTAGAAGCTATCGAGATGACTCAAGAAGAGATAACCAAGAGACAAGCTCTTGATGCAAAAGTGATTTACTCTTTATATTGTGCTTTATCTCCTACTGAGTACAACAGAATATCTTCTTGTGAAACAGCCAAAGAAGTTTGGGATAGGCTGCACATTACCTATGAAGAAACTGATCGAGTGAAAGAAACAAGGATCAATATTATACTCGGACAGTATGAAGCCTTCAAGATGAAGTCAGGAGAATCTATCACTAATATGTTTAGTCACTTCATGGAAATTGTAAATGGTCTAGAGCATCAGGGACATCCAATCTCAAGACCCACAGAGGTTAACAAATTGCTACGTGGACTCTTCAAAAACTGGAATCACGTAAAGACTTCAATAAGGGAAACACAAAGGATCATGCCGCTCTTCGTAAATGAACTAGTTGGCACACTTTAGTCCTATGAAGTGGAGCAAATCAACAAGGAAGAAGATCCTAAAGGTAAGAATTCTATTGCTTTAAAATCTAATGATGATTCTGATGTTACAGACTCTGAAGAAGAGATGGACGATAAAGAGCTATCACTTGTGATAAGAAGGTTCAGGAAATTAAAAAAAAAGGGAAGAAGATTCAATTGGAAGAAACAAAGCACTCAAAAGCTTCATAACAAATCAACTGAGGATGATGAATCCAATAAAGATGTGATTTGCTTTGAATACAAGAAAAATGGACACATTAGACTTAACTGTCATCTGTTGAAGAAAAAGAAGGGAAAAGTTAAGAAATACAGAAAGGTTCTCAAAGCAGAGACATGGAGTGATACTGAATGTAAAGAAAGTGATGATGATTATGCCAATATTTGTTTAATGGCAAAATCATACTCAGATTTTGAGACAGATACATGATATAGCTAGTACGAGTACCTAGAGGGGGTGAATAGGTATATAAAAGATTTTTCTTGATAATTGCACAATACTAGACAGTTGAAGGATTTGCGACAAATAACAATCAACGTAAGACTGAGTAAAGGAAAGAGAGAATTGAAAACACGGTTTATAGTGGTTCGGCTTGATTCAAGCCTATGTCCACTCTTCTGCACTAACAGCCAATTGGCTGGATTCCACTATGAATAAAGAGATGTTACAGCGTTGCTCTTCCTTGATTTCTAGGTGTAGATGATCTACCACACTCGCTCAAGGTATCACCAAGTATAGACACTCTCTGTGTATACAATTTCGCTCAAAATGTATCGACTAATAATCAAGGTGCTTCAGACTTTGGAATCTCTCTATCGATCACGCACTAAAACAACTAGAACGTCTTCCTTTTTATACTCCTTTATGCCATCATACCCGTTGGCACTTACCAAAGGAATTCCTCCAATCTACCCGTTGGACGGAATCAATTAAGAAGATCATTCGAGCTATTAAAGGAACCTAACGATAGCCCATCAATCCTGTTCGCCCATACAATCAGGATCTTAGTTTCCAAGAATAGAACCTTCAAAGAATATTTCGTCGACCATCGGATCTTCAATCGATCTAGATACGAATAAAAGAATCCGTTATATTTATCCATCCAAGAGATCTTCTCCAGAGGATAGGATTAAATTCTCAACCATATACTTCGGCTCTGGATTTCCTTCGTCATTGGATTAGAAAGACTGTCAATGAGAATAGTCTTGAGTCTTGAGTCTTGAGTCTTGAGTCTTAAGTCTGGTGATCAGAAAGTCTTCAGACTCTAAACAGAAGGTCTGCGAATATCCAGACTAGACTGATAGAAACGTTTTGTCAGCTTCAAAATATTCTGGAAAGATTTCTCCAACAATACAGACTTAGACTTAGACAACGAAATCGAGGTAAGTAACTTAAAAATTCCTATTAAAGTCTCGAAATACATTGATGAACTTTGTCTTATCCTCAAAACTTCTCTTAAGAGGATTTCCGAGTTAAAAAGGGAGAATTCTATATTGAAACAACAGGAAAACTCTTGGAAAGAAAAGTTTGAAAATTTAGATAAAAGTTTTGTCGTTTTAAAAGAAAATGCAAACTCTCTTTCAAAAGAAAATATATTTTTGAAAAATGACATTTCAAATTTTCAAAAAGGTTTTCAATAGGATCTGAGAAGTTGGAAAAGATTCTTTCAGTACAAAAACATATTTTAACAAATCAAGATTGGAAATGACTTCTGAAACCATTCCTCTAATTGAATTTTCCAAAGTAAAAGAAAGAATTAAACAAAGACCTACAAAAGCTTTTTATATAAATCATTTTCAAAAAGTCCTTGTAAAACTTGTTGGCTGAAGTGCTCTCAAATGTTTCAAATATAACAGCTCAGAACACTTTGAGAAAGAATATTCTATGGTTTGGAGACCTGTTAAGAAAGATTGGGCAATGACTGTATATTGCACTAACTCTACTGGACCCAAGAAAATATGGGTACCAAAGAAAACTTGAGTTTCTTTTTAATTACAGGTCACTATCACAAAAAATGTTAAATGGTATTTGGATAGTAGTTGTTCAAGACATATGATTGGAGATTCAAGTTGTTTTATAAAACTTGTTCAAACCAATGGTGGAAAAGTCTCTTTTGGTGGAAATAACAAATGAAGAATTGTTGGATGCGAAATTGTAAAGATTAGAAGTCTTACAATTAACAATGTCTCATTGGTAGAATGACTGAATTACAATCTACTCAGCATTAGTCAACTGTGTGACACAGGATTCAAAATCAATTTTCAGGAAGGAATATGTTCAGGAACTAGTAAAGATCTTTTTCAATCTTTTACTGGATGAAGATATAGGAACATTTATCTTTTGGATATGAAACTAGAAAGATTACAATGTCTTATATCAATTCAAGATGGAGCGAACTTTTGGTATCGAAAGCTTGGCCATGTTGACATGAAGCAAATTGCCAAAATCTCTTAAAGCTTCCCAAATCTGAAATATCAAAAGTCTGACTTATGCACACCATGTGTATTGAGAAAACGTGTTAGAAGTTATTTTAAATCAATAAATCAAGTTTCTACTAATCATGTGTTGCAGCTCTTGCATATGGATATCTTTGGACTAACTAGAACTCAAAGTATTGGAGGAAAGAGATATTGCCTAATAATAGTGGATGATTATTCACGATTTATTTGGGTTTACTTTCTGACAAGTAAGTCTAAAAAATTCTCTCACTTTTCAAGGTTTGCCAAGAAAGTACAGAATGAGAAATGATATGCTATTTCAAGCATACGAACAAACCATAGAGGTGAGTTTGAAAATCAAGACTTACAAAATTTTGTGATGAATCAGGTTTTTAGCATATTTTCTCCTCTTCATACACTCCAGAACAGAATGGAGTTATGGAAAGGAAGAATAGATCTTTACAATAAATGGCAATAACTCTTTTAATTGAAAGTAATATTTCTTCTCGTTTTTGGGTCGAAGCAGTTTTTACAGCATGTTATATGATTAACAGAGTATTCTTAAGGCCTATTCTAGAGAAAATTCTCTATGAGTTATTCAAAGGAAAGAAGTCAATTATTTCTTAGTTTCATGTGTTTGGTTGCAAATGTTTTGTCTTGAAAAATACAAATGATCGAATTGGTAAGTTTGAAGAAAAATCAGACGAAGGAATCTTCCTTGGATATTCAATGTCCAATAAAGCCTACAGAGTATTCAACAAGAAGACTCAGTCTGTGGAAAAATCGATGAATGTCAAATTTCAAGACTCTTTGCAAAATCAATCGATTAAGACTTAACCTGAAGAATCTGAACCTGCTCTAGACTCTACAAAGTCTACCACCCCTGAAGTAGCTCAAACTTTGGAAGAACAACAACGAACGGATATTGAAGAATCAACTGAAGAAGAGGATCAACAATCCGTCAGACTGACCATCAACTGGAAGCACAAGTCTAGTTATCCCAAAGAACTTATTATTGGTGACATTAATGAAGGGATTCGTACCAGATCCAAAAGGCAAGAAGAGTATAGCGCTATGGCACTTATTTCTGAAATAAAACCCAAAAGCATAGAAGAAGCTTTAACTGATGAAAATTGGATTGAAGCAATGCAAGAAGAACTCAGGCAGTTTAGCATTAACGATGTTTGGGAATTAACTCATAAACCAAAAGGTAAATATATTATTGGAGCTAAATGGGTTTTTAAAAACAAGAAGGACGAAAAAGGAAAAGTGGTAAAGAACAAAGCAAGACTCGTGGCCAAAGGATATACACAAGAAGAAGAGATAGACTATGATGAGACCTATGCTCTAGTAGCAAGGTTAGAAGCAATTAGATTATTACTTACTTTTACTTGTTATAAGAATTTCAGGTTATTCCAAATGGACGTCAAAAGTGCTTTCCTAAATGGATTTATTCAAGAAGAAGTCTATGTGGAACAACCTCCCGAATTTGAAGATCTAAGTAAACCAGACTTAGTATTCAAACTGAAAAATGCGCTATATGGATTAAAGCAAGCTCCTCGAGCTTTGATGAATTTGAGATGAGTATGATGGGTGAACTATCATTCTTTCTCGGACTACAAGTGAAACAATTGAAGGAAGGAATTTTCATTTACCAAGAAAAATATGCTAAAGAACTCGTCCAAAAAGTTTGGATTGGAGAATTGTAAAAAGACTGATATACCAATGTCAAGTTCTTCGAAGCTGGATAAAGATGAAGGATGAAAGAAAGTTGACCAAAAGCTCTATAGGAGTATCATTGGTTCACTTCTTTATCTTACTGCTTTTAGACCTAACATTTTGTTTAGTGATTGCATTTGTGTTAGATTTCAAATAGATCTTAAAGAATCTCATCTAAGTGTCACACCTTGATCCTCAGGCATGCACACATCCCTTACCTTTGGTCGATTTTATAATGCGATATCCCAGGATTAAGTATCGCTGACCCTTTCGTTTATTAAGCACATATGGAAGCAGTTATATATCCCCAGACAATAAAACAATGGGATAGAAAAGTAATGCCATATTTTTCATATTGAAATCCACAACCAAACCTTTATATATGGCATCACTCAAAGTCTATTCACAAGACTATTCATAACATTCTAGTCACACTCCATATACACCACATAAGGTTCACAAAAGAGGGTGGGATCTCAATCCTCATCCAGGTCGTACTCGAGATCATCTTGATCCTCTTTTGACTCTTCTTCCCTAAGTTTGTTTCCCTCAAACTCTTCATCTTTTGCTGGCTCATTATCCTCGTCTGGTTCTTCCTCCTCAGCTCATCTATAGGCCTGAAATGTTGTCTCACAACCAGGATGAGACTACGTCTCAGCAAGTTCTATCCCCTAAGACTCGATTAGTAAACCAATACGCTATTAGGGTTGCCTATGCACGCACGGGTCAAAGGACTTACCTTGGCTTCAAATTCCACCTGCATATTAGCATAGTTTAATAGGCACCCAAGCAATCACATCACAGATCAAAGCATCGATCAATTGACCTAGTCGATTACATGTTAAACAGACCATTCCCCAGTTGTCTCCCTTATTCAGTCTCAAATCTTACTCACCGCTTCACGAGCACAGTTTACCACTTTTCTTGGCAACAAAATACGGTCCAAAGGACACGACCTATCTTTAGGTGGCAAATTACGGCCCAATGAGTGCGACCTTTAATAGGTGGCAAGTTATGGCCTTATTAGGCGTGACCCTTATTGGGTGGCAATTTACAGCCCAACGGGCGCGACCTCTATTAGGTGGCAATTTATGGCCCAATGGGCACAACCTTTAATAGGTGGCAAATTATGGCCTTATCAGGCGCAACCCCTATCGAGTGGCAATTTATGGCCTAATGGGCGCGACCGATTCCAAATTCGGTGGCAAAACTCCATCCCACTAGCATAGCCAGACTTTGGTAGCTTTCGAGGTTCAACTCAAAACCTCTCATAGTCAATTTCTAATTGAATACCGACACTGATCAATTTTGGGATAAATCCCCATATACTCATCAACTCACTAAATTTTCACAAACTAGTACTCAAATAAATAAACAGACTGCACCACGATAATCAGCACCGAATTTCGGTCGTTGGCTATCCTAGCCTAATTTCCGAAAAATAAATACATAAATAAATAATTTCGAGAATTAATAAATAAATACTAAAAATCCAATTTATGCCTGTAATGGCTGATTGGAGCCCAAAATGGGTCGGGAAAAATCCCAAGATGCATTCGATAAATAATAGTACGTCTGTACTTGCTAAATGCACAATTCAATTGCTTGACATGCATCACAATTATCTAATAATCACTAATCCTCTTTAATCTAACCACCTAATTGCACTTAATTAAATCTAATCAACCTTAAGCATAATTAGCAAACTAAGAAAGCATTAGTGAGTAAAAATCACTTGGGCAAAGCGGAGACTGGGTCACCAGGACGACAGCGCGATGGCGACACGACAACGGCCGAAATCTAAATTTTCGGCAACGTTGACCAACACTCGGACCGGGCCTGAAGCGGGCTGACTTCACGGGATTGGGCCTCAAAATTGTGGGCTTTTGATCTTTTTGGGCTTCGCTAGACTGGGCCGAAATCTAATGGGCTGAAACAAGACTAAACCGGGCTTGCAAAGTGGGCTGCTGGAGTTGATGGGCCAAAGACTTGGGCTGCTGGAATTTTTCTTAGGCTTCAAATGGGCTTTAAGTGGCTGAACTGCTGGATTGGGCCAGCTTGATGCGGCTGAAAGCTGGGCCGATTCTGGCTAAATGCGGGCTAGGCTGATGGAGACAGGCGCTGGAACAGATCTGCTTTGTTGCCCTCGTGCCGATCAATGGAGGCGGAGATTTGTGGTCAACAAATCTGTAGAAGCTGACCCCGAATCTGCTGGACTCACGGCTGAGTTCTCCAGCATTGCTCGGTTGAAGACACGTATAGAACTTCGGTGAAGCAGAAGTGGACGCTGGGTTTGCAACGCTTTGGTGGGTTATGCGTGGATGGAGAGAAAATGGGAATGATGGGATGATGATGACCTAAACAACTTCGTGGAGGGAGATGGATGTGGGATAGTGGATGAAGGGGTGTGTGGCAGCAACAAGGAGAGAAAACGAAAGAGAAGGGAAACTGAGGGGCTGCTGGATCCGCGTGGCTTCGCTGGCAGGGGAGTTCTTCGGTTCGTGGCAGTTTTGACTGAAGAACGGCGATGCATGGGCAAGTGGCGTGGAGAGGTTTCGCTGGCGCACAAAAGGAAAGCAACTGCTGGTGGCAAGTTCGGTAGAGGCTTCGGTGTGGTTTTTGACCGAGCAAAACAAAGATTGAAATGTTGAAGAAGACGAGGCGAAGGAGGCGTGATCCAGAAGCTGCCGCAGGGGAGGGGATAAGTCAAGAAGAAAATATCCAATTCCTCATCATAGCTTAGGCCAAAAGTCCACATATATATCCCTTGCATTGATGGTATGTCCCCCTCTTAATACTTTCCATCCAAATTTTCTACTAATTGTCCAAATTGAAGCCAAAATTCCAGCTCCTAATTTAGCATCCGAATTTCATTGATTTGGGCTTCAATTCCTCACCAAAATTCTCCATTTAGTGTCCAAACTCATCGAAGAAATTGCCCATACCAATTCTTCAATCCCCTAATGCCCAATAGTTCAGCTTGAAAGTCAAAACTCTCCTCAATTCGGCCAATTTGAATTTTTGTTAATTTCCGTGACGTCCGAATCGATTTTCCATAAAAATCCTGAAATATCCGAAAAATCTTTTGAGACTGAGTCGACGTTCCTAAAATAGCTTGTGACACCATAGAACTTTCAATTTTTGAAATCAGGTTCGAATTCACGGTTAATTTCCATTCAACGCGTTTTTAGCATAACCTATGCTACCAAGTAACTTTTAGAAATTTTTAGTGCAAATGACCCGTGGTCGATTTTCTTCGAGCCACTATGAACCCACTCGAGTCATTGGCGACTTTCGATTGTCGTGAAAATCCCGATGATCCAAATACGGACATTGGGTACCAAAATGACAATAAAATCATATTAGTGCTGGTTGACGAGAATTTTCCAATTTAGTGGAGTCACCCACGATCAGCCACACATCTTAGTCAAATCGACCTATCTCTAATCTCAAATCGATTTATATCTATGTCGTAATGACCTCTACAGATGAGCACGGTCGAGTAGCCAATTCTTGATCGAATTCTTAAGTCTATTTGCCGTAACATTCTTAATGGTTTCCCCAGATAGTCTAGTTATCTCTAGAATGATCAGTTCTGGGAATAGCTCTATAGACGCGTCAATAAAGTGCCCGATTTATTCAGTGGAAAACATGACTGAAAATCTGGGATATTACACTAAGTACTGCAAAACACATCATCAAATACGTTGCAACTACCTCAAAGTTAGGTTTGTGGTATCCGAAAGAATGAGACTTTACTCTCCTTGGTTATTTAGATGCAGATCTAGCAGGTTGAAGAGTTAATAGAAAAAGCACTTCCGACACTTGTCAATTGCTTGGTAATAGGATAGTATCTTGGTTTTCAAGGAAGCAAAGTACTATAGCTCTTTCAACAGCAGAATCACAGTATGTGGCCCTTGGAAGTTGCTGTTCTCAAATCTTATAGATAAAATAACAACTGAGAGACTTTAGAATCGAAGACTCATGCACTGCGATTAAATGTGACAACACCAGCGCAAAAAATCTCATAAAGAATCCAATTATTTATTCAAGAGCAAAGCACATAGAGATTCGACATCACTTTTTAGAGATCATGTTCAAAATAGAAAAGTTATAATCCAATTCATTGATTCAAAGAATCGGCTGGCTAACATATTTATAAAAACCACTAGAGAAAAGCCTATTTGAGTCTATTCATACAAGATTGAACATCTTATCTCTTAAAGTCTGAAGGAGCTCAAACTCAGATGAAGTCTGAAGGCGTTCAGACTCAGAGTTAAAGTTTGAAGGAGCTCAGACTCAGAGTTAAAGTCTAAAGGTGTTCAAATTCAGAAGACTAAGAGTTAAAGTTTGAAGGAGCTCAGACTCAGAGTTTAATTTTTGGTTAAAAACTTGAAAATGTACGGTTACTCATTAATCGTTGATTGATTGAAATTATTCTTTCAAGTTTCCTTTATGACATTTATTCATTCTCGAAAAGATATTTACTCATTTTCGAAAAGACAGTTATCTATTTTAAAAAATGCAGTTATTCTTTTTCGAAAAGGCATTTTTACTTTTTCCTTTTATGTCGCTTCGTTTATCTCGCTTCACTTGCTTTATATATTGTTGAAATCTATCTTCTTTGTTTTCACTCTCGAAACCCTAGAATTCCAAACTCCCATTTGCTCTCACTTTCCCTATTGTTTAATCCAAAAAGTTTTTACCTTTCGAGCAAGACCGTGAATTTCTCCCTTGAAGAGACAATGTCTTTGAGAAAGTCATCGAGAATTGCAAGCAAGGGACCACGACACATGCCTGAGGGTCCTATGCACTTCGATTTAATCGAAGAAGAAGATTTTACTCCACCTCAGCTACAAAGACAGCAACAACCTTCTTAGCAGCATCAAACTCCACCACCAACTCATCAATAAGAAGAAGTTTTGGAGAAAGTGGAACCTTTAAGAACATTAACTCCTCAAGTTGTTTTCAAGCTTTAGTCTAATTTGAAAAGAGGGGGAACTCATATGTCCTTAATTGATGAATACCTGCGAGAGAGAGGTTATAAGAATGAGACTCTTTTTCTGCGTGATATGGAAAAGATGGGTATTGCCGAAAAGGGATCGGCTGAAAAAGCATTCACTAACTTTCCTAGTGACCCATGCTTTGGGATTGTTAATCAACCACAAGGACAGGATGATGATGGACATATGTTTACCCATTTTCAGCCTAGATCGGGAGTGGCTGTAAATGTTGATTGTAATGGTTCAAGTCTTTTCAGATCGAAAAGGCACGAGAGGGTTTACTTGAATTTGATGAAGAGAAGGGTCATGAACTCTAGGAGTGTTGATTTTGATTTCCTTGATTCGGTAAAGGTAAGTCTACGAGAGAAGTTCGCTTTACTACAATTGGAGTGATTTTGTTCTGAATCTATTACAGCTTATTCTGAATTCATAGCACACTTTTACTTGAACTTATCTTTCCTGAATGCAAACAGTTTCTCTTTCACTGTGAGGGAGAAAGAATTTTTGGTGAATATGGATACACTGGCTGACATAATTAGGATGGAAAGATCAAGTTTCCAAACAATTTGTGTCTCTACTGCTTATGCTACTCTATCATTGGTGAAAGATCGAAATGTTGAAGGCAAGATTTCCTATTCTAGGATGAATGCATCTAACATCTTGCTGCACAAGATCGTCATCAACTGCATCCGTCCAAAGTCAACCTCCAAGACTGATGTCTCTCGGTCTGAAGCGAAATTGATGTATGCCATCAACACTGGCTACAAATTCTTTCTGCCCCACACCATCCTGTTTCACATGTACCGATTAGTGGTGAAGGATAAGGGACAATTTCCTTATTCTGCTCTTATCTCGTCTTTTTAGACATTTTAAAATTCACATCCCTGCATCATTATGTTTGACAACCATTTCTCCAATGGTGATTGGATTTAAAATGGTCACCAAGATGTGATTGAAAGAGATGAACAAGGTGTTGGACCATATGAAGGATAAGTCTCCTATGAAAGCAAAGCAAGACTCAACTGTAGCAAAGAGGAAAGGCAAGAAGCCCATGGCTGCTCTAGTAAAGAGAAAAAGATTTATCATCTTGCAGGACGAAGAGGATGGGGATGAAATGACTCTTTCGGCCTTACGAAATTTGAAGAGTTTTGTCAGTTTTCAAGAGACTCGAGAAGAGCCAGAAGAAAGAGAAAAAGAGAGAGAAGAGATAGAGAAGAAAGATGAAGAACAGAGGAGGATAGAGGAAGGAAGAGAAGAGGAAGAAGAGGAAGGAAGAAAAAAGGAAGAAGAGGAAAGAAGAGGAGATGAAGGAGAAGCAAAAAGAGGAGAATAAAGAGGACAAGAAGGAGAAGAAGACCAGTGTCAAGAAGACTCTTTTGAGCCAACTTTGGCTGTCACCTTGTCCAGCAATTTTGAGATGGCAGGAACTGGAACTAGTGATGCACATCACTTTGAAGCTGAAGTTGGTCAAGAAGAAATCATACCCACTCCACCTAAAGGCAACAAAACAGAGGGAGCTGTTGGACAAAAAGGTATTTTTTCACCTATCTTTACTAGTGATATGAGTCGTTCTGCAGCGGATCTGAATGATGTGTATGCCTCTCATCATCCCGAAGCATCCACTCATAGTGATGGTGGACATTTTGCTGAAGTTCCATCCATTCTCAAAACCCCTAGAATTGACTCGGCTGGTCCTAGTGCTGCAACAAAGTAAACAGCAGACTTCTTGAGACTGCTAGAGCTTTTATTGGATGTAAAGAAGCAACAATATGCTATGGGGTATGAGATGCAGGATCTCAAGAATGCTTTCATGGCCACTTCAGTGTCTTTGCACGATCAGTTACAAGCCTTGAAGAATCAAGTGCAGTCTATTATGTAGGGTGAAAAGTTTCAGTCACTGAAGCAGAGTTTTGCAATGCTTGAGAAGACAGTGAATTCTATAGGAGAGTTCGAGCTTGTTCACCTTCCAAAACAGCCGTGATTCTCACTCCATTTTCAAAACATCTCTTTTATTTGTTCTCCACTTTTTGCTATTGACAAAAAGGGGGAGAAGTTGGTGCAGATTTGAGGACTCTATTTTTGTCTTTGATTTTTTTATTGGTTTTAATTTGTGGACTTATATTTTGTGGACTTATCTATTGTTTGGTTGTGACTTGGTGGACTGATTTAGGCTGATTGGTTTGCTTGCAGTAACTTAAGCTATGATTATGGTAAAGATAGTTGTTTGTACAGGACTAACACGTTTTCTGTAGTTGTAGAATCGTTACTATTCTTATCCTAATCTATTTATCTTTTATGAGATATCTTGGTTTGTTTATGTGTTGTCTTGCAGGTCAAAAGTGTCCAAATCTGCGGGAAATTTTTGTCACCATAAAAAAAAATGGGAGATTGTTGGAGAAAATTTCCATATTTGTTTTGAAGTTGACAAAACGTTTCCATCAATCTAGTCTGAAGACTTGCATATTCTATCGTCAAAGTCTGAAGACTTCCAGACTCAATATTTAAAGTTTGCCTTCATTGATAGTTTCTAGACCGACGAAGAAAAGTATTATCAATTGAAGAAGACTTATCCAGATGTGAATATATCTTTAAGGATTTGATTTGTACGGTTGAAGAAGATCTCACTGCTGGAGATAGCATCTAGAGATCTATTATCCGTATTGAAATTAATTCGAGTAATTAGATCTATTAATTGGCGAAGCATACTTGGAAGTAACTACTTATGGAAACCTAGATCCTGATTGTATGGGCGAGCAGGATTGGTGAGGTGAGCTATCTCACATTCCTTAAATAACTCAAGATCTCCCTAATTGATTCTGTCCAACGAGTTGATTGGAAGAACTCCTTTGGAAGGTGCCAACGGTTATGAAGGCATGGAGGAGTATATAAGGAAATGCTCAAGTTATTCGAGTGTGAGCATGAAAAAAAATTCCAAAGTCTGAAATTCCTTGTTCTCTGTTATTTCAATAATTGAGCTCAAATTGTATTCAAAAGAGAGATTAGATACTTGTGAGACCTTGAGGAAGTGTAGCAGACTCTCTACAATGTTGAATCAAGGACGTGAGACTGTAAAATCTCCTTTTGTTCTTAGTAGAATCCAGTCAATGCGCTGTTAGTGCGAGAGAGTGGACGTAGGCTTAGTTTAAGTCAAACCACTATAAACTTTGTGTTTCAATTCTCTTTCCCTGATCTCTTTACTTTAGTTCGTAACTTTATTTAACTGTTTATAAGTCTTTTACACCTTTAGTCCATTATTCTTAGAAGCTGATTTATTTTGTTTAAGTCTCGCAAAAACTTTCTTGATCACCTATTCACCCTCCTCTAGATTTCTGAGGATGGAACACTCAAGTTCCGAGAGTGATGGGGTGTACCTGATGATGTAGCACTCAGGTGAGAGACCTTGTTAGAAATTTACTGTAGTAGTTACAGTTTTTGACTAAACAGTGCAAAGTAGATCAGAATCGACATCAGTTCAATTAGTAGACCGATATAAAGGTAGATATCACCGGATAGGTTGTAAGTGTTAGATGTGTCAGTAAGTGAAAGTTTAGTAATGCAAGCGAAGAGGACTTTTCAATCACTCAGGAGTGTCGAGTGAGAATGGAAGTATATCACGATGGAACGTTACGCCAGGTTTACTAAGGAGGCAGGGGAGTACTGATTCCCTATGGGGTTGTGGTCGACAGATGAGTGAAGCCGACTCACTTCAGTATAATATGAATAGATATCGATTTGAATAGGTATACCGAAGTATTTGTGCATTAGATAATTCACCATCATGGAGTGCCGGGGATAAATTATATTTCAAATCTAAATCAGAGGTTCCAAGTTTGGTAGAGCTTTCATATGACTCCTATTAAAGCTTGCATAGCAGTTAACATAATTTTAATGACGAAAAGAAAGTGAAGTGAAGAGAAATCACAAGCCAGGGTCAGCTCAGTAATCATTGATTGCAATTGCCGTTATCAGTGTCAGAGTAAAGACTACATAGAACTGCCAGAAAAGTTGAATCGTTGAGCTTTGAAGGCCCTTAGAGTTTCGAATTGGTGATTGCATATTTTTGAAGGTGTCACCAATGAAGAATACCTTCCACTTTAGCAAGGAGGGAAAGATGAGATCAAGGTACATAGGTTCCTTAGGGATTATAGGGAAAGAATCAGGATCCTAACGTATCATCTTGCCTTGTCGCCAACATTGACACAAGTGCGTGATGCCTTTCATGTGTCGAGGTTGAGGACATATGAGCTTGACCCGACGCACGTGCTAAATCATTAGGAGTCAGACGTGAACGACAGAGTGTCGTACGTGAGAAGCCCGGTTCAGTTGTTGGTTCAGAAAGAACAAATTTTGTGTACCAAGATGGTCTCCTTAGTCAAAGTGGTCTGACAACACCACAAGACCGAAGAAGCAACATGGAAAAGTGAGACTCGATGAGACAATAACACCCCCACTTTTTTGTTTCAGGATTGGTAAATGTTTAAATTTCGAGGACGAAATTTTTATAAGAGACGAAAAATTATGACATCCTGATTTTAGGCCCTGATTTCAATCAAATAAGTCTAGTCTTTCATCAACGTGACTATAGTGTTTTTCTCTGAGATCATTGAAGAGATAACGGACCTATCTGGTGAAGTCGTTAAGGGATTTTAAATGCAATAGACTTGAGAATTCGACCAGGAATCAACTACTCGACTGTGCTAGTCTTCAAGGATAATTGCGGCACAATTAAAAATCGATCAGAGATCGGAGATAGGTCGATTTGACTGAAATGGTGATCAAAGTGTGGGTGATTTCACCTGATTGCAAAATTTTCGTTGAACAGGCACTAAACCGATTTTCTATCGTTTTAGGTACTCTGTGTCTGTATTTAAAACCTCGAGATTTTCATGACCATTGAGAGTGCCAATGGGTTCATTATGGTTCGAAGAAAATTGACCACAGGTCAATGGCACCGAAAATTCCTAAAAGTTACGTGGTAGGTAAGGTCACACTAAAAACGCGTTTGATTGAAAATAACCGCGAATTTGAATTCGATTTAAGACATTGGAAGTCCTGTCGTGTCATGAGTCAATCTAAGAGCGTCGACTCACCTTTTGAGGAAATTTTGGAGGGTTAGGGATTTTTCGGGAAATTGAGATGGACGATTCGAAAAATGAACGGAAATACAGATTGGTCAATTTGAAGAGACTTTTGGCATCTGGTATAAGTGAATCGATGAATGGAAGTTGTTTGGGCTTTTTTTTTGTGTTCAAATTAGATCCCAACTGGATTTGTTTGTTCAGAAAATCGGAGTCTGAAGAAAAATGAATTGAAATTTGGAATTAAAGAAAATGGCCGTTTTTGTTGCCCGAGATTTATTGTTGAGGGAAATTTCGTGGAAGAAAGCAAGTGGGGATCGAGTACCTTAGTGTGGGAATTTTTAGGGATCAAATTAGATAAGATTTATCATTTTTTTTTTAGGATTTCCATTTAATTCCTTTTTTATTTCTATTTCTCGCTTTTCCTTCCCCTTTGTGCATGTTTCTCCCCTAGCCGCCCGCGTTTCTCTCTCTCTCTCTCTCTCTCTCTCTCTCTCTCTCTCTCGTGCGGAACAGCACCACACCGACGTTCCTTTCCCCCTGCCATGTCTCTTTTTCTTTCCTCACCTCATCTTTGACTTTTATTTATGTTTATCCCTTCCCCGACGTTTGTTAGGTTTTGGCCGACACACACACACACACACACGAGCCTCCTCTTTTTCTTTTGTTGAGCCGCTCCCCTCACTCAACCCACAACTTCATTTCGTTGGCCCTCTCTGCTGTTGCTGCCTCACACCTGCGAAGATCATCCGCCAGTCAACCCTCATGCTTCCTGCACTTCGGTTCAACCCCATCTCTCTGTTCCAGCCTTGTTTAGCTGTCACTGTAGTGCGTCCAGCAGCCCCTTTGGCCTCGTGTTGGAGCTGTTCAGCCACCGTGGACCGCTGCTCAGCCATACCGGACCACCACCTTTCATTCTCGAGCCCCACCGCGCCAAACCAGCTCACTTCCTTTTGTTTTGCTGCCAAAACCAGCAACTAAGCAAGTTGGTATTTCAGCATCTTTAGTGGCCGTTTTGAGGCGGTTCTAGGCCTCGTACCTTAGGCCCGCTTATGAGAAAAACATCCCCCGCGACGTTCCCGACGTTTTGATCCAAGCGGATCGTTAAACGGGTGAGTTTTGCTCACTAATGATTTCTTAGTATGCTAATTATGCTTAAGGGTTGATTAAATTTAATTAAGTGCAATTAGGTGATTAAATTAGAGTAGATTAGTGATTATTAGATAATTGTGATGCATGTTAGGTAATTTGATTGTGCAATTAGCAAGTAAACAAGTGCTACAATTTATTGAATGCATCTTAGAATTTTTCCCAACCCTTCTCGAGTTTCAATTAGGCATTACGGGGCCTAAATTGGATTTTTAGTATTTATTTATTAATTTTTGAAATTAATTTATTAATTAATTATTTTTCGAAAATTAGGCCGGGACAGTTGACGACCAAAATTTCATGCTGATTGTTGTGGTGCAGTCCGTTTATTTATTTGAGCTTTGAATTGTGCTGAATTGATTTTAATTGTGGAATTTTAGGATATGTTCCTAAATGGTTGTTTTTGATTATTTGATTGAGAAATGATCGAGTATCAGTTGTTAGTATTGATAGTAGAGGGGAGGTTAAGTATGGCATCATAAAAAGGGCACGTGGGCTCGGTGAATTGATGTATCACTTTGGCGAACTAGTGCCTAAGAGAATGCATGTGGGGCCCAATGTTTCAGTATGGCATCATTAAAAGGACACGTGGGCTCAATGATTTGATGCATCATCTTGGTGAACTAGTGCCTTATAGAATGCACGTGAGTCCAGTGTTGAGTACGGCATCGTGAAAGGGACATGTGGGCTCGGTGATTCAATGCATCATCTTGGCGAACTAGTGCCCAAGAGAATGCACGTGGGCCCAATGTTTAAGTATGTCATCTTGGCGAAGAGTTCGGCTTAGAGAATGCATGTGGGCTCAAAGACTCGGTACGTCGTCTTGGAGAATGCACATGGGCTCGATGACTAGATATCCCACCTTGAATAATGTATGTGGGTCAATGAGTAGGTAGGTTGTCTTAGAGAAGGCATGTGGGCTCGGAGAGTTGGTACGTCATCTTGGAGAAAGCACGTGAGCTCGACGACTAGATATTCCATCGTGGGGGAAATGTATGGTATTGATTGAAATGACCGGGAGATGGTCGGATTGACATGTAATCGACTAGGTTGATTGATCGAGATATCGATTTGTGATGTGATTGTTTAAGTACCTATTGAACTGTGCTAATATATAGGTGGAATTTGAGGCCAAGGTAAGTCCTCTGACTCATGTGTGCATAGCCAGCTCAAGTGTATTGGTTTACTAATCGGGTTTTAGGGGGCAGAACTCGTTGAGACGTTGTCTCACTGGTTATTAAATAATCATTTCAGGCCCGTAGATGGCAGCATCTCTACCTCCTCCCATGTGTTCTGGTTTGCCGAAGGAAATCATTAAAGAGAGGTTTCATGCGCCGATGCCTGGGCACGCTGAAGGCCTGGAGTACGTATTAGTGAAGTTCATCATCTGGGTGGATGTGGATAGAACCAGAAGGGTGCCCCATCAGTACCGAGCATGGTATCGCTATTATAGCGATGGGCGAAGAGTGGGCCCAATACCAGAGTTTGAGGTGCCTGTGTATGCTTTGGAAGTAGTGTATGGGGAGGGCATTGTAGAACCTAGAGGTGGAGAAGTGATTGATCCAGTGGTTCCCGCCCTTGAAGGCCCAGGATCATCTGAGTATCCTATGGTAGGTTCTAGTGGGAACGTGGAAAGAGGAAGGATGGTTGAACAGGAGGAGAATGCAGATGAAGATTGAGTGGAGGACTGAAACCCCACTCTTGTTTTGCAAACTATGAGTTGTGATCGGATGTATAGTAGATCAGACTTGTGAATAGTATTGTATTATATACCATGTGGTTTGCTATGTATAAAAGTTTGGTTGTGGTTTTCCAGTGTGAAAAATATAGCTCTATTTTTCTATCCCATTGTTTTATTGTCTGGGGATTCTATTATATGCTTCAGCATACGCATATTAAAATGAAAAGGGTCGGCGATGCGTCCTTGAATGTGGTTATTAATCGACCAGGTGAGGGATGGGTACGCGTTTGAGGATTGAAGCGTGACATTTTTCACGTAAAAATATTGTCTTGTGTTCGCGTGGATGGTATTTATCTTATTCTACTATATCGATTCCTATTAGGTTTACACAAGAGGGGAGATTATGTTATTCCGCCGCGTTAATTCAATATTGTTTGAATTGTTAATGTTCTCCTATCAAAGTGGTATCAGAATTTTTGGTTATTGCTTGATTTTTTTGCTTTGTGTTAAACAATGGGAACAAATACAAGTAGAATGGTTAGATTGAACGGTTCAAATTATCATATTTGGAAGGGGAAGATGGAAGACCTTTTTATATGTGAAAATTTTTTATTTGCCCGTATTTGCTGAGGAGAAATTGGAGAATAAAACTGATGCTAAATGGTCTATATTTCATCGTCAAGTCTGTGGTTATATTAGGCAATGGGTGGATGATAATGTTTTGAACCATATTATTGAGGAAATACATGCGCACAATTTATGGGATAAGCTCGAACAATTATATGCTCAAAAGATTAAGAATAATAAGTTATTTTTGATAAAATAGATGATGGCTCTGAGATATCAATACGGTACCCGTTTGACTAATCATGTAAATTCTTTTCAAGGAATTATAAGTTAGTTGGTTGCGATGGAAATCAAGTTTGATAATGAGATACAAGCAATATGGTTGCTTGGTACTTTGTCGGATTCGTGGGAGACGTTCTGAACATCTTTGTCTAATTCTGTCTCGCATGGTACGATTACCATGGATTTGGTCAAGAGTAGTATTTTGAATGAAGAGATGAGAAGGAAGACATAAAGATCGTCCTCTTCATATTCTAATGGCTTGGTTGTTGAGAAAATGGGAAGAAGTGAGTCTTGAGATTCGAGAAATAGAGATAAAAGCAGATGTAAGTATAATAAATTTGCTAATGTTGAGTGCCATTATTGTCATCAGAAGGGACATATTTAGAGGTTTTTTCGCCAATTAAAAAGGGAGAAACAAAAGGAGAAAAGTAAAGAGAAGAAAAGTGATAATGATAGCGATGGCAATCGTGTTGCTACACTTAAAGAAGACTTTCTCATCATTTTTTTTTTTTGGTGATGTGGTGAATTTTGAATCTCATGAGACTAGTTGGGTAATTGATAATGGTGCATCTATTCATGCTACGTCTCACAGGTCAGGTGACTTCGAATATGTGAAAATGGGAAACAATGGGCTAGATCAAGTTGTAGGCATCGGTGATATGTGCCTAGAAACCAACAATGACACAAGATTAATATTGAATAATGTTAAACATACACCTAATATCCGCTTGAATTTGATTTCTACAGGCAAGTTGGATGATGAGGGGTATTGCAGCACCTTTAGTAATGGTCAATGGAAGCTTACCAAAGGTTTTCTTGTTGTAGCTAGAGGTGAAAAATATTCTTTGTTGTACATTATGCAGGCAAAGTTGTTCACAGACAAAATTAATGCAGTAGACAACAAAGATGCGGCTGAGTTGTGGCATAAGAGGCTCAGTCACATTAGTGAGAATGGTTTGTCAATATTGGCCAAGAAGAAGCTCCTTTTAGGATTGAAAAGTTTGGCGCTTAAGAAGTGTGCTTACTATTTAGTAGGAAAACATAATAGAGTTACATTTAAAAGCTCCCATCCTTCAAGAAAGTCGGATATACTGGATTTAGTGCATTTTGATGTTTGTGTACCTATGAAAACAAAATCATTTGGTGGCTCCCTTTATTTTGTTACCTTCATAGATGATTTTTCAAGGAAAATTTGGATTCATACCTTGAAAACTAAAGATCAAGCATTAGAAGCTTTTAAGCAATTTTAGGCTTTAGTTGAGAGACAGACTAGAAAGAAATTGAAATGCATCAAAACTGATAACGGAGGAGAGTATATTGGACATTTTGATGAATATTGTAGACAACAAGGTATTTAAAATCAAAAGACACATCCCAAGACACCTTAGTTAAATGGCTTAGTTGAGAGAATGAACAAAATACTGGTTGAAAAGGTAAGATGCTTACTTTCACAATCAAAGCTACTTGGATCCTTTTGGGGTGAGGCTTTAAGTACAGTTGTACATGTATTAAATCTTACTCCATGCGTTCCTTTAGAGTTTGATGTTTCTAATAGAGTTTGGACATGTAAAGATGTTTCTTATGATTATTTGCGTGTCTTTGGGTACAAAGCATTTGTACATATTTCCAAAGTTGAAAGGTCTAAACTTGATGTAAAAATACAAAATTGTATATTTATTGGTTATGGACGTGATATGCTTGGCTACAAATTTTATGATCTGGTTGAAAAGAAAATTGTAAGAAGCAGAGACGTTGTGTTTATGGAAGATCAAACAATATAGGATATTGAGAAAATAAAGATGATTTCAACACCATGGGTTTGTGATAACTTGGTTGATTTGGATCCAATTCCTCTTACAAATATTCCTACACAGGTTAATGAAGAGCAGTAGGAAGTTAATGTTCCAAATAACGCACATGTTCCTGAACATGTTGAAACAGAGAATACTATTCCTGAACCAGAGGCTCAATTAGATATTCCATTGGATGTTCCAATTTGGAGATCCGTTAGAGACTGATGACCTTCCACTAGGTATTCTGAAGATGAGTATGTATTATTGATTGATGTAGGTTAACCGGAGTGTTATGCAAAAGCAATAGAAGATGTGTACAAAAGCAATTAGTTTGATGCTATGTGAGATGAGATGCAATTACTTTATGATAATGATACTTTTGAGTCGGTGAAGTTGCTTAAAGGTAAAAGAGCTTTGAAGAACAAGTGGGTATATAGGTTGAAGTAAGATGAACATACTTCTCAACCACGGTACAAAGCTAGATTGGTTGTTAAAGGATTCGGTTAGAGAAAGGGTATTGATTTTGATGATATATTTTCTCCAATAGTGAAAATGTCTTCTATTTGTGTGGTACTAGACTTAACAGATACCCTAAATTTGGAAATTGAGCAAATGGATGTCAAAATAACATTCCTACATGGTGACTTGGAGGAAGAGATATACATGGAACAACCTGAGGGTTTTAAAGTAAAAAGGAAAGAGAATTATGTGTGCAAATCGAAGAAAAGTCTCTATGGCCTAAAATAAGCATTGAAGCAGTAATACAAAAAGTTTGCTTCGGTTATAACAGAACATAGCTATAAGAAAACTTCATCGGATAACTGTGTGTTTGTCCAAAAATTTTCTGATGATGACTTTATTATTTTCTTATTTTATGTTGATGACATATTGATTGTTGACAGGAATGCTTCAAGAATTGAGTTATTGAATAAACAGTTGAGCAAGTCTTTTGCCATGAAAGACTTAGGCTCGGCAAAATATATTCTTGGCATCATAATTACCCGAGACAAAGATGCTTAGAAATTGTTTTTGTTGCGAGAGAGATATATCAAGAAGATTCTTCAGAAATTTTACATGGACAAGACTAAATGGTTAGTACTCCTCTTACTGCCCACTTTAAGTTAAATATGAAGCAAAGTTCTACGACTGATAAAGAGAAGAAAGATATGGAAAGTATTTCATATGCCTCAGTTGTAGGAAGCTTAATGTATGCAATGGTATGTACACGCCTAGATTTGGCGCACGCAGTTGGTGTTGTTAGTCGTTATTTGTCAAATCCAAGCAAAGAGCACTGAATGCAGTGAAGTGAATTATGAGATATTTTCGGGGAACTTCAAATTTGAAACTCAGTTTCAAGACCGAGAAACTTGAGTTAGTTGGATACAGGGATTCCGACTTGGCAGGAAATATTAATACTCGTAAATTTATTTATGGTTATTTGATTTCTTTTGCGGGTGGAGCTATGTCATGGGAGTCAAGATTGCAAAAGTGTGTTGCACTTTCTACAACCGAAGCTAAATTTATTGTAGTGACTAAAGCTAGTAAAAATATGTTATGGATGAAGAAGTGCTTAAAAGAACTTGGGTTCAAGCAAAAGATGTATGTGCTATTTTGTGATAATCAAAGCACAATTCTTCTTAGTAAGAATTCATCTTTTCATTCTAGATTGAAACATATTGATGTTAGATATTATTGGATAAATGGTGTTCTAGATGAAAAGTTGTTGGAACTTGAGAAAATTCATATGTATCATAATGGTTCTGATATGATGATGAAGACTCTACCAAAAGAGAAACTTGAACATTGCCAATTGATAGCAGGGATGGTGAATCCCTTTGCATTGTCGTGAGGGGGAGATTTGTTAGCTAGGTTCATGTGGAGGAAGCCCAATGAGTTGTAAGCCAAAAAAGAGCTTGAGCCCATATGATAAGTCATATGGAGAAATAGAGTTTCTCACTATCTTTAAAGTGGTAGCCACAAAAAGACGTAGTAACAAAAGAAAAAGAGAAAGTAGAAAATCTAGGGTTGGGGCAAAGTTTGATTTACATCAAGCTGGTATTAGAGGTTGATTTGTGGTCCAATTGAGCTGAAATTTTGTCAGCATGTTCATGGTGCAATCTTCTCGAATCTAAAATGTTTGATTTTCGTTTGAAGCTCCCTACATCAGGTTTTTGGTGAATTGATCAAAACCTATGTTTTTGGTTAGATTTATCCTTGATATCTTGTGAAATTCATGTGTATTGCCAAGAATTATGTTATTGAGGTCTTTACCGTTATGTACTTTTAGTATTTGCTAGAGAAGAACATTATTCACCCAATTTTGCTAATAGTGAAGCTTTTTGGGTGAACTCTAGTCCTGTGGTTTTTGATCTCCTCACATCAAGGAGGTTTTCTACGTAAAAAAAATTGTCTTGTGTTCGCGTGCTTGGTATTTATCTTGCTATACTATATCGATTCCTATTAGATTTACACAAGATTGGGGATTATTTTATTACGCTACATTAATTCGATATTGTTCGAATTGTTACTGTTCTCCTATCAGTTGCCTAGCCCTCGTCGGCTGTGGATGAGGGCTCGAGAACCCTTAGCAGCAGTTGGTGAGGGTGGTCGAGCCGTCACTTGGGGCAGCGAGGTTGACTCTCCCCAGATCTGGCGAGGGTGGCCTCACCCGTAGTCGGTGAGGCCTTGCAGGTCCTTGCTCATTTTTAGTGAGTGCTTGCAGGCCCTTGTCAGCCCTTCCCATTGCTAGCGGCCATCGACCGACGCCGAAAAAGAAAAAAAAAAAAGAAAAGAGAAAAGGAAGAAAATTTGGACGAAAATGCCTTTGATTGGTCGAAAAATTTAGCTAGGTGGTGACTGACGAGATTAGGCCCTTATTTGAAATAACTAAGGCCACTTCAAATCTTTATTTGGAATGATGTCCACTTCGGGCTCTTATTTGAAAAAACAAGGGTACTTTAGGTCATTTTTTGAAAATTTTCCTATCAATTGATGTAGCCTATATAAGAAAAACTCTTCTAGCAAGAGCTTTCTTTCGGCAAGGGCTTTCTCCCAAGAGCAGGATGTTAGGTATTTGATCCCTGCCCGGGGGATTTACACCAGCAAAGTTTTGCTTGATCCTAGGTAAGGGCTTTACCTAAGGGCTCCGAGTTAACTGACCAGTATGAGTTGCAGAGCGGCTCGTCCTTCAGGAGGTTCTCAGCAAGAATAAAATGAATAAATAGATGACATCAAAACCACAATTGCTGTGCTTGGCTACATTCTGATATTCTTCGCTTTCATGGTTTGGTGGAAAACGTCGGCGAAATCCTCCTTGTAGTCATCAAATCATAATCTTTCATTGGGAAAAATTATTTTCCACTTGATGTTAAGAAAATAAACAGCAGATATGTACACTTAGTAAAATCGACGATGATCGCGGTAAAAATGACTCTCCTGCTCTTAATAACGCTCTGAATACTCTATCATCGTCTTCGCCATCGAGCTTCAACCAATAAATTGGAAAAGCATGCAACTTAAGAAAACGTGGTACTAAACGAAAAATATATAGCTAGTAAATTTAAAGGGGTAGAAAAGGCCTTGAATTGACTCTTTTTATTGTCGAAGGACTTTGACAAAACGGTGGCGCCAACGGTTTGCCAACGCTAAGTTATGGAAAGCACGACAAGCTTAGGTACACGGAAGAAATATGGAAATGAGGAAGCCTCCATGTCAGGCACATGGTATTATAGGGGTCTGCTTCTGTAAACCGTTTGGTCGAGGCAAGATGATAACATATGCTGGACGCCAAGTAAAAGGGTCATATTTCGTGGAGAAACACGAACTTTTTAAATATATTGTTGAGATGAATTTTAATTGTGGTTGTCCAGTTGTCTATAGGGAAAAGTATAAAAAAAGTCATAAACCTATTGTATTGATACCAATTCAATCATAAATTTTTTAATTGGACCAATTTAGTCCTAAACTTTTTAATATTGATATCCATTCAGTCCATCCGGCCAATTTTGGCTGGCTAGCGCTGATGTGGATATTGACTGAACGTCGATGTGGCAATTTTTTTATGCTTTATTTTTCCTTTTCCTTTCTCTCTTCTTCCTTTTTGGACTGCTCCGGCGGTGGCCGGCCAGCCTTCGATGAGGCTTGCTAGACATTGGGTGAGGGTTGCAAAGCCCTCGCCTGCTGCCAACGAAGTGGCTTCGCCTGAATCTGGGTGAGGCCAACCTCGCCTACGGCTTGGCTGGCGGCTGGCGAGGCCATCGCGGCCATCACCAGGGTAGAGGTTAGGGCCATGTAGCCCTCACCAGCCATCGGCGAAGGTTGCGACCCTCACTCGACCTTGCCCAGGGTCGCGGGCAAGGCGGCTTAGCCCAGATTTGGGTGAGGCCAATGCAGCCCTCGCCAAGCCTTGCCGCGTGCTGGCGATGGCCACCTTCGCCCATGGCAAGGCTTGGTGAGGGCCGTGTTGGCCTAGCCGGTTGTGGGTGAGGCCGAGCGAGGGCTACGACCCTCGCCTTTGCCCTGGCGATGGCCTCTGCCCTGGCGATGGCTGCCATGGCCTCGCCAGCCGTAGGCAAGGCCACTTTTGCCTAGATTAGAGCGAAGACACCTCGCCGGTGGCCTTGGGAGAGGCTAGGCGAGGGCCACGACCCTCGCCGGTGGCAAGCGAGGGCTTCGTGGCCCTCGTCCAATGTCTGGTGAGCCTCACCAGCCACCGCTAGAGTAGTCCAAGGAGTAAGAAGGGAGAAAAGAAAAAGAAAAAAGAAAAAAGAAAAAAATTAATTAAAAAAAATAAAAAATTGCCACGTTAGCATTCGGCCACTGGCTGACGTCCACGTCAGCGTTGGCCGGCCAAAATTGGCCGGATGGGTTGAATTGGTACCAATATTAAAAGGTTTAGGATTGAATTAACCTAATTGAAAAGTTTAGGATTGAATTGGATCAATGCAATAGGTTTAAGACTTTTTTTGTACTTTTCCCGTTGTCTATACATGTAGACAATTCAAGGAGGTTTTTGAGTCGTCTATACTAATAGAAAATTCATTGTGAAAGAAAAGTGGTTAGAAAAGAAATTTGGGACAAACTGAAGAAGTAAGAAAAAATCTACTTATTTGTTTCTAGGGAATAGAAATAGAAAAAACTATTTTTGAACAAAAAATGTTCCCAGAACACAAATGTTACTCAATGCACTCAAACTAACTATAATGCTAGAAGAGTTATTGCCCATACTTACCGAACTATACCTTACGGATCAAATTACAAAATACTGAAGGGACACCCACACTATATCACAACGGAACAGACAACTTCCCACGCATTTTCAATCACTAGATTGTTCAGTTGACTGTTGTCTAAGAACAGCCTGCAATTTTTTTGATAGATTAAGCAAAACCAATTTTGTAGATAAGAGTTCAGCCAACGAACATGGAGTATCAAACGCATCCAAGTGTTCACCAAGAATAAGTGACGAGGATTCTTAGAGTCCAAAGTTACCTAATAAATAAAATTGTTCAGTCAAATTAGGGACCTCAATTCAGTCTCCATCGAAACGAGTATGGTTATTTTTTCCCACAAGAAAAGGTAGCACAATGAACATATTGTATCATTCACAACTTGCCCCCTTTTCCTAGGTTCTCAGGGTTTCACATTTATAAATCAATACTATGCATAGGTATGGCCAGAATTATGAACTTTTATTCGGTCTGCTTCTCCCGTCATTCATTGTAACTGCCAAATATCAATACTAAAATAAGTACAGTAGTTGCTGTATCACCTGATGATGGCACTCTGTGGCTTGTTAAATCCCAATCTAAATGAGCAACGGAGATTCTACCTCTATGTTGAGCTCATTGGAAGTAAGAAATGCTGGACTATTCTCAATGACCAACAGAGATTCATAAAGCCAAGGCTGACCGATGAATTGGAACTTGAGTCAATTCGACATAGAAAAGGCATAGTCATTGCAAGCACCATTTCGGACTAATATAGCAACTCAAAGGCTGGCATAAGTGGCAAGCAACATCTCCGTACTAGCGACCCCTCTAGTGTTGCTTTAATCGTGAGCGAGATTCTCACTAAAGAAAAGCTCCCTATGTCACCAGTTCATATTTCAAAAGAAAACCTTTTACAATAGTCCAGAACAGCCTTCCTAGTGACTTTTACCTTTCACTTTGTTTTTTCTTTCCTTATTTCTTTTTGTCTGATGGCAAGGAACCGCACCATCAGTGAGTAAACCCCAACTCGTGATATACACCAGTGATAAGCCAAAGAGATATAAAAGCTTGTACTTCCAACAGGTAGATGGGAACATCGACACAGAAAATCTGTGATAAAAGGTGAGATATACGCGCCAATGATATCCAACGATGTCAGAAATACCTCATTGTACTGCAACAAGCAGATGGTGAATATAATTGCTTACCTCGAGGGTTAGACTTCAAGACATAATTTGTCAAGCGTTTTGAAAGTTTTTTCCAAACTCTTTTTGCCAGTTAGGTACAGCCTTGGCTTCAGATACAGGCCACACAATTGCTGTCTCGGTTGTAGGATTGAAGCTGGTAGCAGATACTGTGGCTGTCCAAAGTTAGCGCAGAAGAGAAGACGTAGAGGGTTCAAATCTTACCACAAAAATGATGAAAGCCATCTATACTGCAATTCTTTCCACCCACATAAGAGATAATTTAAAACCTCGTGTCTCTTTACTTTTATGAGAGGACAGATTGCTGACCCAGTAGATGAATGTTCTGTCACAAAAAGTTCAATTCACGTTGATAACGATACTTTTCACATGAAAAATGGACGATCCTAGATACCTCAGAGGGTATAATAGTAACACAAAAGCAACGGTAGACACACTTGATTTTCCAAAATTCTCTTCACGCTTGCTACATATCCCCCTTAAGTCATTCCCTGCGGAGATGTAACAGAGACACTCAAATGACCGCACAAATAAAACATAAAATGCACCACGGAATAAAATCTTCATCAATATAACGCAAGGAAAGTTGAACATACATTGAGAAAATCGAAGCTATGTAGCTTGAACATTCACATAAACTGCGAGAGATATAATAGTGTAAGAATTCATGTCGGCGAAAGGCGACTTATCTGATTCCGATGCGCAAACAGCAAATAGCCCTGGAACGAACGTTGAATTGCCGATGAAATGCGAACAACACTACCTCATGTTAGTTTGGATGCAATCACAAGGAAAACACCCGATTTCCATGGCATAAATGCCTATTGTTCTTGCAAAGATGAAATGGAACACCTTGATGGAAAAGGGAGATAAAATGAAGAAAATGTTTTGAACGTACGTTTGTCCAACCGCTCCAACGGTTGTCTTCAGGGGTCTTTTATATGACCCCATCACATCTCTTCATCGTAGCATATCAAATCCAAATGATGCGGTCCAATTGCACCCCATCATGGACGTACTAGCTAAAGTACAACATCTCCCACTCGGACATGATGGGCTTGATAGCTCTCTATCAAGAATATAAGGCATTCAACATTCATCAACTTTACAAAACAATTCATACTGGCAAATAAGCCGTGCGACCAGTGAGTACACCTGCACTTGGGAGCTCAAATTATGCATCTGTTAGGGATAACATAATGGCTACAATCCCGAAAAAAAATAAACAATCGATGTCTCACAATGCCCCAGACATATTTTGTTACATCAATCCAAGTATACCTATCCCTTAAAGGCTATACTTGACTATTCTCAAAAAACACCATGTATTTACAATTACATCCGCAACCACATAGGGCGATATAATTGGTCGATAAATAAATACATGCGATAGATGTAAAACAACAATAGTCTTCCTTCGCACTCATATTTCTCTCAATTTCAGAATAATTGCTTTACTAGACATGTCCCATAGGCCATATCTATTCATGACCGCCCGTAACATGCTAAAGTAGCAACATTGATCTTTCACTTCGAGAACATAGTCAGAAGTAACATAGGGCACAAAATTGAGGTAAAATACAAATTATCTCAAGGGCTCACACGATGAGTAAATTGGGATAATTTTACTCATCTTCCCTTATTGGTTGTACAATGCACATGTAGTATGAATTACATGCTATGGTGGATTACTCTTTCTATAAGAACGTATGTCATTTATCAAATATATCCACCATACAGAATCTAGCCTAAACATAGTCACATGCTTCTCACGTACTCATGTTTAGCCCGAGTGCTATATCAACTTGCTTTCTATAGCGCCAAATTAAGCACTCGCATCTGGCATCTTTTAGGCATACATAATTGTGGGACTATCATGTTCGGTTTTATTATAAACAAATCACAGATCTCATCTTGACTCCAATCAAGGCAACATATTTTATGTACCAGACTTGCTCTTCAGCATTTATTTATACATAACGTCTCATCTCAACATGCTAACTATAGCACTTAAGGCGATTGCTCGTGTGAGTAAGCCAATCATTGCCTGTTGACATACTTTTCAATAATATATGTGTGTTTGTGCTAGTCTCATAGTGGATTTGTATTTATTGATAAAACATCAAATCGTTAATAAACAAACAAGTACAATTCATCTATCAACAAATACATAAACCAATAATCCTCTACAATAACAGATATCATATTCTACGCAATCCTAATGATATCCCATGGGTCAAGAATATGTCTCTAGGAATAGCCTTCGTAAATGGATCAGCAACCATTCTATTGGTTGAAATGTATTGCAGGATTACTTCTTTCTGCACTATAATATCTCTAATGAAGTTATTCTTTATGTCAATGTGCTTTGCCCTTCCATGATACTTGAGATCTTTCACATAGGCAATGGCTACTTGACTATCGCAATAAACTGTTCGGTCTTGGAATTTCAGTGACAGTGGCTAAATTTTCCAAGAAATGTTTTAGCCATACTGCTTCTTGCACTGCGGTAGAACATGGAATAAATTCTGCCTCAATCGTAGACAAGGCCGTGCATGTCTATTTCTTGCTATTCCAAGAAATCGCACCGCCATAAAGCAAGAACGCATATCCAAAAATCGATTTACGCTCATCTAGGTTTCTACCCTAATCAGCATCTGAATAGCCTGATAGGCGTAAATCACTTCCTTGGTAACAAAGTCCATAGTCCATGGTGCCCTTCAAGTATCTCAGGATCCTCTTCACTGCTTTCTAGTGTGCTTGACGTAGGATTTGATTGATATCGGCTCACCAATTCCACGGCATAACATATGTCGGGTCGAGTACACATCATAGCATATATCAAACTTCCGACTGCACTAGCGTAAGGAACAGTTTTCATCACTTTGATTTCTTCTAAAGTCTTAGGACACATCTCAGTACTTAGGCCTTCATCTTGCATGATAGGGGTATCAATGGGATTACAATGTTGTATATTGCAACGCTCAAGAATCTTCATAATATAATACTCTTGTGATAAAGTAAGGAGTTTCCTTGATCGATTTCTTTTGATCTTAACTCATAATATATAAGTAGCTTCTCCCATGTCATTCATCTCAAAATTGGAGAACAACCATTCTTTTATGGTGATAACCAAAACCTTGTCATTTCCAGCCAACAAAATATCGTCCACATAAAGTGATAAAATCACAAATTTATCTTTGGACCGCTTGACATATACATAGTGATCTTCTTCGATCATCGTGAAATCGACCAAAAGTTATTATTGCTCGATGAAAACGAAGATACCACTGTCTAGATGATTGCGTAAGGCCATCTATTGAGCGATGAAGCTTGCAAACTTTATGCTCTTGACCTTTAGCTATGAAACCTATTGGTTGTTTCATATAGATTTCATCATCTAATTCTCCATTGAGAAATGCTGTCTTTACATCCATTTGATGTAATTCAAGGTCTAATGTGCCACGATGACTAGAATAAGGCGTATTAAGCCAAACCTTACAACTGGTAAAAAAATTTCCTCATAGTCTATACCCTCTTGTTGAGTATAACCTTTTGCCACAAGGTGAGCCTTATACTTTTCAATAGATCCATCCGCTCTACGCTTAATTTTAAAAACCCATTTGTTTCCAATAGCCTTACGATTGGGTGGTAGATCAACCAAGTCCCAGATATGGTTTGCCCTCATTGACTCCATCTCATCTTCCAAAGCTTTTCTCCATTCAACCTTATCAGAGGACGAGAGAGCCTCTTGAACAGTCTTAGGCTCGACATCATCTTTTTAAGTAATCATAAATGCTTCCCATTCAATCTCAAAACGACAACGGGGAATATTTTTACGATTACTTTTACGCAATTGAATTTATCTTGAATTCAATTCATCAGGCGATGCAACACTCCCACTAGATCTTGTGTGTTAAAGTAAATCTCCATTTCCCTCTACAACATCAGTGGATGTGTTATCAGGATCTTCCATCTCATATAATTGGAAGTCCTTATCAATCTCACATTTATTAGGAAAATCGTTCTCCAAGAACGTGACATCTCATGACTCCATTTCGGTCACACTTCCATCAGCTTGTTCACCTATTAACACATACCCTTTGGAGTGGTCAGAATATCTTATAAAGATACATTTCTTCCCTCTAGGACCTAATTTGTCATGTTTATGGGAAGAATCATGAATCTAAGCTGCACATTCCCATGGACGTAGACTACTCAAGTCTGGTTTCCCACCAGTCCATAATTCATAAGAGGTGGAAGTGACCGATTTTGAGGGCACACGGTTAAGTATATAAGCAGCAGTTAATAACGCATCTCCCCAATAGGAGATAGGTAAATTTGCTTGCGCCATCATAAACCTAACCATTTCCAATAGAGTTCTATTCCTTCTCTCAGCTACCCCATTTTGTTATGGAGTACCAGGAATAGTTAATTGTCGTACAATTCCCTTTTCATCATAAAGAGCCTTGAATTGCTTCGATAGATACTCACGTCCACGATCAGTTCTCAATGCATTTATTGTTTTGTTCAACTAATTCTCTACCATCGCTATCTATCGTTTAAAGCAGTTTAATGCTTATGACTTCTGGGAGATTAGAAAGACATAACCGAAACGTGTGAAGTCATCTATGAAAGTGATGAAATATGAGGCTCCATGCCTCGCCCTCACTTTCAAAGGACCATAAATGTCAGAATGTATGAGATGCAATGGAAATTTAGCTCTAGTCCTTTTACTGAATGGTTTTCTAGTTGTTTTTCCCGCTAGACAATGTTCACATACGGATAGACTAACATTAGTGAGTGACCCTAAAAGGTATTCTCTAGCTAATATTTGCATTCTTTGCAATCCAATATGACTTAATATAGCATGCCAAGTACTTGCATCAATCTCAACATTATTATAAGACGCAATTAAAGAAAAACAACCATCAACATTGACATTGTACTGATCATAGTCAATGTCTAACACCATAAAACCATTCGATACATGACTTGAACCATAATAAACTGTTCCATACAAAATGTCAACACAATCACTATGGAAATTCAATAGATAACTTAAGCTAAGAAGAACAACCACAGCGACCAAGTTTCGTTGAATATCAGGAGCATAAAGGACATCATGCAGGAATAGGTTTCGACCACCACGTAAGATTAATTTACATGTGCCGATTCCCTTCACTTCAACTCTTGAATTATTCCTAACATATATCCATCTTCTTCCAGGTGGTATCCAACGATACTCCACAAATGCTTCTCGGTCTCTAGCTACATGGTCTGTTGCTCCTGAGTCTATAGTCCACATTGGATGAAATTCAGCAAGCATTATAGTACTAGAAATAAAAGCATTACTCAAAGTAATTGAGTAATAGGGTACCTTTTTCGGCTTAGTGCATTCACGAGCAAAGTGACCCATCTTGCAACAATTGTAGCACTCCATCTTGGCATTGTCCTTCTTCCCACCACGCTTCTTGCATTGGAAGGTCTTAGCCCTCTTGGGTCCCTGATCAATCATCTTCCCTTTGTTGTTGAATTGAAGATTCCTCTTGCATTTGAAGCCCGAAGCCTTGTGCGAACTCGATTCAGCAACATAAGCATGGGTAGAGGATCTTGCAGCCTCTAGGCGCTCATCCTCTAATTCCAAATGACGCGCAATATCATTAAAAGTGACGACGTTCTCATTATGCGTCATATTGATCTTCATATGCTCCCAATTATCAGGAAGAGACCTTATAACAACATGAACTTGTTGTTCATCAATAAGGAAGTGACATGTCGACTTCAGCTCATGGATCATGTTTGACATCTCCCGAAGATGCTGCCTCATCGTTACATTTGGGCGTTTTCGGAATGTATCAAACTTGATGGTGAGTCTCCTCAGCTTAGTGGCAGATGTACCCCTAAACTTATCTTTCAAGGCAACCCACATAGCTTGAGCTTTGCCGTAACTCTCAAACTCACACATGAGATCATCTTGCATACAGCTCAGTAACGTGATGCGAGCAATGCTATTTTTCTTTTTCCAAGCTTGATAAGCTTCCAGATCTCTACTGTGTTGAGCTGAAGTTCCATGCTCAGGTTCATCCATGGTATGGTTGAGAGTTTCTAAAACCTCTTGCTCTTTAAGGATGTATTGAACCTTTCGGTGCTAAATATTATAATTGTCACCATTCAGCTTCTCACACTTATTGAGGTCAGTAACAATGATCTTGGATGCCGATGCCATAATCAATTGCTATAACATATTGACATAATAAACGCAGAATCAATACTAGCACACTTTACAGAGTAACACACATATTTAATTTGTAGCAAAGATAAACTAAATTAATGATAGTTTGACAAAAGACACAGAGGCAAAAGTTCACTATGTTCCCAATCAACTTTTATGTACAATTGTTCTATTATCATTAATTAGTTTAATTTGCACAAATTTTAAGTTCTAGATGAGAACTCCTTTCAATTCTACCAACCTACGAACTCCCACTAGGAAAAATAATTATATCACCTTATGTAATTTCTACATTTTTCCTTAACAAAAAAAAAAAAACATGGCATGATAATAACCAACGTATAAACAATAATCATGCTTCAACTATAATCAAAATTGCAATTCAACATATAATGGATTTCCTACCATTGTTATAATTTTCTAGCAACTAGAAAATTGCAAGTATATTAAAATATATACTTCATATCATTGAACCAAGTTCTACACAGCATATATAACATCATTTACACACAAGCTAGTTATTGTATTTCCTAAATCACAAGAAAATACAAGTTACAAATAAATAAACTGCATTAAATCTCAAAAAATTAGCATACATAGGGTTTCCTACGCATTTTCTTACATTTATAAAATTTAAAAGTATAAAATAATTATACCACTATGCAGAGAACATTCATACGAATCAAATATCGCTGACCACGTTCCAATCGGAGCCCGCACGCGCCCCCACGCACCACCTGAGTGCTCTGTGTGTGTGACGCACGCGCTAGCGAGCCAAATGGCTCCTGGCTGGTCCGATCGGTGACCGGTCATATTGGTTTGACCGTTGGACTAGTTGACTGGTCCGACCGTTGATCGGTCAACGGTAAGGTCGGGTCGGGTCAACCAAGTCGGATTCGGTTCAGGTCGGGTATCGGGTCTCGGGTCGGGTTGGGTCGCCGGTCGATGATCGACCGGCCAACTGTCGCCAGCGGTGACGTCATCGATGACATCATCTGGCGACCGACGGTTGGATGATGTCACAGTGACGTCACCACGCGCCGGTTCGCCTATCGGCGATCGTCGCGCACGTGCCAGTTCGTTAACCGGCGCATGTGGCACATGTGCCGGCTTTGCCAGCGCTTCAGGCGCGTGGCGCCCACGCGCCGCGGCTTCTTGCCGCGCGTGTGGGCGCGTCCAACGTCACCCAGCGACGCTTGACCCATCACCGGACTCGTCTCGACGAGCTCTTTCACCCTATATATTCAAAAATTAATTTTGGCCAAAAATTTATTTCGAAAAATGGCCAAAACCTCACGGATGCACATGACCCCGAACTCGTTTTATGCTTCGGTTCAATTTCAAGTTTTTCATATGGCAATTCCGACTATTAGAGATCCAAACAGTGTAGAATACAAACTCTTGATCTCAATATCAAATGGTAAATGAGAAAACTTGATGAAAAATAAGGCAGAAATCACGACCGGGCTCTAATACCAATGTAGGAATTCATGTTGGCGGAAGACAACTTACTTGATTCCGATGCGCAAACAGCAAATAGCCCTAGAACGAACGTTGAATTGCCGATAAAATGCGAACAATACTACCTCATGTAGTCTAGATGCAATCACAAGGAAAAGACCCGATTTCCACGGCGTAAATGCCTATTGTTCTTGTAAAGATGAAATGGAACGTCTTGATGGAAAATTGAGAGAAAATGAAGAAAATGTTTTAAACGTACGTTTGTCCAACCACTCCAACAGTTGTCTTCAGGGGTCTTTTATATGACCCCATCACACCCCTTCATCGTAGCATATCAAATCCAAATGGTACGGTTCAATCGCACCCCATCATGGACGTACCAGCTAAAGTACAACAAATAGAGAGGTGCTTACTCTGACGTGAGAATTATGACTTTAGAGGAAATGGCTGAGGCTTTCTTGGCGCCATCCACGACTGATCTCGCCTTCCCATCCTCTACAACGTTCGCTTTTCTGGAGAAGATGGACGAAGAAAAATGTCGTCTTCTTGTTGATCTATGAGAAACCATAACATTTTCTCTGAAAAGAGGAGAGAGAGAGAGAGAGAGAGAGAGAGAGAGAGAGAGAGAGAGAGCTGGTGACGAAGCCATAGCTTGAAAAATTGAAAAGATGAGAGAGAGAGAAAGAGGAATGGGGGGAGATAAAGCGCCCGCGTATACAACCCATGAAAAATTGAAAAGATGAGAGAGAGGGTTTTGAGCGGGGATGATGCATTTATTATTTCTTGTGTCAGTGGCTTGCCAAAGGAGAGAGAAAAGAGCATCCGAGCCCCTTCGGTCTTAATTTTTCAATTCCTACTTATTCCAAGTCACCGGACAGATGTCACTTTTTCAGTAGAGCATATACGCTAGGTCAACTGATGAGGTCACCGGACATATGTCACTTTTTCAGTGGAGCATATACGCCAGGTCAGCCGATGACGTGGTAGTTGCTAACCACTGAATATTTTCTCTTTTGCATGGAGCCCTCTACTGTTGGTTAGTCTAAGCCACGAGCAAAATAAACTCCCCCACCTTGATGTTTTCCAATGAAGGGAGACATTGGCTCTCTTTCTGCATGGCTTGTTGGTAGATCTGTCCAAGTGAAGGCACCGGATCCATGGCCAGCATCTGAGACTGAAAGGTGAGATAAGTGTCATTCAAAATCAAAAGGAAGCAGGTGACCTTTTCCCTCTTCTTAATTGCCCTATATAATTGTAATGTTGAGTCTGATCCCTCGAGTTTTTCTGCAATAGCTTCCAACTCATTCCAAAGCACTGAAAGCTTGTTGAAGCATGTTGTGATTGACATGTTTCCTTGCTTTAATTCGAATATGGCCTGGTGATGGAGAATAACTTTTCCTGATCCAATTTTCCATTCATTTCTTTTATGCTTTCCCACATAACCCTCGAGTCTTTCGTTGGAGGTAGTTCGGCCGCCACATCTGGGGCTATATAGTTCCCTATCTAGGTTCAGACTAGCTAGTTACATTTTTTCCAAAGTTCGGCTAAGTGTTCATCGGTTGGAATGTGGACAGTTCTGTTAAGTTATCTATCATTGTCCTTCGTGATGAGGGCTCGTCGGAATTCTTGTGACCATGTCGAGTAAGTTTCCGAGTTGGTGAGTTGGTGGGTGATAAGCTGGAGCTCAGGCCTATTGGTGTTGGAGGTGTAAAGAGGCTGTCGGGCTCTAGATGGCCACTGTGGCAAGGATTGAGAACAACATAAAGCCGGGTTAGAGAATCGAGTAGGGATTCCCCCTCTGACCTGGTTCAGATGTTTGACTTGCATGGATTCCTTTTGACCCAGTGATGGGCTTGCCCCGATTCCAGTTGGTGGGCCTCCATTGGGCTGAATCTACTCTTCGTGGACTTGATTTTGGCATCACAGAAAATTTGGGCCGGCCCATATATCCATGGACCGGATGGTACCTGGATAGGCAGCCATTGGACAGAGTGGCCTGGATTGGGTTGGCCTGAGATGGGTTATCCCTGATTCAGCAAGGCCTGAAAGGGAATCCATTGGATCGGCTGGGTTTGGACAATTTGCTTCTGATTCATGACGTCTCGAGTAGGCTAGTTCTGTTTTGGTGGAGTTCCTTGCACAAGCAACTCCTCTAGAGTTTGCTCCTCAGAGGCATATGAATGATCTTTCGTCATGGTATCAGTAAGGGATGAAGGTAAAAGTATTGGTAAAATTTGAGGGTTAAATAATATACAAATATTGATTCCTACAACAGAGTGCTAACCTTGTTTTGCAGGTTAGTCTTTTCTGCAACAACGAGGAAGCAAGGAAAACCAGAAGGCAATCAAGAAAGTGTGGAAGCTTCACCAAGAAATGGAGGTTTTTGATACCATGACAGATAACAAGGAAAAATATAGAAGAAGATTGTATTCTATGTGTTTCATTCATTACAATCTCGATGTACAGTACCCAATATATAATACAAAGGGGTAAATAATGAAAGGAAAGAATATTCTCTAAAGTATCAAATCTAATCCTAAATTGATACAGCAATCAATTACAATCCTGGAATGATTCAAGGTATCAATCAGATAAGCATATCTTTCAACAGTTTTGGCTATGGTTGACTCCATGAAAGCTCGTCTTCGACCTCTCTCGACTCTCTTTGTACACCTCTCAGTTTAAGCAGCCACCGAACGGAAGCAAGGAGATGAGCATGGGCAAAAACTGACGGCGTCGATAGATTGACCTGTTTAAAAAAAATTAATCCTAAAAAAAATGCAAAATACGTCGATTGTTTATGTCAACGAGATGCTTTCTCACGTACCATGGAAAGTTAAGGCCCGGTATAAAAGAGTCACACTGAGACCACCGTCGAGTCATCTTGTAGAACCTCTGGCCCGAGATGCTCGTGCACTAACGGGTGATTGAAAAGTTGTGGCTCAACTCAAAATTTCGTAACCGCTATAAGACTTGACGTCTGCTTGTCGCATATTTCCACCTTTTGAATGATAAAATAATTCACTATCACACATTTAAGTTTCCTAAAGTCTGCATAAATTATCTAGTATTCTAATTTCAATGTCATAGTGATCGGTAATTTGAATTTTATGTATAGTTACCAAAATTTTCACCTATGCTACAATACCTCAAAATGGTGCTCACCAAAAGTAAATCCGAGGAGAGTAGTTTTCAAATTTATAGTTTGCTTGATAACTCGATTAAGTCTTGAAAATTAAAATATTTAGCACTCAAAATTATATCAAACACATTTGATAATCATGAATAGTTTAAGTTTAAAAGGTATAATTAAGAAAATCACTAATTTACTAGGTAACAAAAGGCCACTTAATTTTTTTTTTTTTAAATTCATTCGATAGAAAAAGATATTTATTGGCACTCAAAATCTTGCTAAATATTTTGCAAAAACTTATTAAAAGTTCTCCACATTAGTTATCAAACTATTATTATTTGGCGTTCAATATTCACTTATTATTAAACATATCTTAATTTTATTTTTCAACATTGATAAAATTGAAACTTAGGTGCCGAAATTTTAGGGTATTAATGGCATTGATCTCAACTCAACAATAAAAAATTTCAAGTCCTTAGGGTCATGACGACTTTGAATGAGCTTGGCTTTTTTTAAAAATATTCTATGTTCAAGAAAAAAAAAAAATCTGTAAATATTTGGTATGTCTTCGTCTATAAGAGGTATGGATAGAAATGGGGAGTCCCCATTCATAAAGGCTATGTTTGGTAGCCAGAATAAAAATAGGACATAATAAATTTTATCCTATCTTATCCAAGATAAGATAAAATTGGATATAAGGAGATATTGCATGGACAAAAATACCACATGGGGATGGGCTAAAGGTAGATAAGATTTCTTATATTAGTATAAAAGCTGTTTTTTCGAATAAAAAATTTCTTAAATTAGTAAAAAAATAAATATAGATAATAATTGAATTCTAATATAAAAATAAAATTAAAAATAACAAAAAAGATAACAACAATTTTCATTTTTATATATTTCTATTTTGTTATATATTGAATTTCGTTCTACTCTATTATATATATATATATATATATATTTGTGTGTGTGTGTGTATGTAGTATCAATGTTTATTACATATTTTAGGTATATTGGTATATCTTATTATTTAATAATTTTTTTGTTAAGGAATAAAAGAAAATAAAAATGAAGTAGAAGAACCTGGATATAAATGAACAAACTCAAACTTGAAAATGATCTTTCTAATTCTCGAAGAATGAGGGGCAACAAGAATTTTGAAAAAAAAAAAAAAAAAAAAACAGAAAAACCCTCTCCGTCTCCTTTTGGTGTATGTTGTAGCTTAACGATTCTTATGTAATTCTTAAGTTCACTTTAAAGCTTCATGAAAACCATGAGAGAGTTGAAGCTCCTTGTCCTTCATAATTATCTAGTTCACGTCAAAAGTTCACAAAGCAACAAAAGAGTCGAAATTCCTTCTCCTTCGTAGCTTTGTGGTTCACATGTGAAGTTTAACGAAAGTACCAAGAGCGTTGAAGCACTATACTTCTAGGTGTTGCAAAGTTGAATGATTATGATTTCCTCTCTTACTAAATTTGGCATTTGATGACTAATCTACCACTTTTATGTTGCTTTAGCCTATTTACATGCTTTGTCATAATCAAACCTATGGCTTTGGATTGCTTCAATGAGCTCCTTTGCTATTTGAAATTTAGATTGTATAATAACCATAAACTAAGTCAAAACTCATGAACTTAACAAATTTAATCTTGTTCATTCTTAATTTGGAATTACAAGGCATATTCAATCTATTTCAAATTTTGCTTGGATAAATGTAATTGACTCATTGTCAAACAAGAAACTAATAAATCGAAACTCATGAACTAATTTCTATTCCAATTTCTTCTCTAAAAGTAGCCCAGGTTCAAATTAACTGGATTTTGGAAAAGAATATTTTCATTTTTCATTTCATTTATTTATAAACAAATTTGCTTCAAATGATATACACTATATTTAAAATAAGTCAATTCTAAAAGAAGTAAACATAACTAAACGAAATGTAATTCAAATAATTTGCAATTTCTATTATTTTTATTTAATGTCTAAATCTAGTGCATATTAAGTGGAATTTATTTAAGTGATAAAAAAGTTATTTTCACATTGTTTCAATTTAATTTTGAGTTAAATGAATAATTGATGCTTTTGTTCGCATAGTTAATGAGAACTATACTTCAAATTATGAGGACTATTCATTTAAATCTAGTGCATATTTAGTGGAATTTATTTAAGTGATAAAATAAGTTATGTTAACATTGTTTCAATTTAATTTTGAGTTAAATGGATAATTGATGCTTTTGTTCGCATAGTTAATGGGAACTATACTTCAAATTATGAGAACTATTCATTTACACAAAATATATATTTTTTCCTTTTGCATTAATCTCAGAAAAAAATGGATTAATTATATATTTAAAGATGTTTTATTTTTTTTAAATATAAATCAATGACATAAGTCGAAAGATGATATATATATATTTGTGATAATCAAAATGTATTACAAAGATATTCTTATTCTTTATTTTATTGGATGAATACACTTAAGAATAATATATTTTCTTTTTATCCATTCTTAAGTTTAAATTTAAATATATTAAATGATATAAGCTTGAAGATGACAAATTACAAAACTAATGTTAATTGTACAATATGCCATATGACTTGTCACTTGACAATCATGGAGGTAAAATTTGCCAAGTGGCAAACACAAAAGCGAATATTTTCTCAGTTCTGGTTTTATCTTTAGATAAAGATATATTGTAATCACATATTCTTTTTCATAAGCTTTTGTAAAATTTAAATTTCATTTAACTTTTAGAGGATATATATATATATATATATATATATTAAAAGCCAAAACAAATAAACCAAGTTTGCAAGAGAGCAAGACGAAAGTCATTACCAGATATTTGGAGATACTTATATTAGGAGCTATGCTGTAGTGATTTTTACAATAATACATTTTCTTGGTGCAACTCTCAAGTATGTAACAATTTCTTTCTTTTGGGCTAAAGCAAAACGAAGTAGATTTATCTTTCAGACAGTTGAAGAACAGTGATCTTTTGCTTGAGACAACATAGTCGATTGTGATCTGCCTTGGATTCCTAAGTCACGAGTCTCCATTACTTGTGGTTTTGTTGTTGCCAAGTTCAAATAATCAGTGAATGGTAAAATTCCATATCCAATTCCAACAAAGCAATGACCATAAAGATTGCATGACTCCATCTGAAGTTCAGATTTGACATCAACTAGGTAATTACAACGAACTCAAGAAGTTTCTTCTTGATTCCTTGGAGTTTAGTCAATGCATTGCCGATGTGCATTCGTTTCCTTGGAGAATTAGAAGAGCAAGTGACTCCTATTTCGATGATTGAAATCAAACACTCCGAAGTACTAAACCAGCTTTTGTTCTTGCCCTTTGGAGCAACTGTTCGTCTCTTCTCCAACTCCTCAATTTCTTGAAGTAGAATGGGATCCATTGCCTTCTCCACTTGGTCTTCCAGAGCTGCCTTTGCAAAGCGATGAAGGTCCAATCCATTTTCAAACATGTCGTTGGTCGGCCTCTTGCCTGTGAACATCTCTAAAATGAGGACTCCGAAACTGTACACATCTCCTTCTGTGGATACCACACTTCCCGCGGCATACTCTACAACAATCAATAGCGCATAATGATTGCAAGGTGAAAAATTCAGATTGAAATATAGGTGATGTTTCATGTCTATACCTTTTTGCCCAAGGATTGATCTCCAATTACATGTTCAACATAGAAAATAAATTGAAAGAATTACCTGGAGCTACATAGCCAAAAGATCCTTTTACTCCAACAGAGCTTAATTGATCCGCTGGTAACTTATGTGTTGCTTCTTGGAGGAACCTGGCAAGCCCGAAATCCCCTAAATGTCCATTCTTTTCATCGTCAAGAAGGACATTGCTTGGCTTTATATCACAATGAACCATTGGTGATTCACAGTGATGATGGAGATAATCTAGTGCACAAGCAACATCAATGGCAATATTCACTCTCTCAAGTAGACTCAACTTGCTTCTCTCTGTATATTGCGATGCACTTGGGTGCAACCATTCATCCAAGCTCCCGTTCGACATGAATTCATAGACCAGTGCCTTGAAATCATTTCCATTAAAATCAAACCCAGAACATGCCGTGAGTACCTTCACAAGATTACGGTGTCGGATATTTCTCAAGGCCTCGCACTCAGCTATGAAGCTCTTGGAAGCTCCTTGACGTGCAAGGTCGAGAATCTTGATGGCCACAATCGATTGAGTTTGATCAAGAAGCCCTTTATACACAGACCCAAAACTGCCCACCCCAAGTAGATTGGTAGAGGAGAATCCACCCGTCGCTTTCAACAGACTATGATAAGAAACATGCAAAAGCCCATCTTCAAAAGAACTTGAAGCTGATGCGTTCTTATTGTGTCTAAACCAAAAGAAGTATAACAAAGAGACTATGCAGGCTATTCCCACAAGAGCAGAGGTGGTGCATATCAGGATTTCTACGGTTCCTCTTATTCTCATCCATTTGGACTCTTTGTACTCGCATTTCGGTAGTTGAAAATCTAGCATGCCCCCACAAAGTTTCTTGTTTCCAACGATTGAAGTTGAAATGGCACTTCTGAAAACTCCTCCTATAGGCAGCGCACCCTCGAAATCGTTGTAAGATAGGCTACAATTTTTCAGATCCAGCGATGCTAGAAATTCTGGGATTTGGCCAGACAGTTGGTTGTTGGAAACATTCAAAACCTGAAGGCCTTTCATAGAACTCATAGTCAATGGTAGGGGCCCTTCAAAAAAATTATCCTGCAAATGTAGGCTTTCCATGCTCATACAACTGCCGATACTGCTTGGGATTTGTTGAGATAATCTATTCTTGTCAAGGCGTAGTTCGCCGAGATTTTTTAAGTTGCCAATTTCTCTTGGAAGGGAGCCAGTAAGACTATTTCGAGACAAGTTGAGATAAATTGACAAAGATGAGAGGCTCGCAATTTCTGGGGTTATGTCACCGTTAAGGTTGTTGGTCGAAAGGTCCAAGAGAAGTAGTTTCTGGCAATTTCCTAGAGACGATGGTATTGGGCCCTGGAGATTATTTTTATACAATCTCAATTTGATTAACATCCTTAAATTCCCGATAGATTTTGGTATCTGCCCCGAAAAATTATTTTTGCCAAAATGCATAACTTTCATTTTGCTCAAATTTCCAATCTCAGAAGGAATATTTCCCCAGATGTTGTTGCCTGTCATTCCCAAGCTCTCCAAATTGATGAGGTTTCCGATTCCAGAAGGTAAGGTTCCAAAAATATGATTATTGCTTAACGAAAGGAAGGAAAGAGTGATAGAGAGGTTACCAATACAATCTGGTATTGGTCCTCGAAGAGCATTAAAACTTATTTCCAAAACTCTCAAGTTTGTGGAATTGGTTAAAGAGCAAAGGAAGTCAAAATCATCAGATCGCCCACTTCCTAAGTTGTTTCCGGCAATATCAAACCAATAGAGTCCTCTCATCTTTGAGAAAGAAGGAACTTTTCCAGTAAAGTTGTTGAACACAATATTAAATCTATTGAGATTAGAGGCGTTGGATATTGACTTAGGAATGGGTCCAGTAAGGTAGTTGTTACACAAACTGATTATCTTGATATTTGGAAGAGTGAAGCCTAAATCGCTCGGTAAACCCCCTTCCAATTGGTTTAGAGCTGCATGAAGGACCCTCACACTAGATATATTGAAGATTGAGATAGGAATTGTACCGACAAATTTATTCAAGTCGAGATCGAGGATATTTAGTTGTCTCAGCCTGCCAAGAGTCTCCGGGATCGTACCACCAAGATTATTTGACTGAATTGAGAAAACTTGAAGAGATGATAAGTTTCCAAATGACGCCGGAATGTTTCCTGTCAAGCTGTTGAATTGAAGTATGAGAATTTGGAGCTTGGACATGGAGTCGAGTTCCGTAGGCAAATTTCCTTCGAGAGCGTTGGAGCCTAAGTCAAGAAGGAGCAAATTAGAGCAATAGGAGAGATTCGAAGGGACCTGTCCGCTGAACAAGTTGTTACCAAGGGCCAACTCCTGCAATCGAGACAAGCGGCCGAAGTGTGGGCAAATTTTAGAGTGAAAACTGTTGTTATATAGATAGACTTTCCTTAGAAAGCTCAAGTTACCAATATGGGGCGTCACGACCCCACCTAGGTTCTCAGAGTTGAGGTCCAATATGGTGACTCTGCGGTGTCGATGACCACATGTGACACCATACCACTCGCAGAAGTGGCTAGTATCATTCCATGAGCTCAAAAGGCCACTAGGATCGACAATTTGAGCCTTGAATTCAAGCAAAGCCAACCGATCAGTCTCGACCTTGCCAGCTTCTACCAAAGCTAGGACACTCCCTAATAGAAGAATGATGGTAGTTAAGCACGAGAATGACTCAAATAAAAACCGACCTCTATTAGGAAGGTCCATGAGGGTTTGTAGCAAAGTGCTCTCAGCTCAAGTCTCTTTTAGGTTTCTTGCGATGTTGTTTTGAAACAATTCAAGTATATATAATAGCGGGCAACATGATCTTCCATACTAACACATGTTGATGTCATCAATGCAAAAACAATCACGAAAGATCGTTTATGGTCCTTTGAGAAAATTACAAGGCTGTGACAAGCAAGGTAAATATTGTTGATCATGTTGTCAATGAAAGCTGAAACACCATGGGGGCCTACTTTTGTTCATTGTCAATTGCGTCTTTCTAATCCCTGAATTTCCAGCCGTTTAGTTGGGGCGATGGCTTCAGTCTTTTCCACGCATATAAATATTGACTTTCCAGTATTTAGAAGGGGAACAGTATTAGCCGTACATGTAAGTAGATCTATTTCACAGTTTATGATAACTTTACTTTCATTTGTCAATTATAATATATATATATATATATGGCCTCTATAAATTATACATTTTGGAATATCGTTTGTTATTATTAAAGTTGAAAATAGTTCTTATAAATAAACGAGAACAAAAGCTCTACTTTGGTGAAGAATAATTTATTTCAAACTATTACCTTTAGATCCATGTTGTACAGGGGTATAACTTGTTATATTGATATGCAAATTGAATTTTGCATCTTGAATACTTAGAGATGAGTTACTAATGAATGATGACAGAGTCTGTGCTATTAGTTTATGATCTTTAACATTTTAATATAGTCACATTGTTATATAAAAAAATATTGAAATTATAAAAGGCTAAGTATGTATTTAATCCTAAAGGTTATAGCTAGTCAAAATGTAAATGAGTAGTTGGCAAATGATAATAAATTGGAGTGTTATAGTTAAAGTCAAGTAAACAATCCTTCATTTCCTTCTTTTGACAATTCATGTGGGAAAAGTCGTGGGAACGTCAATCAAGGAATTATAAACAAAAGCCCAATTATGAGAAGTCATAATTATGAATTTTAGCTAATTATTAGACTTGCACCACGTGTCCTGACTCGATTTGGCTGGTTACATGCCCGTCTTTGATGGGTGAACGTGATGCTCTGGTGACATCCGGTCCGCATATTGCTGGCATAGCGAAAATCCAGGAGAGGGTGTTCAGGGTCATATTTTCCAAAAGCAATAAGTAGAGGAAATGACCATAAAAGAGGTGGGATTTCGAAGCTGCTCAAACGTAAGCGACCTGGGCACGTTGCCTTAAAGTGCACGGCAGGACGACTTTTGCTGCCACGCTGACCGAAGTCCTTCCACGTCTGCGCCCATTCCATCCTGATTGGATTTGCTTTCTTTAATTAACTCTAAACTATCCTTTAATTAGTTGTGACACCCACGCAAAAAAAAAAAAAAAGTGAAATAGTAGTTTTAGAGTGGTCAAATCTTTTTGGTGGGAGGTGACTAATATTCCGTTAATTTCGCGAAAAATAATATTCAAGAAAACTGTTTTTGAATTTTTCAGTATTCGTTTCACAAAAATAAATTGATTAGAAAAAATATTTTTTATTAACGCAAAAAAAATTCTAAAATAAAGGAAAATTTTTTCCTTTTACTTCATTTACTCTCTCTTATCTCACACTCCTACTAGTCCCCACATCTTACTTTTTTTTCTTTTAAAAAAATTCAAATTTTTATTATTTTCCCTTTTTCTCTTTCATTTTTTCCTTCCTTTTGGCCCGTTGTCGGCCACAGTGAGCCTTGAGCTTGCTAGCCTTAGGTCAACTTGAGCTTGCTAATCTAGCTAGTCTTAAGGCCTGCCTGATAAGCAAGCGTGAGCCTTTGGCTTAGGCCCAAGGCTGGGGAGCTCAATGCTCACCCGATCGGCAAGCTTTGACTCGCCTTTAGCCAATCATTGGCCATTGTCAAGGAGGAAAAGAAAAAATGAAAAAGAAAACTAATTTAAAAAATCAAAATTTTAAAATAAATATAAAATAAAATAAAAATTATAGTGTACGGATGAAAATTGAATGGATTTTTTCACATTGAATGGTGCAAAATATTTTTATTTTATTTCATGTTTTAGCCGAAAATTGGAAAATGTCATCATTTTCTATGAAAATGGCTTTTTGGAAAACATTTTCTAGAAATATCACAATTTCTGCGAAACGAACCGAGCCAATTTTTTTTTTTTTTTTTAGCAATCACCTAAGACCAATTAGAACTAGACAAACAAAAAATGGACATCAACCATCTTGGGAAGAAGACTATAATTAGGAAAAAAATAAGATTCTTGTCTCATGGCATGATCCTTATCAAAGGGGAATCAAACAAGAATGGCATGAGAAGGCAATGTGACTGAGTGATGAGGACAAAGAGGGACCCATGAAATTAATTTGCGTCCTTTGTGGTAACTATGCATTCCTTAAGAAAAGTCTTCGTTAATAAATTTAAATTAATATTGCTTTAAATTCTTGCGACTTGTTATGTAGAGTTGTTACAGATCACTCATAGACCATAAAATTTGTAAGAAGAGAAATATTAATTAGGTGTAATATGCTAAAATTTTGTTGGCGTGTTCATAGTAATTAAATAGTACACCAAAAAAAGTGAGGATAGAAAAAATTTGTAGGTGAAGTTATGAGACAAACTAAAAGTAACTATAGTCGAAACCCAAAATAATACATGATTTGAGCAGTTTAATCATTCCATTACAATGAATGTTGACATTATTAGATAAGATCATTAATGTCCTGAAAATTGCAGATGACTATAAGACAAGCGATGTCCAATAATCTATTACAAAAAAATCACACGATCCATGCACGTTACTTAAATAGACGACTCATGCAAATTTATTAGGCTGTGGTTGCCAACACATGTGAAAGTGATGAACCGTGCGAGATCACTCAACGATTGACCGAACAAACTGCAATGTAGATATAGATCTGAATGTCATTTTTCCCCTTCTCAAGTCTTCATCAGCTAATTTTGCATGGATGAAACATGGATGATTTATTTATTTTTTTCCAATAAATTAACAATTATCAATGAAGACACATGACTATCGCATCGAAACTCGCATGAAATATATATATCTAACATAGGTCCTAGGCAAGACCTTAAAAGGCTTTGACCACTAGAAAAAGTCTGAATAGAGGTCGGGAACCGGGCCTTGAAAAGTATTCCGGCCCCATTGGTCACCCCGTCCAAACCCCTTTAAGGGGTAAGGGGGCCACCTTGGATGGGCGCGATGCCGATCCCGGGTAACCATTCCCGGGGAGGTACACCCGATGAAAAGGCCCGGCCGGGGAAACTTGGCCGGTATAATTGTTAATTTATTGGAAAAAAATAAATAAATCATCCATGTTTCATCCATGCAAAATTAGCTGATGAAGACTTGAGAAGGGGAAAAATGACATTCAGATCTATATCTACATTGCAGTTTGTTCGGTCAATCGTTGAGTGATCTCGCACGGTTCATCACTTTCACATGTGTTGGCTACCACATGACTATCCCATCGAAACTCGCACGAAATATATATATCTAACACAGATTAACATCCTTCGAGGAAGCTCGTCTTTAGGACAATGAAAAAAAGAGTTGCAAAGTGAAGGAGCTGGATGAATGTGTGTGTAGCTGTTCAAGTTAATCTCTATTCGGTGTCTGATATCATCTAACCTTATGTAAATCACTATGGAATCATTAAATATTTCCTCATATAGTTTATAAAAATAAAAAGTTCATGCTAGCATTCTTAATTATAATGTACCTTTTTTAATTTGATACTACGGTCAAATGATATCTTGAACCTTTGATTTCGCATACTAGATTTAAGTCCTCATCTTCAGTTCGATCTAGAAGATGTCATTGATTCAAGGATTATAAGATTTTTGAAAAATTACTTTCTTGTGAACCAATTCCAACAAATTGCATCTAATAAGAAACACGTCCGAAACTTCGCCTTTCTAATACAATTTTTACCTATTTTTTTTGGAGATCAACAGGTCCATTTAAAACAATCTAAAAGCCAAGACTTTCTTCATTTCCATAAATGAAAACAGTTTTGATGCAAAAAAAAAATTAAAAATTCCCTGCGTGGATTCATCCTAGCTTGAATGATGGCTGGTATATATATTATATTTGATAATAATGTATCCTATTAGGCAAATATTTTAATTTGGTTGCCCGGAAAAAAGAATGTATTTTAATTTGGTAAATGAGTTTAACACGCCAATATTATTGTGGCAGCTCGATGAAAGGATAATTTTGGTCCCGAATGTTTCTGTCCTTTAATGCCAAAAATGAGGGTGCCTCAGTCCGTACATCTTTACACGTCTCCGCTCCACCTGTCCTTGGTACTATCATTTGTCTACGTTTGATAACGTTTCTATTAAAAAATTATCCCAGAGAACAGAAATAAAAAATATATTTCTGTTCCGAGAAACAATTTTTGAACAAGAACGCGTCTGGTAACTACACAAATTTTCTATTCCTAAAATAGAAAAAAAAAAAAACAAAAACAAAAACACGTTTGGTAAACTTGGTTAATGTTTTTTTTTTTGTTTCTTTTAATTTTTTTAATATTTTTATTTTATTTTTCCTTTTTCCTTTTTCGCTTTGGCGGTGGTCGGCGACCAGCTGGGTGACGTTCGGTGAGCTCGCCGAAGGCCAGCCTGGCCCTGGCGAGATCGTCGCTGGCCAGGCGAGACTCACTAGGCCACCGATGAGACTCGGCCTCACCCAAGCAACGTGAGGTCAGCCTTGCCCTGGCCTTGCGAGGCTGAGCCCGGTTGTGGCTACGCAAGGCTCAGCCTCGTTTGGGTTGGGCCAAGCCCACCTCGCCCAAATCTGGTGAGCTCGGCCTCGCCGAGGGCCAGCAAAGCTCCGGCGAGGTTGCTGGCCCTCGACGAAAAAAGAAAAAATAAGAAGAAAAATGAGAAAAAAATAAATAAGTTTTGTGTTTTTGTTCTTTTGTTTCTTCAAAAAGTGTTTGCGGGAACAAGAAACAAATTTTTCTTATTTATTGTTTCTGTTCCCAGTAACAAAAAAAAAAATAGATTTTGAACAAAAGTGTAAATAAACGCGTTTCTATTCTTTCTTTGTTCCTCGGAATAAAAGAATAGAAATTGTGTTCACGACAAAAAAAAAAGAACACAAACAAACATGCCCTTAGTCGGTTTTGGCCACACCTTCACCTCGTGACATGGTTTGGCTTGATTCCAATGTGTGTGATTAAATAAATTAGGAAGATTAATTGGACTTATAGGAAAAAAAAGAGAGGAAATTTTAGGCTATATTTATTTCACAAAAAATAAATATTTTAGAAAGTATTTTTTAAATAATCATTTGTATTGCTTGAATTAATTAGTCAATAGAGCATGTTTTTATTATCGACAATAATTTATATTTAATTATATTTTGTAAATTATCAAAATATTTTGTACAAATGATCATTTTCAAGAAAATATTTTTTAAATTATTTATTTTTATCAAATAAATAGAGTAATCAGGTTATTTGAAAATTTTAATATTGTGAAGTGATCAGGTTTACAACTCGTGTTTTCACATGGCGTTGAGCTTTGCGTTGATGCATTGAATATATCCCCACTGATGATTTGATTGAATAGTTTTGCATGCATTGCATTGCACGCTCGGCAATCATTTTAATGAGCGTTTTGATGTGGCCTTATAACCAACACCTTACCAATCATTTGTCTATCCATTTGATTCCACAAAATAGCAAAACAATAACTTTTTCCCTATTTTTATTTCAAATTCTACAGATTGTTATTCCTTTTTCAGTCTCAGTATATGTTGAATGGTCAATTGTCGCGACCTAAATTTCGGGTGCACTACCTAAAATTAGGCTAATGAACTACTAAGGCTACGCATGACAACGCTTCTGTTCCCGGGAAGAGTTTTTTTTTTTTCAGAAATAGTTCTTTTCTATTTCTACTCCCGGGAACAATTTCTGAGTAAAAGAACCCGTTTAGTAACGATACAAAATTTCTACTCCTAGAATAGAAAAAGAATATAAATGCATTTGGTAACACAAAAATTTCTTTTTTGTATTTATTCATTTTTTATTTTTGTTGAAGGATCGCCGCTGTCACCGCCACTGGCTAGCCAGCCGCCGCGGCTGCCGCTGCCCCATTAGCAGCCGCCGCTACACGACCGTTGGCCGCTGACCGTCACCGCCGACCAACGATCGTGCAGCGGCGGCGGCTGGCGGGCTGGCGGTGGCGGCGGTGGCGGCTGGCGATGACGGGTGGCGACTGACAGTGGCTGGCAACCGACGACCGACGGCGGTGGCCACGATTGGCAACCGGCGATCGGTGGCGGCGGCAGTGGCGATCGGCAACCGAGTGGCGATCGGCAACCGACAGCGGTGGCGGCGATCGGCGACCGGCGACCGGCGGCAACCGAGCCGATCGATCGGGTAATCGGTGGCGGCGGGACGCGGCGGTGACCGGTCGACCGGCGGCGATGGCGGTGGGCGGTGGCTTTGGGCGGTTGACGATGGTCGCGGCAAGAAAATAAAATTAAAAAAGAAAATCAGCTTACTTCTAGAAATTGTTCCCGGGAACAAGAAACAACCTTTTTTTGCTTCTCAAAACTATTCCCGGGAACAAAACGGGAACAAAAATTGAGAAATTGTTCTCGGGAATAAATGTTTTACCAAACAGGTTTCTGTTCTTTTTTTGTTCTAGAGAACAAAAGAACATAAATTGGAAGAAACAAGAGCGTTACCATGCGCTACCTAAGTTTAACTTAACTTGGGCTCTCCCAAGCTCATACCAATTCGCAACTTAGGTTCAAATATCTAACATGCCCACTAATCAATTTACAGTAGGTCAATTAGACACCTAAGTAAAATAATAGGAGAATTATTCTACTTCTACGAACCATAAACTTTGGGCATGGAGACTTGGTTACACTAGACTTTTCTAATATCATTTTTCTATACCTTTATCTTTTTATTTTGAAAAAATGTTTTACAGGCAGCTTGAATTAATTTTAATTCACTTCCCTAACATATGAGGTGATTATGCAAGTGCGCAAACCACCAATTTAACACCCAGATAAAAACAATGAATAAATTGTAGAACTTACCTTATGGCATCAAAAGCATATGCGTCATTAGATCAGAATTCATATCGACAGTCCTAAACATGATTTTTAATTAACACGCAATCTCTTTTTTTTTATTTTCACTTAGTTAATGAGAATCATGTTTTATGCAATGCAATATTACTAATTTAACATGAAATGATATGACGTGACAATATGACCTAAACTATATAACATAAATAAAATATAAGCATGTAGTATATCCTAAAGAATGAAATTAATAAATAAATTTACTCTAAGACAATTTTTTTGGTATTTTTCATAAAATTCGAAATTAGAAAATTGCTAAAAATAAAAATCTAACTAAAGTGAAAATGCAATTTATACGATGCATGGAAATGCCAATGCAAATGCATGATGCAAAAGGAAAGAACATACCTACAATTACTTACCAATCAGTGCGGTAAAGCATTTTGAGGTACATGATAAATCCCCATTTACTCCATAAGTACCTAGTTTTCACTCGGGTTCTTTGAAGAGTCTAAGAGGTAATAAATTAAAACATCTAGATTGAGAAGAACATTCACATCCAGAGTGAAGTGTTCAACGAAAAGAATTAAGACATCCGGATCCAGACTGAGATGTCAAGAATTTTGAACTTGAAATACCTAGATTCAAACTATTCACATCCGAAGTGAAATATTCAATGAAAAAAATTAAGATATCCAGATCCAGACTGAGATGTCAAGATTTTGGAATCGAAATACTTAGATCCAAACTAAGGTATAACGAAAAAGATTGAAAAAAATTCACATCCAAAATGAAATGCTCAACGAAAATAATTAAGACATTCAGATCCAGATTGAGATGTCAAGATTTTTGAACTTGAAATACCTAGATCCAGACTAAGGTATAACAAGAAAGATTAAAAAAAACATTCACATCCAAAATTAAAATATTTAGATGGAAATAATTAAGACATTTAGATCCACACTGAGATGTCAAAATTTTTGTACTTGAAATACCTAGATTTAGACTAAGGTATAACGAGAAAGATTAAAAAAAACATTCACATCCAAAGTGAAATGTTTAAATGGAAATAATTAAGACATCCGGATCCAGACTAAGATATCAAAATTTTTGTACTCGAAATACCTAGATCTAGACTAAGGTATAATGAGAAAGAATGAAAAACATTCACATTCAGAGTGAAATGTTTAAATGAAAATAATCAAGACATTCAGATCCAAACTGAGATGTCAAGATTTTGGAACTCGAAATACCTAAATCCAAACTAAGGTATAATGAGAAAGAATGAAAAACATTCACATCCAGAGTGAAATGCTTAAATGAAAATAATCAAGACATCCATATCCAAACTGAGATGTCAAGATTTTGGAACTCGAAATACCTAGATTTAGACTAAGGTATAACAAGAAAGATTGAAAAACATTCACATCCATAGTGAAATGTTTAGATGAAAATAATTAAGATATCCAGATCCAAACTGACTGAGATGTCAAAATTTTAAGACTCGAAATACCTAGATCCAGACTAAGGTATAATGAAAAAGATCGAAAAACATTAAAAGGGCTCTGAGCTACAAAAGCACGCCAGGTCGATAAAAGAAATTCGAGCTACGGAAGCACGCCAGTTCGATAAAAGGGACTCTAGGCTACGAAAGCACACCAAGTCAATATAAATGGGCATCGGGCTACGGAAGCACGCCGGGTCGATAAAGAGAGACTCTAGGCTACAAAAGCACATCAAATTAGGAACTCCGGGTTACAAAAGTACGCTAGGTCAAGAACTCCGGGCTACGAAAGCATGCCGAGTCGATATAAAAGAACTTCGAGCTATGGAAGCATGCCGGGTCTATTAAAAGGGACATCGGGTTACGTAAGCACACCGAGTTAATGAAAGGGACTCTAGGCTACGAAAGCACACCAAGTTAGGAACTCCAGGCTACGGAAGCATATTGAATCTCAAGGCTTCAAGGAGCAACTTGAACATCGAGTATTATTTGATCCTCAAGGAAATATTACCTATCAAACATGATTACCTATCAGACATGATTAGAGCAAAAACTTATATGCATTAATTAAAGACGTAGACAATTTGAGCTACTCTATAATGCACATTTCAAAATTCAGTGGGGGTTTTCATTCATTCAATCAAGGTTATGCATAATGACTTTACTATATTTGCATCACCCCAAATTTCCACAGGAGAGAATTGTCGTTTAAGACAATGACATGGATTTCTTAAGAATACTAAATGAGAGACTTTCAGTTAGAAATGACTTTCACTTACTCTTATTTAAAAAGGCTATTTTAGGAGAATCACTCAATCTCACTATCATCATACCAACAAGAGTCTGAGTATTCTCGCAAGCAATACGACCTTACCAATTTGAGAGGTCTTTAATGAGGACCGTAATACGGGCTTGGTCAATGGCTTAACAAAGGGATTCTTTGAGTCAAGGCAATTGAAAGAATAATTCTGTAATCATCTCCGGGTTTACAAGTCAAGAACCCTGCAAAATGAGAAAGAAATAGTTTTGCTCGCACTTCTTCGAGCGATGCTTATAAACATATGAACTCCCATGTTAATTCAAGTGCTATAGGCTGGGTTCATGGGTTGAGAAACGAAATAATTATTAGGCTCAAAATATGTGTAAATGGTGAGAGTTGATGATCATCTTGGCATTGCCACCGGTTTTCATTTTCACCAATCAGGGATTGTCTTCATAAGGCGTCCCATTGATGGTAAAAACTCAGCATTTGAGTTCTTTGAGTATTGCTCAATCAATGATACAACTTTTTTACAATCGATAGTCCCTATCTTGACTCTCTTTTTTCATATATGGGCATCGACATTACTTTTACCAAGCACACAGCTTTTTCATGCCCCTAATTCTCATTCATTTTTTCTTCACTTCTTTTTTCATGGGCATTGGCCTTACTTTTTCCAGGCACACTGCTTTTTCATGCCTCTTGATTCTATTTTGAATGACCATATGGTGCTTTTAATATTTGGACCTTTGGGAGGTCTTCGTCTTCTGTTAACACTCCAAACCATACTGTTTGAACAATTGCACTTGGCCTTGCTCTAGTGTGGGGAATGATCACCAACTAGGTTTAAAGAAATGAAATTGCAGGCTCAAGTGGGTATGTAAATGATATAACTGTATGTAAGATTGAGAAAGAAATGCTCTTTGTCATCCTAAGGCACTTAAATTACCATATGAATTCAATGTAATAGCATGACTTGAAGATCGATGCAAGTGAAAGAAAAAAAATTTATTTCAATTTTCCTCACCTTATGATGCCATCCTACCTCCCATTTGCCTCGATGTGGGGTGGTTCTTGACAGGGGTAATTTGAAAAGAAATCTCTACAAGTGTATGTGCTCAAAGAAGTTAAGCAATGGATCACCTGTAGTATATGGGATAAAGAAATTAATTGCCTCTCATCACTTTGGTCATCATACCTTTTGCGAGATAACTCTTTTCCTTGCGGATATGGAACTTTTTACACTCATCTCACAAGTGTATAAGTAGGGAACTATGTATAGGATAATGCTTGCCTTTCATCATCCTGACATGTCTCATTCAATATGCTCAATCTATTGAATTGTCCATCTTGACAAATCTCCACATGAAATTGGTGAGTTAAATAGGTAAAATCACTATGGAAATTCTCTTTTCAAAAGAATCCAGCAACTTTAAGCATAAAAAGCTTTTGTGACTTCAAACAGACAAAAAATGCTCTCATAAGTACGAAAAACATTATTTTAAGCATTCATTCAAGGAATTATCCCACGAAAGGACTGTCTCAGCAATGGATGTCCTTAGATTGCCCCTATCGAAATGGAACAAACACACCAATTTTGATCAATCGAGGCTAAAAATCCGATCTTCAGTTTAATAGACGCTCCATTTTTGCTTTTGCCCCGCACAAGAGAACGTGCACGAATAGGATACTATCAAAGTAAGTTCAAATTGCACATCCATTTTGGCTCGAATCAAGATTTTATCTCAATCATCTCATTACTAGAATCTGTAGTGTCCCCAATTTGTCATTTGATGTGCCTTTTCAGATACTTTTTCATCAGGCCAAGAAAGTAATACTTTGAAACATGAAGTAAATGAGTCCGAAAATTAAACAGGGCTAACCTAATGCATGCTTTTCGAAATGACCTGAAAAATGATTTTTTTTTTTTTCACGAGACATGGGACGCCCTAGCATGGATTGGAAAATGAGGATATCGAATTCTTGAACATGAACTAGGAAAAACAAAAGTTTGAACTCTAATAAGAACAATAAAGACATGAATAGAAAACAAATTTCGAAAGTTTTTTTTTTTTTTCAAAATGATTCATTGCATGGCAATCTCCTCATTTCATTCCTAATTGACAAAGGAATTAAATCAATGATTGACCTAAATTGTCATGGACTGACCAAAAGCACGACAAAATAAATTGCATGGTATAGGGACAGAAGACTTATTTCACCAAGAAAAATCGATGGCAATCACATAGACAAGCACATGATATGTGAGGTTCAATTTCTACTCTAGACAGGCTTAGCAAGGTGGGGCTAAAAGGATGGGATGACTAGTCGCAACCTCGCGTACTAAGTCAAGTCCTCCTAACTCTGGCTCAGTCAAAAATGATACCCCAATATGGCGTAGTCTTGTGGGCAGAGGTAAACATTCTTGACACCAAGAAAGAAACTTTCGGGATTGAGTTGGATAACCTCTACTATGTGGCCTCGCGGTTGAATTCGTATCCAACTCAATACCATCCTAGGTATCCTAATGTAGCCTAGGTCTGGCGGCAAGTTGTGTGTGCAAGAGTGTAGTGTAAATGCAAAGCATACACAATAGTTTATACCAAGCAACACTTCATATGTGCAAGTAAACCATACATTCCTACACATTCCTACAAAACAAGAGTTGGCAAACACTTCCCCTTATACCTCCCATCCTACAAAAAGATTTAACACCTTAAATGTTAGGAATGTACTTGGGATCCTCGCTGCCAAACAAAAATATTTTTTAAGAGAAAATCGGCCTAAGTCTACTAAGAGCTTTAACCTAAGTCCCTAGTGAAATCGCCAAGCTATCACGACCTAAATTTCGGGTGCACCACCTAAATTTAAGTTAATGGATTATTAAGTCTAACTTAACTCGAGTTCTCCTAAACCCATACCAATTCGCGACTTAGGTTCAAATATCTAACATGCCTAGCATGCAAAAGGGAGTCGCCACTAATCAGTTTATGGTAAATCGATTAGACACTTAAGTAAAATAATGGGAGAATTATTCTACTTCTACGAAGACTTTGGACACAGGGATTTGGTTATACTAGACTTTTCTAATGCTTTTTCGATACATTTATCTTTTTATTTCAAAAAAATGTTTTGCAGGCAGCTCGAATTCATTTTAATTCACTTTCTTAACATGTGAGATGATCATGTGTTAAGACCTAGAAAAAAATAATGAATAAATTGTAGGACTTACCTCATGGCATCGAAAGCATCTATGTCGTTAGATCATAATTCACAATTGACAGTCCTAGATATGATTTCTAATTAACACGCAATCTCTTTTTTTCGTTTTCACTTATTTAATGAGAATCATGCTTAATGCAATATAATGTTACTAATCTAATATAAAATAATATGACATGGAAATATGACCTAAATTATATGACATAAATAAAATATAGGCATGCAGTCTATCTTAAAGAATGAAATTAATAAATGAATTTACTCTAAGACAATTTTTTCGGTATTTTTCATAAAATTCGAAATTAGAAAATTGCTAAAAATAAAAATCTAACTAAAGTGAGATATTATATAATTTAAGTTAGGAATAAACAAATCCGAATCCTATCTTAACTTAGAAAATTATCTCATTATGCAATTTAATTCAAAAATATTATCTAACCCAAATACCATCTAAACATGCATTTAAAAAAAAAAAAAAATCTATCTACTCTATCATGCAATCAATTCTAATCTACATGGAATGCAAATGCAATTTTTTTTTTTTTGTATTTTCGAGATAAACAAAATAATTAAAAGATAAACATCAAACCATCCATGGTCATAAAAAATGTTATTTACCATTCGCTAATAAAATCGATAAATTAATCTTAAGCCTTAAATATATCAATTTTACTCCCACGTGAATAATTATTCCATCTAAAGCCTTATAGATGGGATAAAAATTCTTGCGATTGCAAATTTGATGTTATATCAGGGAATTCAATTAGGCATCGAGAAATATTTCAAACAATGAGACAAAATATCAAAAACTAAATAAGATAAAATAAATCTAAAATAAATCTCTACCTAAATTGGAATTTTTCAAAAATCCGATCGGTTCAAGTGAACCACGATGGAGGTTCGGTGTGGCTAAAGATGGTGGCTGCGATGGTGGGTCGCCGAAGGGGGTTGGTCGTCGGAGCTCCGGCGAGAGGTATCAAGCCTGGACCAACAACGGCAAAGCAGCAACCGCCGCTGGTGCAGGAGCAGTAAGGGGCGGGCAGCTCAGCAAGCGGCAGCAGGGGCGTTGCAGATGAAGCGGGGCGCAGCAGCAAGCTCGGACCAGGAGCAGCGGCGGCAGAGTCTCGGGCAGAGAGAAAAACCCAGCAGCAGGGAGGTCGCTCGGGCGTGCGGCAGCTCGGCCTCCGGTGGCGTCGCAGGTCGGCGGTAACAGCGACCAGCGGCAACGGGGGCGCTCGGGTCCTCGGAGCAGAGGCGGAACTGTAGGGCTACGGGCGTCACTCGGGCTGCGGGGACAGCCGACAGAGCAAGGGGCTCGGCGGACGGTGAAGGGCAGAGAGCAACTCGGCAGCGGGGGTTGATCGGAGACGCAGTGAAGCGGCGGTAGTGACGGTGGGCTTCGTGGGGCGAGGGAGTTGCAGGCGGAGCGGTCGAGCAGCAGAAGAAGACCGGTTCTTCCGCTCCTGTCTTCACTTCTTTTCCTTTTTCTTTTGTTTTTTCCTCTCTCTCCAGTAACACGTCTCCCGCACTCTCTCTGCTCTTCTGCTGATCTTGCTTTTTCCTCTGCAGCAAGTCAACCCAAAGGAAAAAAAAACCTGCCCCCTTTTCTCCTTTCCCCAGGAATCGAAGCCCTTTTCTCTTTTTTTCACGTTTCCTCAAGTTTTTTACTTTTCTTTTTCTCAAAGGGACGAACGAAAAGCCTAAGGGAAATCTCTTCTTCTCTTACTTTGTGTCGATTTTTTAACCTAGCAATCGAGAAAAGCCCCCAAAACCCTACGCATTTTACCTATTTAGAGGCCACGGATTAGGGTTTTAATTTTTTCCAAAACCATATTTAGGGAGACTTTTTTTCACACATAATATTTGCTTTTTCGAACGTAATATTTGTTCTTGTTAATGCAATATTTTTTCGTCCCATTTGCCCTATCCAAAAAAATTCATCATATTCCAGAAAAATTTCAAATTCTTATTTTTCATAAGATAATTGTTGATCATTAAAAAAAAGGGTTTTGGCCAATTTGTTCGCTTCGTGGGTTTAGTTCGACTTGTCAATTTAAAACTCAGAACCATTAATTTGAACTTATTTGTTACCAGTCCAATAAATAAATGCAAAAAATGCAAATTCAAAATAAATGTACCTAAATCTATATGTTATGCAATTAATATTTTTTTCAGGATAAAATTAACCCCTAATTTTTAATACAATAAATGACCAAATGAGTCGCCAAAATTTAGGTGTCAACACCTATATTATTCTTATTTTGTTTTGCTTCTGTTTTACAATGATTTTTTAAAAAAACCGATGAATAACAACACTTAAAAGGGGTTTTTTTTTATGATTTGTAAAGAATTAAATTAAAGACATTTTGTTTCCTGTCAAAGTTTGGAGGAGGCACATATTGGCTCTCAAACTTTAAAAAAGTATCAATGTCATCTTTGCATGTCCTGAATTGAAATAATAGATAAAAACAAAACGAAGGAAGCTAAAGATAAACAAAGAATTAAAGATTCTCTAGGGGTAAAATGGAATAATTCCATCATTACCGTAACATAATCAAAATATTGCACCCTTCTATACAATATACCAATAGTGTAATTGATTTGGCCAGGATTTGATAACAATTTAGTGACCGATAAATTATGTTTAGAAATACATGCAGCAGATCAAATTGACATAGGTAGCACACAAATTATGACATTCTATCTTCCTTGTGCTATGATGTCGAACAAAATTTGTCATTTTTTTGGTGTTATATGATCAATAGGTTATATCTAAATATTATGCAGTAGGTATGGATAATATTGTGGGTAGGGTTGACAAGGAGAGGGCAAATTCAAGTCACGAAACGAGTCATTGGAGATGTGTTAGAGGGCAACTCTAATTAGACAAGCGTCATCCATCCCTTAACCTCAATTTAACTCGATATTCATAAATTTTTCCTTAATAATTTTCTCTTTCCATTTCATTTAATAATTTTGAGTCTGTAATTTCTCCAAGAATCATTTTTCCGTCCCAATTCCATTTACAAGCATTTCGTTTTTTTTTTCTTTCCGTGATTCCAAATATTGAGATATTAATTTTCAGATAACTACGAGAGAGGTCAGTCCAATCTTGATCAACTTGCACCCATTTAAATGGTGAATGGACAAGTAGTAGAATTTCGACAAATACAGATTTTACAGGAGGCTGCCTGTTGATCGATCCAACGGCTCAGACTAGATCAGTCCGACAATGAAGTCGACTGATTGACTGGACAAAACCATGAGATCAATGTCGACTTGAGTATGATCAGTAAGTTAAATCTAAGGAGTCATTTGTTTCGCAAAAATATGGCGTTTTTAGAAAATATTTTTCTAGGATGTTATTTTTTGGTATTTGACTGAAATGTACAAATGAACTAGAAAATATTTTAGATCATTGTTGTACCAGCATTTAACTTGTTATATTGATATGGAAATTTAATTTTGTATGTTGAATACTTATAGATGAATTACTCATTAATAATGACAAAGTCCATGCTACTATATTATGATCTTCAACATTTTAATATAGCCACATTGTTATTTAAAACATTCTTGAAATTAAAAAAAAAAAATTGGTAATTATTAGTTTGGGACACTTGGAGTGCCAAAACTTGGCACGAAGGGACAATTAAGTGCCAAAACTTTGAAAATGTACACTTAAGTGCCAAAACTTTGAAAAGGTACACTTAAGTGCCAGTTTCGGAGTAAAGCGGAATACTTAAATGCCACTCTGGCCAAAATTTGGCCAAATTGCTGACGTGACAATTTTCCGATGAATTGAGTGCAAAACAGCGTTGTTTTGCTAGCTGATGTGGCGAGAAAATGCAAAAACGACATCGTTTTATGTCTGATGTGTAAATAATTAATATAAAAATTAATTAAATTAAGTTTAAACTTAATTTTATTTAAAATATTCTAAAACATTAAAAATTTAAAATTTAAAAACCTAAAATTTTAAAAACTTAAAACTGAAAAACCTACAAAAATTTAAAAAAATTATAATTAAAAAACCTTAAAAATTTAAGAAAAAAAACTTAAAATTAAAAAACCTAAAAACTAAAAAACTTAAAATTGAAAAAACTAAAAAATTAAAAAATTGAAATTGAAGAACCTAAAAAATAAAAATCTTATAGTTAAAAAACCAAAAAAATTATTATTAAAAAACCTAAAAAATTAAATATATATATAATCAAAAAACCTAAAAATTAAAAAACTTATAATTAAAAAACCTAAAAATTAAAAAACCTATAAAAAGAAAAGGGTGGGGAGCCGAAGGGGCGGTTGAGGGCTGAGCCCTTGCCGCTGCCGCCTCCCTGCCGCCGCCGGGAAGGGCCGGCGACGGAGGGGGGAGGGTTGGCTAGCATCGTCAGCCCTTGGCCAAGGCCCGGTGACCCCGGCCGATACTCCCCCCACCATTGCCGACCCATCCTAGCGATGGCGAGGAGGCGGCAAGGGCCTGCGAGCCCTCGCTCAGATCTAGGGCGAGGGTCACGGCCCTCACTGCGATCCGGCGAGGGCTCACGGCCCTCACCACCGATCGGTCGAGGGCCAGTGACCTTGGCCGACTCTCCCCCCTCCGTCGCCTGCCCTTCCTGGCAACGACGAGGGCTTAACCCTCAGCCGCCCCCTTCGGCTCCCCCTCCCCCCTTTTTTTTTATATTTTAGGTTTTTAAATTTTAGGTTTTTTAATTATAAATTTTTTAAATTTTAAGTTTTTTAATTATAAGTTTTTTAATTTTAGGTTTTTTAATTATAATTTTTTTAATTTTTAGGTTTTTTAATTTTAAGTTTTTTATTTTTTAGGTTTTTCAATTTTAAGTTTTTTTAGGTTTTTTAATTTTAATTTTTAATTTTTTAGGTTTTTTAATTATCATTTTTTTTATTTTTTAGGTTTTTTAATTTAATTTTTTTATATCTTAGGTTTTTCAATTTTAATTTTTTAATTTTTTAGGTTTTTCAATTTTAAGTTTTTTATTTTTTAGGTTTTTCAATTTTAAGTTTTTTTCTTTTTTAGGTTTTTTAATTTTAATTTTTTTAGAATATTTTAAATAAAATTAAGTTTAATTCAATTTAATTAATTTTTATATTAATTATTTACACATCAGACACAAAACAACGTCGTTTTTGCATTTTTTCGCCACGTCAGCTAGCAAAACGACGCCGTTTTGCACCTAACTTGCCGGAAAATTACTATATCAGCAATTTGGCCGGATTTTGGCCGGAGTGGCACTTAAGTGTTTTATTTTACTCCGAAACTGGCACTTCAGTATACTTTTCCAAAGTTTTGGCACTTGAGTGTCCCTTCGTGTCAAGTTTTGACACTTGGACTGTTTTTCTGCTACTCAAAAAGTAAACGAGTAATTGGCAGATGATATTAATTTTTTTTTTTTTTAGCAAAGGCAGATGATATTAAATTGAAGGACTGTGATTGTTCACGTCAAGTAAATGATACTTCCTTTCCTTCTTCTTTTGACAGTTCACATGGGAAAAGTCGTGAATCAATTTCAACCGTCCAACCTTTTGTGTGCTTTTATTTTCCTGGAATTAAGGAATTATAAACAAAAGCCCAATTATGGAAAGTCATAATAGTGGATTTTAGCTCATTATTAGGCACACACCACATGTCCTTACTCAACCTGGCCGGTTACATGCCCGTGTTTGATGGGTGAAGGCGATGCTCTGGTGACATCCGGTCCGCATATTGCCAGGACAGTGAAAATCCAGGGGAGGGAGAGTCATATTTTCCAAAAGCAAAAGTAGAGAAAAAGGCCATAGAAGAGGTGGGAATTCGAAGCTGTTCAAACGTAAGAAGGCGACCTGGGCACATTGCATGAAAGTTCACGGCAGGCCAACTTTTGCTCCCACGCTGACGGAAGTCCTTCCACCTATAGGCCCATTCCATCCTGATCGGATTTGATTTAACTCGAAATTATCTTTTAATTAGTAGTGACGCAAGCACAAATTAAAAAAAAGAAAGTGAAAAAGTAGTTTTGGGGTGATCAAATCTTTTTTATGAGATGTAACGGCACTGTTCATTTCACAGAAAATAATTTTTAGAAAAGTGCTTTTAGATTTTCTGACATTGGAAAAATTTCAAATAAAAGCTTAAAGTGATTATGACCGTTTCAAATAAGGACTTAGTCTTGCCAATCGGCAAAAAATTCATGCTGGTCAAGGGCATTTTTGTCCAAACACAAATTAAATTAAATTATCAAAAAAAATAAGGAAAAAAAATTGGCGGAAGGGGGCCCCTCCCGCTTGTGGCCGCCGATGCTTGGAGGAGGCCAGCAACCTTAGCCAAGTAGAGGCAAGGGGCCCTCACCAGAGGCAAGAGAGGGCGACGACCCTCGCTCAGGTCGCTAGCCCTTGCCTAGTGTCCCCAACTTCGGTGGCAATGGGTGAGGGTTGCCTAGCTTGGATTAGGGCAGGTGACCTTTGCCTAGATTGGGCAAGGGTGGCCAACCTCGCCTAGATCTAGGAGAGGGTCATCGCCCTCTCTCGCCTTTGGCGAGGGTTGGCAGGCCCTCACCTCTAGTCGGCTAGGGTCTTGGCCCTACCTTAGGCGTCGACGACCCCATCGGCCTTAGCCACCGCCCCATCGGCAATGGGGCAGCGGCCACAGGCAAGAGGGGCTCCCTCCCGCCCATGTTTTTCTTTTCTTTTTCTTTAAAGAAATTTTGAAAAAAATAAAGAAAAAAATAAAAAATTTAAAATGGTGAAACTGCCCTTCACATTTGATGAGTTCGAGCCCTTATTTGAAACTAATATATGCACTTCAGGCTCTTATTTAAAATAAGGTCTACGTCACACTCTAATTTAAGAAAATAAGAGTCATTCGGATCTTTATTTGAAATAATATTTACTTCAGGACTTTATTTGAGAGAATAATGACACTTTTGGCCCTTACTTAGAATTTTTCCTCTGATGTTAGTTTTATGAAACATGAACTAGTCGGAACAAATATTTTCCATCAATGGAAAAAAAAAGTATTTTAAAATAGAGGAAAATGTTTTTTACTTTTCAAGTAAGGGAAAACATTCTTCTCACTAACTCTCTCTTATCCCACATCCTCGCTAGTCTCCAATTCTTCATTTATTGCATTTCATTTCATTTTTTTTTATTCCTTCTTTCTTTGTCCATTGTTGGCCCTGGCGAACTTAGACCTGGTTGGCCTTGGCTAAGCTTGAGCTCACTAATCTAGTGAGGCCCAAGGCCGGCAAGCGCAAGACTCTAGCTTGCTAGTTGAGCGAGGCTCAAGGCTGGCGAGCTCAAGGCTCACCCAATTTGCAAGCATGGGCCTTGTCGGCCTCAAGCCTCATCGAATTGGCAAGCCTTTTCAAGACCAGCAAGCTAGAGGCTTGCTAGAATCCGGCAACTGGCCAAAGAAGGAGGAGGTAAAGAAAAAAATAAAAATAATTAAAATAATTAAAAATTCATTTTTAATGAGTAAAAAAATTATTAAAAGGATTGTACAGAGGAAAATCGAATTAAATTTTCCACATCAAATAGCGGAAAATATTTTCTAATTTATTTTCATGTTTTAGCCGAAAATAGGAAAATATTGTCATTTTTCTAAAAAATAACTTTTTGGAAAACATTTTTTTTAAGAGACTACATTTTCTCAAAACGAATGGAACCTAAATTTTTTTTTTTTTTTTAGCATTCACCTTCGACCAATTAGAACTAGACAAACAAAAAATCGACATTAACCATCTTGGGAAGAAGGCGGTGATTAGGAAAAAATAAGATTCTTGTCACTCAACATGATCCTTATCAAAGGGGAATCAAACAAGAATGGCATGAGAAGACAATGCAATTGGGTGACGTGAGACAAAGAGGGATCCATGTAATTAATTTCCGTCCTTTGTGCTAACTATGCATTTCTTAAGCAAAGTCTTCGTCAACAAATTTAAATATTATATGGATTAGATTCGTGCAACTCATTATGTAGAGTTGTACATATCACTCTTCGACTGTAAAATTTGTAAGAAGAGAAATATTAATTAAGTGTAATACGCTAAAAATTTGTTGGTGTGTTTGTATTAATTAAATAGTATGCTAAAAAAATTGAGGATAGAAAAAATATGTATTTGAAGTTATCAGACAAACTAAAAGTTGTCCTTTTCTCGGACCTTTTTCTTCCAACAATGACACATATGAGATGTGACAAAACATGATTTAGACAAAATTCATTTGATTAAGTAACCATAGTCGAAACCCAAAATAATACATGATTTGAGCACTTTAATCATTCCATTAGAATGAATGTCGACATTATTAGATAAGATCATTAATGTCCTTAAAATTGCAGATGACTATAAGACAAGTGATGTCCAATAATCAATTACGAAAAAATCACGCAATGCATCTTTTGACACAGCGTAACCAAGACAGCTCGCATGATAAAAGTCGTGGGAACGTCAATCAGTTTCAACCGTCCAACCTTTTGTTTGCTCTTATTTCCCTGGAATCAAGGAATTATAAACGAAGACCCAATTAGGTAAAGTCGTAATACTAGATTTTATCCGGTTACATGCCCGTGCTTGATGGGTGAAGATGATCCTCTGGTAACACACGGGCCGCATATCGCGGGGGCATTGAAAATCCAGAGGAGGGTGTTCAGAGTCATATTTTCCAAAAGCAAAAGCAGAAAAAAAGACCATAGAAGAAGGTGGGAATTTTAAGTTGTTCAAACATAAAAAAGCGACCTAGGCGCATTGCATCAAAGCGCAAGACAAGCCAACTTTGGCTCCCACGCTGATTGAATTCCTTCCAGATGGAAGCCCATTCGATTGTAATCGGATTTGCTTTCTTTAATTAACTCTAAATTATCCTTTAATTAGTCGCGATGCCCACACAAGAAAAAAGTAAAAGAGTAGTTTTAGGGTGGTCAAACCTTTTGATGGGACGTGACAAAGGTTTCATTTGTTTCGTGGAAAATAATTTCTTAAAAAACGTTTTTTAATGATTTTTTAGAGTTTGTTTCACAAAAAATAAACTATTCGAGGAGAATATGTTCCATCAATAAAAAAAAAAAAAAAAAGGTCTTCTAAAATAGAGGAAAATGCTTTCTACTTTTTAAATAGGGGAAAACGTTTTTAATGGAAAACATTTTCCTCACTCACTCTTTCTTATCTCACATCCTTGCTAGCCCCCACTTCTTCCTTTTTTTCTTCACATATATATTTTTTAAATCACATTTTTATTATTTTTCTTTTTTTTCTTTCCTTTTTTTTCCTTCTTTCTCAACATGTCACTAGCCATGGTGAGTCTTGAGCTCACCAATCTAGCAAGGCCCAATGTTGATGAGCTCGAGCTCATTGATTTGGTGAGTGCAAGCCTCTAGCTTGCCTATCTAGCGAGGTCTAAGGCCGGCAAGCTCGAAGCTCACCTGATCAACGAGCCTTTTCAAGGTTAGTGAGCTCGAGGCTCATCAGAATCTAGGGAGCCTGCAGCTTGAGCTTGCCTTTTACTAGTCACCAGTTGTCGTTGGTTGTCATCGTGGTCGACAACCAACCAAAGAAGAAGAATGAAAAGAAAAAAATGAAAGGAAACTATACAAAAGAAAAAGAAAAAGAAAAAGAATAGAAACAATTAAAAATTCGATTTAAAAAATAAAAATGGGAAAGTAAAAAAAATTATTAAAAGGAGTGTATGGAGAAAATTTGAATTGAATTTTCACACCAAATGATGGAAAATAATTTTTATTTTATTTTTATGGTTTAGTTGAACATTGGAAAAAATTGTCATTTTTATGAAAAATGACTTTTTAAAAATATTTTCCAAAAAGCCACATTTTTTGCAAAATGAACAAAGCCTAAAAAGATATATATATATATATATATATATATATATATATATATATATATATATAATTTTTTGTTAGCAATCACCTTGGACCATTTAGAACTAGACAAAAAAAAAAAAAGGACATTAACCATCATGGGAAGAAGACTATAATTAGGGGGAAAAAAAAGAAAAGATTCTCGTCACATGACATGGTCCTTATCAAAGGGGAATCAAATAAGAATGGGGAGGCAATGTGATTGGGTCATGTGGGACAAAGAGGGACCTGTGGAATTAATTTGCATCCTTTTTACTAACTATGCATTCCTTAAGCAAAGTCTTGGTCAATAAATTTAAATTAATGTTTGATTAGATTCTTGCTACTCATTTTATAGAGTTGTACACATCATAGACCGTAAAATATGTAAGAAGAGAAATACTAATTAAGTGTAATATGTTAAAATTTTGTTGGTGTGTTCGTAGTAATTAAATGGTATGCTAAAAAAATTGAGGATAGAAAAAATATGTAGGTGAAGATATGAGACAAACTAAAAGTTGGCCTTTTCTCGGTCCTTTTCCTTCCAACTATGACAGATATGAGATGTGACAAAACACGATTTAGACAAAATTCACTTGATTAAGTAACTATAGTCGAAACCCATAATCATACATGATTTGAGCAATTTAATCATTCCATTAGAATGAATGTCAACATTATTAGATAAGATCATTAATGCCTTGAAAATTGCAAACGACTATAAGGCAAGCGATGTCCAATAATCAATTACGAAAAAAATCACACAATGCATGCTCATTACTTAATGTTGACACCTAATTTCTTGCAAATCTAGGAAAATAAAGAAAATAAAGAAAATAAAAATTGCATTGGAACAAATAAAAGGAAAAAATGAAAAATGGGGAAATTGATTTAATTGATTATGCATGGAAATTTGGAATTTTCATGGATCTTCGAAAACAATTTAAAAATCAAGTGAATAAAGGGCAACAATTTTTGCAAAATGGAAAAAATCTAAGCAAAATTGAACTAATTGCGAAATCATGCTATGATTTATAACTTTGATTTAATGTGATTGAAGATGGAAATTCAGAAAATGCCTTACAAAACGGCTGTTCAGAATTATTATAAAAGAGAGGTTCATTTTTTTGTAATTGGGGGAATTTTTTGGGGCAAATTTTGAGAGCAAACTAGGTGAAAGGTAGATTTTTTTTAGAGTAAAATTTCGAAAAGGTGAGAGAGAGATTTTTCTTGAAAAAAAAAAAAAAAAAAAAGCCGAAACCCTAATCGGCTACTGTTCATCTTCCCCGAGGAGCAGCCGGCGCCGCTGTTGCTCACCGCCGCAGGCCTCCGTCTACGAGCGCCTGCGCCAGTCCCACCGCCGTCGCTCGCCCTCTGCAGCCCCGACGCCCGAAGCTCGCGCCGCCCCGACGCTGCCTCCGCCGTCCCCGATCTGCAGCGCCCCAACTCCCCGATCTGCTGCTCCACTGCCGATCTCGCCCTCGATCTGCCTGCAACTAGTGACCCAGCGGATCCCGAGCCGGCTCGCCGCCCCTGCCTCCTCGTTCGCTGCTCGCGGCCCCTGACGGTAGCCGGCCCAGATCCGAACGCCGACCCCCGAGCTTCGCCGCCGGAGCTCCTCGCCGCACGGCCCTTTCCGCCCGCACTCAGATTGACGACGCCCCTGCTCCACCCGTGACGCCGCCCGCCGGTTTCGCTCTGCCGCCCCGACGCCGCCTCCGCTTCGCCTCCAGCCCGAGCAGACCCACGACGCTCCCTGCTGCCTCGCCGTTGACGTGCCGCTCCCGGTGCCCTCGCCGGAACCCTAGCCAGCGATTCCCCCTCGCCGGACCGGCCACCAGCCCCCTTTCTTTTCTTAAAAAAAATAAAGAAAAATTAAATTAGGTATTTTTGCTTTACTTTATTAAGCAAGTTTAGGTTTTTATTTTTATTTTTATTATCTCTTTATATCTTGTTTTCTTTGGTTGAAATACTTATTTATGCATAATGGAAAATCCCATTACATCACCTGATTCGCAACCATGCCAGGGTTTTTTATTTCATCTATAAGGCTTTAGATGAAATAATTAATCAAATGGGAATAAAATTGATATTTTGATCTTTAAGGCTTAAGATCAATTTATCGATTTTACTAACGAAATATTATCCCCTAATCTAAACGATGTGTGATTTTTTTTTTTTTCATAATTTTAAATGGTCTTGATTGCTTTATTTATCTGGAAATGTGTTTGAGTTATAATATTGCATGTTTTAGGGTTTACATATTTAGAATAGGAATTTTATTTTGAATTTTAAAATAAAAAATCAAAAAATCAAAAAAATCAAATCAATCAATTTAGGTTGCTAGATTTTTAATTTGGATTGCATGTTTAATTATTTGGTAATTATTAATTTCGAAATTAACCAAAAACAAAAACAAAAATCATCATATACATGTCATGTAGAGTTAAAGCATATTTTGCACGTTATTGCATATTAGGGTAAGGTTGCACTTAGTTCAATTTTATATAATATTTTTCTTAATTTATTATGTGTTTAAGTATTTTCTTAAATAGATTGCATTTTAGGATTATTTGGGTTAAGACAATATTTAAGTTTAAATTAGGATTTGGCTCAACCTAATTCCTAATGTAAATTAAATAGAATCTTAATCTAGTTAGGTAGTTTTCGCATTTCACCAAATTTCGAATTTCATGAAAAATACAAAAAATGTCATAAGTTAAATTAGTTTTACTATTTAGGATAAAATGCATTCTTTTAGGAAAAAAAAGGAAAAAAAATGTCATATTCACGTCATTAGGATTCATTGAGATGCCTGTCATTTAGTATTTTTGCTAGGCCCACTTAATTAAAAATTACATGTCATTAGAATTAGGTCATTTAGTTAATATTGCATTGCATATTGCATGATTTTCATTAATTAAGTGAAAACAAAAAAATTGCGTGTTAATTAAAAACCATATTTAGGATTGTTGATATGGATTTTAATTTAATATTGCAGGTGCCTTCGTTGCTTTAGTGTAAGTTTTTGCAATTTATTTATTGTTTATCTGGGTGTTAAATTGGTGGTTTGCATATCCGCATGATCACCTCACATGTTAAGGAAACAGATTTAAAATCAATCCAAACTGCTTGTGAAAAACATTTTTTTCAAAATAAAAGAATGGTACCAAAAGGGCATTAGAAAAATCTAGTGTAACAAAGCCTCCGTACTCATAGTCTTTGGTTCGTAGGAGTAAATTAGACTCTCATTACTTTACTTAGGTTTCTAATCGACCCACTAAAGACAGATTAGTGGCAACTCCTAGATAAAATCTAAGAATTTGAATATAAGTCGCGAATTGGTATGGATTTGGGAGAACTTGAGTTAAGTCTAGGCTTAATAATCTATTAGCCAAATTTTAGGTGGTTCACTTGAAAAATTGGTTGCGACACTTAACTAGACAACTCATGCAAATTTAATAGGCCGTGATAGCCAACACGTGTGAAAGAGATGAATTTTGTGAGATCGGTCAACATTTGACCGAACAAAACTACAATGTAGATATCGATTTGATTATCAATTTTTTCCCTTCTCAAGTCTTCATCAGCCAATTTTGCATGGACGGGACATGGATGATTTATCTATTTTTTCCAATAAATTAACAATTATCAATGAAGACACATAACTATCCGATCGAGACTCGCACATAATATATTTATATGATTTTATGATGTGAAGCACTAACACAAATTAATATCATTCGAGGAAGCTTGTCTTTATGATGATATGAAAAAAGAAGCAAGGTGAAGGATCTGGATGAATATGCGTAGTTGTTCAAGTTAATCTCTATTCGATGTCTAATATCATCTAACCTTATTTAAATCACTATGGAATTATTAGAGATTTCCTCATATAGTTTATAAAAATAAAAAGTTTGTACTAGCATTCTTAATTATAATGTAACTTCTTTAATTTGATACTACGGCTAACTGTTATCTGAAGCCTGTGATTTCGTGTGTTAGATTAAATACACGTCTTCAATTCGATCAAGAAGGTGTCATCAATACAAGGATTAGAAGAATTAAAAATTACTTTCTCGGGAACCAATCCCAACAAATTGCATCTAATAAGAAAATGCGTCGAAAATTCGCCTTTCCTATACAATTTTTAGGTGTTATTTTCTCGGAGATCATCTAGTTCATTCAAAACAATCTAAAAGCCAACAATTTTTAGGTATTCTCCTCATGACATAGTTTAGCTTGATTTCAATGCATGTGATTGAATAAGTTAGAAAGATAAACTGGACTTACAAGAAAAAAAAAACTTTTAGGCTTTATTTATTTCATGGAAAATAAATAATCTAGAAAATATATATTTTAAAAATAAATCACTTGTATTGCTTAAAATAATTAGTCAATGGAGTATGTTTTCATTATCGACAATAATTTATATTTAAATGTTTTCTTAAATTATGAATATATTTTATACAAACGGTCATTTTTAAGAAAATATTTTTCAAATTATTATTTTTTGTTAAACAAATAAATCTTTATGGATGAAATTTGTGAATATTACGAGTGATCATGGTTGATTGAAAAAGTCAATATCATGAATTGAATAGGTCTAGGACTCGAGTTTTCACATCATGCGAGCTTTGCATCCTCATCATGCGAGCTTTGCATGGATGCATTGAATACATACCCACCAATGATTTGATTCGATAGTTCTACAATGATTGCATGCTTGGCAATCATTTTGATGGGCCTTTTGGGATATGTTCGATAACCATTCTATTTTCGAGAATAATTTCTATTTAGAAATATTTTTTTTCTAATTTTGCTCTCTAGATGAGTTTTTGAGCATTTAAAGGTATTTAATAACTATCTAAAATTTATATTCCCAAAATAGAAATGCGTTTAGCACAATTCTCAATTTTTTTTACTTATAATTTCTTTTAAATTTTTAATAATTTTATTAAAATTTTTCTTCTCTTTTTCTTTTTCATTTTTCCTTCTCTTCTTCTTCCTCTTGTTGGTCGTTCGCAACTAGCTAGATGAGGTCCAGTAATTGACAAGCCTCACGATGACTGGGTGAGGTTTGCCGCGAGGCCAACAACCTCACCAGCTCTTGTCTGGTTGATCACCGGCCATCGTCATGGCCATAAACTGATTAAAGGAAGAAGAAGAGGAAGAAAAACAAAGAAAAGAGAGGAAAAAAATGGTTAGGGCTTGATTCCAAAGTTGTTTTTGGGAATAAAAAAATAATTTCTTTTTACCTTTTGATTCTATTTCACATCTATTCTCGAGAACAAAGAAATTACCAAACGAAATTATTTTCTTTTTTTATTCATAGGAACAAAAGATAGAATCAGACACTATTTGACACATTACCAAGTAAGCAATTGATGTGGTCTTGTAACCATCACAATACCAATCATTTGTCCGTATGTTCAATTCCACAAAATAGCAAAAAATAAAAATTTCTTCTTTTTATTTCAAATTCTACAAATTTTTATTCCTTTTTCACTCTTGGTATATGTTTAATGGCCTACATTATTCTTATTTGTCTTGCTTCCTTTTTACTTCGATTTTTTTCAAAAACCGATGAATAACAACGCTTAAAAAGGTTTTATTTTTTTTTTCTTCATAATTTGTAAAGAATTAAATTATAGACATTTCGGTTCCTCCCAAAGTTTGGAGGAGGCACGTATTGGCTCTCAAACTTTAAAAAAGTAATAATGTTATCTTTGCATGCCCCGAATTGAAATAATAGATAAAAACAAAACAAACGAAACAAACGAAACTAAAGATAAATAAAGATTTAAAGATCTTGATCAGGTTCTCTAGGGGTGAATTGGAATAATTCCATCATTACCAATGACTAACATCATCAAAATATTGCACCCTTCTATGCAATATTCCAATAATGTGATTGTTTCAGCCATGATATGAGAACAACATAGTGACCGAAAAATAATGTTCAGAGATACATGGAGCAAATTTGGTTCAAATTAATTGTCCTTGCGCCTTGATGTTGAGCAGAATTGTCATTCTTTGGGTGTTATATGACCAATAATTAACATTTAAATATCATAAAGTAGGTATGGATAATATTTGTCACAAATATACCAGTTTATGGTTCTTGGCGATCAAAAAATTAGTTTAAAGTAAATTTGTCATAAATGTACCAATTTAAATAGAGGTGTACCGATTTGGGGCTTTTCGTAGTTAAATAATTAGTTTTGGGTGGATTTATCACATGTATACTAATTCGGAGTTTTTTGTGGTCAAAAAATTAGTTTTGAATAAATTTATCGCATGTGTTCTAATTTGGGATTTTTTTTTATAATATTAACCCTTCCTTTTTTGAGGAATACTTGAGTTAATTTCCATTCTGACAAGTATCTCAAATGAAGGCAACTAAAAAAATCAGTAAAACATATATATATATATATATATAAAATATATAATATATAATACTCTAAAATATTAAGAGAATGAATGTGTCAGATAAAACAGGATTAATATCTAATGTGACCTGACCTATAGTCGGTTTTTCATAAATATCTCGACCTTCGAATCTTACAGCTGACTTTTCATTTTCACTTCGATTTATCTCATTAGTAGGTGCCGTTAGTTCTCTCTGTTGCAGCGTTGAGTCGTCCATTGAAGTGGCCGGTCTTTCCGTAAATTTGCCAAAAATACACCGGTGAGAAAAACAACTTCCTCCTTTCTCTCTCTCCCACCTCCCAACCAAGCAGCGGTCTTAAGGCCATAAGGGTGCTTAGAACTACTTTCCTATTATTGAGGAGCGAAAAATGAATTTAGAAAACATTTCTCTAAAAATGATGGCTTGATTCATTCATAAATATGAATAAACGGATACTGTTTTCATCGTTTACGAAAATGTTTAGGTATAGATTATTGTCAATGATGAAAATACTTTTTGTTGGCTAGTCATTTTAAAAGATATAATTGATCATTTAAAGTATATTCTAAAATGCAGGTTTTTTATGAATTAAATAGATCCTAACTCTTTTGAAAAGGGTCTAGAAGCAACAAGGTTCAGCCCTAATCATTTCTAGTAGGCCATAAGGCCCAGGAGGCTGGAGCGTGAGCGCCCGTGCTCCGTCATTGCCTTCCTGGCCGAGTTAAATACTACTAATCTTGAACATCTTGTTCATTTTTATTTTATTTTTTTGGAATTAACATCTTGTTCATTTGATTTAACATTAAAAAACATCAACTGAAAATAAAGAAAAGCAGAAAAGAATTTGCTTACATGGTGGTCTTACGTGGCAATTAGATACTTCTAAAGTAAAAAACCTGTTTAATATCACTTCGGAAGAAAAAAGCATTAATCAGAAACTAAAGGAAAAGAGAAAAGCATTTGATTATCTCACATGGCAATCGAGTGCTTTTGTTATAGATAATTAGTCTATTTAAAGAAAAAAAAACCATTATAAATAACAACAAAAGGAAGAACAAAATCGGGTAGGATGAATCTCCTCTTCTTTTGAATAATTAAACATGTCCATCTTAATTTGTGGTCGTCGTATCATCTTTAATTCAACGTTTAGTAGCTATGGAGGATAGGTAAAATAAAAAGTCAGGCCCAAGCAACGGTATTTCCGTATCGTGCCCTTTCAAAAGGACACCTCCAGGAGCGTAAGATTTCTTGACTCCGAGAGAATTCCCCGACGGACATGAGATGGGAGGGGAGTACCATATTGGGTAGAGGTCAGTCAGATGCTCATAATGTCTCGTTAGCAGTAAAAGGTAATCATGCGAAAGCTATCTCATGTACAAAGCAATCATCCTTCATCATCCTTCATCGTATAGTCTGTTTTTGGTTAAATAAAAATAACATCACAATGGTTCTCCTAAAAAAAGGGAGCAATCCTCGCCATTTATCAATTGCCCAACTTACAATTTGGTTCATGTCTCCTTCGTTTCTTGTAGATATACCACATGAACTGGCTCAATATGGTGTATTTTTGGCCAATGCCTTTTGTGGAGGAAGTCACCTCCGTAAGCTTAGGCACCTCCTATATCGGCATTTTATCCTTCAAGTAAAAAAAAATTAGACGTATAATAAGGTCTTTTGGACCTTTTCTTTCGATTAAGCAATCAGGTGGTGTCTTGGGACGACTTTCACACCTCAACTAGTCTACCTCCTTGGGCAATCTTAAGGATGCGCTTGATATAATACCCCAATGCATTTGAAATTTTATTTTTGGAGTGCACTGTCAGGACACTAGTTAACAAGATTCATTATTATAAATAATGGCAATTCTATTTTCCACAACCGATATGGCTGAAAAGGACCATTTAATTATTTAAAAGTTCTGAAATGCCTTTGACAGAAATAAGCAACTAAGTTGACCCGAAAGATAAGTAAGTTGGGATATATCCATCAACATATCTTCTTCCTAAAGCCAGAAATTAAAAATTAAAAATTAAAAATTAAAAAAAAAAAAGAGAGCTACACACACAAAACAACTCCATATTCTTCCTAATGAAGTGTGAATCTGTTAGTTGGCTTATTCTTTATTTTTATTCTTTTTATTTGCACTTATCTTCATTGGACGTCTCAATTGTTGGCAGACCAAAAGTTTTTATGATTGCTTAATTGACTAAAGAGAATCTTCCCAAATGAATTTCGAGGATATGATTAAGATGTGACGTGTAGCTAAATCATAGCTATTTCCAAAGAATGAGTAGAAAGCTACAACAGCACACTAGTAGAGTGATTACTGGAAAATCTAGAGTTTATGAAAACTAGGATCAACAAGCATTTTCATGGCAGGCAGGTGACTTTTTCCACAGTTTCATCCTTCACTCTCTCTAGGTGCACAATTTATTGAAGATGACATTGGCAAATGGAATATGCCTCAAGCAAAGATGATGATTTCGTTTTGGGTTCATGTTTGCAAAGATGATTTTGTTTTGAGTTCTTGTTTTTTTTTAAGAGAAAGAGGTCCAACTTCATTAGTGATAATTGTATTAGTTTGGTTGTATATAAAACATATAGGATGTGGAAATAACGTGGTCATTACCAAAATATCGTGCAAGAAATGTTTAGATATACCACTTGCCACGATTTTAAATAATTCGGCACACTCAATATCTCCAATAGATGATCATAGAGCCAAGCACTTGACGTGCTTTGTCTAGGGCTGATCAAGCTCCGGTTAGCCCAAAGGGAAAAATAGGCGAACTTGACCAATGATTCCTTAATCGAGCTCCGCCAACCCTACCTGCCTCGGCCAACCTAGACCCAATCAATTTTTCCATAAAAAGAAGCCTCAAAATTTCATAGTCATGGACGAAATTGAACAAATATTTTTGAGCCGGGTACTAGACCTAACAAACTCTAAATTGGCCCAAAGCATTACTCAATCGAGTACCAAGGCAGTGGAAGTGGGGCGCGACGAGCCTTTAAAAAGTAACAATGTGAAGAAACTATCTTATGTACTAAATAATCATCCTTCGTTGTATAGTCTATTTTTCGTTAAATAAAGATAACATCACAATGATTCTCCTAAGAAAAGGCAGCAATCCTTACCATTTATTAATTGCCCAACGTACAATTTGGGCCATGTGTTGTTCGTTTTCTAGAGATACCACATGGCGCCTTCAAATTGAATTGGCTCTATATGGTTTATTTTGAGCCAAAGCGTTTTGTGGAGGAAGTTATCCCTATAAAATCAGGCACCTCTTATACAGCAAGACCCCATATCCAAGGTCCAACTCTCCTATATTCTGAAGTGACTTTTATTCAGCATTTTATCCTCCTAGTCAAATAAAATTTGGACCTACAATAAGGTCCTTTGGACCTTTCCTTCTAATTTAGCAGTTAAGTAGTGCTCTAGGACGAGTCTACCTTCTTAGGCAATCTTACAGCACGTTCTTATAATACCCCAATGCATTCGGTAAGTAAATCGGGATCTACCCATGAACGCATCTTCTTCCTGAAGCCAAGAATTAAAAATTAAATTAAAAAAAAAAAAGAAGTACACGCAGAAAACAACTCCATATTCTTCAAAATGAAGTGCGAATTGTTAGTTGGCTTAATTTTTGTTTTTTTTTTTTTGTAATTTGCACTTACTTGCATTGGGCGTTTTAATTGTTGGCAAATCTTTTTTTTTTTTGATTGCTTAATTGATTGAAGAGAATCTTCCCAAATGAATTTCTAGGATATGTGATTAAGATTTGACATATGGCTAAATCATAGAAGCTATTTCCCAAGAACAAGGCAAAAGTGGTTACTAGAAAATCTAGAGTTTATGAAAACTAGGATCAATAAGCATTTTCATGGTAGGCATGTGACTATTTCTAAAGTTTCTTCCTTTGCTCCCTCTAGGTGCACAATGTATCAAAGAAGAGATTGGCAAATGGAATACGCCTCAAGTAAAGATGATGATTTCGTTTTGAGTTCATGTTTACAGAGATGATTTTGTTTTGAGTTCTTGTCTTTTAGAGAGAGAGAGGGGGGGGTGGGGGGTCCACTTTTTTAGTGATCATTGTATCAGCTTGGTTGCATATAAAACTATATAGGATGCGGAAATAATGTGGGCCATTACCAAAATATCATATGAGATATGCTTAAATATATCATTTGCCTCGATTTTAAATAATTCGGCACACTCAATATCCTCAACAAATGATCATGGAGCTGGGAACTTGCCATGCTTGTCCAAGGTCGGTCAAGTTCTCGTCAGCCCAAAGGGAAAAATAGGCTAACTCGGCAAGCGATCCCTTAACCGAGCTCTGGCCCACCCTCCCACCTCGGCCAACCTAGATCAAGCCTCAAGATTTCGTAATCACGAACGAAATTGAAGAAATATTTTTGAGCAGCGTACTAGACCTGGCAAACTCTAGAAATGGCCCAAAGCGCATTACTCAATCGAGTACTAAGGCGGAAGTGGGACGCGGCGGGCCTTGAAAAAGCACCTCCTGCTGCTCCAACACGCTCCCACGTATGGAATCGAAAATTCCAAGAAACGTCGGAATCGCTTACGTCCGGAGCGGCGCGATAAAGCACAAAAGTTGAGGCGAATCCTAGAGAGAGAGAGAAGAAGAAGAGGAGAGAAGATCGCCTTTTGCTTCCTACTTGCCCTCTTTCTGTCCTCTTGCGCTTGACTACTAGCAGCCTTGATGCGCATTCCTCTCTCTTTTATATTGGATTGATTTGATGGGGTGGTGGTATTGACCAACCTCTTCTCGCAGAGAGAGAGAGAGAGAGGGAGAGGGAGATGGGGTGGAGAGGGATACTGGGTTGCGAGTACGGGATCGTTCAGGCGCCGCTGGGGCCGGACATTTCGGGGCCGGAGCTCGCCGCCGCCGTCTCCAACGCCGGCGGACTTGGCCTCCTCAGAGCTCCCGACTGGGTAACGCTCCTCCCTCACTCGCTGCTTTTCGTCTATGTTTTTTCGGAACACGCCTTGAGCTTTGAGCTTTGATCCAAGCGCCTGAGGTTCGTCGCGTCTTGTATGTTGTTGGGTTATGTCCTGAAGCAGGAGAGAGAGAGAGAGAGATTCTTGACTTGGGTGTTTTTAATCTTGACCCAGAACTGTCTTGGGGATTCAAAAGGGAAATCAGATATTCCATTACCAAAGCATATGGATTCCCAAATTTTCACATCATTGGTCCTTTTAGTCACCTCTGATCTGGAAATTTTAGACTGATTGTTTCCCCTGAATGGGGACAGATTGATGGCCTAACAACAGCAATAGTTCTTGAGGAGTGATGCTGCTAATAGCAGGACTAATGTACAGTGTTACGTTGTGAAGCCACCTGGCAAAGTTCAAATGAGAATTTGGCCAAGCGATCCATATTCATTACCTTTTTTTCTTTCCCATGTTTTTGGATGGTGATTTTGCTTTCTTCTTGAAATCGGCGTGTGCTCAGGAGGCACCAGATCATGTGAGGGAGCTGATTAGGAAGACCCGGTCCTTGACTGATAAGCCGTTTGGGATAGGTGTTGTTCTGGCATTTCCCCATGAAGAAAACCTGAAGGTGATACTTGATGAAAAGGTAGATGTACTCCAGCTTTACTGGGGCGAGTGTACAAAGGAGCTCGTCGAAGAAGCTCATCGAGTCGGAGTCAAAGTTGTGCCTCAAGTGAGTGATTGATCTTTGTAACCTTCTCTCCTTAATAGGGAATCTTTGCTATTCTATTTGATTTGATTCCTCACGACTTCTTGTAAAAACTTAAGGTTGGTAGCTTTGAAGAGGCCAGAAAGGTTATCAATGTTGGTGTAGATGCAATCATTGTCCAAGGGCGTGAAGCCGGAGGACATATCATTGGACAGGTACAGAATTTTGTTTGGCTGTACAATCATAAATTAGCTGATCCACCGAATTGGTTGCACCAGCATCTATGGTGGTTGTGCTAGAAACATTACAATAAATGGTATTTTTGTAGCAACTAAACATTTAAATGCTCTCTTTTGCTGTCTTCATTGTGGATTGGAATTTGCTTTGTTAGATTAAAGAAACTTTGGCAATTAGCAACCTTTTTGTGATTAATTATACTATACTCTTCTGCTTCAACTTTGTAAATGGCCCTAATTACACCATGGAAGTAAGTTAATATCCACAAAAAGGTAGTAGTTTGAAAACTTTCACATTAAATCTCACTCAAAGTACATTGTCAACATCCTAGACTTGGTGCTCTTTTCTTATCAGAGAACTTCTGGATGTGACCATATAAGTATCTTCCACTAAAATAGTACGACATGTTATGGTGTTTGATATTCAATTAATGGGAGAGTCGGAGAATTGGTAGAACTTGGTATTACACAAAAGCGGTCTGAAGATAAACTAATTCTGTAATTTCTTGTTGGTTTGCATTGTCCATCATATTCCTTACAATTGTCATGGATGATTATTGAGATTTACTTTCCATGTTGCTGTCCTTTTCAAATCTGTCAGGATGCATTGATTACCCTGGTGCCGAGGGTGGTTGATCTAGTTGGTGACAAAGATATACCAGTGATTGCTGCAGGGGCCATTGTGGATGGACGTGGCTATGTCGCAGCTTTAGCTCTTGGTGCAAGAGGTGTCTGCATTGGCACTAGGTATGTAAGATTCCCATAGCAGTTACTGAATCGTGAGATCCCTATGAAATATCAATGCAAATTAATGTTTGTTAGCTCTGATTGTTGCTATAAAGCATCATTGGTAAAGTTTATTTTGCCGAAGAGCCTCTTGCACATTGAGAAACTGTGAAGCAAAAGAAAAGGAATTCAAAGATCAATGGTAGAACCAAGATATCCTTATGACGAGAGAATAGAATATAATCTGTGACATCTGGCACATGGTATTTGATTAAAGAATCTAGTTACTTGGAGTTGCATGAGCAAAATCTAGAGCTAGATAGTGATCTGAGTGAGGTAAACCAACTTCTATTGCATTACCTGTTATGGTTGATTGTTGGAAACCAGGAATGGTGTTGATTTGATCACCTTGCAATGTTTTATTCCTTTGCAGATTTCTTGCTACAGAAGAAAGTAATGCACATCCCTCTGTACAAGAGGAAGTTGGTTGAGTATGACCAAACAGAGTACACAGACATTTTTGGGAGGGCGAGGTGGCCAGGGGCACCACATCGTGTCCTGAAAACACCGTTCTTCAATGACTGGAGATCTCTTCCTCCCAATGAAAATGAGGTGAACCAGCCCATAATCGGTCGATCAACAGTACATGGAGTGGTAAGATTTGATGTCTAATAGCAAGATTGTCTCATGCTAGAAACTAGAAATTATTGCTGTTGCTGTAACTGGATTGAGCCTTAGAGCTTAGCAGAATGTCTGTTTCTTACGTTTGAACAGGAGAAGCAGATTCACCGCTTTACAGGGACAGTTCCAAACTCAACAACCACCGGCGACATAGAGAGCATGGCAATGTACGCGGGACAAGGCGTAGGGCTTATCAAGGAGATTCTGCCTGCCGGGGAAGTGTTGAGGAGATTAGTTGAAGGTGCTCAGCTTATTATTCAGCAACAGTTTGGTGCAAATTAACATATTGTTTGAGCCAAAGCTCTGGAGTAAAAGGTGTAATCCCTTTCAAGTGATTGTGCAGAAATAAACCCACAAGTGAAGCAGAGTTTCTGTAATTGCAATCAATTCAACCCAATAAAAAGGTTCTTGTGATTTCAACGGCAATCACACCCTTTTGCCGCATGCAATGTTAACTCAACTTTAGGAGGGAAGAAGAATCAGAGAAATAAACATTAGAATAAATTGAGTGAGTTTGTGTAGCCTGTTGCAGAGAGCTTGATAACAAGGAAGTCACAGAGTTCTTCTTGGGACATTGTTATCCTTATTCCTTAACCACCGTCCCATCTTTGGCAATCTTCGTGGTTTTGAAACAGGCACTTTTGAAGGAGTGTAACTTCTGAGTCAATAATCTCACTGGCAAATTCATTAGCCTTCCCAGAGCAGTGCAGCGTAAGGAATGCGAGCATCTATATCTTCTCTTATCATATGTCCATTTTGATAAGTGGTAATCGATGCCTTGTGCACTATAATTGCAGGTGGATTAGTAGCCACTACTAGCCTCTCGTTAGGCTAGAATTTACGTTAGAGTCGACACCAATTCCACTTGCACGAACCAACTTACTGAGTACGTTCCTCTTCAGAACATTGTCTCCGTCATCTCCACACCTCACAAGGACCTACTTTTACTCTGTCCCCAATTTCAGACTGATTAAGCCGTACAGAACTCAAGTTCCTCCCATGTACAACAAAGGACTATGGTAGGAGAACGGCAGTGCAATTTGGGCCATTCATTTTGTTTTATGTTTAATGGGCAGCCGGACCCCAAATTTGCCATAGAAGACCACTTATTTTGCATATGTGCAGGATTTAAAGAAAAAAAATCTAATTATATTCAAGAAAAGAATTTCATGGGGTCATTTATAGCCAAGTATCTCATCGGAGATGCGGTTCCCAGAAAGTACAGGATCTTGAGGCGGGGAAGCCGCTGGATAAGGCATTGCCATTTAGATGGAGTTATCCTCGAGGCTGAGGACGCGAAGCTGGTCGAGCTGGTTCAGGGTCGTCTTCTACTATGTGCCGTTCAAGGCAAGGACTCAAGAACAAGATTGGGGACCTGGCCTTTCATGAAGAGAGCCTTCATTTGAGGTGGAGGAGAGAAGACTGTGCCGCCCACGGAGACCGAATGGTCTACATCTTCGCCGTTAGTTGAGACTTTGTTCTCCTTTGTCCCATTTATGTACGAAAAAGTACAGCCGTAAGGTGTGCATGAAAGCCAGCCTTCCTTGATGAGGAAAATAATATAAGACAAACAAGAGAGAATTGCATCATGAGAGACTTACCATACCGTGGTGTCTGTCCCGTTTCAGTTTTAGCAACCAATTCAGGTAAAATAGCTGCAATGACAAAAATTGAATACCAACGGCTTCTTGTGGTCAGATTCTTTAGTTGTACAAAATGCGTCAACTTAGGTGATAAAAGAATGTGCCAACAAAGGCAACAACCATTTTCACTTCCATCCTTTAGTTGATGATATATGACCGTAGATACTCTTCCAAAAACTTTAAACAAATTGTGTTCTGAAAACCCCTTGTTGAGAATTTCAAACTTCTAAACCGTCGTTGAGGATTTTAATTATAATTATAGTTCTACAACCTGCCGACGCTAGATTGACAGGTCATGATACAACGCAATCATATTGTTCAAAATGGGGAAATTCCTGAGGAACACCAGTGTGGAGGCGGCAGCGTCAATCAAGAATATAGCATGTCATGTATACAAGGATACCCCACTGTAGTCTTTCAAGAAGTGAGTACAAGCAGGAGCTTCCAAGGCTGATGCTTCCCAAGCGCTGTCATCTTATCTCCAGCTATAAGCAGAACCTCAATCCTCCACCCAGGATGAACACGAGGCTTGTGGTTTTACTATTTGCCACTCATAAGTGCAAATTCCTGAGGAAATGGGCAAATTGCCACGGAGTCCAGGATTCATGCAGGAGTTAAAGGAGAACCTAAAAGAATTCGAAAAGATAATAACAGAGGCTCGGAGTTCCACTAGGTACACTTGCATAAGATATTGCATTTCACCAAGACCTAACTCCTGATAATTAGGTAGACCAGCTTTAACAAATCAAAGAAAGGAAAACTGACCAGTGCAACAATGATCATAATCTGAACCTAGTCCTATAGCTAATACAAACAAAAATAAATATCTACATAACAAAATTACCATACTTCAAATCAATACTACTCTCGACTTTTCTGAGAAGGGTGCTCAGGGCTCGAATCTCACATAAGAAAACCAAGTGCTCAGGAGAGCATGGCCAGTAAACTCTTTGAAGAGGGTTGCATATACAAGATACAACCAACATGGTTTCTCAGAACACATCTTGTATTTCATAAAAATTAGGGGCAATAACAAAATTGGTTCAATCTAGAGAGAGCAGTAATTATATAAGGTAACAATCAAGTATACACTATCAAATCATAGACACTAAATCCATTACCAACTCAGAGATTTCTCATGTAGGTCTAGGTAATTCATGTGACTGTTGCAGTATTCCAACAAGGTATATAGGATGAGTAGAAGATGTTGTGATACTCGACTCCATTGACGATCCACAACTAAGGGATTGTTTCTGGGAAAAGTTCAAAGATGACACAAAAGAAGAACACCACCCTCTTAAAGGGTTTTTTTTAGCAGAAAGTAAGAAAATGGGCAGCAGTCAACCATGCCGCAAATCTCACAAAGACAGAAAAGGCGAGATTATAATCATATTACACATCTGAAAGAGACTATAATTAACAAAGATATACTTTTCTGGAAAAATGTACTCAAAAGGAGGTTCAGTTGAACAGCTAGAGAACACATAAGTCAATCATAACCTCATCCAGCAAGTGGCAGAAGTAAGAAACCTCCTTGTCCTCCGTGGCTTGATGGTTTCTAGGAAGCATTCCTCAATGGAGCATTAATTGCTACCACCTTAGAAACTTTTAAACAGATTACAAACGAATATTTCTTATGCACATGTTAATGTAACTTCCCAGTGACATTGTATTATATAATCAACGACACTAAAAACTAAATCCCATTTCACAGCTCATTCTATGTACATTCATTATAAAAAAAAAAAAAAAAAAAAATCAACCTTTTAATGAAAATTAAAGATGACATGCTATGTGATCTAATTGTCCAATCATTTGCACTCCAAATTTCTGAATATTGAGTTGTACCATAACCAGACCAAAATCAGAACACACACTCATCAAAATTCCATTAACCAGACAAAAATCAGAACATTCACTCATCAAAATTCCATCTGATAATAGGATGTAGAGTTGCAAGGAAAGTCAAAAGAGACCCACACACACACTCCACATTCCTTAAGCTTGAATCATGACATAACAGACCAAAATCAGAACATAGACTTGCCAAAATGCCTTCTAAGATAGAATGTAGAAAGGGCAAATCCAAAAAGACAGTTCAAATGGAAAAATCTGTCAGAATTTCCATCTACCAAGAAAGATATGCATGAATAATGATTCAACCTTACTTAAAGACAGTAAATTAGTTTGGAGGAAAAAAATATACATGTCAGCAGACCAACAAAATACTCAAAGCAAATATTGATGCAGAAAGAAACAGGACAACACATTGGAAGATGTAAAATTGAAAGAAAGACAAGTCCAAAAACTGCCAAATCAACTGATGTCTCTGAAGGGAAAGAAGTGAGATCACACTCTAGCCAACAAAACAGAAAGGGAAAAACAATGGGAGCAAGAAATGTACTCACAGGTGGAAAAAGCAAAGGGTTGCAAGACAAATTGCACATGCAGAATACTGGGAAGAAACTTGCCTGCTCTCTGGAAATCTGCTCAACTTCACACATCTATTGATCTTTTTCAATATTTTCTCACCAAATCTAATGCTTAGTCCAATGATACATATACGATATTATGTAGAAAGATAGCAACTGACAGATCAAACTATAATGATTAATTCAAACGCTAGTATGTAATGAGTCAAACAAGTAGACATAAACAAATTCACTGATGCACATTCAAATTCTCTTCCATCCATTTGAATTCTATATTCTAGAATGCAAGCCCCAACAGTAGATTTCCTGCATTACAGCACATGAAGTAATAAAGGTTCTTGGACATCTAACCGGCAATATTTTTCATAAGCAGTAAGCTATGCTAAAAACCTAACCTGTTTGTCCCCACAGTTCGTTGCTTGATGTTAAGAAAGAGAGATTAGAATGCATATGTACTGATAATGAACAAATTCTTAGATCCCAGAATGTTGGTTTGGAACTATAGTCACCTTATATGGTGTGAAATACCATACTCCCATGGCACCCCTGCTGGAGGATCTCCCAGTTGCTATCAGCAAGCTGCCCCACAGTTTCCATGCACTGCATCTTTAAAAGACATGTTGCCAAACAAAAATGTTCCTACATATCATAATAAAATTACACTAAAGTTGCAACTATACCAAACTAATTCCTAGTCTGTGTCTGGGAGAGCTTTGGAAGCTTTGCTTTTGAAAAGCTACAAGAGCTCAAGTAAAGCATTTGGCAGGCCATTAAGACAAGTAGAAAGTGAAAGCCGACTCCTCCACAAGCTTGCTCCCAATGATGCAGCTCACAAGTGCCCTTTGGAGTTCCTGTTCCAAACAGACAGTACTAGCTATTTCTAAATGTCAATATAGATATATTTAGATAACTTCCTGGCCTGTATGGTGAAACAAACAGGATAAGCTTCAACAACTCAAGCTACTTATGATGGGCATTGACCTGGATTTGGACTATAATAGCAATAAAACTCGAATTGCTGGGCATTTGCCATCATGTGAGAGAAATTGAGATTTATCTCTATATCTAGAGAAGAGATCCAAGACACACACACACACACACACACACACACACACACAGGATAAATTCCCGAATTACCATTTCAAAGTGATTTTTGTCACAAAACTATCACAACAGGACAACAAGAAACAAGCTTCATGGGAGGCCAAAATAATATAATGCGTCAAGTATGACCAAAGTCCATCCTTATTTATCCAATTATGCTACCATTGTACTGTTGCGGAGACTTATCAAATATGGCTGTGCTAAATGTACTGAACCAACCAATTGGGCTATTAGATGCCATAGGGAACCTACAAGTAATTGGCATATTTCGACAAGCAATAATATGGAACCAGAAGCTCCACAAAAGCATCCAAACATACTTTCTTACATCAACTACCAAAAGTTTGATAGACATGAATCACACAACATCAAGGCTTCTATGGCCATGAACCAAGAAAATTGTCAAAGAAGAGTATTGGATATATTAGCCTCTGTATCCAAGAACATACAAACATACAGTTACAGTAAATAAATAAATGGTGATGAGGATTTTCTGGCTAATCATCAATACTGCTGCTGTAAACTCACTGGTATCATCAGATGTCATCATAATATGAGTAATATATACCACTATAACTAAAACATCAGTTATTCCATAAGGATAAGATGCTAGAAGCAAAAGTCTCAGACCTCTAATTACTTCATTCAAGTTCAGTGACACTTCAATTATCTCCTAAAACATTGTTTCAAATGTCAAAAATGAAACTGTGTTACATTGTCACGTTAATGTCCATGAAAATTGCCATTGCGATTTCACATGAGATAACAAGATCACAAATTTGACAGAAAAGCTAGAAGACTAACTTTGATTTCCTCTGCATAATATTTACAACCTCACTGACCTACAATGCTCCAACCAGCGGGTATTCAAAGAATTTATCATCTAACGTCTCTTTGCCAGTGAACTGTAATGCATCTTCAGCAGATCCTCAAGAGATACCAAAGACCATGCTTCCTCGTTTTGGGCAAATACCTTCTGATTAATAGAGTCCACAATGATGCTCACATTCCCAAAACCATATATCTGAAGGCCATTGTGCATCCGACCAGGTTTAGGCTTGAATAGCAACTCGTGCTGCTGCGCATAGGCCTCGATGACTTCTTTTAGCTTCATCTCAGGCATTCCACCAGTAGCATCCATATGAGAGGTACCACCAGCACCAACAGCAGCTTGTTGTCGAGCATAAGCTGCTGCTTTCTGCTGAGCCTCAAACTGCCTCTGCTCAAGGACCCTATGATAACTTAAGTTTTCTTTAACACCAGGTTGGGCAACCTCCATGCCTTCAGCTGCATTGTCCATCATGTCTAGACCAATTCTAAGCTGATATCTGATACTCTCATTTGCTAGCAGCTCTTGTGGAAAAAGATTCCGCCAATTTTGATACCAGTTCATAACTTCATTGAAGTCTGGGTTAGAACACAACCAGTGATATAACACCTGTAGCCACTTAACAAAAAAGAACTTCTCCATCAAGTCCACCATGAGATGGATCGGGATAGCAGAGGCCCAAGACATGACCCAATTGAACTGAACCAGCTTCTGATCAGCTGGGTTAATCTGGAACTCCTGGAGGACAAGCTGCAACTTTGGAACGATAAACCGGCGCATAAAATCCTCCCAACTGGCAGAATCGAACACAGTTTTCCAAGGTGACAATATGGTGTATGCAGAGCCATCACTCGGGTGCCAGGCGTGAAGTACATTACTCAGTTTTGACCGTATGATCTGATAGTGGCCCTCCAATTTTTGTCCCAACAAGGGTAACCACGGATGCACCCAGACATGGATAGGAACAGTTTCTCGACGGGGGTCCCATGAATCCACAGCACTCGACAATTTTGGCATAACAACCATGTTCAGTATAGACTGCAGAACAGAAGAAGGCAACAACTTTTCCCATGTCTCGAGGAAATGAAGCATTGGTTCCGGATCCCTTGCCTCCCAAGTGTTAATGCCTGATATTCTCACAGCAGGCAAGACAACTTCTGAAACCAACTGGGTATAAGGGGATCCCAAATCCCATATATCAAGACATTCCTGTCCTTGCAATAGAGATTTCCACCGTGAAACAACTTCCAACCCATGTGAGGGATTCTGAAGAGGATCCCATCCCTGAAATACTCTGATAAACAGAGGGAGTGCAAATGAGCAAGCAATGCAGGATAAGTTGCAAAGTTTATAATCATCAGGAAACCTTCTTAGCATGTCACCAAAAGACTTGGCTAGCAAGTCTAACGTCAATGTTCCCATCGACTTTTCCATCTCAATCCGGCCTAGTGTATTCATTATCTCCTTCACGTTATTTAGTTGTTTCTTCTGGAGTTCTGCCTCAGCTTGCAACTTCTCTTTTTCCTCTTGCAAGCTCAGAGCTGTCTCCTTCTCATTCCTCAAGTCCCTATCGATCTTCTGAATATCCAACTCAGCCAGGTCCACAATCAACCTTATATTGTGCTGGAGCTCGGGCATAGGAACATCACTCTCCCTCGCCTTCTCTTCCGCATTCAGATTCTCCAAGTTTGCTAATACCCTAACCTGGGGTCCACGCATGTCAAGTACCTTTTGCACAACTTCAACGCCCTGTTCCTGCTTCTTCGCCAACAGCTCTTCTGCTGTAATATATTTCGCTTTGTTTTTCAGTGTTGCCCTCTTCATTTGCTTAGACCAAAGCTTCTCCTTACCAGGCACATTGGGTAATGGCTTCTTTTCCTCTGGCTCCAATGAGGCAACAGGCGCCTTTGCAGGAGTTTCTTTGTAGTCGTTGAAACCCATACCCATATTCTTAGGACGCAACTTTGCTTCAACGGGTGCCACAATCCCCTGCTGGTTCTTCCCAAGACCACCCCCTTTGTAACCCATTTTCTCGAGCAACTTCATTCCAATTCCCTTGGTGTACTTCTCGAAGCCGCCCACGTTCCCCGATTCATAAGAATCCCTCTTAGCCCCACCTTGCTGCGCTTTCTTCTCCAATTTCGATTGCTCTCTCCTCCTCTCCGCTCCCTCCTTGATCTTCCGCCCAAATGCCGTCGGCAAGAAACCATCCTCCTCGCCATTCTCATCGAAAACCATCGTCCCGCTTCTTAAACCCCAAACCCACCCCAGCACCAACCCCCAGGCCCGGCCTATCTTCATCCACGTCAGCGGACTCGTCATCCTCATTCTCCGTCTTCGAGTTCTCATCAATCTCTCTGTTCGGCATGACCGTGCCGGTGGACACGAAATTCACGGGCTTCGACAGATCGGCCTTACCATGGATGTCCCTGTTCTTCCTCCGCTTCCTCTTGGAGGAGTCGTCGTAGTCCGAATCGGAGTCCCCCGACGCGAAGACGCCGTAGAGCGCGTCGTCCTTGGTCTGCGCGCGCTTCTCCCTCCGTTGCCGGTAGTAGAACTCCCCGTCGATCCACTGCCCGTCGTCGTAATCGTTGTCCATCCCGAACCTCTCCATCTCCTGGTCCTCGTCCATCTTAAAGCAATCCCGGAGAACCGAAGCGACGGACCTAGGGTTTCGGGGGTGATCAGAGGCGGCGGAGAGAGAGGCGGCGCTGCTGCCGAACGCCGAGGTGGCCCGGCGGCGGTCGGAGGCCGCGATACAGCGGTGCAGCTCGGCTCGAGGGTTTAGAGAGAGAGAAGAAGCAGAGAGTGATCGAATGCTCGAAACGCAAGAACTGGAAAACCTAACGGATCTTCTTGTTCTTCTTCTTCTTCCCCTTTTATTTCTCAGATGTTAACAATTGTTGACTTTTTTTTATTATTATTCCCTATTTACTTCAAGGAGAGGAAATTCATTTATCATGATATTTATTTATTTCAAGGAGAGGAAATTCATTTATCATGATATTTGTTGATGGTATAACGATGATCGAAAATGAAATTAGGCAAATTTTCCAATAATAAACATCAAAAAATTGAAAATATATATTTTTTAAGAATTTAAGTTGCAAGAAATAAAAATGAAACTTCTGATAAGAAGTACTTGTTGGAAGATGAATGACATGATAGAAACTCTGTGATTTAATTAATCTAAAAACTTGAAATTATTGAGGATTTCTCTATGAATACTCCAAGTTAATTTATGAAAAAAATGAAAATGGAGGATATTTGGTATTTTAATTACTTATCAATTAAGGAATTTTTCTATATTAAATAGTTATTCGAAATTAGAGGTATATCATGACAAAAATTGCAGCAACAAACACAACATATATATAGAACTAGAGGAAAATTTCAAATAATGATTTAAAGTGTTTTCATTTTTTCAAATAAAGATTTGAAATAAACCTTATTTCAAATAATGACTTGAAGTGTCACCATCTTTTCAACTAAAAGTTTGAAATAAATCTTATTTCAAAGAAGGCCTTGACTATGCATAATTCAAAAAATTGCTTTGACTTTTTTATTGGTCAATGGCATTTAAGTCATTTATCTTTTTTTTTTTTTTTTTTTTAATGTTTATGGCTTTTCTTTCTTATTCATTAGTGGTCAACTCTAGAGCACATTGCCCTTGTGATCATCAGTGAGATTGGCCCTCACCTGTGTCTAGCGAAGGTCACCAAAGTCTCGCTGGCTCTACGTGAGATCGATTTTCACCTAATCTAGCGAGGGCTTGTAGGCCCTCATGGACCCTTAACAGTAGTTAGCGAAGATGGCCGAGCTCATGCCCACCATTATAAGTGGTTGGCAAGGGTCACGTAGCCTGGCCCTCTTTGAAAAGGGGAACAAAAAAAAGAAAAGAAAAAAAATAATTTAAAATTAAAATTGTAATTGGATGAAAACCCATGATTAATGAAAATATTTAGCCAATCAACAACTGATGAGGTCAAGCCCTTATCTTAAATAATTATTGTATGCTCTTATTTGAAATAAGGTATATTTTATGTCATTATTTGAGAAAATAAGAACATTTCGATTCTTTATTTAGAATTTCTCTAGAATAGGAGTGTCATTTTGTCTTAGAAAAGTTACATCAAGGATTTTGAAAGCCAAGCTACATCCCTACAAGATTTATAGCTATGACTTAGGAAAGGTGACTCTTGAAGATTTCTTACATTTATTAGTGTTAACTTACTTTCGTCATCTGGGCTATCGGTTAATATAGGGATTGAAAATCATAGAAGGATTAAAACTTGCACGTTGAAGATCCAACTAGATCTTGAGTATTGAGATTTCTCAACGTTAACCTTGCGCTCGAGTTTCACATGTCAGAATTCTTAACCACTTCAATGGAAACTTTGACTCTCATTAATTGAATTGGGTGTCAACATGGTTGGGGCTTAGGAGTCAAGTCTAATCAATCTGTTGTAGCGCCAAACTAAAGGCCGTCTCAACTTCATAGCTAGTGTTTAAAACTAAATTTGAGATAATTTCATGTAGGAGCTTGATATAAATGAGAAGTCGATAGGGTATATATGTGTGTGCAAATAATATGTCTATGCCTAATTTTATAACAATTAATTTTTTTAAATTAAGTTTATAAAAGTATTGTCGAGCTAGAGCTTCAATTTGACAAGATTATGGAGTAGCTCGAGTTAGGACTCGAATAGATATTAGTTCTCATATGATCATCAACCCTAGCTCGAATTAACTCATGAATAATTTGTAATGCATAGACTTCTCAAATTCTCTCGCTTTTCCTAATCCCAATGCCGTAATTAGCAGCAAAGAAGTAGCATTTCCTGTTAATCCTCTCTCTCTCTCCCTTTCTCTCTCCACCTCGGTTCCACTGTTTAGCTTTAAAAGGACAATCATCTCTCTTCCTCCTTCTCTCTCTAAAGCTCCCATAGTTCCCCTCGCATTCAAATTCCCACATCGCAAACTAGGGGTGTGCATGGTCCGAGTGGACGATTCCCGACCTAGAACCGGGAACCGCTTGCTAAGAACTAGTTCCAAAAAATTGGAATTGGGATCCACCCGCTTTCCATAGCTTGACACGAAACAATTATGGTTTTCAACATAGAATGACTATGTGACTTCCATAACAACAACTAGAAAGGTTGCAGAAGGATATTATGGTAGGCACTTACGATAATCGTGAGGAAATGATAGCAATTTTGGTTTAACTTGTTTTCTATCATGGCTATCATGGGTTGGAATAAAATCTTATAGGCAAATTTCGTGTCCTAGGCATCTTTTTTTTTTTTTTTTAGGTTTGATGCTTTAAAAACCCTTTATGTGATGCTTAGGAACCTTTGTTTGCGATAAAGCCTAAAGATTTATTCCTTGTCGTGGACTCATTGTCCTTCGTCAAAATCTTTAGTCAAACTCTTTTGCTTTGTTTTGGCAAGTTTGTATAAGGTATATTACAGAAGCTGAATAACGATATATTTCTTCCTCATCTTTTTAGTTTAACTAAGGCCAAATTGTTTTGGCATTTTTCTAGGCATTTCATTATGGAATGATGATAAAGAAGTGATCTTGACTTAATTTTTTTTAGTTATTTGATTTGGGTTTATTAATTAGTAATTTCAATTTTTTAATATTAAAAATTAAAATATTATTTTAATATAATCGGTTCGATGCGGATGGGCGAGTGGATGGATCCACCCATAAAACTAAACCAGACCGATACTTATTGGTTTATAAATTTGAACTGGGAACTAGACCGGTTCTTTCAATAACCATCGGTTCCGAGCAATTTTGGTCTGGTTTCGGGCCATTCGGGTGGGTCTCGATTCTTTTACACATCCATACCGCAAACTGATCTCCAAAACCATAGCCGGTGCCACAATTCAATTTCCCCACCTCAATTCACTCCCCACCATTAACTCTCTCTCTCTCTCTCTCTCTTCTCTCTCTTTTTCTCTCTGTCTTTTCCGCTGCGCTCTCGTTGTCCGTTCGGTTGCTTGAGCACGAGGGCCGCTCCTCCGGGTGAAGGGGGGAATAGGGCAGCTCTGGGTCACCCCAATGTCGCTCGGGTTGTTGCTATCCTGAGGGCCAGCGATGGGCTCGGCGAAGCTGTGTTGGAAGTTGAGCGCCTGGTCCTTGTTACTGCGGCAACTGAGCAACGCCGTCGGCGGCGGGAACGGCGGCAAGTGCGGCGATCCGAAGCAGGTGTTTTGGAAATCGGCGGCGAAGAGGAGGAGGGTGTCGTGGTCGATCGTGTGCGAGGTGATGCTCTTCGGGCTGGGGTTGATTTCGCTGTTCACGGGTCACGTGGCCTCTGATCTCGAGTGGTGGAACTCCCAGCGGCTGGTCAAGAGGAGCTTGTACTCCAAGCTGGATGTCCGAGACAATGACGTTGAGGATCGGAGCCAGCAAAGGAGAAACGAACAAATTCAGAGCAGCCAAAGCAAACTGACCGGAGAACGGTGCTAACAGAGCTACGGCCTGGTGGTGGAGCGATCCGGGAGGTCAGTTGGAGGTCACCGGACGAAGCAAGGAGCCAAGAGAGATAATTCTCTGGACGTTTAGAAATCTTTGAGCCTCCCCATCCGGTGTGATCTGTGCTGAGCGCATGAGTGTTGTCGTGGCCGGCGATGAAGGACGAGCGGCGGTGGCTGCCGGGGGGACGGAGGCGACGGAGAGGGAGTGATGATGGAGACACTTCTAGAAATGGGTTGGCCCGATAGATAAATTTTCTCTTGCTGAGCCATAACCTTGCGTAAACTTATCAGAGTCGGCCTTGGCCCAGACAATTTCCCTCGCCGTAGCCCAAGATCCACAGTCTCTCTCTCGGGAATTCTCGAGGCTTCTTCGTCAGTTCTCCTTCTCCGTCGTCCTCCAGACACCGTTAGCCAGCGCCGTAGCCGCTCCGCCGTCGCCGGTTTCGCTGCAGCAAGGCCAACACTCGTTCTGCTCTGTTTTCTGGTCAGGACGCCTGAAAGTGCACGAACCCTTGGTCGTTCCCCTTCGCCGGCCCCGATTATCGACGTGGACACCGCCGGGAACTTTGTCACTGAACGAAAGAAGAACCAGTGAGCTTTAGGCTTTAGCTAATGTTTGTGTGAGTAGATCAGTTGCGATTGAAGCTCGATTAGCAACTGGGGACTCATAATGTTATTGTCATGATGATCTGAAAGTGAATCGTTGCTCTGTATTTGCGTACGAGCACCTTGATCGAAATGCCTATCACTCGTTTGATGAAACGTTCGAACTAGATCAGTATGTAACTTCGATTCAATCCTTGAAATGCAAAATCATATTGCATCAATTCAATTTGTTCTCGACTTATCGAACCCTTATTATGGCTGAATTCGTTCGTATGCTCAACAAATGATGTGAAAATTGCTGTTTCGTGGCTTGAGGATCTCTCTGGTTTGAGTTAAAGTGTGAATTCTGTGGTGAAAGAGTACGAGATTTGCATGGTCGTCTGCAAAGAAGGGAGCGTCAGAATCGCCATCCATCTTTCTTGGGTGTTGTTTTCTTCCTCATTGTCTGCTGATGCGTGCATAAGAGGTGGAAAACTTTTTGGAAATGTGACTTTTCTGATGCTGTGGGTTTCATTTCGTATCCCATTCTTAGAGGACTCATTGACGGAGTTAGATAGCTTGGAATGGATATATTTGGGGTACATTTGTTTCCGGATAAATTCTCCTATGTTTTTTCTTTTCTCTAACTAAAAGAATCAAAATAAAAAATGAAAAGGAAAATTGTAGAGAAATACAAGTCTCGGTTAGGCTGTTACGGTTTAAGAATAAAATTTCATTTGATTCATGTCCTTCAAGATTAGGGAGTCATGTCTCTTGAATCTATAAATAAATTGAAATTTTATGTTGTGTTTTTCTCATATGAAATGGATAAAGAAATTAAATTAAATTAAATGATATAAAAAAATCCATTTTTTTTAATGTTAGGATCACATTTCAGGGTCACTTGGACGTAAGTCTTCATTTAGGCTTAGGTTTAATTTTTGGACTCAACTCATGGAGTTTTTTGTCCCGAGGCTTGATGATGAGACAATATATATTCTTTAGCCAACACCATATCGGATTAAATTCTTGGACGATACTTTCCATATTTTACTTACTTTCAATGCCTTGATTATGAGCTTGGTTTATTAGGTGATGTTTTCATTTACTATATTTTGATTATGTAATTTAAATCCGAAAGCAGTCATTGTCACAAGGATTTGGCCACATTGTTTTCTTCAAATATATTTGCCTTACCACAAGTTGTATTTAAATTTGTTGGCCGGTTTGAGGGCTTTGCACACACCTAGCTCTTTTAGCTTTACCTACATCAATTACAGATAGAACATGAGAAGAAAGCTTTTACTTTCTAGGCGTACACCGATATGCGATACTCATAACTACCAATGCAGCGAACTTAAATTAATAGATCGAGTCTATCTAATGGTCTGGCTTTTAAGGCCTATATGCACAACACTAATATCACTTTCAACACAATCAAATCTGGTATGACCAATTCGTTTTGTTTCCGTTGGCATGACATCTATGGGATCCCCTACCACATAAATATGCACACACGGTTGAGCTACAAATAGGGAAATGTTATGAGGATCAATATGCTCTAACATAGTCTATCTTTGCCTAATGACGTGGGCAGTTTTTGTACTGGATTCGAATCAAACAAGAGAACGACACTGTCGTGGGGACTGGGAGAATGAGCTTGTAGATTAAGAGATTCACATTCAAAAATCTCGCGACGAGCAATTCGAGGTTTGGTCTCTCCCCAAACTCCGTGCCGAAATTGATGCAAAATAGGGACTGCCATGAACTTCGCAAACTCACAAAGCTGAGAATGCTACTTAGGTGAATGCAATTCATTTCCCGAAGACTTCAATCTCAGACCGAAGCATCATGGCCATCATCTTCCACCCTCAATGGCATTCGACATTTGGTGGTAAATATTCTATATCGGACGCTGCTTATATGGAATACGATTTCATGGAAAATGGAGTCCCCCTTCTTATCTGGACACCAAAAATTGGCCCTCATATATTCATTCAACCCTTTGATAACTAAATCTTCTCATCACATTTTTTTTTCCAATTCCACAGCACACTTTCTCAGAAGCTTTTCACACTGAAGTTCACCGGATAGAATGGTCTTGAAGCTATGTAGTGTCTTCGGCATGAAACATAAAATCAATTTCTTTTGTGGTCGAGTAAAAATTTTATTTCTCATTGAACATTGATATAATGAAACTTCTGACAACTAAAACCATTTGAATCAGGTTGTAGCATAAATGATTCGATTTTTAAATTTCTCAAAAATATCAATAAAGGTTTCAAAAGATATATAATATTTTGATGTACAACCCGATACCTTCAATTTCATGAATCCGAATTTGTTGTTAAGTCCGATTCAAAGAGAATATAAAAGTATCAGGAGGCAAATCCATGCACAAGATAAAATCCCCACATTTCATGGTTTAGCATGTTGAGTTGAGAATAAATAAGGGATCATGGGAATTATTTCTCTTTTTAACTAATTTGGATGGAATTATCATTATTGATAGTTATATTAACATCTTATTTAATGCTTCGGTTATGCTAATAAGGTAATTTCCAGTCATGCAAGGTAAACATGAATTATATATCAGAATTAAGTTTTGATATAGTAAATGCTCGCATATATATAGTGGATTGGTCAATTAAATGCTTATGATTTAACATTAACAAGATCACAATGACCGAGTTAGACAAGACAAGATGAATAACCTCAAGTTTATGGATGTATTTAAACATAAATTGCAGCAAACGATCCTGCTGCGGCTGCGGCAATTATTCAAGATCATCAACAAGAATGAGCTTGCACTTGAGCTTCGTGACTATATTTAAGAGGCTCGACTTAACATGCGTTTGAAGAAGAATGGATCCACGATCTTGAAAAATCTGAAGTAGAATTGCATTCTTCAATTGCAGAGTCAAGAGAGTGATCCTAGCAATTCACAACATCACAACAACTCGTAGAAAATCTAAAAATGAGCTCAAAAAAAGAACAAAGACACCTTCGAGGCAAATTTGTGTCCTAATCGGGGCTTAGGGTTTGACTTGCTGAGATTTTATCTCACCTCGTCGTGGGCTAACCTTTTTCAAGGCCGTAGCGTCGAGATCTGTTGAGAGTGGATGTGGTGGGTGTGAGATGCGACACTTTTTGGCTGGCCCTACCGTTAGTGAAGTTTAAGGTGACCCTAATCCCTGAGATTTTTGAGAAGGTTGGTTGGAAGTTGCTAGTGTAAGGACTTGTAAATCATTAAACTTCCTAGGGATAACAATGGATAAATAAGTCGTGGTTTTTATGGGTTTTATGGGAAAATCGCAGTTGTGTTTTATTATCCCTATGTTTGTTTATTGGCCGGGTGCTTATTTAATTTGCTTTCGCATGTACTTAATTGATAAGATAAAAAAAGAAAAAGAAAAAAGAATGGATTGGTGACGCATCCTAGGACGTTGCATTTTTAGTCGACCATCGAGGGATGTTTGCACGCTCGAGGTTTAGGGCGTGACACCATTTATCTGTTGTCTTATCAAATTATTGCATCTTGTGGACTTGAGCAACATGCATAGCTTTTTTTCCCCCAATGATAGAGCTCTATTGATTTGGAATCTTTTGAAGATATTCAGATCATTATAGTTTGAAAAAAGGACAAATTGATTGCATGGCAATCGAGGCAAAGATGCTTGACAGTAAGACATTGAAGGCAAGCAAAAAAAGGAGTGACAATGGTTCCAAGAACACATGCCACCATGAAGCAACGGGTGGAACTTGCATCACAGGAGAACTTTAGGTTGGTTTTCATCTTGGAGATATATGGTCCAATTCACCTTGTCGATTCTGATTGTATGAGCTAAAGACAACATTGCATTTTAGTGATAATTGTTTCATTTCACAAGCGTAAAGCTAGAGAATCCAAACTATAATTTATATACTGATTAGTGCTATAATGATATGGAAGAACTTATTATTTTTTGTGTGAGGTATGGCATAATGGGGTTAGGTAGAACAAAATGGTCATGCAAAATCCAACAATTGACATTAAATTTTCTTTTGTTTGATGGCTGAGATCATGCACATAAGTTCAAGGCCATTACTTTGTTGCATCAATTTTTGTTGGTTAAATCTATGTATCTATGCAACTAGTCTTCTTTTTAGAATAGTAAATAATTGTTGAAAGGATGTTGTGGAAACCCAAATCAAGCATAGTGCACTTTATCACCATTGGTGAGGGACAATTGATTATGAATCCTTTGTAGATATTTTAATCATTGAAGTAAAAAAAAAAGGACAAACATATCACTTGGTGAACGAGGCAAAGATGCTTGACTGTGCATCATTGATGCGAAGTGACAAAAGGAGCAACGAGGTTTGAGGAATCCGCTAAGCTATTCTTGTGACATCATGATTTTCAAGTCTTGATTTCGATCGGATAAATTGGGCTTTTCATCGACACAATTATAGTGTTTTTCTCAGAGTTGGCCATTCACGAGATAACTAGACCATCTAGGGGGAGTCATTAGGATATTTTAAGGTAAATAGACTTGAGAATTTGACCAAAAATCGATTTTTTGACCGTGCTCATTTTATAGGCCAATTACGACACAATATAAATTTGATTTGAGATTAGAAATAGGTTAGTTCGATTGAGATGTGTGGCCAATTGTAGGTGACTTCACTGAATTGGAAAATTCTCGTTGACTAACACTAATTTGATTTTTACTATCGTTTTGGTATCCTATGTCCGTATTTAAAAACTCGAGATTTTCACAACAATCGAGAGTCGCCATTGTCTCGAGTGGGTTTAAAGTGGCTCGAAAAAAATCGACCATGAGTCATTTGCACTAAAAAGTTTTGAAAACTACCTAATAGCTTATGTTACGTTAAAAATGTGTCGGAGTGAAATTAACCGTTGATTCAAGTTTGATTTCAAAATTGGAAGCTCTGTCATGTCACAGGTCATTTTAGGAATGTCGACTCACTTTCCAAAGACTTTTTTGCGAACCGAGACTTTATGGGAAAAAGTCGTCGCCGGGTCGTATTTGTGCAGAAAGTGCCGAAGGTGAGTTTTGATGGCAAAATGGAGATGCATGATGGATGCATGGATGAGGAAAAATAGCAATTGAGCATTGAGGTGGCAATTGATATTTGTTAAAGCCGAATCGAGTGGAATTGAGGACCGATAGGTGGCCAATTGAGGGAAAACCTATGTGATTTCGTATGCCCCTTAGGCAAGACTTATGGACCAATTCAAATGGATTCTAGAAGAAATTTTGAAGCTGAAAAAGGGCAATGGAGGCTAGCTAGCTTGGTGGGCCATGTGAGGATCAAAAGAGATAAGATTGAAGGGAATTGGTCCCCTAAAAGAGAACCGGTCTTCCCCTCATCCCTATCTCCTTGCTCTCTCCCTCCTCTCTTCCCTTCGTGCGACGCTTTCTGCTTTTGCCTTGCTTTCGTTCTTCTCGGTGTACCAAACTATTCTGCCCCTTCTCCTTTCAATTTTCTTCCTTGCAAAACTACCGAAATTGCTGCCTCAATTCCCTGCAAGCTGCTAGGTGTTCCTTGCTCCATGCATCCAAGTAGCAGCTGAAGCTGCTGCCCCCACGTCCGTGACACTAGCAGCTTCGGGGTTCATGCCTGCCCTTTCAACCACCATTTGTTTCCCTTGAGTCAACCGAACTCCCCACGCTAACTCACTTCACCGAATTGAAGCCCACCGACCGGTCCACAGCAAATGAAGCAGCATCATCGCCCCACCGAAGCAACACCGCTCGATCTTCCTCCTACGCCAGCTCAACCTCCACGCCGTCTTCTCATTTGACGCTAGCAGCTCCATGTCTCGTGCCTCCACCATTTTGCTCAACGCTAGTCCAATGGCTTTCTCACGTCCGCCCACATCGCAGCAGCCCATCCTCATGTGTCAGCAGTCCAAGAAGCCATTTGAAGCCCACGAAGGTGTCAACAGCCCAAGTTTTGGCCCAACAACAAGCCCACGCCCTTTAGAAGCCCAGCATAATCAGAAGCCCGCAATTTTGAGGCTCAAGCCCGCGAAGTCAGCCCGCTTTAGGCCTAGTCCAATTTAAAAGAAAATCTCAGATTTGACTGAGATTTTTTGGTCTGACATTTCTTGGGCCCGTTTTAGGCTTGGCCCAAGTCCGCCGACGTAGCCGAAGATTCATATTTCGGCCGTCGTCATGCCGTTGTCACGGTGAACTGGTTTTCACAATTAACTGGTGAGTTTATACTCTAAACTCTTCTTAGTAGGCTTATGATGCTAAGGGGTGTTTAGATTTATTTAATTAGGAATTAGGTGGTTAGTTAGGTTAAATTAGTGATTTAATTATTTAATTGAGCATGTTAGGTGGTTAGTATGGTTTAGCTAAGGCCTAATTAAATTGTATTATTTATCTAGAAGGGTTCGAGAATTTTCCGAGTCTGTATTGGTATTTAATTTAATAATTTTGGCCTAGGTTAGGATTTTTAGAAATTAAATTGAGTTAATTAATTAATTTTCGAAATTAACTAATTATTAATTATTTTTCGGGAAGTTAGGCCAGGATAGCCAGTGACCAGAATTTTGTGTTGATTGCAATGGTGTGGTTAAATTTTGCAATTGAGTGTTAAATTATACAAATTGAGTGTTGATTGGATTTTTAGTATTTAATTCCAAAAATTATGAATTTCCAATATTTATTTAGAAAATCCTAGGTGTCGGATTTTGATATTGAAAATAGTTTTAATTACTATATAAAATAGTGGGATTTTTAAAAGAAGAATGTCAATTTTTTTGGGTCGAGTTGACCGTGTACCCACATACGGCTATTTCTAATACGAAGAAAAATGTTAGGTTCACCATTTTAATCGAAGCATTTGAGTGCAATGCACGGTGCCTTCAGCCATATTTGAGTGATCGTGTGATGGTTAAGAGAAATCATTTCAGGCTGTTAAGTTGGATGTTATCCCTATTTGGGATACCCCTGGACAACAGGAAGCCGGTCGCGGTAGATTTTGGATCCTATGCTCCTTCGGAAAAGCCATCTGATAAAGAGACGTGCCGTGCTCAATAGGGTGAGACGAAACGTGGCAATGCCAAAAGACCATCGAACTGAGAGTAGGCCGTGCTATATGTCGAGATCAAAACTAGGAATGCATGATAAATTGAGTTGAATGTGTTTGATTATGGGACAAAATTGTGTGACACGGTATGGGACGTGTCATAACGGTTTGGCTCTATAATTAGGACCCCTTTATTGATTTTAAAATTGAGTGTTGTGTTCCCATTTAATTGATCTTGAGTACTGCTCTGGTTTGTGATATGAACTGTGCTGACCTGCAGGGTGGAATTGAGGCGAGGTAGGTCCTTTATGCTAAATGCGTGATTTTGTGGTTAGGATGCTTCTTAGCATCTTCCTCTCCTAGTCGAAGTTTAGAGTATGGACTTGCTGTGACCTTGTCTCATTGGTTATTGAATAACCATTTCAGGGTCATTGTGACAGCTTGAATTTTCATAATTTATTTTCGATTAAATAAATCGGGCCTTTCATTGAAACGCTAATAGTGCTATCCTCTGAGCTGATCACTCATGAGATAATTGGACTATCTTGGGCAAGCAATTAGGGATCCAAATGCAATTGGACTTGAGAATTCGACCAAGAATCGACTACTCGACCGTGTTGATCTGCAAGGGCCATTACGGCACCGTCAAAGATCGATAAGAAATCAGAGATAGGTCGATTTGACTGAGATATGTGATCAAATTGTTGGTGATTCCACTTGATTGAAAAATTCTCATCGATCGGCACTAAATTGATTTTCTGTCGTTTTGGTACCCGATGCCCGTAATTAAAACCTTGAGATTTTCACGACAATTGAGAGTTGTTAATGTGTCGAAGATGTACTTTGTGACTCGAGATAAATCGATCACAGGTCAATTGCACCAAAAATTCCTAAAAGTTACCCGGTAGACTAAGTTACGCTAAAAGCGCGCCAGATTGAAAATAACCGCGAATTTGAACCCGATTTCAGAAATTGAAAGTTCTGATGTGTCACAAGCTATTTTAGGAACATCGACTCACTCTTTGAGAAATTTTCAGAGATTCCGGGATTTTTGTAGAAAACCGATTCGGACGTCGCGGAAAAATAACAGAAATTCGGATTGGCCGAATTGAAGAGATTTTCGACTTGCAAATTGAGCTACATGGCGAAGGAGACTTGTAGAAATTTTGTGGCTTTTCTACATCAATATTTGACATTGCATTTGGGAAATTGTTGACGAAATTGAAGCTCAAAATCCAATGAAATTCGGATCTAGAGGAAGAAAGTAATTTTTAGCTTTAAATGGGATAAGTGGTGGATTAATAATCAAGGAAAGTAATAGGAGACAAAGTAATAAATTAAGTGGATAGGGATTGTTGACTCTTCCGCGCGGTGGCTTCCTCGGCAATCTCTGCCAGCTGCTTCACGTCACTTTTCATCATTCCCTTGAAGCTTATCCCGATTTCCCCACCGCATGCAGCTCAGCCGAAGTCTTCTGCCTCTGCTTTCTTTTGATTTTCTCATTCGAAGCTCCTTCCTTCATCCCCTTCGAGCTAGCTGCCGCATCCTGTGTCGTCTCCAGGCCCGATCAACCGCCAGTAAAGAAGACCGACTTAGCTTTCTTCAATTCAGCGCCCATGTCTCTAGTTGCTACAGCTCAACACCACCGAAGATCTGGGCCCACGCGTCTTCAATTTTGTCGAGCTACCACCGTCTGAAGAAGCCCCCACCAGCTTCTCCACCGAAACAGTTTCGGTCTTGCCGTGCTGCCATCTCTAAAGCCCATCGAAGTCAGCTGAGTTCCTGCTTTGTTGACCGAAGCTGCCCTGCCCGTGTCTTCGTACAGCTCACCCACCGAAGCGGCAGTCTTCCTCCACGCGACCAGCAAGCCCAGCTCGAGGCTGCTTCTTCTCCGTGGCTGCTCCTTCATTCAACCCAAGTGAAGACCGAAGTCCACGGGAATTCAGCCGCCAGCGAAGCCGAAGATCTCCACCGGAGCTGCTCCATTTGATGCTCGCATCTTCGAGCTCCATGGGATTCCAGCGAAGTCTGAAGTCAGGCCCACGGGAATTTTGGCCCACTTTCAGCCCGTGAGATTCAAACCATTAGCCCATCTCCAATAGATTTTGAAGTCCAAGCTCAGGCCCAAGTTCAATTGGTTTTAGCAGCCCATTTTGGGCCCAAGAAGAAGGCCCAAGCCCGCGACCAGCAGCTTGCAGAAGCCCAAGACCTAAACTCAGCCTTGCTGAGTTGTGTTGGGCTAAGTTTAGGCCCGGCCCAAGTTTGTCGACACCGCCGAAAATTAAGGTTTCGGCCGCCGTCGCGTCGTTGTCGCGGTGAACCGGTTTCCGCAATTAACCGGTGAGTTTATACTCTAAACTCTACTTAGTAGGTTAATAACGTTTAAGGGGTGTTAAATTTATTTTATTAAGAATTAGGTGGTTAGTTAGATTAAATTAGAAATTGAATTATTTAATTGAGCATGTTAGGTGGTTAGCATGGTTTAGCTAAGGCCTAAATAAATTGTACTATTTATCTAGTAGGGTTCGGGAATTTTTCCAAGTCCGTATTGGTTATTAATTTAATGATTCTAGCCTAGGTTAGTATTTTTAGAATTTAAATTGATTTATTTAATTAATTTCAGTAATTATTTAATTATTAATTATTTTTCCGGAACTTAGGCCGAGATAGTCGTTGACCGGAATTTCGTGTTGGTTGCAATGGTGTGGTTAATTTCTGCAATTGAGTGTTAAATTATGCAAATTGAGTGCTGATTTGATTTTTGGTATTTAATTCCAAAAATTGTGAATTTCCAATATTTATTCAGAAAATCCTAGGTGTCGGGTTTTGACACCGAAAATGGTTTTTAGTACTATATGAAATAGTGGGATTTCAAAAAGGATGAAATCAATTTTTCTGGGTCAAGTTGACCGTGTACCCACACACGAGTAATTTCATGTGAATTTCTAATACGAAGAAAAAGGCCAGGCTCACCATTTTAATTAAAGCATTTGAGTGCAATGCACGATGCCCTGAGCCATATTTGAGTGATCGTGTGATGGTCAAGAGAAATCGTCCCGAGCTGTTGAGCTGGACGTTATCCTTATTTGGGATACCCCCTGGACAACGGGAAGCCGGTCGCAGTTGATTCTGGACCCTATGCTCCTTCGGGAAAGCCGTTTGATAAAGAGACGTTGCCGTGCTCAATGGGGTGAGACGAAGCCTGGTAATGCCAGAAGACCGCCGAACTGAGAGTAGGCCGTGCTATATGCCGAGATCAAAACTAGGAACGCATGATTAATTGAGTGTGGCGTTTCAGTTATTAGAGCTTATTTGTCGCTCATGCTCTCATGTTGTCTATGAGATAAATTGTACTGACTTGCAGGGCGGATCTAATACAAGGTAAGTCTCCTTGATTGTGTGATTGTGTGATTAGGACACTTCTTGGCGTATTTCCCTCATAATTGGGGTTTAGAGCTTAGACTCGCTGAGATGATATCTCACCCTGTTGTGGGACAACATTTTCAGGGTCATCGAGTGGAGGACTTGGAGCTGAGAGGAGGTGATCGGAAGCGTAGGTTAGTTAGGACCGCTTCTTTTTGGAAGGCCAGTCTTTTGTAGTCTTTTGGCCATAGACCTGTGTACATGATTCAGTGCATATATTAAAGTATGTTTGTTTGTGAATCTATTGTCTTGCCTTTCTATCCCGAGATGATTACTGTCAAGGGATTTCTTTTCGCTTCCGCATGTGCAATAAAATGGAAAGGGTTGGCGACTCGTCTTGGGAAGTCGCAAATTATTATTGACCAGATAGGGATGGGCACGCGCTCAGGGTCCGGGGCGTGATAGTCATCGAGCAGAGAACCTGGAGTAGAGAGGAGGTGATTTGAAGTATAGGTAGGATAAGACCGCTTCTTTTGGAGAACAATCTTTTGTAGTCTTTTGACCATAGACTCTTGTACGTGACTCAGCATATGTTTATAAAGGCATGTTTGTTTGTGAAATTGTTGTTTTGCTTTTTTATCCTGAGATATTTACTTTAGGGGATTTATAATCCGCTTCCGCATGTACAATAAAATGAAAGGGGTTGGCGACTCGTCCTGGGAAGTCGCAAAATATTATCAACCAGAGAGGGATGGGCACGCGCTAGGGATTCGGGGCGTGACAATTCTCCAAACTCAAAGCTCTATAAGACAAAATAGTACATTTGGACCTTACTTATGTGGGCACGGTACAATCACGAGACTGTGGTAATAATGCATGGCTGCCTTCTTCAAATAAGAACTTTAATAGTTAAAATATTCACCTCATATTGCAATCTGTTAATAGCAACTCATATTTTCAAGTACCTACCATTTGTAAAAGACGTGATTTAATTAAACAATATCGAAAGATTGCGATGCAAGAAAAGACATGATTTATAAAACTACAAGGGACATTACCAAACTCTTGTGATTGTTGTTCAAACTTGGCAAAGAACAAGGCATATGTAATTTAGTCTTCATCATTTTGATAAGATGTGATGGATCATCGGTTTCACCATGCACTATATTTGGATGACTTAGAGTTGCAATTTTGTTATTTCCCTCAACATATCCCTTTGAGAATACAAAGAGACTTCTACCCACATGCATGTTTGAACAAGCAATGCATGAATATGAAAGACCATAATATAAGCACATAAGAAATGAGAGAACACAATAATATGTATATTCACAACCTTAACTATATGAATGGGGACTCAAAAGGGAGTGGGGACACCCCATTTATCTGATGTCTTGTCAAATTATTGCATCTTGTGGACTTGAGCAACATGCATAGCTTTTTTTTTTTTTTTTAACAATGACAGAGCTCTATCAATTTAGAATCTTATGAAGATATTTAGATCATTATAGTATGAAAAAAGGACAAATAGATTGCACGGTGATTGAGGCAAAGATGCTTGACAGTAAGACATTGAAGGGAAGCGAAAAAAGAAGTGACAATGGTTCCGAGAACACATGCCACCATGAAGCGGCGAGTGGAAGTTGCTTCACATGAGAACTTTAGGTTGGTTTTCATCTTGGAGATATGTAGTCCAATTCACCTTGTCCATTCTGATTGGATGAGCTAAAGATATCATTGCATTTTAGTGATAATTGTTTCATTTCACAACTATAAAGCCAGAGAATCTAAACTATAGTTTATACATTGATTAGTGCAATAATGCTATGGCACAACTTATTATTTTTTGCGTGAGGCATGGGTAGTGGGGCTTGGCAGGACAAAATAATCATGCCAAATCAAACAATTGACATTAATTTTTTTATTTGACGGCTGAGATCGTGCATGTAAGTTCAAGCCAATTACTTTGTTACATTGATTTTTGTCAGTTAAATATGTGTATCCATGCAACTACTCTTCTTTTCAGAATAGTAATAATTGTTGAAAGGATGTTGTGGAAATCTAAATCATGCGTAGTACACTTTCTCATGATTGGTGTGGGACAATTGATTATGAATCCTTTGCAGATATTCATATCGTTGAAGTCTAAGAAAGGACAAATAGATCACTTGGTGATTGAGGCAAAGATGCTAGACCGTGCATCGTTGATATGAAGTGACAAAGGAGCAACGAGAGGTTTGAGGAATCTGCAAAGCTATTCTCCAAACTCAAAGCTCTATAAGACAAAAGAGTACATTTGGACCTCACATATGTGGACATGGTACAATCATGAGATTGTGGTAACAATGCATGGCTGCCTTCTTCAAATAAGAACTTCAATAATTAAAATATTCACCTCGTAATGCATACTGTTAATAGAAACTCATATTTTCAAGTACCTACCATTTGTAAAAGACGTGATTTAATTAAACACCATCAAAAGATTGCGATGCGAGAAAAGACATGGTTTATAAAACTACAAGCGACATTACCAAACTCTTGTGATTGCCGTTCAAACTTAGCAAAGAACAAGGCATATGTAATTTAGTCTTCATCGTTTCGATAAGATGTGATGGATCATCGGTTTCACCATGCACAATATCTAGATGACTCAGAGTTGCAATTTTGTTATTTCCCTCAACATATCCCTCGGAGAATACAAAGAGACTTGTCTGCCCACATGCATGTTTGAAGAAGCAATGCATGAATATGAAAGACCATAATATAAGCACATAAGAAATGAGAGAACACAATAATATGTATATTCACAGCCTTAGCTATATGAATGCGGACTCAAAAGGGAGTGGGGACACCCCATTTATCTGATGTCTTGTCAAATTATTGCATCTTGTGGACTTATGCAACATGCAAAGCTTTTTCTTCTTTTTTTCCAATGACAGAGCTCTATCGATTTTGAATCTTATGAAGGTATTTAGATCATTATAGTCTGAAAAAGGAAAAATAGATTGCATGGCAATCAAGGCAAAGATGCTTGACAGTAAGACATTGAAGGCAAGCGAAAAAATGAGTGACAATGGTTCCAAGAACACATGCCACCATGAAGCGACGTGTGGAAGTTGCTTCATAGGAGAACTTTAGGCTTGTTTTCATCTTATATGGTCCAATTCACCTTGTCGATTCTGATTGGATGAGCTAACGACAACATTACATTTGAATGATAATTGTTTCATTTCACAAGCTTAAAGCTAGAGAATCCAAACTATAGTTTATACACTGATTAATGCATTGTCAACATTTGTCATTGGAAAACATCTATTGAGATGCAAAGGGACTAGACCATGATGATGTCTTTTTTCATGTATATATATGTGTGTGTGTGTGTCTATATATATATATATATATATATGTATGTATATATATATATTAAGGTGATTGGTTACATAGTGAGAAACTTCCAGTCTAGTAATTTGGAAACAATCTTTTTGGAATCGGTTCCCAATTTTGAAACCAGATATTGAACTAATCGACTTTGGAATGTGCTTTTATTATTATTATTATTATTATTATTATTATTATTATTATTATTATTATTATTATTATTATTATTATTATTATTATTATTATTATTAGATATACAATATGCATTGTGTTAATGAATACATGTCTTATAAATAGCAAATAGAATCAGATTTGGTAAATGAGAAGTAAGTCTTCATAGACCACAACTCCTTTGAGGTAATTCATTATGGAAGAGAGATGTGAGATCAAAGAAACCTACTAAAGTGAGATTTTTTCAAGAGGGAAAAGATCAAAGAAATCGAGTATGAGTGATAGAGAAAGTGAGACCGCTGAGAGTCTGTTTGCGCGTGTGCGTGAGAGAGAGAAAGAGAGAGAGAGAAGTAGTCGTGCGAAAAAGTTCCCAAATTTTGTGTTGGTTTTGACTAGTTCTACCCTAGAACCAACCTTGACAAGTTTGGTTCTTGGGTAGAACCGACCATTACAATGCATAGAAACCAAACCTATCAAAGTCAATTTCCAAATTTTTTACAGAGGCACCAAACTGGTCTTTTATGAATCGACCAAAATGGGCTAGTTCCAAGGTTAAGTAGGTCTGTTTACACGCCCCTAATATCTATGGCTTTCTTTGTTGGAATTTAAGTGATTCATTCTAAAATAACATTACAAGAAAAAAAAAAAAAAGAACTCTCACAACATCATACACGGTATCAAAGGAAGATTTTTTAAGTTCAAATTATTTAAAACCCCTTATTTGTCTTTTCTATTGTATGTTTCCACTCTTAGCCTCAGGACGAAGGCATTGTGGGCCCTCCCTATTGCCAGCAAGAGTCATTAATCGTTGTTGGGGCCCAAGTTATTTCGCTGGCTAGAAATCCTACAAAGGAAAAAGAAAAAAAAAAAGAAAAAAAGAAATTTCATAAAACTTATTAAAATTTTACAAAAATCATCATCATCACTTTTGGTATAACTTGAAATATAAAAAAATGGGAGGAAATAATTGTGAAATTTCTATGTATTTTAATGTGTGTAGAAGAAGAGAACATAAGATAGGCTTTATTAAATGACTATCTAAAATAAAATAACAATCAAGGATATGCATAATCCAAATGAAATTTAAGTGCAATCTTGAGAGATGAGGATAATCAAAAGAATATCCTAATTAACTCTAACAATATGTTCGATTAAAATGTGCACATCAAATCCAAAAAAGTGAAAGGCACACACCTGCAGAAATTCAACAGTTGAAGCATGGACAGTTTAGTAAAACAATTGGAGCATGCCTATTTTTATGTGCGAGAGGGTCGACAGGTCTTCATGCAATGTGGGTTCCATGTATTTGTTTATTTAATACAAGATGCATTAAAAGGAGAAATTGACTTTGAAGACCCAGTTCCACTTTTACTCTTGGTTTTATAAAATTGAAAATTCACTATGAGGAATTAATGTTAGTCCCTCATTAAACATATAAAATGCAATTCATGCTTTGCAGGGTAATAATCATGAAAATTACTTATTTTGGGAATAATGAAAGCATTTCCTACAATATGAATATTGGACCTTTTGTTCAATAGCAGCACATGGACAATTGTAGCTATATCTAGGGGTGAGCATGGGTTGGGTTGGACCGATCCACCTCCTAACCCTAGGACTAACCTACATAGTACTGATCCTTAATTTTTGGGACTGAGGATCGATCCTATTGAGCTTACGATCGATGACCGAACTGACCCAGTGTGTTCAATTCAGTTCTAGGATCAACCCGGGACCAACCGATAATTTATTTATTTCATTTTTTATACTCTCTAAAAAGGCAACTGAGGACCGGACCAACTTAATGGGTTTGGCTTGATTTTAGAGTCAACTCGGGATCAATCGATAATTTTTTATTTCATTTTTTGTACTGCCTAAAAAGGTGAGCGAGGACCAAACCAATCCTATGGGTTTAGTGATGAGTGAGGCCAGCTAAGAGAGGCAAGCAATGGATGTTGAGTGGGGTGAGCATCGAGCGTTGAGTAGGAAGCAACAAGCTAGGCATCGAGCAAATGACACAAGTGACCTAAAGCTAGTGAGGCGAGTGTTGAGTGGTGAGCAGAGAAGTTGTTTATTTCAATTTTGGTAAATTAAAGACTAAGAGGACAAATAAGATAGAAGAGAATGAGTAATGGAGAAGGATGCCGTGATGAGCTATTTATGCCCTTTTGAGCGTCGTGAGGACTCCTCACAAAAACATTTTTCTCTTTGTAAATTATGGTTGTTGACGCCGTAAAAGACATTAAAAAATTTAAGTTATTAAAAAAATAGTGTAAAATTACTTGAACTCCTCACGAAGGAGCTATTTAATGTTGTTGACACCGTTTATTTTATGGTTCTCTATATAAAAAATTATAAATAATATATATATATATATATATATATATAGAATCAGGGTTGGTCTGGGTTTTATTGACCATAAACTCCCAAGACTGAGAACCAACCCGCACAATGCTGGTCCAAGAATCCCAGGACCAAGGACCACCTTGATCTCCCTAAGAACTGAACTAGGACCAGTAGGGTTGGGTCGGTTTAGGATTGGTTAGAGTTGACCCTAGATCGATGCTCACCCCTAGCTATATCTCTTTGCTTCTCAAAATTCTAAAACTCTTGGAAAGAATAAAACTTACCTTGGAGAGTAGATTTTCAAGAATATGAATCCATCAACAAATCATATTATTAAATCACCTTTTTTAAGAGTTTAAATCAATAAATTATAAGTCTACTAGATTTATTAATTGCTCAATCCCTCTTCAATTAGTCGATAGGGAATTTTTCTCTATGGTACGCTCACACTTGTACATTAATGAATACCTAACATGGATAATGACAACCCAACAATACTCTTCCTAATGCTAAAGATATGTAGATAGTGCCTAAAAAATGGTACTTTACCAAACACTCAACACAAACTCATTAATTCACAAAGAAAAATAGCACGCACACCACCCATGTAAAGCAAAAATTTACTCGAACTTTCTATTTGCCTCTACCTGTGTAAAACTTTCTTACGTTACTATATGCTATGGCCACTCTTTCATAAATTGACTTTTGTATCTATAAGATTCCCTCTTTTTAGAAAGTACATCACTTCATTGATGGAAGCATGTCATATAATACAACAAGCACAAGGAGCGCAACATCACTATGCTAGTTTTACTCAAAATTAAGAAAAAAATATTAGCTGCACAAGTTGTGCTAGCGCCACAAAGTAGATGCCCATCTATTAAGCGACGTGTCCACAAATGGTCCATTTGTCAGATTTTTCTCTCATTCTCTCTCTCCTCTTGCAAACTTGAACCTCCATTTCTCTTCTTCTTTGTCGCTTCTCCCTTCTTTTTTATTTTCTTTTTTATTTTCACTTTTTTTCTTCCACAACTTGTGTGGTTAATATTTTCTCACACAAATGGCCTCATATACTCTTAATTTACTCTTTATATCCGATCAATAGTGTACAAAATCACATGCATAGGACTTTATTTTTATTTTTTCACATTACTAGTGTATGTTATGGGTGCTCTTTCATAAATTGACATTTGTATCTATAAGATTCCATTTTCTGGAAAGTACATCAATTTATTAATGTAAGCATATCATATAAAGCAATAGGCACAAGCAGCGCAACACCACTGCGCTAGTCCTACTTAAAACCAGGGGTGCAAAAACTAAGCTTCATATACTCATATCCATGGATGAGACTAGAACTTGCTTTTCAGCGTGAGCTCATGCTGAATCAACTTTGAGAAAACATCCATGGCATCGCGAGTAAGCCCCAGGGACACAACCAACTCGTCACTCTCCCTGCTCCGGGAAGTGACCACGATGAGGTTGTCAGGGACCGTCGCAGGCGCCACTTGGAACGGCCTCCCGAACCCGAAATCCATCTTGTAGAAATGGAGCTGGCTCCACTTGGTGATGCAGCAAGCGCTGCCCTCGCAGTCAACTAGGACCCTGTTCAGCTCGACGTAGTCGATGGCCGACCTTATGTAACTCTCGGTGACGGTTGCGAGCGCCTCGTGCACGATCCTGACAGCGAATGAGAAGGGATTGCGGGTCAATTCACCCGCGCTGCACTCAGCACAGGACCAAACGATGCCGTTCCCGAAGTAGCCACTCGGCAGCGGGGGGTCGAACTTGGGGCGGCCATCGACTGCAGTGAGTAGCTTTGTCGTCTCATGAGGACTGATTCCGAGAGCTTTGGTTTGCGAGATCCACACGAGCGCCGATATGACTTCGAAGGTCGTCGGGACTATGGAAGAGCCATTCTGGGTTGTGATTCTTGACGCTTTCTTGAGCTGAATGAGAGTGTGTGGCTTGAAGCAGAAGGATTTGTAAACAAGGGGCTTGGTTTGGGGGTCGACCACTTGTCCGGGCCGCCGGTCTCTTGGAGCATACTCATGGTGGGGGAAATCGATGTGCGGAGGTCGCCTTGGGCGCAACACCGATCGATCGAGAAAAGGAAGAACTGATGGTGGCTTGGCTTGAGCCAGGTCTGTCCAGCAAGCTATGAAGTCCATCATGGCTTTCCCGTCGACAAGGACGTGATTCATGACGATGCCGATGACGATCCCTCCGCACTTGAACGTCGTCACCTGGATTTCATGATAAATTGTAAGTGGATATCTACTTATATGCACTAAACTAAATAAGACCGTCGGATCTTGTGAAACCCATCATTTTCAATAGTATTTACCTGCACCGTTAGCAAAGGTACTTCCAATATAGTCGGGGCTCCGTCACTGTGCTTCACGAGTTTTCGCAGCATGGCGGGATTGATGGTGCTGATATCACCCAGCACTACAATGTCATTCTCCGATGTCGCTTCGACGAACGGGACACCTTCTCCAGTGCATCTCACCGCCATCCTCCCGTCGCTCCCCACAACAAGTCTGCCCGCAAACGGATAGAACTCGACCAATGCCTTGGCCAGTGACTCTCTGATTGTCTCGATCACGGTGGGATGCCTTCCCCTCCCTTCGCCCTTGAAGGTCATCACGTTCTCAATCACGTACGGGAAGGTCTGATCGAGGTTCGAGAGAGCGTAGAGCCCACCAAACGTTTCCCTCGCCGGAGAAACATGAACTACGTTCGCGATCTTCACATCAAGCTTTTGCGTAGCTCCCGCATTTCTTGGCTTCTCATTTCCTGCTTCTTTGCACAGAATAATCGAAGCTGTATTTATTTATTCACAGGCTTTTAGCAATACCATGGTAAATGTACGACTTGCTAATTGCTACAAATAACCTTGACCGTAATAAAATGGTAAATTACAATATCAATTAATATAGTTCACATTATGAAAACTCTTACACCGATCAGTCATATACAAAATTGACCAGCCATATTTGTTTATATTGGTTGCATGAAAAATTACATGATCTTGTCAATTAAATATAAATATATCATTATATATTTGAATAAATGTAGATTAAATTCAAAATGCACATGCTACGTACCATTTTTGCTTTCATCCTCAAATGACTCAAAGGTCCCTTTGAGAATTGCGATACCCATCCTGTGGATAACAATTATGAAACATTGAAAAAATTAACCGATTAACCAACATAAAATATTCTTATGAGCATTCGTAGATTTTGCAATCAATTTGCCTCACTTTGATTTTTATTATCGGCACCAAACTTTTATTTCTTCGAAATTGATGGCACTTTGACTGGGATCTAACCAGCTTTCCAGTCGACTTTGACTCGATAGAGACACTGACCAATTTTCTCACTCATAAGTATCATTGTAGATGTAATATTTAAACTCACATTGATATTTTAATATAAAAAATTCTAGTTAAAATTAATCAAACTTGAATGCATATTCAATGTGCAAGATAAAAAAAAAAGCACATACCTGAGCAATTTCAACTTTTAAAATTTCCGAATGTTGAGTTGCAACAATTAGAGCAAGTCTGTATTTATATGTGCGAGGTTTGACAGGTCTTCTTGGCCAAGCCCTGGGTCGACCTAGCTATGTGGGTTCCATGCATTAATGATTTCAATACAATAAGCATTCCAAAGAGAAAATGAATTTGAAGACCCAATTCCAAAGAGAAAATGACAAATTGTTCTCGCTCCCTTTGCAAATTCCAAGATGTGATCCTCATAAAACACATGAATCACGCCCACAACACAAGCCCACAATCGGCACTAACGCCCACCATATTTGTAGGCATGCATGCAGATCGTGCATGTGCATGGGCACGCATTTGATGAGGTGGAATAGGTGAGTGATAATAGTCAAACAAACGTGTGCCTATAATCCTTGAAGATAATCGTGAAATGAGGTGGGCCACCGTCTTTGAATTTCTTGTTCTTGGAGAGAAGGAAGTGTTATAGGAGTCTTCTTCTTGCATTTGCAGCAGGTTGTGGGTCCCTTTATTTAATGCAGAAGATTGTGGATGCCTTCCCTTTCGACTAAGGCAAATCACTCTTCTTTGACTTCACTTGCCCACCTGAAAGTCAAAGAACTTAAGCCACTCATGCGGCTTTCTTTGGCTTCTTCCTTCTATGCATGGAGATAGGATTAATGGCAAAGCAAAATTTGAAGACATCACAAAGTCTCCCCTGAACTTTGTTTATTTGGCCAAACTTATGCGTATTTGTCTAACGGGTTCAAACTCGAGACATAATTTAACAGTTTACCTTTAGTCTAGCTAGGAAGGATATCTTGCTTATTTATTAGTGTTAAATGCTCACTTTGCCATGCAATTTATTCGATGTCCTTGGTTGCTAGTTGTTATTATAATAATTGTGCATCCACATAATCACTTCACATATTAGAGATAGATCTAAAATCAATCCAAACTACCCGATAAATATATTTTTGTGAAATGAACAACATTAGACAACAGTTATTGTTCATCATTGTTCATCTTCTCCAGTGGAGAAGCCGATCAGAGGCCAACGACCGCCGACCAAGGGGTCATGTGCACTGGCAATGTGTCGATGACTGCTGCCTGAGGGTCGATCGACCATTCAACCATCACTGGACCTTAGGTAACGCCTGGCTCACGCTACCCAGGCGAATGATGGCCTGAATCGCGGGTCTTCTTGGCCAAGCCCTGGGTCAACCTAGCTACGTGTGTTCCATGCATTAATAATTTCAATACAATGTGCATTCCAAAGAGAAAATGACTTTGAAGCCCAACTCCAAAGAGAAAATGACAACCTCTTCTCTCTCCCTTCGCAAATTCCAAGATGTGATCCTCATAAAACACATGAATCACGCCCACAACACAAGCCCACAGTTGGCACTGACGCCCACCATATTTATAGGCATGCATGCAAATCGTACATGTGCATGGGCACGCATTTAATGAGGCGGAAGAGATGAGTGATAATAGTCAAACAAATGTGTGCCTATAATCCTTAAAGATAACCATGAAATGAGGTGGGCCACCGTCTTTGAATTTCTCATTCCTAGAGAGAAGGAAACATTATAGGAGTCTTCTTCATGCATTTGCAGCAAGTTGTGGGTCCCTTTATTTAATGAAGAAGATTGTGGATGCCTTCCCTTTCGACTAAGGCAAATCACTCTTCTTTGACTTCACTTTCTTTGACTTCACTTGCCCACCTGAAAGTCAAAGAACTTAAACCACTCATGCGGCTTTCATTGGCTTCTTCCTTCTACGCATGGAGATAGGATTAATGGCAAAGCAAAATTTGAAGACATCATAAGGTCTCCCCTAAAATTTGTTTATTTGGCCAGATTTATACGTATTTGTCTAACGAGCTCAAACTCGAGACATAATTTAACAGTTTACCTTTAGTCTAGCTAGAAATGATATCTTTCTTCTTAATTAGTGTTAAATGCTCACTTTGCCATGCAATTTATTCGATGTCCTTGGTTGCTAGTTATTATAATAATTGTGCACCCACATAATCACTTAACATATTAGGGATAGATCCAAAATCAATTCAAACTGCCTGATAAATATATTTTTGTGAAATGAACAACATTAGACATCGATTACTGTTCATCACTGTTCATCTTCTTTGGTGGAGAAGCCAATTAGAGGCTGATGACCGCTAGCCAAGGGGTCGCGCATGCTGGCGATGCACCGGTGATCGTTGCCTGAGTGTCGCCCAACCCTTGCGACCGTCATTGGACCTCAGGCGACACCTGGGTCACGCAACCCAGGCAACTGATGGCCTGAATCATGGGTCTTCGTGGCCAAGCCCTGGGTCAACCCGGCTGTGTGGGTTCCATGCATTAATAATTTCAATATAATATGCATTCCAAAGAGAAAATGACTTTGAAGACCCAATTCTAAAGAGAAAATGACAACCTCTTCTTGCTCCGTTCGCAAATTCCAAGATGTTATCCTTATAAAACACATGAATCACGCCCACAAGACAAGCACTCATGGGGCTTTCATTGGCTTCTTCCTTCTATGCATGGAGATAGGATTAATGGCAGAGCAAAATTTGAAGACATCACAAAGTCTCCCTTGAACTTTGTTTCTTTGGCCAAACTTATGCGTATTTGTCTAACGGGCTCAAACTCGAGACATAATTTAACAGTTACCTTTAGTCTAGCTAGAAATGACATATTTCTTATTTATTAGTGTTAAATGCTCACTTTGCCATGCAATTTATTCGATGTCCTTGGTTGCTAGTTGTTATTATAATAATTGTGTATCCGCATAATCACTTCACATATTAGGGATAGATCTAAAATCAATTCAAATTGCCTGATAAATATATTTTTGTGAAATGAACAACATTAGACATTGTATACTGTTCATCACTATTAATCTTCTCTAGTAGAGAAGCCAATCGGAGGCCAACAACCACTAGCCAAGGGGTTGCATGCATCGGCGATGCGCCGGCGACCGTCGCTTGAGGGTCGCTCGACCCTGATGACTGTTGCCAGACCTAAGGCGACGCTTGGGTCACGCGACCTAGGCGACTGATGGCTTGAATCACGGGTCTTCATGGCCAACCCTGGGTCAACCCAGCTATGTGGGTTCCATGCATTAATAATTTCGATACAATATGCATTCCAAAGAGAAAATGACAACCTCTTCTCGCTCCATTCGCAAATTCCAAGATGTGATCCTCATAAAACACATGCATCACGCGTAAGTATTGATCTCTTATTCGGAACAGTGATAAGCCTCTTACCTCCTTAATCTAAACCTGAGTGTTGATGCTCTACTCACTTTCATTGATTTGCTTGCCAGCCGATGGTAGGCATGTCATGCGATCCCCGTTTACTAGCTTGCCATTGCGCACCCCATGGCCGCATCAATAACCGACGGAGCTTTGGCTTGTGACACCACAATATGAAGCCATCCAACACCAAGTTATTGACCCACTTGATCAAAAACGTTTGTGTGACATCCTGAAATTCGAGCCCTCTGAGGGAGGAATGAATGTGAATTTCGTCAATACATTGTTGGTTGATCTCACTCTGAATTGATCACTCTTGAGATACTAACCTTGAGGGGAAAGGTTAATGAGGATATAACTCATACGACTAAAGAACTTGACCTGGGAAAACGACTTGACCGTGAGACTTGCATGAAGACGATCATACAGATAGGCAGGACAATTTCAAGGACGACTAGAAGTCGATTCACGAATAGAACATAATGGAATGATTGGTGATTTCGTTTACTATTATTGAACCCATGAACGACCCTATGTCAATCCTTAGTAATTGTGTACTTTGAAATAAGAATCTATTCTTCGCAAATTCATGTAGTCAAGGACGTCCATGTGTCAATATGTCATGAACATGGTTTGGCACGAGTCGGTTATGCGTGAATCCTCGAAGCCGCCTATTAGTCTGAGTTGTATCAAAATGACATGTGGAAAAAATTGACATGGCATGAGAGTCCATGATTGGACTTTAAATGTTCGGGAATGTTCGGGACAGACTTTGGATGAAGCTACTTCATTAGTTGAAAGAGCCAGTTAAGTTGAGTTTTTGGAAAAGGGATTTTCGGACCGAGGAAGCGAGCCGATGAGGAAGTGGGCCTGGCCAAGCTAGTGTGGGCCTTAGGCTTAAGGTGGGACAGCCACCATAGTGGGCCTAAGGCAAGCAAGTGAGCCCATTAGGCCCAATCAACTATTTCTTCTTCCAAGCCATTACCAAGCCTTAAGCCCATTTGAGCCCAATCAATACCCGAACCCATTCCTATTCATTTCCAAGCCCATTTCTTAAACCCGCCCATCATTTTCAGCCCAAGGGCAGATGGGAAAATGTGCAAGGTGAAATGACCAAATTACTCCTAGTTGTAGGGAGAAAAAAAAAGCTAGAGAAGAGAGAGAAAGTGATGATGTCTTGCATAGGGACTTGAAGCATGCATTGAATGGCCTTAATAAGGCCTTGATGGCAGCTCTCCCATCACTCTCTCTCCTCCTCTTCAGCCCCAAACCGGTCGACCATCTCTCTCCCTTGTTTTCTCTTCTTCTAGTTTTTTCTCTAGCTGACCTTTCTTCAAAAACTCTTGTTGTTCATTGCCTTCCCGTGAGAATCAGCCTTAGTACCACCCACCATCGTGCTTAGAAGGCCTAAACCATTTAGAGAGCCCTACCACTTGTCAAATGGAGCCGCCGGCCAATTCGTATGCCGGTTTGAAGTTACCGGTCACCGGTCCGTCGGTTCGCCTGCAGCCTACACTATTTCACATTTTTAGCCATTTTTCTCCCATTTTGATCCTTCCTCCACCCATCCCAACCACCACTAAGTCCCCCTTGAGCCTTGCCAACCCCGATTGCCAACCACTTGCTCGTCGGAGCTCCGTTAAGCCCGTTTAGCTCCATTTCTCCTCGGGAAGTTAGTTTTCTAGAATTTTAGAGGGAAGCAAAGCTTGTGGCTGTTGTTTTAGCCTTAGGACTGCCTTTGACCACTATGGTTGAGGTCCCAAGCATAGCCACCATCATCGCGGCCGCGTCCGTGTCTCTGGCCCGCTTAATAGGTGAGTTTAGCTCATAATCTTTCGATTAGTGCCTAAACTTGCTTAGGGTTGGTTTAATTAGATTTAATTTTAGTTTAGGAGATTTAATTAAGTTATGTTGGCCCTAAGATAGGTGGTTAGATGGATGGATTAGATTATTTTATCATAATCTTGCTTTAATTGCTTAATTGTGCTTATGTGTTTAATTAAGCTTGTTTCGCTTAATTAATTGTTTATTTGTTTTAATTAATTTTTTGTTTAATTTATGAGTTTAGTTTATTATTTATTTAATTCTGGGAATTCACTGTTCACGCGACACTTTTGACAATTTTACTGTTTACGCGCACTGTTCACGTGCACTGTTCATCCAAAATGCGAAAAGTGTCTAAATTAATATGTGTTGATTTTATGAGATGAATTTGATGTGTTATTACATAAACATCCGCATGAAATGCATGTTTTCCATAAAGAGGGGAAAATGAATTGCCTAAGGGACATTGGAAGTGGATCACTATTATGAGAAAAGAGAAAATGATTTGAAAGTATATATACAAGGGTGTGCATTGGCTAAGTGCACAAAGATAAAAAGGGAGTTGTGGTGGTCTGCTTGCGTGATCATTAAGTTGAATCCATCCCCGTTGTGTGTCAGGTGGGTGATGCTCCTATGTGAAATGCTTGTGTGGCAACAACCATACCTGTGTGGCAATAATAAGAACATGCCTGTGTGGCGTAGAATGAGCTTGTGTGGTGTAGAACGTGCCTGTGTGGCCTAGATCATGCTTGTGTGGCCATATTACTATGTGTTGGATAATTGTGCCTGTGTGGTGGTGATCAATTAGAACGTATGATAAGTCATGCCAGTGTGGCTATAAGCAATTGGAGTGCCTATGTGGCCATGAGTAATTGGAATGCCTGAGTGGATCATATTGTTTATGGCACGCACGCATGAATTGATAACGTGCAGGGTATGGCAATGGCTAGGTGAGATCACTTATGATGCGACTCATATGTGATTGATGAACTGCATCATCTAATGGCCATTTGCATTGCGTGTATAGTGTTGAGATATAACATGCATGGTATGGCATGCCGGGTAAGGTTGCATGCGAATCAATTATTGATTGTTGGTTGTTAGTCAGGGTTTGTTTGTGGGGAGGTTTTGAAGAGATAACCTGAGTTGAGTTGGTATACAAATTGGGGCTTAGGGGAGGACTCACTGAGATTTATATCTCACTGGTTATTGTATAACTATTTTTAGGTCGCTAGTGTGAAGGACTAGGAGCTTGAAGCAGAAGGGTTAAAAGCATAGATGGCTTAGTAGTTCTTTTTGAGATAGACCTTCTGTATATGAACTTGAGGTGTTTTAAAAGTGTGTTTTGATTTGGGAAATTGTTGTCTTGCTTTTCTATCCTATATATGTTGTTGTCAGGGGATTAGTTAATTCGCTTCCGCATGAGCAATAAAAGGAATGGGTCTTGGGAATGTCGCAATTTGTATCGACCATCGAGGGATGCGCGCGCGTTAGAGGTTTGGAGTGTGACAGTTTGACTTTGCACCCTCAAAGGGGTCCAAAGGCTTGTACATGCTGGAAGTTTGGCCTCGTTTGGTTTGGGTTTGGTTCGATTTTTTGGGTGACTTTGGCAAGATGCAATTGCATCTCCAAAGGACTCTAAGGGACCTTAGTCCAAAGTAGGTCTAGAGGTCCATTGGGAACTTGCATTTTCGGAAGGCAAGTTCCCGTTACTATTCATCACTGTTCATCTTCTCCGATGGAGAAACTGATTGGAGGCCAACCACTGCCAACCAAAGGGTCAAGCCTGTTGGCGACGCACCGGCGACCGCCGCCTGAGGGTCGCCCAACCTTGGCGACCATTGTCGGACCTTAGGCGATGATTGGGTCGCACGACCAAGGCGACTGATGGCCTGAATCGTGGGTCTTCATGTTCAAGCCCTGGGTCAACCTAGCTATGTGGGTTCCATGCATTAATAATTTCAATATAATATGCATTCCAAAGAGAAAATGACTTTGTAAGACCCAATTCCAAAGAGAAAATGACAACCTCTTCTCACTCCCTTCGCAAATTCCAAGATGTGATCCTCATAAAACACATGAATCACGTAAGTACCGATCTCTTATTTGGGATAGTGCTAAGCCTTTTACCTCCTGAGTCTTGATGCTCTACTCACTTTCATTGACCTGCTTGCCAGCCGATGGTAGGCACGTCGTGCGATCCCCGTTTACCAACTTGCCATTGCGCGCCCCATGGCCACATCAGTAATTGACGGAGCTTTGGCTTGCGATGCCATAGTACGAAGCCATCCAATGCCAAGTTATCAACCCACTTGATCGAAAACGTTTGACTTTGCACCCTCAAAAGGGTCCAAAGGCTTGTAAATGTTGGAAGTTTGGCCCCATTTGGTTCGGCTTTGGGAATGAGCTTTGGGACTCTAAAGTCCCTTGGCCAAATGCAAATGTGTTTGGTTCGATTTTTTGGGCGACTTTGGTAAGATGCAATTGCATTTCCAAAGGACTCTAAGGGCCCTTAGTCCAAAGTAGGTCTAAAGGTCCTTTGGGAAATTGCATTTTCGAAATGCAAGTTCCGGTTACTGTTCATCATTGTTCATCTTCTCTAGTGGAAAAGCCGGTTGGAGGCCAACGACCGTTGACCCCGGCCAAGGGGTCGGCACGCGTGCCGGCAACACATCGGTGACCGCCGCCTAAAGGTCGTTTGACCCTAGCGATCGTCGCCAAACCTCAGGTGACTTTTGGGTCACGTGACCTAGGAGATTGATGGCCTGAATCGCGGGTCTTTGTGGCTAAGCCATGGGTCACCCAGCTATGTGGGTTCCATGCATTAATAATTTCAATACGATATGCATTCCAAAGAGAAAATGACTTTGAAGACCTAATTCCAAAGAGAAAATGACAACCTCTTCTTGCTCCTTTCGCAAATTCCAAGATGTGATCCTCATAAAACTCATGAATCACGCATAAGTATCAATCTCTTATTCTGGATAGTGCTAAGCCTCTTACCTCTTGAATCTAAACCTGAGTCTTGATGCTCTACTCACTTTCATTGACTTGCTTGCCAGCTGACGGTAGGCACGTCATGCGATCCCCGTTTACCAGCTCGCCATTGCGCGCCCCATGGCCGCATCAGTAACCGAAGGAGCTTTGGCTTGCGACACTACAATATGAAGCCATCCAACGCCAAGTTATAGACCCACTTGATCGAGAGCGTCTAACTTTGCACCCTCAAAGGGGTCCAAAGGCTTGTACATGTTGGAAGTTTTTGTTTGTAAAAACAAACTAAGTGCATTTTTCTTGTCCCACATAGGAAAAGTGGGAGGAAGTGGGTCAATTAATAAGTGTAGGGTTTCTTTAGTGTACCTAAAGAGATGATTGGGTATGGGCTAGACCTCACCATATCCGTGTGAGGGTACGTGATTTTTGGCATGATTATTTTGCACATTTTAATTAACACTAATCCCTTTGTTATTTTATTTTTATTTTTTTTATTTCGTATGGTTATCTTATTAACTTTAATCAATTCAATGTTTTTTTTTTTAATTTATTGAGAATTTTCGGAAATTAAAAAAATAATAAATAATAAATTCGAAATTTTATTTATTAAATAATAATAATTTTTTATTATTCCAAATTTTTGTTTGTGTCTTTTCAAGACAACATTTGAAAAAGATACTCGTTCAGTTTGCAATATTTCCCGAAGGGTTGCATTTGTTTGTTTTTTTTTAACTATTTACGAATGGACCCCTTTGTTCATCTAGGCAATTTTCAAAGGATACATTTGTTCGCTTTACGACCTTTCACAAAGAGTTGTTTACATTTTAAGAATGTTTTATATATAAATGTCAGTTTTCAGAAGAAATGAGTGTGATCATTTTCGAGACTTCTCTCTGAAAAAATTTCAGCCATCTTTCCAATTGTTTCCTAGAGAGATTCTGGAGAAATACTAGATTTGTTATCTAGTACTCTCATTTAAGACTTTGTTGTATCCTAGAGGAAATTTGCTGGTGACCGTTAGCAACTTTGTAGGGCAAATAAATCCTTGAAGAAAATGATATCATGCCTCAAAATTCGACTTGATTACTTGATCCGATTTAATTGTTCTACCAAATTCAAAGTCATATTTTTCCAACAGTACATACGTCCATTGCAAATTTTGTATACCAAGGTGTATGCAATGTACTTTGTTGTTTCTCCTCTTGGCTAAGTGCATTTTGGAATTTGCTAATTAAGTTGGCTAAGGTTATGTATGTTTATTTTTGTTTTTGTTCCCCGAAACAAAAGTTTCCGTTCTTTTGTTATGGAGAACAAAAAAGAACAAAAACGTGTTTGGTAAAACTTTTGTTCCCAAGAACAATTTTTTTTTTTTGTTTTGTTTCCGGGAATAGATTTGGAACAAAAACAAGAAGTAGAAAAAAATTGTTTCTTGTTCTTGAGAACAATTCCGAGAAATAGTTCTTTCTTCTTCTCCTTTTTCTTCTTCTTTTTTCTTTCCTTCTTCTTCCTTTTGGCCAATCACCGGCCTCGCCCATGGCCGACGACTGGCCGTCGAGGGCCAACGACCTTGCCGGAGTGTTGCCGGTCCCCGTGAGCCTCACCCAGGCGAAGCGAGGTCGGCCTCACCCTCACCTAGCGAGCTCGAGCCTCCCCGGCCGAGAAGGCTTGGCCTCGCCTTGGTTGGGTGAGCTCAAGCCTCACCCCGGCCAGTGAGGCTCATCCTCGACTTGGCTGGGTGAGCTCAAGCTCGCCCAAATTTGATGAGGCCAAGCTCGCCTAGCTATCGGTGAGGATTGGTCTCGCCGGGCCACCACTGGGCGACACCGACCTGGCGATGGCCCGGCGAGGCTGTCGACCCTCGTCGATCGGTTGTTGACCATGGCCGAGGCCAACGACTAGCCAAAAGGAAGATAGAAGAGAAAAAAGAAGAAAAAAAAAAAGGAAAAATATAATAAAAATATTGAAAAATTAAAAGAAACAAAATAATTATACAAGTTTAACAAACACATTTCTATAATTGGAGTAGAAATTTTTTGCAATTAGCAAGTGCATTCTTATACTCAGAAATTGTTCATTGGAACAGAAAAAAAAAAAAAAAACTATTTTTTCAAAATTGTTCCTGGAATAGAAACGTTACCAAACGCGCCCTAAATAGGCTTCTTGAGGGAGTCTATCTTTCTTAGGTTGGGCGTCGCCCCCAAAATTCCATTTTTCTTTTAGCTTGTGGGTGTGATGTCGTTATCGCATTTTACATATGTCCAATTAATTAATACTTTTTCTAATTCAGTATCAAAACTAACTAATTTCATTTAAATCATAAAAAATATATGACTAGTCACTCGTCCAATCCTCAACAAGATTAGTTCTTGGTTTCATTAAATGTTATAATAATCAAATTTACAATGTGCAACATTTGAGGAAAATAGTACTTCGAATCTATCTGAAAATGCCTTCTGTGTGTATGAGTTGGAGACTTTGCATTTAATATATATTTATTTTTTAAAGTGATCTCTTGTGATAATGCCTCTACAATCGAGACATACTCTTTGCCTTCTCATCACACAATGCCTAAATGAGAATGACACAATTTTCTAAGTGAGTGAGCCATGTTACCAATTGATCTTAAATGGCATCGAGTAAGCAAGGCATGCCAACAAAATCACATGACATAATGATATACTTAACAGAGACTTCACATTGTGCCTAATTTGAAAAGCTGAGATCCTTGATTGACCACAAGATTTGAGTACAACATTCTAAGGGGGAAGAAAGTTCAGGTACTTGTGATATCATGAGACTTGGCTATAATAAAACCATTATTTATTGTGTTATGCACTACTTGCTCCAATACACAAAAGAGGTATCGGCACTAGAGGAGCATGAATTTTTGTCTCCTTCAATATCACCTGAACTTTTGTCCTTGTTCAATTGAGTATGAAATGTGACTTGAACTAATGTGTATCAACACGGCCTGCTTGTTCACATGTGACTCGCCTATTCAGCAAAAGTGTTGAGAAGGATTACCAAAGGAAACTTGAATAAATTAAAGGATATGCTTTCTATTTTTCATTTTCATGTTCTCTTTCCTCGTATGTTTTGCCAAACTCTTTCTCCACCACAAACGCTCCATCACCTTCTTCCTTGTTGCCATCGTCTACCATCGTCAGTATTTGCAGCAGGGCCTCAATTAACGGTCACAACCTTCGTTCAAGGTCAATCAACAAAGTTAAGTAGTGGTGGTTGTCGGCAATAGGCAGAGATAGTCTTGAGAAATTATTGGGGGTACAAGTGGGATGCCTCATTTTTATGCAAGTCTATTTAAAGAGTGACACATGTCAAAAATTTTGAAAGCCCCCCTCTCTCTCCCTTTATCTCTCCTTTCTTATGCACCTCTTGTTTCTCTTCCACACCATTTCTTCCTTTATTTCCCTTTCCTTTTTATCCTTTCTTTCCCTTTGGCTTGCAGCCAGTGCTTGGCCATAGTCGGTGAGAGTTGCTTTTCCTGAATTCGACGAGGGCTCAATCTAGATCTATAAGTTGTGGAGGGAGGGTGATGACATTGGAGCCACGAGAGACCTCGAGGATGTAGGGGCTAAGAGAAGGCTTGGCGTTGCAAACAATACGGGGGCTTGGGCTTAATTGGACCTGTGTGGGCAGTGGATGACCTGTGGAGGGAGGGAATGATATTGGAGCCGCAAGGGACCTCGAGGAGGCAAGGGTTGAAGGAGGGCTCGAGGTTGCAGGTGATGGCAATGGGAGACTTGGGGTTGTTCTTGAACCTGGGGGTGGCCGTAGGGGCAGTGGACAACCTCAATAGTGGAGCCATCATTGGAGTGGGGATCAGTGGATGAAACGATGGTGAAGGCAACTGACTAGGGCGTGGTTTGCAGGAGAGGGGGAGAGAGAACAAAGAGTAGAGGATCGCATGAGAGGGAAAGAGATCGAAGAAAGCATTTCTCACATGTGGGCTCAAATAGGACACGTGTTGCTCATTAAATGGACTTGCGCAAAAATGACATGGCCCAAGTATTTTTGTCTAATGTTTTTTTTTTTTTCGAGGGGGGAGGGGGAGGAAACAAAAAAGTAAAGTAACTTGTAAAAACCAATGGTCATCGTATCCGCATAACGTATCATCACTTATGGAGTAAGTGCCACATCACAGCATAATGTATAATCACTTATGGAGTAAGTGCCACATCAACACTTCCCAACAAAGAATATATGGATGGATCACATCAAGCACAATTCACAAAGTTGAAACTACTCGATAGAAACAAAAAAGTTTACCTTATTATCGTGCAAGTTTCATGTACTAAAGTTTTCAAATCCCCAACCTCTTAATTTAGAGCTCTTCAAAACTCCAGCCTTCTAAGTTCCTTCAAGGAATGTCTTCTGGAATCTGAACCCATCGACATATAATGTCATTTGATTACTTTTATTTAAGAGTCTTAAGCAATAAATTATAATTCAACTAGATTTTATTAACTGGTCAATCCCTATTTAGTCGCCCAAAGATGGAATATTGCTTGTAATATGCTCACACGTATACCTCAACAGATAATATATAGCATGAAGAAAAGACAATCCATCAATACTCTTCCAAATGCTAAAAATATATAGATAGTGCTAAAAAAGGGATTACGAAAATAATGTGGTAAAATCGATGGACGAATAAATAGGGCATACTGAACACTCAAAAGAGTTGGCCTTGTCATGTAGTGAATTGATTATTTTATAAAAAGAAATAGAGCATAGACCACCAATGTGTTTTAATAATTTTACACAAGCGGTTACTTGAAACCTTTGGCTATAATGTAATTAACATTGCCTTTTTAGCGTATGCTGTGGTTACTTTTTCATGAATTGACATTTGTTTCTCTAACATTCCCTTTTTTCATTGATGGAAGCGTATCATATAATACATTAGACATAAGCAGCCCAACAGGCTCTGCGATAGTCCTCCTTAGACTTCACCCATGTCTACCAAACGAACACATGTACTCATTTTCATATATGAGGCTAAAAATTTGCTTTTCAGTGCGAGCTCAGACTGAATCAACTTTGCAAAAACATCCTTGGCATCGCGAGGAAGCCCCAGTGACGCGACCAACTTATGGCTCTCCGCGCTATGAGAAGAGATCTAGACGACGTTGTGGGGTACAGTGGCTGGTGCCACTTGGAACGGCCTGCCGAACCCGAAATCGTCTTGTAGAAAGGGAGCCGACTCCACTTGCTGATGCAGCAAGTGTTGCCCTCACGATCGACCACGACCGTGTTCATCTCGATGTGGTCAACGGATGACCGTATGTAACTGTTGGTGACGCATCGGAGCGCCTCGTGCACAGTCTGGACAGCAAACGAGAAGGGCTCGTGAATCAGTTCACTCGCTCTGCACTCGGCATAGGACCGACTGTTGACTGCAATGAGAAGCTTTGCTCTTTCATGAGGATCGATTCTGAGAGCTTTAATTCACAAAATCCACACGAGCTTCGATATGACTTCGAAGCTCGTAGGGACTATAGAGGAGCCATCGTTGGTTGTGATTGTGGACGCTTTCTTGAGTTTTACGAGAGTGAGTGGCTCATAGCAGAATGATTTGTAAACAAGGGGCTTGGTTTGGAGGTTGACTATGCATTCGGGACGCCGATCCATCGGAGCATACTCGTGGTGGGGGAAAGGTCACCTCGGGCACAATACCAATCGATCGAGAAAGGGACGAATCGAAAGCGGCTTGGCTCGAGCCACATCAGTCCAACAAGTTATGAAGTCCGTGAGGGCTTTACCATCGACGACGACGACGACGTGATTTATGAGAATGCCGAGGGTGATCCTTCCGCACTTGAATGCTGTCACCTGGATTATACGATAAACTGTAAGGGGGGATGTACAGAACTAGGTCATATTCAATCGGTCCCTCTAATAAAAGTTACTCAGTGAACCAGTATTATAAAAACAGTACCTGCACTGTCAACAAAGGCTTTTTCTAATATGGTTTGGGCTCCATCGCTGTTGTTCATGAGTTTTCGCAGCATTGGCGGATTGATGATGCTGATGTCGCCCAGCATTCCGATGTCGTCCTCCGACATCGCTTCAACGAACGGGACACCTTCTCCCGTGCATCTCACTGCCATCTTCTTGTCACTCCCGCAACGAGTCTTCCTGCGAATGGATAGAACTCGACCAGTATCTTGCCCAGCGATTCTCTGAGAATCTCGGTCGCAGCGAAATGAAGACAAGCAGACGCTGGGAGGAAGATGAAGCCATAAATACTTTCTCCCCGAGGGGTGAGGTGGTCGGGGAGAAAACTAAAAAGTAAAAAGTAATATTTTCTCCCCAAGCTACCATGGTGACAGTAGGAAGACGAAGCAACCAGATCTGGCCGGTGACCCGAAGATGAAGACGAACAGACGCTAGGAGAAAGATGACGGAGAGGGTAACTTGGTCAAGCTGGTGGTTGGACAAACGAGGAACAGATAGAGGAGAAAGAGAGACAGTGGTGGAATGAGATAATTTCTATTTTTTTTTAATTTAATTCTATATCAGCAAATATGTGTCAAGCTGTAATTGGATGGAAGCAAAATGATGCTCACCACGTTAGCTGATGATGTGGCGAGAGCAAATCACTGAATATTTCCTCAAGCTCGGAAGAGGGGGAGAGGAGAGAAGAGAGAGAGAGAGATCTGGTAAGTGAGACTGGGAGAGAAAGAGGGAGTGAGCTCCAGTTGATCAGCTGAAAACAGATGGAAAGGCAGGGTGAGGGCTGCTTCTCAAGGGGTTTGGCCGAAAACCAGAGACAGTGAGCGCTGCTCGAGAAGGAGACGGTGAGAGCTGCTCGTGGGAGCCACACAAAGAGAAAGAGCAAGCTTGAGAGAGGGTGAGCCAGAGGGAGGCTGGTTCTTGGAGAAAGAAAGAGCGAGAGAGAACTGACTGCGCTCTTGACATCTTCGGCAATAACAGTGTTCTAGTGGCGGAGGAGGTGACGTTGCAGCGGTGAAGGACCGGAGGTGGGGTTGGTCAAGTGCGCTCCTCTCTCACATGGCCGTGAGAATCGAATGAGGAAAGTTCGGAGAACAGAGGGAGATCCGAGCGAGAGCTCAGGAGGAGAGCCTTATGTTTGATTCCTACTTGACGCCGCGATCGTATTAGAAGTCATGCCATAAGCATGGGATCTTAGATTCAATTTTCCGTCGAGCATAACACCAGCGAATGGACTATTAATGGAGAGCACATGAAGAACTTGCCAATGCAATTAAGGCTAGATTTTGTCCTCCTCTCCTTCAATTAGTTTAATTTGTGGCTCTTCTTCTTACAGTTTGGCTATTCGAATTGTAATATTTGAGATTTTTTATTAGATTAAAGAAAAGGTGGTGGGACCCACTTTAAATAAAGAAAGAAAAAGAAAACAAAAAGGAGAAGAGATAAAAAGGAAAGGAAAGCCCACATTCGGGTAGCAGAAGAAAAGAGGAAAGAAGAGGAAAGAAGAAGAAGAAGAAGAAGAAGAAAGAAAGGAGAGAGAGGGCTTTGTGTGTTCACGCCACAGGCAACTCACCAAGCTTATTTACAACACCCGGACCGCAAGATCGAAGGGTCAAATAACGTGTGTTATTTGATTTTGAGGCATCCCCAGGTGAGTAGTACTAATGTCATCTTTGGTTTTGTGAAGCTCATGTACTAAGGTAAGATTAATCAACATATACTTGTGTAGGGAAATGAGGACCTATTTGTTGTACAATGATGGATATAGTGCTTGGTAATTTTGAGTTATCGTGGGATGATTCTGTTGGAGAAAACTTCATTTTTTGTTTTGAAGTTGACAAAACATTTCCATCAATCTAATCTGAAGACTTACAAACTCTTTTATCAAACTTTGAAGATTGCCAGACTCAAGATTTAAAGTCTGCCCTCATTGACAGTTTCTAGACCGACGAAGAAGACTTATTCAGATGCGAGTTTTTCTTTAAAATTTGATTCGAGTGGCTAAAGAAGTTCTCACAGTTGGAGATAACATCTCAAGATTTATTATTTGTTTTGAAATTAATTCGAATAATTTGGATCCATTGATTGGCGAAGTATACTTAGAAGGTTCTACTTATGGAAACCTAGATCCTGATTGTATGGGCGAGTAGGATTGGTAGGTTATCATCACATTCCTTAAGTAACTCGAGATTTCCTTAATTGATTCTATCCAACGGGTAGATTGGAAGAACTCCTTTAGAAGGCGCCAATGGTTATGAAGGCATATAGGAGTATATAAGGAAGACGCTCTAGTTATTTGAGTATGTGCGTGATAGATAAATTCCAAAGTTTGAAATTTCTTGTTCTTTGCTGATTCAATTGTTGAGTGTAAATTTGTACTCAAAAGAGAATTTAGATATTTGTGAAGCCTTGTGGAAGTGTAGTAGAGTTTCTACACTGTGAAATCAAGGACGTGATACTGTAGCAACTCTTTTGATTCATAGTGAAATCCAGCCGGTGAGCTGTTAGTGCGGGAGAGTGGATGTAGACTTGGTCTAAGCCGAACTACTATAAACCTTGTGTTCTTATTCTCTTCTTTGAACTCTTTTATTTTGTTCGTAGTTCTATTTAACGATTAAAGCTTAATCTCGCTCAAAGTTTGCTGCTCTTCAAACTCAGGTTAAAAGTAAAGGTTTTCACTGCATATTATAGAATTTCTTTTTACACCTATTCACCCCCTTTAGGTGGTAATAGTTCAATTGGTATCAGAGCCTGTGTACTCATTTAAATTGAAGTGTTTTTACTTTAGAATTAAAGATTTATGGCTAGTATGTTGGCTCCATGTTTGGTCGAAGGACAAAATAACACTAGACCGCCTTATAGTATATGGAAAAATAATATGAAAGTATTTTTAAGATCAAAAGATCCTCTAGAATGAGATTAGTAGACAAATGAATCATTCCTAAAACTACAATAGTCTTAGAAAGAGGGAAAGAGCTGTAGAGGCTAACAAGATGACTCGAGAAGAGTTAACCAAGAGACAAGCTATTAATGCAAAAGCAATTTATTCCTTATATTGTGCATTATCTCCTACTGAATATAACATAATATCTTCTTGTGAAATAGCTAAAGAAGTCTGGGATAGGCTGCACATTACCTATGAAGGAATTGATCTAGTGAAAGAAACTAGGATCAATATTCTGCTCGGTCAATATGAAGCCTTCAAGATGAAATCATGAGAATCTATCACTGACATGTTTAGTCGTTTTACAGAAATCGTGAATGGTCTTGAGTATTAAGGTCAACCAATCTCAAGACCCATGAAGGTTAACAAATTGTTGCATGGACTTTCCAAAGAATGGAATCACGTAAAGACTTTAATAAGGGAGACACAAAGAATCATGCCATTCTCTGTTGGCAAATTGGTTGGCACTCTTCAGTCCTAAGAAGTAGAGCAAATCAATGAAGAAGAAGATCCCAAAGGTAAAAAATCTATTACTTTAAAATCTAACGATAACTCTAATGTTATAGATTCTGAAGACGATATGGACGATGAAGATCTTGCTCTCATGATAATAAGTTTCATAAAACTGAACAAAAGGGGAAGAAGATTCAATTGGAAGAAACAAAATTCTCAAAAGTTTCAAAATAAATCAGCTGAGGACAATGAATCCAATAAAGATGTGATTTATTTTGAATGCAAGAAAAATGGACACATTAGACCCAACTGTCCCTTGTTGAAGAAAAAGAAAGGAAAAACTGAGAAATACAGAAAGACACTCAAAGTAGAAACTTGGAGTGATACTGAATGTGAAGAGAGTGATGATGATTATGCTAATATTTGTTTAATGGCAAAATCAAAATTAGATTTAGACTCTAAGACAGATACAGACTCAAACTTAGACTCAAACAGTGAAATCGAGGTAATTAATTTAAAAATTCATACTTAAGTCTCAAAATATATTAATGAACTTTGTCTTAATCTCAAAACCTCTTTTAGGAGGATTTCCAAGCTAAAAAGGGAAAATTCTACACTAAAGCAACATGAGATTGTTTGGAAAAAAAGTTCAAAAATTTAGATAAAAGTTTATTACTTTAAAAGAAAATGCATACTCTCTTTCAAAAGAAAATACACTTTTAAAAAATGATATTTCAAGTATTTTAAAAAGGTTTTCTATAGAATTTGAGAAATTGGAAAAGATTCTTTCAGCACAAATACCTTACTTTAACAAATCAGGCTTGGGAATGACTTATGAAACCATTCCTCTAATAGATTTTCCAAAAGTAAAAGAAAGAATCAAACAAAGACATACAAAAACCTTTTATAAAAATCATTTGCAATTTTTTTGTAAAACTTGTTGGCCGTAGTGCTCTTAAATATTCTAAGTGCAACAGCTTAAAACACTTTGAGAAAGAATGTCTTATGATTTAGAGACTTGTTAAGAAGGATTAGGCGAAGACTATATATTACACTAACTCGATTGGACTCAAGAAAATGTGGGTACCAAAGAAAACTTGAGTTTCTTTTTTAGATGCAGGTCACTATCATGAAAAATGTCAAATGGTACTTGGATAGTGGATACTCAAGACATATGACAAAATATTCAAGTTGTTTTATAAAGCTCATCCAAACAAATAGAGGAAAAGTTTCTTTTGGTGGAAATAGAAAATGAAGAATTGTCGGATGCGGAATAGTAAATATTGGAAGCTTGACAATCAACAATGTCTCCTTGGTAGAATGACTAAATTACAATCTACTCAGCATAAGTCAATGTGTGACACATGTTTCAAAATCAATTTTCAAGAAGAAATATGTTCGGGAACCAGTAAAGACTTCTCTCAGAATTTCATGGGGCGAAGACATGGGAACATCTATCTTTTAGATATCAAACAAGAAAAATCTCAATGTCTAATTTCAATTCAAGAAGAAGCTAATCTCTAGCATCGAAAACTTGGCCATATCAACATGAAGCAAATTGCCAAGATCTTTTCAAATAAGCTTGTTCGTGGACTACCCAACTTGACATAACAAAAATCTTAATTATGCACACCATATGTGTTGGGAAAACATGTTAAAAGTTCTTTCAAATCAATAAATCAAGTTTCCACTAATTGTGTGCTGCAACTCCTGCATATGGATCTCTTTGGATCAACTAAACTCAAAGCATTTGTGGAAAGAGATGTTACCTAATAATAGTGGATGCTTATTCACAATTTACTTTGGTATACTTTCTAGCAAGTAAGTTTGAAACCTTATCTTATTTTTTAAAGTTTGTCGAGAAAGTACATAATGAGAAAATGTATGTTATTTCAAGCATTTGGACAAAAAATGGAGGTGAGTTTGAAAATCAAGACTTTGTTAAATTCTGTGATGAATCTGGTTTTCAACATATGTTCTCTTCTCTATATACTCCCGAACAGAATGGAGTTGTGGAAAGGAAGAATAGATCATTGCAAGAAATGGCTAGAATACTTTTAATTGAAAGTAATATTTCTTCTCGTTTTTGGGCTGAAGAAGTTTCTACAGCATGTTATATCATTAACAGAGTTTTCTTAAGGCCTATTCTGAAGAAAACTTCCTATGAGTAAAGAAGCCAATTGTTTCTTATTTTCATGTGTTTGGTTGCAAATGTTTTATATTAAAAAATGCAAATAACGAATTGGTAAGTTTGAAGAAAAATCAGACGAAGGAATCTTCCTTGGATATTCAACCACCATCAAAGCTTACAAAGTATATAACAAGAAGACTCAATCTATGGAAGAATCGATGAATGCAAATTTCAAGACCTTATATAAAATCAATCGATTCAGACTCAACTTGAAGAATCTGAACTTGTTCCATACTTTACAAAGTCTAGTTCCTTGGAAGCAACTTAGACATCAAAAAGTCAACAACGTATGAATGTTGAAGAATCAACTGAAGAAAAAGTTCAGTAGTTTGTTAGACCAACCAGTAACTGGAAGCATAAGTCCAGTCATCCCAAAGAACTTATTATTAGTGACATTGATGAAGGGATTTGTACAAGATCCAAAAGACATAAAGAGTCTAGCGTTGTGACTTTTATTTCTGAAATAGAACCTAAAAGCATAGAAGAAACTTTAACTGATGAAAGTTGGATTGAAGCTATGCAAGAAGAACTCGGGCAGTTCAGTGTTAACGATGTTTGGGAATTAACTCATAAACCAAAAGGTAAATCTATTATTGGAGCTAAATGGGTTTTCAGGAACAAGATTGATGAAAAAGGAAAAGTGATAAGGAATAAAGCAAGACTTGTGGCCAAAGGATATACGCAAGAAGAAAGGATAGACTATGATGAGACTTATGCATCGGTAGCAAGGTTAGAAGCAATTAGATTATTACTTGCTTTTGCTTGTTATAAGAATTTCAGGTTATTCCAAATGGATATTAAAAGTGCATTCCTGAATGGATTTATCCAAGAGGAAGTCTATATAGAACAACCTCCTGGTTTTGAAGACCAAAGAAAACTAGACTCTATATTCAAACTCAAAAAGACGCTATATGGTTTAAAGCAAGCACCTCGAGCTTGGTACGACATGTTAAGTAAGTTTTTAATCCAAAATGGCTTTGTTAAAGGTAAAGTGGACACTACTCTGTTTATTAAAAGAGAAAGTAAAAACTTTTTACTTGTTCAAATCTTTGTTGATGATATTATTTTTGGGATAACCTAACGAAAATCTGTGCAAGAAATTCTTTAAATCTATGCAAGATGAATTTGAGATGAGTATGATAGGTGAACTATCATTCTTTCTCGGACTACAAGTGAAACAATTGAAGAAATGAATTTTCATTCACCAAGAAAAATATGCTAAAGAGCTTGTTAAAAAGTTTGGTTGGAGAATTGCAAAAAAGCTGATATACCAATGTCAAGTTCTTCGAAGCTGGACAAATATGAAAGAGGAAATAAAGTTGATCAGAAACTGTACAGGAGTATCATTAGTTCACTTCTTTATCTTACTGTCTTTAGACTTGATATTTTGTTTAGTGTTTGCATTTGTGCCAGATTTCAATTAGATTCCAAAGAATCTCATCTAAGTGCTACGAAACACATCATCAAATATGTTGCAACAATCTCTAAGTTAGGTCTATGGTATCCTAAAGAATGAGACTTTACTCTTCTTGGATACTCAGACGCAGATTTAGCAGGATGCAGAGTTGATAGAAAGAGCACCCAGGCACTTGTTAATTGCTTGGTCACAGGACAGTATCTTGGTTTTCAAGGAAGCAAAGTATTATAACTCTTTCAACAGTAAAAGCAGAGTATGTGGCTCTTGGAAGTTGTTCTTAAATCTTATATATAAAATAATAACTAAGGGACTTTGGAAACGAAGACTCATGCACTGAGATCAAATGTGACAACACTAGTGCAATTAATCTCACTAAGAATCCAATTCATTATTCAAGAGCAAAGCATATAGATATTCGACATCATTTTATTAGAGACCATGTTCAAAATGGAGAAGTCTTGATTCAATTCATTAACTCAAAGAATCAACTAGTGGACATTTTTACAAAGCTACTGGAGAAAAGTCTATTTGAGTCTATTCGATCCAAATTTAATATCTTGAAGTTTGATGAAGCTTAGACTCAAGGATAAAAGTCTAAAAATGCTCAGACTCAAAAAATAAAAAATTATGACTGTAAGTCATTTCAGTTCTAGCGATTTATCTTTTGGATAAAAACTCAAAAAGGTACGGTTGCTTATTAATCTGCAATTGATTGATGTTATTTTTCCAAGTTTTTGAAATTGTAGCAATTATTCTTTTTCGAAAATGAAATTATCTTTTTTGAGATGGCAGTTATCTATCTTCAAAAAGACAGTTATTTTTTAAAAATGCATTTTTTATGACGATCCGTATACCTTGTTTCGATTGCTTTATATACTGTCTTTCTTCTTCATTTTTACTCACAAACCCTAGAAGCACATAACTTTACTTTCTTACTTTTTCTTTCTAGTTTAATTCTTAAAGTTTTTATCTTTCTCACGAATCGAGTTTGGAAATTCTTTCAAAGACTATGATAATGTTTTTCCAAAGAAAGTCCTCAAGGATTGCAAGTAGGGGACCACAGCATATGTATGAGGGTCTTACACATTTTGACTTGACTATGGAAGAAGAATCTCCAAGGCAACAGCAGAGTCCACAACATTCTCAACCGCATCATTCTCCTTAGGCTAGACCACAAAATGTTCAACAACAACAAGTGGAGGAAGAAATTATTGAGGATGTCGAACCTGTAAGGACTCTTAAGCCTGCTTTTACTTTCAAACTCTACTTTGCCTTAAAGGAAGGAGGTTCTCCAATGACCTTTATGGATGAATTTTTGTAAGAAAAGGGATACATAAATGAAACCTATTTTTTTACAAACGATGGAACGTTTAGGAATTGCTCCTGCTAGTTCGGTAGAAAGGGCTTTTGTGAATTTCTCAAGTGATCCTCGTGTTGGAGGATTTAGTCAACCTGATAGAAAAGATGATGATAAAATATGTTCACTCATTTTAAGTTTAGAATGGGCGTTGCTATGAACATTCGAGGAAGAAGAGTAGATCTGTTTCGTTTTGAGGAACATAAGCGAGTTTACTCTAAGTTGCTAAAGTGAGGGGTGATGAACCCAATGAGTGTGGACTTTGATTTTTTCGACTCCCTGAATGTGAAGTTATGGGAGAAATTTACTTTACTTCAACTTGAATGATTTTGCTCTGAGACAACAGTAGCTCATCTAGAACTTATTGCGTATTTCTATTCCAATCTAAGCTTTTTGGATGTGAATAGATTTTCTTTCAGTGTTAGAGACTAGGATTATGTGGTTGATATGGACACTCTGGCTGATGTGATTGGAGTAGAGATAGTGATGTTCCAATCAATTAATGTGTCTATTGGTCATGCAACTATGGAGCTTGTCCGAGACAGAATGGCAGACGTCCGGATTTCGTACTTGAGGATGAGTGCCTCAAATGTCTTGCTTCATAAGATTGTGATTAATTGTCTTAGACCAAAATCCACATCAAAGACTGATGTCTCCAATTGATAAGCGAAGCTGATGTATGCTATTAATGCTGGTCAAAAGTTCTCTCTGCCGCACACTATCATGTTTCACATGTATAGGTCGATGGTAAAGGACAAGGGCCAACTTCCTTATTCAACACTTGTTACTCAACTATTTAGACATTTTAAAATTTAGCCTCCCAAAATTCTATGTGTTCGAATTTGCGATCCAATAGTGGTGGGACTGAAGATGGTTTCAAAGATGTGTCTGAAGGAGCTAAACAAGGCTTTAGGAGAGATTTAAGGAGAAGACTCCTCTTAAGACTTGTCAAGACCCTGTGGTTGCAAAATGGAAAGGCAAGGAGCCTATGTCAACTCCATCTAAGAAAATGAGAGCACTCATCTTGTAGGATGAAGAAGATGAGGAAGACATTACCATTTCCGCTCTTGCCTTAAGGAACTTACCGCGTCTTGTTCCAGAGACAGAGGATAGAGAGAACCAAGACAGAGAGGAAACAGAGCAGAGGAGTGAAGAGAGGGAAATGATGAGGAAAAAAGCACAGGAAGGAAGAATTGCAGAAGAAGAGCAAAGAGGAGAACAAGGTCATCATGTCATTAAAGAAGAGATAGAGCATGAAGAGTACTTATCTCCACCTGAAGGCACTGAAACAGGGGGAGCTGCTGATAAAAGAGGTACTCCTTTACTCACTTTTACTAGTGATGATGTTAGTCATTCTTCTGCTGATCCATAAGATGTATATGCCTCTTAATTTCCTAAAGAAGGTAATGAGGTTTCATCTTTAAGTCTGGATGCTCATGCTAAAGTTCCATCATCTGCCAATAATCCACAAACTGATCATGTTGAAGCAAGCACTCAAATTGACAACTCAGCAGACCTTAGAAGATTGCTTGATGTTCTTATGGAGATCATAGGTCAGATTTATGCCTTGGCATGTGAATTTCAGAATATGCAAAGGGCTAATCAAGCCACTTCAGTTTCATTTCTCAATCAAGTTCAACCCTTAATTTTCAAGTTCAAGCAACTGCCAAGGGTGAGAAGTAGCACAACTGACGGAGGATCTGAGAAAGTTGGAGGAGACTGTCAAGTCGATGGGAGATTTCCAGCTTGTTAGCGTTCTAAAATAATCTTAATTTTATCCAATTCTCTTTTTCGTCTCTACCTTTTTAATGCTGATAAAAAGGGGGAGAAGTTGGTGCAGATTTGACTTTATTTTTGTTTGGTCGTGACTGGTTTGGACTGTGTTTTGATCATTTAATGCTTGCAGTATCTTAAGCATTGTTGGTATTCATGGTAAAGATAGTTGTTTTTACAAGACTAACTTCATTTCCTGTGGATGTAGATTCAATACCATCTTTATCCTAATCCATTTATCTTTTATGAGATATTCTTATTTGCATGAGTATTGTCTTGTAGGTCAAAAGTATCCAAATCTGCATGAAATTTTTGTCACCATAAAAAAAAGGGGAGATTGTTGGAGAAAACTTCCTTATTTGTTTTGAAGTTGACAAAACATTTCCATTAGTCTAGTCTGAAAACTTGCAGATTCTTTCGTCATAGTCTGAAGACCACAAAACTCAAGATTTGAAGTCCGCCCTCATTGATAGTTTCTAGACCAACGAAGAAGACTTATCTAAATGTGAGTTTTTCTTTAAGGTTTTGATTCAAGCGGCTAAAGAAGTTCTCACGGCTGAGATAGCATCTTAAGATCTATTATTCATTTTGAAATTAATTTGAATAATTTGGATCCGTTGATTGGTGAAGTATATTTGGAAGATTCTACTTATGAAAACCTAGATTTTGATTGTATGAGCGAGCATGATTGGTGGGCAACCATTACATTCCTTAAGTAACTCGAGATCTCCCTAATTGATTCTATCCAACAAATAGATTAGAAGAACTCCTTTAGAATGTGCCAACAGTTATGAAGGCATGGAGGAGTATATAAGGAAGACGCTCTGGTTATTTGAGTGTGTGTGCGATAGATAAATTCAAAATTCTGAAGTTCTTGTTCTTTGCTGATTCAATTGTTGAGTGTAAATTTGTACTCAAAAGAGAGTTTAGATATTTGTGAGGCCTTGTGGAAGTGTAGCAGAGTTTCTATACTATGGAATCAAGGACATGATACTATAACAACTCTTTTGATTTATAGTGAAATCCAGCCGGTGGGCTGTTAGTGTGGGAGAGTGGACCTAGGCTTGGTCTAAGCCGAACCACTATAAATCTTGTGTTCTTATTCTCTTCCTTGAACTCCTTTATTTTGTTTGTAGTTCTATTTAACTATTAAAGCTTAATCTCACTCAAAGTCTGCTGCTCTTTAAACTCAGGTTAAAAGTAAATGTTTTCACTACATATTGCAGAATTTATTTTTACACCTATTCATCCCCCCTCTAGATGGTAACACTAGCACTTTCATATTCGACAAACCTCTCTTGAAGGGTTATGCATGCTGTTTTGGTACAATTAATTTATGTGGTTATGTGATGACTATTGAAATATGATATGTGTTGTGTTGAGGAAATCGAATGTGTTGTGAACAGGTAAAGGACTAAGTGCTACATGACGATGAAATTTCGTGTGAGTCACCTCCAGGGTCTTGTAGTCAAGGGCTAAGTGCTACATGGCGACTTAAGTCACACGGGAGCCACCTCTAGGGCCTTCCACTATTGACATGCATAGTAAAGGACTAAGTGCTACACGATAATGTAACTTTATGGAAGCCACCTTTAGGGCTTTGTACTATTGCTATATGTGGTCAAGGGCTAAGTGCTACATGATAATGCAATTTCGTGGGAGCCGCCTCTAGGGCCTTGAATTTGGATGTTGATCATGGAATGAACCATTGATATGAGATAAGATGAGTAAGATTATTGGGCAAAATTGGTGATGCTGGTTTTGTTATTATTGATTAATGAGAAGTTTTGCTATTTGATATAGCTAGGTTGAGGTAACATATAGTGCATTTTGTTCATGCAAGTTATCATATTTTTATTTGATAATAATGAGCCATGTCTTGAGTTTTAAATGTAATGTGGAAGTTTGATATGTTTTTATGGTATGTACTACTCACTGAGCTTATGGTCTCTCACCCCTCTATTTCCAAACCTTTTCAGGTCCTTTGGTTAGCAACTAGTAGGTCAAAGAGTGCTATCGATGGAGACCTTTGGAAGTGAACTTTGGGTATGGTTTGAGGCTACATCCTTTGGGTGGAAGGATGGCCATGTCACCCCCAACTTTGTAGGACTTGGGGTGTGACATCTTGTGATATCAGAGCTTAGGTTATGATTTTTGGGTATAGATTTTATGGGAACTTGTGAAATTGTGTGTTAGTTTATAACGCTTTAGTCCTTTGTTAGGTACTAGGATGTATGTTTTATTTTGGGTTCAAGTGATCAACGAGTCGCATGTTTTATTTTTAAGGGACAACGAAAGCAATCGAGTTATTACTTTTGATATTAGAAATGTATCTTAAGATCCTTGAGGTTTGATTGTGAAAATTTTATTGGCATTAGAGAAACAATGACCATTACTCATTGTTGTTAAGGACGTTGAAAGTTATGACTAGCAACCCTTACTATAAATAAGCTTTGCACTAGAATCAAGGTTTGTACTATTAAGGCCCTTGGTTTTGGAAGGAACAGGAAAGCAAGGTTTACAGGGTCTTGCGACTCTTACTAGTGGTGAAGTTTTAACTGAAGAGCTTGAGAAATGAAATCGAAACTTGTAGCATGAAGAAAGAGGAAGATCTTCCTCGTATGGTTTTAGCAGCAATTTAGGGGATTATCAAGTAAAAGATGAATTTGGAAAACCAAAAGATAGAACCTATGATTGAGTTAAGACTTGCTTTGAACAATTTAGGTTAGTGCAATCAAAGAACATCAAACAGTGATCCAATTGCAGGTGCAAATGCAGGATGCTGATATTCAAGACAATGGCAAACTTGTTTGTAGTAACAGAAGAATCCTATTCAGAAATGAGTTTTTTTTTTTTTTTTTTTTTTTGTAAGGTCACTAGAATTGTTATCGGAGACACTCAAGTGGTAGGAGACCAAGATATGCGTTCATTTTGTTTAATTATCTCGGACAGGAGCAATGTAGTGGCATGGAATGTATAGGCTAATTGACAATGACTTGTGGGAGTATAGCTTGAGATACTATTCCTTGACAAAGAGTATATGGAATCGGACAACATTGAAGAGGGAATCGTGGAGCTTATTTATTTGAATGGGATCAAAAGGCTTGTAATGGGTGCGGCAATGGATAAGTGCCATTTCAAGTTTTAGATTGGCAGGAGGATGACAGAAATCAAGTCCAGGATAGCCATCTTTGTTCGCGATAAAGCGCCCATCTCTTGTCAAATTTGGTTTATCTACAATGGGCAGCTCATTCACACAAGGGGAGCTCAGACGGTTCAAGCAGTTGGAGAAGTTCCTACTAATGTGCCATTGCCAACGACTTCAAGCCCTGGAGCCGTGATGCCACCTCCTTCTTCCTCCTTAGATAGCTCTCCAATGCATCCTAATGCGAGATTACATGCTGAGAAGTTGAAGGAAGAACTTGAGAAGGCGATGGAAGAACTTTGCATTGCCCGGGCCTAGAAATCGTAGCTGAAGGACCAATTCGTGGAGACCAACCAGAGCAGAAATGAGTTGGAGCTGAAAATCATTGCAAGCGAGGAAATGTTGCGGGCTTTGATACAAGAGCGAGAACCGTTGCGGATCGAACTCGAGAATGCACTCCTAAAGGCCGAGGAGGAGATCAGAAGAAAAGGAGATTCCTCGGGCACAAAGTACTTCTCCGAGTTCTCCTTTACCGAAATCGCAAAAGCTGCGCAGAACTTCGACCCATCTTTGAAGATCGGGAAAGGTGGCTGCGGGACCGTGTACAGAGGTTTACTTCGACTTACGCCAGTGGCTATAAAGATCATGAATTGTCCTAGCATGCGAGCTCCAATGCCTACTCTTTCGGGATTATACTACTTGAGTTATTGACGAGGAGGCCCGCCTTAGGAATAGCAAATGCAGTGCGAGAGGCAATTAGCGCGGGGACTCTGGCGGCCATCTTGGATTCATCGGCTGGAGAGTGGCCCTATACGCTGGCCGAGAAGTTGACTCATTTGGCTTTGAGTTGATGCGAGATGAGCAGAAGGAACAGGTCGGATCTCAAGTCGGAAGTGGGGACGGTGCTCCAATCGATCCGAGCTTCCTGTTGATAAACTATTGATTATATAATGGCAACTTGTGCAGTAGTTTCTTTTGATGCTTGTGGGGCAAAAGTGCATTGCTTCATCATTAAGTATGGATATAGAGTTAGTGGGTCTATTCAAAGTGTGCTGGTTGCCACGTATGTAAAATGTGGAGGTCTGAGTAGTGCTAAGTTGGTGATGGGGGCTATGAAGATTGCCGATTTTGCTTACACATCTATTCTAAAGGCCCTCATTTCCACGATGGATTTTCTATGTAAGGAAAGGGGATGAAGAAGAGAGGGATATGCTGCCCAAAAAAAAAAAAAAAAGGAGAATTACAAGGGGACGAAAGAGCTTACAGTTTGGTATCAATCTAGCATGATTAAAGAAACCATATTTCTACATCGTTGGTTCTCTTTTTCTAACTTGGCATTTGAGTTTTGAGTGTACAACAAACTGTTTTATACCAGGGGACCATATATTCATGGAGCAAAAAGGGTGGGTCAGATTGGCTCATGTACTACACTATGTATAGTTTTTTTCACTTCTTACGGATTCTAAACTTTATCATGATCCTAGGGCTAACCAAGTTCTCTATTGGGTGGTCCCTACCTTTGGCTAGGCCATTTGAGAGCATGCCTATGGCACTTGATATTTCTACTTCGTGAACCCTTCTCGGTTTTTGTAGAAAGCACAATGACATTGAAAATGGGGTGAGGATAGGAAGAAAGCTTGGTGAGTTTCAACAAGACCATGATGGTTTCCACGTGTTATTATCAACCCTATATGCTTCCAAAGGAAATTCAGATAATGTGCTTGAGATTAGAGGAATTATGGAGCAGCAAGACTAAACAAAAAAAACAAAAATAAAATCCCAAGTTGTAGCAGGATTGAAGCATGGAGTAATTCATGAATTTCTGGTTGGTGATGAGACACATCCTCAATGAAAACATACTGAGAATATATGTGAAGATCTAATAGTAGGAAGCTATTTGGGAGTTTAAAAAGGAAAGACATGGATATTCTCATAAGTTTGTTGATTGATGTGTTCCTAAATTTCGAGGACAAAATTTTTATAAGGAGGGTAGAATGTAATATTTGAGATTTTTTATTAGGTTAAAGAAAAGGTGGTGGGACCCACTTTAAATAAAGAAAGAAAAAGAAAACAAAAAGGAGAAGAGATAAAAAGGAAAGGAAAGCCCACGTTTGGGCAACAGAAGAAATAAGGAAAGAAGAAGAAAGAAAAAGAAGAAGGAGGAGAAGGAGAAGGAGAAGGAGAAGGAGAAGGAGAAGAAAGGAGAGAGAGAGAGGGCTTTGTGTGTTCATGCCGCAGGCAACTCACCAAGCTTATTTACAACGCTCAGACTACGAGATTGAAGGATCAAATAATGTGTGTTATTTGATTTTGGGGCATCCCCAGGTGAGTAGTACTAATGTCTTCTTTGGTTTTGTGAAGCTCATGTATTAAGGCAAGATTAATCGACATATACTTGTGTAGGGAAGTGAGGACCTATTTGTTGTACAATGATGGATATATTGCTCGGTAATTTTGAGTTAACGTGGGATGATTCGATAAACCTCTCTTGAAGGATAATGTATGCTGTTTTGGTACAATTAATTTATGTGGTTATGTGATGACTATTGAAAGATGATATGTGTTGTGTTGAAGAAATCGAATGTGTTATGAACAGGTAAAGGACTAAGTGCTACACGACAACGAAATTTCATGTAAGTCACCTCTAGGGCCTTGTAGTCAAGGGCTAAGTACTATATGGCGACTTAAGTCACATGGGAGCCACTCTAGGGCCTTCTACTATTGACATGCATAGTAAAGGACTAAGTCTTACACGATAGCGTAACTTTGTGGGAGCCACCTCTCGGGCCTTGTATTATTGCTATATGTGGTTAAGGGCTAAGTGCTACACGATAATGCAATTTCGTGGGAGCCACCTCTAGGGCCTTGAGTTTAGATATTGATCGTGGAATGAACCATTGATGTGAGAAAGGATGAGTACAATTATTGAACAAAATTGGTGATGCTAGTTTTGTTATTATTGATTAATGAGAAGTTTTGCGATTTGATATAGCTAGGTTGAGGTAACATACAATGTACTTTGTTCTTGCAAGTTATCATATTTTTATTTGACAATAATGAGCCATGTCTTGAGTTTTAAATGTGTAATGTGAAAGTTTGATATGCTTTTATGGTATGTACTACTTACTGAGCTTATGGTTGCTCACCCCTCTATTTCCAAACCTTTTCAAGTCATTTGGTTAACAGCTAGTAGGTCAAAGAGTGCTATCAATGGGGACCTTTGGAAGTGGACTTTGGGTATGGTTTGAGGCTGCATCCTTCGAGGTGGAAGGATGGCCGGGTCCATCTTTGTAGGACTTGGGGTGTGACACGAATCGGACGTCAATAATTATGTCGATGAGAGCACACCAGAGTTTGACTATGTCAAGATTGGTTTATTGAACTGGTGTATTAAGGGGCATGATAAATTTTTATTGAATGTCGAATATGACTGAGTTATAATGTGCCGTATCAATTATCATATTAGTTCAATAAACCAGTTTAATATAACTATATTTAGACTAACATGAGTAATCATCATGAGGTTAGAGGCATCCCTAATCTATTCCTTCACTCTTTCCCCATAATTTGGAGTCACATTGACGATTTAATGTTCGCGGCAGTGTCCTGAATTTGTCCAAATATAAATTCATTGACTCCTCCACCAATGAGTACGACAAACTAAAAGTAACAAGATATTGTTAGGATATGTTTTTTAAGTTTGAACTCGTTAAACAAATCTAACCCAAATTGAATGAGAAAAAATAATCAATTCACTCCTAAACCTACTGTATGAATACTAACTCAGTCATAAAATTTCCAATCTCATCAATGTATTCATAAATCTTTATGTGAAATTTGAATATAATCATTCCAGTCAATTACTGCCAAATATTGTTGATGTGGCAATCCAAAAATTGTCCATGTTAGGATGCCATGAAGAAAGGCTATTGACTTGACTTCACATCGGTGATTTCTGAGTGTGAATTCGCTAAAAGAACTATATTGGAATTTTGTGTAAAGGTCTAGAATAACAATGGCAAAATTAAAAGTTTAGGATGGAATTGTCATCCATATAATAGATTTAAGATTAATTGGGTAATTATCCTAATGGAATTATGCATGAGTGATGTAGTAAGTTCAACACCAAATGTTGCAAATTACATAAATTGTTTTTGTGTTGGAGTTGCGATCAAGAATGGAAAGCTCAACTTGGACTATGTAATGGATGCAAGTTTGTTTTCCTTTCACAAATTGGATTCGGTTTGATACTTTTCGTGTTGGAGTCAGACTCATGTATATTTGGTTTCATGTCTTAATTTAACTCTTAGAATATGGTTCAGAGGACGTTTATTCTTTCTTTTTCTTTTTTTCCTTTTATGCCTTTTGGATTGATAGAGTAAACAGCCTTGCATGAAAAGTTGTGATGGAGTATGAAAGTCAAACACTATGGGAGTTATTGAATGTTATATGAATTAAAAGATATCGAGACTTTTGAGCAATTTGAGTTAAATTGTAATTTTTGTTGTATCACTTAAACTCTGACATACACGTGGTTGTTAAAGGCTGCCAAAGGCTTTAAAATTTGCATTAGTAGATTCTAGTCTTTTTATTGGCAAGAGATAATATCCGAATCCATGTAGACGTGATTTTTAAGTGCTGTCAAACGCTTTAAAAATTACCTTGATAGATGCCAATCTTTTTATAGGGCTGTTAGTGCTGGGTAGTGGAGTAGGCAGGGTGAAAAGGCTGAACCACTAAATTGCTTTGCAAAATCTTCAATCTCTTATTTTCTTTACATTTCGATTGGTAGATGATATTTGCTTTGCGTTACATGTTTCATCTACAAACATTGTTTCATCCTTTGTACGTTGTGCACTTAAACACCTCCAAGTTCTAAAAAAATTATAATTAACTAATTCACCCTCTACGTGGTTACAATGTTTAGTCCATTTTAAATGTTATTTGAGCATCGGGATAGGAGTCACTGAGAGCTAAATTGAATTATGTCACTCGAAAGTGGGGAAAGAACAGCAAAAAGTAAAAATAGTTGGTAAACTTAGCGGCTTGACAAGTAAGAACAATAAATAGAAAATTTGATAAATAAATAAAAAAATCAAATTCAATTTGATAAGCAATGGGTTTTGATAAGCCAGAGTTGGTGAGTAACTTGATGAGATAAAAGCTTATTGCACATATAAAGGTTGGTAAATTCATGTAAAAGTCAATCAATTTAAAGCGTTTGTAAGGAAAAATAAAATAAAATATGATAAATTAAAAAATCAAATAAAGTTAGTGAGTAACCCAGACGAGAGTTGATAAAAAAAAACATAAAACTAGTTGATAATTTAAATCACCAAGAAGTTGATCGGTCACCAAAAAAGGATTGGTAAATTTCATATAAGAGTTGATAAGAAAGATAGATCAAAAGTGGTCATTGGCAACATATCAACGAGAGTTGGCATTTTCATAGAAGTATCAATAAGGTACTATTTAGTTATTGGAAAATCAGGTGAACGATAGTATCTCTTTATCAACAGTTTATTAGCACTCAACAGCTCTTCCAGAAGTCTACTGGTATGAGAAAAAATCCATGTTCCAAAACGGAATTGTTGGATCTCGTGGTTTAATAGAGCTGCATATTGGTCGGCCTCCAAAAAACAAAAAACAAAAAACAAAAAACAAAAAACAAAAAATGATTTCCGAATCGATCAAGTTTTATCTGTCTCACCTCAAAACCGGTGCCGTTTGGTAACATTTACATAATACATATGCTTTTATCCTTTTTTGCATGCAATATTGAATGCGAAACTTTGCAAAAAATAGATGGAGAGATGTAAATGAGGGTTTCTTTGCCGAAATGGGAGAGCAGCATATATCCGGAAGTCTCCCCAGGTATACTATTATGTCCACATGTGATCCATTGACAACGCCTTATAGAAGTTGATTGAGAGAATCAAATGAGAGGATCAGAACAAAAACAAAACTATCAAGACAACGTCATCACACACACAAGCGCGGCGAAGAGACCTACGAGGATAGCCCTATAAATCAACCCCGCTGAATATGTCTTCGAGCAATGAATCGAACTTAAACAAAGACACAGAAGATTGCTGTATGACGACAACACGGAGCACCGAATTCTTGGCTCTAGGGCTCGTGTTTTTGCTATGTTTTCGCCGGTGCTCCCCATACAACCTTGAAGAACAAAATCTGCAATGCCCATAAGTACGTGTCGTGGGATTCGTTCGCGAGACGTTCTGAACGACTTGAGCGCAAACACAGCAAACAATGGGTACGATTACTACAGCAAAGCCAAAAGCTATGGGGAATCGTGTTACGGCCACGGGGCGTGCAGCGGGGCATTGGTGAATGTGGATTGTGCGTCGTGCATGAGTTGTGCTACGGACCGAATCGAAGAAGAATGTGGCAAAAGCATGGGAGCTCAAATCCAACTTCAGGACTGCAGAATCAGATACGAAAACTACTTACTTTCGGAATAAGGGAAGTATTCCCTACTGTGAAATTTTGGACCTTTGTCCAAAAGCATGTGTGAATGGGCATAACTACACATGGACAGATCCTAGCTACATCTTCATTCATGTTTTTTTTATTTATTTTTTTTTATCATAATGTAATGCATACATTTCTGCAATAGACGATCGCCCCTTTAATTTGAACATCGAGTTCAGAATATCGATAGTTACATCTTCTTCATTCATTGGGCCTGTCACAACAAATTTTTTTTTTTTTCAAAATGAGAATTATTTGTCAAGGCCCCACGTGTGTGGCAGGCGATGGTCAACCAATAGAGTCATAGATAAAAAATGAAAAAAGAAAAAAGAAAAGAAAAGATTAACAAAAAAATTGAAAAATATTATTTAAAATTATTTATGATGACATCAACCGGCATCTATATCAATAATTTCTGACCAAACTTGATTGAATAGTTCAATTGATAAAATTAAAATATTTAAAATTGACAAAAATACAATAAGTTTATAATTTTTTGGACAAATTTTCCCTTTATATTTCCATTGGTCCATCCTTAAAACACTACACGCCCACTTTATTTAGGACAAGCAAATAAACACTGTAATTTGCCTATGAAAACGAGCATTACTTTTTTCAATGAAGGAGAAAGACTTCGGATGTTTACAATTAACGGATTGACATTACCATCGGTAAACAAGTAAAATTTACAATAATTTGTCAACCAAAATGATTGTTGACACCTAATTTTAGCAAATCTAGGAAAATAAGGAAAATAAAAATTGCATTAGAACAAACAAAAGGAAAAAAAAAAAAAAAAATGGAGGAAATTGATTTGATTGATTATGTATGGAAATTTGAAATTCTAACGAATATTTGGATTTTGTTGAATGCATAAGCAATTTAAAAATCAAGTGAATAAATGACAATAATTTTATAAAATAGAAGAAATCTGAGCAAAATTGAGCTAATTACGAAATCATGCTTCAATTTACAACTTTGATTTTATGTGACAGAAAATGGAAACTTGGAAAATGCCATATAAATCAGCCGTTTGGAAGCATTATAAAAGAGAGCTTCATTTTTCGTAACTAGGGAAGGATTTCAAAAATTTGAGAGCAAATACGTGAGGAGTTCTTGGAGGTTTGGTGAGTGGGAATTCAAAAAAAAAAAAAATTCTTTTGGAGAGAAAAGGTGAACTCGCGTCCGCTTTGGTCAAAGAAACAGGGGAGGGCAGAGAGCAGTACAGAGTGATGTGAGAGAGAGGACAGGTCAAAAAAAAAAAGAAAAGGAAAAGGCGCTACAGTGTTGTCTTCTCCGAAGCGCTTCCCCCGACCGTGTCGGCTGTGCCCGTGCCATCCATCGCGCCGGCACCGCCTACGCCACCACTGCGACCCGCCTACGCCACCACCGCGACCCGCCTCTACTGCGACAACCGCCCCACCTTAGTTAGCCCAGCGCCCGAGCTCCCCTGCTGCTACTGCTCCACTTGGCCTGCAGCCCGTTTGCCATCGCTGTTCTCGCATCCACCAGGCCAGAGCGCCTCTGCCTGCCGTCTTCACCCGTAGCACCGAAGATCCCAAGCCCCTTCCGCCGACGCCATCGCCCGATCTGCCGTGCCGGAGCTGTAACCCGAAGTCGTTACGCACCGCCACTCTGCCTGAGCGCCGTCCCTTGTCCACACCGCGCTTTGCCTCAACCCAATGCCCAAAGCCCGCGCCACCCCGACGCCGCTTGGAGCCAAAGCCCCCCGTGACCTACAACCCAGCACTGTCACCGGCGTCTGTGCGACCGCTTACCACTGCTTCTGCTCCGACTGACCCGCAGCCGCGCCTTCGCCCCAGCCGCGACGCAGCCCTTGCACGCCGCTCAAGCTTCCCCTCCGAGCGACGTTCGCACTTGCAGTCCCCTGTTCGCTGCTAGCCTGCTCGCTGCCGGTGTGCCTACTGTGTCCTCTCGCCCGAATTCCTCGCCGGCGGCTTCCCGCGCCAGAGCTCCAAACTGGTTGCCAAGCTCTGTTTGAAAGAAAAAAGAAAAAATCAAATTAGGTAGATTTAGTTTATTTTATTATGCAGATTTATTTTATCTATATTTTATTTTATTTGAAATATTTTCCTATGCATAATTAGAAATTATGACATGCCACCCGATTCGCAACCTCGCCTGAATTTTTTATTTTATATATAAGGTCTTAGATGAAATAATTAATTAAACGGGAATAAAATTGATACTTTGATCTTTAAGGCTTCTAATCAATTTATCAATTTTACTAGCGAAATATTATCCCTTGATCTGAACAATGTATAATATCTTTAATAATTTTGAATGGTTTGGCTTGTCTTGATTGCTTTGTTTATTTTGAAATATGTTTGAATTAAAATATTGCATAGTTTAGGGTTATCTTGCATGTTTAGGGTAGGAGTTTTATTATTTCGAATTCTTTAAAAGTAAAAATAAAAAAAATCAAATAAATCAAAAAGAAATCAAATCAATTTACCTAGGTTGCTAGTTTTTTTTTTTTTTTAACTTGGAATGCATGTTTAATTATTTGGCAATTATTAATTTTGAAATTAAAAAAAAAAAAAAAAAAAGGAAAAACAACAAAAATCATCATGCATATGTCATGTAAAATTATGGCATATTTTGTATGTCATTGCATATTAAGGTAAAATTGCACCTAGTTTAATTTTAGATAATATTTTTTTCTTAATTTATTATAAGTTTAGGCATTTTCTTAAATAGAATGCATTTTAGGATTATTTGGGTTAAGATAATATTTTAGCTTAAATTAGGATTTGGGTCAACCTAATTCCTAATGCAAATTAAATAGAATATTAATCTAGTTAGATAATTTTCACATTTTTCCTAAGTTCGAATTTCATGAAAAATATAAAAAAAAAAAATGTCTTAGCATAAATTAGTTCCATTCTCTAGGATAGATTGCATTTTTTAGAAAAAATAAAAAATTTCATGTAAAGGTCATATAGGATTAGATTCATGGAATGCACGTCATTTAGAAATTGTTATCTAGGTCCATTTAATTAGAAATTGCATGTTATTAGAATTAGGTCATTTAGTTAATATTGCATTTGCATATTGCATGATTTTCATTAATTAAGTGAAAACAAATAAAAGAAATTGCGTGTTAATTAGAAATCATATTTAGAGTTGTTGACGTGAATTCTAATTTAATATTGCATATGCTTCCATTGCTTTAAGGTAAATTTTGCAATTTATTCATTATTTATCTGGGTGTTAAATTGATGGTTTGCTTACCCACATGATCGCCTCACATGTTAGGGAAACAGATTTAAAATCAATTTAAGCTGCCTACAAAAAACATTTTTGAAAATAAAAGAATGGTACTAAAAGGACATTAGAGAAATCTAGTGTAACCAAGTCCCCGTACCCATAATCTCTGGTTTGTAGGAATAAAGTAAAACTCCCATTACTTTACTTAGGTTTCTAATCGACCCACCAAAAACTAGTAGATAAAATCCATTTGCATATTAAGAAATTTGAATTTAAGTCGCGAATTGGTATGGGCTTGGGAGAGCTCGAGCTAAGTTTGACTTAATAATCCATTAGCTAAGCTCTAGGTGATTCACACCCGAAAGTTTGGTCGCGACAACTTAGCGACTCTGCTGGAGACTTGAGTTGAAACTCTTAGTGGACTTAGGCTAATTTTCTTTTTTTGAAAAAATATTTTTGTCTGGCAGCAAGGATACCAGGTATTTTCCTAACATTTAAGGTGTTAAATGTTTTTGCAGATGAGGAGATACAAGGGGAGTATTCTTTGCTAACTCTTGTCTTACGGGTTGGAGTTGGGGATGCATGTTTTAAATTCAAGTTATTGAAGAGTTGTTTGATTTAAATTGTTGTGCATGTCTTGCATTTAATGCTACATTATTGCACACACAACCTACCGCCGGACTTGGGCCGCATTAGGATATTTAGGATGGTATTAAGTTGGATACAACTTCATCCACGAGACCGCATAGTAGAGGTTGCCCAACTCAATCCCGAAAGTTTTTCTTGGTGTCAAGAATGTTTACCTCTGCCTGCGAGGCTGTGTTGCATTGGGGTATTATTCTTGACTAAGTCAGAGTTAGGAGGACCTGACTTAGTATGCGAGGCTACAACTAAGTCATCCCACCCTTTTAACTTCACTTTGCTTAGACTTCCTAGTTAGAAATCGAACCTCACACTTCATGCGCTTATCTATGTGGTTGCTTTAATCGTATGGTAAAGTAAGCTCTCTATCTTTTGCTCTTGCAATTTACTTATTTATTTCTTTGGCCGGTCCGTGACATTAGGTTGGTTGAGTCCTGGTTTATAAACAATGGGAAGATTCGACATTCGATTCATGCCTACACCAAAGGTTGAACTCAAATCATGATGGGATTGTCTAGGCCACAATGGCCAAAGCTAAGTGGAGAGCAGACTTGGTTGCGTTGTCCCCCTCCTTGACATTGATGTCCAGAGTGGCATCATGCAAGCACTTGCTCATTTCTGGAGCTCCCGAACATCAATGTTTATATTTGGTAAGCATGAGTTGACTCTGACTTTGGAAGAATACATCATTGCCATAGGAAAACCCTTGGAATTGGAATTAATAAATCCACCCATTGGATTAGAACCAGAATCGATTTTGTCTGATTTTCTTAGGACGAATAAGAATCTGATAAAAAGAGTGTTGAAAGATAATTGTCTTGCATGTCCTTTTTCCTTCCTAGATCAAAGTTTTGCTAGTGCTAACACTCTCTTAAAAAGTAGGATCTTCCTCTTAGCTTTTTTTGGGTTTGTTATTTTCCCTCTTCGTAAAGGCGCCATTAATCCTTATGTCGCATGGGTGGTCAAACAAGTGTGTGCTATGATTAGTTTTGTCAATACTATTCTAGCTGAAACATTTTTGTCACTCACCCAATTTAAGGAAGATGAAGATAAAACCTTTCGTGCACCAATTGAACTTTTACAAATCTGGTTCTTTTCTCATATGAGTAAGGTCAATATTCACAAGAATATTATTAATGTCACTGATTCTCATCATCCCATCGAAGTATTTAAAAATCATTAGGATTGAACTCCAAATCTTTCTTACTCAAAATGAATCAAATTATTGAAAAATCCAAATACCAAGATTTTCCTATGGCATGCTAAATGGTTCCAAGTCTCCAAAGCATGTCTCTCTCATGGTGATGATGAGCCGATCCCACTATTGGGGATCACCGGTGCCACTTCCTACTACCCACTCCGAGTGCCTCGTCAATATCGAGTTGTGCAAGATCTACTGCCCCCTCTCAACCTGGGTTTGTTCCAAGTTCGATTCACTGCTAAGGATGGCGATCACAAGAAGGAACTTCACTGTATTGAACAAGCTTGGCTCGCAAGTTGCGAATAAAAGTTGATCATACCCGAATATGAGCTTGAGGGGAATGAAAAGACTTACTATGCCACAACTTGATACATCCGTCAGCACAAGATTCCAATCGAGTATCTCCCAAAGGTGCCAGATGTGACTGAGAAGCCCACTCGGCAAGCGGAGCTTAATTGTCACAAGAGGAAGATTGAAGAACTTGAGAAGCAAACCAAGAAGGACGCTAAGGAGAAGAGGCAATTACGTCGAGCGTTGGCTTCCCATATGTTTATAGATTGGGCCAAATAAAGTGGCTTGAATCTATTTGGTCTTTTTACTTTAGCTTAATGCTTAGGAAGTTGAGTCATTTACTTGATTAGTTTAAGGTCTTGCAAGTTTCTTTACATTATTAATGTCAAACACTTTCATTAATGAATAAAAGCAGTTAGACTTTCGTCATGGACCGATATTGTTTTATATGAAGTGTTTATGTGTATTCATTTATTCAAATTTAGGTGATAATGGATCCTCCATGCTCTCCCATTATTACGCGATCAAGGGCTAAAATGGCCGACCAAAGCGAGATGAGCGATCGCATGTCCTCCATGGAAAATCGACTCCAACAGTTAGCTGACTCTATGTAGCTTATAACAGCTCAACTTCAATCCCTCCAGATGAACTCGAATCCTCCACCCACTCTCCCTGAGATAATAGCCTCGAGGCCGGCAAACTCGGCTCAAATGAGTGATGACGAAATGCCCAGGCTAGAAGATGACATGGTCCTTGTTGGAAAGGCCAAGCTAGACAGTTTTCCCAAGACATATCAAGATGAGTGCATTACAAAGCTGGAAGAGAAAGTGAGACAACTGCAGGAGTCACAAAGCTCACTCCCATTTGACCTCTCGGTCTATGAGAATGTCAAAATGCCAAGCAAGTTCAAAATGCCAGAATTTGAGAAGTACGACGGGACATCTTGTCAGAAATCTCATTTGCAAATGTACCACGTGCGCATGGCCCAGCACGTAAAAAATGAGCCATTCATGATCTAATCGTTTGATGCGAGTTTGACTGAGCCCGCACTAAACCGGTATGTGGTGAAGAATGTAAACCTCCTTGAAACCTGGAATGAAGTGGTAGACGCGTTCCTCAAATAGTACAAGTTCAACATGGACATCGCCTTCTCAAGAAGACCTGGAGCGGATGGAAAAGAAAAAGAGCGAGTCATTTAAAGAGTATGATGTGAGATAGAGAAACCTAGCGGCTCAAATTACTCCTAAGCCTACCAACAAGGAGTTGATGAAGTTGTTCGTGAAGACCCTTCCATTTGAGTTCCGTAACCGAATGGCTAGTACATATGTCAAGAGCTTCAATCAGCTTATTCCTGTAGGAGAACAGATCAAGATGGGGATAAGGGAATGATGGTTTTCTGAGCCATCTAGTAAAAGGTTGTCTGCCAAGAAGGAGAAGGAAGCGGCTGTGGATATGAACATGGCTTATAGCCAATAAAGTACCAAACGTGCCTCGGCTATCTAGGTGAACCCAAGACCGCAACAACCAACTGGCCGTCAATCATTCACCCAAGCGAATAATAGAAGGCATTTCTCCCCTCTCCCTGGGTTTCCATCCAAAGTGCTAACAGTCCTCCGAAAGAAGGGTTTGCTTACTAGTGAACCAAAGCGCCCTAACCGCGAAGGTATTTGCGGTTACAACCCGACGAAGAAATGTGACTACCATAACGGTGAACTAGGGCATTCAATTGATGAATGTTTCACCCTCAAACAAAAAATCCAAAATCTCTTGGACACAAAAGCCTTTTCATTCCAAACTGCTCGGTCGAACGTCTAGAAAAATCTGCTACTAGAGCATGAAGGTGCGGTGAATGCTATATTGGAACCTGAAGTCAAACGGATCAGGAACTCAAAGGTGCACGTAGCAGATGCCTACAATAGGCTTATGAGAGCTGGGTATTACCGAGATCAAGAAAATGTCCCTCCATCAGTAATGAGAAAAAAGTTGCCAAAATGGTGGATGGCGGCATCATTGTGTATGCTGATCGTAACTGCATAGTTTCTACTATCTCCACCTCATCATCGATTGGGAGGAGAAGAAGGCTACACTTTATGCTAATAAGGAAAAGGTTGATCTTTCGCTTACGGAAATGCCTCCATTAGAGGATGCATTTGACGAGGAGATAGTGATAGAGGTACCTCAGCCGTATGAGTATGTCAACAATAAGGCAGTGCCTTGGTCCTGTGACATGGATGTTGACCTTGTTACAAGGTCTGGTCGGACCTATGGTGAAGCCAGTGCTCAACCTGCAAAGTCGGTCACTATGAAGAGGCTAAGGAGTTTTTGGCCATAATCAAAGCAAGCGAGTATAACATGGTTGACCAATTACAAAAGATGCCCACTCAGATCTCCTTACTCGAGCTTTTGCTAACATCCCCCGTGCATCAAAAGTCGCTAATGAAGGTGCTGAGTGAAATTCGTGTGCCAAAGACGGTTGAGGTAGACAAGTTGGAGGAATTTGTGGGATCAGTCCTTCTCAAGGATTTGATTGCCTTCTCTGATGAGGAATTCCCTTTCGAAGGCAAGGGACATAACAAAGCACTCTACATATCCGTTAAGCACAAGTCTTCCCATGTGTCCCGAGTGCTCATCGATAATGGGTCTACTCTGAACATTTGTCTGTTGGCCACTCTTCACCGCCTCAAGGTAGACCCATCGAGGATACATGCTGCGAAGACTTCAGTGTGAGCTTTCAATGGAACAAAAAAGGAGGTGATCAAGGAAATCCATCTCGATGTACAAATAAGGCTGGTCGTCTTCAACATTCCCCTTCCAAGTGTTGGACATCCCTACCGTATTCAATTTCCTACTAGGTCATCCTTGGATACACACTGTTGGAGCAGTATCTTCAAGTCTGCATCAAGTTGTGAAATTTGTAATCGAAAGGAAGCTAGCCACTGTGTATGGTGAGGAAGACCACCCGATCTATAATGAGACGGCTATCCCCTATGTGGAGCTAAATTCCAAGTTCAAATCAAGTTACCACTCATTTGAGTTGGTGTCCACCATACATGCTTCTCGGGGTTCATCAACGCCTACTCCTGAAGTATCAAATGTTGCACTAATGGTGGGAAGAGTAATGGCTGGGAATGGCTTCGTCCATGGCAATGGTCTTGGGAGAAATGGTCAAGGCATTCGAAGTCCCATTGAAGCCCCTCAGAGGTCTCGTTCTGCTGGTTTAGGATACCATGGAAGAGGTGGGGAAAGTTCTAGAGGAAGAAGGCAGGAAAAGCTGAACCCGCCACCTGACCAAGGGCGAGGAAGGCAAAACCCAGTACTCCCGAGCATTCATGAGACATTCCCCGGTCCTCCAAGAATGATGCACGATGAAGCGGAAGTGATAAACACTCTGGGGTAGCCTAGTGGCAAGTTCGATTACCTAGTGAAGTATTCGACCCCTCCCAGCTTCTATATTGATACTCGTGAGATAGTTCCAGATGGATGGAGTGGCATGGATGATCCGACATCACCAAAGACAAAAAAACCCTGATGATGTGCTGGAAGAAGTTACAAACTTGTTCGATGACCTCATCATAGGAGCTTTGATGAAGAGATGGGCCTTAGCCCACAAGAGTAACTCTTTTACTGTTTTTGCACATTCCCCCGCGTGGGAATTTTTATTATTTTCTTAATGATGTTTTCAGTTTCTTCTTCCTTTTAGTGATTGAGTGTTGCATTTTTTCCATTCAATAAATGTAATTGATTGATGAATTTCAATGAAATTAAAAAATTTATTTTGAGGGCATGATGAGGTACACCAAACCAGCCCAGTGATGATATCCAGCCAATAAAAGAAAAGAAAAGATCCAAGGAGAATTCTGAGGCCTGGACTTCATCATACTTCCTCGTGTCAAAATGCTTCAAAAAAATGTTTTTGCCAAAGAATTTCAAATAAAAAAAATAAAAACAAAAACAAAAACAAAAACAAAAATATAGATTACTCTGTTTGTCTTTCTAATTTATCCACTTCATGTTTCAGGAACAATCTTATGGCATGCAAGAGTGTGGAAATGGTCCAATCCAAAGCGAATAGCCTTCTTTTGGTGGAAACAGAATTCTGCTAAAAGAGGAGTCCTTTGGAAGAAATGGGAAGACCTGAAAATGAGGAAGGACTATGGTGGCCTAGGCTTTAAAGACTTGGTGGATTTCAACAAAGCTATGTTGGGGAAGTAGGCTTGGAGAATACCTCAACAATCGAACACCTTATGGTGCAAAGTTCTTAAAAGTATATATTATTCAAGAGGTGATCTCTAGACAGCAAAGAAATGTATCCGGCCTTCATGGGGATGGCAAAGTCTACTGGTGGGGAGAGAAACAATTGAATCAGCCACTAAATGGGAAGTTGGAGATGGACGATCAATAAGAATCAAAGAAGATGTTTGGCTTTCCTCTGGGAAACTTATAGGCCCAACTAATAGGGATGATCCAAGAATGGTGGCTAATTTAATTGATCGCGACACTAAGGCTTGGAATATAAGCAGAGTTACTGAACTATTTGATGAAAATGTTGTGAAAGAAATTATTGCACAACCTCTCAGCCTACATCCCAACATAGATTAGCTTGTATAGACAACAAATAGCTTGAGTTCCTACACCATTAAAATTAGTTATAACCAACTACTCATCAGAGTCGACCTATCCACCAAAAACACTCCTATGCAAATGGACAGAAAGGCTATGGTCAGACCCTAAGCTCAAAGCCGATACTTCTCCAGCAAAGATAACTTGGATGGACAAATGGGTCTTTGAACATCTTACCTCAGGAGCTGATCCATACGCGAAAACCTTCTTTGCCGGTATACTTTGGCAAATTTGGAAGGCTCACAACGCAGCGATCTTTCAAGGAAGGAAGCCTGACCAACTTACCACCAAAACAGAAGCTTGAACAGCTATAGATCTCTACACGAGAAGGGTAGACATAGGAGTGAGCCGAAGCAAACGGCTGCAAACTGTTTCAAAAATCCCAACGAAATGGGTCTCACCTGGTCCACAAGAGCTGAAGTGGAATATTGACACCTCCTAGTGCAGATCCGAGCTTGCAGGTTCAGTAGCCGGTGTCTGTAGAAACGCTGCTGGTGTTCTCGTTGAAGGATTTGCAAAAAAAAAAAAAAAATCCAAGCCTCGACGGTTGCGGTGGCTGAATCCCTAGCTCTAAGAGAGGTCTTGCTGAGGGTAAAGGAAAGCACATCTGCTCGTGTAGGACTTCAGCTGTAAGACTTCAAAGGAAGTGATATGAAGGTGTGCATATCACATGATAACCTATCCTTGGTGGATAGCTTATTGGGCTGGGCTGAGCCACCTTGGCTGGCCCAATCAATAGTAGATGATTGTAAAAGACTTATGGCCCAGCTTAGCAAAGTTTCGGTCCTTTACGAACCGAGAGAAAACAACAAGGCCGCGGATTGGGTCGCCAAAGTCCACCGAGCCAACTCTCTTCCTACCAACTTGGTTTTATTTCCTCATCAACCTCTAATTTCTATATTATGTATAGCCTTTCCATCTAATGGAGCCCCTTTTATGGGCTAGTAATGAATTATTGTCCTTTGGCAAAAAAAAAAAAAAGTTTAATTATTTGGGGACTTTGGTGAAAACAGGGGTAGTTTATATATATTTTATCAATTCGACTAGAAGGGGATTTGGAGACAAGGCTCGGATCTGGAAAATAGTTGGAATTTTCTTGTTACAATGCATCCGCTTGTTGTACAATTTGTTTTGTTAATGCAAACAACTTCGACAAAAGCAATATCTACATGTCTCAAGCTATGGAGCTATTTGGTCATATGGATTAGTTTAAAATCTCATTTTTCTGCGTTATTTTATAAAAATGACGGCGACATTTTGACCACAAGTTTCTTTCACAAGTCCATGCAATTGGTTGGACTTGTGGAGGAATCTAATGTCGATTGTTTCTAGGGTCCAAAGTTTCACCCGTTTCATTTGTAAAAACATGATTAGTGAATCAATGACACTTTTTGGTCAAGGAAAATATTTATACATAAAATTAGAAAAGCTAGTTCATAAATCTAAGAAGATGAAAACACTTTTCATAGTTGTTCATCTTGAATTTTTCAATATTTTAATTTTCTTTTATTTAAAAAATCAATTTTTAATTTTTTAATTTCTTTTTTTCTTTTTTACTTTCTTTATTTTTGTTTTTCTTTTCTTTCTTTCTTTTTCGCCAATCGTTGGGCCTCAGTAGCAGGCCACAGGTGCAGGCCAATAAGGCTAGCCTTGGAGAAGGCTTGAGCTTGCCAAGACTAGCGAGCTCAACCTCGCTACGGCAAGCTAGAGCTCTACCTTGCCCGAGGTCAGCTAGGTCTGCCCTTGTCGGGCCTCGGCGATGGTGCCAGTGGCTTGTTGTGGTTGTCGTCGAGGCCTGGCGACTAGTGAAGGAGGAAGAAGGAAAGAGAAAGGAAAAAATAAAAACATATTTAAAAATGATTTTTTCATGAGATTGAAATCATTTTTCAAATGAGATCCAAATATTAAAAACAACTTTGTCACATATCACCAATTAAAGGAAAATCAACTATTTTCCTGAAAAATAAAATTTGAAAAATGTTCTTTTTTCAAGAAATTTTCCCCCAAACAAACACACTCTTAGTTTGAATTATATTAGTTAAGCGATATGTTAATTGAGATTGGGGCTCGTTGTCTAAACTTATCAAAAGTCAAAAATAACTTTTTAACTTTCCAATCAAATCAAAAATAAAAATATTCAAATTTTAAAAGATTATGCAAAAATCATATATGAATATTCGTGTCAATGATTATCTATTATTTCTTAATTGCGTACAAACTATTTTAAGTTAGAGTCATTTGTATAAGCCAAAGGCGTCAATCCACGTGGCTTGCAAGTACTCCATGGGCTTCCAAGTAATTGAAAATGTACTCCTTCATTATAACCAAAAAAAAAAAAAATTATTGGTCTCTTTTGACTGTCATTGCACACTAATAAGCATTACTTGACTTAAAATCTAATAGTCATTTGTCTATATACTTACAAATTTTTACTTTCTAATTACATCGGCGCGCAAAAAGTATCTTCACAAGGAAAGTCAATATACTAACACGTATTCAAGATATAATTTTGACAAGTGGATTTTCTTAAATAATGGATATTTTTCTTTCATGGCTGCAAGTATGAAAAATGTCATACGTCAATGATGTTGGTAATTGAAACGCTACGTTTATTCTTTTGCAATAAAGATGTTTTAACTTCTTTTTACATTAAACAAAAAAAAATTATATTGTTGTTCCAAATAAGTGTCTTTTCATTTTTTTTTTTTTGTTTTGATTGACTCATAATTTTTTCTGATTTAAAAAATCCCACTTAGCTAGCTAAAACATATATATTCACCATCACCCATATATTCAGATTCATAAGTATCTACGAGTCAATCGGGTCAGATACAAGATACACAATGTTCACACTACCTACTGTCCTTGCTTTCATGCTCAAATGTTTGTTCGAGAACTTTGGAACCCACCCTATGGATAACATTGCCAAAAAAAAAATCAGTAAATTATACCAAAGTTGTAAATAAGGTTATTTTATCCAAAACCTTTTCATTCTATAAGTTTGAAAAAATTAACCACATGCTTTTACTATCTTTCCATACTAATCATTTAGATATAGGGATAAGTGTTCCAGAAGTCCTAAAACTTGTCGCGAAAATGCATTTCAGTCCTAAAACTTGCAAAAAATGCAAATAAGTCCTAAAACTTGTCAAAATGTTTTATTTGAGTCCTAAAATCGACGCTGTCAGTTTTATTGACAGAAAATGCTGACGTGGCGATGACGTAGTATTTTAAATAATTTTTTATTTTCCAGCTGTTTTTTTAAATAATTTTTATTCAATTTTTTTAAAAAATTATATTTAAAAACTAAAATTCAACTTTTAAAAACTGTTAAAAAAAGAATAAAAAAAGAAAAGGGAAGAAGAGGCGGCCGCCCATCGCCGGAGGGGCCGGCGACGATCGTCGGCCGCCGCCTGACTAGGGCGAGGCCTCGCCGGCCCCAGGCGAGGGCCTCGCGACCCTCGCCTGACGCAGGTGAGGGCTCCCATATTTGGGCACGCCGGCCCTCGCCTGGGGGCTGGCGACCGTCGCCAGCCCTAGGCAAGGCCTCAGCGGCCCTTGGCTGGGGCCGGCGGGGCTCGCCCAGATCTGGGCGTTGCCGCGAAGAGTGAGGGTCGTGCAAGTGGCCCGCTCCCGTGCTTCCCTGTGCTCGACGCCGGCAGATCCGAGCTACTTGCCAGGCCGCCAGTCACCGCTGTTCTGAGTCCCTCGTCGGCGACCTCCACCCGCGACCAAGTGACGTTCGCGTCTCTATGCCCGGCCAGATCTGGGTGAGCCTCGTCGGCCCTAGGCGATGGCCACCGAGGCCTCGCCCAACGCTGGCGATGGTCATCGGCCGCCAAGCGAGGGCTGACGTGCTCAGATCTAGGCGCCCTCGCCCGTATCAGGCGAGGATCGTTGGCCCTCACCTGGGGCCGGCGAGCCCTCTCCCACACCAGGCAAGGGTCGTCGGCCCTCGCCCGGGGTCGGCGAGGCCTCGCCCTGGTCGGGCGACGGCCGGCGACCGTCGCCGGCCCCTCCAGCAATGGGTGGCCGCCTCTTCTTCCCTTTTCTTTTTTTTTTTCTTTTTTTAACTGTTTTTTAAAATTGAACTTTAGTTTTTAAATATATATTTTTGAATAAAAAATTGAATAAAAATAATTTAAAAAGCCAGCTGGAAAATAAAAAATAATTTAAAATGCCACGTTAGTATTTTTAACGGAAAATGCTAACGGTGTTAGCTTTAGGACTCAATTGAACTATTTTGACAAGTTTTAGGACTTATTTGCACTTATTGGAAGTTTTATGACTGAAATGCATTTTCGTGACAAGTTTTAGGACTTCTGGAACACTTATCCCTTAGATATAATACTAGAGGAGAAAAAAGTTCGTCAAATTACTTGAATCAATGGGAGTCAATTTCACAAATAGTTATTTGAAAATGAATACTTTTCAAAAAATTAATAATTGATTATATCGGTTTGAAAAAATTGTCAAAATGTTTTCATTATTAAAAGCAATCTATATCTAGATATTTTCATTAATAATGAAAATATTTTTTGTTCATTTATTTTTATAATCAATACAAGCTATCATAGTTTTCTTAACTGTGGATTTATAACAAAATAAACGCAATCATAGACTTTGCAATCAAGTTGCTGAACTTTGATTCTTATTGTCAGCATTAAACTTTTTATTTATTCGTAGTCGATGGCACTTTTAACGGTATCTGACCAACTTTTCAGTCAAATGATAACTTAAGACACATAACCTTTGGATGTACCATCATTACCTTTTTCAACGATCTTTCTATTACATTGGGAAGATAAAACGTACTTGAAACACTCTTAGAGCGGGTTGCTATTAGTATTAAGATTTGATTTACCTGGGTGCCAGGTCGCTGGGGTTGGGTGGCTGGGGTTGACCAAGCATCCACTTGGCCAACATGGAGAAGCGCGACGAGGCATTTTCGGTGGTGCTCCGAAGTGAGACTACGGTGGCGAATTTCGACTTCGAAGAGGAGAGGTTGGATGGGAAGGAGGTAATGGAGATGCCACAGCTCATCAGCGCTTTGGCGGCCATTCTGAAAATGGAGGGATTGAGAAATTCTCTCAGAATGGGGAGGGAGGGAGGGGGGGAGAGGGACAGAGTGAAGTGGAAGTGAGAAGTTTGCACTATTTGTAGCAGATAAAAAGTGAAACACGTAGATATTGGTCATTATGAATAGGTTGTCATTGGCTCATTACCCATGGCTATGGCAATGGAATTGGGCTACGTGTCTTTGGTCAATCTCATGCATGAAGGAGACTATTAGAATATTTAATTTATTAAATAATTTCTTCATCTAACGATTTAAACTTGTAAAACATTTGACAGAAGTATCACAAAATTTTACAATTGCCCCATGTCACCACATCATCCGTTACCTTGAGGATTTATGGAACTCCAATCAAAGTGCATCCATTCGGAAGAAGTAAAATAAAAGTTTTACGTTAGATGACCAACAAAAAGCCCCATGACTTCATTTGAGATTATGCTAGAATTCAATTATCATTGATGAAATCCACTAATTCTAGATAGAGCTAAGATGCATTTAGTTAATCACACTACATCGGAATAATGCAATGTCAAAAGTATACCACAATTTTCTGTCCTAGGCTTACAGGGAAATGAACAAACTCAAGATTTTACTCGTTCCTTCTCTTTATAGTCAATGTGCATTCCGAAATTAGGGTTTGTGAAAAAGCTGCATCAGATGATACAGTACCCTTAGTCCTGAGTAGGACTATAAACTGCTCCAGGGATCTAGTCACCCTGCCTCGTGAAGATCCTCCAAAAGGAGGGGAGCGGAAGACAGCTAGATGCGGGAAGGAAAACCCAAAGAAAAACCCTCCTAGGCAAAGTCCGGGCCTAGGATTAGTATACATAAGAACCCGGCATCATGTGACCTTAAACACTGGGTAGAGCTCAGGGGGTAGCTCGATAAATAAGATCCCCCCACTGTCCCGAGCGCCAAGGGCCCTCAAGGGGTACCTCCGGGACACACCCGAGGTGGGAAAGCTAACCGCTTAAGTGCGAGGCGACCCCCACCAATGACAGGTGCCGGGGAGGCTAGAACCCTCCCCGGGTGGCGCGCGCGCGATTTTACTCGTTCCTTCTCTTTATAGTCGATGTGCATTCCGAAATTAGGGTTTGTGAAAAAGCTGCATCAGATGATACAGTACCCCAAAACAGCTATCGATCGGTCGATTTTACGAACATCTGACCTAAAAAGGAAAAGACAGGGCAAATAATAAAAGTCGTGGGCCCCATCTAAAATTTTGGATTATTGACAAAAATCACGTGAATTGCAATTTCCATGGGGTAAGTCTTTTCTTTTTTTTTTTTTTTTTTTTTTTGCTTTTTGTGGAGAAAATATTGTGGACAAAATATCTGCCACGTCTTTTTTTAATATAGACCATTTACTTATCACCAAAATGTCCAAGTTGGGCTCACTTTCAGATTTCTTCTCTCCTCCATTATCCCCTCTCTCTTCCATTTCATTTCTTCTCCTCCCTTATACTCCTCACCATGCATGGAGCTGTCCAAATTTGACGCAGAATCCACTTCCAGCCACTTTAGATCTAGCCACGACCGGCTCATCCATGGCCGTGACTGCGAAGTCAAGATCCGGACGGCCATGGGAAGCCACAGTAGGCAGCTACTGCGAGCTTAAAAATCAATAGGAAAAATAGAGGAACCAGATCTGAGCCCACCGCAACCTCATCCTAGAGCCCACTGTCGAGCCGTAGCCACCGCACCCACTGGCGACCACCTTCCCTCTGCCTTCCAGATCTGAAGTCTCTTTTCCAAGTGACCATCTGGCTAGGAGGGAGTCTATGGCCTTCAAAGAAGAAAATGGACTTGGAGAGAGCATCTCTGTAGTTGTAGCGAAGCAAAGGATGGTGGTGCTTCAATGGGAACTGGCATTGCAGAGAAACAGAAGCAGAGTGAAAGTGTATTTTCAACTTGGCAAATCTGTTAGAATGGATATGACGATCAGTGAATGGTCTATTTTAAATAAGATGTGGCAACTAAGTTAAACGTGTTCCAATAAACTATTTTCAACTTTTCAGCAAAATCAACAAATACACTTGTTCTTTTATTGTCGTCGCTCTTTGAGCACAACAAATACACACGGAGACGTTGCAAAAATTAGGCACAAACATAGAACACAACTGCAAATGTCATAGATGTAATGAATTTTGCAGTTGAAGATAACCCCCAATAGAAAATGGGTTCACTCAATTTACCATTATATTGTCTGCCGAGAATAGACTTATTGGGTTGGGATTGAGGGCATCATATAACTCCTCCAAATTCAACTTTATGGCTGGCCCATCATGATAGAGTGGTGGAGTTTGAAAGAGGAAAGTAATATCAAAATAGAGAGATTTTGTACTCTATTAATGGCATAGATATAACGTATACTATAACTTTGTAAGCCCTAAACTCCTGTTGTATATTGGATTAATATATGTTGTAGTTTTAACCTATAGCTTTAAAACTAATAGTGATAGTAAAGAGATTGTTCAATGCGGTACCGTAATTTTCCCTTTCTGATTTTGAAAGGGTTTTACACATAAAAATGTGCGTGTCTTCTTCTCTATTTTTCTCTTCAACATTTTGCATTCCTATGGTATCGAAGCCTCATTTAGTGAAATAGTGGGGCGATGAAGATGGATGAATGGAAGGTGAAGATTGATAGGTTTCATGGCAAGGACATTGGTTTATGGAAGATGCAGATCGAGCATCTGCTATATTAGAGGAACTTGCATCAGCCTCTATAAAAAAAGAAAAAGAAATCAAGTTCAATCAAGCAAGAAGATTAGAAATTGTTAGATCGGCAAGCCCTAAGTGTGATTTGTCTTACATTGGTGCAAACGTTGCCTTCAACGTCACCAGCAAGAAGCAACAACAAATTTGATAAGGGCTTTGTCCAACATGTATGAGAAGCCCTTTGCATCAACTAAGGTATATTTGATGCATTGGGTTTCTATCTAAAGATGGATGAAGGTGTTTACATGACAAATTACATCAATAAATTCAAGGAAATCACTATTAAAATTAGTCTACTGGCCATCATATTAGGGGACGAGGTAAAAGCTTTGATTTTCTTATCTTCTCTACTTGAAAGTTGGAGTGCTACTATGACCGTGATAAGTAGCTCCTTTGGTTAAAAAAACATAAAGTTTCAAGAGAATGGAGATTGCACCTTAGCGATGATTTTCATAGAAGAGAATCAAATGAATATTCAGGAGTTGACTTAAGTAGTAAAGGCAAAGGGAGAAGCAATCAACGAGGTCATAAATAGGACTATGGTAGATTGAATTCCACAGGGAGAAGCAAGTCAATACCTCATGGTGAAATAATTTACTAGAATTGTGGTAAGAAGGGTCATCTGAAACAAGATTGTAGAGCCCCAAAAAAGAAAATTGAGTATCGAAATCAATAGGAGAATTGTTAATGAAACCTTTAAAAAGACACTTGCCCATGATGCTTAACAGTGATTGTCAATAGTCCAATTAAATCTTGGATTCTAGATCCGGATGCATCATTTCAATCAACTTCATGCAGGGGATAAATGTATAATTTTGTTGCCACAAACTTTGGACAGGTTTATCTTGGTGATGATGAAGCTTTGGATACCGTGGACAAATGTAATGTTAAGATAAAGATTTTGAACGATTATCAATGGGAGTTGCAAGATATCAAATTTGTTCTTGGCCTAAAGACAAATCTGATCTCTATTGTTCAATAGACAACATAAGATACCCATTTTTGGGGACTGATCGTGGCAGATTTTTAAATGCCTTATGGTTGTAGCACAAAGAACAATGTTGGGAACACTATAGATGACTGAAAGTAGCAGAGTAATAGTAGCACTTGTTGACTTAGAAGCTAGTTCCAAACTGTTGCACCGCATGCTTGGATAGATAAGCAAAAAAGGGATGATGGTGTTAGCATCAAACAGAAAACCGTCTAATTTGAAGTACATAAATATCGGTCTATGTGAAGATCGTGTTCTGGTGAGTAAAAATACGTCAGTATTTTGAAAATTGAAAGAAAGCCAAGAAAAGGAAGATGAGAGCTGGTACTTACAAATGTTTAGGGGGCCAGCCCCTATGCATTCCCTTAGAAGGTCATGCTATTACATCACATTCATTGAAAACTCAACTAGAAATGTATGTGTTATTTTCTGAAAAATAAAATTGATGTGTTTGCTACTTAGTCGAAAATGAGATTGGCTTGAATATCAACTTTCTAAAGTTCAACAATGGTCGTGAGTAAGATAGTGAGGAGTACATGTAGTTTTGTGAAGAATTGTATTAGGATGACAAGAATAGTTCCCAACATATCATGGTAAACAAAGTTGTTGAAAGGATGAATAGAACTTTGAATGATTGTACAAGAAATAAGAGTATGCATGTAGGATTACCGAAATATATATATAGATGTAGGATTATCCAAAACATTATGGGCAAATGTAATTAACACAGCAACAGATCAGAACTGTTGATTCGCTTTCTCAGTTGTTCAAGCTACCAATTTCTTGAGTGCAATTTGTCAAACGTGTGGTCCATTTCTTTTTTCTTTTTTTGGGTCAAAGCGTGGTCCATGTTTGGATACTTAATTATTCATGTATTTTCTTGATACGTCTACTTGTGATGTAGGGACGAAGTGGGTGCTTATTGACACGTGAAGTCTGTTGGATGCTTTAGTTCTCCTAAGTGCTATTTGATATCAATTGGATATACAAGTGTTATTTGAGTAGCGATGTCAATATTTAGAATTCCAAGACGTGCATATTCAGAATATATTGACCTTCAATCATTGCTATGTCAAATTTTGCGCTTAATTTATCATTTCCTTTTTTTGTGTTTTGATTGTCTGACGTGAAAGTAAAAAAGAAGAAGGTTTCGTTTTCCTGTTTGGTTATCTTAAAATGAATCTCATCTGAAAAAAAAAAAAAAAAATCTTTTGCATGCATTTTTTATTTTAAATAAATAGAAAAACTGAAAATTTCGTGCTTGTCATTTGTTAATGATTGTTCAATTTTATGTTAGGATGAACATTGCTTTTTACATTGACAATGTTTCTTGGTTCATGGATTGCATGTAAATTTATAAGATACTGCATATTGGAAACTGCTTATTGTGTATTTGCATATCTCGAAAATTTATATCTATGTATCTAACTATATTCCCATTTGTACATGTCTAGGATTTTGCATATCTTGCATATTGGGATAGGACTTTGCATAATATTTGTGTCATGACTATTATCATGTTAGAATAATTAGGATGGATTTTGCATGGATGACTGTTTTAGTGCCCATCTAGGATATCTAGATTGCATTGTTTAAACTGCCATATTCACATGTGACAAACCTTGAGCTGTGTTGGGCAAAAATTATAGCCTTGTTATTACTTACGCCTAGGACCGAGCCCGACAACCGGACTAGACTAGACCGAACTGAGCGGTTCTAAGCAATTTCCAATTCTAAGTGCAGAATGAAACCACCCAGATCAGGCCAAACTACTATGTTATTTCTTTTAAATTTTTCCTTTCCTTGTAAAGAGTAAAAAGAAAAAGAAAAATGGAATTGCCAAAAAACCCTAAATCAGATTGGGACAAACCAATCTGATTCCAATTCCGATTTTAGTAATAGACCCAACCTGAAAACCAATTACCCCTAATTATGCCTTGGGATTTAAACCCTGTGAGCAGTAAATGGAAAGTCTAAAAGTACACAAATAGGCTTAGACGAATGTAACCAAAGGAAGTGAATATGCAATTGTGATATGCTATGTTATTCAATATAATAAATAAAGTGTTTTCCTGAAATGAACCTTAAACATGGAAATTGAATTTAAAATAATGCAATCTAAAATGCCATGCAATACTAAGAGAATGAATCGATTGGTATAATATGAATATTTCAAATTCCCCTAAATGCACTCCTAGACATATTTTTTGTGATTTTTTAATGAAGATGCAATCTAAAATTACTAGCATGCAAGATATGATATTTTTTTATATTTTCATTTTATGACATGTGATTGTGGAAAGAAACGTGCGAATATGGATATTAAATCATGCACGCTAGATATCGTGCATCTGCACTAATACAATTATTCATGCAAAATACATCCTAGTTATTCTAACATGGCAATAGTCATGGCACAAATATAATGCGAGATCCTATCCAATATGCAAGATATGCAAAATCCTAGACATGTACAAATGGGATTACAATTAGATACGTAGATATAAATTTTCTAGATATGCAAATATACAAGAGGCAGTTTCCAATAGGCAGAGTATCTAATAAATAAACATGCAATCCACGAACCAGGAAACATTGTCAATGCAAAAGGCAATGTTCATCCTACTATGCAATTGAACAATCATGAGCACATGCAAGAAAGCACTTTTATGTTCAGTTTTTCTATTTTTTTTTTAAATAAAATAAAGATGCATGCAAAAGAGTACTTATTTTATCACATGAAATGCATCCTAATGACAACCAAACAGGAAAAACGAAACCCTCTTTTTTTCCTACTTTCATCTCAGACAATCAAAACAGGAGGAAAAACAAAATTAAGCGCAAAATTAGGCACAGCAATGATTGACGGTCAATAAATTTTGAATATTCACGTGATCTGAATTCTGAATATCAACATCACTACTCAAATGGGTATCAAAAACACTTTAGGACCACTAAGCATCCAAGAGATTTCACATATCAAAAAGCACCCATTTTAGGCCCAACATCACACGCAGACATATCGAGAAAATTTCACGAATCATTAAGTATCCAAATCTGGACAACACATATGACAAACTGCACTCAACAAGTCGGTTGCCTGAACGACCGTGCAAGCGAATCGACAATCTTGATGCGGGCCATGTCTCCAGGAGGATGGTAGCAACTGGTTGTCTTGATATGGATTCAGACGGATGGACACTAGGGGTGAGCAGCGGTCTATGGTTGACCCTGGACCGACCCTGGACCGGCCCAACCCTGCCGGTCCTGGTCTGGTTCCCAAGGGGACTGGGTCGGTCCTTGGTCCCGGACCAACACCAACACCGTATTATCTTGAGTTGGTCCCGATGCTTAAGAGTTTTGGAGTTCTTCCCAACCCCGACCAACCCCGTATATTATATTATATTATATTATTTATAATTCTTTTATATATTCAAACCTAAGTAAAATGTCATTATATTATATTATATTGAGATATTCTATCAATAGTACTAATAGTAATTTAAATTTAAAACTTTTGTTGAGTATTAATTAGGTGTCGTTTGTTTTGTTTTCAAGTGTTTAGAAGTTCAGGTGAATTAACAAGATGTGAAGTCATATATTCATGGTTTATATTAAGTATTTTGAACTTTTTATGATTTAATTGTATTTTCAATTTGTATCAAATGATAGAAGTTTTTGAAGAGTAGAGTAGTACTGCAGTTCTACGGTGATTTGCTAATCAAGTGGTGTGAAGCTCATTTTTTGGTTGAGTGGACTCTACATGATCAAATGCAAGAAAACGCTTTTGTATATGGTGTTATGAATATTAAAGATAGATGATTACAAAAACTTTCCATTTTGTCCCATATCTCGATGAACAGTTAGCAGGTACGAAATTTTTATTATTGTGTCATCTTAAATTTGCTAAATATGTATTGGTATTTATAGTTTAATTGCACAATGTTGCATTGTCGATAGATGTGTAATTTGAATTTGTAGGTTTGCCTTTTTATGGAGTATAAAAAATTAGACGAAAAAAATTATCAATCGGTCCTGGGTTGACCCTGGAACCAGACCGAACCCATTGGGTTGGTCCGGTCCTTGGTCCCAGGCTCAATAGGGTCGGTCCTCGGTCCTAAAAATTGAGGACCGACACTGTACGGGTTGGTCCTAGGGTTAGGGGGTGGCTCGGACCAACCCGGACCATGCTCACCCCTAATGGACACAGCTTTTTGGTGAGGACTAGGACTTGGAGCGAACAGATCGCTATAGAGGACGACCGCCCCTCGTCACGAACAATCGTATGGACTGTCCGATTCCGGAACCACTTGGGCAGCGTATGGGATTGGAGAGAGAGGCGACAACGGTTGATGACAACTGTTGACACTGACTTCACATTTTCGTAACTAGGAGAATCATTGGTCGAGTGTGGCCAACCAAATGAGGGATAAAAGAGCAATTTTATTTGCAATATGTATTGCCGGCCGTCTAAGGGATTTGATCGTGATGAGCACATGAAAAGCGAAAAAAAGAAAAAAAAATCAGCCATTCAAAAACTAGGAAAGTGGAGTTTTGGCCAAGAAATTCAGTAAAAACTACAACTACAAATATCAGCCACTTTAGGAAAGCAACTTTCAGCAGAATAAAATTGAAATATTCTGCATATTTCGCCCGAGTATGGGGGGATTTTTCTGGACAAGAGACGGTTAAAAATTCATGAGTTTTAGTAAGGGTACAGGAAGAGTTAGTTCCACTCTAGAATTAGGAACCAAACTAGGTAGGATCAGTTCACTAGGAACCACTGTGCACTTGGAAATTAGCGGGTTGGATTGGGACCGACTGTAAATAACTTTTTCCTTTTACTGTTGGGAAACTCCCACTTGTTGGGAATAGAAGAAACCAAAATAAAAAGAGAAGAAATCATTGGTTCCTAGACTGACCCAAGAACTGAATTGGATCAGATGGGCCGGTTATCGGTTCCACAAATTGAGAATCGATTCCATCTAGTCTACTTCCAGATTTCAAGGTGAGAATTGACGCGCCTTAAAACTAATCATCTCTAGACGGATCAATACGACAAGGTGACTACGCCGTGCTAATTGTGGTCTGAGTCGCGGTCTAGTTCGACTCACTTCTGTTGGGTTCTAAGTTAATATACGGCCGAGAGAATCGCTATTGCCCGCCAATAAGAGTTAAAGCAAGTGTGGGTGGATACCACCACAAAAATTTGCCCCAAATATTTAAATGTTTGTCGCAATTTATCAGTTATTTTTTACTTCTATTTATATGATTTTCTCTTCATAAATGAATATAAAAATATATATTTAAACTTCAAGACATTAGAAAGAGATTATATAAGATTTCAATTTCGTGTCAACTTATATATAGTGCAAGCTGGTGAATATACAACCTTCTCTGTTGGAAAAATTGCATTATAAAAGGAAAATTAAGGCATATTGGTCCAGTCCGGTTCCTTTGCAGAATTGAGAATCAGAATAGTTATTGCTGGTTTCCATTTTGGAAACTGAGAATTGTTTAGAACCGACTAGCCTGTTCTCGGATTAGATTGGGACCATGCTCATCTTTAAATTTCAGGGCATAAATTAAGGACTATGCTCACCACGATAGGACTCTGTTTGTTTCATAGAAATTAAATAATTTAGAAAATATTTTTCTAAAAATAATCGTTTTCATCCCTTGAAATAATTACTTAATGAAATATCTTTTCATCATCGACAAAAATTCATATACAAATATTTACGTAAAAAATGGAATCGTTCTTTTTGTTACTTATTTTTGTAATCAATATAAATGATCATTTTTAAAAATATATTTTTCAAATCATTCATCTTTCACCAAATAAAACACTCTAAAAGATCAGGGATACACGCGGTTAGACTGATCTATCTAAAGCCACTACGTTCCCCGGGCTGTTCCCGAGTTTGATAGCCCATAAGGCAGTTCCTCGGCGACAAGGCATCGTCGTCACCTACACCGATCTGTTCCCTCTTAGTCCTTGTCCTCACAGCAAAGTTGTGTCCGTCAATTTGAATTTGATCAAGACAACGAATCGCTGCCATCCTCTTGGAGGCATCGACCACTTCGAGAATGTTGATTCCCTTGCGCGGTTATTCAGGCAACCACTTCCTTGGCTGCAATTTTCGATAAGTGTTGTCCAAGTTTGAATACTTAAGTATGCATAAATTTTCTAGATATGCCTTGCATGTGATTTAGAGCCTAAATAGTTTCATTTTCTGCAAAATAAATAGAGATATGCTCACATGTGATGTAGTGCCTAAGTGATTTTATTTTCTGCCAAATAAATAGAGCCTGAGTATCCACACCTGGACAAATTGCATTATCGCTGAGGATTAAGAGGGAACAAATCAACAATGCCTTGTCGCTGAGGAACTGCTGTCTATCACGCCCCGATCCTCGGGCACGCACACATCCTTCACACTTGGTCGATTTTATAATGCGATATCCCAGGACTATGTATCACCGACCCTTTCATTTATTAAGCACATGCGGAAGCAGTTATAAATCCCCAGACAATAAAACAATGGGATAGAAAAGCAGGGCCATATTTTCCATATTGAAACTTATAACCAAACTTTTATACAATACACAAACCAAAGCACTTCACCACTTTTTACTCTAAACTCTATTCACATCAATAGGGAGATTTCAAAAGAAGATAAACTCTCAGTCCATCTAGGCCATACTCCAAGCCCCTCTCAAGATTATCTTCTTCTTCCAAAAAAAAAAAAAAAAAAAAAAAAATCCTTCTCAGACTCCTCCTCCTCAGCTCTTCAACGGGGTCCTGAAATGTTTTCCTCAAACTGGGATGAGACTACGTCTCAGCGAATTCTACCCCACTAAGACTCAATTAGGGAACCAATACGCTACTCGGTTGCCTAAGCACAGCACGAGTCAGAGGATTTACCTTGGCCTCAGATCCATCCTGCATGTTAGCACAGATCAAATAGACACCCAAGTAATCACCTCACAGATCGAAGCATCGATCAAATCAACCTAGTCAATTACATGTCAACAAGACCACTCACGGTCATTTCCATCCAATCAATCAATTCACAGCATCATATCAAAATAATGATTAATCGATCTAGTCGATTACATGACATCACTACCCATGCTAGGTCTGCATATTCAATACTATCTATAAAGTCCTATCAAATTAGGATTGCTCACCCAAAGCTGATAAATAGATAGCATAGCTCACCCAAAGCTGATAATAAGTTATATTGCTCACCCAAAGCTGGCATATCGCCCGAAGGCCGATATAGTATACTAGTATACTGCTCACCAAAGCTGACATATCGCCCGAAGGCCGATATAGTATACCATATGCTCACCCAAAGCTGATAATATATTGTTCGCCCAAAACTGATAATAAGATATACTGCTCACCCAAAGCTGGCTTAACGCCTGATGGCCGATATAATATACCGGTATACTGCTCACCCAAAGCTGACATATCGCCCGAAGGCTGATATAGTATACCATCTCCACTGTCTAATATTTCCATTATTTTTATCATACCCGATAAAATAGTCGTGTGGATACATGATCGGCCTTAGCCAAAATATTATAATTTCCTTTTTCATAATTCCCACCATTCTCTATAGCCCACCAAAACACTTTTGGTGCCTTTCAACCGACAACCGGTTATGTTCCAATTAATAATCAAAGATTATTCCATTAAAGGACAATTCTCAATTTCACAAATAATTCAATTCAGCACAAAATAAAGCTCAATTAAATAAACGAACTGCGCCATGACAATCAGCACGAAATTTCGGTCGCTGGCTATCTCAGCCTTAATTTCCAAAAATAAATAAATAATTAATTAATTAATTTCGAAAATTAATTAATAAATATTAAAAATTCTATTTATCTTAAAAATAAAGCCCAATTAAATAAACGGACTTCACCACAGTCATCAGCATAATATTCCGGTCACTAGCCATCTCAATTGAATTTTTGGAAATAAATAAATAATTAATTAATTTGGGAAATTAAATAATTAATATTAAAAATTCAATTTAGCTCAAAATAATGCCCGATTAAACAAACGGACTCCACCATGATCATCAGCAAAATTTTTCGGTTTCGGACAATCTTAGTTGAATTTTCGAAAAATAAATAATTATTTAATTTAATTCCGAAAATTAATATTTAAATACCAAAAATCTCACTTAGGCCCGAATCGCCAAATTGAAGCCCGATTAGGGGTCGGAAAATTCCCGAGATACTTCCAATAAATAGTAAACCACGTCTACTTGCTAATTGCACAATCAATTTAACTAATTCGCACCACAATTGACTAATAAACACTAATCCATACTAATCTAACCACATAACCATAATTAATTAAAAATAAACAACCCTTAAGCGTAATTAGTTCACTAAGCAAGGATTAATGAGATTACTCACCAAATCGCGCGCAAATCGGATCAATCCGACGGGGGCAACGTGAGGAACAACAAACTCCAAAGCGGGCCTCGGGTTCGGGGCCTGGAAACGGCCCAAAACGGCCCACGAACCGGCTGGAAACCCACTCACGGGTTTGCTGGTTTGGCCGCAAAACAGCAAGAAAGAGAGAGGGTTGGGGGCGGCAAGAGGTCGGGAAGGTAGGTGGTGGCTTGGCGAGGCCGAGCGGTGGCCCACGGTGGCTGGAGGTAGCCGGATCGTGGCTTGTGGTGGCTGAATCGAGCTGAACAGAGGGCGGCACGGGAGCTGGACGGCGCATGGCGGGGATGGCAAACGCGAAGGGGCGGTGGCGGAGCGCGCGGCGTGCGCGGGTGGTGCGGACGGCGGCCCGGCGGCGACGGCGAGCTGCTCTTGCGTGGCTTCTTCTTCTGCTCCTGGTTCGGTTCGCACAAAGAAGAACGAAGAAGGAGAAGAAGAAGGTAACGTGGGGGAGGAGGCAAGAAGAGAGAGAAGAGATAAGGTTGAATGGTCAAAGGGAGAGAGAGAAAGAGAGAGTTGGCATGGGGAGGGGGTGTCCGCACGAAGGGGGAGGGGAGAGGAGAGAGAAGAGAGAGAGAGAAAGAGAGAAAAGGGAGAGAGAGAAGAATTTAAATAATAATCTTAATTTTATTCTTTTTATTTTCTCTTTTCCTTTCCTTTTCTAATTTCTTTTGGTCTTCGATTTTTCTTCCGATAATTTCTTTCTTGGAATTTCAGGCTCATCAATAATTTGACGGACGATGAGATGAGGTCCAAAAATTTGAATTGTGACACGCTCAAATATTCGATTCCCGAAACAAAATCAAATTTCATGATTAAAATCGACCAGACGTGATTTAGTCCAATCCAACCAATTAGGTAGCTTTTAAGGATTTTACCGCGGATATATCCCTTAACGGCTTCACTCAATAAGTTAGTTAACTCGTGAGTGATCAGCTCAGAGAAAAAGGAGCATAGGCACGCCGACGATATGCACATTTCATTTTATCGAAACGGGGTCGAATTTCAGGATGTCACACTGTCTGTCTGGGCTATCAAATTTAAGAACAACCAGGCAACATAGTGGCTTGAGACAATATGTTGGGAGTGCGCAGCAAAGATACTTCAGTCGAGAGATTACCAAGAAAATGCCAAAATTTGAGCTCATCAATCTATCCAATTAGATCAATTTCCACTAAAAAGTTTAAGTCAATAAGTTATGAGTCAATTATAATACATTAACCACCATACCAATTCTTCGATGTATTTTTATTCAAAGCTTCAGTCAATGAGTTATGAGCCAATTATCATACATTAACCGCTCTATACCAAACCAATTCTCCAACACGGGACTTCTTTCTAACAGAACTCACACATGCACCTTAATAAGATGGACCCACGATAATGGCAACATGAATGATGCAGCCAGTATCTTCTGGTTGAACATGTATCCCTCGGTACCGTGCTCCCTCCTTTTCTCCACGCTCCCTTTTTTTGCGGTAATCCCCCGTGAGTGCGTGTCCCCGCCTTTTTTATTCTGCAGAAGACTTCCTCTGTTTATGCCCTAAACTCACGGATTTTTAGCCCTCTCTTTTCCAGAAAAATCGTGATGTCCGTCTCCTATAAGAGGGCGAAATAATGGGATATATCAATTCAGTTCTGAAAGTTGCTCTGCTAAAGTGGCTGAAATTGGATTTATAAATTCCACTTAATTTCTTGGTTAAAACGTCACTATCCTATTCTTTTTAAATGGATGGTGCTCTTTTCAACCATCCTTCAGTTCAAATACTCCCTTTTACAATACTTTGATCACATTATCCTTGTGTGGCCCACCAAGTCAAATTGACGTCTCTTTTTTTTTTTTTTTTTTATCTTTTCCATTACAGCCAATTCTCTTCTTTCCACGCCTTTGCGTCTAATGGCAAGGATGCTCTTGATGTCCAACTTGCTTAATCAAAAATAATTCAAGACAAAATTTAACATTTTTCTACAGCAAAACCACGGATTGATATCAATGGCTTGTCCTGCTGTGGTGTGCAAACTTAAAGATCTAGTGATGATAATGGCAAGGCAGCCACCAAGCTACGTATAGATAGAGGCGAATAGGCTTTAAACGGTTCAAAGACCCAAGAAACCAACAGACAAAATGAGAGAGGAAAAATCTGAACAGACGAACAACTCAAAAAATCAATAGGAATAGAAATGACTTGATGGTGGCTTTTGTGAATCAAAGATGGTGATAAAAATTAAAATATTTGGGTTGGTGCTTTCTGGTCATGAGTGTCTCTTGTGCGTTGCCCATAATTTCTTTTATGGTCTATAATATGTATTCTTGGTGAACTCTCTCTGTCGTCCTCTTATGTGGGTCCTCGTCCAATCTCTGAGCATATATAACGTGGCACTTCCTTTGCTAAAAGACATATGAATAATGGTATTCCTTACTGAGCAACTACAGCCTTGCATTTCTCACTCATAACACCGGAGGCTCCAATAACTTAGTTGACTTTAGTGATGACAGTCAAATACTCACCGTTGGAGCAATTAGCGAGAACCCTGTATCTGTGAATGCTGAAGAAATGTCGGCACAAGATCCACTTGCTTTTGCCATAATGAGAACACCACCCATACCCTTTTTGTCAAGTTGAAGGATCAAACATGTACTCCCTTGCATATTGACTAGGTTCTACCCACCAAACTCAATTTCATCTCCCTCTTTTCCATAGCACTACGACTCCACCAAAACGAGAAAACCTTCAACCAGCCCTTGATTGACAATGCTCTACCGAATGGTATCGTTGTTGGTAGACACCAAGAGGATCCACTGTATGAAAGAGAATAGAGAGAAGTGAGTAATAAGGAAAGGGGGACCGCAAAGAAAAAGAAAAAGAAATAAAACAAAAGGATTGACTTCACTTGACCAACAAAAAGAGGGGAACTACTTTCTTTGATAAAGTTTAATTGAAACATGCTAAATGGTGTGCCAAATAAGAGGTAATGTCGTCAATGCACTAATAAAATGGAGTCTTTAAGCCAAAGGAGTGAAAAAAAATGACCAAAATAGCAAAAATTTCTTGCTTTTCATGTGTTGATCACGATCAAATCCCCTTGATGACTGGCAATACATATCATGGCTAAAATTACTCTGTCATTTGTTTGGCCAAATTCAACCAATGATTGCCCTAGTTTGGTTACAAAAATATGAAGCCCTTTAATAGAAATTTTGGATGTCAACATTTATCATTGAAAACATCTATTGAGATGCAAAGGGACTGGACCATGATGGTGTCTTTTTTCGTGGATATATATATATATGTATGTATGTATGTATGTATGTATGTATATATGTATGTATGTATGTATGTATGTATGTATTAAGGTGATTGGTTACAGAGTGAGTAACTTCCAGTCTAGTAATTTGGAAACTATCTTATTGGAATCAGTTCCCAATTTTGAAACCAGATACTAAACTGATCGACTTTGGAATGTCCTTTTTTTTTTTGTTTTATTTTATTAGATATACAATATGCATTGTGTCAAATACGCGCGCGCGTGCGTGAGAGAGAGAGAGAGAGTAGTCATGCGAAAAAGTTCCCAAATTTTGTCTTGGTTTTGACAGTTATACCCTAGAACCAGCCTTGACAAGTTTGGTTCTTGGGTAGAACCGACCATTACAATGCATAGAAACCAAACCTACCATAGTCAAATTCCACATTATTTACAAAGGCACTAAACCAGTCTTGTATGAACCGACCAAGATGAGCTGGTTCCAAGGTTGAATAGGTCTAATTGCATGCCCCTAATATTTGTGGCTTTCTAAGTTGGAGATTTAAGTGATTCATTCTAAAATAACACTACAAAAAAAGTCTCACAACACCATACATGGTATCAAAGGAAGATTTTTTGAGTTCAAATTATTTAAAACCCCTTATTTGTCTTTTTTATTATATGTTTTCGCTCTTAGCCTGAGGGCGAGGGCATTGTGGGCCCTCGCATAAATGCAAGAGAGAGAACGAAGCCTTTGCCTATTGCCAGCAAGAGTCAATAATCGTTGCTAGGGCCCAAGTTATCTCGCTGGCTGGAAATCCTATGAGAAAAAAGAAATTTCATAAAACTAATTAAAATATTACAAAAATCATTATCATCATCACTTTTGGTATAACTTGAAATATAAAAAATGCGAAGAAATAATTGTGAAATTTCTATGTATTTTAATGTGTGTAGAAGAAGAGAACATAAGATAGGCTTTATTAAATAACTATCTAAAATAAAATAACAATCAAAGATATGCATAATCAAAATGAAATATAAGCGCTATCTTGAGAGATGAGGATAATCAAAAGAAATATCCCAATTAACCCTAACAATATGTCATATTAAAATGTGTACATCAAATACAAAAAAGTGAAAGACACACTTGCAGAATTTCAACAGTCGAAGCATGGACAGTTTAATAAAACAATTAGAGCATGCCTATTTTTATGTGTGCGAGTGTCGACAGGTCTTCATGCAATGTGGGTTCAATGTATTTATCTATTTAATACAAGATGCATTAAAGGAGAAATTGACTTTGAAGACCCAGTTCCACTTTTACTCCTGGTTTTATAAAATCGAAAATTCACGAGGAATTAATGTCAGTCCCTCATTAAACATATATAATGCAATTCATGCTTTGCAGGGTATTAATCATGAAAATTACTTATTTTGGAAATAATGGAAGCATTCCCTACAATATGAATATTGGACCTTTTGTTCAATAGCAGCACATGGACAATTGTAGCTATATCTCTTTGGTTCTCAAAATTCTAAAACTCCTCGAAAGAATAAAACTTATCTCGGAGAGTAGATTTTCAAGAATATGAACCCATCAACAAATCATATTAGTAAATCACCTTTATTTAAGAGTTTAAATCAATAAAATATAAGTCTAGTAAATTTATTAACTGCTTAATCCCTCTTCAATTATCCGATAGGGAATTTTTCTCTATGGTACGCTCACACTTGTATATTAATGAATACCCAACATGAATGATGACAACCCAACAATACTCTTCCTGATGCTAAAGATATGTAGATAGTGAAAATGGCACTTTACCAAACACTCAACACAAACCCATTATTTCACAAAGAAAAATAGTGTGCACACCACCCGTGTAAAGAAAAAATTTACACAAACTGTCTATTTGCCCTTAATTTTGTCATGATATCATATTAATGGTATACAAAACTACTTGTGTAAAACTTTCTTACGGTACTATATGCTATGACCACTCTTTCATAAATTGACATCGTATCTATAAGATTCCTTTTTTTTTTAGAAAGTATATCACTTCATTGATGGAAGCATGTCATATAATACAACACGCATGAGGAGCGCAACATCACTATGCTAGTCTTACTCAAAATTAAGGAAAAATATTAGCTACACAAGTTGTGCTAGCACCACAAAGTAGATGCCCATCTATTAAGCAACATGTCCATGAATGGCCCATTTGTCAAATTTTTCTTTCCTTGTCTCTCTCCTCTTGCAAACTCGCACCTCCATTTCTCTTCTTCTTTGCTGTTTCTCCCTTCTTTTTCATTTTCTTTTCCTTCCACAACTTGTGCAGTTAATATTTTCTCACACAAATGGCCTCATATGCCCTTAATTTACTCTTAATATCCGATCAATGGTGTACAAAACTACATGCCGAGAACTTTTTCTCGCATTACTAGTGTATGCAATGGGCGCTCTTTCATAAATTGACATTTGTATCTATAAGATTCCCTTTTTTGGAAAGTACATCACTTTATTGATGGAAGCATATCATATAAAACAACAGGCACAAGCAGCGCAACACCACAGCGCTAGTCCTACTTAAAACCAGGGGCTCGAAAACTAATCTTCATATACTCATATCTATGGATGAGACTAGAACTTGCTTTTCAGCGTGAGCTCATGCTGAATCAACTTCGAGAAAATATCCATGGCGTTGCTAGTAAGCCCCAAGGACACAACCAAGTCATCACTCTCCCTACTCTGGGAAGCGACAAAGATGATATTGTTAGGGACCGTCGCCGGCGCCACCTGGAATGGCCTCCCGAACCCGAAATCCATCTTGTAGAAAGGGAGTCGGCTCCATTTGCTAATGCAGCAAGAGTTGCCCTCGCAATCAACAAGGACCCTGTTCAGCTCGATGTGGTCGATGGCCGACCTTATGTAACTCTCGGTGACGGATGCGAGGGCCTCACGCACGGTCTGGACAGCGAACGAGAAGGGCTTGCGGGTCAATTCGCCGGCGCTGCACTCAGCGCAGGACAAAGCAATGCCGTTCCCGAAGTAGCCACTCGGCAGCGGGGGGTCAAACTTGGGGCGGCTGTCAACTGCAGTGAGAAGCTTCGTCGTCTCGTGAGGACCAATTCCGAGAGCTTTGGTTCGCGAGATCCACACGAGCGCCGATATGATTTCGAAGGTCGTCGGGACTACGGAAGAGCCATTCTGGGTTGCAATTCTTGCCGCTTTCTTGAGCTGAATGAGAGCGTGTGGCTTGAAGCAAAACGATCTGTAAACGAGGGGCTTGGTTTTGGGGTCGACCATGAGTTCGGGCTGCCGGTCTCTCGGAGCATACTCGTGGTGGGGGAGATCGATGCGTGGAGGTTGCCTCGGGCGCAACACCGATCGATCAAGAAAGGGAAGAACTGATGGTGGCTTGGCTTGAGCCAGGTCGCTCCAGCAAGCTATGAAGTCCGTGAGGGCTTTCCCGTCGACGAGGACGTGATTCATAATGATGCCGACGACGATCCCTCCGCACTTGAACGTCGTCACCTGGATTTCATGATAAACTGTAAGTGGATAACTACTCATGTGTATGTCAGTCTTGGAAAGTCTAAATCCCCTTGCACGAGTCCAGAAGAACATGCTGCTCCGCAAGCGGTTGAATGATAGAAAGAAAAAGCAGTGCAGAAATGATCTCTTTTTGTTAGATAAATTGTTCAAAAGCACTATGTTGCTCCTTCTATCTTGTCCCAAAAGAAAAATCTCGCACAAAGTAGCCATAATTCTCGTACAATCTGTCTAATATATGATTCATCGATGAACTAATGCAAGGGAACGCCAGAATCAGTACGACCAACATGTTCTAGAGTATTTACCTGCACCGAAAGCAAAGGTACTTCCAATATGGTCGGGGCTCCATCGCTGTGCTTCACGAGTTTTCGCAGCATGGCAGGATTGATGGTGCTAATATCGCCCAGCGCTGCGATGTCATCCTCCAACGTCGCTTCAACGAATGGGACACCTTCTCCAGTGCATCTCACTGCCATCCTCCCGTCGATCCCCATGACAAGTCTGCCCGCGAATGGATAGAACTGGACCAATGCCTTGGCTAGTGACTCTCTGATTGTCTCAATCGTGGCGGAACACCTTCCTCTCCCTTCACCATGGAAGGCGAACAAAAACTCAACCGTGAACTGGAAGGTCTGGTCGAGGTTGGAGAGAGCGTAGAGCCCGCCAAACGTTTCCCTCGCCGGAGAAACATGAACTGCGTTCACGATCTTCAAATCAAGCTTTCGCATAGCTCCAGTGTTTCTCGGCTTCTCATTTCCTGATTCTTTGCACAGAATAATCGAAGCTATATTTATTTATCCGCAGGCTTTGGGCAATACCATGGTCAATGTACAACTTGCTAATTGCTACAAACAACCCTGACCGTAATAAAACGGTAAATTACAATATCAATTAATATAGTCCACATTAGGAAAACTATTACACTGATCAGTCATATACGAAATTGACCAGCCATATTTGTTTATATTGGTTGCATGAAAAATTAAATGATCTTGTCAATTAAATATAAATATATTATTATATATTTGAATAAATGCATATTAAATTCAAAATGCGCATGCTACGTACCATTCTTGCTTTCATCCTCAAATGACTCAAATGTCCCTCTGAGAATTGCGGTACCCATCCTGTGGATAAAAATTATGAAACATTAAGAAAATTAACCGATTAACCAACATAAAATATTCTTATTATTAGTAACAATCTATATCTATAGATTATCATTAATGATGAAAATATTTTCATCACATTCATTATGCTAAGTGATACAAGCGATCATTTTAAGAAATTTTTTCTTTTAAAAGTGTTGATAACCCTGACCGTAATAAAATGGTAAATTACAATATCAATTAATATAGTCCACATTAGGAAAACTCTTACACTGAGCAGTCATATACAAAATTGACCAGCCATATATGTTTATATTGGTTGCATGAAAAATTACATGATCTTGTCAATTAAATATAAATATATTATTATATATTTGAATAAATGCATATTAAATTCAAAATGCGCATGCTATGTACCGTTCCTGCTTTCATCCTCAAATGACTCAAATGCCCCTCTCAGAATTGTGGTACCCATCCCGTGGATAAAAATTATGAAACATTCAGAAAATTAACTGATTAACCAACATAAAATATTCTTATTATTAGTAACAATCTATATCTATAGATTATCATTAATGATGAAAATATTTTCATCACATTCATTATGCTAAGTGATACAAGCGATCATTTTAAGAAATTTTTTCTTTTAAAAGTGTTGATTTTCTATGAGCATTTGTAGATTTTGCAATCAATTTGAACAACAACAACAACAAGAACAAAAACGACGACGACGACGACGACGACGATGACGACAACCACAACCACAACAACAACGACAATAACAACAACGATGACGATGACAACAATGACAACAACAACCACAACGACAACAATGACAACAACGACAATGACAACAATGACAATGACAACAACGACAACCACAACCACAACCACGACAACAACAACGACGACGACGACGACGACGACGACAACAACGACAATGACAACGACAACGACGACGACGACGACGACAACAGCGACGACAACAACAACCATAACCACAACAACAACCACAACATCAACAACAATAATCTAGTCTCTACAACAACAACAATAATCTAGTCTACAACAACAATAACAATAGTCTAGTCTCTACAACAACAACAATAATCTAGTCTCTACCCTTCGCCTATAGCAGAAACGACACTAGTTAAAGATAGATACATGAGTAGCTCATCTCTCCGGCGAACAACTTCAAAAACTAATAGTTACCTACGATTCCAAAGTAGAAGCAAATTGTCAACAACAGCAACAACAGCAACAACAACAACAATAGCAACAAGAGCAACAACAACAGTAATCTAGTCTCTACCCTCCGCCTATAGCAGAAACTATAATAGTTAAAGCTGGATACATGAGTAGCTCATCTCTCCATCGAACAAATTCAAAAACTAATAGTTACCTACGATTCCAAAGTAGAAGCAGATCATCAACAACAACAAAAGTAGCATCAACAGCAGCAACAACAACAACAACAACAACAATAATAATCTAGTACCCTTCGCCTGTAGCAAAAACTACAATAGTTAAAGATGGATACATGAGTAGCTCATCTCTCCAACGAACAAATTCAAAAACTAATAGTCACCTATGATTCCAAAGTAGAAGCAAACCGTGTAATCCTATATTAAATGATTTCATATATTTATTGTTAAACGCAAATTGCGTAACCCCAAGATTTCCATAACTAGAATAAAAACATGCATAATTGAGTAGAAAGATTAACACACCTATTTTATGATCCATCGTTCTTGAAGCGGAAGTGGAAACACAATGTTCCACACACAAGTCATTCTCCTCTATTACCCTCCATATCACTAGCTCAATGAGGCAACCCCCTCACGTTTAGCATTAGGTAAACGCCCCTTAGGTGAGGATACATGTGATAATTAGGGTTAGAGAAGAGACTTGAGCACTATTTATAGAGTTTTCAACCAGGCTCCTTCATTATGGGCCAGGCTTAACTCGGCTCACACTTGCCAGTTCCATATTAGACTAATTAAAAAACATTCTATCTCACCTTAGACCAACCATGTTTTACGGTAACCATAAAAACAGTAAATTACAATATCAATTAATGTAGTCCACATTAGGAAAACTCTTACATTCTCCACTTAGACTATATTAATTGAAAATCGTACTATATGTGCGTACATTTAGTCCAGATTCTTAATAATCAATCATATCCCATAAAGTCTTCAACATTGAATCATGGCGGTAACTGCATGTATACACACAGAGCTTTCCATGGTCACGAGTGCTCTCAACTTTATTGATATATATTCAATATGGTAGTGTGGCAAAAAGATAACATCTCTCATAGAGAGATTCCATTTGTCAGTCACCATTCTCTTACCTTAGGCGTCACAAAAACTTGTTCTACCAGAGAATGTTTTATGGTTCCAATGAACCCACATATGTCTTGTCCTTATGGTTAACCTTTCTTTATATATAACAAGACATATGAATAAAGCTAATAACCGGATGCCCCTAGCCTTTACTCAAGGTTTATACAGTACCTTGAGACTTTATCAATATTTATTTAACATAATAACAACACATTCAAAATATTTTATTGAATGCAAAAATTGATACATATCAAAGCGTTACAAAGTGTAACGAACACAGATGAAACATTTATCAGAATAAAGCCAAAATAGCTCTCACTAAACAATAGCATCCATGATGTTCCTAAGCCCATGCTAATGACATATTCAAATACACATGGGCATAGGCCTTTAATCAGTGAATTTGCAACCATATAATCTGTGAAAATATGTTATATTATTATGTCACATTTTTATACCGTTTCCTTTTGGTCAAAAATTTTGACCATCATATATTTAAACCCATTGAGACCTCTGTAGTAAATAAATAATACTACAAAATTGTTATCTCAATACAACCGTATGGGTCTATCCATAAAGTTAAAACAATTAACTCCTTCATGAGGTTCTAGGAACTAAAAGCCCAAGTAACAGCCTAAAAGAATGTTACTAACACTGCTTACATAGTAGAAGATGACATAGAACTTTATTTATTGCACTTCCTGCTAATATAAATATGTATTCCGTTATTGATTGCATGTCATCATAACAGCCAACAAAATTTACATCTAAATACCCTACTAACTACAATAATTGAACATGTCTGTAAATTAGCATATAATCTCACATCCTCTTTAAGTACCTTAAAACCTTCTTGATAGCAACCAAGTGATCATGTCCTGGGTTTGACCGATATCTACCTAAAAGTCCCATCACAACAACAATATTTAGTCTAGTGCAAATCTGAGCATACATTATACTTTTAAGTGCACTGACACAAGGTACACACTTTAATTAGATTTTCTCAATATCTAAATAAGGATAATGTGATAGATTTAGTCTATCACCCTTAACAACAAGAGCAATTCCTAGCTTGTAATGATGTATATTGAATATTTCCAATATACAATCAGCAAATATCCTCCAAGAAAATATAATATAATATGGCAAAAATAATCATTACAAATCTCAATACAAAGAATATAAGATGTCTCAAGGTCACAACCTGTAAGCAAAATATCATATACATAGAGTATGAGAAAAAATAAATTTTCTCCCACTGACCTTGCAGTATATTGAATTACTCTGTTCCCAATTGAACAAGATAACAACACTATGAAACTTTAACAATATTGTTTGGAAACTTGATTAAGATCATGAATTAGAATTTTTCAGTCTACACACAAGTTTACTTGAATCTGCTGCAAAATCATCTAGTTGTACTATATAGATTTTATATCTATTTAATGTAACTCCATATCAAAATAAATTATTAATGCCATGTTCACTCTGAAAGAATCTTTAAAAATAGTAATAAGAAATAATTATTTCTTCACTATAAATTATACACCCCTCTTTTAGAGTGGAAATTTTAGTTACAAGTTTAGTTTTAAACTTCACAATTTTCCTTTGAAATCCTTTTAATTTTGTATGCCAATTTGCAACTAATGAACTTGTGATCTTTGGACAAGTAAGTTAGTTTCCAAATACTATAAGGTTTCATAGATTGTATATCGCCTTTTATGGCATCTAATCATATATTTGATTGAGAACAATAAATGACATTTATAAATATGCCACTACATCAACCATATAGTGGATATTGCAGTCATGCTCTCACAAATAGACTATATAATTTAATGGAATAATTGATCGTCTTTCCCTAACAAATCTCTCGAGTAAAGTTACCACTACTTCATTCTATACTTGAGAGGTTTGAAAAAATTTCATCATAAACTATATCAAGAATAATACCTTAAACCTTAACAAGTTTAGTTTATGGTATAGAAAATTCAATAATTGTCTATACTAAAATTTTTTAGTATAGGTAAAGACAAAGACACAGTGATTTTCTATCGTACTATTATCCGTAATAGTCTAAGAGTAGCTATCCTCTATAATAACGTTGAACTGTAGAAACTTTACAGTGTGTGATTCCATAATATTTGTACCTTCTTTATGGTCATAAAATTGATACCCCTTTGAACAATCTGAGTAAGATACAAAATAATTCCAAGTGAATCTAAATTCCAACACACTTAATATTGAATTAGATAACCTCACTTCTGCATGACACCTCTAAATTTAATATGATTCAAGTCATTTATGTTCAGTCTATAACACAAAAGAAGTTTATGAAATAACTTTGATAAGAAATATCTTTTGTATGTGAAAAGATTGCTTTCAAAATATCAGCCCACAAAAGATCGGATAAATTAGTCTTACTAATCATACTCATCACCATGTTTATTATGATGCAATATGCATTTCAGTCAAATCCTTTTGTTAAGATTTTTAGGCATAGTAATTAAGTCACAACCCCAGAATCTATCAAGCATTTGAGAAATGACCTTTTAAGATATTTCGCATTGTCATACTTGCCAAAATACTCACGAACACTATTAAACCTTATAACATTTTAAGACTAATTGTAATTATTTTATTCTTTATCTTGGCCATTTTACTTCCACAATAATCTATAGAAGTCTTTAGATAATCGTTAAGAGTAGACATAATATCAACATTGTCAACTTTTCTACTCTTCCTTTAGATATGTGTGAGATTATTCCTTAAATAGAAAATTTTGGAAACAACCTCTTCAACTATATACGAGATGTATATGCCACTAGAACTTAAACATAATCTTTGTAGATGTGTCATAATTTTAGTATTAGATAAAACATAACTTTAAGCCATTAAAGCTTTCATCATCTTTTAGGAGTTCAGTCAATAAACAAGCCACTTTTCAAGTGTTCTTAAATGGAACGCTTCATGGACAGTAAGCAAATTCCATTACTCTTTTCTCAAGCAGCAATCATATGTCCACTACTTCAAATTTGACGTAGTAAAACCCCAATAATAATGAAGTTATTAATTATAGAAAATGTGACTGAAAAACAAGCAATATATATATAATTAGCATCATGTGAGCACCGTGTAACTTGATATACAAGTACACATCCAGAGAGTTGTATGCATAATCATATAATCACCTTTGGACAAAATACATGACATGCAGTTGTATACTCCCCACATGATAGCGGTTATGAGAATATATTCTAATCTTCATGAATTCATCACCTTTGGGTAGATGAACCACTAGGATTAGTCAATTCTTTACCACACCATCATGTATCCCTCCATGAACTAATACACAATCACCTCCTTTGGGAATATGACCGCATATTAGATCAGGAGACATCTCCATCAGCATACGAGATCGAAATTTCTCAAACCTAATCAAGCGATCCACTTTAGCGGTCACTACTCAATTGAATCATTAAAACTCTCTCATACTAGGGATATAAACTTTACTACTTACATACATCATATACGCGCCACCAACCATCTTGCTCGTCTCGTCGAGCCCAATCCGAATTTATGATTTAATTTTATTTTTATTGAACCAAAAATCACGAAAATCACAAATTAAGGCAAAAATTCTATGCGTTCGAGTTCTAAGGTTATGATTGCTTTGATACCACATGTTGAATGCAAATTATGTAACCCCTAGATCTCCATAACTAGAACAATAACATGCATAATTGAGTAGAAAGATTAACACACCTTTTTTAGATTAACACAATGTTCCACGCGCAAGTCATCCTCCTTTATTGCCCTCCGTATCACTGACTCAATGAGACGGCCGTCTCACATTTAGCGTTAGGTAAACGCCTATTAGGTGATGATACATGTGAGAATTAGGGTTAGAGGAGAGACTTAAGTACTATTTATAGAGTTTCCGGCCAGACCACCTCATTACGGGCCAGGCTCAACTCGGCCCACACTAGCCAGTCCCATATTATACTAATTAAGAAACCTTCTATCTCACCTTAGACTAACCCACTTTTACGGTAACTGTTAAAATAGTAATTTACAATATCAATTAATGTAGTCCACATCAGGAAAACTCTTACATTTATTTCCAAAAGCTTTTAGCTCAACCTTCAAAGACTGAGCCAAAATGGCCTCATAAGATCACATAATGCCATTTAGCAGGTTTTCATTGCGGAGACTGCGGCTAGGAGGTTCACTCCTATAACTGCAAATACTCTCTAGCAAAATTGTCCTCTTTGTCATTCTACATAAATTTGCAGCACATCTTTGGAAATGATATTGAAAGAGAGTGTTTGGAATAGTAGAGCAAGATGAAGACTTAGAGCATCGAATTCTCAAAGAAAATCAACAAATAAAATAAAATCAGAAGTCTTCACTATGAATGCATTTAGCAATTGTGAAGTCTAGCAGATAGTAGAGCTAGTCAGTCAAAGGATAAAATACATTTTAGGTGAATTCTGAGTCTTCACTCCAAAACCGTAGAAAAATTATGTGAAACTTGATAAGGCTAGTAATAGCATCTAGAGGGAGTGAATATGTGTTAAAACAAGTTTTACAAGACTTAACTAATTAATTTGTCTTTTGAGGATAATCGATCGAAGATGTAAAATACTATATGCAGTTATATAAAGTTACGAATTAAAGTAAAGAGTTTAGGGAAAGAAAATTAAAACACAAGGTTTATAGTGGTTCGGCTTAGACCAAACCTACGTTCACTCTCCCGCGCTAACAGCCCACTAGCTAGATTTCACTAAGAACCAAAAGAGATTTTACAGTCTCACGTCCTTGATTTCACGTATAGAAACTTTACTACATTTCCTCAAGGTCCCACAAGTATTCTATCTCTCTTTTGAATACAATTTAAGCTTAGCGATTGAAATAGCAAAGAACTAGGAGCTTCAAATTTTGGAATTTTTCTTTTAAGCACACACTCGAATAACTTAAGCATCTTCCTTATATACTCCCCCATGCCTTTATAACCGTTGGCACCTTCCAAAGGAGTTATTCCAATCTAGCCGTTGGACAGAAATAATTAGGGAGATCTCAAGTTACTTAAAGAATGTGATGATAGCCCACCAATCCTGCTCGCCCATACAATTAAAATCTAGGTTTCCATAAGTAAAATCTTCCAGATATACTTTGCCAATCAACGGATCTCATCACTCATATTGATTTCAATAAGAATAATTGATCACAATATGTTATCTCTAACCTTGAGATCTTCTTTAACCGTACGAACCAAATCCTTAAAGATATACTCACATCTGGATAAGTCTTCTCTTCGTAGGTCTAGAACTATTGTTGACACCTAAATTTTTGCCCAAAGATATTTTATGTCAAATTCTTGCATATAGATTATCTAAGTGTTTAATATAGTGTTTTAAATGGAAAATGTTTTTCCTTAAAAAAAATTAATTAATTAAAAAAAGAAAAAAGAGGAAATCGAAAAAAAAAAAAAAAAAAAAAAGAGCAAGTTGGGGCCAATGATCTAAATGTGACTAGCCAAGCCCAGGAGGTCAAATTGGAATTCAAATTGTAAGTTTGGGCCAAAATGCAATTTTTAAAAGTTGAGGGACCAATTCACAAATTTTGCAAAATTTGTGCCCAAGCCCTTAAATCATCATCTTGGTCACCAATTAAGTAGAAATTGAATTTGGGTCAAATCGAATCAATCAAATTGGGCCAAAAGGACCAAATTTGTATTGAATGGGGTATTTTTGAATAAGACAATGGCCAACTTTAAAGGACTTTCTTGCAAAATTGGATAGGCACAATTGCGAAATATGGTCAAGATCTTAAACTACTATACATATACTCGTTAATTGATCAAAAATCGCAGCAAAATTGATGAATTAGAGCACTCAAATCAGCAACCAAAACTTAGTCTACGAGTTGGTCTCAATTTGGAGTTGCTGAGTAAGCAACTTGGTGGCCCCGCCATATCCTCCTCAGCTGCCCAACTAGCCCGATCTCTACACGTGATGGAAGATCATTATTGGTACTGCAAGTGGACAAAAATTGGTCAAAGATAAGCTACTGAAGGCCCGGGAAAACCGCACCAAATCCAGGCACTCAACATCTGCAGAAATTGAAAATCTGGCTTAAGTCAGAAAGTTGTTGAAGTAGTCCTCTTGACAGGCTGGGTAGGTGGACAAAAGACAAACCAAAAATTCCTTAATTCAAGGGATAGGATCACTAAAGCAAGGTCTTTCGAGGGATGAGAGAGAGGAGACAAGAGGGAGAGGAGGGAGCTCACGGTCATCCCCCAAAGAGGGCCTCAGAAGCAACTCCAGAAAAGCAAACTCATAAATTTCAATTCAACCTCCAGAGAGAAAAGGGAAATTTTCACAAACTTGCAATCAAAATTAGCCAAAACCTTCAACTAAATAGTGAAACTTACTCAAAGATCTTTCCATCCATAGGCCGTACATCCAAAATGGAGTTTAGTAATGTCTCCTAAAGCCCCCCGAAACAGTACCCTCTTGGCTGGCCAAGAAAGTCCGAAAATTTTTCTAGGTGTTGAGCCCGATCGGTCATGGGTGAGGGAAGGTGAGTGTTTTTGAGAAAATTGAGAGATAAATGAGGAAAAGCTTGACTTTCACCCCAAACTAGAATACATATAGTTCGTTTTGGTATAAATTTTTCCAACAAAAGAGGTCCTGAAGTCTAATTTTTGAGGTCAACAAAAACCTTTGTTATCAGTTTTTCTCTGCAGATCTCATTTTCCAGTTTGAAGAAACCAACTTCCACATGCTTTTAGAGGACAATTTCTCGGTTTCCTTGACTAAGAGTCACTTGCAAAAGAAACTAGGAAGCAAGGTAAGCATCCTAGATGTATTTATGATCGAGTTTGAGCATGTTTCAACCATGAAAAATAAAGAGGAAGACCAACCCTGAAATCTGATTTCCGAGGTTGAAATTTTTCTAGGTGTTTGAAGCCTCTTCAAAAGCCATAAATGTTTGACTTGCTACTCCCACTTGCATGCGTTTTATATCTTCATGAGCTTGATGAATGTCATATGGGAGTACAAATGATGCATAGGTCACATTGGTTTGGTTTTTAAATTCCCGTGTGAACTATGAGATCATCTAAAACTTTGACCAAAAACCAAGCCTATCAACATTAATTCATGGCTGGTCAATGTGAACTTTGCATGTGTACTTCTTCGAGAGGTCGTTTTGATGTGTACGATTGGTCATTCTCAATGATGTTTGTTGCATTTGAAATCCCATCTTACCTACTTTCACTCGGATTAAGTAATATTTCCCTTAGATCTTGCGTGTGATGAGTGTCGGGGCTTCAATATGGGCATGTAACCTATTTGTTTGACTTGGGTTCAAACCCAGATTTGCAAAATTAGCTCAAACCCACATATTTGAGGATGATCTTAGCTTGGTTCTAGTGTGTTTTAAGCTATGATTTCTATCTAATATTATTTTTTGCATGTGGTAATATAACCTTGATATTTTAGTTCCACATGAGATAGATTATGAGTGACAATTGAAGGCTGCAACCATGGCTCGAGAATGCTATTAGGGCTAGTTTAATGCACATCAAGTGTTTAACAAAATGCCCAAACTAAGCTTGTATCTTGAAACGGTCGATTTGAGCTTGATTATTGTGATATTCATGTGCTATGTTACTCCATGTTAACATAGATCGGTTTAAGGAATTCTTATTAATATATTTTTAAAAAATAATTATAAAAAAAAGAGAGAAAAATATGAAAATTTCAAAAATATCAAAAAAAAAAATGTTAGATAGCATCAAATTAGGATAGAAATGACATATATGAAATTTTCCTAATTTTAAAAGGTCATTTTCCTTTGTATTTTATAACCATTTTTGTAAGTAATCCATTTTGCGTAGATTAAAATTATTTAAAGTAATTTCATGCATATTTGAATTCTCATTTCGCTCATGAGGGTTCTGTCCGGGGACATGATAACAAGACCATGTAATATTATTTGCCCAACTTGTATCGGGTTTACTTTTTCCGCATTTATTTTCAAGTCATTTCAATTTCTTTGATGTTTATGTACACACCGCTTTTCATTAATTTGTGTGTAAATTTCTCTTCTAAATTATGTTAGGATTAGTCTAGACATTAAGGAAAACAAACCTACAAAAACATTTGCATGGATGCTAAGCAGTTTTATAAGGATTATAATTGGTAATTAAGATTGTATGGCCATTTAGATAAACAACCTTCCAAGTTAGTGGTACCGCAAGGGCGCTAACAGAAACATTGACGTAAAAAAGTCCCCAGTCTTAGAAATCTCTGATTGCGTAGGAATCGTGACAACACTCTTGCGTCTTGATTCGTTTCTAGCCAACCTCAATAAGTTAGTGGCGACTCCTAAAAATGCATAAGTTGTTAAGAATTAAAATTCAAAATCTAATGTCGCGCGAGGTATGGGCTTGGGAAAGCATGCGCCTAATTTAGAGCCGTTAGTCCGCCTCTTTAGGCAAATACCCCTAAACCTTCTTTCTTTTTTCACGGACGACAAAAGAGAGGTCGCGGCAGTTTGGCAACTCCACTGGGGATTTGGTTGCAAACCTTAGAGGACTTAGGCCGTAAAATCACAATTGATATATGGATTAAGGGACACATATTCGACATAACTGCACTTTACGGTTCTAAAGGTCAGGTTGAGCCGCCGAAAACCTTCCTCCAACTCACAATTCCTGCCCACATGGTGATCGATTGATTGTTAAGTCTAGGATCAAAGAGAGGTATTGTGCACATTCAGGACCATTACATCCATTGGAACAAAACTCATGCTTTTATCCATTTTACTGAGCCGAAAGTAGAATTCAACCTAGCAATTCTGTAAGTTATGTTCTCATCAAAAGTGAGCTAAGGCGATGCTTCCTTTGCTGTATCGTATTGCATATATTATTATACACCCTAGTCTTATCAATGGTTCTGAAGATGGACACTCTAAACACAATAGCGTCCCTTTCAATAAAGCTTAAACACACGCATCTTCCACCTTCGAAGAAGTTTCTATCGCAGATGCAGCCCAACAGGCATATGACTTTCCATAATGTTCATGGCTGATGAGCTTCAACGGCCATGGTTTGGCTTTGAAATATGAGAACCACAGTCTACGGGCTTTTATTAACGTGTCTTTGGGAATGAACCAGGAACTCTCTGCTCAAGTAGACATTCACAATTTTGTCATCTCAAAAACAACCAATGATTTTTGAGGAAGACAATATGAGGATGCTTTATGTGATTTAAATCCAAGAGTTGTCATTATCACGAGGATCTTACCACATTGATTTTCTTCAGATGTATTAACTTCACCGCAATTTTAGAGAAAGGATAATCAAGTACAGATTTGCTGGCCAGTTTGAGAGCTTTGCGAAAGCCCCGCTTTTTCAGCTTACCTATAGTAGGCGCAAACAGAAGAAGAAGAAAGGTTTTGCATTTTAGCTGTATTTTATTCTTGTTATGTAAAACTCATATCTGCCGACATAGCAACCCTAAATCAATCAATTTGAGTCTTACTAATGGTCTAGCTTCCTAAGGCCTATATGCACACCAATACAATTCTCAGCACAATCAAATCTCATGTGACCAGCTCGGCTTGTTTCCATTATTTATGAGATCCTCCAATACAAGCATATTCACACACAGGAGAACTATAGATAGAGAAACACTACAAGAGTGAATTAGCTCTAACACAATTTCTCTTAGCCTAACAATGTGGAGAGTTCCTTCATGGAATTCAAATCAAACACAAGAACAACACAAATCATGGGGAGAATTCGCTAATATATTAAGATTCACACCTGGAAAATCTCGTGATGAGCCTTTTGAACTTCTCGTCCCTCTCCAAACTTTTTACTAACAAATGTGCATGGGAACTGCCATGAACTTTGCAAACCTAATCAAATTCCATTGCCATACAAAGCTGAGGACACTTGACTGAATGCAATTCATCCCTCAAGACTTCAAGCTCAACCAAAACATCATGGCAATCATCGGCACATTTAGTCCTAACACATACTGTAATATATGTGCTTTAAAAGAAAATAAAATAAAAGGAAAAAAAAGAGTTTCAAAAGTCAAAAAAGGAAGCTAAAGGATATTTGTGGAACCTTCGGCTGTGCTTTAAAGAGAGAGAGAGAGAGAGAGAGAGAGAAAGAAAGAAGAGCATGAAGGCGTGGCGTATGGGTTTCGAAAGAAATAGGGGAAAAGAGAGAAAGAAGAGAAAGGAAAAAGGGAAAAAGGAAAAAGAAAAAATTGGCACGCTCATGATCCGGACGTCTCATCAAGTCGACTCAAGTGTGTTTTGCAAAGCCGGTAAGAAATTGAAGCCTTTAATCACTTACTTGAAGCAATAGCCGCAATTAGGGCTCGAACGGATTTCTTGGATATTTGTGTGGCGAAACCCGATTTTTGAGTTGTTGAGCTGTATATTTTTGTAGAAATGGTACTTTGGGATGTTGTGAAGCTATAGCATCTTTCGGATCATGATTTGAGTTTGTGGTTTGTCCTGAACGGAATTTTAAAGTTAGGGGCGCATTCTAGTATTGTAGCGATCAGTAGCTTCAAAAAAAAAAATTTTGTTATTTTCAGCATTATTTTGGGGTGGCTGAGTTGGGGTTGTTGTTTTACATTAAGAGAGCTTTCTAATGACTATAAGACGGCTTGAAACGGATTTTTGTGGAGGAAGTTATGGCATGACGAAGTTGGCGCATGGGTCCGTGCCTAGTAAAAATGATGGGTTTTCAATAAATGAGAGCTTTTGTGGCGCATAGGTGTTGTTTTATCAATAAATAGGCCTAGTATAGATGATTCATTATGCGAATATCCTTTTTACTTGGCCTTTTAATATTGTTTTTGCGTTAATTGTTAGGAATCCGAATGCGTTGGTTCGAGTGAGCGTCGTAATTGATTTTTAGCTTTTCCCATATGAGTGACACTATTTCTACTTTGTATTTTAAACTCATATTTTGAGAAACGTGGTGGATTATATATTCCATGAGTTGATAAAAAGCATATTTTATTGCATAAAACAGGATCGAGATATTACTGTCATTTTTGTTATTCAAAGGGAGTTATATTCCGACTTCGATTTGAATGGTTGTTTGAAAAAGGATTTGTGGAATTCTTTGTAAAAGAATCTTGAAATGTTTTGGAGAATACTTTGATATTTATATATCAAATTTTGAGTTGTGATATGACTTCCTTTCTGATGTTGGATTACTGGATATTGTGATTGGTGATTAGTGCTCAATATCACTGTAAACCCTGAGAGGTGTGTGAGTATGTGCATACTAATCTAAGATATCCTTGTGGGCCGAGCCACCGACTAATAATAGGTGGAGACCTTGCCAAGGGAGGAATCTTGATCGTCTTGTCACAAGCAATACGTGTGACCATGGTTAGACATTTAAGCATGAATTGGTCAATGGAGTGGACCATTAACGTATGATTTGAGTTTGGTTGATGGAATGAACCATCGATGTGATTTGATGAGATTAATCAATGGAATAGATCATTGATGCATGTTTTATAAGATTGACTAATGGATTGGACCATTGGTGTCTTTGGTATTTGAGTTATGTTTTAAATATGCATAGTGATTTCTCGATCCGTTTAGAAGAAATGTGTTACTCACTGAGCCGTGGTAGCTCGCTCCTTTTTTATAATTGTTTTTCAGGTTCTTCAGTGAGTTGTGAGTAGACGTGAGCATTCGTTCGGCGAGAACTTTTGTGGTGGAAACTTTTTGGTATGACTTGTGCATAGTGAATAGGTTTATAAGTTAGTCTTTATAGAAGGTTTATGTTTTGATTTTTATGGATTATAGATATACTATAATATTGTAACCAAATACCCATTTTTGTCAAATATATGTGTGTGTGTGTGTGTGTGTGTGTGTGTGTGTGTGTGGATGTATATATGTTGAAATCGGATTGAATTTTGATTATGTTGAGGCTGTGTCCTTTGGTAAAAGAACGGCTGTGTCATGCCCATTTTTCTTGTAAATCGGGGTGTGACATTTGTTGGTATTAGAGCTTAGATTTTGATTTGTTTGGGTAGATTTGGGACGATGTGAGATTGTGTGATAGATTTTTTTTTTTTTAAAGTTAGCCTTTTAGATATTAAGTTGTAGCTCCGTTCTTGGATTCAAGTGATCATGCATGACTCGGAGACACTTGCTTCGCTTCGTAGAAATAGTAAAGGTAAGCAAGTTGTCGCCCCTAGTGCTAGAGACACGCCTCAAGCTTCTCAAGGTGCGTCTTTAAGGAGGAGACAGGAGGATCGACGTGATGGAATTCCTAACTCACATGAAGGCAGGGAAGTTAATCAACGGTCATTTCCCCTGAGTGACTTTGAGTAAGCCATGATTCATTGGTATCTTCAAGCAAAGGAATTAAGTGGAGATGGAGCAACTGGCTCATACACTTTTGCCTAATTCAAAGAGGCGAAACCACCCACTTACGATGGGAAAGCTAATCCTCTTGCAGCAGAGCAGTGGACTAAAAAGATCGAGGGGATCTTCAAAGTAGAAGGTGTTCCTGAAGACAAGAAGGTTAACTTTGCTTCTTGATACTTCGAAGGTGAGGCAGAGCATTGGTGGGAGGGAACGAGGCCAGCTCTTGGAGATAGGGATGGTGCTATAGCTTGGGAGGACTTTAAGCAGGCTTTCAATGCCCAATTCTTCCCAGTGTCATTTCAGGCAAAAATGAAGAGTGATATTATACACATATCTCAAGGCAACTCCATAATTTTGTAGTATGCAGCCCACTTTAATCAGATGAGTAAATTTGCTGAGCAATATGTGTCTAATGAGCAAGATAAGGCTTATCACTTCCAGAGAGGGCTCCGATATGAAATTGGTTCGGCACTCACACCTCTAGCATTGACATCTTATAATGACGTGTTGGAACGAGCCATCGAGTGGAGCAAAAGATTTTGGAGCGTGATTTAGCAAGGTGTACCTCAACATAAGAAGTTGAGATCCACGGTTTATCGGATAGCAAAGACTGGTGGTAGCGGAAAGAGGAAAGCTTTTAATCAGCCAGGAAAGCCCAGAATTCAGAATAATCCAGGGCCTTGTACTACTTGTGGGAGACGACGTAGCGGTCCTTGTTACCACAAGAGATGAGCATGTTTCACTTGTGGAAAAATGGGACATATGACACGTGATTGTCCAACACGAAGATTGTCCCCTGGAGAAAGTAGAGTATGTTTTGTATGTGGACAACCTGGAAATCGAGCATATACTTATTCTATGAGGAAGACCACACCTCCAATTGATAGGCCACAAGAAGGCCAGCAAAGGCAAAGGATGATTAGGAAAGTTTTTACAATGACAGGAAAGGATGCGGCGGCTTCTAATATAGTTGTTGCAGGTAATATTTCTATTGCCTCACAACTTGCTTATGCATTGTTTGATCCCGGTGCCACGCATTCCTTTACTACCGTTGACTTTGCAAAGAAACTTGATGTGTTGCTTGAGCTTCTAAGATATGAATTGCGTATTGATACTTCCTCTGGTGATTTATTGATTGATGATCGTGTTTTTAAGAATTGTTTGTTGCGAATTGATGATGTAGCATTGCCTATGGATTTGGTGGAGTTAGATATACGAGATTTCGATGTTATTCTAGGGATGGATTGGTTATCAAAATAATTATGCCACTATTGATTGTTATTCAAAGAAAGTTATTTTTCGACCTCCAAATTAACCCGAATTCTCTTTTTCAGGAAGTTATGAAGGCACTTTTCCAAGGTTGATTTCAACTATGCAAGTAAGAAATTTTTTTAGAAAGGGTTGTTGCAGTTATTTGGCTTGTGTAAAAGATACAAGTAAAGAGCCGGTAAAGCTAGAAAATGTTCATGTTGTCAAAGAATTTCCTTATGTATTTCCTGAAGATTTACCTAGCTTGCCTCCTGATAGAGAGATAGAGTTTTGTATCGATTTAATGCCTGGTACAACACCTATCTCTAAGACCCCATATCGATGGCACCTTTTGAATTGAATGAATTGAAGACACAACTTCAAAAGCTTTTGGATAAGGGTTTTATCAGGCTTAGTGTATCGCCTTGGGGAGCTACTGTTCTATTTGTGAAGAAGAAAGACAGTAGTATGTGACTTTGCATAGATTATTGAGAACTTAACAAGGTGACAATCAAAAATAAATATCCTTTGCCCAGGATTGATGATTTATTTGATCAGCTTCAAGGGGCTCAGGTATTTTCTAAGATCAACCTTCGTTCTGGGTATCATCGCTTGAAGATAAAAGTTGATGATGTGCCAAAGACCGCTTTCAGAACAAGGTATAGGCATTATGAATTCCTTGTCATGCCTTTTGGGTTAACGAATGCACCTGCGGCTTTCATGGATTTGATGAACAGGGTATTCAGGCAATTTCTTGATAGATTTATTGTGGTATTCATCGATGATATTTTAATGTCTTCGAGGAGTTTGGGAGAACATGAACAACACTTGAGAGTTGTTTTACAAACTTTGCGTGAAAAGAAGTTGTATGCTAAATTTAGTAAGTGTGCCTTCTGGCTTGATCATATAGAATTCTTAGGTCATGTAATATCAAAGGATGGTATCTCAGTTGATCCAAAGAAAGTTGAAGCAGTTGTTCAATGGAATCGCCCTACCAATGTAACAGAGGTAAGAAGTTTTCTTGGGTTAGCAAGTTATTACAAGAGATTTATAGAAGGGCTTTCTAAAATTGCCAGTCCACTTACTCGCTTAACTCAGAAGGGAGTTAAATTTGTGTGGTCAGATCAATGTGAACGCAGTTTCCAAGAGTTGAAGAGGCGATTGGTGTCAGCTCCTATATTAACTTTTGCCTTCAGAAACTGGTGGCTTTACAATTTATTGCGTTGCATCTAAGGAAGGTTTAGGTTGTGTTCTTATGCAAAATGATAAAGTTGTAGCATATGCCTCTAGACAGTTGAAGGCTCATGAGAAGAACTATCCTACTCATGATATGGAGTTGGCGGCAATTATGTTTGCCTTAAAAATATGGCGGCACTACTTGTATGGTGAAAAATATAAAGTCTTTACCGATCACAAGAGTTTGAAATATATTTTTACTCAGAAAGAACTTAACATGACACAGAGGAGATGGCTAGAACTTCTGAAGGATTATAACTTATCCATCAATTTCCATCCAGGTAAAACTAACGTGGTAGCTGATGCATTGAGTCACAAATCCTCTGGAAATATGGCAGCATTGCTCACTTCTCAAAAGCCTATTCTTGAAGATATGAGAAAGATGGACCTTGAGGTTTTGGTCCATCAGCTTGTTGCTCAATTAGCTAATCTTTGAGTACAACCGACATTGATTGACAAAATCAAGGGTAAACAAAATGAAGATCCTCAATTGGAGAAGATCAAAGAAGGTGTAAAAGCTAGGAAACAATATGACTTTAGTATCCATGTAGATGGGTCATTGAGGTTTCATGATCGATTATGTGTTCCCAATGATTTAGAATTGAAAAAGGAGATATTACAATAAGCTCATAGCACTAGATTCTCGATTCATCCAGGGAGCACCAAGATGTATAGGGATTTGAGAGGAAATTTTTTGTGGATCAATATGAAGAAAGATATTGTCAAGTTTGTCGACCAATGTCTAGTTTGCCAGCAAGTGAAAATTGAGCATCAAAAACCAAGTGGCAGCTACGCGCACTTGAAGTACCTAAATGGAAGTGGGAGCATATTACCATGGATTTCATCGTCGGCTTACCGAGGACACCTAGTGGTAAGAATACCATATGGGTGATTGTTGATCGATCGACTAAATCTGCACACTTTTTGTCTTATCGATTTGGTCTTTCACTTGAAGACATGTCGAAGCGATACGTCAATGAGATAGTGAGACTTCATGGAGTTCCAGTTAGTATTGTTTCCAACAGAGATCCTAGGTTTGTGTCTAACTTTTGGAAGAGTTTACAAGGGGCGTTAGGTACTCAACTCAACTTTAGCACAGCTTTTCACCCACAGACAAATGGTCAGTTAGAGAGAACTATTCAGACATTAGAGGATATTCTACGATCTTGCGTTATTGACTTTGGTGGTTCATGGGACGAACATTTACTCTTGGCAGAGTTTTCTTATAATAACAGTTATCATTCCAGTATTAAAATTGCTCCTTTCGAAGCTTTGTATAGGCGTAAATGTAGGACTCCTATTTGCTAGGATGATGTTGATGAGAAAAGATTAACCGACCCTGAATACATACAACAATCAGAAGAGAAAATCAGACTCATTCGAGAGCGTTTGAAAATAGCACAAAGCCGTCAAAAAAGTTATGCAGACCTTAAGAGGTGCAAAGTAGAATTTAATGTAGGAGACCATATATTCTTGAAGGTTTCTCTAATGAAGGGTGTCATGAGATTTGGCATGCGTGGTAAATTAAGCCCAAGGTACGTGGGACCATTTTTTATATTATAAAAGATTGGTGAAGTTGCTTATAAGCTAGCTTTACCTCCAGCATTATCCGGAGTCCATAAAATGTTTCATGTATCCTTATATGGAAATATGTGCCAAATCATGATCACGTATTGGATTTTACACCATTGAAGTTGAGAGAAAACTTAATGTACGAAGAGTAGCCCATTCGTATCATCGATAAGAAGGATCGGTGTTGCGACGATGCACTATTCCTTATGTGAAGATCCAGTGACAAAATCACATGGAAAGAGAAGCCACTTGGGAACTAGAGGAAGAGGCAAGGTGCTAATACCCTCGCTTGTTTCATGATTGAGGTGCTTGTAAATTTCGAGGACGAAATTTTTTTTTAAGGAGGGGAGAATGTAATATATGGGCTTTAAAAGAAAATAAAATAAAAGGAAAAGAAAGAGTTTGAAAAGTCAAAAAAGGAAGCTGAAGGATATTTATGGAACCTTCGGCTGTGCTTTAAAAAGAGAGAGAGTGAGTGAGAGAGAGAGAGAGAGAGAGAGAGAAGAGCACGGGCAGAAGCAGGGTTTCGAAAGAAACAGGGGAAAAGAGAGAAAGAAGAGAAAGGAAAAAGGAAAAAAGGAAAGAAAAAAAAATTGGCACACTCATGATCCAGATGCCTCATCAAGCCAACTCAAGTGTGTTTTGCAAAGCCGATAAGAAATTGAAGCCTTTAATCACTTACTTGAAGCATTAGCCACAATTAGGGCTCGAAATTCGGACTTTGTGTGGCAAAGCCTAATTTTTGAGTTGTTGAGCTATATATTTTTCTAAAAATGGTACTTTGGGATGTTGTAAAGCTATAGTATCTTTCGGATCGTGATTTGAACTTGCGGTTTGTCCTAAACGGAATTTTAAAGTTGGGGGCACATTCTAGTATTGTAGCGATTAGTAGCTTTGAGCCTCTTTTTTTCTTGTTTTTGGCACTGTGTTAGGGCGGCTAAGTTGGGGTTATTGTTTTACGTTAAAAGAGCTTTCTAAAGACTATAAGACGGCTTGAAACGGATTTTTGTGGAGGAAGTTATGGCATGACGAAGTTGGCGCATGGGCCGCACCTAGCAGAAAATGATGGGTTTTCGATAAATGAGAGCTTTTGTAACGCATAGGTGTCGTTTTATCGACAAATAAGCCTAGTATAGACGAGTCGTTATGCGAATATCCTTTTTACTCGGCTTTTTGATATTGTTTTTCCATTAATTGTTAGGAATCCAAATGCGTTGGTTCGAGTAAGCGTCGTAGTTGATTTTTGGCTTTTCCCAAGTGAGTGACACTATTTCTTCTTTGTATTTTAAACTAATGTTTTAAGAAACGTGATGGATTATATATTCCATGAGTTGGTAAAAAAACATATTTTGTTGCATAAAACAGGATCGAGCTATTACTGCCATTTTTGTTGTTCAAAGGGAGTTATATTTCGACTTCGATTTGAATGGTTGTTTGAAAAAAAATTCGTGAAATTCTTTGTGAAAGAATGGAGAATACTTTGATATTTATATATCAAATTTTGAGTTGTGATATGACTTCCTTTCTAATATTGAATTACTGGATATTGTGATTGGTGATTGGTGCTCAATATCGCTGTGGACCCTGAGGGGTGTGTGGATATGCGCATATGAATCAAGAATATCCTTGTGGACCAAGCCACCAGCTAATAATAAGTGGAGACCTTGCCAAAAGAGGAATCTTGGTCGTCTTGTCACGGGCGATACGCGTGACCATAGTTAGACATTTGAGCATGAATTGATCAATGAAGTGGACCATTGACATGTGATTTGAATATGGTAGATGGAATGGACCATCGATGTGATTTGATGAGATTAATTAATGAAATAGACTATTAATGCATGTTTTATGAGATTAACCAATAGATTGAATCATTGGTATCTTCGGTATTTGAGTTATGATTATATATTTGAGTTATATTTTGAATATGCATAGTGATTTATTGATCCACTTAGAAGAAATGTGTTACTCACTGAGCCGTGGTAGCTCGCTCCTTTCTTATAATTGTTTTTCAAGTTCTTCAATGAGTCGCGAGAAGGCATGAGCATTCGTTCGGCAAGGACTTTTGTGGTGAAAACTTTTTGGTATGACTTGTGTATAGTTAATAGGTTTATAAGTTAACCTTTGTAAAAGGTTTATGTTTTGATTTTGGTGAATTATAGATATACTCTGATATTGTAACCAAATACCTCTTTTTGTCAAATATATATATATATATATATATATGTGTGTGTGTGTGTGTGTGTGTGTGTGTGTGTGTGTGTGTGTGTGGATGTATATATGTTGATATCTGATTGAATTTTGGTTATGTTGAAGCTGTGTCCTTTGGTAAAAGGACAGCCGTGTCATGCCCCCTTTTTCTTGTAAATCGGGGTGTGACACATACATATGCACACATGGGAGATCTGTCTCAAAGAAACGCTAAGAGAATGAATTAACTCTAACACAGTTTCTCTTAGCATTAACTCTAATGCAGTTTCTCTTAGCCTAAAGACATGGACAGTTCCTGTACGGTTTTTGAATCAAACATGAGAACAACACACTCAAGGGGAGAATTAGCTAATATATTAAGATTCACAGATTCAAACTTGGAAAATCTTGTGATGAGCAGTTCGAACTTTTGTCCCTCTGCAAACTTAGTTGATGAATGTGCATAGGAATGGCCATGAACTTTGCAAACCTGATCAAATTATATTTCTATACAAGACTGAGGACACTTGGCTGAATGCAGTTCATCCCCCTAGACTTCAAGCTCGACTGAAACATCACAGCAAGCAAAGGCATCTTCCACTTTCAGCAAGACAATTCCACAATTGCTGAGGCTCAGTTCCTCACATTGACATTGATCGATGGATATTCCATCTCAGACATCCTTTCATCAATTACAGTGACATGGAAAATGGAGTCCCCTCCAGATTAGAAGACCAAAGATTGGCCCCCACAGTAGTGCTCTGTAGATTCATTCAAACCCTTTGATAGCCAAACCATCTCATCATATTTTTCCAATTCCACGGGCCAAATAATTGCACCATTCTCTCAAAAGCATCCTCCTAAACCTTCTTGTTATTCCCTGTAGGAAATATAAAACCCATAATCTTAATAAGCCTATGAGACCTGATTTCAAATTCAAAACGATGAACAACATAACAAGAATGCATAAACCAAAAAGGACATCTTGAAGCACATACTTTTCAGTTCATTCAGATTTGGAATGTGGCATTGATGAGTGTGCATCTGGATTATGATCAACCTCATAAAACCCAATTGGCATAGAAGTACACACTTTTTTGATTCCTCAAGACTATATAAAGGAGATATTATTTGGAATACTGAATTCATTTTGGACCAACGAAAGTGACAATTCCAGAGTTCATCTCAATCAATGTAAATTAAGTCCTAACCAGCACTGGTGTATATGTAGACTCTGAACACAAAATCATCCCTATCAATGAGTTTCTACATGCAGATGACTTTCTCTTGCAAATGTGGGCCAACCAGCGGAAAAGAACGCACCCCAACCCCCCCCAAGAAAAAATATCTAACCTACAACTCCTTAGCTTCACCATCCATGACCTGTCCGAATACCTAAGAGTCGCGATTTGCTTAATTTCCTGAATATGTTGCGTGATGAATTGAACAGGAGTAGACTGCCCATCTACATGGTTAAAAAACCAACATATGGTGAAGAATTGACCAAGACACAAGCATACCCTAATGAGAGAATCAAATCATATACAACGTGAGTTTTAGGCATTACTTGCTAGTTTCAAGAGTTCAACAGACAATAAACCATATAACGAAAGCCATTCATCCAAAGTCAAGGTCAAATCTATGCTCCGAGAATGCAATAGGGCACACATTCAAAAAAAGCCTTCTAGGTCCTATATATATTTAAAACATATCAATTTCAGCCACACAAATCACAATCACAGGGGAAAAAGCAAATACATTGATAACCGGAACATGGATAGAATTGAAAATTTAAACTTAAGCTGTTTCATTCTTTCAAGCGTAGCCCAAAAAACGTTTTATCAAACTATTGGTTCAATTTGACAAAGTAAAATCATCTTTTTCCCCCAAATCTGATTTATATAACGAAATACAACAATGTCTCCCATTTGAAAACAAAATTATCAGTCATTAGATCTACGATGAAATTTCAGAATCATAACAAGCCACCCCCTTATATATTAGGTCTTTCTCTTTAGTTATGGAGGCAGCAACATTCTTTGCAATTTGCTTGTCCATATCAACTAGTCTCCTGGTGTGATTTACATATATATTCTACGTGTACAACATTGAATAACATTGTCGAATTTCTCCATATAAGAGGACTTGGATTCTAATTCTCAAGACTTGCCTCAGCAATTGCTTTTCCTACGCATCTATCCACCAAAAAAAAGGAGATGATTGTTATCTTTTCGAACCACCAACCACCAGCTATGTCCCAATAACTGTACTTTCATCTTTTTCCCTGCTTCAATTACTCCAGAGTTAAGATATTTATACCTGGTTTTAAATATACACCCACGGACACTTCAAGGAAAATAAGATATCATGTAATATACCACACAATGAAGTAAACTTGGAAAGACACTAGAGTATAAGCAAAGATCTAAACAGCATTGATGTATTTGATTTTCAGACATTGCTAATCTGAGTCAATAAGTGTGAGATCATACCAAGCCATACTGAACATAAGAGGGCCTCATCACCACCTGCTCCATTGGAAAATTTGTCAGCTGATTTAAGAGCAGTGAGAGGCCTTGGATGCATGGGACCATAATAAACCAGCTCAGGATGCCTCAATCTGAGGCAATTGAGGGCCAGGGACAGACTCTATACCAGGGAATCCAGAGAGAAATCCGGCTTTAGCTGCAATAGCAAGAAAATATAAATGTAAATTCGGCTTCATCATCTGCATATCGCTAATCCTCTACAACCATCGATTGCACATGCCTCGTGATTTTACCACACAAAATCTAGTGCAATTCAAGAAGTGCAAGGGCATACCAGATTCTTCAATCACATCAGACGCTGTGCGAGAAAAAGACAAGAAGCTTTACTACTTCAGTGCATACATCCCCAACCAAAACACCGGTCGAGGTTGTTTTTCTTCAAGTGCACCGTGCGTATCCACATCTTCTACACATGATTATACTCTCATCGACATCATCTCCCGCAGCTAATGAAATGAAGCACATGCATTCCACGACCATCATAGTTGCGTCGACTTCAAAAAGGACGAACAATCAACCAATGGGACCACCTAACTCTAGATGTATCCACTATCCAAAACCTTATCATACAGAGTACCGCAGGCCATGAAAGCCTTCTATAGTGGATGCACATCTAAGAGCACGACTTTATCCTTTTCAACAGTAGAAGCTCAGAGTCACCCTTCTCTTTTTGCAAAACCATTCCCCCACCAAAAAAGATGAACGTTGGGAAATCCCTCCCATTGACTAGACATGCAGTATGCAAAAGCAAAATAGGTAAGAATCAAATTCAAATATGGTCAGCAGAAACTACTCTTCGAAAGGAACCGAATGAAAAGTGAAGCTAATTCCATGCTATTTCTCTAGATAAAAGAAGAGCCAGACAATGAGGGCACCCCGTGTCAAGCAAAACGAACCCATAGAAGAAGAACACTCGTAACTGTGCCTAGATTCGACCACAAGAGGATGGCGAACGAAGCAGCGAGAGAGACGGTTCCGTGAAGAGGCAGGTTAAGCACACTTCATTAGTTTGACTTGCCATGAAAAGATTTAACATAAATTGGAAACAAATTTAATCCTTGCAGCATCTCGTAACCAATCAAGAAAAAGAAACAGAGCTTCAAAAAAATTATTCTAGAATTTGAAAAGAACAACGGCAAAGAGAGTTATGCAAGCAGAAACAAAGACACGTTAAACTGCAAGAAATTCTTATGAGGATGAGCAGTTCGGACTATATTGAGAACAAGTCGTAAAAGTGGCGCCCTCATATTTTTGACAAGGCATGGAATTCTCTCTGAATAATTTCAAGTTCTAGATTTTTAAAAGAAATCTCTCCCTATATCAACTCCATTGATGAGAGCTCAAACACGCAGAATTGTCCTACGCTAACGCGTTTCTCTCGCCAATGCTCGCGAGGAAAGCACGGAAGATGTGGATTTAGGGGCAATAAAATTGATGGTTTGAAGAACAGAGCCCTAACTGAAGAAGAAGAAGGCGAAGATTGAGGAAGGTCTCTACGAAACCAACTTCCTGCTTCAAACTAATTCACGCGCAATAAGACACCAAAATCGGAAGAACTTACGAGTTTGCTGGGTTCAAGGGCGGAGGAGAGAGAGAGCACGATCTTCTCTCCAGCAACGATGACCACGATAACACTCCATCCGGTTGGATCTCCTCTCTCTCTCCTACTTGGCTCTGCTCCGCTAAGTGCAGCAGCTTCGCTTCTCTCAGTCCTGGCATTCCGAACGCTTCGTTTGATGCCTATGGTGTCAAGAAGGAGAAGGAGAGCCCTGCTTTGCTTCCTGCTGTTCAGCGAACGAGGAGGCGAGATCGATCGATAGACTTGATGATGCGCTGATCGGACGTAATCAGTACTAGAAAAGTTACAAAAAAAAAAAGTTTTAAAATTTTACAGTGCTACCGAAAAAAGGAAAAGAAAAAAGAATGAATGAGAAAAGGACATCAATTGAATCTTTACCAATTCTATGCGCATTTGTTTCATGCTGATAACTTTTGTATGATTGTATTGAATCATCACTCTCCCCCAATTCCCATCCCACTTGTATCTAAATAGTGACAAATCTTCTAGTTCCGGTATGATTAGCGTACCCTTAGAAAATGTCTTCATCTTTGGGCACTCTTCTACTTCAATACTCCTTAAGAATGGAAACTTGAAAATGCAACTCGGGATGGAAGAGAAGCATTCTAGGTTTGGCAAATTTTGGAGTGTCAACTCATCAAGATCCCAAATCACTTTTCCTTCTTCGTCTCCATCATTTGCCACTATTTCTTTCATTCTTTCACATCCTATTATAGTCATACAATCGAGATTCACCAAATTTGTGACCATTGAAGTGGTTACTAGATGTACCAATCCAGAGGAATTCTTCACCACTAATGCCGTTAGATTCTTGAAGGATGTCACGGTCAGAAATATTGTTGTCAAACAAGGACAATCCCAAACCTCAAATGTCTTGATGCTTTGAAGAATTTTCAACACTAAAGAGCCTTCTCTCCATACACTCTTTAGGTTGTGTAGCTTGTTTAACTTAAGTTCTCTTAAACTTTTAAGCATCGGATGTTTACCATTGTCAACAAGTCCTTCATCCAAGAATATATCTTCAAAGGAGCTACAGAAGACCCCAAGGCTTTGTAGATTCTGAAATCTCTCTAGGAGGAATTTGAGAGGAAAAACGGCATTTTCATCATGAAAGCATGCCAATGTTAGTGCTTTTAGCTTGCCAAAGATGCCCTCTGGAAAATCTCAGTCTTGTATCATCTGAATATTGTTATCGACTAATCAAAGTCTCTCCAAGTTGGGAAAGTCCTATCGAATTGCCAATACAACAAGAGAAGTAAATTCAACAAAGTTTCAACAATAAATCATGTTCTGTAAAAAGTAAACCTATTAAGATGATTCACATGGAAGGTGGCCATCTTCTTAAAGTTCATTTTATCTCAAGAGCCCTACATTTCTCGAATAGAGGTTGGTATGGTTAAGTTTGTAGAGTGAATTTGTCAAGATCCCTCCAAGCTCACCAAATTCATCTTTTATTAGAAATATCTTATCTTGTCAACTAAAATTAGTCATCTTTGGAAACTTATGTAATGGGATGCACATATGATATTACTAAAACATATGGGTTCACAAACTTAAAAGTGTGCTTAAGATATAATAAAATATCTTATGTTGTCTTCAAACTCATAGGTAAGGAGTTTTAGGTTATCTATAGTAATACAATAGGATGACTATGTATAAGACGAGATCAATTAAGGAATACAATAGAAAATATTGCATTAAGGTACTAATGTTATTTTTGTTAAAATTGTTTTTATTGATTTTTTTAAAGTTTTTAGAAGATGAAAGAGAGAAGAAAAATACCACCCCATGTGGTGGCCGCGTTGGCTTACTTCCATCCCCTTCACAAAGGGGATGAGTTAAAATCCCAGCGTGGTCGCTAGTGGTCTTAAGCGTGACGCCGTGGTGGTGGGTCATGCGCTAGCGTCACTAGGAGGTTTACGGCGCGGCTGTCAGCTGCAAGCTAGTTCCTCCTGTCCCAAAAAGAGAGAGAGAGAGAGAGAGAGAGAGAGAGAGAGAAGAAAAATTCAAATGCACAACACATGTCAACAATGAGGTGGACCTCATGTCAAATTATCATTGGTTTCCCCAAAGAGCACCACTAGACTAGATTAGGAATATATTGTGCTTTCAACAAAAATCTGTAATTATTTTTGTAATTATAGGTAATGAAATATCTTATGGGTGTCCACAACTGAAAAGTATACTTAAGATATAAGAATTTTTTTAATGTTGTCAACAAACTAATAAGTAAGGCGGATCATGTTTTCTATAGCAATATAACATGGCTTGATTATGTAGTGGATATGAGATCGGTGAGTGCTTTAAAGAACAAAATAGAAACTAAGGGAGAGCAGCTCAAATCATACCCTCTCAAATAAAGAGTGTGCTTCTTGATTAGAAAGGCCCTGGTGATAATCTTTTTGAGCCCAATTGCTCATAGATTCTACCAAAGACAGCATGTTTGCTTTATCACAATGACTTACTCGCAATTCCTTCAAGAATGGCCAATTCAAAGTGGGCAAGTTGGTGCAGAAGTTCTTGAGGTTTGGCATATCATGTAACACTAAAGAGGTTAGTTTTGGAAAAAGATCTTGAGTAGTATTGGAATGTGGAGTCTCATTCCCACTAGCAACTATTTCCTCAATCCCACAAGACTCCACTTGAAGTTCCTTAAGTTGGGTTAGACTTGTAGACACCCAATGCGAAAACACTTTGTCAAGGCTCCCACAATTTAGAATATGCACTTTCCATAAATTGTCAAAAGTGAGAGTTTCTTGAGGACCGCCACTCCATATTTTGCTTATATTGTCCATTGGGAGAGAACCATCCACTTAAGCTGGGGACATTGTACTTGGCATATTGAGAAAAATGACGTAATGAATGTAATTACATTGAGTTATGACCTCAAAGAAAGAATTTCTAAACTTTCCTCACTCTCACAAATCATGAGAATTCGAGCGCTTGTCAATGACAAAAAAAAGGGAGTGGCTAATTGATGCTTTCATAAGCTGACTAATGACTAAGTCCAAGTATATTGCATTGCAACAAGCATCAAATTATAAATGCATTTATAATCAATAGTACGTTGAGCATCGAATTTTAAGTGCCTCAATTGACATTTTATGCTAGCAATGCCTCATCCCTTTAATTTTTAGAAAGTTCAATGATGAATACTTGGATTCTCGAACTTTCAAATTTGTTCACACTGATCATTATCAAAGCTGCTTGCACTGATCTTTTGATAATGCAAAATTAGATAAGGTAAGAATTTCTTAAATTTATTTGGTTCAAGGAATGAATGTAGCTAAAGCACAATTCAAAGAAGCTTTGATGCACGTGCTTCATACTGCAATCCGATCAGGATACACATACATATCATCCTTCTCTCTCCCTTACTTTGGTTCCAATACCGCGCTAATGGGTGCAAGATTATGATGCTCCAGCGATAGGTATTGTTGTTGTTACTATTACTAGTACTACTGTGTTATGACCTCTAAAGGATTGTCCAAGAAGCAAATACTGATATTTTTCATTTGGTTACAATAAAATTAATGCAACTATGACTTGTCATAGCAAAAAAGAAACAAAATGACTTTCCACACTTCCCTTAATCTATTAATACTCTTAATTGAAGATTTTGATGAGTATTTGAAATTATCTAACAATGTGGGAGAAACCTATTATTACAGACAGCTCATATTTGACATAAAAATGAAATTAACGCTATCACAACTTGTCACTACCAAAAAATCATATGAATATTTTTATGCTTCCCCAAATTTATTAGTATTCTTGCTTCAAAGTTATAATGACTTTTTGAAATATCCTCAAAATGTGAGAATACCTATTATTACATGACAACTTATACATGCAAATGACATCGAAGTAAATAAATAATTAGCAATTACTCTTACAATAAAAAAAAAAAAAAGTAAACAAATGTATAATAAGCTATCGTTGCTTGCGACGGGACTTCCAGATCTGCAGCCATGGCTCTAGCGACAGTGGCTTGTCCATGGCTGCGAGTGATAGTGGTCAACTTCCAGATCTGCAACTCCGTTGCTATGGATGGCCAGATTTTGAGATCTATAGAACGATGAGACGGACCAAACAGAGGAAGCTGACCATGCTCGGCTTGGACACAGGGGGTCAGCCTAATCAAGGTGCCGGTGACTCTGCCATTGGCGACATCGGAGGAGGGGCGGAGGTTGGGCGGCTGTGGATGAAGGAGGAGGAAGAGAGGGCTGAAGATAAGATCTTTTAATTTTTCTTTGCCGAATCGATGCCCCGACCGACCGACGCTGAAATCGCTCCCGCATCGAGATTCACTTTGATCCACCATAACCAACAAGCTCCGGTTCGTGTAATCAAGGTGAAATGAAATGACTCGAGCGAACATTTCTTATAGGGGGAGAAATTATCAAATAGACTTTGTCTACTTTCTTCCTTTTTCTGTTTTCTTTTTTTCCTTTGTCTAGTGAGCGCACCGCAACAACACTGCAACATACGGAGGCCAAGGCCACCAAGGAAGGAAAGAGAGAGAGAGAGAGAAAGAGAGGGAGGAAGCAAAGCCACACCAGAAAGAGGAAAGAGAGCTTTCCAGTAACAGGGCGTTATTGAAGGGAGCGGGAGCAAATATTTTCATCATTCAATAGATTGGTGGGCCCAACTTTACCACATGTTGATTTGCAAATGATTCAATATGGATCCTACACGGTGTACTTAATGCACCTAATATTTTCTCTTAAGTAGTGTTGTTGATTCAATAATTTATTCCGATTTTTTAAAATTTTTATTTTAGCTAGGACATTGACTAAAAATTGTCATCTAGTTATGAAATAAGACTCGCAATGCTGGCGACCATCCACGGAATTGCTACTATTTATTGTCCAACTGTCCTATTCTCTCTTTTATTTTTTTTCCCTTTTTTCCTCCAATTCTTTTTTGAAAAAAGCAATCTTCATTTTCTCTTGCCAAGCATAGATCATCTCGTAGTATCACACTAATTATCACTCAATATGATAATTTAGAGTTAATATTTATTGTATAATGCAGGTACGTAATTTGATAGGTTGTTGAAGTATAGCGATAAATCAACAAAGATGATAGAAAACTTCATGCATATTGGCCTTTTTATTTTTGTTTATTTTGTTATCAAGAGCCAGCTCAAGCATTGGTGATTATTAAGATAAACAAAAGTTGATTGCACTGATCATTATCGAATTTTAGAGCACTCCAATGAAAAGAGCAATTCTCTCTAATTCCTCCAATTTCATTGTTTGGGAAGATGATTATGGTAGAAAGAACTATAATAGCTAAGCAATTTGTGAACTAGGCTTTTATGATTATGAAGTTTTCTTTTCCCCTTTTCTTCATGTTTAACAGAACGACGCTAGTTTGCTTTTGTGCAAGAAAATATGAAGTGGGTGATACTTCATTTTTTTGCCATTTTTAAATGATATTATATGTTTACCTGTTTTGTTCTTTATAGTTGAAATTTCAAAAAGTAAATGTTTTCATATGGTTATTGTCATAACTTGTTTAAAATCCCTCTATAATCAATTTTGAGATACCGCACACAATATGATTTTATGAGCTCACCAAAATAATACTTCTAAAAATATATGAGAGATGGATAATTAATACTTATATTTGCTGAGGATTAGAAAAATTTTAATCTTTTAAGTAAATATTAATAGATTATGTACATGGATCTGTATAATTAAATGATTTTAAAAACACACATGGTTATCAATGTCTAAATTGTTTTGCATTAATAGTTTACGGATGTGATCATGGATTATTGTGGGAAGGAATATATTCTGGTCATCTTTGTTTAGGTATGAAACACAGAGTCCCGATCAAATTTGAGCAAAGCATTGATGATTGATATTACAAACAATTATATCTAGCACTTTTGTCTACATACCATGCATTGTCCAATTATATGCGAACGAATATGTTCAAATGAAATGCCCAAAATGCATTTGTTTGAGAGACTGACCTGTGGAGTGAAAAGTGAAGGGGTGCCATTGTTAATCTCCATCAAAGATTGCCAAGTTAGACTTCTCATATTGGGGCAATGGGCAATGCTCAACTTTAATAAAAGAGGGCATTCTAGCATATAATTCTTCCACGAGAGGAAACTAGTCAAATTGGGCAAGCATTCCAAAGTTATCCACTTAAGATATGGGAATGTAATCTCCACCCCTGCGCTTCCCTACCCTTCTTCATCTACAATCACTCCTTCCATTTGATCACACTCCTTTATTTCGATCTGCCATAGATTGGGAAGGCACCGAGCCATTGATGGAACAAAAGCATGTCTCAAGTTACCACATTTATAAAGGCTAAGATGTTGTAGAGAATTGAAGCACATTATTCCTTGGAGATCTCTATTCCACAGTTGCCTCAACTTTGGTAGATTGACCAAGTGTAGATATTGTAGCAAAGGCAACACCTGAGTGCAATCCATATCCTCAAGCCCTTCAAGATTGAATATTTCTTCCAATGGCTTGCAATTGTGCACTTGCAAGCTTGTCATTCTTTTTAAAACAAGCATCAAACTGGATGGAATAGCATTAATAAATGATGGACATTTATCCACCACTAATGATTCTAATTGCCAAGATGACGTGATGGGATTAAGTTTTCCATGCCATTTTCCAATTAGCTCTGGGAACTCAAACAACCACATATACTTAGTCCCAACAAACTTAGCCTATTAGTAAATGCATCATTAAACATAAAATTCTAGTTAGCAAAAAAAAAAATAATTACTTTATTGGTGATAAGACAAAATCAAATTGCATAGAATTTAGCAACTGAAGCGTACCATTTCTTCCAACATATTTTGGATGGTCATGTTGAGGTTTCCTTCCAAAAATACTGGCACTTTGTCGCTTCATACCCTTCATTCAAACCTACTTTTACTCCCTTTAGCTTTGGCACCTCTATTTGTCCCTTGTGAAAGAACTTCATCTGGGGACATCTATTCACAATGATATCTTCCGAGGGAACATCAAAGTGTATCCATTTGAGCTAAAACACCTCAACCTAGTCAACCCATCAAGTTCCATATACTTCAATTGATTGAAAGTCACTACATGCCCCTCCTTGCCTCCCTCATCACTAATGACTTCTGTCAATATTTCACACTTTCTAATCCTCAATTTTGTGAGTCCCACCAAATTTTCAGCTATTGTCGATGTGAACATATTTGATAACCCATCACAAAGTGACACATCTAGAGTTTTCATATGCTGAAAATAACTTGGAAAGGATGATGCTACTTTTCACTCATTACTTGGGCCTTCTATGGCTTCCACATTGATGCATAGCTCACTTAGTCCTTCCTTCTCGATGAGTTCCACAATGCTACATTGATTGATCTCCAACTCCTCAAGTTGGATTAGATATCTAGCTATTGAGGTCGAAAACAAAGAGGTAAGCCTAGCGCATCTCCGAGGGGTAACCGAACGTAGACACTGGAATTTAATATGACGGTAGAGTTCCTTATCCCATACTCAATTTAGCATTGGTAAGTCATCTAACTTCAGCTCTTTTAATGGAGAACAAGCAACAATCTTTCCAACTAGAGGATTTGGTGGCTGGAGTTTAAAAACAACTTCAACGGAATCACATCCTTTTGCCTTCAAAGTTTCTAGGTTCAAGAGCCATCCTAAAATGAAAGAAGGTACAACATTCACAAGCTTTTTGCATTCACTAACTGAAATCAATTTTAGCTTAGAGAAGGAATCCGCTTGAATTGGTTCGTGCCACATCATCTTGATGTTAATTATGCCCTTGATATATAAATTCTCCAAGTTAGGAAATGCAACCTGCAATACTCACAGAATTGGTGATTTAGTTAAATTACGAATTCATGAACTTCCAAGATGTAAATAAAGAAGAGTGCCACAACGTAAATTACGAATTTATGGAATTGGTAATTCTATCTTAAGTCGCACAAAAAAAAAAAATCTCCATACTAATGTTGATGACTCCAGAACGGAAAGGCTATTGGAATATACTGGAGACAAAATAAAAAGTGCTAAGTAAGGATTCTGACCAAAATGTGTTAAGCATAGGCAAAATGGTAATTTGGATACACTCATGTACAATCATCTAATGACATTAGTGTTTCATAGATCCCAAACTAAAATAAAATCTCTCCCTTTGTACCTTTTTGGCTAACCTGAGAATGAAATAGCTACTATACTAGCAATTGTTAAATCACTTAGAGAAGGTCATTTAAGTTCCAATACAAATGAACTTCTTCGGTGAAATTGCACCATTTCGTAAATTCATTAATAATGAGGAAGAATTTATTTAAAGAAAAAAAAGGCAAGTCAAACGGGTAATCACCATTAGAGAATGCAACTAAGGGATCGCTTCAAGAAGAATATTAGCCATTAGAAAGAAAATGATGGAGAGATTGAGATTAAAAAGGCAATAGATCAGCCATCAAATGGTGCACTATAGTAAGAGATATGATTTTATCTAATACCGAATGCTTCATATCAACATTAGGTCACTCTAAAGCAATTATATAGTTAGGCTAAGAGAAAGTGATTAAAAAAGGAATCGCTTGGGTCAAATGAACAAATCCTACTCACATCATTCCCCACTTCAAACCACTATATATACTTAATCGATTGAAATTTCCTTTTAAAATTGTTTTTCTATTAATGCTGGAAGGTTAGTTATATGCGAACGACAAATCATATACATATACTCGAGTCAAATTATAGAAACAGTGTTAAATATCTCATTATAATAGATTAAAAATATCTAAGAAGGTCGACGTACTAATCCCGTGGGAGGGCCCATTTGTACAGCCTATCTTGGCTGCATAAACAACATTTTAGGTGAACGGCCTATATTACTTTTAGTTTAGTCAAAGTCAACGTGCTCGTACATTGCTATATTTCATTTCAACGAAAACATTCTTCCACTATGCGCTCGACAATTCAAATGACTCAACTGAAATGGCTGATTTGCGAAATGTATTTTATTTCTTTGATAAAAGTTCCATGAGAATGGTCTTGTAGTTCATGTAAGAACTAATAGAGGTGATATTTGAAGCCCAAGACCCGAGAGGTCTTGCTCAGTTAGGCGACGGAGAAGGCTTCGATTCCCTTTGCTGGTGCACTTAAGAGAGAGTAAAGCTTCCTTTGACTAGTAAAAGGAAAAAAAAAAACATGATATCTTGTAAGTGCAAATGAAGTCAAGTGAGTATCTTAAAGGCCCTTCATCTCCAGCTTCTTGAACCTTATAGCTCACTTTTCTCTCAATTTTTTTTTCAATTGCTTTCAATGTACATGCGTGCAATGTCTAAGCCATACGTGTGAGGTTGTTGAGAGTTTTAACTTTCTTGTGAATATCAGAAGTCTTTTAGAGATCCTATTCAGCAATTGTATTACCCATTCATGCTTTGCGCAAGTACTATAAGAGATGTTCAACCATCTTTATGGAAACTATTTCTAGAGAAATTAAAAGTGAGAAGATGCAACTCATACATGTCAGCAACTCTGAACACTTATGCTTTTGTTCCATCAATGGTTCGGTACCGAATAGCCCCTGTATTACGATATAACAAGGGCTGCTATTACGATTGGAGTTTGTTTGCATTTCACTAACAATATTAGGAATTGCAATATTTAAGAATTCATACTCATTTTGGTTACTAATGACAATTAATTTATGCATGAAATATTTTTCTAATTGTCAAATTATATCGATTAGATGGAGATACACATAGCTTATGTCCCATTAGTCTAAGGCAAGATTGGGCCTCCCATATATATCATCTAGTTATGAGTCCAACTCAAAAATTAAACCTTGGGCTAACAATGGTATATGAATATGACTTATGGACATAGGGAGTTGATAGTTGAACGTGACATCATTCCTCATCCATTTAGGTCAGGCAAAAGGGACTAATTTACCCGCAAAACAACATAAATTTAGACATGTCAGCAATTGGGATATCATAATAATTGAGTGGACATGGGACATCATAATAATTGAGTAGCCACTAGTCATCACCAACGGTTGAGATCCAAACTATCCTTGAAAAATAGTAAATAACTTGAGATTATTTGAATTTATTTTTCCCTGTCCTTTTTTAATCACCTCAAGTATTCCTTTCAAGTTGGATGTGTATGTAGCCTATCCCAATTAATCTTCTTTGTTTTCATAATTTCCTTAATTAACATGTCTAAAAAGTGAAGAGACCCTTAGTCCCCATGACGGTGGAAAGCTTTATTTACTTCTTTTTCTTTTTTTTTTGTAAAGAGTAACTAGTTTTTTCTAAAATTTCATTGCTACAACTCTAGGAAAGCTTTCATCTGCCAAGTTACTCTCAATCTCCCATCTATCTTGCCATAACATTGCTCCCACCTATACAACAAGTTTAACTTTTTTGCATTTTGTTCATTATTCTATTGTCATCTCCAACAAGCCAATTTAGACTACTGGAGATTTATTACAATTTGAAGAAACATTTGATTATAAACCCATGGATCTTTGCATCTCTAGATTTTACACAAAAATAATAATAATAATAAAAGGTACTAAGGCAACATTAACTCTTTAATGAAGATTTGGAATCCTAGAAAGTTAAAAGCCGCAAACACTACGACCAAAAAAAAAAAAAAAGGCAAAGCCACAAAGGCTCTTCACAAAATTTCCCGATCTAGTTCCACTACTTTTTTTAAGGCAAGCTCTCTCCATGGAAGTTCAAAGCATGGGCTGAAGAAAAGTCACTCTGACATCACAATCTTGCGGGACCACCACTTATATCTCCCAACAGGGGAACTAACGTATGGAATGGGCCCAAGAAAGAGCAATCTTATCTAGTCAAATAAAACCCTTTACCTGCAACGATTTCCCCCATATAAAATATAGCCTTGAGCTTCCTTGATTGAGGATATTGTTTATCCTTGGTTTACTAGTTTTCTTTCATGTTAGTAAATTACTATCCGTAGAAGTGTAGATAGGACCATAAAATATATCTACAGAGGCCTAAAATCATTTTCATTGATAAAAATAAATAACAAAGGATTTTTCACCTATAATTGCTTCTATATTTGAGCTTGCATGATTTGTCATCTTCTTCAAGCTAGGAGTAGATATTATGCCAAAAGGATCTCCTATAAAATGTTATCACTAAAGCTAGCTAAAGTGTTGACTACATTTCCACTTACTAGTCTAGAATTTAATATATTACAAATAATCGCCCTCACTTTCAATTGAATGCCATTAATTGTTGCTGTGACAATATAATTTATCAACTTTGTAATTGTTCCCCTTTTTGAACTTGAAAATTTGTCATCTTCTTTAAACTTGGTGTAAAGGATGCAACAATGATCTAATACACAAGATTACGATGTTAAAGAAAAAAGAAGGCAAAGTCAGAAAAGCTTTTGGCAAAATTTCCCTGATCTGGCTTCATTATCTTTGAAAGCGAGCTTTGTTCATGGAAGCTCAAAACATGGGAAAAAGATAAGTTGTATGCAGACACACTTGCTCTTTTGATAGAAAGTTACTTGCTGCCCATTGAAGAATGCAATTTCAGTGCTAACCTGGTTGCCTGATGTACTACTTCCAAAGGCAAAAAACTTCTTGATATTATGAAACTGCAATACATGCAAATTACGCAACTCTACTTTGCCACAATCATCAATTTCTATAATCCCGCACATTAATTTGCAACTGACAACTTCAATCTTTTCTATCTTTGAAAGTTCTCTCACCATTGAAAGAGGAAATAGAACTTCCATCTTGTCGCAACTTTCAACTCATAGTACTTTTAATGCACTAAAGGACTTTGAGGTGATATTGTTTTTGGATATCTTCTCCAAGTTGATCAGATTCTTAAGAATTAATGACTCTAACATCTTGAACTTTGTGTGGGATGGCAATTGGAGGATGTAATGGACGAAGGGACTATTCTTGACCTATAAATGCTTTAATTCTAGAAAATCCTTTTGATATAACGCACAAATACTTTGCTCAATTTCACTCAACCCGTCCAAAAACAAATCATCACTTTTGTCTAAGATACTTTGTATGCATCCTTTCCGAAGAACATTGCTTAATGGATCCAACTTGAGGTTTAATGTGCTCGATCCTTTTTCACTTGGCCAGCGCTACACGTTACCTATATTAATATTGAACTTGGAAAATTTCTCAACATTTAGGTCCTTTAGGAGCGCACTTGGATCAAGAATGGAGACATGTAGAGTGCAAAGATTCTTCAAGTGATTCAACTCAATCAGACTGGCATTAGTTGGTTGAGTTTGCTCCACAGGATTCCATTGATTAAAGCTATTCTCCATATACAACTCCTCCAATTTGATCAATCTTCCAAGCACACCTGGTTCAATCATATGAAGATGTGAACAATAGTTCAAGTCCAACAACCTCTGCTCTGTTAGTTGCCCAATTTCTTTCGACAATCAGTGAATTTCAAAGTCCACAATGCTAAGAATTTGTAATCCTTTTAGCTTGCCAAGAATGGCCACATCCTCTAGCGAATAGTACTCAAGACATAGAGTATGTAAGTTCTCTAAGAACTGAAATGGCTTTGGTGAATGAACCAGATGTATGCTAGTAAGAGTTAAGACCATGAGTTTCTCCATAGAGTTGAAATATGAATCTGGAACCTCAAAAGATTCATTGTTGGTGAAAAGCAAAAAGATGCGTAATTTGGGCCAATCTAATTCTTTAGGAAACTCCTTCATGTCAATGTGCGGAGAGCATACCGCTCTACAACTTTTAAGCTTTTCCTTCAGCAACTTTGTTATCGACTTATCTTTATCTTTCAACACGAGAAGAGGGTGATCTTTTGATGCAACAGAGGCAACAAACTCACGAACCAAGTCATGTATCTTGAAACCATCCACATCTTCACTATCTAACAAAAGGGAGGAGGCTTGAAGAGTTCGAATCTAAGAGCTCAACCTATTTCTAGCGTCTTCCATGCTGCTAACTTCTTCAAATAATCCCAAACTGACGCTGTACCTCACCAAATTTTCAAGAGAAGGCATGGAGATACCATAAACAACACAAAGTTGTAATAATGACTTCTCATCCCCTTCTAATCTATCATAACTCCATTTCAACATCTGTTTTGTCAAGTCATTGATTTTGTTATCTTTAAACTTCTCGATTTTTTTCAAAGTGTCCTTCCATTCAGATAAACCGGCGTCTTTAAAACGCTTTGCCACTGCAATGATTAAGAAAGGCACACCTGCACATTTGTCGACTGCTACTTCCACCCAAGGTTTGAACTTATCATCATGAGCTTTGTCTCCAACTATCCTCTCAAACAATCTTTTTGCCTCTTCCTCCTTCAGCCCACCAAGGTGGAAGTCCTTGTCACAGCCCATATCCCTTGGTAAAACATCGCGATCTCTCTACGTCAACAACAACTTGCATCCCATGGCTTTGTTGTCAGGTCCACAAGGAATGCCAACTGATTTCAAGTCGAGCCCCTTCCAAAGGTTGTCTAGTATTATGAGGACCGTCTTTTTGTTCCTCTCCTCGACTTTCAACCTCCCGTCAAGAAGTTCTGCTTGCACGCTGACATACTCTTCATTCTTTAGGTCACTCAGGCCCAACTTGGGTGCAATCTCTTCTTGAATCCACTTGATGTCTTGATGTTCGGACACGTCGGCGTGAGCAACCAGATCGAAGGACTTCTCTTCCCTTATTATTTTTTCGGTATCCGCCAAAAGGGTGGACTTGCCGACCCCACCCATCCCGTAAATCCCGACCACGCTATTGTCGTTATCAGCAAGAGCGTCCATGATGTTCTGTATCATCATAGCTCTGGATTCAAAGACGCCACCGTCCCTAAGCTTCATTAACGTTGACACAAAAGAAGCAGAACCTGTTGCAGTGGTCGACTGAACAACATCTTTGCCTTCTCTCCTGGCCGGATTCGAGGCAGCGACATTCCCCAAAGCAGGATCGATGAACGAGATGTCGTCCAGTCCGTTGAATCTGTTGCATTTTTTAGTGAGTTGATTAATGACCTCGATATTGCCCTCAGCCTTCCTGCTGAACTGGTAGCGAGATCTGGGGTCAGGAAGAGTCCCGTAGCAGCAAGTCTTGGTCGCCTTTTCGAACTCGTCCAACAGCTCTCGCGCCTCCTCCAAGGCCTTGCCAGCATTGCCTCCCACGCCGTGAAGACATCGTTGAATTTCCGAACATTGCTTCTAGCCTGTTCCGTAAGAACCTCGACCTTCTGAACCTCGTTCTTCAGATTCTGGACTTCTCCCCGAAGACGGTTGGCGAATCTCTTCGAGGAGATCACGTATCCGAATCCACGTTCGATGGGAACAATTACATAGCGCTTCAAGATATCCCATCCAATACCAACGACAGAATCTGCCGACATTTTTCTTTGATTTTTTTTTCCGAGAAAGAAAGAGCGACAAAAAAGGGAGACGGAGAGGGAGAATAATGAAAAGGAGCAGCAGAAACTAAAGAGGAGGAGGAAGAAGAATGGTTTAGCCGAGGAGAAGAAAGAGCGAAACAGAGCAAGAGACGAACAGAGCCAAGAGATTTGAGCACAGAAAAAGGGTGATGAATGGAGAAAGGAGAGATGATTATCACCTGTTAAAGTAGTGAACAGGTGATTCGACCCTCGGGATATGTACGCCCCGCATGGAAACATTTCTGTTCCTTTTCTGTTCCCAGGAACAGAAATAAAAAAAAAAAAAAAAAAAAAAAGTTTTGTCTAACGGTTTTTGAACAAAAGAACGTGTTTGGTAACGTTTGTTAAATAAAAAATGAATAAAACACGTTTGGTAAATTTTATTCTTTTTCGTTTCTTTTAATTTTTTAATATTTTTATTTTATTTTTCATTTTTTCCTTTCTTTTTTATTTTTTTCTTTTGACCGGTCCCCGGCCTCCGGGGACCGGCCGACAGGGCCGACAGCCTCGCCCAACCACGACAAGGCTCGCCGGCCCTCAGCGAGGCCGAGCGCCTCACCATGATTGGGTGAGGCTCGACCTCGCCTTGGCTAGGCGAGCTCGGCCTCGCCGGGGGCTGGCGACGCTCCGGCGAGGTCGTCAACCCTCGACGGCGTCGCCGACCCTCGACGGCCGGTCGCCGGCCATAGTCGAGGCCGGTGACCGACCAAAGGAAAAAGAAGAAGAAAAGAAGAAGAAAAGAGGAGAGAGAAGATGGAAGTGTTTCTTCAAAATTGTTTCTGAAACAAAAAGTAACTTTTTTGTGCTTCTTTTTTTTGCTCCAGTTTTGTTCCAAGAACAAATAAAAAAAAAAAAATAGAAACGCAACCAAATGCGTTTCTGTTCTTTTTTATTCCCGGAAACAAAAAAAGTACAAAAGTGTTCCAGAAACGTTTTGTTGGAACGTTTCCATGCACGCCCGTAGTTTACAGGGTGTGTCAGTACCCACGTGACATGGAGTTCTAACGCTTACCACGCTGTACTGTTTGACAAAGAGAGAACATGTGACTTATAACTTCACACAGTTGGCCGTCAAATCAATTTTTTATTGCGCTTCATAATGCCAAAAGATTCTGGATAGTCAACAAGTTGAATCCACGGACGGCTTCCATATTTCATTTTTCTGTTTAGCAACTACTACTACTCTTAAAATAACTATAGAGATGCAGCGAAACAAAAGGAATTAATATGCACCAAATGAAACTTTCAACCAATGACTTCCCAAACTTCCAAACGTTATTAACGCAGAATAACGAATTAGCTATTAAAAAATAAATAACTTTTAATGTGTCAAAACCAATATCTGTAATTATTTAAATAAAGAGAATCACATTAGTTCACTGATATATGGACTCACCTAAATAACTTGTTGAAACGGTCTCTTCTAGAAATAATAAAAAGAATTGGACATTTGATCATGATATTTTGAAAATATTATAGCTAAAGCTTGATGAAATCATAAGTGTAATTTAATATTTCAGAATGTGCTTATGCTCCAATCTTTTAAACAAATCAGCCTTTCTTTTCTATGATTCAAAGGCTGAAGACGTTTTTCAGATAAATTCTTAAATAAACAAATTTGTGAAATCAGAAGTGTAGGTGACAAGATTCAAACTAGAATCTCTTATCAATTGTCTATAGTAAATAAGAAAATACACAAGACAATAGATGAGAGAGAGAATAAAAAAGGCAGATTTATTATCCTTTTTTGAAATAAAAGTCGGGTCTATTAACGATTGAGTTTACTTAAAAGGATGTGATTTAAACTAAATTGGGTGCGGAGATAGCTCCCATCCAATGTGCATGTATATAGATCAAATCATCACAACAACTTTAGAAGATCTTCCTAACCATTTTTCAAAGGTTTTGGTGGAATGGAAGGCCCACTAGAGGAATCTTTTTTTTTTTTTTTTTTAGTCTTGGTGAATTTCACCCTTCAGTGCAAGAAAACCCTATCATGACTTTCACTTTAAAGAGGTATTTACTGATAATGTTGATTATGCATCAATGAAAGATTAGAAAAGCATGTCAATATCATCATTGATTATGCGTCAGCGTCCAAAATATTTAACATTAAAGTTTGTCGCAATCCAAGAAAAAGCCATCATGACTTCCACTTTAAAGAAAAGGAGTTAAAAGTAAAATTGATGGAGTTCCTGGAGAGGTGGAATATTTGAGGTATATATACTCATATCCCAAGTAGAAGATTATAAAAATTGACATATGATGATATAGTTGGAATTTTTCTAATGGCTCTTTGTTCTTGCTCATTGAATCATAACTTAGATCCTTGCATCAACGATTTACTTATTGATATGAGTTTAATATGATTTTTTCAATTTTTCTTAACAACAGTATTGATCTAACATTTTTTTTTAATTCTTTTTTTAGAGAAAGAAAGGGACAAAACAGAGAGACGTAAAGAGAATGATGAAGGAGCACAACAGAGCAAGAATGACAAGAGACAAAGAAGGCGAAGAGTTTTGAGTGCAAAAAAGAATTAGGTACTAGTTCTCAACCCGTTCCTTGTATGGGTCGTGAAAACATATGAAAAATATAGAAGTTAACACTATAATTAAGCTAATTAAATGGGAAAAATTGAATTTAGTTTCCAAAGTAGTAAATAAATCGAAATAGCTCTAAAATGTAAAAATGATGTGGTATTGATTTGCATATTAAATAGCAATTATTGATAATATCCTTCTTATTGACATAAGAAACAAAGTCTTGACTTTTCGTGTATTGTGTTTCAAATTTTCACAAATTTGTTGATAGGAATCACCTCATAACCATTCCTTCAAGTGACCCTTCTTTTTTTTTGTCCAATTAATATGGACCATTAGTTAAAAATAAGTCTTGACTTTTGGTGTATTGTCCTTCAAATTTTCACAAATTTACTAATAGAAAGCACCTCATCGCCATCCCTTCAAGTGAAAGGCAACAAACAAAAAAAAAAAGAGAGGAGATACAATTAGAGAATCAAAATCGGTTCATAAGAAAAAAATTGAAGTTGTTTAATCTTTTTTTTAAAGCCAACCATAATTGTTGGATTATAATGTCAAGTTACTCATAAATCCTTTTATTTATTATGACTACTTGAAATTTTATGACTAATAGTGATTAATTGAAAGTTATGACAACTAAGTGAATAATTTTTAAAACGTTTAAACACCAATAGATGGACATAGAAATGGATGAATTTTATAGCAAAGACCTAAACCTCAAGGAAAAAGAGAAGATGGGCATAGACTATCATGCTTGCTAACCTAACCTTAGTTTAGGCCTTAACTAAACACCAATCAATTCCTTGGGCATAGAAATGGCTAATTTTCTATGTTCCTTTAGTGGACCAGTTACCATCACCAATCCCATCCTTTCCCCCACCGCTGATGGTAGACATTGATGAGTCATCCATCCTTTCATCCTCTTCCAACGCCAATGTATTTGTTCTAATCCATCCTTTCATCTTTTCTTCGATCATTTTTTGGACAAACAGTGATTGGTACTATTCCTAAACCCGCTCCTTGCATAGGTCAATGAAATCATATCTAAAATATAGGAGTAACATTATAATTAAAGCAAGTTGTTAGATTAGAATGTCAATTGCAATTGTTACATTGGACATAATTTCAATTAAAATTGTTAGATCAAAACTTATAAGTAAATTAAACTTTTGTCATTCTTTATTAAGATTATTTTGTTGATTATTGCTACTCTTTATAGGACAAAAACAATATCGGAAACATTTCTAGTCACTACAAATATTGTTACGTGGTCTCTTATTCCAATTGGAGTTTCCCCATTCTCTTTAGTATTAATACCCTGAAAAACCCCAAACTAGTACACCTGTGACAAATTTACCCCAAATTATTTTTTTGACCATAAGAAGCCCAAAACTAATATACATGTGACAAATTTACACTGACTGACTATAAACAATCATAAACTAGTACATTTATGACAAATATACCCCAAACTAATTTATTCGACTACAAAAAACCCCAAGCTAATAAATTTTTGACAAATATAACATCCGCTAAATTGGATTAACACCACAAAAAAATCAAAAAAATTGTAAACTGTGACAAACGAAGTATAAAATCCCAAATTGATTCCAGTCAACTATTACGTGTTATTTAACTTAATAATTTGATAGTAAAATTTAACAAAAACTAATAGAAAGTAAGTTTATCACAAATATATCAGTTTGTGGTAAATTTGTCAAATGTATACTAATTTGAAATTTTTTGTGGTAAAAAAAATAGTTTGGGATAAATTTATTACAACAGTTTAAGGTTTTTTAGATTATTAACTATTCACTTTATACTTGGGTCTGTCTTGTGTCTTTTTCTTCAAACATTTATTTTCCAAATATTGCAAATTTTCAAAAATACACAATTATTGACAAGGAAAGTTACGGACTTCAACATGACAGGTCCCTCTTCTAGAAGTGGATGGATTTTCTGCATTTTACTATTCCTTTGCTGGACCGGTCACCATCACTTATGTCTATCTCCACGTCATTTCCTCCACCACTACTGGACAAAGATCGAAGTGTACGTAAATGTATGGCAACTGACCGGTGCCCTCACTTGTCTTCCTTCTTTCCTTTTACCGCTGAGAAACCTTGTTTTCCCACTTCATCCCTCCCAAGGAAATGATCAATTAATCAAGAGAGTCCACTTGTCATGATAGGATATGAGATGTCCTATCAAGGGTTTCCCAAAGGGTTAAAGAATGGTCTCGATGATTTGCCAATCCAAATATAATATGTTGAATAACAATTTTTGATAATGTTCTCCTTATTGACAAATTAGATTTGGGTTGACTTAGACCCTTATATCTAATTAATATTAATCATAAATTGAAAATAAATCTTAACCTGTCATGTATTATCTTTCACGTATCGGTTGAGAGAAAGCCACTCAAAGCGTCCCTTTAAGTGAAAAAAAAAAAAAAACAACTCAGGTTATTTAATTTCTATGCCAACCATAATTATTAGATTAGACTGTGAAATTGCTCCTAAATCAGTATTCTATTATGACTATTTGAAAATGTCATGACAAATTTCTAATGAAAAAAAATGCTACGACTAATTAAAGCCATAAGGAACGTTTTCCTTGTAATTAAGTTCTTGAGGATAATTTGCATAATAACAAGGTGCATATAAAAAATTTATCAAGTAAAGTTAGAATCATCCTAAATAAAAGCAATTCTTTTATAAGGGCATGGACATGATAACCAGTTTATCTAAAAGCCCATAAGTTACCTTGCAAAATTCATGAACAGTTTAAGTTCATGTTTTTGGCTTGTATAGGTGGCTCAATCCTGAACAGTTTGGTTGTAGATTCAAACGACCTCAAATCCCTGAGCTAGAAATCCCACAACGCCTCGCCTAACTGCACTAATCCTAGTGTTAAGCAAGCGCAATTTTTTATTATAAGGAATAAGTATATTTTGATAATATGGTGGGCCTCAACCTTGACGTCAGCTGTGAGGTAAGGGTGGCGACCGAATTGGAGGTCACTACAGATTGCAGGCCAGTGTAAAGATGGATGAGGGATTGATGTTAAAGAGAGTAATTGTATTTGGCATTCGGTGTCATTATAGAATCATAAAATTGCGCCAATCCTAAAGTTAAATAATTATCATAAAATTGTCATATGATGATATGGTAGGCATTTTGTTAATTTCTCCTTGTTCTTGCTCTTTTAAAAACTACTTATTGATATGAATTCAATATAATTTTTCAAGTTATTCTCAACAACAACATCGATCGGAATTTTCTCTAATTGTTCTTTAGAGAAAGAAAGATTGAAACAGACCAAGAACGTTGAAAGAAGAAGAAGGCGAAGAGATTTGGGTGCAAAGAAGGATGAAGGGTAGCATTAAAACGTAGCAACTTATTGCTGGAAAAGCTGATAATTAGTCTTAGTGGTTGCATGCTACAGAGGGCTTGCTAGACCTATCAATAAATCTCTCATGATTCCTTGCATATTTTGCTACTAAAGATCTCGAGAAAAGGATAGCACATGTTATAATAATTGTGCGGTACTAATTTAAATGTCACAAATATTTCAAAGCATTCATTCAAAATATTATGTCACGTCAGATTTTTGACATTTAAATTAAAAATTCTAAAAAGGTTATGATGCTTAAGTGATTGATTAAAAGTCATGACTATTGAATGAACATTTTAAAACGTAAACACCAATCAATGGACATATAAATGAATGATTTGCAGCAAAGACTCAAACCACGAGGAAAAAAGAGGAGATGGGCACAGACCATGGAGCTCGTTAACCTAGCTATAGTTAGGCCTTAACTAAACACTAGTCAATCCTTTGAGCATAGAAATATATGATTTTCTACATCGTTGTTCCTTTAGGTCCTGTTTGGTAATGTTTTTATTACTAAGAATAGAATTATTCCATAAAGTAGATTTAGAATAGAATCAAGAAGTAGAAAAAAGTTATTTATTCGTTCCTAAGAATGACTCAAGAATCGAGTAATTTATTTTTTTATATTTTTTTTCTCTTTTTCTTCTTCTTCCTGTAGCTGGCAACAAGCTAGAGAAAGAATAAAAAGAAAAGGAAAATTTTATTAAAAAATTTAAAAAATTCTAAGAAAAAAAAAAAAAATTAAGGATTGTACTAAACGTATATTTACTTCGGGAATAGAAATTTTATACAGTTACTAAATGCATTCGAATGCTTAGAAACTTGTCAAGGGAATAGAATTGAAAAAAATTATTTTTAAGCATAAATTGTTTTGAGGAATATAATGGTTACTAAATGCACTCTCACCCTCACGGTCACCAATGTCCTTGTTTCCATTCTTTCCTCCACTGCTAATGGACAAACATTGATGAGTTATCCATCCTTTCCTCCTTTCCCACCGCTAATGTGGTAGTTTTGATCCATCCTTTCATCCTTTCCTTCACTATCAATGGACAAACACCAATAAGGTACTAATCCTAAATCTGCTCCTTGCATAGGTAAATGAAATAATATTTAGAAAGGTAAATATCATGAAAAACCCTAAATTGATAATAATTTTTTGATCATCAAAAACCTTAAACCGGTACACTTATGATAAATTTACCAAAAACCAACTTTGTGAACCTCAAAAACTCTAAATTGGTACATTTGTGGCCAAATTATTCTTCCATAGTTTCTGTGAAATTGGATTAATATCACAAAAAGTGACAAACTGGTACACATGTGATAAATAGAGAGTAAAACCCAAAACTAGTATAAAGGTGATAAACATAAGGTAAAAATCTAAATTGGTACACCTGTCAACTGTCATATATCATTTAACTCAATAATTTGAGGGTAAAATTTAATGTAAACTAATTGAGGGTAAATTTATCACAGGTATATCAGTTTGGAGTTTTCATTTGGGGTAAATTTATCATAAGTATATCAGTTTGGGTTTTTTTTTTTTTTTTGTCATAGAAGTAACATTCTAAGCAAATTATTATATTAGAATGTCAATTGTAATTGTTATATTAGACGTAACTTCATATAGAACTGTTAGAGCAAAATTTCCAAGTAAATTAAACATTATAAACTAGTTTACTTTTTGGAATGATACTACTCTTACAAGACACAATTAATGTGGGAAACAATTTAAGTCACCACTAACATTTTAGATCAAACTTCTAAGTAAATTAAACATGCTATTTTTTTGAATAATGCTACTCTTTATGGGACACCATTAATATGGGAAACAATTCGAGTCACCACTTACATTGTTTCGTGGTCTTTCATTCCAATTGGAGTTTCCCCCTTTTCTTTTAAATGCTTGAATCTATTTTGGATATTTTAACTTTTAAGATTTATTTTTCAAAAATCATAGTTATCGCAAATCAGTTTTAAATTTTTTCAAAAATATACACTTATTGATAAATAGAAGTTATGTGGCTTTTGATAATTTATAACCCTACTTTTTCTTTCACTTTTAATTTTTTTGAAGGACGGGAGTGTTGAAAAACAACAACATTTTGCAATAAATGGCTGAGTTCTAATACTAGCTATCCAACGATTTAGAAATTTAAGAATGACTCAAAAACCCAAGGAAGAAAGAGGAGATAGGGTATGGATGGAGATCCACTTGGGAAGTTGAGTGGCAAGCAGACTGCCCCCACGTCATCACTGGCCAAAAGTAAAAATACAAAAGGGCCGCTATACGTCGGTTGCTTCCATCAAGACAAGAACGATATAAGTCTTATCAACAATCCAATGATAGATATAGATGACTCATAAAAGGCATGTATATATATATAACGGATGATTTTTTTTTTTTTTTTACATTTTACTGTCCCTTGATCAATTCCCATCAATGTCCAAGTCTCCGCATCCTTTCTTCCACTGCTCGTGGACAACCATCCAAATATATGAAAGATTGCTTTAATTAGGGTAAGTTGTGGGAGAGGGAGAGAGAGTAATAGAGGGTGGTTGTAAAAGCTGAGATGGATTTCTGCATTTTGCTATTCCTTTCCTCAACTAGTCCCCATTGCCGATGTCTACCTCTACGTCCTTTGGTCCATCACTATTAGACAAACATCTAGGTATTTGTAAATGCATGAATTGACCAGGTGCCCTCACTTGTCTGGCCTCTTTCCTTTTACAATCGACAAACATTACTTCCCTACTTCACCCCTCTTGAGGCGACGATTCATAAGCAAAACAGTTGCCAATTATTAAGCTAAAACTAACAACTCTCTTGATGAGGCCCAAATGAACAAACTTCTCTCTTCACTTCAGTTAACCCTTGTTGCATGAGGTATGTAATGTACCTTTTAGAGTTCAAAAGATGATTGATCTTGATGATTTTCCATTATAGAGATTATATATCGATTAGCAGTTTTTGATAATGTTCTCCTTATTGACACACTAGACTTTGGCTAACTTAGATCCTTATGTCTAACTAATATTAAACATTAGTAAGACTTGACTTTTCATGTATTATCTTTTGCAGATTTGTTGATAGAAAGCCCTTCTAGGCATCTCTTTAAGTGAAAAAAAAAAAAAAAACTCAATTCACAAAATAAAATTGAAGTTGTCTAATTTTTATGCCCACCGTAATTATTAGAATAGAATGTGAAATTATTATCATAAAACTGCCATATTTTTATTAGCTCTCTCTTCTTGCTCTTTCAAACATTACTTATTGATATGATTTTAATGTATTTATATCTATTATTTTCGACCGCCAGATTCAATTGATAATTTCCTTTGACTTTTCTTCTGAGAAAGAGAGCAAGTCTCACACCAATAATGCAAAGTGGACTCAATAATGCACGCCTATGAGGCATTGTGCAAGACAAGATGCCTTACACAGCACCCACAGTAAGGCAGTGAGGTGTTTCTATTCACTCGAAGTATTCATTGAGCTATCAAAACTTTCGTCCTTTCCTCTTCAAATTGATAGACGAGCTGTTTCATTTCACGCACTTCAATAGTCTGTCCTGATGCATCCACTAGAATCATATTATTGATCTTTTGAATGGACTCGATGCACTTGGATGGTCGCACCTTTTGAGGAGTATCGAACAAACACATCTTCTTCGGTGAAGACTAATAGGAACTTGATGGTACATCAATGGAGCTCGAGGGGACATCTGTTGGCATTGGCCCATAGAGTAGAGGTAGTTTGCAGACTCAACGCATCATGCACGAATTAATAGGGCAACGTGTGAAATAAAAGAAACGGTTTCCATTCATTGCATTTTCAAAAAAATAGATGATGGCTCAAACTAGATTTGGAGCAGGATTCGATAATTAATAAGGAATTTAGGCATAGTAGTAATTGAATTTTTTGCAAAAATTGTCAGTAGGTGTTTGAACTCTTCTTTCTTGGCCAACTGTGCCTGTACATTGTGTATGTGTGTGTATATATATTTTAATTCTTTCAATCCCTTTTTAATACATGAGATGCAAATCATCTATTGCAGAATCCTCCTACGTCGTGTCTCTACTGCGCCATTAGGATGATAGAAGAAAACAAACCTCGTGATGTCCCATTAAGAATTAAAGAGATCGGTGATCTCGACGACATGCCAATGTAGAGATTATATATTAATAGCAATTTTGAATAATGTTCTTATTATTAATGCCATATGTTGAAAATAAGTATTGACTTTTCATGTATTATCTTGACTTTTAATGTCAAGTTAAATAATTGCTTCTTCTGGGCCTAAGCAACATGCAAAGATATTCTCCAACGATAGAGCTCTATAAGACAAAATAGTACATATGGACCCCACTTTTGCATACGTGGTTCAATCTTGGACTGGGGAAATTATGCACTGTAGCCTTCTTAGAAATAATAACTTTAACAATGATGCCATAGAAAACGAAAGTATAGAGCAAGAGAACCGAATGCCATCATCAAATCATGTGACATAAAATGCTCATCATTGATAGGGTCTCATATTTTTAAGTACCTGCCATTTGTAAGAGATGCAATTTAACTAAAAACTAGTCAAAAGATAGCAATACGAGAGAAAAAAAAAACATGGCTTATAAAAGTACAAGAGACACTACCAAACTCTCATGATTATAGTTCAGACTTGGTAGAGAATAAGGTAAATATAATTCAATCCTCAACTTTTTGACAAGATGTGATGGATCTTTGGCTCCATCATGCACGATTTGTTTAAATGCCTAAGAGTTACAATTCGATTATTTTTCTTAATAGATTCCTTGAATAATGCAAAGAGAATTATCTGCCCACATGCATATTTGAAAAAGCAATGTATAAATACAAAAAATCAAAATATAAACACAAACAATGAGAAAAATTAGATAATATGAAAAAAAGATGAGCTATTTCAACTTAAACAATTGTAAAAATAAGAAAATAGAAAAGATCATATTGAGCTTGGTAGATGAGTGAAGGATGTTCCTTATTGCCATCGGAGCCAAATTTTGCAGAAACAAAATGGCTTTTTAATTGCATGAACCCTATCCTCCTAAGCCCAAATGATCTCACACTTTCGATTATGTGATCTTCACTTGAGATCCATATGGTAAATGTTGAAACCCAAATATCTTCGAAACATCACTTTATCTAATTACTTTAATAGCATAGAGTTTTTCACGTGTGGAAATAGAGTTTCACGATCAAGGGAGGACACCAAATTAGACAATCAAAATTGACAAGAGCAAATTATCAATTTATTTGAGAAATTACGAAATCTATGAGGTTAAGATTGTGTCATGATCAATATGGAGACATACCCAAGAATCTTCTTTTTTTAATCAAATTTCAAGGTACCGGTGTTTTGGTATGTTGAGAAAATTGCAGAATTGGTATAAAACATATTATACATGATGCAATCGAGTTCTAAACCTTTTAATTGAACTAATTTAATCTTAAAATTTTGAGGAATGGTGTAATCAAGTTCTCTCGGCCAAGTTTTGCCTCATTTGTTCCACATGTCAATCTAACCATGACTGATTATCTTATATGTAAGAGTGATGGTATGATATGAACTAAAATTACATGAAATGATGCTATTTGATCTTAGATAAACGTAATTGTTGTTTGGTTGATGGCTAAAGCACCAAATTATCAATGGATGAGGTAGTAATAGCTCAAGCCACATCTTTATCAAATCTGGACTCCACTAGGAGGGAGGACACCCCAATATCTAATTTCTAGTCAAATTATTGCATCTTCCAGACATGAGCCACGTGCATAGCTTTTTTTCCAATGACCAACAAAATAATACATGTGGATCCATTTTTGCACAAATGGTTCAATAATAGGATTGGGGTAATAATGCATGGCTGCTTTCTAAGAAATTAATAACTTTAATAAGGATGTTATAGAAAATGAAAGTATAAACTAAGAGTATTGAATGCTGTCAGCAAATCAAATCATTCGCCATGTGATACTTATCGATTAATAGGAACTCATATTTTTAAGTGTCTACTACTCATAAAGATGTCCTTCAATTCAACACCAATTGAAAGATCGGATGCAACAAAAAAATGGCTTATAAAATTACAAGTGGCACCACTAAACTCTTGTGATTGCATCTTAGACTTGACAAAGAATAAGTTAAACGTAATTTAGTTCTCATCCTTTTGACGAGATGTAAGGGATACTTGGCTTCACGATGCACAATCTGTCTAAACACCAAAGATTTGTATTCAATTATTTCCCTCAATATATCCATGCAAAATTGCAAAGAGAATTGGCTTCCCGCAATCATATTTGCACAAGCAATATATGAATATGAAAGACCATAATATAAGCACATAGAATGAAATTTGAAAGTATTTGCTAAATTTAGGACTTATAATCTGCACCCTTAAGGGTGCATCATTCTAAAGTCATCCATCTTAACCTGTCAAAATTTGTGCTCTCAGACTATACATTCAGTACACAATATAATCTCAAGTCTTATTCATAAAAACATTACCCGCACTATCGGCAAAGGTTTTTTCCAATATGGTTTGGGCTCCATCGCTGTTGTTCATGAGTTTTCGCAGCGTTGGCGGATCGATGACGCTGATGTCGCCCAGCATTCCAACGTCGTCCTCCAACATCCCTTCGACGAACAGGTTACCTTCTCTCCTGCATCTCATCACCATCTTCCCGTCACTCCCCACGACAAGTCTCCCTGCAAATGGATAGAACTTGACCAATACTGCAACTATAGAGGAAAATAATGATTAGACTTCACTTAAACAAGCTTTCACTACGCACTCTCTCTCATCCCCATGCCCAATTTTTGTCCTGGTTTTTGTGGAAGTAAGTAATCTGACCATTAATGTTTAAGGAGTTTCATACCTTAGTTACTATTTAGTTTCAAAATGCTTCGTGGGTATCAGAGCTAAAGATGAGTTCACAAGAAGATGGGGGAGTAACAATTTAACAAAAAAATTTTGGTAATGCCAACATAGAATGTAATTTTGATTCCTATACTATTAAATTTGACTAATTTCAGGAGGGGAGGGGCTTTTTCTTTTTTATCCTTATTATTATTTGTGGAAAATATTTACAAGGAATGTGTTAGTCACTGCATAATACACTTGTTAAACAACTAATTTACAATAGTACCGAGTTTCCCATGGCGCTAACTTTAGTGTTATCACATATGTTGTCTACACCTGAATTTTTATCAACAATTCAAGCATCCGTCCTTGTAAAATTACAAAAATGGAAAATAGCAAAAACAACAAAAAGCAGTTAAAAAGAATGGATAAAAGAAATAAATGATAAACTATTAAAAAAATAAGAACTCTTAGAAAATGATGGGTGTTAAAAAAGGGGGCCTCTTCTGGTTCGTGGCCCAACTCACTTAGCTCTCCCTAGATGAAATTTCGTCGTAAGTGCATCAAGCTTGGTTGGCTGCAGTTCCTCTGGCCCACCCTATTTGCTAATAAGGCCACAACCCGTTCCTAGCTGAAGATCACTTAAAAATCAGAATCCCATCATTTCCGACGCCATTAGTTGTCCTACGCCATTAATCGGAAATGACAATGGGTCAATTTTCCAATAATAGGAAATTTAAATAAAAATCTCAAGCCAATAGACCTGTGGAAATTAAATATATTTCTTCGAATTGAAATTACGAGAAAGAAAAGTGGAATTTTCCTTTCACAAGTGATATTAAAGTACTGTTCATTCAAGCTAGAACAAATCATAGGAAGCATACTCTTATCATTTATGAAAGCGAATTTTAAGCTGCAAATTCATTATACGAGCAATCAATCGAAAGTGCCTTTCTAACAATAAAGGGGACAAGAATAACCGACATAATCACCACCAAGGACATCTAGGAGGGATAGGGTGACGGAAGCTTGGCGATGGCCGATAGGCAACAAGCAAAGAGAGATCAATGCGTTCTCGGTTTTGAGTCGTGATTGATTATTGATGAAGTTAAGAAAAAAAAGAGGAAAATCACTAAAAATCCTAAAATATGCCCACTACAACACATCCATCTTAAGTTTTTTTTTTTTTTTTATGTCACAAAAGACTCCAAACTCTATTTATGTGTATATTCACTCTTTATCAATGAGTATCGTTAAAAAAAAAAAAAAACTGCCTATATGAATGACGAAATGTAAACGGTGTTGACATCAAATGAAATAAGAACAATTTCAACCAAAGAAAAAATATAAAATCGATCTTACGAAATCTTGACAAAAGATAAATATGTCATATTGGTACAAAATTTAAAATTTTTGACGTCATAAGAACTAGAGTAAATAGGCCATATACATAATTTTGAGCTTCAAAAATAAATATAATTTGGAGTTTTTTGCCGACTTTTTCGGGAAACGACGGTGGGTTCATTTTTCCTTTTTATTCTCTTTTATTTTCAAATTCAATTTCTTTTCATCCAAAGGACAACCACTGGCTTCACCTGTTCGCCCCGTTTTCCCACACAAAATCCGAATCACTTCGCTTCACGCCTTTTTTTTTAATTTCTCCGTTGTTTTTCTCTTCGTACTCGCCGCTGCCAATCTTCATGCTCGGCATATCGTCTCGGATGATGACGACTCAGATTGGCCTCGGCTACTGCGGTTGAAGGAGCGACGCCGGACCGGTGGAGGTGCTGAGAGCGAAACCCAAAGAATCTCATCCTTCGAATTGGTGAATCGTATCCAGATGATGATGATGATGACGGTCCATCCAACCTCAGCCTCGGCAATCGGATAAAAGGCTCTTGTAAACAGCGAACACCACCCCGCGTCCCTCTTTGCGCGCGACGTAGATGGGCGGAATAATGGAATTCCGAAAGGCGGCAATGGAGTGGGAGCGAGCAGAACGAAGCAAAGAGTCGACGGGACATTCTGGAGTGAATTGGAATTTGACTCGGAAGTTCAATCAGACATGAAATGGTCCTGATGATGGTTCAGTGGCGATGGCAGCGTAGGCCCGAGGTGGCCCGGCGACAGATAAATTTGACCCAGACGTGGGCAAGGACAGGAAAGCGAGGACTTGAATCAGAGTGGCCGCAACTCGAATATGGAATCTAATGGTGTGGTTTACTGTGGGGATGATCTGAACTGCTGGAGATGAATCAGGGAATCTAGAGCCAGGGAGAGATGCAAAAAAAAAAAAAAAAAAAAAAAAAAAAATTGGTCTGAGAAAAATCCGTCGAGTTTGCAAGGAAGGTGTTTGATGGCATGACGAAGCTGGACTCTCTTTCCGAGGATACCCGTCCGAGAGAGAGAGAGAATTAGCGAGCTTTATCTGGCGGTGAGAGCAAGTTCAAGTTCGAGAGGGCATGACGTTGTCGATTCTAATACGAAAAGCCACTGCTAGAGGCTTGGAAGCTGTGTTGTCGAGAGAAAGGCTGCGGAAGAGTTGTGCCGCTGAAATGCTGTCACGAAGTAATGCTACTGCAGGCAAATAGATGATCCTGAGAGAGGCTATGAATGCTGCGTTTGATGACTGCGGATCGTAGAGTCTTTCAATGTGTCTAAAGGTTCTTTTCTTTGGCAGAAGTATGGACCTGAGAGGGTTGTTAATACTACTATCACAGAAGCTGGTTTCGCTGGAGTTGAAGTCAGTGCTGCTTTCTACGGTCTCAGGCCTGTCGTGGATTTTATGACATTCAATTTTGCTATTCAGGTGATTAAACACATTATAAATTCTGCTACAAAGATGAACTGCATGTCGACTGGTGATATATCAGTCCCTATAGTTTGAAGAGGAGCTGCAACAGGAGTCGGTGCCTTACACTCCCAGGCCCTGTGAAGATGTTGCCATCCCACCCGGAGGAAGCTTTACTGGATCCAGCCTCGTTAGATCACTCATCACCCTCTGGGTCTATGGAATGCGAGAATTGTCCGTGGCGTCCTAAATGAGAGTTGCTCATGAACGGCCTAACATCTCCAGCATGTCCCTTCAAACGGAGTTCTTCTTCATCCTCTTCTTTTTCCAGATTTGCAATCACCAATTTCTTAATGGTGTGTGTTAGCTGCATTATTTGAGGGCCTTGCCGTCAAGGAGTGGATAGGCTACGTGTTTGCAAATCTAATCGGCGTTTACTCAAGTCTCCTTTTCAGTTGATAATATGACAGTACAGTCATGACCCCCTATGCTCAATATAATAATGTAGGTGCATTGTTATTTCACTGATCAACTCAGCTTGTAATGTTTGGTATTAGCCTCAGAAAGCTTCACGTGTCCTTCATTCGCAAATTCTGGACATGATTGTCTTGTTCCAAAGTAGTAATTGCCTTTGCTATTCAATGACACTCTTTACCCTCATAAACTTTGATCGGTGACCTATTGTTGAAGTGCTATTCTTTAAATTAGCCCATGATTCAGTCATGTCAAATTCGATTTATTAATTACGTGCTCTGGTGTTCTAGGGATTGAATGAATTTTTATTTGGGTCTGCTTTGCTTCATGGTTATTAGTATCAATATTATGTGTTGCTTCATTCTGTAATAATGCAGGGGAGGAAAGTGGCGAACTCCTCAAGCTCACTCCTAGGCAACATTGTCATTGATGATAGGCCATTTGGGGCAATTGTTTCTCTTGTATACATGTATCTAGTGACATCAGATTAAGATAAAGGCTCTCTGGAAATACTGATCATTGAGATTCGAGGAAGTATCTTTGTGGATTTTTAAGTTGCTTCCGATGCGAAATTGAGGTCTCAGAATTTGACATGTGTCAATTCACTTTCGACCTAGGCTAGATTCAATGCATTTATCATTCTTTTCCTTCTCTTCTTTTAAATGGTGATGATGTTGCTGCAGGATTCACCATTAGGGTTGCTGCAAATCCGAAGTATCAAATCAGATCAGTTGTGCGAGAATTGTTTTGTAGCTCATTCCAGTGGCTTCACATGCAAATCATAGTGGTTCCTAATCTCATGTCTAGGCTTGGATTATTTTATCCAATTCGATGCAAAATCTGTAACTCTTGAATTATTCTGCCACCCACCAAGGAACATATCCATTGTGGAAATGACATCTTGTAGGATTTCACTTTTTAGCTTTAACCAGCTTGTGTTTCATTGTCTTGATTTGGGCTTCTAGTGAAATGAAATCTCGTAGGATTTTCACTTTTTAGCTTTAACCAGTTTGTGTTTCACTGTCTTGATCTGGGCTTCTAGGTACACATTTTCATCATCATTTCTCGATATGTAAATTATGTATATTTAGAAATGTTAAGTAATGCAATTACTTTTGGAGATAGCTTTAGAACGAATCATGTGATACTTTAGCCTTTCAAATTCCTGGTTAAGCTCTTTCCAGTTCAACTTGGTGACCATTGAGTTGTCTTCCACACTGACTGGTTTTAATATATATATCCTCAAGTGCTAAGTTCCACAACAACTGTAGAGAAAAATAACAATCAAAAGACTCCACTTAAACGAGCTTTCACTACACATGTCTCTTGTCCTTATGCCCCATTTTTGACCCATTCTTTGTGGTAGTAAGTAATCTGATGATTAATTATGTAGTTTCATTCATTCATTAACTAGTTAACAAAGCATCTGTTGTTTCAGTGGATTTTGATTCAACTTCTCTGTTTGTGGCTTTTCAAGTGTAGGATGGAAATAGATTGTTTGTGTGCTTTAGTAATGTACATCCTTTAAATTTGATACATTGTCTTTTCTAGTTCAAATGGAATAGTATGGCAGTTTCACTTTTCTTGTATCAGCTTCCCCTCAATAATGTCCATAGTTGTTGTATTTGGTGGGAATGTAGTTATCATTTTCATGATTGCCATGCTAGGCATTACAAACAGGAACAAACCAAGAACTTGTGGGGTATGTTTTGGTTCTCCATGAGTCTCTTCAACCAAGAGGTTGTATCATATACTGTTGTTTACATATATGCTGTTGTGGGTTTGATTGCTAATGTAGTCAGATTAGAATCATGACAAACAGGGAGGTTCACCAGTCCACCAAACATTTTAAGTGTGTGCGTTAGGCATATAGCTCATGTGCATGCATGGGTTCTTTACCTTCCTAATGTGGCATTGTGGAAGTTATTAATGTCTTTTGACCAATTTGATAGGAACCAAATCACAGAGGCGAGGCATGTTCTACTCAGCTAAGTTAATCATTTAGCTTTGCTGTCCATCTGAGGCATGTTCAGGAAAGCAGTTTTCTATGTACTTCCAATCCTCAAAGCAAAGTCTCTCATTTCTAGATATAGCTTTCCTACTGAACGCTACATATTACGGAGGCTTGATTATGTTTCCTTCATGGCTTTTCAGATTTTCTCAATTTGCAGTCTAGGCGAGCTTCTTAGCTATGTTGGTTTTACCTCATTCAATAATGTTGCATTTCCTAGATATGTCTTCTATAGTTCTCTTCCTTCTGCTTTGCAGGTGTAACGATACTGGCCTTGAAGTGCCGTTGTGGTTTCTTCTATATTTTAAGGATGTCTCTATGATGTGTAGTTTTTTGATTGCTTCTTGAGGAAGTACTCAGTGTTCTAACAATGTAGGTATGACGTGGATTATACAAATATCACCGGCAAGAGTGACCACCCCAAGGGCTATCATTTTCTTCATGCTTATAGGTCTATTCTTGCTCAGTTTCAAACACTCTTAATTTAGAAACTGATATAAGTAGGAAGAAAAGCAAAGAAGGGGGTGGGAGTCCACAAGGAGAAGGATACATTGGGTGGGAGCTAATCTAAATAAAGGAGGGTGCATCACTTTTGTTCATGCAAAGAAAAATGCACCAATAGTAGCAGCCACCCACACATACAAGAACCATGGAAAGAGAGAATGAAGTACTGTAAGTTTTCTTAAGCTGCTTATGATGCGAAATTGAGGTCTTGGAATTTGACATTTGTCGATTCACTTTTGATTGATGCTAAATTCAATGCATTTATCATTTTTTTCCCTTCTCTTCTTTTAAATGGTGATGACGTTGCCACAGGATTTGACATCAGGGTTGCTACGAAACTTTATTATCAAATCAGATCAGTTGAATGAGAATCGTTTTGTAGCTCATTCCAGTGGTTTCGCATGCGAGCCATAGTGGTTCTTAATCTTATGTTTAGAGCTGTATTATATTATTCAATTTGATGCGAAATCTGTAACTCTTGAACTATTCTGCTACCCATGAAGGAACGTATCGTATCCATAGTCAAAATGAAATCTTGGAGGATTTTCACTTTCTAGCTTTTAATCAGCTTCTTTCTGTCCCATTGTATCCTTCTCTTCTTTCTGTCTCATTGTATTGATCTAGGCTTCTAGCTACATATTTTCCTCATCATTTCTCGATATGTAAATTTTGTATATTTAGAAATTTAAGTGATGCAATCACTTTTGGAGCTAGCTTTAGGGTCAATCATGTGATGCTTTTGCCTTTCAAATTTATAGTTAAGCCCTTTCTAGTTTGACTTGGTGATCATTGAGTTGGCTCCCGCACTTACTAGTCTTAATATATATCCAAAAGTGCTCAGTTTCACTACAACTGTAGAGAAAAATAATGACCAAGTACACACTTCTCTCTCGTCCCTGTGCCCCATTTTTGGTCCATTCTTTGTCGAAGTTAATAATTTGATTATTAATGTTTAAGTAGTTTCATTCGTTATTTAACTAGTTAATGGAGCATATGTTGTTTTAGTAGATTTTGATTGAACATCTCAGTTTGCAGCTTTTCAGTGTAGGATTGAAATAGATTGTCTGAGTTTGTTATATGTCCTTCAAAATTCAATACCTTGTCTTTTCTAGTTCAAATGGAATAGTATGGCAGTTCCACTTTTCTTGGTTTGGCTTCTTCTTAACAGTGTCCTTAGTTTTGGCATTTGGTGGGAATGTAGTGACCAGTTTATGATTGCCATGCTAGGCATTACAAATAGGAACAAATCGAGAATTTGGAACGTATGTTTTGCTTCTCCATGAATCACTTCAACCAAGAGGTTGTATCATATAATGCTAGTTACTAATATGTTGATGTGTGCTCGATTGCTGATGTGGTTAGATCAGAATTATGACAAGCAAGGAGGTTCACCAGTCCACTAAACTTTTAAGTGCATGCATTGGAGACCTAACTCCTATACATGCACGAGTTCTTTATCCTCCTAACATTGCATTGTGGAAGTTATTAATGTGTTTTGATCACTTTGATCAAAATCAAATTGTAGAAGCATGTTTTACTAAGCAAAGCTGATCATTCAGCTTTCCTGGCCATCCAAGGCATGTTTGAAAAAGCTGTTTTCTATGTGCTTCCAACGCTTGGAGCAAAGTCTCTCATTTCTAGACATTTCTTTCCTGCTGAAAGCTTCATATTATGGAGGCTTGGTTACGGATCATTCATGACTTGTCAAATGTTCTAGGCTTGCAGTCTAGGTGAGCTTCTTAGCTATGTTGGTTTTACCTCATTGAATATTGCAACATTTCCTAGATATGCCTTCTATAGTTCTCTTCCTTCTGCTTTGTTCTATATTTTAAGTATGTCTCTTTTATATGCAGTTTTTTTTTATTGCTCCAAGAGGAAGTACTGAGTGTACTAACAATGTAGGTATGAAGTGGATTAGGCAAATATCACCAGCAAGAGTGATCATCCCAAGGGCTATCATTTCTTTGTGCTCTAAGGTCTATTCTTGCTTAGTTTCAAATACTCTCAATAGATAAACTAACATAAATAGGAAGAAAAGCAAAGAAGGGGGTGGGAGTGCAGAGAGAGAAGGATACTTTAGGTGGGATCCGATCAAAGTAAGTGTGTATCACTTCTGTTTATGCAAAGATAAAGGCGCCAATACCAGCAGCCATCCACACATACGATAACCAAAGAAAGACTGAAGTACTAGCACATACAGTCCGCATGTTGCAACAAAATTAACATTTACTAAAATGATAGGTATGAATAGTAGATACCCATCAACGAAGCACTTAATTTGATACAATGCAGGAAGTGAAGCGACGCTAAAAATTGAAGAACTCCCGTTCAGTAAGTCCAAAAATTTTGACACTACGGCTGTATCAACACGGTAGAAGACAACGTTTTGATCCAGCCAAATAGGAAGAGAAAACAAAAAGAGTCCATCCACAACAGTTCAAGTAACATTTAAAGAGACATTGATCAGAAACAGGGAGACAAAGACAAACATAATCACAGAAAGCAATAAAAAATGAAGGATTTTAAAATGATATAGAAAGATGTCAAAATGAGAACACCACGAAGTGCTACGACACTTTCTTTGAGGAGCCGCCGCATCCTGTATCTTGGTACTTGTAAAAAAATAGCAGTTAGACCACCTATATGAATATCACGATGGCATTTCAAGGAATTGTATGTATCACTAGCTCTTTCCTCTTACGCACCACGATAAGTTGTGCGGTAAACACTACACAACCATGTTGAAGATAATCCGTACTAGGCAATAGTATTTCCCTTTGGGTCCATATGCAACTATAGTGAACATCGTCCTAAATTCCTTTAGTGCTAAGATGGCGAGTCATGAATACAGCGTGTCTATTGAATCCACTGTAGCGTTTTGCGCCAATAGAGCATGCAATGGCACGCTTCAACACCCAGGCTATGCATTGCTAGAAATCAACTTAAGCACAAGTGTAGGGACGTTATTGACACTCAAATTCAACTCAAGGATTGTAGAGTTAGGTACGAGAACTATTATTTCACTTAATGATGTCGTAGTATTGCATAAATAAAGGATTGTAGTAGAGTTCGGTGTGAAGTAATTCATTGGTGAAATGATGGAATGTTGCCCCTGTTGACACTTGAATCTTCGCCGGCAAGTCAAACATGCATTATGGTAAAAATAAAAAGAAAAATATGATATAAAAATAGTAACAAATAAATAAAAACCCAAATAAAAAAGAGAACTAAAAAGAGGGAAAAAAGAAGAAAGTAATGAAAAAAGCTCCAATTGAGTCATAACCGAAAGAGCCAAGTCCAGTCTGTTGGGCCTGATCCACAAGGGCAGCCCAGAACATTCGAAGCCCATCGGAGTAAGCCTTGGCCGGTCAACCCATTCGCGCCAGACCACATCAAGCACAAGCCCATACACAATTATTAGGTCCTTGCCGTTGCCATTTTCGCTCTGCTGTCAATTGAAAATTAGAAGCCTCAATGAAAGGTTCATGAAAGGCATATTTATATGTATGTAGGACACAACCACAGTGAAATTATGTAATACGTAGTGCAATACGCATTCAGAGGCCAACAGAAAGGACAAAAAGAAAATAGATGAGATGCAAAGTATTCACTATCTTTTTTGTTGCATTGTTGTTCTTCAATATGATGAGAACCTAGAATCATGTGAATATAATAATTGATTTGTTGGAATATGTGGATATTTTCGAGTCAATAATTGAATCATCTGTGAATGTGCTACATAAGGAAGAGATGCAAATAGGAAAAAGATTATGAATTGCACAAATCCAACAAATTAAAGGACATAATTGGATTATACGAATCCAACAAATCAAAGGACATAATTGCATAAATTGCAATTATGTTTAGTAACGGAATAAATTTATCTCGTTTTGTATCTTTCTGGGGAACATTTGTAAGGCAGATATGAAGTGGGGGACCTCTAATTTTTTTGTCTTCATTTTTTCGATATGTCTTTGCCAAATTGCAAGCACGTTGGTGAAATTAACTTTACATGAGAGAGTTTTAGGGGGTTTAAGATCATGTATCAATCTCTGACGGGAGAGAGATGAGCAAAATGGGCGAATTAATCTTTAGCACAACCGATAGATCAATTGAAATAAATGTGGCACTAATGTATCGAACTTTACAAAGAGGTCAGTCTAGATAGAATGAATATCCATAAAAGAGGACCTCGACTCAAGATGAAATGAGGCGTGGCGTGATGAAAATGCTAATCTTAACAATGGTGTCATGTGATCCATTTAGCCAAACATAAAACGCAACCAATATCTTTACACGAGCTCGTAAAGGAAGAAGGGAATGGAGGCTCGCGACGAATTCATCTCTAGATATTGATGGAATCCTCTCTCTCTCTCCCGCGACAAAATCAGTTTCATCTCCGCACACATCACATATAGGCATTCTAGACGCTTCTTCATCGGTTTTCCCTTCTCCATCGTCCTCTAGACACCGTTAGCCGCCACCGTAGCTCTGCCATCGTCGGGTTCACTGCAGCAAGGCGTCCTCTCGTTTTGCTTTGTTTTCCGGTTAGGACGCCCGAAAGTGCATGGACCCTTGGTCGTCCCCCCTTCACTGACCTCGATCATCGACATCATTGCCTTCGGGAACTTTTCTCTGATCTGATCATTGACCGAGGTCAAAAATTCACTCTAATCAAGGTAAATTCCACACACTCTGTTTCTGCTGCTTATGAATGAAATAGAGCCGATGAGCTTCAACTACTAATGTTTGTTACTATATCAGTTGCTGTCGAAGCTCAATTGACAACTCAGTCTTGTACTGTTATTGTCATGATCTGAAAGTGAATCGTTGGTTTGTATTCTAAAAGTGATAATTGTCACAATCACCCAATTAGTTGAGATAAGACAAGTAACCTCGGTTTACAGATATGTTTTAATATAAATTGCCGTTGACGGTCTTGATGCAACAGGAGCAATTATTCGAGATCATCATCAAGAATGAGCTTGCACTTGAGTTTCATGGCTATCAATCACGGGCTCGGCTTGACATATGTTTGGAGGACGGATTCAAGATCTCAAACTTTCAAGAGTAGAATTGCATTCTTCAATGGTAGAGTCAAAAAGAGCGATCACAATAACTCACAACATTACATCAACTTGTTAAGTTTACTAAAAATCTAAAAATGATAACATTGCAACTAGCTCTAAAAAGAGAACAAAGACAAAATGACATGTGGTATATTGGTTTGAACTAATATGTGGCATAAAGCGATACTTTCGGTGTTCATCTCAATATCTCAATTCAAGAGGATAAGGGAAGAAAAAGATCACGCGCCGGTCACAAGAATGAAGAAAGTCAAGGCGCACAAGGATATTCAACTAAATGTCGATAAGCCTATGAACGAAAATATATGGTTCGGTGGTGAAGGAAAGAACTTTCATGCGTCCAAATATCGGAACGATGCCACAGATACGAAGTTCGTTGTGTAGTTATTCCTTTGCCAGCAAGTTGAATATGCTTTTTGTAAAGATAAATAAAAAAAGAGATCCAATTTACCAAAAAAATAAAAATAAAAAAAGAGCTCCAACTCAGAATTGAAAGGGCTCGGTCGGTCTGTTGGGCGATGCACAAGCGTAGCCCAGATCACACCAAGCCCATCAGAGTAAAGCCTCGGCCCGGACAATTTCGCTCACTAATCGACACCAAGAATCCACCGTCCGCCATCTCCGATCACCAACAGCCACCGTCGAGCCACCATTGACGGCCGCCACAGGCTCGGCGATAACATAGCAGAACGCATACGCTAAAACCTGACGAAGAAACTCTCTTTCTCGGGAATTCTTGAGGCTTCTTGATCGGCTCTCCTTCTCCGTTGTCCTTCAGGCACCGTTAGCCACCCCTGTAGCAGCTCCGCCCATTGCTGGTTTCACTGTAGCAAGGCCAACTCTCGTTTTTCTCTGTTTTCTGGTCAGGACGCTTGCAAGTTCACGAACCTTGGTTGTTCCACTTTCGCTGACACCACCGGGAACTTTGTCAATGATCTGATCACCGTCCAAGGTCAAAAACTTAAATGTCATCGAGGTAAATCCCATACACTCTGTTTCTGCCGCTCATGAACGAAACAGAGCCTGTTAGCTTTAGCTAATTTCTGTGAGTAAATCAATTGAGATTGAAGCTCTATGAGCAACTCGGACTTGTACTGTTATTGTCGTGATGATCTGAAAGTCAATCGTTGCCATAAATTTGCGTATGAGCTCCTTGATCAAAATGCATATTACTTGTTTGATGAAATGCTCAAACTAGATTAGTATGTAAATTCGATTTAATCCTAGAACCGCAAAATGATATTAAATAAAGTCGATTTGCTCTCAACTTGTCAAACCCTTATTATGGCCAACTTTGTCGGAATAGGATGCTCATTTGTCAAATGGTGTCATGACTCTTGTCATTCGTACGCTCAACCTTGATATGGTGGTAAGGACTGCGCAAACGGTGAGTACTCGTGTCATATTTGTCAACAAACATATGATATAATCTGTAGGACGAGCTAAAGCAAAAGGTGCAAATAAACTATTGAAAGGTTTTATGTGCATTTATCCGAGACATTGTTTAAATTAGGATTTACTCCTATTTACATTAAGGAGAAGAAATTCATTTATCATGATGTTAATTTGCATGGATGACATCTCGATAACCAGAAATGAACTTAGTTTAATTTGCTTTCCAATAATAGAGGACTACATAGAAATCTCAAATTGAAAAACTTAAGGAAAAAATAAAATGTTTCTATGGAGTTGAAGTTGCAAGAGATAAAAGTGGAAATTTCCCTTTCTAAATGAACACATTGGCCATCATCTCCACTGGCTTCGCTTTGCACCGCTTTCTCTCATTGTTTTCTCTTCAAGCTCGCCACCACTCTTCACGCCCTCGGCCTATAGTCTCAGATGATGACAACTTGATTGGCCTCCGATTGCGTTGGTTGATGAAGCGACACTGCACCAGCAGGAAGTCCAAGAGTGGAACCGAGAAATCTCATCCTTCGAATCGGCACATCATATCCAGACATCCCCTTTGCGCATGGGCCTAAACAACGGCAACGGAATCCGAAGGACACGATGAAGTGAGAAGAGAGCAGAACAAAGCAAAAACCGACCAACATATTTGGAATGAGTCGATGAAGCTCGGGACTCATGGTCTCTCTCTCTCTCTCTCTCTCTCTCAAAGCAAAAGTCATTCAGGTCGAACTCTCCTTGATGAACGTTGCTGCTTCAAGAAATACCCGCAGATGGCCGGTTCCTAGTGACATTCAGGCGATGCCAACATTCGCCATTTGATGGCCACCCCTTTACCAGGTTGTTTCATTCCAAATTGCTTTGACACGCATTCCAAGATTCAGTTCATTTGACAAAATGAGTTCTAAATGCTCCTCATGAGAAGAAACTCAGAAACTTCAATTTGCGCAGCCCAGATGCCAAAAAAGGCTCGTCATAGAATCTTCATGAATTCGAAAGGAGAAAATGACAAGAATCTAATGTATGTCCACATTAAGCTTGTAAAACCATGGGCTCTGCCTTGAAATTCAGAGTCGCTAATATGGCTGAAGGGAAGTGCATTCGATGTTACTACACTTTACAACTCCAAAGGTCAGGTTGAGCCACTAGAAACATTATAGAAGCACTTAATTTGACATTAGCAATCAGCTTCCTCCATCTCATGACTCTTGCCCACATGGTGACAGCTAAGACTAGGATCAAGGGAAGGTATCGTCCACATTCAGGACCATTCCCTTCATTAGAACAAAACTCACGCTTTTATCTGATTTGCAGAATTGGAAGCAAATTTCAGCCTAGCAAAATTCTGAAGTTATGTTCACACCAAAAATGGCCTAAAGGATTCTTCCTTTGCTGTGTCCTTTTTGGATAATATTTTGACCCCAAGTCTTCTCAGTGATTTTGAAGATGGATACTCTGAACACGATATCATCCCTTCTATTAAGCTCAATCAGGTATGTCTCCTGCCTTCAGAGAAGTTTCTCTCGTAAATGTGGCCCAACCGGAAAATAACTTCCCATAATGTTCATGGCTAATGAGCTTCACCGGCCAAGATTTGTCGGGAAATATGAGAGCCATGGTCTGCGGACTTTTCTTGATGTGTATCTGTGACAATGAACCAGGAACTGTCTGCTTAAGTAGACGTTTCGCAATTTTGTCATCAGAAAGAAGAAAACAACCAATGATTTCTGAGGACGACAGTACATGTGAAGGATTAAAACAGAAACCCTGACATGATGTACAATTAACCTAGAGCTAGCATAGTCTAGCAACTATATGGTATTTAAATTCAAGAGTTGTCATTGTCATAGGGATCTTACCACATTGCTTTTCTCCAATACATTCACCTCACTGCAATTTGGAGGAAAGGACACCTGACCAGTTCAAGAGCTTTGCACAAGCCTGGCTCTTTCAGCTTACCTGCAGTAATCACAAACAGAACATGAAGAAAGCTTTTGCTCCCTAGGCATATCCTATTCTTGTTAAGTGAAACTCATATCTACTGACATAGCAACAGCAAATCAATAGATCTGAGTCTTTCAAGTGGTCTAGCTTCCAGGGCCTATATGGCATGTGGACACCAATATCATTTTCAGCACAATCAAAATTGACACTATTAGTTTCACTTGTTTCCATTGGCTTGACATTTACGAAATCGCCCAACACATACAAATGCACATACGGAAAAGCTAAAGACAGAGAAACACTACAAGGACGAATTAGCACTAACACAGTCTCTGTTAGCCTAACGACATGGAGAGTTCCTGTAGGAAATTCAAATCAAATAGGAGAACAACACAATCAAGGGGAGAATTAGGTAGTTGATTAAGATTTACACCTTGAAAATCTCATGAAGAGCAGTTCGCCATCTCTCCCATAACTCTGTGATGATGATTGTACATGGGCCATGAACTCTGCACACCTGATGAGATTCCTTGCCTTACAAAGATGAGGACACTTGGGTGAATGCAATTCACTTCCAGCAAGACAAATCCACAATTGCCAAGGCTTGGTTCCTCAGATCAGCATTTGTTGGCAAGTATTCTATCTTAGACGTGCAATAATCAAATATTATTACATGGAAAATGGAGTCCATTCAAATTAAAGACCAAAATTTGGCCCTCACATATAGAGTAATGCTCTGCAAATTCAGTCCAACCCTTTGATAACGAAACCATCTCATCACATTTTTCCTATTCCACAGGCCAATGAATTGCACCATTTGACACTCTCAGGAGCATCCTTTTAGAGATATTCTCCCCATATCTTCTCATGAACCTCTTTGGTAATCCCTGTGAGAAAAATAAAACCCATAAATCTTCATGACAAAATAAAGGAGATATTATTAGGAGTGCAGCATTTATTTTTGACCAGCTAAAGTGAAAATTTTAGAGTTAATCTTTATTAAGTAAATGAAGTCATTACCAGCACTAGTGGAAATGTAGACTCTGAATACAATATCCTCCCAATGAGCTCAAACGCACAAACATTCCTACAAGCAGACGAATTTCTCTTGCAAATGTGGGCCAACCAGCCAAAAACAATGCCCCTTGGTCACATTTAAAGCTCTTGAGCTTCACTGTCCACACCCTGTTTGAATATCCGAGAGTCGCAATTTACTTGTTTTCCTTAATATGTTGCCTGATGAATTGAGCAGGAGCAGTCTCCCTGTTTACATGGCTGAAAAACCAACATATGGTGAAGAAAGACCAAAACAAAAGCATACAATTATGAGAGAATCAAATCACACACAGCATGAATTTAAGGCAGTAGTTGCTGGTTCCAGGACTTTTAATCAACAATAAACCATACAATGAAAGTCATCAATCTCAACCTGCAATATGAAGTCAAATGTCAAAATATAAACTCCTAGAGTGCAATAGGGTACATAACCAGAACAAGCCTTCCATGTCATATATAAATTTAACACACATGCATTTCGGCCACGCAGACCACAACCGCAAGGGAAAAAGTAAAGACATCTAAAGAGTCAAACATGGAAGGAATTGAAAATTTAGACTAAGCTGTTCAATTCTTTCAATCACAGCTAAATTTAATGATTTATCAAACTATGGGTTCCATATGACAAAGTAAAGTAAGCTTTTTTTCCCCCAAATATCTGATATGTACAACAAAATAAAACAGTATCTCCTATTTAGCATTAAAATTATTCGTCACCAGGTCTGCAATGAAATTTCAAAATGATAACTAGCCACCTCCTTATCTTTCAGGTCTTTCCCTTTAGTCACGGAGGTAATGACATTATTGCAATTTGCTTGTCCTTATCAACTAGTCTCCTTGTATGATGATTTCCAGATATAATCTAAATTTACAGCATTGAATAACATTGTCAAATTTCTCCATATAAGAGAACTTGGATTCTAATTCTTAAGACTCGCCTCAGCAATTGTTTTCTGAAACATCTATCCACAAAAAAGGAGACAACTGTTATGTTTCCGAACCTTGACCACCAGCTTATGTCGTAATAACTGTCCTTTCATTCTTTTTCCTCCTTCAATTACTCCATTGTTAAGACATATACCTGATTTTAGACATACACTGAAAAATAGTTCAAGGAAAATAACATGTCATGTGGTTTACTACATTAAGTCAACTTGGATATAAACTAGAGTATAAGTAAAGATATAAACAGCATCCATATGTTTGATTTTCATACATGCGAGTTTGGGTCAATAAGCATGGGATCATACCAAGACAAACTAAACATAAGAGGGCCTCATCACCACCTTTGAGAAAGGGATGCTCCATTTGAAATTTGTTGGCCAATGTAAGAGTAGTGAGAGGCCTTGGGCGCATGGAAGCATAAAAACCAGCTCATGATGCCTCAATCTGCTTGAATGCTTGGACTAGCCTATGCTTAAAAAATGACAACTTTAGAGACAGTTTAAGTACACTTCAATAGTTTGACTTGCTATGAAAAGATTTAGCATTAATTGAAAATAAATTTTATCTGCCCAACAACACATAACCAATCAAGATTACAAGTGATTCCTCGTACAGTCCAAACTATATTGCGAACAAGGCGTAAAAGTAACTTTTCATATTTTTGACAAGGCATGGAATTCTCGGAATATTTTCAAGTTCCATGATTTCTCCCTTTTTTCTTGGTAGAAATTTGCACCTAATGTTACAGAGATATCTCTATCCAAAGAAATTTCAACATGAGACCTTAAACACAATATATCATCTCCATCGATGAGAGCTCAAACATGCAGAAATCTCGCCAATGCTCGCGAGGGAAGAATAGAAGGTGTAGATTTAAGGCCAATAAATTGCTAGTTTGAGGAACTCCTACTTTTAGACTCGAATGTGGAACGAATTTGAAGAACAGAGACCTAATTCACACGTAATAAGACACCAAAATCGGAAGAAACATGAACTTACGATTTGTCGGATGCAGATGCGCAGAGAGAGTGCGATCTTCTTCTTCTTTGATGAAGCGAGTGGACGACTGACTGTCCAGACTCGGTTGTGCCACCTCCGGCGGCGACGACGGCGACAACGACAGCCTCTGGTTAAATCTACTTGGCTCCGCTCTGCTAAGTGCAGCTTTGCTTCTCGCAGTCCTGGCAATTCCTGATGCTTCATTTTTGCTCCTGTCCTTCGTGAAGGCAGCATAGGTTTCCCCCAGTTTCGCTCCACCAAGGAGGAAGAAGAAGATGAAGAAGAAAGATGGAGAGAGAGAGAGAGAGCCTCTGGCATCAAGAAGGAGAAGGAGGAGAGCCCTGTTTTGCTTCCTGCTGTTCAGTGAAGGATGAGCCGAGATTGATTGATAGGGTTGACGGTGATGCTGATCTGACGGAATCAATAATGGAAGAGTCACAAAAAGAAAAATTTCAAAAACTTACGGCACTGCCAAAAAAAAATAAAAAAAAGAATGGATGAGAGAAAGTAGTCAATTGGATCTTACAAATTCTATGTGCATTTGTTTACGCTGATAACTTCTGTATGGTTGTATTGAGATCATCAACCTCCTCCAAAATCCATCTCAACTTGTATTTGAACAGTGATACATCATATAAATTTCGTGTGTGCAGTATACCCTTAGAAAATGTCTTCATTTTCGGGCACTCTTCCACTTTAATAACATGCAACCGTGGGAACTTAAAGTTGCAACTTGAGATGGAGGAGAAGCATTCTAGGTTTGGCAAATGTTGGAGTGTCAACTTTCGTAGATTTCTAAAAGAAATCACTTTTCCTTCTCCGTTTCCATCATTTGTTATTATTTCTTTCATTCTTTCACATTCTCTTATGGTCATCCATTTGAGATGCACTAAATTTGTGACCGCTGAAACTGTTAGTAGATGTACCAATCCAGAGCAATTCTTCACCTCTAAGCCCATAAGCTCCTGGAAGGATGTCACGGTCGGAAATATTGTCATCAAACAAGGACAATCCCAAACCCAAAATGTTTCGATGCTCTGAAGAATTTTCGACACTAAAGAGTCTTCTCTCCACACACACTTTAAGTTGTGTAGCTTGTTCAACTTAAGTTCTCTTAAATTTTCAAGCACCAGATGTTTCCTTTCTTCAACAAGCCCTTTGTCTGGGAATAAATCTTCAAAGGAGCTACAGAAGACCTCAAGGCTCTGTAGATTTTGAAATCTCTCTAGGAGGAATATGGAAGGAAAGGCGGCCTTTTTATCATGAAAGCATGCCAGTGTTAGTGCTTCTAACTTGCTAAACATGTCATCTGGAAAATTTCCTTCTTGTATCATCTGAATATTGTTATCAACTAATAAAAGTCTCTCCAAGTTGGGAAAGTCCTATCGAATTGCCAATACAACAAGAGAAGTAAATTCAACAAAGTTTCAACAATAAATCATGTGTTGTAACAAGGTAAACCTATTAAGATGATTCGCATGGAAGGTGACCATCTTCTTAAATTTCATTATATCTCAAGAGCCCTACGTTCAGGTCTCAAGCTTTTAAGATTGTCTCGAATAAAGGTTGGTATGGTTAAGTTTGTAGAGTGAACTTGTCGAGATCCCTCCAAGCTCACCATATTCATCTTTTATTAGAAATATCTTATCTTGTCAACTAAAATTAGTCATCTTTGGAAACTTATGTAATGGGATGCACGGATGATATTACTAAAACTTATGGGTGCACAAATTTAAAAGTGCGTCTAATATATAATAAAATATCTTATGTTGTCTTCAAACTCATAGGTAAGGAGTTTCGGGTTGTCTATAGTAATACAATAGGATAACTATATAAGACAAGATCAATTAAAGGAATACAGTAGAAAATAGTGGATTGAGGTACTAATCTTATTTTTGTTAAAATTGTTTGTATTGATTTTTTTATAGAGTTTTTAGAAGACGAAATAGAGCAGAAAAGTTCAAATGTGCAACACATGTCAACAATGAAGTGGACCTCACGTCAAATTTTCATTGATTTTCCCAAGGAGCACCACTAGATTAGATTAGAAATATATTGCGCCTTCAACAAAAATCTATAATAATTTTTGTAATTATAGTTAATGAAATATCTTACGGGTGTCCACAAATGAAAAGTATACTTAAGATATTAGAAATATTTTAATGTTGTCAACAAACTAATAAGTAAGGGAGATCATGTTTTCTATAGCAATATAATGTGACTTGATTATGTAGTGGATATAAGATCAGTGAGTGCTTTAAAGAACAAAATAGAAACTGAGGGAGAGCAGCCGAAATCATACCCTCTCGAATAAAGAGTGTGCTTCTTGGTCTAAAAGGCCCCGTTGATGATCTTTTTGAGCCCAATTGCTCATAGATGCTACAAAAGACAGTATGTTCGCTTTATCACAGTGAGTCACTCGCAATGCCTTCAAGAATGGCCAATTCAAAGTGGGCAAGTTGGTGCAGAAGTTCTTAAGTTGTGGCATATCATGTAACACTAGAGAGGTTAGTTTTGGGAAAAGATCTCGAGTTGTATTGGAATGTAAAGTCTCATTCCCACCGGCGACTATTTCCTCAATCCCACAAGACTCCACTTGAAGTTCCTTAAGTTGGGTTATACTTGTAGCCACCCAATGCGGAAACACACTTTCAAGGCTCCCACAATTGTGAACCTGCACTTTCTGTAAATTGTCAAAAGTGAGAGTTTCTTGAGGACCGTCACTCCATATTTTGCTTAAATTGTCCATATGGCAGAGAACCATCTGCCTAAGCTTGGGACATTGTACCTGGCATGTTGAGAAAAATGATGTAATGAATGTGATTACATTGAGTTATGATCTCAAAGAATTTCTAAACTTTCCTCACTCTCACAAATCATGAGAATGCGAGAGCTTGTTAGTGACAGAAAAAGGGAGTCGCTAATTGACGCTTTCATTTAAGTTGACTAATGACTAAGGCCAAGTATATTGCATTGCAACAAGCATGAAATTATGAATGCATTTATAATCAATAATACATTGAGCATTGACTTTCGAGTGCCTCAATTGACATTTAATACTAGCAATCCCTTACCCCTTTAATTTTTGTAAAGTTCAATGATGAATACTTGGACTCTCCAACTTTTAAATCTGTTCGCACTGATCATTATCAAACTTGCTTGCACTGATTTTTTGATAATGCAACATTAGATAAGGTAAGAATTTCTTAAATTTATCTGGTTCAAGGAACGAATGTAGCCAAAGCACAGTTCAAAGAAGCTTCGATATATGTGCTTCATATTGCAATCCAATCAGGATATACATACATATCATTCTTTATGTTAGCTCCAATGCCGCGCTGATGGGTGCAATATGATGATGCTCCAGCGATAGGTAAAAGCTGGTTCTACATATATTTCTTATCAATTAAAAGAAATCAACTTCCCATTTTCATCTCTAGTAGATTTAGAATAATCGAAAAATTATTAGCAAAAGTGAATCAGCAGCATGGACATTGTGCTTATTTGTACAGAGGTAAGAAATCTTGTACAGTGATGCTTTTTTTGTTTTAATAGTATGGACTTGGAAGATGATTATATAAGCATGTCCATGTATATATGGAAATGATGAAGATACACTACCCCCATTTTTTCGCCATATGGTGCCTCAATCATCATCAATCATTGATGAATTGAGTGATAAATTCCAGAAATAACTTTTTTAAATAAATCAATGGTTGGGATCAATAAGCCACAGAATGGGAGCACAAGTGAGATTTGTGCATCTTCACTTACAATCAATTGGCAACTCAAGTCCGACACTCATCAAATGTGTCTTCCTGTGATAGAGATTATTTCCTCTATTTACTATGAGCACCGCTACTTATTCAACACTAACGCCAATTGCGAACATTACTTATGAATCTTCAATTGATAAAGTTCACTATGAGAAGCATCATGCAAATTAGATGGTGAACCGGATAAAAATAATAATAACTTCAATTGTTTACAAGTTTTTTTTTAATTACGTGCAGAAAAATTTGTATTGAAAGAAAATAAATATGTAATAGGCACAGGCAATATAATGATTGGAATAATTAACATATATTATGATCTCATAAAAAAGCAAGTTGGCTCAACTTGCTAGTTCTACATTGGACCATTAATAACTTTGCTTGAAATATTATTTATTCACTTTTGTGGTAGAATCTTCTAGTGGGCCAATGATCCAACCGCTCGCAAAAAGTGGTAACCAATTTCTCATCCTTGATTGATGCCTCATGTTGAGGATTTGAGGATTTTGGAGTTTTGTTCGGGTGTTGGAGGCTAAAAGAAAAGTGAAGAAGAAGAAGTGGATGACCACAATATGTATGTTTAGAGAAAACCAACCGCATTTTTTTTTTCTACCATGTTATGACCTCTGACAGATTGTCCACTAAGAATCGACTTTGCCATGTGTCTATCTGCGGAAAATTCAATACCAATCCTACGGATTGTCCACTAAGAAGCAAAGTGTTGATATTTTTCATTTGGTTACAATAAAATCAACGCAACTATGACTTGTTGCAACCAAAAAAACAAAATGACTTTCCGCACTTTCCTTAATCTATTAATATTCTTAATTGAGGATTTTGATGAGTATTTTAAATTATCTAACAATGTGAGAGAAACCTATTATTACAGACAGCTCATATTTGACACAAAAATGAAATTAACGCTAACACAACTTGTCACTACCAAAAAATCATATGAGCTACAGCAAAAAGTGGTAACCAATTTCTCATATTTGACACAAAAATGAAATTAACGCTAACACATGGCCAAGTCGGATCTATCCGTCAGGGCGTTGATTCCCCGCAAAGAAAAATTAAAAATTCTGAAATTGCAAAAAATATTTTTTTTATTGTGTTAACTTTTTTTAGGAATCTCGCTTATTAATTCTAAAGTACTATGCATGATATGATTTCATGAACTTACACCAACATAACACTTCTAATAGGATACAGAGATGTACATATAATAGCAATATTTATTGAGGAATAGAATATTTTTAGTCTTCGTATCAAATATTAGAATATTATGTATATAAACCCGTGCAAAGCAAAAAAATTGCATTGTACCGTGCATTGTCCAATACTACGAGAATACCACAAATGCATTTGTTTGGAAGACTAACCTGGGGAGTGAAAAGTGAAGGGGCGCTGTGGTCATTCTCCATTCGAGATTGCCCAATCAAATTTCTCATCTTGGGGCAATGGGCAATGCTTAGAGTTCTTAATTTGGGGCATTCCAGCATATGATTTTTTCCCAATAGGAAACAAGTCAAATTGGGCAAGCATTCTAGTTTCATCCACAAGAGGTTTAGGATTGTAATATTCTCCACTGCGCTTCTCTGCCCCTCTTCCTCTGCAATCACTCCCTCCATCTGACCACACTCCTTTATTTCCATATTTTTAAGATTGGCAAGGCATCGTGCCATGGATGGAGTGAAAGCATGTCCCAAGTTGTTGCAATTATAAAGGATGAGACTACCTAGAGAATTGAAGCTTAACGATTCTTGAAGACTTTTGTTCCATAGTTGCCTCAATTTTGGTAGATTGGCCAAGTTCAATTTCTGTAGTTGAGGTAGTACTCTAGTGCTTTCCATAGCCTCCAAACCTTCAAAATCAAATATTTCTTCAAGCAACTCACAATCATACACTTGCAAAAAGCTCAATTTGTCTAAAACAAGCATCAAACTGGATGGAATAGCATTAATAAATGGACATTTATCCACCACTAGTGATTCCAGTTGCCAAGATGATGAGATGGGATTAAGTTCACTGTGCCATGTTACAATCAGCTCCGGGAACTCAAACAACCGCATAAACTTACTCCCAGCAGATGTAGCCTATAACAAAATGCATCATTAAACGTAAAATTCTAGTTAGCAAAAAAAAAAAAAAACAATTACTTTATTGGTCATAAAAAAAAATCAAATTGCACAGAATTTAGTAACTGAAGCATACCATTTCTTCAAACATATTTTGGATGGTCATGTTCAGGTTTCCCTTCCAAAAATATTGGTACTCTGTTGCTTTATACCTCACATTCAAACCTACTTGTACTCTCTCCAGCTTTGGCGCCTCCATTGGTCCCTCAAAGAAGAACTTCATGTGAGGACATCTATGCACAATGATATCTTCCAAGAGAGGGAACATCAAAGTGTATCCACCTGAGCTGAAACATCTCAACCTAGTCAACCTATCAAGTTCCATATACTTCAATTGATTGAAAGCCACCACATGCCCCTCCCCATCATCCTCGTCACTAATGACTTCTGTTAATATTTCACATTTCCTAATCCTCAATGTTGTGAGTTCCACCAAATTTGTAGCCATTGTGGGTGTGAACATATTTGTCAGCCCATGACAATGTGATAAATCTAGAGTCTTTATATGCTGAAAATAACTTGGAAAGGATGATGTTACTTTTAGCCCATGACTTGGGCCTTCTATGGCTTCCATATTGATGCTCATCTCATATGGTCCTTCCTTCTCGATGAGTTCCACAATGCTGCATTGATTGATCTCCAACTTCCCAAGTTGGATTAGATCTCTAGCTATTGAGATCGAAAACAAAGAGGTGAGCCTAGCGCATCCCTGAAGGGTAACCAAACGTAGACATTGGAATTTAATATGATGGTAGAGTTCCTTATCCCATACACAGTTTAGCTTTGATAAGTCATTTAACTTCAGCTCTTTTAACGGAGAACAAGCAGCACTATTTCCATCTAGAGGATTTAGTGGCTGGAGTTTAAAAATGACTTCAAGGGAAGCACATGCTTTTGCCTTCAAAGTTTCCAGGCTCAAGAGCCGTCCTAGAATGAAAGAAGGTACAACGTTCACAAGCTTTTTGCATTTGTTCACTGAAAGCAATTTTAGCTTAGAGAAAGAATCTGCAGGAATTTGATCGTGCCATATCATCTTGATGTTATCCATGCCCTCAATATATAAATCCTCCAAGTTAGGAAATGCAACCTGCAGTACTCACGATATTGGTGATTCAGTTAAATTACGAATTCATGAACTTCCAAGATGTGAATAAAGAAGAGTGCCAAGATGTAAATTACAAATTCACGGAATTGGTAATTCTATCTTAAGTTGCACGAAAGAAAAAAAGAATTAAGATGAAAAAAAAAAAAATCTCCATACTAAGGTCGATGACTCCAGAACGTGATGGCTATTGGAATATACTGAAGACAAAAAAAAGGTGCTAAGCAGGAATTCCAACCAGAATTTATTAAGCATGGGCAAAATGATAATTTGGATACGCTCATATAGCAATCATCTAATGACGTTGGTGTTTTGTAGATCCCAAACTCAAATAAAATCTCTCCCTTTATGCTTTTTTGGCTAGCTCAAGAGTGAAATAGCTACTATACGTAGCAATTGTTAAATCACCTAGAGAAGATCATTTAAGTTACAATATGGATGAAATTCTTCAGTGAAATTGCACCATTTCGTTAATTAATTAAGAATGAGGAAGAACTTATATAAAGAAACAAAACTAAGTCAAACGGGTAATCACTGTTAGAGAAGTAACTGAATTGATGTAGTAAAAGAAGAATGCAGCTAAGGGATCGCTTGAGAAAGAATATTAGCCATTAGGAAGAAAATGATGGAGAGATTGAGATTAAAAAGACAATAGATCAACCATCAAATGGTGCACTACAGTAAGAGATATGATTTTATCTAATACGGAATGCCTCAAATCAATATTAGATCACTCTAAAGCAATTACATAGTTAGGCTAAGAGAAAGCGATATAAAAGGAATTGCTTGGGTCAAATGAATAAATCCTACTCACATCATTCCACACTTCAAAGGACTATATATACTTAATCGATGGAATTTTCCTTTTAAAATTGATTTTCTGTTAATGCTAGAAGGTCCAATAGTTATATGCGAACCATAGATCATATACATATACTCAAGTTAAATTATAGAAAGCAGTGCTAAATATCTCATTATAATAGATTAAAAGTATCTAAGAAGGTCGATGTATAAATCCCATGGGGTCCCATTTTTACCGCCTATTTGGCTGCATAAACAACATTTTCGGTGAATGGCCTACGTTGCTTTTAGTTTAGTCAAAGTCAATCCACCCGTACATTGCTCTATTTCATTTTCCACAGAAAAATTCTTCTGCTATGCGCTCGACAATTCAAATGACTCAACTGAAATGGCTGATTTGCAAAATATATTTTGTTTCTTTAACAAAAGTTTCATAAGAATGGTCTTGCAGTTCATGTAAAAACTAAGAGGGGTGATATATGAAGCCCAAGACCCGAGAGGTCCTGCTCAGTTAGGCAACGAAGAAGGCTTCGATTCCCTTTGCTAGTGTAGTTAAGAGAGAGTAACGCTTCCTTCGACTAGGAAAAAAATGAGATCTTGTAAGTGCAAATGAAGTCAAGTGAGTGTCTTAGAGGGCCTTCATCTCCAGTCTCTTGAACCTTACAGCTCACTTTCCTCACGATTGTTTTTTCAATTGCTTTCAATGTAAATGCGTGCAATGTCTAAGCCATACATGTAAGGTTGTTGAGAGTTTTAAATTTCTTGTGAATATCGGAAAGCTTTTAGAGATCCTATTCGGTAGTTGTATTACCCGTTCATGCTTTGTGTAGGTACCATAAAAGATGTTCAATTATCTTTATGGTAACTATGTCTAGAGAATTTAAAAGTGAGAAATTGCAACTCAAACATGTCTCCAAACACTTATGCTTGTACGCCACTCATCTTCTATTAAAAATTTTTAACCAAATATACATTATAAGTAACTTACTTGGTTTTTATCTTGGCTATGCTTGTCTCCAGCAAATTTAATATTTTGACATAACGTTAATCACGTACCTCATGATTGAAGAGTGTAGTGACGTGTGACCTGACGCGGTCCTGAGTTCGAACTTCTCGTGCACCTGTAACTAATATTTCATTGGATAAAGAGAATATCACCATTTGCCTTGCAGAGATGAATATATCTACAAGATGATCTTCAGTAATAAAAGCAAAAAATTATCTTACACTTTCCACGAGAAAAGCACGTCAAACTTTTCAATTGTTTTAAGCGTAAATCTGTTAGCTTCGGGAATACCGAAATTTCTGATGTTTCCATTCCCAACCCTTCATCCTCCATAATGATTGCCTCCGTCTTCTCACAATCCGATATAGTTAGTTCTTTCAATTGTATGAGAGATTTAACCACAGATGGGATAAATATAAACTCGAGGCTATCCAAGCCAATGATTTCTAATTTCTCCAATCTCTGAAAGGCAACCTGCGAAATTTGCTCATGAAATTAGTGATTAATTTAAATCTCGAATTCGTAAATATACATGAGTGCCAAGGGGAGAGGGAGATTAATTAAGTTGCACAAAAGGAAAAAAAAGAATAAAAAAAATCTCCATACTAGCATTGTTTCTAATTTTGATTCTTTTCTTCGCTAAACTTGCAACGCTAAGCTTAATTTGATGAGTGAGCCAGTTTTATTCCGTTCGAAGAATTTCTCCATCAAAAATGTATTAGCAAGTGGAGCCTTACTTATCTCTCTCTGTATAATGAAGCAAACTTGACTAACACTTTCCTCCTCAAATTTTGGCACAAAAAAAGTTCAACTGATATCCATGGCTAGTGTCCAATGAGAACAATGGCGAAAGTTAAAAGCCCCAAAGACTCAGTGATTAAGAAAAAGCGAAGATGTAAAGGCTCACACACAGCCTTGTGGGACCCACAACAAACATGTGAGGAATGGGGAAATTAATATATTACATGAGTCTTGGGCCCCACCATCAACTTAGTGCTTATCGCAATTATGAAGATACACTAGTCAACGAAATAGCCACCTCAACTTTTGTTGGACGAAAGAGTTGTGCGCTTTTCTTAACTAGGCAATTGCTTGTCCTCAATTTACTGACTTCTCTTTAATGTTAGTCAAACACTATCAATAACCAATTTAACAGGATATCAAACATACATTAAAACTTAGTTTTTATCTTGGCTATGCTTGTCTCCTCTATATTTAATATTTTGACATAATGTTAATCACGTACCTCATGGTTGAACAGCGCAGTGGCGCGTGACTTAACGCAATCCTGACTTCGACCTTCTCGTGCACCTGTAATTGGTATTTCATTGGATTAAGAGAATATTACCATTTGTATTGCACAAATGAATATATCTACAAGACAATCTTCAGTGATAAAAGCAGAAAATTATCTTACACTTTCCACAAGAAAAACACGTCAAATTTTTCAATCCTCTTAAGCATAAATCGGTTAACATCGGGAATGCCAAAATTTCTGATGTTTCCATTCCCAACCTTTCTTCCTCCATAACGATCGCCTCCGTCTTCTCACAATCCGATATAGTAAGTTCCTTCAGTTGTGTGAGAGATTTAACCATGGATGGGATAAATATAAACTCGAGGCTATCCAAGCCAATGATTTCTAATTTCTCCAATTTTTGAAAGGCAACCTGCAAAATTTGCTCATGGAATTAGTGATTAATTTAAATCTCGAATTCGTAAATATACACGAGTGCCAAGGGGAGAGGAGGATTAATTAAGTTGCACAAAAGGGGAAAAAAGAATAAAAGAATATAACAAAAAATTCTCCATACTAGCATCGTTTCTAATTTCGAGTCTTTCCTTCGCTAAACTTGCAACGCTAAGCTTAATTTGCTAAGCGAGCCAGTTTTATTCCATCCGAAGAATTTCTCAATCAGAAATGTATTAGCGAGTGGAGCCTTACTTATCTGTCTCTGTATAATGAAGCAAACTTGACAACGCTTTCCACCTCATATTTCGGCCCAAAAACAGTTCAACCGATATCCATGGCTAGTGTCTAATGAGAAGATTGGCCAAAGTAAAAAGCCCCAAAGACTCAGCAATTAAGAAAAAGCTGAAGACGTAAAGGCTCACGCACACTGCCTTGCGGGACCCGCAACAAACATGTCCAGGACCCTCTACTGATGGGGAAATTAACATATTGCAGGAGTCTTGGGCCCCATCATCAACTTAGTGCTTATTGCAATTATGAAAATACACTTGTCAACGAAATAGCCACCTCAACTTTTGTTGGACAAAAGGGTTGTGCGCTTTTCTTAACTAGGCAATTGCTTGTCCTCAGTTTACTGACTTCTCTCTTTAATGTTAGTAAAACACTATTAATAACCAATTTAACAGGATATCAAACATACATTAAAACTTAGTTTTTATCTTGGCTATGCTTGTCTCCACTATATTTAATATTTTGACATAATGTTAATCACGTACCTCATGATTGAAGAGCGCAGTGGCGCGTGACCTGATGCGATCCTGACTTCGACTTTCTCGTGCACCTGTAATTGGTATTTCATTGGATAAAGAGAATATTACCATTTGTATTGCATAGATGAATATATCTACAAGACGATCTTCAGTGATAAAAGCAAAAAATTATCTTACACTTTCCACAAGAAAAGCACGTCAAACTTTTCAATCCTCTTAAGCATAAATTGGTTAACATCAGGAATGCCAAAATTTCTGATGTTTCCATTCCCAACCTTTTTTCCTCCATAACGATTGCCTCCGTCTTCTCACAATCCGATATAGTTAGTTCTTTCAGTTGTGTGAGAGATTTAACCATGGATGGGATAAATATAAACTCGAGGTTATCCAAGCCAATGATTTCTAATTTCCCCAATTTCTGGAAGGCAACCTGCGAAATTTACTCATGGAATTAGTGATTAATTTAAATCTCGAATTCGTAAATATACACGAGTGCCAGGGGAGAGGGGGATTAATTAAGTTGCACAAAAGGAAACAAAAAGAATAAAAAAATGGAATAAAAAATCTCCATACTAGCATTGTTTTAAATTTCGAGTCTTTCCTTAGCTAAAAAAATTACAAAGCTAAGCTTAATTTGATGACTGAGCCAATTTTATTTCGTCCAAAGAATTTCTCCATCAGAAATGTATTAGCAAGTGGAGCATTACTTATCTCTCTCTGTATAATAAAGCAAACCCGACAATACTTTCAACCTCAAATTTTGGCCCAAAAAAAGTTCAACTGATATCCATGGCCGGTGTCTAGGGAGAACTATGGCCAAAGTTAAAAGCTCCAAGGACTATGATGATTAAGAAAAAGCAAAGATGTAAAGGCTCACACACACTGCCTTATGGGACCCGCAACAAATGTGTCTAGGACCCTTTAATTTACTGACTGATGGGGAAATTAACACATTGCAGGAGTCTTGGGCCCCACTATCAACTTTAGTGCTAACCACCACTATAAAAGTGCAATCTTTTTTGGTCAAAGAAATAGTCGCCTCAACTTTTGCTGGACAAAATCATCGTGCGCTTTTCTTAACCAGGCAATTGTTTGTCCTTAGTTTAATGTTAGCAAATCATTATCAATAACCAATTTAACAGCATATCGAACATAAATATGTGGATTTGTGTTCGTGATGCCAAAAGTGCATTCAAATATATCTATACATAAAAGTGCATTCAAATAATTAAACACAAATTGTGGATTTGTGTACAGATGTATCTATACCTACTTTAAAGGCCAAACATGAAGACATCTAGTGAAAGGACTTGGTATTTAGATTGTAAATTGCCATGTGGAGAAACCACAATGACCACATATGGTTCCACAAGACTGGGTAACCACCAGTTTTTCTTGAAAAAATATCAAAGCTACATAAAATTCACAATTCAAACTAGGTGGGCTAAACAAAAAGAAAACTCAAATGTCACCGCAAATTTCTTGAAGATTAAATTATGGAAAACTTGAAGCTTCGGAAATTAAACTAAGATATAGTAAGTTGCCAAGTTGAAATTCACGGCCCTTGAAACATTTGAAGCAAGTCCATAAAATTATTTGGACTTTAAGATAGTGGAAAATCCACTAGGGCATCAAGTTCCATATTTTGATATTGTTATAGACTTGGCATTATTCACGTGACCCAATCTCCCTAGAGGAGTATCTAAGGGTGATCACAAAATAAGATAATCATTTAACATCAATTTTACTCATGAATCACTTCACGAGATATTCTCTAGTCAACGTGGGATATGGAGCTATACAAAAGTAGTTTCTTTAACCACAGGGGATTTCAAATTCTGCTGTATGGAGTAAAGAAATGGTAAAGATCACTTTGGAACTCCAAGAGCAAGAATTCCGAATTTGCAATGACGACTTTGTTGGGACATAACGAAAATCATACAATTGCCAAAGCCTACTATGCACAAAATTATGTACTCTTATAATTATGGGGCCTATACAATGATTAAGTGGTCATTAAACACAACATACAAAAGGCATGCATGAATTGGATTAACATAGCTGCTTTTATTCGACAATTCAATCCTCCTTCCCATTCCTCATATTGATTTTTAAGAAAGCCACCTATATTATAAAATTTGTGGATAATAACAAATTTCTTTCTTTTGGATTGGGAAATCCTTCCATTGTCAAGGACTATAAGGATCAGATTGAAATGTAATGAACAAACCCATCAATGTTGCATTTACAATTACAAAGGACAGTCGGCAAATTTATGCAATATATTGGGAATTATAAATGATTGCCAAAGAAATTTACAAGCAAGATAATGTACAACCTTTAGGATAATTTCACATGTACGAAAATCTATGATAAACAAAATCTAATTTATGACCTTAAAAGACGGCTAATGAACTTTACATTTTATTTATCATATAACTAGGGATGCTATTACGATTGGATTTTGTGTGCATTTTACTAGCAATATCAGGAATAGCAATAATCAAGAATTCGCTCTCATTCCAATTACTAATGACAATCAATTTATGTATGAAATATTTTTCCAATTGTCAAATTATATCGATTAGATGGAAATATATATAGTTTATGTCCCATTAGTCTAAGGCGAGATTGGGCCTTCTAATAATTATCTAGCTATGAGCCTAACTCAAAAATTAAACCTTGGCCAAACGATGGTATATGAATGTGACTTATGGAAATAGGAGTTGATAGCTAAACGTGACATCATTCCTCATCCCTTAAGGTCAAGAGGACTTTTCACATAGTGCTATTACCTGCTTCCTCGATAAAATCTAACAAAACAGGCCTTTTATTGTTTTTTCCTTCTCAAATGTCTCCGATTTCTCCAAATTTATTAGGCAAAAGGGGACTAATTGGGATATCGCAATAACTGAGTAGTCACTAGTCACTGCCACTGGTGGAGATCCCAACTATCCTTGAAAAATAATAAATAACTTGAGATTATTTGGACTTCTTTTTTCCTATCCTTTGTAAATTACCTTGGGTATTCCTTTCAAATTGGACGCATACATAACCTATCCTAATTAATCTTCCTTGTTGTCGTAATTTCCTTAATCAACATGTCTAAAAGGTGAAGAGACCCATGGTGCCCATGACAATGGAAAGCTTTATTTACTTCCTTTTTTTTTTTTATGTAAAGAGTTAACTTTTTTTTTTCAAAAGTTCATTGTTGCAACTCTAGAAAGCTTTCATCTGCCAAGTTACTCTCAATCTCCCATCTATCCCGCCATCACCCCTCGCTCCGACCTATGCAACAAGTTTAACTTTTTGCATTTCGTTCATTAGTCTATTGTCATCCCCGATAAGCCTTAGACTACTACTTTTGTATGCTACCACCACTTTATAATGTCAGAGGGGATTTATTATAGTTTTAAGTGACATTTTTTTATAAATCCATGGATCTTTGCATATCTAGGTTTTACACAAAAAAAAAATTAAAAATAAAAACAAGTACTAAGGCAAGAGTAACTCTTTTATGAAGAATTAGAATCCTAGAAAATTAAAAGCCCCAAAGACTACCGAAAAAAAAAATGCAAAGCCACAAAGGCTCATTGCAAAATTTCGCAATCTAGTTCCATTATATTTGAAAGCAAGCTTTCTCCATGGGAGCTCAAAGCATGGGTTGAAGAAAAGTCACACTCTCACATCACGACCTTGTGGGACCCACTATTCATCTCTCCACGCTCTTTAGTAACCGGGAAACCAACCTGCGGCATGTGGCTTGGGCCCGTGCCACTATAAAAGAGCAGTCTTATCTAGTCAAATAAAACCCTCTATTTGCAGCAGTTTTCCTCCCTATTAACATATAGCTGTTAGCTTTCTTTAATTGGGTCATCGTTTATCCTTAATTTACTGATTCTCTTTCATCATAGTAAATTACTATCCGTAGAAGTCCATATAGGACCATAAAATATATCTACAGTGGCTAAACATCATTTTCATTGAGAAAAACAAATAATAAAGGATTTTTCACATGTAATTGCTCCCCTTTTTGAACTTGCATGATTTGTCACTTCTATGAACTTGGTGCAGATATTATAGCAAGAGGATCTCCTATTAAATGTTATCACTAAAGCTAGTTAAACTGTGAACTACATCTCCTCCACCTACTAGTCTAGACTTTAATATACTACAAATAATCACTCCCAATTTCAATTGAATGCCATTAAATGTTGTTGTGATGAGCTACTTTATCAACTTTGTAATTGCTTTCCCTTGTTGAACTTGAATGATTTGTCATCTTCTTTAAACTTGGTGTAAAGATTATAGAAACGTATCTAACATGAAGAAGAAGAGGAGGAAAGCAAAGCCACAAAGGCTCTCTTTGTAAAATTTCCCCAATGTTGTTCCATTATCTTTGAAAGCACTCTCTCCAAGGACGCTCAAACAAGGGGAAAAGGATAAGTCACACACTTAGCATATGGGACCCACAACTTAAATTTCCACCCGTTTTTACTGACGCGAAAGCTAATCTAGTGTGTGAGTCCCGGGCCCAATGATCAACTTCAGTGATAATTGGGCCACTATAAAAGGGCCATCTTATCTAGTCAATTAAAAGGCTGTACTCGTAGTAATTTTTTCCCTATGTAAAATAGCCATGTGCTTTTCTTAGTTGGGCAATTGATCATCCTTAGTTTACTAACTTCTCTTTAACGTTAGTAAATCACTATCAATAACCAATTTAATAGGATATTTGAAGAATTTTTGAGAGAAATTCCTCTGAGTTTTTTATTCTACCGAGAATAAATATTTACATGAGACACTAACATCTTTATAGTTGCTACAGCACCCTAAAAAGGTAGTAAACAAATTCCTAAAAACTAACAAATAAAATCTGGAAAAATAATATCTGGAAAATCTAGAAGATCTAAAAGATCTAGAAAATCTAAATCTAAAAGATCTGAAAAATCTGGAAAAGCTGGAAACAAAATAACCAGAAAATTTGATTCTGATTTTCAACACTCCCCCTCAAGCTGGGTTATGAATGTCTATCATACCCAGCTTGCACCTTAGAGTCTCGAAACTATTTCTGGATAAAACCTTGGTCAGTATGTCCGCTGTTTGATAATTGGTTGGAACATACAAGAGCTTCAAGATTCCTTCCTCAAGTTTTTCTTTGATGAAATGTCGATCGATCTCCACATGCTTTGTTCTATCATGATGAACCGGGTTATTGGCAATCTCAATAGCAGCTTTGTTGTCACATAATAATGACATAGGATTGATATTAGTGAATCCTAGTTCATTTAATATTCTTCTCAGCCATATGCCTTCACATATTCCTTGACACATTGCTCTAAACTCCGCTTCAGCACTGCTCCTAGCAACAACAGGTTGCTTCTTGCTTCTCCAAGTAACCATATTGCCCCACATGAAGGTACAATACCCTGTTGTCGACCTTCGGTCCATGAGAGATCCAGCTCAATCTGCATCAGTGAATATCTCTACATTTCTCTCCTCCGTTTTCTTAAAGTAGAGCCCTCTTTCAGGATTTTTCTTCAAGTATTGTAAGATTCGAAAAACTACCTGCATGTGTTTCTCTGTTGGTCGGTTCATGTATCTACTAACCATACTTACCGCGAAACCAATGTATTGCCGAGTATGCGAGAGATAGATCAGTTTGCCAACTAATCTTTGATACCTCCATTTGTCCGTTAATGGTCCTTCTTTTTCCATCTCAGTTTTATTTGTAGAATCCATGGGTGTGTCAACTGGTTTACATCCAAGCATACTAGTTTCCTTCAAAAGATCAAGAGTATATTTGCGTTGGGAAATTGCAATTCCTTTCCGTGACCGAGCTACCTCCATACCTAGGAAGTATTTGAGTTGACCTAGGTCCTTAACCTCGAATTCTTCTGCCAGGATATTCTTCAGTTTTTCAATCTCCTCCAGATTGTCACCAGTTAGGATTATATCATCGACGTATACAATCATTACTGCTTTTTTACCTTCAGCTGACTTCTTGACAAACATTGTATGATCTGTTTGACATTGAATGAAATTCAGCTTCTTAACGACCCTTGTTAACCTCTCGAACCAAGCACGAGGTGATTGTTTTAGGCCGTATAGGGATTTCTTGAGTTTGCATACCTTGTTGAAGCTCTCTTTAGTGTCAATTCCTGGTGGAACCTCCATAAAGACTTCTTCCTCCAATTCCCCATTCAAGAAGGCATTCTTTATGTCTAATTGATGTAGGGGCCAGTCCAAGTTAGCTGCAAGGGAGAGCAACACCCGAATAGAATTTAGTTTGGCCACCGGAGCGAAGGTTTCTTCGTAGTCTATACCATATGATTGCGTGAATCCCTTAGCAACCAGCCTTGCCTTGAAACGATCAACACTACCATCAGCATTGTGCTTAACTGTAAAGACCCACTTACATCCCACCAATTTCTTTCCAGCTGGCAATTCTGTATATTCCCAAGTATTATTCTTCTCAAGTGCATGAATTTCCTCAAGAACCGCTTTTTTCCACTCAGATTGAACAAGTGCCTCCTGGATATTCTTGGGAATTTGAACGTTGCTCAATGTTGAAACAAATGCCTTATATTTAGGAGACAACTTTTCATAAGACACAAAATTGTTAATGGGATGTTGAGTGCACTGTCTCTTCCCTTTCCTAAGAGCAATGGGCTGATCAAGATCATCAAGTACAGCAAAATTTTCTGAGCTTATAGGAGCATTACCTTCATCCATTGTAGGTCTTGAACTCAGGTCTGTCTCTTGGGCCGGCTTTGATGTAGTACGGTCCTCCAACTCCTTTTGAGTTTTCCGCCTAGAGTAGACAATTACCTCTTTATTTTTGTCTTGTGTAGCATCTTGAATGGGTAGACTCGGAAGACAAGCAGAGTTGGTATTTGTTTGTTGTGACCCGAGTGAATGAAAAGTATCCCAAAAATAATATTCCTCACAACTCTCTCCCTGAATGGTATTTTTGGAGTGGAAGGGCTGGTGCTCAAAGAATGTAACATCCATAGTGGTATAAAAACGCTTTGTTTGTGGGCAATAACATTTATATCCACTTTGATTTGGAGCGTATCCTAGAAACACACATTTGAGAGACTTAGGATCTAGCTTGCTACGGTGTTGCTGATTTATATGAACAAAAGCTGTGCAACCGAATACTTTGAGTGGGATATGTGAGGCAAAACGAATATGTGGGTAAATATGAAGTAGACTCTGAAATGGTGTTTGGAAATCTAGGACACGTGAAGGCATACGATTGATGAGATATGTGGCTGTCAACACTGCTTCTCCCCAAAAATGTTTAGGAACATGGGTGGTTAACATAAGAGAACGAGCGACTTCCAAAAGATGCCTATTTTTCCTCTCCGCTACTCCATTCTGTTGTGGAGTCTCTACACAAGAGCTAATATGTATGATACCATGGCTATTTAGATATGACCCGAGTTGTGAGTGAAAGTATTCTCTCCCATTATCCGTTTTGAAAACTTGGATTTTTGTGCTGAATTGGGTTTGGATCATTAGGTTGAAGGTTTGAAAGATTTGGCCAATATCTGATTTTTCTTTCATTAGGAACAGCCAAGTGAGTCTTGTATGATCATCAATGAAAGTAACAAACCACCTAAAACCAGAAATATTATTGACACGAGAAGGTCCCCAAATATCGCTATGAATCATGTGAAATGGATGGGAAGACTTGTAAGGTTGCAAAGGATATGAACTACGAGTATGTTTGGATAATTGACACACCTCACATTGAAGTTTTATTGAATCTTTATTGAACAAAGAAGGTAGCAACCTTTTTAAGTACGAGAAATTTGGATGACCTAACCTATAGTGCCACAATCTTACATCCCTCTCTTCTTTAGCACGAGATGCTACACATGACATCTTGTTTTTCCATTCTCGAGGCATTAACTCGCGAAGAAGGTAGAGACCCGCATCCATCTCAAAGACCGCCAATCGTCATCCCCGAATCCAAAACCTGAAATTCACATGAGTGTGGGTAAAATTTAGTAATGCAGCCTAAATCTTTGGTTAACTTGCTAATGGAGAGAAGATTATAGCTGAGTTTGGGAATAAATAATACTGAATTCAGTATTATATCTTTTGAAATAACCACTGATCCAACACCAACCACCTTTGAGCAAGAACCATTAGCAATTCGAACACTAGTGCCATTTTTACATGGAGTGTACTCGTTGAACACCGTGATATCTCCGGTCATGTGGTCGGATGCTCCTGAGTCTACAACCCAAAAGGTGATCTTCTCCTGTTTAGCACTAAAGGCATTTAGAGAGTTACCTCGTTGGGCTATCGTTGCTGTACTAACCCTTCTGGATGGGTTGCCTTCTGAACTGATTCTTGTAGCAGCTTTTTAAGCATCTCCAACTGCTCTTTGTTGAAAGGACTTGAATCTACCGAAGCGATTGTTTCGGTTTGGACTACGTTGCTTCTGCTCTCTCGATTTTGAGTAGGATGTGAGGCTGATGGCTTCCAATCATCTGGCCGACCATGAATTTTCCAGCAGGTGTCTTTTGTGTGACCCGTTCGTTTGCAATGATCACACCATGGACGACCACCCCTTCGCTGGTTGTTGTTGTTTGATTGAGTGCCTCGACTGTAGGATGGTTGAGATCCTCGAGCTATTAGAGCAGAATTTGCTGGATTGGTCTGGTTGTTTGAGGAACCAAGCATCACCTTTCGCCGAGTCTCTTCTCTCCCGACCTCAAGCAAAAACTTCACGTACACTAGGTAGGGGCTTTATGCTCGAGAATTCGTCCACGTACCTCATCAAGCTCTTGATTCAAGCCTAACAAAAATTTGTAGATGCGTTCTCGATCTTGAATCTGCTTGTACCGCTTGCTATCTTCAGGACAACTCCACATCACATCTTCCAGCATGTCAAGTTGCTGCCAATGACGTATAAGTTGGTTAAAATAATCGGTGATAGAAGATTCCCCTTGCCTTAGGTCATGGAGAATGCCCTTGATCTCGAAAATGGCTGAGGTGTTGTCCTTGTTTGAATAAGTTTCATGAACAGCATCCCAAATCTCCTTTGCTGTCTTGTAGTACATGAAATTCTCCCCTGTTTCATTTGTCATTGAATTCAGCAGCCAGCACATCACCATGTTGTTTTCCACCTTCCATGTTCGATAATTTGGGCTCGTCTCCTCAGGTTGTACGGCAGCTCCAGTTAGGTAATCTTCTTTACCTTTTCCGCAAACGAAAATCATGACAGAATGGGACCATTGATTGAAGTTGTGACCGGTAAGTTTATGACCGGTGATGAGAAGAGTTCCACCTTCAGATACATTGATAGGTTGGATAATGTGAGAAGAGTTCTCGAGCTCTAGGTCCGAGGTTTCACTCTCAAACTCGCTAGCCATGGCAGCTCTAGGGTATTTTGTCATGGTGGAAACTCTCGAAATAAGGTAGAAGAGAATGGTCCAGATCGTGCTCGATACCATGAAGAATTTTTGAGAGAAATTCCTCTGAGTTTTTTATTCTACCGAGAATAAATATTTACATGAGACACTAACATCTTTATAGTTGCTACAGCACCCTAAAAAGGTAGTAAACAAATTCCTAAAAACTAACAAATAAAATCTGGAAAAATAATATCTGGAAAATCTAGAAGATCTAAAAGATCTAGAAAATCTAAATCTAAAAGATCTGAAAAATCTGGAAAAGCTGGAAACAAAATAACCAGAAAATTTGATTCTGATTTTCAACAATATTAAACACAGATTGTGGATTTGTTTTCGTGATGCCAAAAGTATGCAAAAAGATATATATGTATACAATATGCATGCATGAACATGCACAAAACTCTATACTCTTATAATTATGGGGTCTATACAATGACTAACTGCTTATTTAAACTTGATAGATAGAAGCCATGCATCAATTAGATTAGCCTAGTTTCTTTTATTTAAGAAAAACCTCCTTCCCATTTTTCGTATTGCTATTTAAGAGAGTCACCTATATTATACATTTTGTGGATAATAACGAAGTTTCATAAGTGAATTCCATAGAATCCATATCAAAAAGATTTAAAATTACTTATGGAATTCCTTTAGCACTGAAATTCCCTTCAGTTTTGCTTTATGAAACCCAATTAACATAGATATACTTGCGGCATTTAAATTGAAAATAACTCAAAACCTATCACAAATTAAATTTGCATGGATTTCATACAATTAGTTGGATTTCTACACAATGAAGAGAAACAGAAGATTGATTTATCTAATTGTAGAGAAGGCATGAATGGATAAGGTTAATAGGAAAAAAAATGAACTGAAAATAACAAAATGAATAAGCAACATAATATGTTGTGTATCTAATTAGCAAAGGCAGGAAAAAGTAATAAATATTATATTCTTTTGATAGAAAGTTACCTGTTGCCCATTGAAGAATGCAGATTGAGTGCCAACTTGGTCCTCTGATGTACTACTTGAAGGAGCTATCTCAGTGGTGAAAAAGTTCTTGATATTTGGTAAGTGTTGCAATTTCATTACACGCAAATTTTGCAAATCCACTTTGCCACAATCATCAACATCTACAATTCCACGCATTAACTTGCAAGAGACAACTTTGATATTTTCTAGTTGTGGAAGTCCTCTAAGTAATGAAAGAGGAAATAAAACTTCCATCTTGTCACAACTTTCGACTCGAATTACTTTTAATCTACTGAAGGACTTGGAGGAGTAGATATGGCTGGAGCATATCTTCATCAAGTTGATGAGGTTTTTGAGAATTAACGACTCCAACATCTCAAAAGCACTAAGGGAACGCCGTTGAAGGATGTGATGGATAGAAAGACTATCCTCGACCAGTAGATGCTTTAATTTTGGAAAGCCTTCTTGAGATAATGCACAAATACCTTGCTCGCTTCCGTTCAACTTGGCCAAAAGCAGATCGTCAGTTTTGCTTAAGATACTTTGTATGCATCCTTTTCGAAGAACATCACTCATTGGATCCAACTCGAGGTACAAAATCTTTGATCCTTGGTCCTCGCTCCAGCGCATTGCATTACCTATTTGGATTTTGTACTTGGTTAATTTTTTGACATCTAGTTCCTCTGGGAGCACACTCAGACTAGGAATGGAGACACGTAGAGTGCAAAGATTCTTAAGTTGATTCAATTCAATCAGACTAGCATTAGTCGGTTGAGTTTGCTCCACGGGATTCCATTGATGAAAGCTCTTCTCCATATATAACTCCTCCAATTTGATCAATCTTCCAAGCACACCCGGTTCAATCATTCGAAGATGTGAACAACGGCTCAAGTCTAACAACCTCAGCTCTGTTAGTTGCCCAATTTCTTGCGGCAATCGTTCAAAGTTGGAGTTCGCACAGCTAAGAACTTGTAACCCTTTTAGCTTGCCAAGAATGGCCACATTCTCTAGCAAACAATACTGAAGACATAGAGTATGTAAGTTCTCCAAGAATTGAAATGGCGTTGGTGAATAAGTGAGGCGTACACTAGTTAGATTTAGAACCGCAAGTCTCCTCATAGAGTTGAAATATGAATCTGGAACTTCAAGAGATTCATTGATGTTGAAAAGCAAAAAGATGCGCAATTCAGGACAATCTAATTCTTTGGGAAGCTCCTTCATATCAATATAGGGAAAGCATATGGTCGTACAATTTTTTAGCCTCTCCTTCAGCAACTGTGTTGCCGACATATCTTCATCCTTCAACACAAGAAGAGGGCGATCTCTAAAAATGAAACGGGCAACAAAGTCACGAACCAAGTCATGTATCTTGAAACCATCTACGCCTCCATTATCTAATAGAAGGGAGGAGGCTTGAAGAATGCGGATGAGTGTTCTCAACCTATCTCTAGCTTTTTCAATGCTGCTATCTTTTTGAAATATCCCCCAACCATAGCCGTACCTCACCAAGTTTTCAATAGAAGGCTTAGAGACACCATAAGCAACACAGAGTTGTAACAAACTTTTGGCATCCTCATTTTTTAAATGGTCATAACTCAGTTGCAACACCTTATTTATCACTCCACTTATATCTTCATTTGTAGACCATTCAATTTGATATAAGGCATCCCTCCATTCATGTGGAGGAGCGCATTTTAAATGTTTTGCCATTGCGACAATTAGCAAAGGCAAACTTCCGCATTTGCAGAGTGCTTCACCCACCAAGGGTCTGAACTCGTCATCATGAACTTTGTCTCCCACCATTCTTTCAAACAATGTTTTTCCCTCTTTCTCCTCCAGCACATTAAGTAGGAAGTCCTTGTCGCAACCCATTTGCTTTTGCAAAACATTTCGATCTCTCGACGTCAACAACAACTTGCAGCCTATGACTTTGTTGTCATGTCTGCAAGGAATGCCGACTGATTTCAAGTCAAGCCCTTCCCAAAGGTTGTCCAGTATTATGAGGACCTTCTTTTCCTCATTTCCCAACCTCTTGCGCAGACGATCCGCACGCATGCTCTCATACTCATAATCCTTCATGTCCAGGCCCAACGCATGCGCAATCTCACATTGAATTCTCTTGATGTCAGGATTTTGTGACACGTCGGCCTTAGCGACCAGATCGAACTGCTTCTCTTCTCTTATTCTGCTTACAACATCGTCCAAAAGGGTGGACTTGCCGACCCCACCCATCCCGTAAACCCCGACCACCCTATTGCTGTTATCGGCAAGAGCACCCATTATGTCCCTTATGATCGCAGCTCTGGATTCGAAGACGCCATCCTCACTAAGCTCATTTGACGTTGAGGTAGAAGAAGAGGAGGCCGTTGCGGTGGTCGACTGTACGATATCTTTGCCTTCTCTCCTGGCTGGATTTGTAGCAGTGACATTTCCCGGAGCAGGATCGCTGTAGGAGATGTCGTTCAATTCCTTGAATCCGCTGCATTTTTGAGCGAGTTGCATAATGACCTTGATCTTGCCCTCGGCCCTCCTACTGAACTGATAGCGACATTTTGGGTCTGGAAGAGTCCCATAGCAGCAAGTCTTGGTCGCTTTTTCGAAGTCGCCCAACAGGTCTTGCACCTCCTTCAAAGCATTGTCAGATTTTTTCTCCCACATCGTGAAGACATCATGGAACTTCCGAACATTGTTTCTGGCCCGTTCCACGAGAACGTTGACCCTCTGAACCTCGTTCTGCAGATTCTGGACTTCCTCCTGAAGACCTTCGGCGAAGCTCTTGGAGGACATCAAGTATCTTATTGGACGCTTGATCGCAGTAACTGCCCCCTTCAAGAGATCCCACGCAATAGTAACGGCAGAGTCGGCCGACATTTTTCTTTGCTTCTTTTCCTAAGAAACAAAGAGCGAAAAAACAGAGAGATAGAGAGATAGTGATGAAATAGAGCAGTAGATACTGAAGAAGGAGAGGAGGAGGAGGAAGAATGGTTGAGCCGAGGAGAAGAAAGAGCGAACCAGAGCGAGAAACGAACAAGGCGACAAGACTTGAGCGCAAGAAAGTATGAAGGAAGGGGAGCGTGGAATGGCAATCAATTGTAGAAAGAAAGAGACGATTAGCAGCGATTAAAGCAGTAAACAAGGGTGCGTTAGAATAATTTTTGTTCAGAAATAATTTTTTCTATTTTTATTCTCGGAAACAGTTTCTAAGCATAAAAACGCATTTGGTAATTACACAAAATTTATATTCCCATAACAAAAAAGAGAACATAAATGCGTTTGGTATGAGAATAAAAATTTCTGTTCCCAAAAAAATTTTATTCCCAATTTTTTTATTTAATTTATAAAATGTCAATTATAGTTGATTATATAAAGTTCTTGAAAGAGGAAGGTGGAATTGGAATCATAAACTTGAATGAGGCCTAATATGCTAGATAACTATCGCCATTGATAATTCCTGCAGCGTTTTGAACTAAAGCCAATCAGCAGAGATTAGGCTAAATGCACATGGAGCCTCAACAAGGAAAAACTGTATAGAAATATTCTCATTATTCTCTTTTCTATACTTCAAATAAGTCTTCATTGTCATTATTCAATCAAAAGAAATCACATTGTAACCGACTTATGGACAATACAAGATAGTAAAACCTCACTCAATGCAGTACCAGAGTAATATATAACTCGGATGAACCACAACACCCCGCAAGCTCTACCCCTCTCATAACCATCTGATTCTCCCCCCCCCCCCCCCCCCCCCCCCACATTCATCATGCATTTTCAGTGCATCCATCATTTCGAAACCACCGACCTCCTCAAGCGAGCGAAACAGACAAATTGAAAAAGGTTGTAAAAAGAGGCCACTCCACGCATATACATGCTCATTTCCACATAAGCCACCACCACAGTTCCAAAAATTAAAATTTTGCACGTCTGATTGCGGGTGAAAGTTTCCATGATCATACCTGCTTTGAGTCAAAAAAATGCTACTTTATCTCCTGGTCTTTCGACTCCAAAATCCGAACTTCAGGTGCGCTTCTGAAACACAACCACCCAACAAAAGGAAGCAAAACACCAAAAAAAAAAAAAACCAACTTTTATTCATCACATAATAAATCTCAAAGCAAATTTAAAACAATCAAAACATGAAGAGCTTATCACGAAATTGCTAGAAACCAGAGAGCTGTGAACAAAAATACGTTGCTTCTAAATCTTTCAATTCAAAGAACCTCGTACAAGAGAATAGAAAGGCATGAAAATTCAAGAATGGATGCTGGAAAAAGTATATTCCAGAAAAAGCCCAGCCAAAACTCTGCTGGGGACAGACAGGTATAAATGCATAGATAAGGTAAGGGGAGCATTTCGAGCGAGTTTGAGAATGTTTGAGGATTTGATGGCACTATTTGAGAACCCACCGCTTCGTGACACTGGTAATCTTCTCAAGCAACCGCTTCGACCACACTTGTGAAACACACGAACCATTGACCCCAAAATCTCATTTTTCCTTTTACCCACTACTTTGATTCCGCAAATGGGGAGAAACCCACGAGAAAAGGAGAATTGCAGGTGTGACAGCCCAAGTGGCGGTGCATGGGAAGGATGGGGAGGAGGGATGGCGGTGTGTTCTCACCTTGGTCCTCAGATGTGTGCGGAAAATGATCCCTCATTCCACATAACTTAGGAAGGAGAGTCTAGTTTATAAGATTTGAGTCTAGTTTTATAAAATTTGGGTTCTCTAGCCTAGTCTGTATAACGTTTTGAAACTGTGAAGACTGAAACTTAAAGTGGACAATATTGCATAGTAAAGGTCCGGATCCTTACAAATAGTATCAAGCCAACTGCCAAGGAGAGAGACGCCTCCTACCGTTTCTCAAGACTAGTTGCGGCAACAAAGGAGGAGGAAAGGTGTCGCGACTCTGTCTTCTCCAGCGAACGATGCAAAGAGGAGGAGGAGGAGGAGAAACAAACTTCACGAGAGAGAGAAAAGAGAGGGAGACAAAAAGACCTATACTAAGAAGTTTTAAAAAGGATGAGAAGTAATTCCATTTTTTATTTTTGTTCTCACGAATAAAAAATAATTTTTTTTTTTATGTTTCAAATCTGTTTCCAAAATTATATTTATGTTCAGAAACAAAAAACTTAACAAATATATTTTTATTTCATTTCTGCTTTTGAGAACAAAAAAATATAAATAAATGTTCCCAAGAGCGTTAAAGTATCTCGACTTAAACCTTTGCCCTCGGAATATGTACTTTACACAGTGTGTTAGCACCAATATAATAAAGTGTAATTAATAATGATAATAAGTGGACAAGGACAGGTCCCACCCACGTGACACTGTCACCTACCGTGATTTCCTTAGGGTTAGAATTCCAAAAAAGAGCTGACAATTGGGAGAACGTTCACGCAGTGCCGTCAGTCCACATGCCGAGGCAAAAGCGCGTGGGGACCCTTGGAAATTCAAGAGTTCTTAAAGAAAATCCGTGATTTTTTTATATGTAATTACTACGTGATGTGATTGTGATAAATAGCGTCTCTAATCCTTTTTCATGCTATCAATATTTTCATCGATATTTATACGCAACTGCTGGTTTGACTCAAAAGAGGGTGACGAATAGAAATTGAAATGTATATAACGCCCTGACTGAGTGATTGTAATATGTAGTTGATTATGAACTTTTTATGACGTGATAATCTATATTTGACAAATAAATGACATTAGAGAATTCAAACAATTATCTATCATCATAAAAACATAATTATGGTACATGCTTTGTAGATAAATAAATATTAAAAAGTAAAAGAACAATTGATTGAATATCAATAAGATAAAAGATTATATATTATTACAAAAAGTTATAGAATGAAAATAATAAACTTTTAGAGGGTTACATTAAGTGGATATGCATCTATCATTTGTTAATATGACTAAATGTATAATTGTTGATGACACCACACTAATGGTGTAAAGTCAAATAGCATCTCAACATGCAGTGCATGACAATTTTATAACCTTTCATGAAAAAAGTTTAGCCTGGATAGATATGTGAATGAAATTAGCTATTGCGTGATACTGGGCATTTTAGTTATAATAATAGTATAAGTCAAGTAGCATGCGATACATGGTGAGTCCATGACACTGTGTTTTCATGGCGAGAATTTAGGCAATGGATATAATCACGTAAAATTAACTTTAAAAATTGGCAACCATATGAACAAGTAGATGGGAAGGGAATGTATGATTCAATGTGTAAATCCCATATGATTGGTAGTAATTTTATTTAAATTGTTGTACCATAAATGTTAAAACAAATATTTTATCATAATCACGCGATAGTTGTTTAATTATAAAATGTGATTTTGTTTTGCCAAATATTTAGTACAATTTCTTACTTGATTGATGATCTCTAGACATCTTCATTTATAAAATTGATTTTCAACCGATATGAGAAACTACATCAGTCATTACTCGATATAAATAAGAGATAATATATCATATTATGAATTAATATTTTATTGAGAAGGAAAACCCAACTCCCAAGGCTCATGGATGGTCCACTACTCACGTGGACAACAAACTATAGATCTTATAAAAATCTAACCTTAGTTGAGGCCTTAATTTGAAACCAATCAATTCCTTAATTAAGCTAGTTGCCCGTCGCATCATAATTAAGCTAGTTCGGGGGGATGTAACTCTCTCTACCGCAATGGTAGTTTTTCTCTCTACGCTCTGTAGAGTACTTCTACCGACTTGGTAGCTTTTTCTTCTTCACCATCTTCTGCATTTTCCCTTCCCGTGTAGCTTCGAATACGCAAATCTTGCGTTTCACCTTAAATTCTCCATCTCACTTTCTTCATCTTACTATTTCTCGCCTTATCGACATAATCCTTCATCCATCTTCCTCTCGCATGTCATCATCGGCGCTCAATTTGACTAAATTCGCTTGATTTCTAAATGGGCTGATTGTCCTGACTTTGTTCTCCTCTTTTGTCTTCGAATGGCTGGTCTTTTCTCTATCTCGGGTCTTCTCTTGAGCCTTTCTATCACTGCTACCTTCCGAATGGACCACCCGAATGTGAAGATGATGCTCGCTTTGGCAGCTTTATGTAGTCGAATGGGACGCCTTTGGTCCGCTCGATCAATTGAGATCTGTGATGAGGGGGTACCTCGTGCAACAATTGAAGAATGTCAACTCACCCTGGTTGGTAAGCTTCTCAATAATCCAACAAAATTTTCCGGCTTTTCGAGACAACCATGAAAAAAGCTTGGCGTACTGAACTTGTGGACTTCTCACAAGCTGATTCTGGACTTTTTATTATCAAGTTTAAATCATCTGATGTCATGCATCGAGTTATTGATAACGGACCTTGGTTGTTTGGTAATCATCTCCTTATCTTGAAACCCTGGATCGCCAATACGCCACTATCTTGTTATGATTTTAGTACTTGTGGTTTCTGGGTCCAAATTGTTGGTTTGCCTTTGGAACGCATATTTAGAAAATATCATTCGTAGGGCAGCAGGTCATATAGGAAAAGTTACGGAGGTCGTATTAATAATAAAGATGGCATTCTGCTTAAATCAATGAGAGCAAGAGTAGAAGTGGACCTCCAACAACCGCTGAAAACAGGGATCATCCTTAAGCTTGAAGGGAGAAACTTCGGTTGGATTTTAGATACGAACGCCTATCATATTATTGCTACTCCCGTGGTATCTTTGGGACACTATGCTACGGCATGTAAAACCTTTCCCCGTGATGAAACCAAATTAGATGAAATCAGCTTTTTATATGGATCTTGGCTGAAAGCTGAGGCACGGGAATATAGCCCTTTTTGGCGTACCTTTTATGATACAGAGGTTATCCCTGAAACCCCTCAGAGTTCTTCTGCAATTATTCCTGTGTTGGAACCGGTTCAGCCTGTTCCTGTCACTTCCTTGCAACCATCGATTCCTGTTGCCCCTGATACTTCAGCATCAAAGAATAAGGGTAAACTCCCTATGGACACATCGCTTAGGGATCATGATGTCCCCGCAAAAATTCATGTTACAAAGGAAGGTAACTCCTGGAGGCAAGCATTTTCGGTTCATTCCCCGCGCTACATCTCCTCACGTGAAAAAGAAACTCAAATCCACACACTGAATGCAAGATCAGGTCCTCTTAAGAAGATTAAACGCTCCCGCATCAAGAGGTTCGACTTCAGTTACAGGAGCAGTTTGACGAATCTACTTTACAAGACACACCTATCTCTGAGGCAGACTCTTCTTCCTGTTGGGCCCTGGTGGCTGGCCCTAAAAAGCCACCAGGGGTACAATGAAGCTTATAAGCTGGAACTGTCAGGGGTTGGGCAACCCCCGACAGGTTCACGCACTTAAGGTCTTAGTGACCCGGAAAAGCCCGATATTGTTTTTTTGATGGAAACTAAAAATCAGACTAAGCATCTCTTATCAATTCAACGTAAACTTAACTTTTCGAAGGTTTTTTTCAAGAGCCCACGGTATGGCCGGAGGCTTAGCTCTTTTTTGGAATAATAAAGTATCTATGAACATTACTTTCCGAGTCTTTTGATATGCTAGACTCCATCTCGCACCGACCTTGATTCTCGCATTACTATGCGACGACTTGCTTACATGCTCCTCCTCGATATCCTCTTCGACAAGACCTGTGGACAGTTTTGAGACGCATCGGTAATTTCAACTCACTTCCCCGGTTATGTACGGGGATTATAATGAAGTTTTATACCCTTGGGAGAAAGTTGGCAAATGTCAGGCAGAGTCTTATAGAATGAGGTCTTTTAGAGATGTTATTAATGACTGCTATCTTATGGACCTTGGCAGCAAAGGTTGTGCCTTCACTTGGTCTAACAACGCAGTGGAGATGCTATGGTAAAAGCAAGATTAGACCGAATGCTTTGTACAAAAAATTGGAGATTGGCTTACCCTTTTGCTGAAGTTCTTGCCCTTCCTGCTCTCGGCTCTGACCACAGTCCTCGCTCTTGTCCACCGAAACGCTTTCCACTGCAAACGGCGAAAGTCCTTCTACTTTGAAGCTTTTTGGCTCCAACATGCCGACTGTCGCTCCATAATTGCTGAATCTTGGAATTCTTCTCAGCTTGGCAAAGTGACGTTTCCTCAAAAGCTACTTTCTTTTCTATTGCTTTATCTCAATGGAGTCGCTCTACTTTTGGGAATGCTCAAACCCAGATTTCTCATCTTAAGAATCAGCTTCAATATCTTACTAATCGGCCTCATTTTCACCCAACTTCGATGAGATTACGGACCTGAAAGTCAAAATATATGAGTTATGGCAGCAAGAGGAAAAGTTTTGGGCAATGCGATCTCGGGTTAATTGGCTTAAATGGGGAGATAGGAACACTAAATTTTTTCATGCCACTACGATTAATAGACGTCAACATAACAAGATAAGGATGCTTCGGGATGATCGCCAGAATGGATTCGTGACCCTACTTTGCTCTTAAAGATATGACTCTTAACTATTTTCAGCGATTATTTACATCTTCGGGCATAGAGATTATGGTCCAACTCTACATCTTTGTAATCAAATTGTGACAGCGGAGATAAATGAATCTTTAATGGCAACAATTACACTGTGAGGAGGTCCATGATGCCGTATTCCGATTAGGTGAAACGAAAGCTCCCGGTCCCGCACGGCTTGAATGGTCGGTTTATCGCGCCCATTGGGATATTCTGCAAGAGGATCTCATATCGGCGGTGAAGCGATTCTTTCATACAGTGCCTTTTATTACCGGAGTATAATCGCACTGCAATTTCTCTCATTCCTAAGACTCCTCACCCAGAACGTTTAGATCAGTTTCGTCCTATTAGCCTCTGCAATTTTATCTATAAGATTATCTCTAAGGTTCTGGCCAACCGACTTAAGCCCTGGCTGCCACAATTGATCGCACCAGAACAAACTGCATTTGTTGGAGGTCGCCAAATACAGGATAATATCATTGTGGTTCATGAAGTCTTACATCAGCTTCGAATTAGAAAACGTGTTAAGAAATTTTATGCAGTGCTGAAACTAGATATGCAGAAGGCTTATGACCGGGTGGAATGGGATTTTCTCTGTGATTATCTACTAAAAATTGGTTTTCATGCTCAATGGGTCAGTTGGATCTTTCAATGCATCTCTACAGTGTCTTATAGCGTCAAATTCAATGGAGAATTTCTACCTTACTTCCATCCTACTAGAGGCCTCAGACAGGGAGATCCGTTATCACCGTACCTGTTCATCCTGATGACTAATGCTTTAACATCTCTTATCAAGCATGCAGTGGATAATGGCAATCTTAAAGGTATCACTTTTAATCGATGGTGTCCTACTCTTTCCCATCTTTTTTTCGCTGATGATGCCATATTTTTCCTTGATGCCAAACTCATTGAATGTCAGAATCTATCTGCTGTTCTTAATGAATATTGTCTAGCAACGGGTCAGTCTGTAAATCGAAATAAATCAGGGTTATTTTGTAGCCCAGACTGTCCTACTGCCTTGAAAGAAAATCTGGCAGCAGCCCTTAGAGTTCCTGTTTTACATCACACAGGCAGATACTTAGGAATTCCTTCAGATTGGGGTAAATCTAAAAAGGAGTTATTTTCTTGGCTGATGGGTAGAGTGCATTCTAAACTTGAAGGCTGGAAGGAAAAGCTTATTTCTAAAGGGGGAAAAGAGATTCTAATTAAATCTGTTGTACAAGCTATACCTCACTATGCCATGTCAATTTTTAAAATCCCTGCAGCTATTTCCCGAGCAATTGATCAAAAAGTAGCTAAATTTTGGTGGCGGTGATCGACTATAGTAGGAGAGGCATATATTGGAGGAGCTGGGAGTGTCTTAAGAGAAGAAAAGATGACGGGGATTAGGTTTTCGTGATCTTATGGTGTTTAATAGAGCTCTCCCGGGTAAACAAGCTTGGCGTTTAGTCCAAAATCCAAATTCATTGTACAGCGAGACTTCTTAAAGGTCTATATTTTCATGATAAAGATTTACGGCATGCTACTAAAGGAGCTAGACCCTCTTGGGGTTGGCGAGCCTTTTATTGGGTCGGGAATCTATTGCGGATAAAGTTTTATGGTCTCATTGGAGATGGTACTCGATTAAAGTTCGTGAGGATCCCTGGTTACCTAGTGGTGTTATTGGAGGTCCTGCTCCTAGGGATGAACCATGCAGGTTGCTTTGGTTTTATTTCATCTGAATCTAATTCATGGGATACTTCTCGTTATCTCATCATTTTGACACCCGCACGCTTGAGGAAATTCTATCTATTCCTATTAGACCTATTTGCACCCGGATAAATTAACTGGGAGAGGAAGGCAGGATGGTATTTTCACAGTCAAAAACTGCTATAATCAACTCCGAACACAGCAATATAATTCTAATTCTAACCAGGCCTCATCCTCCTTTCAGCCACCCCGCAGATTATGGAATGCGATTTGGAAAATCCAAACTATGCCTAAAATAAGGGCATTTCTCGGTCTATTTGTAACAATGCATTAGCAACTAGAGAAAACCTCTACAAGCGCCATATTTTGACAGAGCCAACATGTCATCTATGTGAACACCATGTACCAAAACCCTAGAACACCTTTTCTTATTATGTCCTTGGACCCATGATGTATGGAGAAATCCAGCTCTAAATATTAATTTTTCTACATCAGCGGCTCATCGCATTGAAGACTGGCTATTGCAGTTTATTGGCAGAAAGAAGGACTTACCGGACTTGGGTGCAGTTGCGATTGTTCTCGCGCGATCTGGAAAGCCCGCAATGATGCTCTATTTCGTCATAAGCGGTGAATGCTGAACGAGTTGTGTTGATGGTGCTCATGGAAACCAATTCCGGACATATTTTTATCTCCTCGAAGCCGTGCTCTTCCTTGCGGTCATGCCCCGTTTCACATCTACATACGGTCAATCATCGATGGCGTCCACCGAGACCACAGAGTAATGAAACTCAACGTTGATGCGTCTTACCTTTCACCGACTGACGAAGCTTCGGTAGCTGGAGTGTGTCGGGACTCGACGGGCCATTTGATCGATGGCTTTACCTCCTCGATCGTGCCTCCTCGCCCCCGCAAGCCGAGGCGTCGCCTTCAACTCTGCGTTGAAATTTCTTCTCCGGCGAGGTCTTGAGACAGATCGGATCATCGTGGAGTCGGATAGCTTGGTTTGTGTGGAAGCAATTTCGACCCGAAAACGCCCATGGGAGCTTCGCCCCATCCTCGACGAAATTTTCACTCGAAACTTCGGTGCCCTAATCTCCAGATCATTCACTGTCATAGAGGAGCAAATGTTTTAGCGGACTGTCTTGCAAAGGCCCATCGGGCCTCTTTACTTCCACCGAATTGGGTTTCCCAATTACCTATTTTCTTGCAAGATCTTGTATTATCCGAACTGCCTGTAAACTCTTTGTTATGTGCTTAATATATGGTAGTTTTCGACCAAAAAAAAAAAAAAAATTGATTTCTTTCCATTATAAGTTGCACGCTCATCCAAGTGGCTTAAAAAAAGTAATATACAAATGATTACCAGCTGCTAATATAGCAGAATGATTTGACTTGAATTATATGAATACTTTAAAAAAAATGTAATTAAGAAAGAGCAATAAATAGAAAGATGGGCAGCGACCGCGTGATAAGAACAGGCCACGACCACCCTTCCACGTGATAAGTAGGATCTTTAATCTTTTTCATAATATTAATATTTTCATCAATATTTGTATGTGGACACTTTTGTGAATCAACACGGAGTGACCATTAGAATCTGAAACGTATATAGCACCTTCAATTAAAACAAAATGATTAAAATGATTGGACTTAAATCATCCCTCATGTATAATATATACCTTATGTAGATTGTCATTCTTCGATATAGCAAATGTAATTAACAAAAAGAACAAAAGGAAGAGGACAAATCAAAACCCGCATGACTAGTAGTTCCATCCGGAGGTGGCAATATGTATAAGAAACCCATTTTCAACTCAATTTTAGTGCAGCTGGGTGTATACATGACACTTAAAATTTTTAAGCCAATTGAACTTGCAATGATATTAAAAAAGCATAACCAATTCCATTGTGTGTCTAGCAAAATCAGCAAATAAATTATTATTACTATCACCGGGGGAGATCTCCTTTCGGTGTCTCCCAATACTTTTTAATCAAAAGTTGAACATGGTAATAGAAATGGTTTTCTTGTTTCTTCACTTGACCAGCCGTCATTCCCAATGCGTAAGGGTTTGTTTGGTAACGCTTTTATTCCGAAAAATAATTTATTTTGAAAAATAATTCTTTTATATTTCTACTCTTGAAACAATTTCTGAGTAAAACAAAGCGCTTGGTAACTATACAAAATTTATATTATTGGAATAAAAAAAAAAGAATAGAAATGCGTTTAATACGATCTACAAATTTTTTTATTTTTTTCATTTTTTCTTTTTACTTACGAACGGCCAAACGCTGAGTACCACCCGTTGCAGCGGGAGGGGGCAGCAGCCGGTGGACTATGGGCAATGGTAGGGCAGCGGCGAGCAATGGCAATAAGCGACGAGCGGTAGTCAAGCAACAACAATGGAGGTCAACGGCGGTGGGAGGCGATGGAAGGACAATGGTGGCCAACGCCAGCGGTTGATGGTCAGCAGTGGTCAACAAGCGATGGAGGCGGTCGATGGTCGGAGGACAGTGGTGGCCGGCGTAGTCGCCGGCAATGGCGGTGCTAGTGACCGACGGTTGGCAACGGCCCTAGGTGGCTAGAGGTGGCCTGTGGTGGCTGTAGCAAGGGAGAAGAATGAAAGAAAAATAAAAAGGAAATTTGGCTTATTTCTAGAAATTTTTTCCGGGAATAAGAAATTACTTTTTTTTGTTTCTTGTTTCTATTCCAAATCTATTCTCTGACTACTTTTCTAGAAAAATAAGTTGGCATTACCAAACAAATTTCTATTTTTTTTTTTTGTTTCGGGGAATAAAAGAATAGAAATTAGGAGGAATAAAAACGTTATCAAACAGGCCTAAGTGGCCACATTTCTTTCAATATAGAATCCATACTTTGTAAGATGTTGATTTCTCTTCACTCAACACGAAATTGTATTTTAGATAGTCAACAAGTTGAATCAAACAATGGGCTTCCATCTTTCTTCCGTTTAGCATCAACTATGGTTCTTAAAATAACTATAGAGATGCAGAGAAACCAAAAAAAAAAAAAAGCTCACAAAAACTCACCCAATTATCTCCAATTTTTTCTAGCATTATAAACATAGAATAACCAATTAGCTATTAAAAAAATGAATTCTAATGTCTCAAAACCATTGTCTAGCCATTTGAATAAATAAATTCACTTATATATGAACTCATATAAATCAAATCTCATACCTAGTTGAGTGCTTGAAATGACCTCTACTATAAAGAATGAAACTTCAAATGTGAAGAATCTAATAACAACAGTTTGGTCATGATATTTTGGAAAAATTATAGCTAAAGTTTGATGAAAGCATAAATGTGATAAGATATTCCGAGACATGCTTATGCTCCAATCTGTGAGATGAATCAGCCACCTTTGGGTGATTCATAGGCTGAAGATGCTCTTAAGATAGATTCTTGTATAAAAAAATTCTGAAATCAGAAGAGTAAGTGAGAGGATTCATATCAAAATCTCTTATCAAGAGTCTAAGTAGATAAGAAAAGACGCAAGACAATAGGTTTGAGAGAAAATGAAAAAGGCAAATATATTCTTTTGAAATAAAAGGCGGGTCTATTAATGCTTAAGTGTACACTTATGTGTGGAAGACATTTTAGTCAGCTTACATGGAAAAATGTGATTTAAGCTAAATTGGGTGCGTAAATGTGTGTTTGTCTATATGTATACTTAACTTGGAATATTTTCTTAACTATTTTTCAAAGGTTCTGATGGAATGGAAGGCTCACTAGAGGAATATTTCTTTTATAGCCTCGTGAATTTTTGCTTTCGGTTCAATGAAGCAATTCTCAGTGAAGCATCCAGGACAAAGCGACGGAGCCACTAGAATAGTGGATGAAGGAAGGGTAGCGTAGAAACACAGCAACTCTTTTTGCTGGAAAAGTCGACAATAACAGCCGAGATTTAGTATTAAAATGCCGAATCATTCTTTACGTAATGTTTCAATGGCAAAAGTAGAAAGAACAAGTATAATTATCAAATCCACATTATAGCCAAAGTCTCTCGTGTGTGGTGCTCCTTGTGCTAAGCCATTCTCGAATAATTGACGCTTTCGTCTTTTTAGCTTTTGTTATAAAACATCTTTGGTAGAAGTGAAGTGAGAGTGGGGAGTGGGGACACCACATTATCCAAAGTCTAGTTAAATTATTGCATCTTCTGGTCGTGAGCAACATGCATTGCTTTTTATCCAATGACAGACCTCCATAGGACAAAAGAATACATAATCGAACCTATTTTTTGCATGAATTGTTCAATCATGGTATTCTGGTGATAATGTCTGGCCGCTTTTGTGGAAATAATAACTTTTACAGGATGTCACAAGAAAAGACTGTAAAGTAAGAACTTGGAATGTTAAGGCTCTTTACTTTTTCTTTTCTTTTTTCTCCTTTTTGGTTTGAATTGCGTAATGAACGATTTTTATCAAATCCAAAACTTCTTATTCACTTGTTGCTTTTCTTCAGGCCCCTTCCTTTTGATTCAACTACTTCAGTGGCAAGTTTTCCATTTTACCATGTTGAAACTTCAATTCACGTCAGAAATTAGACAATGCTTGATATTCTTTTTCTAATGCCATGGTTATAATAATCGTTTTCTTCAAATTGATTGTTATGATTGCAGTGTTGATGTCAAAATTAATCAAGTGAGAAGCACCGAAATCTTAAGAGAGTTTTTCGCCCCAAACCAACAAAAATAGACTTTGATCACTCGAATATGGTTTCATTTACAAATAATGTTAACTGAAACAAGAAATTGAAAAAAATGACTTCTTCCATATATGTGGTTTTGGTTCCAACAGTAAAGTTTGGAAGCTCCTCCTTACCATAGTTTTAGACTATAGTAATGCCCGGGGGATTGTTGACATCGATTGCCCTTTACCACCCTTTTACTTGTCAAAAGCAGAAAAGTTGGATATGAATACCAAGTACTCAATTTACCAAAGAAAAAAATACCAAGTACTCATATCTTTAAGAAGTAGATTCTGCTCTATAAAAGGACTATAAACTTATCTAGACCTCCTTACCAAAAAAAAAAAAAAAACTTATCTAGACCTTCTTCACTAACCACATCAACTTGTCAATACCCAAGAACCCGAGAAAAGATATACACAGTATTGGCGTGCTTGATACCAAGATGCCTTCGATGAATTACGCTTGGAATCTTACCAAGTGGACGAAGGAATAAGTACTTTTAAATAAAGAAGTCAAAAGACAAATTAATGGACCCACTCAAGAAGTGGTGAAGGAAAGGAAGCGCCGAAACACAGCAATTTTTAACTGGAAAAATTGATAATCGACGGTTGAGAATTAGTAATATCAATCGCACGGTTTTGTATTAAAGTGCCAGAATCATTCCGTAGGTAAGGAACAAGCATTATCAAAATTCCAAAGCATTGATTGTGCTTTATTTGTCTGTCAAGGCTCTTTATCTTTTATCCATTCTCCTTTTCGCTTGAGTTTTGGGAAGGAACAAATTCGTCAAATCCAAATTTTAGTATGCACTCGTGTGCTTCTATGTGGCCCTGTCCTATTGATTCAACTGCTTAGCCGGTAAATTTTCCTATTTACCATATTAAGATTTTCATTCATGTCATAAATTACACGGGTGTTTGATATGTTTTTAGTGACGGTAATCATAATATCATTCAATTCTCATCATAGTTCTAATATGACCTTGTCATTAATTTATATATTGATTTGCAATTTTTGGTATTGAACTACTTGTTGACAGGTTAGACTTGGGCTAACTTAGACCCCCATATCTAATTAATGTTGACCATTAGTTGAAAATAAGTCTTGACTTTCCATATATCATCTTTCAAATCTTCATGGATCTATTGACAGAGCTATAAGTGAAATAAAAAAAAAAAGGCTCAATTCAAAAGGTATACTTGAAGTTCCTTAATTTTCTTGCCAACCATAATTATTGGAATACCATGTCAAATTGCTCATAAGGCATAAGGTGATGTCTAATATCTAATCGAAAATAAATAAGTATATATATATGTGTGTGTGTGTGTGCCATAATTATTGGAATACCATGTCAAATTGCTCATAAGGCATGGGAATACCATGTCAAATTGCTCATAAGGCATAAGGTGATGTCTAATATCTAATCGAAATAAGTATGTGTGTGTGTGTGTGTGTGTGTGTGTCTTGTGTGTATGTGTGTGTGGGTGTGCGTGTGTGTGTGTGTGTGTGATTTATTAAGTCTTAAGGGATGTTCTCCTTGTAACCAAGTTGATAAGGTCCTTTTGCATAATGATTACCTAGTTTATGAGGAAGAAGAGCATATAAAAAAATTGCTATATTATATTAGCATTCTCCTAGAGTATCTTTTTTTTATTATTATTTTTTTAATAATCTATGGGCACTGGCATGGAGACTCTTCTTCTTAAAGCTCATTACAAATATAATACAAGTTGAACAGGTTGAGTTTAGGCCTATGGCCTGTATAGGTGGCTATAACTCAGAATAACTTACATGTAGTATTTGTGATTCGAACAAGCAACCTCTGATTCTCAAATCAGAGATCCCCCGATACCCCAATCAACTATAACAATCATGGGGTTTTGGAAGCATAAGTAAAGAGTAAGTGTATTATGCAATTTGATTCTTTTTTTTTTTTATAAAGAAAATGGCAATGTTAACACGAAGTGATCATAATACCAATATGCAATAATTGCAAGATAGAGAGGTTAAGTAAGTATAATCTTTTTCCTATTCAAAAGAATGAGTGTATTTTATAGGGATGCGAAATGAGAAAGAGAGCCAAGTAGGGGGGTGGGAAGCTTGCTCATCAAGTGGGGCAAGTCTCGCTTTTGGGCCAATTGCTCCTTCGGATTGCATAGTCAATTCATGCCCGCAAACGAGCATGCTTTAGGAATGACCTCACCTTACCTTATGTTGAGGGCTAGACCGTATGGATCAATTTCTTGATTGGGCTTGGACCGAGATGCGAAACTAGGCCTTGGGCAGAAAAATAGGCTTGGTATATATATTCGGGCCCTCTGGCAGCCTGGGCTTCGTCAGACAAGTTGAAGCCCAATCGAAATGCTGAGTATTTTTTTTCCTTTAATAAATTTCCGTAGTTGTATGGAGTTTCGATACTTAGAACTATAATGAAATGAGCTTCGAGCTTCGAAGATTTTTCACATTCTTGACATTGATACTTTTTCAATATATAACTCGGGCCTCTCCTTACAATGTCTTAACTTTACACAAATAATGGATGGACCCATCAGGTTGCTAGATTCGTGTTCACTGGATTTGATTATAGGCATGGATGCTCTATTTGTCCTTTTAAGCCCTTTCACTAGGTTTGATGTCAAATGGAGAGATTTAGAAAATAAGTTCTCCTCAAAAAGCCCAACCTAGTCCAACATGCATATTTCGTAATGGACGGATTTGGTTAATAAAGTTAAATGTGGGAGATTACATGAATAAATTAGTAAACAATAATCTCTCCGTTGTACACATGTTAAATTACCAACTTTGCAGCTTAACAACGAGTAATAAAATCTCATCAATTTTGATGGAGATGATGTGCCAAAAAAAAAAAGGAATCTTGTTGGATTTGAGATCACAGATGAATCTTATTAGTTTTCATTTTGATTGAAAGAAAAAATTATTACAGGTAAATATCTTTTATAATGAATCGTCATTTCATGTTGACAATTTCGTTTGTAAAGAAGAAGAATATAGGATAAATAAGCATACAGAATATCAAAACTCTTCAAAATGGAAATAATGAAAGGTCAATAATCATCATCCAACAATTTTTTTCTTTGATAATAGTCCAAAAGCTTTTCCAAAGTCGTAGTCCACGAGTCTTTGTGCAAACTAGCTCCTCCATTGCCAGCGAAGCTTAAAATCAAGAAAAAGAAAAGTACGGAGATTTTCACCGCATGTTGATAGACAATAATGATGGGGAGGGGCCCACCATCAGCCCCCTCACCCTCTTTATATTTCCAAGGACGGCAGAGAGTCAGCATCCTTGTGCAGGAGAAAATATTGGGTGGGTTTAACCCAACACGTAGGCGGTGGGTTAAACCATTCAGCGGTCGACACGTGGCGCCACGTTGGCGAGGGCGTCAGGGCGTTCAAAATTCGCGCGGGCCGACCACTCTGACGCTCCCTCTGCTCTGCTCTGCTCTGCGACGCCTGCGCCTGTCAAAATCGTCCTCTCTCTCCTCTCTCTCTCCCCCGTTCTCCGTTCCGTTCCGTTGCGGGGGAGAACAAAACTCTTTACGAAATCTGCTTCTCTCCCCCTCCTCTGCTCTCTCTCTCCATTCTCGACTTCGACGCCCCGCCGACGACGCCGCCTCCGCTTCCGCCTCCGCCCCCGACACCCTCTCGCGACTTCGACGCCCCCGACTCAAGCCGGTTGCCTCCGACGCCGACGACGCCGCCTCCGCCTCCGCCCCCGACGCCCTCTCGCGACTCCGACGCGCCCGACTCAAGCCTAGGTTATGTTTACGAAATTTTGGGTGTGATGCCTGAAGAACTTTTCTTGTTTTGAGTTTATTCATTATCTCTCTTGACGTGGTTTTGTTAAATCAAGTTTGCGTCGGGACTTGTTGTCATACATTACTCTCTCTCTCTCTCTCTGGGCTCGGAGGATGGATGGATGTGTTAAATTCACTGGTTATTTTGTGCTTTTCAGATTAATAGAAGCTAAGGATGTTGTCTATGAATGTGGACCAAACTGCGGCTGTGGACCTGGTTGTGTGAATCGGGTGTCTCAGAGAGGCATACGATATCGTCTGGAGGTTGTATTTTGATTGAATGATATAAAATCCTCCCTAATGACATGTCAAGCCACTTCTTTTTCTCAGATTGAATTCTGCTCATGGATTCCAGGTGTTTCGAGCCCCACGAAAGGGTTGGGCTGTTAGATCATGGGACTTTATACCTTCGGGAGCACCAGTACGTGAATACATTGGTATTCTCAATAGGGCTGAAGACATGGAAAATGCCTCTGAGAATAACTACATTTTTTATATTGATTGCTTGCAAACCATGAGGGGTCTTGGTGGAAGGGAGGTTAGCATCTGATACTCTACCTCTCATGACGAAATTCCACTTATTAAAGTTAAATGCACACATGCATGTAAACAAGCTACATGCTTTCAATCCCATGCAAGTTTGAAGAAAAAGATTTGTAACACAGGTATTCGTTGATATATAAGTTGCATGGGAATATTTTACTATATGCAACATGTGATTAGATGTTTTTGTATGTATTTTAGGAGCACCATATTTGAGGACAGGGTGACTTAATTACTAGTTCCTAAATTAATCTGACTAATTAATATTTCCATAATGAATAGGGGTAAGATAAAGCTTTTAAAATGGGTATGATGGTAAATATAGAGTCAAGGTCATCGAAATATATTAAGTACATGAACTTGATAAGGGCTTAGCAACTGTTCAAGTATCCATGAGCTTGAGCTTAACTCGAGATCAATAATGAGCTGGTAAAATTCTAGAATTTGGCAAGCCCAACCCTGAGTAGTGTACAACTAGCTTGATTTGATTACACCATGAAAAATCTTTGTTTTTGATGGAGTTATAGGTGTTCTTTTTCTTTTTTATCAAAAAGACATTTATTGGGATATGCTGTCTCTATACGAACTATACTCTTGCATATGAGTCCAAATATTTGTGGGGATTGGTATGAACTTGTGATGATACAAGCTTTTCCTTTTTTTAATTGCTTGTGATTGCTTGAACAATACCTAGTCCATTAACTGGATAATTACACTGTGAATATTGTAGTTAAATTTTTAGAGCAATTTTATCAATTAAGCATTTCATAGATGGATCTCAACTTCTCTAAATAAGTGCTAGGCATTTGTGTCATGGGGATAAAGTGATTGGTCATCTAATCAAAAGTAACTTTAAAATTTGTTGTTGCATTGCACTGAAGTGTTGTCCACATCGCTTGTATAGGGATTTATCATGGCCTATTAGCTTGAGCTTTGGGGTTAGACTTTTGACATGGTTTTAAGAGTCAAGTTTTAATCTGTCCTGCCAGTTTTATGTTTATTTCACATGTAGATCCCTGATCTGCAGTTCCACGTGCATACATATGATTTCATTCTGATTTGCACGTGAGACGGGGTCTAAATTTTATTCCACCTCACTTGTTTATGGGGTTGGGGTCTATTGCGACCTTATCTGCATGAACCCTCTTTCCTTTCAGTAACTTAAGTTTTTTGACATTGTAATTTCTAGCCTTTTTAAATGGGAATGACGTAGGATTGAGAAATGAATTGAGTATTTTCATCATCAGCATTAGTATTATGTGGTAGGTGGCATATCGTCTACAATCAGCCTTTTCAGTGCTTAAAATTGGAAGTCTTGAAATTTTGCTACAAATATGGAGGTTAGTTACCAAGGTATTTGTACAGGAGAATAATGCTTTGTTTTGAATATATATTTAAGATATCTAGATGGTTCAAAAGTTTGCTTGGCAACTTTTTTTGTACTGCTGTCTTGAGAATAGTTTGACTAGTCTGTTTTCAAGTTTTCCTGAATGCTGTTCTCTTCTATTGGCATCTGGCCGTTTCTCAAATTTTAACAAGAGTTATCCAAGATCTATACATTGCTTTGTAGTATTTTCTTCTTAGACTGAAAGTTGAAAAAAGGAAAAGCATGTAACTGTGTGAAAGCTAACTCGAAGTCACTGTCAAATGCATTTTTCTGTCATGAACAGCCGAAATGTGACTTCATGTTTCTCATATTTGTCATCCATGATCAGAGGAGGTCATGAGATGCATCCTCTGGGACAGCTGATTAGGTGGAAAAGCATGATGAACAGAAATCTGAGGTCCCAGAGTTCTGCATTGATGCTGGTTCAGCTGGAAACATTGCCAGGTTTATCAATCATAGCTGCGAGCCCAATCTATTTGTCCAATGTGTATTAAGTTCCCACCAAGACATTAAGCTGGCTAGGGTGGTTCTATTTGCAGCTGATAACATACCGCCATTGCAGGTAATTCATTTTTCTCTTGTGATGCACTCTTCGCTTGGTAGCTATAGACTTAATTAAATATATTCAGCGGCACTGTGTCAAGTTGTAGCTCTCTCTGTCTATACTTATGTGTGCGCTTACGAGATATAGGTGCATGCACATAGCTGCTAGTCTGAAAGCCTTGCGTATTCATGAAACTGACTGCTTTTATTTTAGTAAACTTTTGCTGATAGATTTGTTGAAAGTGTGGACCACTGGTTCTCGCTAATTTTGAGGAACTGACATCTTTTAAGCGGGTTTGTTCTGATTCTTCTCAGCATGACTGACTCCCAGTTATTTCGTCTGTAGGAGCTTACGTATGACTATGGCTATGCGCTTGATAGTGTTTTTGGCCCTGATGGAAAGGGGAAAAGAATGCCATGCTACTGTGGTGCAGCTGATTGTAGGAAGCGCTTGTTCTAAAACATTAAAACATTCCAAGTGCTTGTTCCACCTTCTGTGGTTCTTATGCTTTTCTTGGCCAAGCAAATTTTGTGGTAATGTGCTATTGCGTAAGCTTGTCTGTTCCTGTAATCTTGTCTCTGCCGTGACAGGTTTGATACAGTAGGTTAGATTCTATAGCCAGAAACAGAGAGGGAAAGCAAATAGGTTCTGTTGTGAAAATCAAAGAAGTGCACGTCGTTTGTCGGCTAAGGAAGTTTTGTGTATTTAGGATCTGTCATTTTCCCGTGTTACGACACTTTGGGCTTTGATTGCCCCTATTTCTGCAAATGAAAATTCAGGGGTGAGAGGGGAAGTGACAAAAAGTGCTTTTCCCTCACTAAAAAAGACTTGGTTTTGTAGAACCTGTGCGGTTGATTTCTTATATTGTGAGCCCTTTGGTTTCCTTTCAAGTCACTCACGCCATGCGGTCACTTCGGAGTGTCAAGTGCCTTGCTGCTTCCATCAAGTGGTCCTGGCTGAATTATCTTCCGGGGAAGACAACTAGGCTTGTGAAATCTCATGCCTGACAGGACAATTTTGCATGACACTTCTGACCTGCATGTCAAGAGAAAACGCAAGGTAATTCTGATGCTTCGAGAGCAGAGTATTGTCATCACTTTTTGATATAGATTTAGGGTGACCAAAAATGTCATTTTGTTGCAGATTGAAGAAGCCCAGATCGCAAGGGAAGTTGAAGTCAATGAAAACCGAATTCGCAAAGCACTAGAGAAAGAAAATATTTTGAGGAGAAAGGTTTTCATTTATCACTTAAGGATATGCGAACTTTGTGGAGAAAACTTAGGCATGTACTGATATCCTGTATTTTTCTATTGCAGGCTGAGGAACGAATGAGGAAAGAGATGGAAAGATTTGATCGTGAAAGAAGGAAGGAAGAAGAAAGGTTGATGCGTGAACAGCAGAGAGAGGAGGAGAGATTTGCTACGTGAGTAAAGGCGAGAATCAGAGGGATGGGAGAAGTATTTACAGAAAGAATCTATTAAGGTAAGTATTTGAGCTTGATATTGCATTTTCGCTGGTTAGTTTCTTTTGCTTTATTTGATTGGTTAAGCAGCATCTCTTCTTTTCTCTTTTCTTTACCAATTTCTCTGGTTTTTTGTTTGGAAGGCGGAGAAAAAGAGACAAAAAGAAGAGCTTTGTCGAGAAAAAGAAGCAGAGAGACGGAAAGCTGCAGTGGAGAAGGCCACTCGCAGAATTGCCAAGGAATCCATGGAGCTTATGGAGGATGAACAGCTGGAGCTAATGGAATTGGCCGCTGCAAGCAAGGGGTTGCCTTCAATTGTTAATCTCGATCATGCCACTATGCAGAACCTTGAGTTGTTCAGCTGTAGCTTTTTTATAGTGATTGCTGTTAAGACCAATTTCACTCCATTGATTCATTGATTGTGTGATATTGTTGTTTTAACTAGGATTCTATGGTAGCTAAGACAAGCTTTTAAATTCCTATGCTCTGTTTTAATCGTGTACCTTAAATTCAGTAGAAAGGAAATAGGGCCCGATCCTTTCTAGAAAATTTACCAGTGTTCCATTGTTGTCAAGAATAATTCTATACAATTACCATCATACTAAATGATGTTAACATTGGATATATGAATAAGTCACCACAATCGACTTTGTTCCCGGAAGAAAGGTACTCTGTTTTAGCTATATGTGAGCAAGATAATTCCTACAAGTGCCTTATTCATTAAGTTTTTTTCTATCTGCAGGGTTCAAGAGTTTCTCCAAACGAAGGAAGCCTTCCAGATGCTAATGAAGGTATTTTGTTGTGTCAACTTTCCCTTTGTTGTTTGACAGCTGCGGACAAATTAACTTTTACTCAAGAAATTTAATTACCTAGTCTCATGATTCAACTCATAACTCATAGGGACCTGAGATAGTCACGTAATATGTCACCCCAAGAAGAGAGCATAGAAAGCGAAATTTTGTAAACGTGAAAGCACAAAACCAAGATGTGAGTCTTAACAAGCCAATTTTTGAGAAGAGTGAGGGTTCAAGAGAAACTTCGTCATACCGTATCCTGTAAGTAAATTCACGTCTCAACAATTGTCAGTATTTTACTAGGCTGCAAATATGGTTGCCCCTATTTTCTACTTCCTCTGCTCATGTTTCTCTGATATGCAAGATTCTTATTCTCTCACTCCAAGAAACTTCTTCTTCTAAGGTTTTTCCTGGATCTGGTTTGTATTTTTTATGAGATGTTTAGAATGGGCGATTGAGTACAGTATTCTTTTCTTTCGTGGACTGACAGCTGTTTGTGATGCTTTCAAGCTGAAAACCTAATTTTAAGCTTTGCCTCTCTGGGCAAGACTAGACAAACTTTCTTTTTGTGAACCAGAAGTTGTATCATCTACATCACATGGCTATATATATTTGGCTCCTGGAGAAGTTCAAATCCAAGTTCCACCACTCCTGACCTTTGAGAATGTGCAGATAACTTGGTGAAGAACGCCGGATTTGAGGAGGGTCCCCACCGCCTGATCAATTCATCCAATGGTGTACTCCTCCCCCCTAGACAGGAGGATCTCACATCTCCCCTTCCTGGTTGGATCATTGAATCGCTCAAGGCAGTGAAGTTCATAGACAAGAAGCACTTCAACGTCCCCTTTGGACTCGCAGCAGTAGAGCTAGTTGCAGGAAGAGAAAGTGCGATTGCCCAAATCATAAGAACCCTCCTGAGTAAATGCTACAATCTCACCTTCGCCATTGGAGACGCAAGGAATGGCTGCCATGGCTCGATGATGGTGGAAGCTTTTGCTGCTAAAGACACCCTCAAAGTCCCTTTCCAATCGCAAGGGAAGGGGAGGTTCAAGACCGCCAGTTTCAAGTTCAAAGCACTTTAAGCAAGGACAAGGCTCACTTTCTTCAGTTCATTATACCACACCAGGATCGACGACTTTGGCTCTCTGTGTGGCCCCGTGCTTGATGAAGTTAGAGTTGTCCCTCTGTCTAGATGTTGAGACAGGAAACCGAATGATTTTCACAAAAAACGTCGTGGAGACTTCACAAGGAGTTCTAATAGGCGTGTCTTGTGTGTTGACATTTGATTGAGGCAAATTTTCTGCTTTAGCGCTTGCTTGTCGTTATGAGTTATGTGAGCACAACTGCTATTTCCTAGTAGAAAATACGAGTGATGGAGAGATAAGAAACTCCATAGGATCTACAATCTATCATATTGAATAAGATGAGATAGGAATGTTCTCTAGAATGACACCTGGTATATTTGTGGAAACATTGTCTTCCAATCATGGAGGAGTTTAACCTACCCAGCAGATAGTTTCAGTCATCTTTTACAAAAAAACTACAATATGATTGTTTTTATTTGGTGCACCATTGACCGAGTTCTGGAGCATTTCAAGTACTCACTACAGCAGGACATAATCTTTTGCAACTTTGGACTACAGTATAGGCAGTATGCATTATTTTCTAAATGTCATCGGGACATACAACAACATCGATCTTTAAACACGATACTACATCAGTTCAAAAAAAAAACACGATACTACATAAATGACAACGCATTAGAGCCAGTAGGAAACTTCCATCCAAATGCAGATGACATTTCCGCAGCAAATGATAAAATCCAAAAGATTGAATTGGAAGATATTTTTCCCCACTAATATCAGGTTCGACAAACAACAAGCGAGATCTGGCCCAAAAGACAGCCTTGGCAAATGACAATGGAAGAACATTGGGATCAATTTCAACCAAAACATCAGTCCATAACATGGGGATGCACATCCATCCTCTATATTCCCGAGAAACAACCATATTTTGTGAACTGAAACCACCCCACGCACCAAAATCCTCCTCCTCCACACCATATGGAAGAAATGCTGGCCGATCATCATCTTCATCATCATTCAACTTGATGGCACCTCTACCAATACTTGGGCGTGTGTGAAAACTTAAGGCTGATGATATTAAGGCAGCAGCATCAGAGACCAAGATAGTTTGAATGAGATCAAGGGCAGGTTGCCGCAAAGAAGGATGAAGAGAAGAATCCTTCAAGGAAGACACAAGAGAGGGACCCCTGTCCAGTTCAGTATTTTCAGAAATGAGCAATATTATCCTTCTTCCTTGTACATGTCAAGAATTCTAAACTCTGAGATTGGATACTAAAGTTCCATTCACAATAGATAGAGTTCATTGGGAAAGAAAAAGAGGGATGAGTAAAGCCAATACACCTCCATGATGAAATATTTGAATCTAATAAACGATCATTTGTGAAATAAAAGCTCACTCTCAAGTAAGAATGCCTAAACTTGAGGGGCAATTATCCCTCAAGATGCAGCCTTCATCATTTTCCCTTAATGTGCATAGAGCAAAATTCATAAGAAAAATCAATACAAAAAAGGCACAGATATAGAGTAGATATAGCCGTACCACATATATGAACATTCAAAAGGGGGAGAAGGTGGATTCATCTTGTAACCTCTGTGTATGATAAGAAAAGCTATCTGAAAACACGAGATTGAATAAGTAACAAGAAAGATCAGCCCATTAGATAAACCAAACAAGTGCACCATATAAAACTACCTGAACTCACAAGAGAATATGTACCTGGCGAGCTTTTTGTCTAGTAAGAACACTGAAGTTGCTGCTAACTGGCACTTGATGGAGGAGAAAATAAAGAAAATTCCTTCTTTGCTTCTCAAGCTCGCCATCTTGCCAAGCTTCAAGAGACTGGAGAAGTCAAAATTTACCCATCACAGACATCAGCACTTGAAAGTAAAAGAAGTAATTGAAGGACAGGAGATAAATGCATGCCTGCAAAAGTGGCTGGAAAAGTTCAAAGATATCCTTATGAATTTTTTCATTACGAGAATGGAAACACTGCCCAACAAGTGTGCTTCGCATGATGCTTGGAGATAAGGCAGACCTCAACCATAGCTTACAACCTTAAAGCAACACCAAATGCAAAAAGGAGGAGAAAAATGAGACTCCTATAATGGCAACAATATTGCTTTTGTTCCTTGAAAGGACAAATCAAAAGAAAGCAACAAACCAAGCATTTCAAAGAGAAGCTAAAAGCAAGTGATCGCATGAGAGAATACAGGAGAATCACTGGAGACTTGGTTAAGAACAACATCAAGAAAAATAGAATAGGACTCCAATATCCCTTCTTCCAATGCTGGAGGCTCTAGAAACCCAATCCTTCAAAATTAGAATTAAAAAATCAGAGAGCACAAACAAAGAGACTGAAAATGCCTGACTATACGAAACTTCAGCATCCCAACCTACAATGATTTAATCCCAATTCACGCAGCAGAACGGTCAAGCTCCAATCTTGGCCTTAAATTTTCACTGGTCGAGGGCATTACTTTAGTGACGAGTATCGACCTGGCATGAGGGCGTTTTCGGAATGTAGGTGTTCTCGGTGAGAATCGGCAGCAAAAGCGAGCGGAACCCCAAAAACGCAGCAGATGACACTGCGAAGAAGTCCACAAGTTCGAAGAAGCGCGTCAGCTCACGCTCGAGTCGCCGGAACAGATTCGCCCGAATAACAACGAGCAGAGATAATCAAAGACCGAGAAGCTATTGCGGTACCTGACGAGGACACTGTGAGATATTAGCAGAGTCCGCAGCCGAACGATCGGTCGAGGCTTCAGTGGAGGTGGAAAGGGCGTCGGCCGAGGCGGAGGCGGAGGTGGGCGTCGGCGTCGGAGTCGGGGGCGACGGAGTCGTGAGAGGGCGTCGGGGTGGAGGCGGAGGCGGCGTCGTCGGCGTCGGAGGCAACCGCCTTGAGGAGCGTCGGAGTCGCGAGAGGGCATCGGGGGCAAGAATGGAGAGAGAGAGATCGTCGGCGAGAATGGAGAGAGAGAGCAGAGGAGGGGGAGAGAAGCAGCTTTCGTAAAGAGTTTTGTTCTCCCCCGCAACGGAACGGAATGGAGAACGGGGGAGAGAGAGAGAGAGAGAGACGATTTTGACAGCGCAGCGTCGCGAGAGAGCGAGCGGAGGAGAGGAGCGTCAGAGTGGTCGGCCCGCGCGAATTTTGAACGCCCTGACGCCCTCGCCAACGTGGCGCCACGTGTCGACCGCTGAATGGTTTAACCCACCGCCTACGTGTTGGGTTAAACCCACCCAATATTTTCTCCTTGCGCAGGGCCAGGATCACCATGCCTGTAGCATTTTCCACTGTTAAAAATAGCCATTACGTAATTTAAGAAAAATTCCAAATAATGAGCTGAAATTGAGTCATTTATTTATAAAAAAAAATTCAAAATAGATTTCGTTTCAAATAAAAACATGCAATAATCCAGTTAATTTCAATCTATGGATCAAATCTTTATTGTGATTCGATTGACATTTCCTACTATTTGAATGAGGTAATTTTGTTTGAAATTTGTAATTTAACAAAATTAAAGAAAATTTTGAGATTGAGTCTTCTTTCCAGTTTCCTGTTTCCAATCTCTTCCGTTGTGCTTCTTATAAACTCCTCCATTGCTTCATCTCCCTCCTCTCACCCCAAGCCATCAAAAATTGAAATAACAAAAGATGAATAATCATCGCCCAACAAACCTTTATGCAAATCTTTGAAGTCCAGCTCCTGCATTTTTATATTGTCAAGCTTCCTAACATCAGCATATTGGGGGCCGCCACCAAAACCCCCTCACCCTTTTCATTTTCATGTTTGAGGACTCATTTCTCGCTAAAATAGCCATTACATAATTTAAGAAAAATTTCAAACAAAAATCTAAAATGAGATTATCTTTTTTCAAAAAATGAGTTTAAAGTGGATTTCATTTTAAATAAGAATTTAAACTCGTCAACGGCACAAATGTCACTGCAATCAGCATTTTCTAGCTATTTAAATTGAGGAAATTTTGTTATTGGGTAAAAAAAATTAAAAAAAAATCCCAAATGAATCAAGATTACTTTTTTCCTTTTGCAATCTCATGTTTTCCGGTCCCTTCTGTTGCACTTCTTGGAAACTCCTCCATTTCTTCCTCTCCTCCGTCTCACACCAAGCCGTCGCCACCACTGGGAAGTCCGATCTCCGATGTATTCGAGGATCGAGAGCCACCACGGCAACACCACCGTAGTCCCCCACGGCAAGGCATTCCTCGTCTTAATGCCATGTGGCTCCTCCCTCCTCCCCTTCCTGTAAGTTTTTGTTTTTTTTAAGTTGCTTCTTAGGCAAAATTGAGGTCTTGGAATTTGATGTTTGCCGATTGATTTTCAAAGATGGCAAGATTCAATCCATTATATTGATATCATTTTTTCCTTTGCATCTTTTAATTGGTGATGATATTGCAGTAGGTTTTGCATTGGCATTACTGCCAAATCAAAGTATCAGGAAACTCTTCCAGTTAGATTAGTTGAATGAGAATTATTTTGTAGCTCGTTCCAATCGCTTTACTTGCAAATTATAGTGGTTTTGACAAATCACCTTTCGGCTTGCACTTGTGGTGTTTATGATCTTTTGTCATTGTCTTGATCGGGGTTTCTATCTACATATTTTCATTGGTGAATCTTTTCTCAGTATGTAACTTCTATATCTTTAGATATGTGTGGGACGCAATGACTTTTGACGCTAAATTTGGAACGAATCACGTGATGCTCTTGCCTTTCAAATTTTCAATTAAGCCCTTTTAGTTCAACTTGGCGATCATTGAGCTGTCTCTCACACTGACTGGTTTTAACATATATCCACAAGTGCTAAGGTCCACTACAACTGTAGAGAAAAATAATCATAAGAGAACTCCTCTTAAACAAGCTTCTACACACTTCTCTCTCGTCCTTATACCCCATTCTCTATGGAAGTAAGTAATATGATGCTTAATGTGTGATTAGTTACTACGTTAGTTAGTTAATGGAGCATCTGTTGTTTTAGTGGATTTGATTGAACATATTTGATTGTGGTTTATTAAGTGCAGGATGGTAATAGATCGTCCATAGTGCTTTAGTAATATATATCTTTCAAATCTGGTACCATGTCTTTTCTAGTTAAAGTGGAATAGTATGGCAGTTTCACTATTCATGGATTGGTTTCTCCTTAACGGTATCCACAGTTGTGGCGTTTGGTGGGAATGCAGTCAACATTTTCATGATTGCCATGCTAGGCATTACAAATAGGAACAAACTAAGAACTTGGAGGGTATGTTTTGGTTCTTACATGAATCACTACAACCAAGAGGTTGTATCATATAATGCTATTTACTAATCTATTGATGTGCGTTAGACTGCTGATGTAATCAGATCGGAATCATGACAAATAGGGACGTTCACCAGTCCACCAAATGTCTTAAGAGTGTATGCAATGGGCATATAGCTCATGTGCATGCGTGGGTTCTTTACCCTCCTAACTTGGCATTGTGGAAGTTATTAATGTGTTTTGACTAGTTTGATAGGAACTAAATCACGGAGGCGAGGTATGTCTAATCATTTGGCTTTGCTGTCCATCCATAGCATGTTCATAAAAGTAGTTTTCTACGTGCTTCCAATCCTTGGAGCAAAGTCTCTCATTCCTACCGAATGCTACATTTTATAGAGAGGCTTGGTTGCATATCATTCATGGCTTTTCAAATGTTCTAGGTTTGCAATCTAAATGAGCTTCTTAGCCATGTTGGTTTTACCTCATTGAATATTTTCCAGCATTTCCTAGATATCTTCTGTAGTTCTCTTCCTTTTGCTTTGCAGGCACTCACGATGCTAGCCTTGAAGTGCCCCTGCAGTGCCTTCTTTAATAAGGATGTCTCTTTTATACGCGGTTTTTGATTTGCTTTGTTCCAAAGTACATAGTGTACTAACATCATAAATATGATGCAAATTAGACAGAATATCATCATCAAGAGTCCCCAAGGGCCATGGTTTTCCTCGTGCTCACAGGTCTGTTCTTGCTTAGTTTCAAATACTCTTGATTGAGAAACTAATGTGAATAGGAAGAAACTTGAGCAAAGAACAAGGTGAAAGTGTAGAGGGGGAAGGATATTTTTGGTGGGAGCTAATTGAAATAACTAATTGCGCATCATTTTTGTTTATGCAAAGAACAAAGCACCAATACCAGCGGCTTCTTGCACATGCAAGAACCAGAGAAAGAGATAATGAAGTCCTAGCATATTCAGTCCGCATGTTGCGACAAAATTAACATTTACTAAATTGATAGGCATGAATAATAGATAACCACTGTGAGGACCAAATTTTGGAATACCGAATGGAACATCTAGAGAATAGTGGAATCACACGGGAAGAACCAAAAATGAAAAACCAAATCAAAGCACCTTATTTGACCAGTAATGTGGCACTAAAAATTTAAGAACTCCCGTTCAGCAAGTCCAAATATATTAGAGCATGCGACGCTACAGCTGTATCAACACGGTAGAAGATGGCATTTCAATCCAGCCGAATAGGAAGAGAAAATAAAAAGAGCCCCTAACTCTCTTCCCTTGGCCCGACGCCTTTCCCCGTTCCCCTTTCCTTCCTCTTTCCTCCTTCTCTGCACCTCACGCACGAGGACGACCTACCAAAGCAGAGCAGGGTAGGCCGGCGATGGAGGGGACGGCAGAGCAGGACTTCAATGCAGCCGAACTAAGGAGCAGAGCACGGCCAGACCTGCTGCAGAAGGGACTGAGACTTGACGCCGGTTTGGCCAAGAGGGAGGCCTGTTCGGCATGCCCAAAACCAGCAGCCGGACCACCTTCGTCGACCGGGCTCCCCGCCTATAAATAGCCGGGCAGTTAGCTCGGTTCAAGGGGGGGTGGAGAGAGGGGAAAAGGAAATCCTGAGTGAAAGGTTTGGATAGGGAGAGAGAGTCCCGAGAGAGGGAGATCTGAGAGAGAGTGAGAGAGAGAGAGAGAGAGAGGGTCGCGAGTGGGAGTTCGAGCAAGGAAAGGGAGTTTGAGGGGAAGACCACCGGCCACCGCACCTGACGCGCAGCCAAAGACCCGTCGCCGTGCCCCCTTTCCCGCGCCAAAGTTCTGGTGAGCCTCGACCCTGTTTTTGCCTTGTTCTGGGGCATGCCGGGCCGGAGCTCGCAGCCGTCCGGTCAATGCGGATTCCGGCCCCCATCCGCCCTGCGTACGGTTGCTATGGATATCCTGGTTCATTCGTCGAGAGTACCGACTCGGGTATGAGTCTCGTTTGAGCCGGCAGCCCCTCGGTTCGTTATCGCACGCCGCCTGTTCGACGAAACACCTCAACAAGATCTAGTTTTCGCGTCCTCGTCCTTGGCCAAAACCGAGACGATTGTGCGTGTCCCGTTCTACTGTGACGTTCCCTGATGTATGGCGGCCCCGGACATCGCCTGTTTGGCTGTCCGCCGCGGTTCCACCGTCGCCGTCGTTCGTTTGGTGGTTTAGCCGAGGGGGGGTGTGACCAAGCCAAGACGAGCGGCGTCCCTCGTCTCAGCCATACTCGTCGGCGCCAGGAGAAGGGACGCGAGGGGGAACCGGGCCAGCTGTGCTTGGAGCTAGGTCGAGTGTGAGGGCTGGGTCTTTAGGGTTTGGTATTTGGGCTGGGCTGATTTAGGCATATTGGGCTTATTTCGCTTTATTGGGTTAGGCTTAGTTCAATTAGTTCTTAAAGGGCGTGACCCCTTTTCTTTTCTCTTTAAGCCGGACTGGGCCCGCAAACCAGGCCCGGTCCGGCTGAGGGCGCTATGACCCGGTCAATGGAACTAGGCCGGATCCAGATATCCGACGCGTACCCACTTTTAAATATAATATAATATTATTATTTTAATATAATTTTAAAAAAGACTAATAAAGAAAAATCAGAAAAGTCCCAAAAAGTTTCGTTTTTTTCCCTAAAAAACAGAAAAAAGCTAAAAATAATTATTTTTTGAGTAGTTTTCTAAAAATGCATGAACATCCTTAAAAAAAAAAAAAAAATCAAATATTGGGGTTTTAAACAAGATTAAATATTAGAAGGGTATTAAATAATTAACTAGTGTAATCAAGTCATTGATCTAGAATAAGTATTTCTCTCAATATTTTATTTGGATTTCTAATTATATTTCTAATTGACCCATCACAAACCTATTAGTAGCCATGTCTAAATGAAAATGACTTGCAGTTTATAACCTCTGTGCTTAGGAGGGTTCAAAGAGATTGCGACAGGTACTAGTGAAAAATATGGGATTGCACACAAGTTAAAAAAACAGACTTTTCGACCCCAGTTAAAAGATAGAGCAAGATAGAGCTCTTCCAGTAATTTTTCGAAACAACCAAAAGGAAAAGAACCATTTTATGTTGTCATTTTTTCTATTTTCTCCTGTACCAAGAGCATCCCAAATAAGATGAGAAATTACAGCTTGCGCTGAGGTTGTTTGGCTTGCCTAGATTTCACACTACGAACTCTTGCAGAACACTTGCACATGATCAACTCTTGATTTCACAGAAAAAGAATCTAATCTCTTCCTTTTGCCTGTAGCAGAAACTACGATAATTAAAGACGGATGCATGAGTAGCTCATTTCTCTGACAAACAAATTCAAAAAAGACAATTACCTATGATTCCGAAGCAGAAGCAGACTATGCGGTCCTATATCAAATGATTTCAGATATTTATACCCAAGAATTTTCAGCTGAACCTTCAAAGACCGAACCAAAATGGCCTCAAAAGATCGCATAAAGGCCATTCAGCAGGTCTTCATTCGACAAAGATGGGGATAAGGTGGCGATTGCAGCTACGAGTGGCTGCTCGATTGAAGGGGAAAAGGACAGGGATTGATGAGAATTTTGTAAAAGTTCGATCAGGTGAGGCTACGCATTCAAATTTGTTGAAGAGAACAACAGATGAGAACATCGTAGAAGACGGCGGACTTATATCCTTGCGATGTGTATCCAAAAGAACTCAAATGTTACTTTTATTTACTTAAAGAATTATATAAGACTAACTAAGATTGACTTTCAAAATATAAGACCTATAAGATAAATCAACTGTGATGACTTAATTACATATCGCATATTTTCAATCTGATTATTGAATTTTGCTTTCAATTGTCGAATGAACTTCAGAATTTGTAACTGACCGAAACCCGATCAAATCATGGCCACTTCATGGATGTATCTAGTAATTTTCCTTAGTGGGGGCAAACTTCAGTAAATAATGATTATTTCAATTAATAAACCAATGCTCTTGAGCATAAAAATATGTGATAAAATTACCATTGTGTCAATTTGGTTGGTTTATGGCAATTAGATTTTTCATGATTCTAAAATCGCTTATTGAGCATCATTAATTTGCGGGGGCAAATTGAAATGAAAATATTCATTATAGACTCAGTCATATAAATTTTTAGAAAATTCAATAGCCATGGAACCCTCTTCTGAAGGAGACAGAGGTTTTCAACCTTACTTGTGGCGAACGAGCTAACCTCTCTTTTATTTTTTTTATTTTTTTTTGGCTTTTCTTAATTGAGACTCACATGATGTGTCGTGTCATTGTTATAGCCTCTCCGATCGGATATGTAAGACTACCATGTCAATATTCCATAGAAAACGACGAGAGCATTAAACATCGCTCGAGGCCACTAGATTCAAACCTCTGTCAAAACACGTAAGAATGCATAAAACGAAAACACGATTCGAATCGGAAGGAGAGAGAGAGAGAAGATCACCGAAGTTTCTAAAGACGGTGAGGGATGGAATCAATCACGAGGCGAGTGCAGCTTGGTTTCAAGGCGGCAGTAGACAGCGAGGGTGATGGTGGAGTGACTCGGAACTCACTGAGCAGGGGAGCGCATTGAGATGGAGGGAGAGATCCGATAAAGGTACGGGAAGCGAAGAGACGTGGCAATGGGGTCGTTGATGGCGTCGTCTGGTGTTTTTGATGCCTTTTTCAAGGGGAAAAAAGAGAAAATGATGGCTGAGTTATGGGATGAATCTTCCTCTCAAGGAATTCCATCTTTTGCGCAAGTCTTCCTTTTGAGGGGCTTCTCGGACCAGCGGGAGGGCTAAGAGTGAACCCGAAGAATCTCATCCTTCGAATCGGCGGATCCTATACACCAGCCTAACATCCCCTTTGTACGGGCCGTAGATGGGCGAAACAAAGGACGCAAGCGACGGCATTTGGAACCCAAAAGGCCGCGATGAAGTGGGATAGAACATAAGGAAGCAAGAATCGACTGAACTTATTCTGGAATGAATCGAAATTGGACTCGGAAGTTTAATCGTATAGGAAACGACCCCGATGGAGGAAGTCTTGCTGAAAAATGAAGATGGACATAGGGAAGAAGGTGTTTGTTGAGTTGCGCAAAAGAGAAATAGAGAGTGAGACAATTTTGTAACAAAAAGTGGAGGAAAGAAGACCGCACCATAAGAAATATCCCCAGACGGCCGGTTCCTTGCTAACATTTGGGCGATGATGATATCTGCTAGATCAACAGTCGTACTTACCACTAGGTCTGATTCGACTCTAGAATTAATTTCGATATGTTCTGACTTCATTGTTGATATCTATTTCGTTTTGTTTTTCTCCAATTATTTCACCGTCTTCCAAATTCCCATTGACGTTGATTGCACCGCGGAGGAGGGATCGAGTTTGCAAGGAAGGCGTTCGATGGAATGACGAATTTCATTTTTCGTGCAAGTCTTCCTTTTGACCGATTTCTCGTGGGCTCCCTATATTTTCCTTTCGTCTTTTTCTTTTTCCTTTTTTTTTGTAAAATTTTATTTTCAACACTTTAATTCCTTCTCGTCCAAAGAACCACCAGCGGCTTCACCTTGTTTGCCCCGTTTTCCCCACAATCCCCACGCAAAATCCGAATCATCTCCATCCACTGCTTCGCTTCGCTTCTCGCCTTTTTATTCTTCCTTGTTTTCTCTTCGTGCTCACCACCGCCATTCTTCATGCTTGGCGTATCTTTTTGGATGATGTTGATGACTTAGATTGGCCTCTGTTGTGGTTTGTTGACGAAAGGACGCCAGACCGGCAGGAGTGCCGAGAGTGAACCCAAAGAATCTCATCCTTCGAATCGGCGGATCCTGTCCAGATGATGATGATCCATCCAACCTCAGCCTTGGCAATCGGATAAAGCTCTTTTAAGCAGTGAACACCACCCCGCATTCCCTTTGCACGAGGCATAGATGGGCGAAAAATAGGAATTCGAAAGATGGCGATGAAGTGGGAACAAACAAAAAGAAGCAAAGAATCGAGAGAACATATTTTGGAGTGAATCGAAATTTTGACTCGAAAGTTCAATTGGATATGAAACACACTTGATGATGGTTTGGCGGCGATGGCAGCATGAGCTTGAGATGGCCCAGCCACATATAAATCTGGTCTAGACATGTGCAAGGACAGGAAAGCGGCGGCACGAATCAGAGTGGAATTAGTGTGGCCACGACTCAAATATGGAATCTGATGGTGTCGTTCACTGTAGGAATCTGAAGCGAGAAAGATCTGAATTGGTGGAGATGAATAAGGAGAATCCGGAGTGAGAGAGAGAAAAGATGCAAAAGAACATCTGGCCAGAGAAAATCTGGAGAGAGAGAGAATCCAACCGCGAACGGAGTACCCACCAACGATTCATCGAGACTGAGCTGTCTGACGATTGTTGCTTCCAGCACCGATCGAAGCACAAAAAGCGTCGCTACCGGTTTGAAGGTGCCGCTCGCCTCGCTGCCACGGCAGCGGAACTTGACCATGGAGTTTCCTCAATCAACAGTCGACAAATACCGGGACGTTCCATCTCCGATTGAACTCTAGAATTGTCTTCGATTCATTCCATATTTCGTCTGTTTGATTTCCGTTTTGTTTTTATTTCCTCCCATCCTCTCGCCATCTTCCAAATTTCCTTTGCCGTTGATTGCACTTTGGAGGAGGTATCGAGCTGTCGCAAGGAAGAGAGATAAAAAGAGAGAATCAGCGAGCTTTATCCAGTGGGGAGAGCAAGTTCGAGTTCAAGAGCGCCGGGATGTTGCCGACTATAAGACGAAAAGCAACTGCCAGGAGGCTCGGCTGCTGTGTTTGTCGAGAGAGAGACTGCGGAAGAGTCATGTCACAGCGACGCAAAGATGCCAGCGTAATTGCTTTTGTCATGCATATCAACATTCAGTTAATATGAAAATATATAAATAAATGAATTCCAAATGCCCTTCACATGAGAAGAAACCGACAAACTTGAATTTACGCCGACATGCCAGAAGACTGATCACAAAATCTTCAAGAAATCGAAGCATTGGCTCCGGATCCATTGCCTTCCAAGTGTTAATGCCTGATATTCTCACAGCAGGCAAGACAACTTCTGGAACCAACTGGGTATAAGGGGATCCCAAATCCCATATATCAAGACATTCCTGTCCTTGCAATAGAGATTTCCAGCGTGAAACAACTTCCAACCCATGTGAGGGATTCCAAAGAGGATCCCATCCCTGAAATACTCTGATAAACAGAGGGAGTACGCAAACGAGCAAGCAATGCAGGATAAGTTACAAAGTTTATAATCATCAGGAAACTTCTTTGCATGTCACCAAAAGACTTGGCTAGCGAGTCTAATGTCATTATCTCCTTCACGTCATTCAGTTGTTTCTTCTGGTGTTCTGCCTCAGCTTGCAACTTCTCCTTCCCATTCCTCAGGTCCCTATCGATCTTCTGAATATCCAACTCAGCCATGTCCACAATCGACCTTATATCGTGCTGGAGCTCGGGCATAGGAACATCACTCTCCCTCGCCTTCTCTTTCGCGTTCAGATTCTCCAAGTTTGCTAATATCCTAACCTGAGGTCCCCGCATGTCCATTACCTTTTGGACAATTTCAACGCCCTGTTCCTGCTTCTTCGCCAACAGCTCTTCTGCTATAATATATTTCGCTTTGTTTTTTCGGCGTTGCCTTCTTCGCTGGCTTAGACTAAAGCTTCTCCTTACCGGGCACGTCAGGTAATGGCTTCTCTTCCTCTGGCTCCAACGAGGCAACAGGCGCCTTTGCAGGAGTTTCTTTGTAGTCGTCGAAGCCCATACCCATATTCTTAGGATGCAGCTTTGCTTCAATGGGTGTCACAATCCCCTGCTGGTTCTTCCCAAGACCCCCAAGCCCGGCCTATCCTCATCCACGGCAGCGGACTCGTCATCCTCATTCTCCCTCTTCGAGTTCTCATCAATCTCTCTGTTCGGCATGACCGTGCCGGTGGACACGAAATCATGGGCTTCAACAGATCGACCTTAACTAGGAGGTCCCTGTTCTTCCCCGCTTCCTCTTGGAGGAGTCGTCGTAGTCTGAATCGGAGTCGCCCGACGCGAAGACGCCGTAAAGCACGTCGTCCTTGGTCTGGGCGCTTCTCCCTCCGCCGGCGGTAGAAGAACTCCCCGTCGATCCGCTGCCCGTCGTCGTAATCGTTGTCCATCCCGATCCTCTCTATCTCCTGATCCTCGTCCATCTTCGAGCAATCCCGGAGAACCGAAGCGAGGGACCTAGGTTTTTTCTTTGGTTGGGGGAGGGGGGGGGGGGGGAGGGGGAGGGGGGAGGAGGAGGCGGAGAGAGGGCGGCGCCGCTGCCGAACGCCGAGGTGGCCCGGCGGCGTGGATGCGGCGGTGGTCGGAGGCCGCGATACGGCGGTGCAGCTCGGCCTGAGGGTTGGGGGGAGAGAGAGAGAGAGAGAAGGTAGAGAGTGACCGAATGCTTGAAACGCAAAACTGGAAAGCCTAGGGGATCTTCTTCTTCTGCCGTTTCTAATTTCTCAGATGTAAAGAATAGTTGATATTTTATTTATTTTTCCCTATTTACTTCAAGGAGAGGAAATTCATTTATCATGTTTTTTTTTTTAAGTTTATGTTGATGATATATATTGATAATTGGGAATGAAATTTGATTTTTCGGCTAAAAACTTGGGAAAATTGAAAAATTCTTAGGATTTTAAGTTGCAAAAAATAATAGTGAAACTTTCCTTTCAACAATAGGAAGTTTTTGTTAAAAGAGGGAATGACGCAATGCAGATTTAATGATTTCCCAAATAATTTCAAAAGTTAAAATTATCAAGGATCTTTTTATGTACATTTCGAGTTAATTTATGAAAAATAAACAGGAGGATATTTGATATTTAAAATTTCTTATTGGTCGAGGAATTTTGCTATTGTCAAATGGTTATTGAAAATTAAAGGGAAATTGTGACAAAAATTGCAGCAAAAGTCCAGTTTTCAATAAACATTACCAAGTACATGGAACTTGAGTGCCATTTTATCGGATAGAAGTTACAACAAGGATTTGTGAAGCCAAGCTACGTCCCATGGATAATACAGCTAGGACTTCGGAAAAGTGACTTTTGAAGATTTCCTACATTTATTAATGTTCACTTACTTTTATCATCTGACCTATCGGTTAATATAGGGATTGAAAATTATAGTGGGATTGAAACTTGCGAAAATCATGAGTGCATCTTGAATAATGAGATTTCCCAACAATAACCTTGCATTCGAATTTTGCATGTCAGAGTTCTTAATCGCTTTAATGAACATGTTGACTCCTATTAATCGAATTGGATGTCAAAACGGCTAGCACCTAGGGGTCTAATCAAGCCACTACAGTGCCAAACTTGAAATCAACTCAACTCCTTACTCAGTATTTGATTTGAGCTTGACCAAGTATTAACTTCATGCTTATGCTAGAGCTTGATTCATACAAAAAGTCGATACGATAAATATACTTGTGTGTGGATGAGGATGTCTATGTATAATTATAACAATCAAATATTTTGAATTAGGCTTACAAAATTTTAAGAGCCGAGTAGTGGCAAACTTAAGCTTTCAATTTGCAAAGTAGCTCGAGTTAGAGCTTGACTAGATATTAATTCTCGAAAAATCATCAACCCAAGCTCAAACAATTCATGAATGGAGTATGCACCGGGTGAAAGTAACAATTTTCCCAACTCGATTAGCTCGATGAGGAATCATATCTTGTGCTAACACTAGTCGGCTATGATTTGTAAAAACATCAACAAATTTGTCAATTCTTTAATGGAGAGGTTCCTCTTATGTCTCTCAATTTAAATTCCTCTTATGTCTCTCAATTTAAATTAATTCAAAAATTAAATTATCATAATAACTCCAATTAAATTTTAAACAAATTCGGGGCAATTCTCGTCATTTTGTAATTACAAAATGAAAATCGTCAGTTATGGCCACTCTCCACTGCTCTCCATTGCTCTCCACAATCTAAACGTAACTGATTAATTGTGAAACAAAAATAATAAAAAGGTAATTGCATCTTTTTAAAGAGGGACTATCTATTATTTAAAAATTTCAAATAAAAATTTCAAATAGCATGAACAAAAATCAAAAACCATAAGACATCAAAACAAGCCAGTAAGGCCAGTTTTCTACTAGTAGAGAGCGAGGGAGCGTAAGGGAGATCAAGATGTGAACAAGCATAAAAGGGACTGAGGGGGTGAGTGAAACATATTAGACGGAGGCCATATGGCGAGTGCTGGGGCTTGACCGCGGCGACGATGGCAGCTTGGCGGCAGCTAGATCTCGATCAACGTGAGAAACAAGCGAATGAGAGAAGTTGAGCCCTCAACAGGTGAAAGGGAATTGACATTAGGGGACATGCATATGTACAGTTTCCGATCTATGAATCGGGTTGTTTTTGGCAATCATTCAGGTCCCAAACTCATGGCTAGTTTGAGGCCTAGTGGCTGGGCCGGAGACTATTTGAGCCCAAAATTATCAGGCTAGTTCGGGTGGTTCAATCCAGGTGTTTGGGCTTCTTCTTTTTTTTTTTTCTTTTTTCTTTTTTAATAGATTCTGAGTAGTAGTGTTAGCAGCAACATAAGTATGGTGTTATTTGGATTATAAAAGTATTACAAACTCCATTAATTACCTGAGCTAAGTTTACAATGTTACATATAGAAATATATTCAAGACTCATATGTGAAGCAAACATGTGTGTGAAAAATAGGAGAAGAAAGAAGAAAATAATAGTGAAGTGGGTCATTTAGGGTACTCGCATGACAACAATTTCATTTTTCTATTTTGTTATTTTTCTGTTACAGGAACGAGTTCGGAACAAAAACCTATTTGATAACGTAATTTCATTTTTCAAATTCCGAAACAAATTGTTAGCTTAGAAATACTAAATGAGAAGTAAAAATTTTATACTTTTTTATTTCTGAAAAATAAAATAAAAAAATAACAAATAAAAGTGAAATGGTTTGTTTAGGGCCGCCACCTGCTAGTTGCTTAGGAGGGAGAAATTTTATGTTAAATGAATTTCTATTTCAATAACAGAAACTTTATGTCGTTATCAAATGCGTATTTTTGCTCGGAAATTCGTCCAAGGAATGGCGAAAAATTGAATTCTAGAACAAAATGATTATTATTGACTCCTTTATCGTAGCGTAAATTTATTTCGTAAACTTAGAGGATCTCAATTTTGAATTTTCATGCATAGTCAGAGAGAGAGAGAGGGAAATACTTCTTTGAAAATTATGAGATTATGGTTTGTGAGGATGGCAACAACAAAGTAAATTAATGGGTGAGTAATCCATAGAAATAGCCGTTGAAGTTATTAAAAAAAAAAAATTACGTGACGTCATAAATGACTAAAATTGGGACTGACTTAGCCCAAGAGCAACGAATAAATGGAGTGCGCCATGAAGACGAACCCTTATCATAGCCAAACTCAATTGTGTGTCTCTCTGTAGCAAACCAAAGAGAGCCAAAAGGAGGAAAAAAGGCTCTAGGATGACCATGGCCACATCACATGCACTCACCCTTATGTTCAAGGGGCTTCTGTGGGGGTCCAAGTCTTGTAAGAAGCAACCCGGACGCGACGCTTATGTCCAAGATATGCAACGGCGTCCGGTACACAGATGATTACGCTTGGATCAAGTCTTGACTAATGTGAGGTCTTAACACTACAACCTGGGGATTTAACTACTGCACCAGTTTCGACCAGGGAGCGTGGCTGGCACAGTCGCATTGCATTGCTTGCGGAGATTTCACTTATGGTCAAATTAAAGAGTTGACCATAAAATTGTCGCTATCAATGAGCTCAAACACACGGAAACCCCTTCATTCAGACAAGCTTCTCTCACAAACGTGGGCAAAACCACCAGAGATGTTTGCTGGATAACAGATGTTTTGAGCTGCGCCAACCATGATTTGTTTAAATACCGAAGTCACAATTTGCTGGTTCTTCTAGATGTATCTCTTTATAAATTGGCAATGAACACTCTTGCCGAGGTAGATATTTGTGAACCAATATATGATGAGGAAAAGAATAAATACAAACGAACAATAAAGAGAAAAGGCAAACAAAATGCAAATAAATGCTTGTATTTACTAGCTTCAGGAGTTTCAATCAGCAGTCTTAACTGATCCTCAACCTGCAATCTGAAGTCAAAATGTCATAGGACAGAGGTCATAGACCCTACAATTGTATATACTATATTTGAACTCTCATGATAACACTTCAGGAGTTGATAACACTAATCCTCTCAACCACATCCTCTTAGCCTATGAATAATAGTGATCTTCTTTACACCTGATTAGTATTAAAACAATCTTTTATTTTAAAATTGGTATTCTTAAGAATCCATAAATTAACAAAATGAAATTTCAAAACCAAAATTTTACGCATGTAGCCATTTACACTTAAAGGAAAATAACATCCATGTGATTCCAATGACTAACCAAAACAATTTGGGAAAACAGTGGACTATAGGGCAAGATGTATATGGAATTCACTCTCTGGGTTTTCAATTTCATCACTACTTGGGGATAATGTATCTATATAAACACTTTTATCCAATATAATTACATGGGTATAGAGGCTGTCTCTCCCATATTTGAAAACTATCAAGTGACCATGAGGGATGGTATGCTGCATAAATTTCCACATCCTTTCTAGAACTAAAGCTCGTCACTTTTGACATTCTCTTGTAATACAAAACCAGGTTCAGTAACCAGGGCGAGTGCTGAACCAGAGATCCTTTCCAAAAAGGAGATGATAAAAGCACGACAAGTTCAAGAGAGATACCTAAGGTAGAAAATGTGTTTAAGCCTAGAAATGATAAGATCGTAACTAGACCTGAACGGAGCACGGTTACAAATATAAGTGCACTTTTATCCGGTTTCATCACAACAGAATAGTGGCAGAAATTGCTTTCAACTAGTAAAGTGACTTCCAAAATACATCCCAATTCAACCTAAACATTGTCCCTATTAGTGAGCTCAAACACGTAGACATCCCCTTCACTCAAGACAAGTTTGACTCACAAACTAGGACCAACCAACACAGAAGTTCGCTACAACATCGATAGGTCCTTATGGTCACTACCACAATGTGTCCGAGCACCCAAGAGTCACAATTCGCTGGTTTTCTTGAATGCATGTATTTATGAATTCATAAGAGCACTCTACCCATGAAGACATTTGACCAGCCAATATATGATAACACATAGGAATTTAAGCATACACTAAAGCGAAAAGGCAAACAAAACGTACATTTATGCTAGTAGTTGTTAGTTTCCAAAGTCCCTATTAGCAGTCTAAAAGACATGATGAGATCGCCTTTAATCACAACTTGCAATCTGAAATCAAAATATCACAATCCTGTGCTCTTAGATTCTACACTAAGTACGTGTAATCAATATAGAGACAAGTTGAATCTGGTGAATATCTGAGTCACCAATCTTACATTGCAATATGCATCGAATAAACATGAAAAGCTACACATAGGGACCTAAATGGACACACAAGCACAGAAAGTAAGTGATCTTCTTTTGCCTGGCCAAAAAGAAGTGAGCTTCTTTTCTTCGTTTCATACCATCAAGTTGGTGGCACTAATTTTTGAGGTCTAGGCCACATTGGCTTCCCTTCATTTTCGATTGCAAGTTTGAACCTGCTTGCAATGGTAGCTCTTGTAAACCATTTGTTGCCAGGGAGCAATATCTGACTAGTGTTGCCATGCTGTTGCAGTGAGCTCAGTCATGCCAAGCCTAGGCCTGTTGCAGTAGCTATGGCTTAAGCTGGACATTTCGTGTCACCTCTTCTTCCCAAGCCTAGGCAGCCTGAGAAAGTACCAAGTAGTCATCTTTGGGAGGAACTTATACTTCAATTAGAAACTATTAAATTGCTAACTTATGGTTGTTATTGCCTTTCCCAACCCTCTGATCCTGTCTCTGCACCCCCTGTCATTAGGTTATTTCCTGATTACTGTCCCAACTTATTGTTTTTCCTAGTCCCTTTACTCAGTTGTTAAGATTCCTGTTTAAAACATATAACCATGATCACTTCACGGAAGATAACATGTCCTGTGTTTCTATAAAAACCAAATTAACGTGGGAAAAATTTGCACAGTGGGGCGCATATATAGAATAGGTGGCATGCATAATTGAGACGTCAGTTATGAATGGAGATCTGGGCCTTACCACCACTTCTTTCTTAAGAAAAGATGGCCACATCACTGTCTGGAAAAGGGATACTCCAATTTGAATTCTCTAGCTTTCTCAAGGGCAGTGAGAGGCCTCGAACACTTGGAATCATGAAAAAATTGCTTAGGAGGGGCTCACTGGACATTCAGACTTGTCTGTTCTGACCTGGACAAAAGAAAAAAGAGAATTCTGATAAGACTATAAGTAGGTCAAGAGAGAGAAGCAAAGCCAAAAGTAAGTGCACTTTCAATTGATTTGTCGCAACTGAATAAGTGAGGCAGGAATTGCTTCACTAATATACAGCCTCAAGTGATGCGTCCAATGTTCATCTCAATCGACCTAAATGAGGTCCTTACAAGCATAATTGGAGATGGAGCCTTTGACCATAAAATCATCCATATCAATGAGCTCAAACACGCAGACATCCCCTTCATCCAGATAAGCTTGTCTCACAAACATGGGCCAACCACAGAGATGTTTGCTAAAAAATGGTGTTGATAGGTCTTGAGTTGCACTGGTCATGATTTGTTCAAATACCTAAGAGTAGCAATCTAATGGTTCTTCTGAATGTACTTCTTTATGAATTCACAAGGAACACTCCGCCAATGTAGCATGATGAGGAAAAGATTAAATACAAACAAACAATAAAAAGACAAGGCAAACAAAATGTTAATATATGCTAGTATTTACTAGTTTCAGTAAATTCAACTAACAGTGTTAACTGACAAATAGAAGTCTTCAATCCCAACTTGCAATTTGAGGTTAAAATGTCACGATACAGTGCTCATAGACTCTACAATAGTGTACACTATTTTTGAACTCTCATGATAACGCTTCAGGTGTGCTAACACTGATTGTCTCACCACATCCTCTTAGTCAATGAACAAAAGCAATCTTCTTTACACCTGAGTAGTGAGAAAAGTACAATCTATTATTTAAGAATCTGTAATCTTCTGAATCCATAATTTAAAAAAAAAAAAAAAATTCAAAATCAAAACTGCCCTAGTTTTACACATAAAGCCATACACATTTCAAAGAAAACAACATCTCCAATAAAAAGCAAAACCACTTGGGAAAATAGTAGACTACAGGGCGAGATGTAGATGGCATCACGGTTGGGATATGCCAATTATGAAAGGAAATAGGCCCTTACTGCAATTCTCTTTTTAATAAAAGTGGCCAAATCACCAATTTCAAAAGTGGATGCTCAAATTCAAATTCTCTAGTTTTTTCAAGAGCAGTGGCCAGCCACAGACACGTGGAACCATACAAAACCTGCTCAGGAGGGCTACATGACATTTAGACTGTTCAGATCGATAGGCACAAAAGAAAAAAGAAAATTCTCACAGGTACCACTGTCGACATTGTATTGAGTTACAATGATCTAAACATCAGTACTTGTGATCATGGTACTAATGTCTACATGTTCTGCATGTTAGACATAACTGATTACTACCCTTAGCACCTCCTAAATCATAATGCCACAAAATCAATATACAAAAAGCTTATTAGGAGAATTTCACAAATTTTGAGAGAGAATAAGAAAAAGAATGTGTCGTTGTTCACATAAACATAACTTAGAAACCAACAAGTCACGCCTCTCTAAATTCTCATGACGAGCGTTTCAGGCTTTAACTTTTGCTCTAATCTTGAATCACATCCTTTTTGGTTCATTTAGATTTGGGATGCAGATTAATAAGTGAGCATCTGGATTATTGCGAACCTCACAAACACAACGGGAATGGAAGACGTATACTTCATTGATTCACCAAGACCACCAAAGAAGAAATGACGATGAATACAGGATTTATTTTGGATGAGCGAAAATGACACTTCCATAGTTCATTTCAATCAATGTAAACCAAGTCCTTACCAGCTCTAGTGGAAATGTAGACTCTGAACACACATCCTCACTATCAATTAGCTCAAAAATACAAACATCTCCTACATGCAGATGAGCTTCTCTAGCAAATGTGGGCCAACCAGCAGAAAAAAAGGCCCCCCTGTGTCCACGTCCATGGCTCCTGAGTTTCAACGTCCATGACTTGTCTGAATAGCTGAGAGTTGCAATTTACATTTTTTCCAGATTATGTTGCCTGATGAATTGAACAGGAGCAGAGTCCCCATTTACATGGTCAAAAACCAATTTATGGTGAAGAAAGACCAAAACATAAGCATACACTAATGAGAGAATCTAATCACACAATACGAATTTAAGGCAGTAGTTGCTAGTTTCAGGAGTTTTAATTGAAAATAAACCATATAATACGAGTAAACAATCTCAACTTGCAACCCAAGGTCAAATGTCAAGATATATGCCCCTGGAGTGCGATCGCGTACATAACTAGAAAAGGCCTTCCATGTCCTATGTATATTTGAGACCGTGAATTTCAGCCACACAAACCACAAGTGCAGGGGAAAAGGCAAAGACATCGATGACTGGAACATGGATGGAAGTGAAAATTTCAATCTAAGCTGTTCAATTCTTTCAACTGCAGCTCGAATTTTATCAAACTACTGATTCAATTCGACAAAGTAAACTCATCTATTTTTTTCCTCAAATATCTTATTAATATAACAGAATAAAACAGTATCTCCTGTTTGACATTAATAATAAGAGTCATCAAGATCTACGATCAAACTTCAGAATCATAACTAGCCACCCTTTTATCTTTTAGGTCTTTCCCTTGAGCCACGGAGGGAGCAACATTCTTTGCAATTTGATTGTCTGTATCAACTAGTCCCCTTGTATGATTTATATAATTACTACTTTTACAGCATTGAATAACATTGTCAAATTTCTCCATATAAGAGTACTTGGATTCTAATTCTTAACACTTGCTCCAGCAATTGCTTTCCAAAACATCTATCCACAAAAAAGGAGATAATTGTTATCTTTTCAAACCTTGACCACCAGCTTATGTCCCGATAACCGTCCTTTCATTCTTTTCCCTACTTCAACTACTTTGTTGTTAAGATATATACCTGGTTTGAAACATACACCCATGAACAATTCAAGGAAAATAACATGTCATGTGGTTTATTACATTAAGTCAACTTGCATATAAACCAGAGTATAAGCTAAGATATAAACAACATCCATATGTTTGATTTTCAGACATGAGCTCGACTCAACAAGCATGGGATCATACCAAACCAAACTTAACATAAGAAGGCCTCATCACCACCTTTGGAAAAGGGATGCTCCATTTGAAATTTGTTGGCCGATGTAAAAGCAGTGAGAGGCCTTGGGCGCATGGGACCATAAAAAGCCAGCTCCGGATGCCTCAATCTGCTCGAATGTCTGGACCAGCCTGTACTTAAAAAATGACAACTTTAGAGATAGTTTAAGTACACTTCATTAGTTTGACTTGCTATGAAAAGATTTTAGCATAAATTGGAGATAAATTTTATCCTTCCAGCATCACTTAACCAATCAAGATTACAAGTGATTTCTCAGACAGTCCAGACTATATTACGATCAAGGCGTAAAAGTGACTTTTCAGATTTTTGACAACGCATAAAATTCTCGGAATATTTTCAAGTTCCATGATTTCTCCCTTTTTCCTGATAGAATTTGTACCCAATGTTACAGAGATATCTCTACCCAAAGAAATTTCAACATGAGACCTTGAACACAACATATCATCTCCATCTATGAGAGGTCAAACACGCAGAAATCTCGCCAATGCTCGGGAGGGAAGCACAGAAGATGTAGATTTAAGGGCAATATATTGCTTGTTTGAGTAACTCCTGTTTTTAGACTCGAATGTGGAACGAATTTGAAGAAGAGAGCCCTAATTCACGCACAATAATACACCAAAATCGGAAGAAACATGAACTTACGATTTGTCAGATGCAGATGCGGAGAGAGAATGTGATCTTCTTCTTCTTTGATGAAGTGAGTGGACGACTAACTGTCCAGACTCGGTGGTGCCACCGCCGGCGGTGACGACGGCGACAACGACAGCGTCTGGTTGAATCTACTTGGCTCCGCTCCGCTAATTGCAGCTTCGCTTCTCGCAGTCCTGGCAATTCCTGATGCTTCATTTTTGCTCCGTCCTTTGTGAAGGCAGCAGAGGCTTCCCCCAATTTCGCTCCACGGAGGAAGAAGAAGAAGAAAGATGGAGAAAGAGCCTTTGGCGTCAAGAAGGAGAAGGAGAAGGAGAAGGAGAAGGAGAGACCCGCTTTGCTTCCTACTGTTCAGTTAAGGATGAGCCGAGATCCATCGATAGGGTTGACGGTGATGTTGATTTGACGAAATCAATAATAAAAAAGTCACAAAAAGAAAAATTTTAAAAAGTTGCGGCGCTGCCGATAGAATAAAGAAAAAAAAATGGATGAGAGAATGACATCAATTGGATCTTACCAATTCTATGTGTATTGATTTATGCTGCTAACTTCTGTATGGTTGTATTAAGATCATCACTTTTCTCCCAATTCCCTTCCCACTTGTATCTAAACAGTGACATATCATTTAGTTTTGGTGTGCTTAGTGTACCCTTAGAAAAGATCTTCATTTTCGGGCACTCTTCCACTTTAATTCTCCATAAAGATGGGAACCTAAAGATGCAACTTGGGATGGAAGAGAAGCATTCTAAGTTTGGCAGATGTTCAAGTGTCAACAAACTTAGCTTCCCAAAAGAAATCACTTTTCCTTCTCTGTTTCCGTCGTCGGCCACTACTTCTTTCATTCTTTCACATCCTATTATAGTCATATAAGTGAGATGTACCAAATTTGTGACTACCGAAGTCGTTACTAGATGTACCAATCCAGAGGAATTCTTCACCACTAAATTTGTCAGATTCTGGAAGGATGTCTCGGTTGGAAATATTGTTGTCAAACAGGGACAATCCCAAACCTTAAATGTTTCAATGCTCTGAAGAATTTTCGACACTAAAGAGTCTTCTCTCCACACACACTTTAAGTTGTGTAGCTTGTTCAACTTAAGTTCTCTTAAATTTTCAAGCACCGGATGTTTCCTTTCTTCAACAAGCCCTTCGTTTGGGAATAAATCTTCAAAGGAGCTACAGAAGACTTCAAGGCTTTGTAAATTCTGAAATCTCTCTAGGAGGAATATGGAAGGAAAGGTAGCCTTTTTATCATGAAAGCATGCTAGTGTTAGTGCTTTTAGCTTGCTAAACATGTCATCCGAAAAATTTCCATCTTGTATCATCTGAATATTGTTATTGACTAATAAAAGTCTCTCCAAGTTGGGAAAGTCCTGTCGAATTGCCAATACAACAAGAGAAGTAAATTCAACAAAGTTTCGACAATAAATCATGTGCTATAAAAGGTAAACCTATTAAGATGATTCGCATGGAAGGTGGTCCTCTTCTTAAAGTTCATTATATCTCAAGAACCTTGTGCTCAAGACTCAAGCTTTTAAAAGTCTCATGTAGAGGTTGGTCTGGTCAAGTTGATAGAGTGAATCTAAATTCAAGATCCTTGCACTCACTAAATTCATCTTTTGTAAGGAATATCTTATCTTGTTGACAAAAATTTATCTTCTTTGGAATCTTATGTAACAGGATGCACTCAAGATGTCACTAAAACATATGGGGTCCATAAATTCAAAAGCATGCTTAAGATATAAGAAATATCTTATGTTGTCTACAAACTTATAGGAAATGGATTCTAGTTTTCTATAGTATTATAACAGGATAACACGACGACTAGTGTATTAAAAAATACAGTAGAAAATAGTGCACGAGGTACTAATGTTATTTTCGTTATAAAAAAAATTGTTTGAATTTATTTTTTTAGAGTTTGTAGAAAATGAAATAGAGAAGAAAAGTTCAAGTGTGCAACACGTGTCAATAATGGAGAGGACCTCTTGGCAAATCCTTATTGATGTCACCCAAGAGCACCATTAGGTTAAATTAGGAATATATTCTGTTATCAATAGAATACTGTAAATTTTTTTGTAACTCTAGGTACTGGAATATCTTATGCATGTCCACAAATGGAAGTGTACGTAAGATATTAGAAATATCTTAATGTTGTCGACAAACTAATAGGTAGGGAAGATCATGTTTTCTATAACATCATAACGCGACATGATATGCAATGGATATGATATTAGTGACTGCTTTAAAGAACAATGTAGAAACTAAGGGAGAGCAACTATAATCATACCCTCTCAAATGAAGAGTGTGCTTCTTGATCTGAAAGGTCTTGTTGATCATCTCTTTGAGCCCATCTGTTCACGGATGCCACAAAGGATAACATGCTCAGTTTTTCACAATGAGTCACTCGTAATTCCTCCAATAATGGCAAATTCAAAGGCAAGTTAGGACAAAAGCTCTTAAGTCGTGGCATGTCATGTAACACCAGAGAGGTTAGTTTTGGGAAAAGATCTTGAGTAGTATTGGAGCATGGACTGTCATCCCCACTAGCGACTATTTCCTCAATCTCACAAGACTCCACTTGAAGTTTTCCAAGTTGGGTTAAACTTGTAGCCACCCAATACGGAAACAAATTTTCAAGTCCCTTACAATTTTGAACCTTCACTTCCAATAAACAATCAAAAGTCAGAGTTTCTTGAGGAGCGTCAGTCCATATTTTGCTTAAATTGTCCATGTGGGAGAGATCCATCCACCAAAGTTTAGGAAATTGTACCTGCCATATTGAGAAAAAAAATGACACAATGAATGTGATTGCATTGAGTTATGACCTTAAAGAAGGGATTTCTAGACTTCCCTCGTTCTCACAAATCATGAGAAGTTAAGATTTTGTTAGTGACATAAATAGAAAGGGGTTGACTGATGCTTTTATACAATTTGACTGAAGAATAAGGCCAAGAATATTGCATTGCAACAAGCATGAAATTATAAATGCTTTTATAAATCAATAGTACGTTCAGCATCGACCAAAGAAAATAGTCATGAAATTTATATGGTGAACCGGATATAAAAAAAAATATAGTGACTTCAATTGTTCACAACCTTTTTCTTTTTTATGTATAGAAAATTTTTGTATTGAAAGAAAATAATTTCTTAATAGGCATGGGCAACATAACGACTTGAATAAATAACATAATGTTATGATCTCAGCAAAAACAAGTTGGGTCAATTTACTAGTTTTACATTGGACCATTAATAACATCCTTGAAATAATATTTATTCAAATTTGAGGTGGAAAAATAAAATAGAATCTTGCAGTGTACCGAGTGATCCACCCCTTGGCAAAAAGTGGGTGTGCACCTGTTGATCGCATTTTGTTTGTATGGAGAAAATCAAGATTTTTTTTTTTACTACATCATGACCTCCAATGAATTATTCATTGAAAAGTAAGTATTGATATTTTTCATTTGGTTACAATATAATTAATGCAATTATGACCTGTCACCAAAAAAAAAAAAAAATTGACTTTCCACACTTCCTTAAATCTATCAATTAGTATATGACAGCTCATATTTGATATTAAAATGAAATTAACGCTATTACAACTTATCACTACCAAAAGATTAGATGACTATTTTCATACTTTCCCAAATTTATTAGTATTGTTGATTGAGTGTTATAATGACTTTTTGAAATATTCTTAGAATGCGGGGCTTGGTATTATATAACTTATACATGCAAATGACAGTATAAATAAATAATTAGTGACAATTCTTACAATTAAAAAGTAAACAAATGTGTAGATACTTGTTATAATTAAACATTCTACTCACATAAAACAATAGAAAGAATTGCGCAGAATTATGAGAATAAAAAAAAAATTTCCTCCGTCAGGAATAAAAAAAAAAAAAACAAAACTTGCATGGAATCTGTAATAAAAAAAAAAGTCAAAACAATCAAATTTGGGTCGATATCGCGCATTTTCAAGTGCCTGAGGATTCGACCCAAAAAAGAGAAGTGCCAGAGGAGGTTGTCATTTATTGCGTTTAGTCTTCACATGAGGAGAACTTCATGAGACGGAATGAAAGTGTTGACTGGATGATCAATTCCTATTATTTTTAATTTTTTTATGTAGCCAGGACATTGACTAAATATTAAAAATCTCAATCCACCTCACTTTCCTTCTCCATCTCCATCTCCATCCACATTGAGTCCAACCTTTCCGCCTCCCTCCGCCATCGCCACCGGCGGAGTTCCCGGCGCCGCGTCCAAGGCGACCATTGCTTGGCGTCCAACCCTCTCCGTCGTCTTTGTGGTCTGCCCGTTCATGATGCCGCTCGTCCATGGCCGTGTTCAAGCTCCGGCCCTCTCATCCATGGCCATTCTTCCCTGACATCTGTTTCTCTGTTTTTTCTTTCGCTGTTTGATCTCACAGTCCATAGCCGTCGAGATCTCAAACTCACCGTCAAGGCTCATGGCCATGGACAAGCAGTGGTCGCTAGATCTGTGGAGGAGCCTCCTTGCGAGCCATGGACGAGCTAGGCTTACGTCCATGGACGAAACCAGATCTGGAGGCACGACTCCAGTCCAGATCAGGACGGGCAACGACCACGAGCAGTTGTGACAATGGAGGGGTGGCTCGGCCATGGACGGGGTCGACCACGAGCCGACCGTGGGCGTCGACGGAGGGGACAATGGCAGTCCATAAGCCGTCGTTACTCGTGACGGGACTTCCAGATCTGCAACCATGTCTCTAGCGACAGCGGCTCGTCCATGGCTGCGAGCGGCGCTGGTCGACTTCCAGATCTGCAACTCCGTCGCTATGGACGGCCAGATTTCGAGATCTGTAGAACTATGAGACGGACAAAACAGAGGGAAGCCAGCCATGCTCGGCTTGGACATAGCGGGGGTCAGCCTAATCAAGGTGCCGGTGACTCCGCCGTTGGCGACAACAGTGGAGGGGTGGAGATCGGATGGCTGTGGACGAAGGAGGAGAAAGAGAGGGCTGAAGAGAAGATTTTTTAATTTTTCTTCGCCGGAATCAATGCCCCGATCGAATCGACACCGAAATCGCTTCCGCATCGGAGATCCACTTCAACCCACCATAACCAACAAGCTCCGGTTCGCGTAATCACTCGGAACCCATGGAAGCACACGCACAGAGAGGAGGCGAGCTTTAGAGAAGTGATTCCGAAGCTTCCGATTCAACCACTGGAGAGACCACCCAATCAATCGCCCCAAAAAAATAGAAGGTAAGAGGATGAGGGGGTGGGGGAGGAAGAAGAGTTATTGTTACTTTGACTCTCTAGATTTGGTTCACTTTCTTTTTTCCCCTTGTCGCGAAGAGGAGGGAGCAAAGCCACACCAGAAGAGAGGAAAGAGAGCTTTCCAGTAACGGGGCGTTATTGAAGGAAGTGGGGAGCAAATATTTTGATCGTTCAACTGATAGGTGGGCCCGGCTTTACCACGTGTCGATTTGCAGATGATTCAATACGGATTCTACGTGGTGTATTTTATGCAAATAATATCTTCTCTTCAGTAGTGTTGTTGATTGGATAATTTATTCTGATTTTTTAAAATTTTTATTTTAGCTAGGACATTGACTAAATATTGTCATTAAGTTATGAAATAAGACCTGCAATGCCGGCGACCACCCATGGAATTGCTACTATTTATTGTCCAGCTGTCCTATTCGCTCTTTTATTTTTTCCTTTTTTTCGCCATTTCTTTTTTGGAAAAAGCAATCTGCATTTTCTCTTGCCAAACATAGATTGTGGGCAGTATCACACTAATTATCACTCAACATGATAATCTAGAGTTAATATTTATTGTATAATATAGGTACGTAATTTGATAGGTTGTTGGAATATAGCGATTCAATTATGACTTACAAAAAAAAAAAAAAACTACCTCAGACATATTGGCCTTTTTATTTTTATTTATTTTATTATCAAGACCTAGCTCAAGCATTAGTGATTATTAAGATATAAAAAAGTTGACAGCACTAATCATTATCGAAGTTTAGAGCACTCCAATTAAAGGAGAAATTCTATCTAATTCCTCCAATTTCATTGATTGGAAAGATGATTATAGTACTATGAGTTGTAATAGCTAAGCAATTTGTGAACTAGGCTTTTATAATTATGAAGTTTTCTTTTCCTCTTTTCTTCATGTTTAATAAAATGATGCCAGTTTGCTTCCGCGCAAGAAATATGAAGTGGGCAATAATTCTTATTTTTTTGCCATTTTTAAATGCTATTCTATGTTTACTGTTATGTTCTTTTTAGTTGAAATTACAAAAAGTAAATGCTTTCATATGCCTATGTCATAACTTTTTTAAAATCCCTATGTAATAAATTTTGAGGTATTGCACACAATATGATTTTATGAGCTCACAAAAATAACACTTCTAAAAAATATATGGAGATGGACAATTAATAGTTATACTTGTTGAGGATTAGAAATTTTTTAATCTTTTAAGTAAATATTAATAGATTATGTACATAGATCTGTATAATTAAATGATTTAAAAACTGCACATGATTATCAATGTCTGAATTGTTTTGCATTAATACTTTATTGATGTGATCATGGATTATTGTGGGAAGGCAAATATTCTGGTTTATCTTTGTTTAGTTATGAAACATAGAGTCCTAGTCAAATTTGAGCAAAGCATTGATGATTGATATTACAAACAATTATATCTAGCACTGCATACCATGCATTGTCCAATTATATGGGAACGAATATATTCAAATGAAACCTTACCAAAAGAATATATATATATATATATATATATATATATATATATATATATATATATAAATGAAATGCTATAAATGCATTTGTTTGAGAGACTGACCTGTGGAGTGAAAAGTGAAGGGGTGCCATTGTCAATCTCCATCAAAGATTGCCAAGTTAGACTTCTCATCTTGGGGCAATGGGCAATGCTCAACATTGATAAAATAGGGCATTCTAGCATATGATTCTTCCACAAGAGGAAACTACTCAAATTGGGCAAGCATTCCAGATATATCCGCCTAAGATTTGGAAATGTAATCTCCTCCACCGCGCTTCCCTGCCCATCTTCATCTACGATCACTTCTTCCATTTGATCACACTCCTTTATTTCCATTTGCCATAGATTGGGAAGGCACCGAGTCATTGATGAAACAAAAGCATGTCTCAAGTTGCTACATTTATAAAGGCTAAGAAAATGTAGAGAATTGAAGAACATTGTTCCTTGGAGATCTCTGTTCCATAGTTGCCTCAACTTTGGTAGATTGACCAAGTACAGATCCTCTAGCTTAGGCAACACCTGGATGCAATCCACAACCTCAAGCCCTTCAAGATCGAATATTTCTTCCAAAGGCTCGCAATCGTGCACTTGCAAGCTTCTCATTCTCTTTAAAACAAGCATCAAATTGGATGGAATAGCATTAATAAATAATGGACATTTATCCACCACTAGTGATTCTAAATTCCAAGATGACGTGATGGGATTAAGTTTGCCATGCCATTTTCCAATCAGATCCGGGAACTCAAACAACCGCATATACTTAGTCCCAGCAAACGTAGCCTATTAGAAAATGCATCATTAAATGTAGATTCTAGTTAGCAAAAAAAAAAAAAACAATTACTTTATTTGTGATAAGAAAAAATCAAATTGCACAGAATTTAGCAACTGAAGCGTACCATTTCTTCCAACATATTTTGGATGGTCGTGTTGAGGTTTCCCTTCCAAAAATACTGGCACTTTGTCGCTTCATACCTTTCATTCAAACCTACTTTTACTCCCTTTAGCTTTGGCGCCTCCATTGGTCCCTTGTGGAAGAACTTCATCTGGGGACATCTATTCACAATGATTTTTTCCAAGAGAGGGAACATCAAAGTGTATCCATTTGAGCTAAAACACCTCAACCTAGTCAACCCATCAAGCTCCATATACTTCAATTGACTGAAAGTCACTACATGCCCCTCCTTTCCTCCCTCATCACTAATGACTTCTATCAATATTTCACATTTACTAATCCTCAATTTTGTGAGTCCCACCAAATTTGTAGCCATCATCGGTGTGAACATATTTGATAACCCATGACAATGTGACACATCTAGAGTCTTCATATTTTGAAAATAACTTGGAAAGGATGATGCTACTTTTAACTCATGACTTGGATTTTCTATGGTTTCCACATTAACGCTAAGCTCATCTGGTCCTTCCTCCTCGATGAGTTCCACAATGCCACATTGGTTGATCTCCAACTCCTCAAGTTGGATTAGATCTTTGGCTATTGAGGCCGAAAACAAAGAGGTGAGCCTAGTGCATTCCCAAAGGGTAACCAAACGTAGACACTGGAATTTAATATGATGGTAGAGTTCCTTATCCCATACACAGTTTAGCTTTGATAAGTCATTTAACTTCAGCTCTTTTAACGGAGAACAAGCAACAATATTTCCATCTAGAGGATTGAGTGGTTGGAGTTTAAAAACAACTTCAAGGGAAGCACATGCTTTTGCCGTCAAAGTTTCCAAGCTCAAGAGCCGTCCTAGAATGAAAGAAGGTACAATGTTCACAAGCTTTTTGCATTCATTCACTAAAAGCAATTTTAGCTTAGAGAAAGAATTCGCAGGAATTTGATCGTCCCATATCATCTTGATTTCATCCATGCCCTCGATATATAAAATCTCCAAGCTAGGAAATGCAACCTGCGGTACTCACAGAATTGGTGATTAAGTTAAATTATGAATTCATGAACTTCCAAGATGTAAATAAAGAAGAATGCCAAGATGTGAATTACGAATTCACGGAATTGGTAATTCTATCTTAAGTCACACAAAATAAAAAAAGAATGAAATGAAAATAGTAAAAAAAAAAAAAAAATTCTCCATTCTGATGTAGATGACCCTAGAACAGGAAGGCTATTGGAATATATTGGAGATAAAACAAAAAGTTCTAAGTAGGAATTCTTACCAGAATGTGTTAAATATGGGCAAAATGGTAATTTGGATACGCTCACATAACAATCATCTAATGACATTAGTGTTTCATAGATCCCAAACTCAAATAAAATCTCTCCCTTTGTGCTTTTTGGGCTAGCCCAAGAGTGAATAACCTACTATACGTAGCAATTGTTAAATCACTTAGAGAAGGTCATTTAAGGTACAATATGGATGAAATTCTTCAGTGAAATCACACCATTTCGTAAATTAATTAAGAATGAGGAAGAATTTATTTAAAGAAACAAAAAGCAAGTCAAACGGGTAATCGCCGTTAGAGAAGTCACTGAATTGATGTAGTAAAAGAAGAATGCAGCTAAGGGATCACTTGAGGAAGAATATTAGCAATTAGAAAGAAAATGATGGAGAGATTGAGATTAAAAAGCCAACCGATCATCCATCGAAAGGTGCAATATAGTAGGAGGTGTGATTTTATCTAATACTGAATGCCTCAAATCAATATTATGTTACTCTAAAGCAATTATAAAGTGAGGCTAAGAAAAAGGAATTGTTTGGGTCAAATAAACAAATCTTACTTACATCATTCCCCACTTGAAAGAACTCAATATACTTAATCGATTTAATTTTCCTTTTAAAATTCAGTGATTATTTATCCATGCTAGAGGATCCAATAGTTAGATACCAACAAAAGATTATACAAAAACTCGAGTCAAAAAATTGAAGGTTTTCCTGTCTATAGAAAATTAAAATTAGTTAAGAAAGTCGACATGTTAATCTTGGGGAGGGCTCATTTTCAAAGCCTCTTTGGCGGCATAAAAACATTTTGGGTAAACGTCCTATATTACTTTTAGTTTAGTCAAAGCAGACCGGCCCATAAATTACTCTATTTCATTTCCACTCAAATGTTCTTCCAATATTCACTTGACAAGTCAGATAGCTAAGCTGAAATGGCTGATTTGCGATATGTATTTTATTTCTTAAACAAAGATGGTCTTGCAATTCATGTAAAAACTAAAAAGGGGTGATTTCTGAAGCCCTGGACCCCAAAGGCCTTGCTCAGTTTGGCAGTGGAGAGCTCAAGTTCCTTTTGCTAGTACAATGAAGAGAGAGTAAAGCTTCATTCGACCAGGAAAAAGAAGACAGAGAGGTCTTGTGAGTGCAGATGAAGTCAAGTGAGCGTCTCAAAGGCCCTTCGTCTCCAACCTCTTGACCCTCACTGCTCACTTCCCTCTCAATTGTTTTTTCAATCTTTTTCAATGTACGTGCGTTCAATGTCTAGGCTGTACATGTGAGGCTCATGAGCATTCTAAGTTTCTTGTGAATATTAGAAAGCTTTTAAGGATCCTGCTTGGTAGTTGTACTACCCATTCATGCTTTGTGCAGGTAACATAAGAGATGTTCAACCATCTTTATGAAAACTATTTCCAGAGAAATTAAAAGTAAGATATTGCAACTCATATATATTGGCAACTCTGAACACTTAATGCTTGCACGCTACTCATTTTCTTTTAAAATATTTTGGCTATGCTTTGTCTCATGCATATTTGAGACTTCTGTTATATTTGATATTTTGACATAACGTTAATCATGTACCTGTCGACCGAAGAGTGCATTGGAGCTTGATTTGATGTGGTCTTGACTTCGAGCTTCTCGTGAATCTGTCATCGGTTTTTCATTGGATGAAAAGAATGTCACAAAGGATGAATCTATGTACAAGAAGATCTTTAGTGAGGAGAACAAAATAAATCAATCTTACGCTTACCATAAGAGAAGCACATCAAACTTTCCAAACGTTGTAAGTTTAAGTTGGTTAACATCGGGAATGCCAAAGTTTTTGATGTTTCCAATCCCAACCCTTCTTCCTCCATAACAATTGCCTCCATTTTCTTGCAACGTTGTATTGTTAGATCTCTCAAGTGTTCGAGAGATTTAACCATGGTTGGGAAAAACATGAACCTAAGGTTGGGACAATCATGCACCTCCAACTTTTTTAAATTATGGAAACTCACTATTCCACAAGGATTCCTGTTCCATATGCACCTCAAGCTCCCCAGTCCCCTTAAAGCAAAGGTGGTCAACTCAGATAGAGTCTCAACATCTCCACTAGCACTCGGTCTATCAAGATCGAAAATTTCTTGCACCGAATGGCAATTTGATATGCTTAAAATGTGTAACTCGTGTAGTTTTACCAGCGACTCAAAGCTAATAACCTTTGACAAAGATTTGCATTGCACCACTTTAAGAGATTGAAGATTGCTCAGCCCCAATAGAGATTGATCGCTCCATATTTCTTTTAGATTGGGAAGTTCTTCCATTGTCAAGGACTCCAAGGATGGGATTGAAATCTATCAAACAAACCCATCAACAATAGCATTTACACATATAAAGGACAATCGGAAATTTACACAATATAACAAGTATTATAAATGGTTGTCAAAGGAAATTCACAAGCAAGATATGTACAACCTTTAGGATAATTTTTGCATGTACAGAAATCTATAACAAACGAAGGCTAATTTCCAATTGAAAAAGAATTTTACGACCCCAAAAGAGAACAAATGAACTTTATCTTTTATTTACAATATAACAAGGGATGCTACTACGATTAGATTTTGTTTGCATTTTACTAGCAATATCAGGAATTACAACCATCAAGAATTAGCACTCGTTTTGTTTAAAAATGACAATCAATCAATGCATGAAATATCTATCTAATTGGCAAATTATATCGATTAGATGGAGATATAAATAGCTCATGTCCCATTAGTCTCAGCGAGATTGGGCCTTCTATATCTATATATCATCTTGTTACGAGCCCAACTTAAAAAATAAACCTTGGTCAAATGATAGTATATGAAAAAGACTTATGGCCAGAGAGAGTTGATAGCCGAACATGACATAATTCCTCATCCATCTAGGTCAGGAGGACTTTTTTTTTTTTTTTTGGGTCATAAGGTCAAGAGGACTTGTCACACACTGAAATTGTCTGCTTCTTGATATAATCCTACAAGACGGGCATTTCTTTGTCTTTTCCTTCTTAGATGTCTTCAATTTCTTCAAATTTATTAGGCAAAACACGACTAATTTCCCTGCAAAATAACCTGAAATTGGACATGTCAGCAGTTCTGATATTGCAATAACTGAGTACTGGACTTCTTTTTCCTTATTTTCATAAATTATCTCAATTGTCCCTTTAAATTCAGAGGCATATGTAACCTATCCTAATTAATTATCCTTGTTGCCATAATGTCCTTAAGGTGAGTCTAAATCCACAGTCAAAATGTCTGAAACCATAACATTTGAGGTGAAGGGATCCGGCGGTCCCTGATGACAATGGAAAGCTTTATTTTCTTTTTCTCCTTTTTTTCCCCAAAAGTCCATTGCTATATAACTCTAGAAAATCCTTCATCTGCCAAGTCGCTCGCAATCTCCTATTTATATTGCCATCACCCTCGCTCCCACCCATACAATAAGTTTTTAACTTTTTTGTGTTTCGTTCATTACACTATTGTCATCCCTGACAACCAACCTTAGACTACTACTTTTATAGGCTGTCATTGCTTTATAATGTCGGAGGAGATTTATTATAGGTTTAAGAAGCATTTTATAAACCCATAGATCTTTGCATACGTAGGTTTTACAGAAAAATAAAAATATTAAGAAGTACTAAAGCAGGAGTAACTCTTTCATAAAGATTTAGAATCCTAGAAAGTTAAATGCCCAAAGACTACCGAAAACAAGGAAAAAAAAAAGGAAAAAGAAAAAGCAAAAGCAAAGCCACAAAGGCCTCCCCATCTAGTTCCATTATTATTTGAAAGCCAGCTCTCTCCACAGGAGCTCAGGGCATGGGTTGAAGAAAAGTCACACTCTGATATCACAAACTTGTAGGACCCACCACTCATATCTCCACCACTCTTTATTAACGGAGAAACTAACGTATAACATGAGCCTTGGGCCCGCGCCTCTGTAAAAGAGCAGTCTTGTCTAGCCAAATAAAACCCTCCACTTGCCGCAGTTTTCCCCCGTATAAAATACAGCCGTGAGCTTTCCGAATTAGGGCATTGTTAATCCTTAGTTTACTAATTCTCTTTCATGTTAGTAAATTACTATCAGTGACCAATTTAACAAGTGGAAAGTATTTTGTTTTAAATTCAATGACTGATGTTGCATATGGGATTGGTCTCGTAGAAGTGCATATAGAGGCCATATAATTTATTTACGACGGCGTAAGGTCACTTTCATTGATAATAACAAATAACTTTTTGAACTTGAATGATTTGTTATCTTCTTTAAGGTTGTTGTAAAGATTATACCAAAAGGATCTCCTATTAAATGTTATCACTAAAGCTAGTTAAGCAGTAACTACGTTTCCACCTACTAGTCGAGAATTTAATATACTATAAATAATTGCCATTAATTTCAACTAAATGCCATTAATTGTTATTGTGATGAGCTAATTTATTAACTTTGCATTCAAAAGTTTTTCAATTACATAGCGCTTGAGACTCTTTTCTAAGTTGGATTTCGAGATGACAAAAGTTTATTGATCAAAATGATGAATTTTTCATATTATGAATGTCATTATCTATCGTATCTCAATTTCCATTTCACATGCTTGAGTATCAACAACATCTTGGCATGATGCTTCTAACTACGGGTTGAGATTTTGCTGTGCTTTGTCTCCTACTTATTTAATACTTTCATTATATTTAATATTTTAATGTAAAAGTTAATCACATACCTCTCGATTGAAGAGTGCAGCAGAGTTTGATTTGACACGGTCCTGACTTCGAGTTTCTCGTGAACCTGTCATTAGTTTTTTATTGGATTTAAAGAATGTTACAGGGATGAATCTATGCACAAGAAGATCTTCAATTTAAAAAAAAAAAAAAATCAATCTTACACTTTTCGAGAGAGAAGCACTTCAAACTTTCCAAATAAGTTAAGGTTAAGTTGGTTAACATGGGGAATGTCAGAGTTTCTGATGCTTCCAATCCCAACCCTTCTTCCTCCATAATGATTGCCTCCATTTTCTTGCAATATTGTACTGTTAGATCTCTCAAGTGTTCGAGAGATTTAACCATGGATGGATAAAACATAAACCTGAGATTATTGCAATGATCCACCTCTAACTTATTTAAATTATGCAAACTCACTATTCCATAAGGGTTCTTGTTCCATATGCACCTCAAGCTCCCCAATTTGACTAATTTCAAGGTGGTTAACTCAATCGAAGTCTCAACATTTCCATTGGCGCTTGGTTCGTCAATGTCAAAAATTTCTTGCACTGAATTGCAATCTCTTATACATAAACCGTGCAACTTGTGTAGTTCTACCAACAACTTGGAGTTGATAACCTTCAAGAGAGATTTGCATTGCACCACTTCAACAAATTGCAGATTGCTAAGCTCCAGTGGAGATTCATCACTCCATATCTCTTTCATATTGGGAAGTCCTTCCATTTTCAAGGACTCTAAGGATGGGATTGAAATCTGAAAAACAAACCCATCAAAAATAGCATTTAAAATTACAAAGGACCATCTATATAGCGGGTATTATAAATGGTTGGCGAAAGAAATTTACAAGCAACATAATGGACAACCTTTAGGATAGTTTTGCATGTACGGAAATCTATGATAAACAAAAGCTAATTTACAACCTCAAAAGACAACTAATCAACTTTACCGTTTGTTTACTATATAACAAGGGATGCTGTCACAATTAGATTTTGTTTGCATTTTACTAGCAAAATCAGGAATTGCCAATCATCAAGAATTAGCACTCATTCTGGTTACTAATGAAAATCTGTTGATACATGAAATATTTATCAAATTGTCAAATTATATCGATTAGATGGAGAGGTATAAGCTCATGTCCCATTAGTCCCGGCAAGATCAGACCTTCTATATCTATATATCATCTTGTTAGGAGCCCCTCTCAAAAAATAAACCTTGGGCAAACAATGGCATATGAAAAAAACTTATGGCCGGAGAGAGTTGATAGCCAAACATGACATCATTCCTCATTCATTTAGGTCAGGACTTTTTTTTTTTTTTCTGTCATTCATTTATGGGCATTTCTTTTTCTTTTCCTTCTTAGATGTCTTCAATTTCTCCGAATTTATCAGGCAAAATGGGACTAATTTCCCCACAAAATAACCTGAAATTGGATATTTCAGCAGTTGTGATATTACAATACCTGAGTACTAGACTTCTTTTTCCCTATCCTTCATAAATCATCTCGAGTGTCCCTTTAAATTCTGAGGCATATGTAGCCTATCTTAATTAATCATACTTGTTGTCATAATTTCCTTGCGTTGAGTCTAAATCCACAGTCAACATGTCTGAAACCATAACATCAGAGGTGAGGGGATCCAGCTGTCCCTAATGATGATGGAAAGCCTTATTTTCTTTTTGTTCTTTTTCCCCCAAAAGTTCATTGCTATATGACTAGAAAATCCATCTTCTGCCAAGTTGCTCGCAGTCTCCCATTTATCTCGCCGCCACCCTCGCTCCAACCCATACAACAAGTTTTTAATTTTTTTGTGTTTCATTCATTAGACTACTACTTTTGGAGACTGCTACCCCTTTATAATGTCGGAGGAGATTTGTTATAGGTCTAAGAAGCATTTCATTATAACTCCATAGATCTTTGCATATGTAGGCTTCATACAAAAGATAAAAATAAAAAGAAGTACTAAGGGAAGAGTAACTCTTTTATGAAGAATTGGAATCCTAGAAAGATAAAAGCCCCAAAATCTACCACAAAAAGAAAAAAGAAAAAAAAAGAAGCAAAGTCGCAAAGGCTTGTTGCAAAATTTCCCGATCTAGCTCCATTATTTTTTAAAGCAAGCTCTCAAAGCATGGGTTGAAAAAAGTCACACTCTGACATCACAACCTTGTGGGACCCACGACTTAGGTCTCCATCGCTCTCTATTAAGTATAAACAGGGAAACTAACATATGGCACGAGCCTTGGGCCCACGCCACTGCGAAAGAGTAATATTGTCTAGTCAAATAGAACTTTTTATTTACAGTAGTTTTCCCCATATAAAATATAGCCGTTAGCTTTCTTTAATTGGGCAATTGTTTATCTTTAGTTTACTGTTTCTCTTTCATCATAGTAAATTAATATCCGTGGAAGTCCAGATAGGACCATAAAATATATCTACAGCAGAGTAACATCATTTTCATTGATAAAAACAAATCACAAAGGATTTTTCACCTGCAATTGCTCCCTTCTTGAACTTGCATGATTTGTCATCTTCTATAAACTTCGTGCAGATATTATAGCAAAAATATCTCCTATAAAATGTTGTCACTAAAGCTAGTTAAACTATTAACTACGTTTCCACTTGCTAGTCTAGAATTTAATATACTACAAATATTCACCCTCAATTTCAATTGAATGCCATTAATTGTTGTTGTTGTGATGAGCTACTTTATCAACTTTGTAATTGCTCCTTGTTGAACTTGAATAATTTATCATCTTCTTTAAACTTGGTGTAAAGATTATACCAAAAGGATCTACTATGTAAGATTACCATGTAAAAAGAAAAAAGAAAAAGAAAAAAGCATAGCCATAAAGGCTCTTTGTAAGATTTCTCCAATGTAGTTCCATTATCTTTGAAAGCACTCTCTCCATGGAAGCTCAAAGCAGGGGAAGAAGATAAGTCACACACCAGCTTGTGGGACCTACAACTTATATTTCGAAGACTCTTTACACGGGAAAGCTAATCTATTGTGTGAGTCTTAGGCCTCATGATCAACTTCAGCGACATTGCGCCACTATAGAAGAAAAATCTTATCTAGTTAACTAAAAGGCACTACTCGCAGCAATTCTTCCCCATGTGAAATAGCCACGTGCTTTTCTTAGTTGGGCAATTGATCATCCTTAGTTTACTAACTTCTCTTTACCTTAAGTAAGTCACTATCAATAACCAATTTAATAGGATATTAAACAATTAGTTTACTAACTTCTCTTTACCTTAAGTAAGTCACTATCAATAACCAATTTAATAGGATATTAAACACAAATTGTGGATTTGCTTTTGTGATATCAAAATTACGTACAAACATATCTACGTATACAATATACATGCATGAACATGCACAAAACTCCTTACTCTTATAATGCATCAATTAGATTAGCACAATTGCTTTTATTTGAAAAACCTAGTCCTCCTTCCCATTTTTCGTATCGATTTTTAGGAGTCACCTATATTATGATAAGTAAATTCAATAGAATCTATTTCAAAATATTTAAATTTACTTGTGGTATTACTTTAGTGACGAAATTCCCTTCAATTTTGCTTTATGAAACCTTATTAATATAGATATACTTGCAGCATTTAAATTGAAAATAACTCAAAGCCTATCACCAACTAAATGTACATGGATTTCATTGGATTTCTACACAATAAAAAGAATTGCAGGGAAGGCATAAACGGATAAGGTTATTAGGCAAAAAAAATGAACTGAAAATAACAAAATGAATAAGCAACATGATATGTGTTGCATCTAATTAGCAAAGGTAGGAAAAAGTAATCAATATTATGTTCTTTTGAGAGAAAGTTACCTGTTGCCCATTGAAGAATGCAATTTGAGTCCCAACTTCGTCCTTTGATGTACTACTCGACGGAGCTGTCCCGACGGTGAAAAAATTCTTGATATTTGGTAAGTGGTGCAATTTCATTACACGCAAATTTCGCAACTCCACTTTGCCACAATCATCAGCATCTACAATCCCACGCATTAACTTGCAAGAGACAACTTCAATCTCTTCCAGTTGTGGAAGTCCTCTCAGTAATGAAAGAGGAAACAAAACTTCTATCTTGTCACAACTTTGGACTCGAATTACATTTAATCTACCGAAGGACTTGGAGGAGGAGATATGGCTGGAGCATATCTTCGTCAAGTTGATAAGCTTTATGAGAAGTAACGACTCCAACATCTCAAAAGCACTAAGGGAACACCATCGGAGGATGTGATGGATGGAAAGACTATCCTTGACCTGTAGATGCTTTAATTTTGGAAAGCCTTCTTGAGATAATGCGCAAATACTTTGCTCGCTTCCGTTCAGCTTGGCCAAAAACAAATCGTCTGTTTTGCTCAGGAGACTTTGTATGCATCCTTTTTGAAGAACATCACTTATTGGATCCAAGTTGAGGTACAAAATCCTCGGTCCTCGATCCTTGCTCCAGTGTGTTGCATTACCTATTCGGATTTTGTACTTGGTTAATTTCTTGACATCTAGGTCCTCTGGGAGCACACTCGGATCGGGAATGGAGACATGTAGAGTGCAAAGATTCTTCAAGTGATTCAACTCAATCAGACTGGCATTAGTTCGTTGAGTTTGCTCCACGAAATTCCATTGATTAAAGCTATTCTCCATATACAACTCCTCCAATTTGATCAATCTTCCAAGAACACCTGGTTCAATTATCTGAAGATTCAAACAATGGTTCAAGTCCAACAACCTTAGTTCTGTTAGTTGCCCAATTTCTCTTGGCAATTGTTGAAAGTTGGAATTCACATAACTGAGAACTTGTAACCCTTTTAGCTTGCCAAGAATGGCCACATCCTCTAGCGAACAATATTGAAGACACAAAGTATGTAAGTTCTCCAAGAATTGAAATGGTGTCAATGAATGAGTGGTCGGTGAATGAGTGATACGTACGCTAGTTAGATGTAGAACCATAAGTTTTTTCATAGAGTTGAAAAATGAATCTGGAATCTCAAGAGATATATTGTTGTTGAAAAGCAGAAAGATGCGCAATTCGGGGCAATCTAATTCTTTGGGAAGCTCCTTTATGTAAATAGAGGGAAAGCATATCGCCGAACAAGTTTTGAGCCTCTCATTTTGCAATTGTGTTGCCGACATATCTTTGTCTTTCAACACGAGAAGAGGGTGATCTCTTAAAATGAACCGGGCAACAAAGTCGCGAACCAAGTCATGTATCTGGAAACCATCTGCGCCTCCATTATCTAATAGAAGGGAGGAGGCTTGAAGAGTGTGGATGAGACTGCTCAACCTATCTCTAGCGTTTTCAATGCTGCTATCTTCTCGAAATATCCCCCAACCATAGCTGTACCTCACCAAGTTTTCAATAGAGGGCTTAGAGACGCCATAAGCAACACAGAGTTGTAACAAACTTTTCGCGTCCTTGCTTTTTAAATGATGATAACTCAGTTGCAACACCTCATTTATCACTCCACTTATTCCTTCATTTGTAGACAACTCAATTTGATTTAAAGCATCCCTCCAGTCAGGTAGAGGCGCGTGTTTTAAATGTTTTGCCATTGCGACAATTAGCAATGGCAAACCTGCACATTTGCGGAGTGCTTCATCCACCAAGGGTCTGAACTCGTCATCGTGAACTTTGTCTCGCACCATCCTCTCAAACAATATTTTTGCCTCTTTCTCCTTCAGCATATCAAGGAGGAAGTCCTTGTCGCAACCCATTTCCTCTTGCAAAACATTTCGATCTCTTGACGTCAACAACAACTTGCATCCAATGACTTTGTTGTCATGTCCGCAAGGAATGCCGACTAATTTCAAGTCAAGGCCCTTCCACAGATTGTCCAGTATTATGAGGACCTTCCTTTTCTCATTTCCCAACCTCTCACGAAGACGATCTGCCCGCACGCTCTCATACTCATAATCATAATCCTTCATGTGCAGGCCCAATGCATGCGCAATCACTCCTTGAATCATCTTGATGTCAGGATTTTCCGACACGTCGGCCTTGGCGATCAGATCGAACTGCTTCTCTCCTTTTATTCTCCTCTCCACATCGACCAAAAGGGTGGACTTGCCGACCCCGCCCATCCCGTAAACCCCGACTACGCTATTGCTGTTATCGGCAAGAGCGCCCATTATGTCCCCTATGATCGCAGCTCTGGATTCGAAGACGCCATCCTCACTAAGCTCATTTGACGTCGAGGCAGAAGAAGAGGAGGCCGTTGCGGTGGTCGACTGGACGATATTTTTGCCTTCTCTCCTGGCTAAATTTGTAGCAGTGACATTTCCCGGAGCAGGATCGATGTAGGAGATGTCGTTCAATTCCTTGAATCCACTGTATTTTTGAGCGAGTTCCTTAATGACCTTGATCTTGCCCTCGGCCCTCCTGCTGAACTGATAGTGACATTTCGGGTCAGGAAGAGTCCCATAGCAGCAAGTCTTGGTCGCGTTTTCGAAGTCGCCCAACAGGTCTCCCACCTCCTTCAAAGCATCGTCAGATTTTTTCTCCCACCTCGTGAAGACATCATGGAACTTCCGAACATTGTTTCTGGCCTGTTCCGCAAGAACGTTGACCCTCCGAACCTCGTCATCTAGATTCTGGACTTCCTCCTGAAGACTGTCGGCGAAGCTCTTGGAGGACATCACGTATCTTATCGGACGCTTGATTGCAGTAACTGTCCACTTCAAAAGATCCCATGCAATAGGAACGGCAGCGTCGGCTGACATTTTCCTTTGCTTTTTTTTCTTTTTTGGCCCCCAAGAAAGAAAGAGCCAGAAAACAGAGAGATGGAGAGAGAATGATGAAATGGAGTAGCAGATACTGAAGAAGAGAAAGAGGAGGAAGAATGGTTGAGCCGAGGAGAAGAAAGAGCGAAACAGAGCGAGAAACGAACAAGGCGAAGAGATTTGAGCGCAAGAAAGGAGGAAGGGAGGGGGAGCGTGGAATAGCAATGAACGCAGAAAGAAGGAGATGATTAGCAGCGGTTAAAGTAGTAAACAAGTGATTCGACTTAAATTATCGCCGTCACAATATGTACCTTACACAGTGCGTCAGGATATAATAAAATGTAATTGATAATGAGAATAAATGGACAAGGACAGGCCCCACCCACGTGACATTGTCAATTACCGTATTTCCTTAGGGTTAAAATTCCAAGAAGAGGTGACAATTGAGAGATCGTTCCCCATGTGCTGTCATTGCCATATAACAAGGCAAAAGCGCATAGGGACCCTTGGAAATTCCAGAGTACTTACAGAAAACACATGACTTTTATTTATAAGTAATTAATACATGATTGCAATAAATATTTTTCATGCTATCAATATTTTCATCGATATTTGTACATGACCACTAGTCTGATTCAAAAGAGTGAGTGACAATTAGAATTTGAAAAGTATATAACATCTTCACTGACTAATTGTAATAACTACTTGATTATAATCTTTTATGGCATGATAATCTATACTTGAAAAATAAATGACATTAGAGAATACAAACAATTATCTATCATCATAAAAACAAAATTATGATAAATGCTTGGCAGATAAATAAATATTAAAGGGTAAAAAAACAATTAATAGAAAATCAATTGGATAAAAAAATTAGCTATTCTTATAAAAAGTCTATAGAATGAAAATAATAAATTTTTAGAGGGTTAAATTACATGGATATGCATCTATTATATGTAAATGTTACTAAATGCATAATTGTTGACGACACCATACTTATGGTGTAAAGTCAAGTAGCATCACACCGACAAAAAAAGAAGAAGTCAAGTAGCATCATAGCATGCGATACATGACAGTTCTATGACCTTCCACGACAAGAGTTTAGCCTACATAGATATGTAAATGAAATTAGCTTTGTGGGATACTGAGCATTTTAGTCATTATAACAATATAAGTCAAGTAACATGCAATACATGATGAGTCCATGACATTGTGCTTCCATGTTCCATGACATTGTGCTTCCATGTTGAGAATTTAGGGAATGGATATAATCATGTAAACTTAACTTTCTAAATTGGCAATCATTCAAACAAGCAGATGGGAATGTATCATTCATTGCATAAATCCTAGATGATTGATAGTACATTTTATGTAATTTGTTGTCCAGTAAATGTCAAAACAAAGATTTTATTTTAATCACACGATAGTTGTTTATCTATAATATTCAATTTTGTTTTGCCAAATATATAGTACAATTTCTAACTTGATTGATGATATCGGATGTAGACTAATCTAAGGACATACAATTCATTTACTGGCAAGGAAAACCCAACTCGCAAGGCTCAAGCATAGTACAAATTACGGATCTTATTAAAATCTAATCTTAGTCGAGGCCTTAATTAAACACTAATCAATTCCTTGTGTTGTCTATCGCGTCATAATTGTGGAGTAAATTGATTTTTTTTGCATTATTTAAGTTGCACACCTATCAAAGTGGCTTAAAAAAATATAATACAAATGATCACCAATTGCTAAAATCACAAAATGATTTGACTCAAATTATATGAATACTTTATACACTATGTCACATTGACATAACAAGATGTAATCAAGAAAGAATGATAAATAGAAAGATAGGCGGCACCCACGTTACAAGGACGTGCCAAGACCACCCATGCATGCGCTAAGTAGCATCTCTAATCTTTTTCATAATATTAATATTTTCTTTGATGTTTGTGTGTGGGCACATTTGTGAATCAACATGAAGTGAAGATTAGAATCAGAAACGCATATAACACATTCAATCAAAACGCACTTATTGAAATGATTGGACCTAAAATCATCGCTCATGTATAATAGGTACCTTATCTACTTTGTCATTCATCAATATAGCAAATGTAATTAATAAAGAGAACAAAACTCATGTGACGGGGTGGCAATATGTATCGGAAACCATTTTCAACTCAATTTAAGTGTGATGGGGTGTATATAAGACACTTTAAATTTTTAAGCCAGTTGAAATGATATTAGAAAAGCATAACCAATTCCATGGGAGTCTACGTGGGTTTGCACCGGCCTCATTTTCAACCCATTGTGGGTCTAGCAAAATGAGTAAATAAATTACTACCACCATTAGGGGGCAGATCTCCTTTCAGTGTTCCCCAATACTTTTTAATTAAAGGTTGAATATGGTAATAGAAATGGTTTTCTTGTTTCTTTACTTGACCAGTCATCATCACCAATGTGAAAATTTTCGCATCCTTACCTTCACTGCTAATGGATAAAAACGTTGATTAGGTACTAGTCCTAAATCAACTCATTGCGCAAATCAATGAAATCACATTTAAAATATAGAAGTAACATTATAACTAAGTAAATCATTAGATTATAATGTCAATTGTAATTGCTACAATACACGTAACTTCAATTGGAATTGTTAGATTGAAACTTTTAAGTAATTTAAACTTTTGCCACTCTTTATTAACATTTTTAAGCCAGTTTACTTTCTTGAGTATTGCTACTCTTTACAGGACACAATTAATTTGGATTCGAGTCACCATTAATATTGTTTCATAGTCTCTCATTCAAATTGGAGTTTCCCTCTTTTCTCTTAAATGCCTAGGTGTGTCGCGAGTCTTCCACTTTTAACATTTGAAATATTACAGTTATCACAAAATCGTTTTAAAATTTTTTCAAAAACAAACTATTATTGCCAAGTAAAGTTATGTGGGTTTTCATAATTTATAAACCTAATTTTTCATTCGCTTTTAATTTTTTTCGAAGGACGGGGAGCACTGAAAAACAGCAACATTTTACTGAAAAAGTTTATAATGAATGGTTCAGTTTTAATGCTAGCAGCCAGCAATTTAAAAATTTAAGAATGACTCAATTACCCAAGGAAGAAAGAGGAGATAGGTATAACTTGGAAAGTTGAGTGATAAGCAGACAGCCCCACGTTGTCACTGGCCTAAAATAAAAATACGAAAAGGCCGCTATACGTTGGTCGTTCCATCAAGACAAGAACGGTGATGGACTGATGAGCGATTCGGTGATACATATAGATGACTCATGAAAATTATATATACAGAAATGGATGATTTTTTGCATTTAAATGTTCCTCAATCAGTCACCATCACTAATGTCCAAGTCTCCATGTCCTTTCTTCCACTGCTGATGGACAGCCATCAAAAATACGAACGATTGCTTTAATTAGGGTAAGTGGGGGAGAGGGAGAGAAAGAGAAATTGAGGGTAGTTGCAGGAGCCGAGATGTTTTCCTGCATCTTACTGTTCCTTTACTCGACTGGTCACCATCACCTATGTCTTGCTCCGCGTTCTAGTGTCCACCGCTACTGGACAAACATCTAGGTATTCGCAAATGCATGAACCGATCGGGGGTCCTCACGTGTCTGGCCTCTTTCCTTTTACTGTTGAGAAAAATTGCTTTCCCACTTCATCCCTCAGGCAATGATCAATTAAGCAAAAGAGTCCCTAATTATTAATCTAAAACTGACAACTCTCTTGATGAGGACGAAACGGGCAAGCTTTCCCTTTACTTCAATTAAACCCTTGTTGCATGAGGATATGTGATGTCCCATTAAGAATTCAAGAGATGAGTGATTTCGATGATTTTTTATAATAGAGATTATATATTGAATAGCAATTTTTGATAAAATTCTCCTTACTGACACATTAGACATGGGCTAACTTAAATCGTTATGTCTAACTAATATTAACCATTGCGTCTAACTAATATTAACCATTACTTAGAATTGAGTCTTGATTATTTCATATATAATTTTTCATAAATTTGTTGACGGAAAGCCCCTTTTGGCATCCCTTTAAGTGAAAAATAAAATAAAAACTCAGTTCGCAAAATAAAATTGAAATTACTTAATTTTTATGCGAACCAAAATTATTAGATTATAATGTAAAATAGGTATCATAAAATTGCCATATGATGATATTGTTGGAATTTTGTTAATGTCTCTATGTTCTAGCTCTTTTAAATTTTACTTTTTGACATGAATTTAATGTAATTTTTCCTACTATTCTCAAATGGAAACATCAATAGACAATATTCGTTGATTTTTTTTTTTTTTTTGAGAAAGAGAAAGCAAGTCCCACACCAATAATGGATAGCGGACTCAATAATAGAGGCCTATGGGGCATTGTGCAAGACAAGACACCTTACATAGTACACACGGTGAGATGTTTCTATTCACTCGAAGTATTCATTAAACTGTCAAAACTTTCATCATTTCGTCCTTCAAATTTCCTGACAAGCTGCTCCCTTTCCACTCTTGAATTGTCTGTTTGGGTGGATATGCTAGAATCATGTTATTGATCTTTCGATTGTACTCGATGCATTAGACTTGAGCTAACTTGGATCGTTATGTCTAACTAATATTAACCATTACTTAGAATTAAGTCTTGATTATTTCATATATAATTTTTCACAGATTTGTTGATGGAAAGCCCCTTTCGGCATCCCTTTATGTGAAAAAAATAATAAAAACTCAGTTCGCAAAATAAAATTGAAGTTGCTTAATTTTTATGCCAGCCATAATTATTAGATTAGAATGTGAAATAGGTATCATAAAATTGCCATATGATGATATGGTTGGGATTTTGTTAATGTCCCCCTGTTCTAGCTCTTTTAAAAGTTACTTTTTGACATGAGTTTAATGTAATTTTTCCTATTATTCTCTCAAATGGCAACATCAATAGACAATTTTCATTGATTTTTCTTCTGAGAAAGAGAAAGCAAGTCTCGCACCAATAATAGATAGTGGACTCAATAATAGAGGCCTTTGGGGCATCGTGCAAGACAAGACATCTTACATAGTACACACGGTGAGGTGTTTCTATTCACTTAAAGTATTCATTAAGCTATTTCGTCCTTTAAATTTCCTGACAAGCTATTCCACTTCCCACTCTTCAGTGGTCTATTTGGATGGATCCGCTAGAATCATATTATTGATCTTTCTAATGTACTTGATGCACTCATATGGTCGCAACTTTTGAGGAGATAGGAACTTGATGGTACATCAACGGAGCTCAAAGGGACATGTGTTGGCATTGGCCCACAAAAAAGTAGTTTGCAGACTTTGCGCGTCGTGCACTAATCAATAGGGCAACATGTGGAATAAAAGAATCGGTTTTCATTGATTGCATTTTAAAAAAAAAAATAGATGATGGCTTATACCAGTTTTGGAGTGGGATTTGATATTAATAAGGGATTTAGGCATCATAGTATTTGAGCCTTTTGCGAAAATTGTCAATAGGTATTTAAACTCTTTTTTTTTTTGCCAATTATGTCCGTACATTATATATTTTTTTTATTCTTTCAAATCATTTTTTGTCTAACATGCAAATGGAGTTGATGATGTGGACTATATACACGAGATGTGGATAGTCTACTAGGAAGCGCCATCAGGATGACAGAAGAAGATAAACTTTGTGATGTCCCACTAAGAGTTAAAAAGATAGGTGATCTCGATGATATGCCAATGTAGACATTATATATTAAATAGCAATTTTTAATAATGTTCTTATTGACACATTCTATTTGGGCTTAGACCCTCATATCTAATTAATATTAATTATCTATTGAAAATAAGTCTTGACTTTTCATGTATTATTTTTTTTTATAGATTTGTTGATAGAAAGCTCCTCTAGGTGTCCCTTTAAGTGAAAACCAAAAAAACTCAGTTCGCAAATAAAAGTGAAGTTGTTTAATTTTTATGCCAACCATAATTATTATATTAGAATGTGAAATAAGTATCATAAAATTGCCATATGATGATATGGTTGGAATTTTTGTTAATGTCTCTTTGTTGTTACTCTTTTAAAAGTTACTTATTGATATGAGCTTAATGTAATTTTTCCTCTTATTCTCAAAAGGCAACATTGATCGATGGACAATTTTCTTTGATTTTTCTCACGAGAAAGAAAGACTGAGTCTCACAACGACAATGCATAGTGGACTCAATAATACAGACTAGTGGTCGACAGCAATGATGATTATGTGGACTATGTAAATGGGATGTAGACCGTCTACAGTCAAATGCGTGCTTGTGATTTGTCTACTGCGCCGTTGGGACGATAGGAGAAGGAGGAGCGAAACGGAGCAAGACTGAAGAGAGATGAAGAAGGTGAAGAGGTTTGAGGGCAAAAAAGAACGAAGGGCGGCATCAAAACACTGCGACTCTTTGCTGGAAAAATTCGATAATTTTTTAGTAGTTGCATGCTGCATGAGGCGTGCTTGGACCTAACAATCAAAATTTCATGATATCTCTGCATATTTTGCCGCCAAAGATCTCGTTATAATCACCTTAGTTTGTCATTAATCTATTGATTTATTTCCACAATGTAGCCAAAGCTTTCATCTATTTTGTTTTTTCAAAAAGCATCTTGGACTCGCGAGAGACATGAAACATCCCACTATTTAATGTCTAGTTAAATTATTGCTTCTTTTTGGCCTGAACAATGCGCAAAGCTATTTTCCAACGAGAGAACTCTATCAACAAAAGAGCACATATAGACCCCACTTTTGTACACATGGTTCAATCATGGGATTGGGGTGATAAGGCATTGATGCCTTGTTGGAACATGATGTCATAAAAAGAGAAAGTATAGAATATGAGTACTGAGTGCTATCATCAAATCATTTGCCATGTAATGCTTATCGTTAATAGAGACTTATAGTTTTGACTACTTCCCATTTATATGAGATGCAATTTAATTAAACACTAGCAAGAAAAAACATGGCATATGAAACTATAAGTGACCCTACCAAACTCTTGCAATTGGAGTTCAGACTTGTGAGAGAAAAAGGTAAATGCAATTTAGTCCTCATCTTTTTGAGAAGATGTGATGGATCTTCAGCTTCACCATGCAAGATCTGTTTGAATGCATAAGAGTTGCAATTTGATTATTTCCCTTAATAGATCTCTTGAAAAATGCAAAGAGAATTGTCTGCCTGCATGCATATTTGAACAAGCAAATGTGGACTCGACGGGGAGTAGGGACACCATAATATCTAATGTCTAGTTCAATTATTGCATCTTTTGGACTTGACCCACACGCATAGCTTTTTTCCAATGATCAACAAAAGAATACATGTAGACCCCATTTTTACATGAATGGTTCAATTATGGGATTGGGATAATAATGCATTGCTACTTTTTTTGGAAATTAATAACTTTAATAAGGATGTCATAGAAAATGAAAGTATGGACTAAGAGTTCTGAGTGTTATTGTCAAATAATTTTCCCACTTGAGGAAAAAAAATTATCAAGATCCCATTATGACCAACTTGGCTTATCATTTATCTATTGATTTATTTCCACATTGTGGCCAAAATCTCTCCTGTCTGATTCTTTGTTATATGCTAAGCCTTTTTCAAATAATCAAGGCTTTTGTCTTTATTGCTTTTTTCGAAAGCACCTTTATTAAAGGTGGACTCAAGATGAAGGAAGGACTTCCCACTATCTAATGTCTAGTCAAATTATTGTATCTTATGAGATCAGTTTTATCGCTCCCTTATCATTTACCCTTTTAAGAGTGGACAAACTCAGGCAAGCCCGAGCATCGTCATAGCTTTTTTTTACCAACAATAGAGCTCTATCAGACAAGAAGAGTACATAAGAACCCAACTTTTGCGTGCATGTTTGAATGGGATTGTGGTAATAATGTATGACTACTTTCTTAGAGATAATAACTTTTAATAAGGATTTCATAAAAAAACAAAAGTATAGACTAAGAGTTTTGAATACTAACATCATATCATTCACTAGAACTCATATTTCCAAGTACCTCAAATTTGTAAAACATGTGATCTAAATAAACACCAGTTAAAAGATCGCAAAGTGAGCAAAACATGGCTTGTAACTACAAATGACACCACCATGCTCTTGTGATTGCAATTCCAACTAGGCAGACAACTAGTAAATGTAATTTAGTCCTCATCTTTTTGATAAGACGTGATGGATCCTCAGCTTCATTGTGCACGATCCATTAGAATGCATAAGAGTTGCAATTTGATTAATCCAAGGGAATTATCTGCTCGCATGCATATTTGAACAAGGAATGTATGAATATGAAAGACCACAATATAAGCAAACAAAATGAGAGAACACATAAGATGTATATTCGCGGCACTTCGCTGTGTTTGCTAATTTGAAGAATTATAATCAGCAACCTTTGATTGTATAATATGCTGTAAAATCTGAAAGAAATAAATCTTAACCTATCAAAAATTGTGCTTTTAAATTACACATAGGGTAATTAATATAATCTCAAGTCATAGCCAGACGTATCAAGGATAACGTAAACAAAGTGAAAACTCAAAAACAAACTAAAATTATGAGGCAAGCTTTTTGATTCGAAGACATATGCCACTAATGAGTTAAGCTTAGGACCTTTCCACGAATCTCATCATATCATATAGCTACATCACCACTTTGGAATAAACCGACGCTCTGATTCAAATCCACTCTGATTCAAGTCCATTGGCTAATTGAATCCAACTAAGCGTAATATGTTTGGAAATGATTGACAAAATGATTTAATAGTCTGACCAACTAATTCACGTTACTTTTATAGATCAATTTTATGAATTAATTCTTATAGTTGTGGTACTACTCTTTCTTGATAATATTCAAACTATATGTGTAAAAATATTAAAAGCTTTTATCTTGTTTGTTGCCTGACTAGACACAAGCTTACTCTAAACTCTAGATCGAGAAGATGTTACGACTTCAAAAATAAGAGTACTCGAAAAATATGAGCTATTTCGGCTCAAACAATTGTAAATATAAGAAGAATAGAAAAGATTGGCTTGACCTTGACCATAACCATGGCTTTAGGAAAATCCATCAGTCATCAGGGAAAAATGTTCCTTGTTGCCATCGAGCCAAATTTTGAAAAAAACAAAATGGTTTTGAAATTGCATAAACCTAGTCCTCATGAGCCCAAATGATCTCATTCTTTGTACGACATGATTCTCACTTAAGACTAAAATGATATGGCTTAAACCCAAATATGTCCCAAATACCACTCTATCTAGTTAATTAATAGCGTAGGTTTTTAACGTGTAAATATAATTTCATGATGAAGGCAGTGGATAACATCAGACAATCAAAATTGACAAGTGCAAATTTACTTGGCAAATACCGTCATGATTTACATGACACACAAGAATCTTCTACTCTCATCAAAGTTCGGGGTTCTAGTGTTATAGTTTTGCTAGAAAATTACAGTCATTATTGAACATATTGCACAGAATTAACTCTTTGAGGAAAAGTATAATCAAGTGTTCTCAGTCAAGTTTTGCCTAATTTATTCTAACGTATTAGTCCAATCATGTTCGATTGTCCTTAGTGTAAGGACGATGGTATAATGTGGACAAAAATAACATGAAACAATGCTGTTTGTTCTTAGATAAACAGCTTCGTGCTTGATCGAGCGGCCAAAGCCCCAAATCACTGAATCTTTAGCTCTAAAGTTCGACTTAAACAAAAGAGTCAATGGTATATATAGCAGCGAATAGAAGTAAGCCCCAACACCCCCACCGCTAAGTTAGTAACACGACCCGTCTAAAACAAGACTATTACACAAATACGCCTAAACAAACTCACCACAAAAGGGGCATGGAACAAAACAGAAGTGATTTCAATGGTGAAAATGAAAATTGCCGACGGATGCCCATTTTTTCCCAACAGTGACCAACTTGGCTTATCATTAATCTATTGCTTTATTTCCGCATTGTAGCAAACATCTCTTGTGTGTTGTGTCACTTGTGCTAAGCCACTTCCGAACGATCAACGCTTGGTCTTTTTAGCTTTTTTTTAAAGCAACTTTATTAAAGGTGAACTGGAGAGGGAGATGGGACACCCTCACTATCTAATGTCTATTCAAATTATTGCACCTTTAATTACGGGATGCTAGTGATAATGCATGGCTGCTTTCTTGGAAATAATAACTTTAATAAGGATGTCATGGAAAAGGAAGTATCGACTAACATTTGTGAATGTTAAAGGCACTTTACCTTTTCTTTCTTTAAGTTATCAAAATATTCAACACTTCCGTCTATTAAGCTTTTTATTTATTTATTTATAAAGCATGTTTATTAAAGGCAGACTCAAGAGAGTGGTGGGATGAAGATAATCAATGCTTTCAACTTTTTAGCTTTTTTGTAAAGCATCTTTATTAAAGGTGGATTAAGAGAGAGATGTGATCACGATAATCAATGCTATCATCTTTTTAGTGTTTTCATAAAGCATCTTTAGTGAAGGTGGACTTGAGAGGGAGATGGGACAACCCACTATCAAATGTCAATTCAAATAATTGCATCTTTAATGATGGGATTTTTAGTGATTAGTGCATGGTGCTTCTTTGGAAATAATAACTTTAATAATGATATCATGGAAAGTGAAGATATAGACAAAGGTCTTTGAATGTTAAGACACTTTACTTTTTCCTTTTTCCTGCCTTTTGCTTTGAGTTGCGTAATGAACAAGCATCAAATCCAAATCTGAGCATTCACATTCTTGCTTTATGACGTACCCATGCTTTTTGATCTACAGCTGTGCTAGTAATTGCCATATAGAGACTTCGTTCATGGCGTACATTAGAAATGTTTGACGTTCTTCTTCCAATGCCATAATCAATTGGAAACTTTTATGTTTATTCACTTTAAATTTCACAGCAATATAAATTTCTAAATTAGAAATAAGTAAAACGCTCCATTAAATGTAAAACGGCTGTGTTATATATGTATATTGAATAGCAAATTTCAATAATGTGCTACCTATTGACATATTAGACTTGGGCTAACTTAAAGAATTAGAACTAATTAATGTTGACCATTAGTTAAAATTAAGTCTTGCATTTTCATGTATTATCTTTCGAATTTTCACACGTGTTGACAAAAAGCCCTTCAAATCATCCCTTTAAGTGAAAGAAAAAAAAAACTCATTTCATGAGGAAAATTTGTAATTGTTTAATTTTACTGCAGATGAAAGTTGTAAGATTAGAATGTCAAATGACCTGTAAAACTTTATATAATATGACTATTTAAAAAGATTATGACTAATTTCAAAAAAAAAAATGTTATGACAAAACAAAAATTTCCAATCTGAATAGGGTCACGTCCTCATTCTTGAAAAGCATTCTTGCACATTTAAGACTAAAGGACTTTTTTTAGATTGAGAACTTCCTTTAAATCGTTAATTTAAAGTCTAACCAGTGTCCTTGCATTCTTGTTAGATTGAACACTTGTCTCTTATTGATGAGCTTTTCGCGCATAGAGTCCAAGAACTTCCTTCAAATCTTGACGATCACTGAATAGAGCCGAAACTAAACAGAGCCTGATTCGTGACCTGGACTGGGCCTAGCCCGTGATCGAGAAAATACCCTAGTTCGTTGCCGACATGCGCCCTGGTTTGCTACTGGGCCTAACTTGATCCATATCTGAAAATTTCTTACTCGCCATTCCTCTTGTTACGACACTTTCTTCTTCTCTGTATCTTGATTAATTTTTTTTCGTTTCCCTATCCGCCTAGTCCATATTGCTATGTTTTGATATACTAATATGACCTTGCAGGGAAGTAAAATTGAATGATGGGGTGCCATAATTTTGGAACTACATGTCAATCTAGGCTGATCTCACTTAATAAATCGCCAACACTATGCCGATGTTTGATTGAGTCAATGCACTCATTAAGTAGCCTTCGGAATGTTCACAGTTTTACCAAATTGCAGCCTTAGTTTAAATTAGTGATTGCATTTTTATACAATTATGCATCATCATAATGTCTCCGAAGCACTCTTATTGAATAATATTAGGCAAAAAGATGAGTTCCATTTATGTTTGAAAACTATGAGGTGAATATGACCAATGTTGTAATGCTCCATGAATCCCCGACACCATTTTTCACAACAACAAGATGTTGTTTTGCTTTTCTAGTTCTATAGTCTAGGTTGAACAAGCCAGAACCTTAAGAAGCACCAAGTTCAAGAGATCCTTTCCACATCTTCTCAAGGAACTTCTTGGAATTGATTATCTAATATAAAAAAAAATTAAGGCTACAATCCATGACAACAACTCATCATGGTCAAACCGAAGTGAATAAAGAAAAGAAAGAAAACTAAGAAGTTTTAAATTCTGCAACAAGGATGCAAGATCAGTTTCCATAAGCAGTGCAATGGTGATATAGCACATGATCAATTTATCTTGATCACACGGTCAAGATACCTTGTCATCCAACAGTTGACATCAATTTTCTTTAATTTGATGACTGAGATCGTGCATGTAACTTGAAAGGACTAGTGAGATCACATATTGGATGCTCCGAATTGATAGACTAACCAATGACTACTTTGGTCAAATGTGCTGGCTCTCGCTCAACAACAAAGTGCTGCGATGAAGTGGCACATGGAAGTTACTTCAGGCAAAAAATTTAGGCTGGTTTTCATACGGGTGAGCTCGTAATTAATTTGCCTATCAAATAAAATCAATACACCACTAGTCTTGTATTCCATCTATTAATATTTCCATTTATTAGTTTAACTATAAAGATAAAACAAACAAACATGCTACCAGATATAGTTAAATCATTGACGTAAAATTCAATAAAAAAAAAAAAAGTGCAATCAAGCAATGAGTGAGTACTAACTAATTCAAACTTTCAAGTGGTACATCCAATTCCTAATTTTTTTAAAAAAGAAATTATCAATTACTTCCCGTTATCTCCATTTTCAGTGAACAAAATACAACGTGGCATTTCCAAAAAAAAATTTATGTCATTTGAGATTGATAAGGAACCAAGTAAATGCTAGGTGCCCAAAATAGCTAAAAGAAAAAAAAAAAAAATCCGGTGGTGCCATCGCCACCCTTACTTCCGCGTTGAGCATGGACAAGCCTCACCGGGCTATCACGAGGGTTACTTGCTCTCGCCTTCATGTGCTAGTGGTGCACCAATAAACACAAGGACCAGCCAACCCCTGCTTGTCTGACTCTCCATCACTAGTGCGGTACCACTACATGAGGGCAAGTGGCGGCTGTCGTCAACCCTCGCCAGCGCCTAGATCTCGACAAGGGTTTGGCTACACTTTGCATCTGTTTGCTTTGAGAATGTGATGTTGAGGGATGATCAGCGAAGCAAGACGGTAATAAAAATTGATGTTACATTAGCAAAAGCTTTAAAATTCCAATGTTAAAAGCTGACGCTGAGATAAAGTTAGAATCTACCATTCTTTTTAACTTCAAAGAAACTCCAAAGATCCTAATTTTTTAAAGTAGCAAAAGGAGGATAGAAGAAACTATTAATTTTGCTCTCAAGAAGATTCTGCATAAATAACTTGCCCGCCTTTTCCACATCCAGAGGGCACAAATTTGAATATTCTGACGAACGTAGAAAAGCTATCAAGAGAAAGGAATTGACATTCTTTGTGCTTTCCTGTTTCTTCTTGATTCATAGCATGTATGTATATTATAATTCGATGGTATTGCAATTTTATATCTTGCTAATTGATTAATATAGAGGATTATAAATTCTGGGAACTTGAAAGTTACATAACGAAGATCACCACCAAATCGTGATAATGTGTTTTCTCAACAAGAAGCTTGCACTTGAATTCTACATGGGAGAATCCTCAACTGCTTTGATGAACATGTTGGCTCCAATTACCCGAATCTAGTGTCAAAAAGGCTGGGCTTTGAGTGTCTAAACAAGTCGCCCAAGTCAAGATAGACTAAAACTCCCATACTTAGTGTTTGGAATTCGATTTGAGCTCAATCAAGTATAATTTTCCTAATGGAGCTTGACTCAAATAAAAAGACGAGGTACTATTGTACTCTATGCATATATTTGGGCAAAAGTACACTGTAAGTGCCAAAACATGGCACGGGTGGACATTTAAGTGTCAAGATTTTCAAAAGATATACTTAAGTTCCACTTTTTTTGAAAATTGAATACCTAAGTGCTAATTTCAGCAAGGCTAACTAAAAATCCGACGCGGTGTTTTTATTAATAAAAGTGGTATACGTGGCTCGTCGGAAGGTCTATTCAGCAATCGATGTCGTAAAACGATGTCATTTTGCCTCCAATTTATTAATTAAATATTAATTAAATTAATTTTAAAAGAAGAACAAGAAGAAGGAGGAGGCAACATTCGATAAAAGTGGTTTATGTGGCTCGTTGGAATGCCCTTGCCACTGCTGCTGCCCCACCATTGCTGAAAAGGGTTGGTGACGGTGGGGGTAGCAGTGAGGCCCTTGCTGAATGTTGCCTCCTCCTCCTCCTTTTTTTTTTTTTTTCTTTTTAAATTAGTTTTTCAAATTTAATTTAATTGATATTTATTAAAAATCAAATTTGAGAGCAAAATGACTCGTTTTGAGCTTATAGGGCCATACAGATAATTTTTTTTTTTAAAAAAAGAATTGCTATGTTAGTAAAAAATGTTGTTGGAAAAAGCCACTCGACAATTTGGCTAGAAATTCTTGTTGTTAGCACTTAAGTATTTTTTTTCTTCTTCGATTTTTGCACTTAAGTGTACTTTTTGAAAGTTTTGGCACTTAAGTATCCACTCGTACCAAGTTTTGGCAATTGTGGTGTCCAGCACTCCATATATCTATGTGTATGGTTACGGATGTCTATGTCTAATTTTATAATAATAATTTTTTTTTTTTTTTTTAATTAGACTCACAAGTTTGTTCAGCTAAATATTAGCAACCTCGAGTTCAATTTGACAAGACACTCGAGAAGTTCATGCTAGAGTATGACTAGAAATCAATCGAGCCCTTCTCAAATAATCATCAACCCAAGACTGGACAACTCATGAGAGCTCGATTTAGTTTCACTCCGAGTAGGTCTTGACATATGCTTGTTGTAAGAGGAACAGGGTATACATTGGGGGTAGGTAGTAATTTTCCTAACATGATTAGTATGACAAGGAATCATATCTTACCAGCACAAGTTGGCTATTATACATGAACTCTCATTTTAATATGCAAAATTCGAGAAAGTATGGTTTGCAAGGACGTCGAAGAACTTGTATTCTATAGTATATATGCCAAATTCATCGGTTAGACAAAGAAGCAGAAGCCTTCTGATCCAATGAAGATTTCACCAAGATCCTAGGAAAGACTCTTGACCTAATCAATTAATGAATGAGGACCCAATGAGAAATGAGCCCTTTTTATACCTAACTCAATTCTTTGGTTTTTGTATTCTAAACAAAAGAGAATTAGAAGGAAAGACCATCTTTATGTTTACAGCACCGACAATCGCAGTCCTGCTCATAGTACTTTCTCTCTTTGCATCATTAGAAGTGACCCGGACATGATTTTTGCGGAAAAGGTTGGAATGGAGGGCAATACTACGAATGGGACAATTATTCCTCCGCTTGGGGCAGCGTCCTGGTCAATCTGAGGTACGCAGTCGCGGAAAAGGGATTTGACTACTACAACCATGCTTCTTTCCGCCATGCAAGTGCTTCGGCTACGGTGTGTACAATGGTGTATTGACACAAGGAATTCGCGATTGTGGACATAGCTTGCAATATAAACTCAGGGGATAAGCTAAACTTAAATTGGAAAAATGTCCAAAATCAATGGTGGCATGTCTATGAAAATCTACGAGTTCAATAAGGTTTCATCAGAGTGTGGTTTAAATATGGAATGTGAGTGGCTTTGTCAGTGCCATTGGTCTTTGTATATGTTTGAATCGATTAATTGTCTACAAGTATGGATCAATTTGACTTGACAATGTTTGAGTTTGACCCCACATGAAATTGGCAGTGTTGGATCTTGACATGTACAAAGTTATCTCAATTGAATAGAAAATATTAAAATTGGAAGTGTATAGATATCAATCTCATACTTTCGTTAAAAATTTCATGAAATGCTAATGTCTATTTTTAAAATGTACTATAGGATTATGGTATAAAGCAATGGATGAATTAGTCGAGATTAGGTCAACAACAAGCTTGTTGAGCAAAGTCTTGGCAAGTTTGAACAATTTGACGAGATCCTTGAGCAACTCGAGTTTAACTTGAAATCAATCAAGTTGTTATGACTCACACAAATCCTTATTAGTTAGACCTCATCTGATTTTTTTTTCATTAAAGTTGAATTAGACCACATTATCACTTTTCTTCAAAAAATGATCCCCCAACTTAAGTTTTGTTCAGTAGTCAAAGGGTGATACCGTCTTTAAAGTTATCTAATATGCAAATTGGGAATGTTAAACTTAGTCTCATGTGTGAACTTAGTATAGGTCTTCTCTCCTTTAATTCAAGTACCCTTCTACATCAACATGTCCCAAACTTCAATCTTCAATACTCATCTTCATCCCTGCTCTCTTTCTCAACTGAATTACAAAGGCTGTCATTGTGACTGCATTGTTACAATACAATGTTCAACTTCACCCCACGTCTCTTCTGCTAGAATGAACCATCAAGGTTGTTCGAAAGCTGCATTGGTCATGAAATTTCTTTCTTGAGATATTCACCAAATATAGATATACATAGGGAGTGGGCCACCGATTAACCATCGGTAAAGAAGGAGAAAATGATCTTATTGAACTACCTACCTCTGATTTCCCGTATAGGTCCACCTCTTGGCAACTCCTTAGAAGATGCCAAATTACTGGCTCTATAAACCGAGGTATTGCCAGCTTCTGACTTCTTGAAATCAGTCAAGCAGGAGGCTACCCAAGATGGACGCCAACCGAAAGGCGCTAGACAGACTAATGGCAAGTGAGATAAACAAAGCAGCTAGCCTTATGGGTAAAACCTTCTGCAGTCAATTCATTTGCTTAAAACAAGCAGTCAACAAATTGGGAAATGCATATATATGATATTATTTATTGGAAGCACGTAACAAAAGTCAATTCCTTCTCATAGTGAGATTGCTAAGGAGCATAAGTTTGAGCCCATCAATATTTCTAGTTAGACCAACTTTCAATTAAAAATTTAAACCTATGCGTTATGGGCGAATCATGATATCTTAACTACTCTACGCATTTTCTAACACAACTTATAGATGCATCTCAATAATGCATAATATGTTATCAAACTAGTTGTAGTTATATGCAAACTTTCATGTTACCTATCTTTTTACTCGCCACATCACATAGATCCATGCAATAATTCCTCCATTTAAGTCCTCCATTCCGTAAGTGTTAAATTATATCTCGAGCTTCAGCTCGTCAGGGAATCGATCTGATTGGAAGATGTAGACTCCATGTATTGTAACGATAATTAGGCGTTCGAGGCAAATGTGAGTTAATTCAGAAGTGGCCTTGAAATAAGGAAATTTGCAGATTTTGTTTTTATCTCTTGGGCACAAAGGATTTGTTCTCTTATTTTGTTGGAGAAGATAAATATTCCCTCCTTGATTAGTTTGACCGATCAAGATGTATCTTGTTTAAATGTCTCGCAGTGGACGTCTTCACCAAAAAACAAAAGAAAAGAAAAAAGATAATGGTCACTACAGGACAGAAAAAAGAACTCACTTTGGCCGTATTGTAATTGAGGAAAAGGAATGGTCAATGACACAAATCATACTTTCACTTTGGTTCAATATACAATGTGTTTCCTTAATTTTTAATTTATTTAATATGATTTTTGGGTTTTTGATACATATTCAATTTAATCCCTAAATTATATGAAAATGTTCAATATAGCCATTTCATTAATTCAAGTTCAAATACAATATTGAACATTTTCATAAAGTGCATGGTTTAAATTGAATATGTACCAAAAGTTTAGAGACCACATCGAACAAATTAACAATTAAACATGTTATCAGAAGTTAAAGAACCACATTGAACAAATTAATAGTTCAAAAACTATGTCAACATTAGGATAAAGTTATTTACTACATTGAACAAATTGAAAGTTCAATGATCATATTTATATCATATTAAAGTTCATGGACTATTTGTATTATTTTCAAAGGAAAGAGAATAGTGCGTGGGTTTTTTCTATTTCTTTCAAGCAGCAAGTAATTGAGAGACTTATGTTGTGAGCTGTACATCCAATTAAATTATTTATTTTTAAATAATGTGAGTTTGGAATTAATCGAAGTATGGGAAACACTTAAGCGTATGAGATATTGTAAATTTAATTTTCCAGATCATTACTACATTATTTACTGACAACTCTCCCTATGAAGTAGGTACCAACTCTCAAACCGAACCATGTAAATTTCTTGTGTCCTTGATTGTTTCTCATTTATTTCTCTGATTAATTTAATTTCAAGATCTTGTCAATTTCCATGTTAATTTAACAACAATAAAACCTAGACCAATTTAGAGGACAGTTGATATTATAGGATGGAGCATATTATTCTTGATCCTAAAGAGTATCTAGTCTATTTCATGCCTATCGAACCATATATCACAAAAGAATAGACAAGGATGAGGGAATCGAGGAAGTTGTGAATCTCTTGGCTAAGAATGTTCAAGAGTGAAGATGATGGAATAATTGAGGATGTTGTCACTTAATTCATCTGACATCTGCACCGATGTAATGATATAAGAGGAGCGGCCCAACCTATGTAATCGACCCTCTTATATATAGCGGAAATTAGCTGGCCCTAGACTTCAGAGAAATATATACTAAAGACATAGACAGATCGCGTATATAAACATCATGTTGAGGTTTCAAGGAATCATAGGCATCATTGTAGGGCTTCTTTCTCTGTGCACCACGGCAAGTGGTGCCACAAACACGACCATGCTAAATAGAATTTGCGATGGGCAACAATATTACCCTTATGGTCCATATGAAAATACAGTGAATGCAGTCCTAGACGATTTAAGTGCAAACACGACGACTCATGGGTACAACTACTATGGCTCGTTTCTCAATTTGTACTTTCAATGTTGGGGGCATGGAGCATGTAACGACGTGCTTGGACAGTCAGACCATACCGCGTGCATTGATTCTGCGAGACAACAACTCTTTCAAGAGTGCAGCTACTCTGTCGGTGCTCAAATATAACTCCAAGATTGCAGAATTAGGTATGAGATATATTGTTTCACCAAATGATGCTCGGTGTGAGAGTCGTTCATTCCCTAAATGATTGAGCGTTGCCTCTATGTAAGAGATCATGTCTAATGTAAAATAAGATAAAAAAAAAACATATATAATGACAAGATTGTCCTTCTCAATGCATAGAGACCGTTATACATGCGTAACTATTTGCATCAGTGATGATGAGGAGGAATTGAAATATTAGGAGCATAAACTCCTAAACATCAATCGCTTATCCTACGTCAATGTAGGATATTTGATGATGACTCCTCTACTTAATTTACCCTTGTGAGACATGTAGATAACTCTCAAGGATTTCTAAATGGTAGAACGATTTGGATCTTGTATATTAAAAAGCGCCAATCCTTATGCTCAATTTCTAATTGGTGCTGCAATCACATTGGAGGTCACTTCACAAGCTTTAGGCCTTAGATTCAATTATTCATCGGATATGACTCCACGAAGAGAGCGAATGGACGATTCATGGAGAATACATGAAGAACTTGCTAATGCTATTAGAGCTAGATTGTTAGTTGTGGGATCCAACTACTTTAGGAGTATTTCTATAACAAAAATTAAAAGTCTTCTAGTCCTCCTCTCCTTCAACTAGTTCAATTTGTGGCTCTTCTTCTTGGAGTTTGGCAATTTGAATTGGATGCTGGTAATTATGTCGATAAGAGTTTACGAGACTTTACATGGAGGAGAGAGGTTGAAGTTAGGGAAGATGAACAGTACAGGAAGTGAAGGAAGACGAAGAGAAGATGAAAAGAACTTAAAGAAAATAAAAGAAAGAAGAAGAAAAAGGAAAGAGAAAAGAAATCATAAAGACAAAAAAAATAAGGACATCGTTTTGGCAATTGCAAAATGTTTATATCGGCATTTTCATCCCAAAATTGCTTGAAAGGATTACATATGAATTTTGCGCATAGATTTAGGGCCACAATGTGAAAATTAAAAATTTTGGGACAAAATTGATAGTTGTACAATAGATTTAAACCTATTTAATAAAATTCCCTATAAATAGGGATTAGTGAATTAAGGAGAGAAAACAAACCATTAGTTTTACTCTTAAGAAGATTCTCATCAATAGCTTGCGCAACTTTTCTTTATCAAGTCGAAAATCTAGAGAATTTGACAAATGTAGGAAAGCTATCAAGAGAAAGGAATTTACATTCTTTGTGCTCTTAGATTTCTTATTAATTTACAACATGCAATTATATTATGTTTGATATATATTGCAATTCCATATCCTGAAATTACATGATGTAGTTCGGGTCCACTTTATTGAATAAAACTACACGTAAACTCTAGCGAAAATTTGATTGATATGAAAATATATATTGCCATAATTTTCAGTATATTGTTTCTCTTGCAAAAATTTATGTCAACAAAAGTATTTAGAGTAATATAACAAATATAATCTTAGAACGATGTATCTTGTTAGTTACTTAATATAGGGGACTTAATACTTGCATGATGGAGATCGCAACCAAATCGTGAGTAATGACACTTCTCAAGGACCTCAAATTCAAGTTTTGCATGTGAGAATGCTCAACCACTTCAATGGAGACTTCGGGTCCAATGAACAGAACTTAGTGTCGACATGGATGGCCCCTAGGCATCCAAATGAGACACAATAGTGCCCAAGTCAAGATCCACTTAACTCATACTCAGTGTTCTAAACTCGATTTGTGCTCAATCACATATTAATTTCATATATATCTGCATGTGTGCATGCACATGCATGGTTAGGGATGTCTATGCCTAATTTTATAACATTAAATTTGTTGAATTGGGTTCGAGAATTTTGGGATATTATACGCAAAAATGACAAGATCTTACAATTTATGTCAACACGAAATCACCAGAGAGAAAAAAATGAAAAAATAAAGACATCAGAAATTTATATGGTTCGATCTAAGTATCGGTACCTATGTCTACGGGGAGAGCCAGTAACAAATAATTCACTAAAATTAGGAAATTAGAGTTTACAATCGTTCAAATGCTCAAGTGATCCACATCTAAATTTAACAAAAAATCCAAAATATTTATAAATAAACAATTCACTTGGGCATAAACTCATGGCATAAAATTACTATGCGTACAAGCTCAAAATACAATGTTCTACATATGCTTGGTTCGCATACATACGAAATCGCGTATCCCTTCAAAGCTTCGCACGACTTCTCTTTCTCTGGTGCGGGTGCAGCAGTGAGGACGTGCAGCCTTTTATTGCTTCGCGCGGCTCCTTAGGTAAAGAAAAGAAGACCTGTATAATTCCTCTTTTATACGTCTGCTCAGGTCAAACTTTTGACCTGGGCCCACCTATTTTGTTTCCGTGGCCGTCCAGCGTGGTGTGCGTGAGTGTGTGCCCAAGCTTTGGGCCCCACCGTGAATAAGAAGAATTCGGCCATCCCAAAAGCGGAACCTCCTGGAGACTTCCGCGTAGACGTCCATGTGTGTATGTCCAAAGAAGAAATTCTTCTTTTTATTTTTATCTGAGTTGAAATCTACTTGGAAAAAACTTTATCAACAAATTCGGTTTAACAAATCATTATCCGAATTCAAACTCGAGACATTAATTTAATAGAGAGTTTGTTGAGCTGAGTATTGGCAAGCATGAGTTTCAATTTGAAATGATCCTCCAGTAGTTCGAGCTAGAGCTTGATTAGAAGCCCGTCGAGCTGTTTCAGATGATCATCAACCCAAGCTTGAGCAACTCGTGAGATCTTGACTTAGTTTCACTGCTAGTTGGCTTTCATATGTGCTCGTTTTGAGAGGAAGAGGGTATATATTAAGGTGTAGGCACACAAAAAAAAAAAAAAAATTCCCTATTCGACTGGCACGACAAGGGATCATATCTTGGGGTGCTGAGCATCCCAAGTACCAAAATTTGGCATGGATTGATAATTTAGTGCAAAAACTTCCAAAATGTAAATTTAAGTGCCAAAATTGGAGAAACAGTGAACACTTAAGTGTTAATAGCAAGAATTTCCGACCAAACTATTGACATGGTTTTTTCCAGCGAATTTTTTATTGACGTGGTAATTCTTTTAACGACATGGCGCTAACGTGACTAAATAAATACAAAACGACGTTATTTTGGGACAAACATTGCTAAGTGGACATTTTGGCGAGCCACATAGACTAGTTTTATTATTAAAATAATATCACATTAGATTTCTAGTAAGTCTCACTAGAGTTGACATTCAAGTGTCTTATTTTCAAAAAAAGTGGCATTTGAATATATCTTTTGGAAATTTTGGCACTAAAGTTTGGCATTAGAGTGGCACGTGAGATGTACTTTTGCCTCATATCTTGTGCAAACACAAGCTGGCTATTATATATAATTCTAACTTTATAATATACAAGGATACGAGAGGGTATGGTTTGCCAGGATGTCAACAAACTTAGATTATACCGTGTGTGTGTGACAAAAATCAACCGGTTAGAACGAGGAGCAAGACCCTTCTGATCCAATGAACATTCCACCAAGATTTCTAGAAAATTTGGGAAAGGTTGTCGCCCCCCAGATCATATCTAATATTGATCATAACGAGTAAGAAAAGACTCTTAAAACCTAATGGACCAATGACTGAGGACCCTATGAGAAGTGAGCCCTTTTTATACCCAACTCAGTTTTGTGTTTTCTCTACATTAAACGCAAAGAGAGTTTGAGAGTAAAAGTGAATGCCATCATCATGGCCACATCGCAGAAGATCGCGGTCCTGCCCACAGTACTTTCCCTTTGTCATTGTATCATGAGAAGTGAACCAGACGTGACTTTTATGGACGAGGTATGCAACGGAGAGGAGTACTGAATGGGAAGATTATGCCGACGCAATGGACACCGTCCTGATCCATCTGAGTTTCGATCCATCTGAGGTTCGACACAGCGGAAAAGGGGTTCGACTACTACACCCATGCTTCTTTCCATGCCGAGTGCTTCGGCCACGGTGGGTGCAACGGTGCGCTGACACACACCGAATGTACTAGCTACATGGATTTCGCCCACACGGAAGTCAAGAGAGTATGCCCATACAGCATTGGCGTGCAACTTCAGCTTCGTGATTGTAGGCTTAGATATGAGCAATACTTATTCAGAGAATAACCTGAGCTTTTATTACATCATAATACATCACCTCTAAGAAAATCAATAATTAATAAAATCTCGTCACGGTGTGATATGCACATGGAATGAGTAGCATCAAAAAAACAAACCTTGACAATGCGACTTATCTTTGTATTTGTTTGAATTGATTGATTGTCATCTATCTTTAATATTCATGGTTCAATTTGATCATGACAATGTTTGAGCAAAGTTGACATTAGTAAAATACAACAAACCATAAAAAGTTCAAAATTTAATATAAACATGAATATATAACTTCACATCTTGTTAATTCACTTGAACTTCTAAACACTTGAAAACAAAACAAACGACACATAATTAATACTCAACAAAAGTTTTAAATTGAAATTACTATTAGTGCTATTGATAGAACATTTCAATATAATATAATATAACAGACATTTTACTTAGGTTTGAATATATAAAATAATTATAAATAATATAATATAATATACAGGGTTGGTCCAGGGTTGGACCGACCCAAAACTCTTAGGACCGAGGACCAACCCGCACAGTGTTGGTCTTGGAATTTCAGGACCAAGGACCGACCCAATCTCCTTGGGAACCGGACCAGGACCGGTAGGGTTGGGCCGGTCCAGGGTCGGTCCAGGGTCAACCCTAGACCGCTGCTCACCCCTAGTGTGATATGCACATGGAATGAGTGGCATCATTGGTGCGACTTATCTTTGTATTTGTTTGAATTGATTAATTGTCTACAATAATGGTTCAATTTGATCTGACAATGTTTGAGCTTGACCACACTCAAAATTCACAATAATAGATCTTGACGAGTGCAAAGTTATCTCAATTAAATTTGAAGAGGATGGATTTCTTCTCTGTTTCTTTGGTTTTTTTTTTTTTGGGGGGGGGGTTGGAAAAAATAATAGATTTCAAATTCACATTTCATTGATAAATGTCAAGAAAAGACTTTCTGTTGTTAAAAGGTACCATAGGAAACGGATTAGACAAGATCGTAACTTAAAAAATCAAGATTATTATAAGCTAATTGCATGGATATATGAGAAAAAGAGCATACACCCTAGATGTAAAATAAAGTCCCTAGAGTTAGTTGTCGATCTAATTTAGTCCCTCCAGTTTCACTTGCATGAATAATGACTTAAGAAAATTCAAACTTTAATTACCTTTAAAGAAAAATATTTAAGAATATAAATTAACAATTCTCATTCTTTTTAATCAACAAAACTAGTTTGATAAAGGTCCCGTTTGGTTTAGCTTTTTCAAGGAGCTTTTGGGGAAACATGAAGTGTTTGATAAGTGTTTTTGGGATTCTATTGACCAAATGCTAGCATTGCGAAAGTTGAAAGTCCAAGGCAAATCCCCACCTACTTTGGGCTTTCAATATTTTGGGAATGCAAGTCTTTATGTTTATTTTCATCTTCCCCAATTTGTGCGGAGGAGCTAGAGGCCGATGACTAACACCTAAGGGGTCTCGCATCCCTAGAAACTACTGCCTGGGGTTGTGTGACCCAAGCATCGCTCGAGTCGCCCAACCTCAGGTGGTGTCCCCTTGGTCATCCGACCTTAGGCAATGTTGCTAAGGTTCCCACGACCTAGGCGATGCTTGAGGTCACTGACCTCATGCAAGGCTACCCGGTGGTTAGATTTGACTGCGGTAGTTGGTCAGTGGCTAAGCTCCACCAGATTTATTTTTTAGACTTTTTTAAAAAAAAAAAGTTTAGCAAAAGTCCTTTACAAATTATATTTTACCAAATGGTATTTAAGCCAAAATTATATTCCAATACACTTTAAAGTTATAATTTACCAAACACAATAGCATTTCAAAAAATCCCTTTAGCCCAAAGATATTTGCAATTTCCCTAAATCATTTCTCCAAAACCAAACCAAACAAGCCAAACACTTGAAATATTGAATAAGAAACTTTAGAAACCAAACATGGGACCTTCACCTTTGTTTCTAAAGAGTGGAAAATAAAAGAAGATGGCAAAGTGACATGGAAATCTCTCTTTCTTTGCAAGAATGAATTGAAGCTTCCTTTTTAAAGCTTGAATACTTGTTGTGGTTCATACGATCAATGAAGGGATGTATTTGGAAGACTTACATAAGTTACAAAGGGATAAAAATGATTAACTAGGATTAAAAATAATGATGACTTGACGTTAAAATCATTTGTCCAAAAATAAAGGTTATGTGACCAGATTAGAAGTCACAAATGACTTAATATAGGTGACTTCCAAGTGGATATTTTGATAGTCTAGAAGATATATTATGTCCAAAAACAAGAAAATCATTTTAAATCAATAAGTAAAATTTTTAAACTCATGAATGAAAAACATCCGACATTTATTTCGGATCGCATCGTTCCCCGTCAATAGTAACTGTGGCAACATATAAAATTCATTGCATTTCAAGTCCTACAGACTCCGAAAATCATCCATCATACTTTTCCACGTCACCAAAATTATTGACTCACTTGACATCCTACACGTGCCATCCAAAACTCCAAGTTAATTCGTAATTAACTTTATATCCTAAAAATCTGGATGTCACAGTGGAGCTCGTTGTTCAGCCATTAAAGAGCAATGGCAGGGAAGCTTGGTTTCAGCGGGGACCAGCTGGACATGTTGCCGGAGCTGCAGGACATCTGCCGAAGCTACTGAGGCATCGAGAAACCTGCAGGAAAAACGTTAGGTGCTGCGGAGAAGCTGTGGACAGTTGGAGGCGTGGCTGTGGTGCTCTCTGGATGTGCTGGACAACCAACCAAAGCTGACGGGCTGGAAAGGCGCTGCTGCTGGTTGTACCACGAACATAAGGAGCAGATTGCAGTGGAGCGCGATGGTGAGGTGATGACAGGGAAGGACTAGTCGCAGTGACTTGGCGAGGCTCAGGCTGGTCTGGCCATGCAGAGAAGACATTATACTGGACAGAGGCCAGCAGGGAAGCTCCCGTGGCAGTGAAGGCTAGATGGGCGTGGCATGGGCCACCAACGTTGCGGGGAAGCTAGCAGGCATGGGGCTGGACGGGAGCAACACCACTTCACTGGAGGAGCTGCCGTCGTTGTTGGAGATCGCTGGTGGATGTTAGGCAATGGCCTGAAGCCCTGAGACTGCTGGATCTTGCCTGGAGTTGTTAGTGGACAAGTCACCGAGGCTGCTGGAAGCTATTAGGACAGGCGGGGAGGCGGCAGTAAAGGGAGCTTCTACAACGTCGTCTGGATAGGGGGTGTAAATGACGCGAGTGGAGGCCATGAGAGGACAGAGGCTTCGCCCTCCTTCGTTTCAACATTTCCTTCTTTGGAGCGTGTTCTTGTATATTCTTGCCTCCCTCCCCATGAATGTCTTGATAACACGTTCTTATAGACTCAATTTTAGGAGAAAATATCGTGTTCACAAGTGGTGCCACTCATTTTTATTCAACTCCATTCAGTGAGCGGCACAAGGTGGAGAATAAATATCCTTTATTGCCTTACCTTCCTAATTTGGACCAAAAGAATATATCGTCTCCTCTTATTGTCATTCTATTAAAATTCTTAAGAATAATTGTCCTTTATTGCCTCCAAATTTGATTAAATATTGCAATATTTCTTAGTTTAGCACACCCCATGTACTTATATCATGTGATTTTAGGCCATTAGAATTTTCATTGGGCTGGGCCGAACTTGGTGCTCCTGCGAGCTCAATCCAGATAATTTTATTAAGGACATGGTTAAAGTATCAACCTGAGTATGCAACTGCAGTGAATGTGGTCCTGGACAACTTAACATAGCTACTTGTAGGTACAACTATTATAGCTCGTCTCCCGAGAGAGAGTAGCGGCATGCTTGGACCCGCGGACTGTAACCCGTGCATAGGTTCAGCGAGGCAAAAACTCTTTCACGAGTGCAGCCACGCTGTTGGTGCTCGAATTCAACTCAATGATTGGAGAGTTAGGCATGAGATGTATTCTTTTGCCGAATGATGCTCGGTGGGAGAATTGTTCATTCACTAAATGATGGATTGTTGCCTCCACGTAAGAGAGCGGGTATATTATGTTGAATTAATCACCACCTCTCTCTCTCTCGAATTCTCTCCTCACTTCGCATTTGACATGTTTGACCAGATTTTTATTCAAGTTGGCAAGTTGCTGCACTCCACCTTTTAGGCAAGTTGCTATATAAAATAATAAAAGAAATGTGTAAGAAAGATGGCAAGGTCGGTTAATGAACCGGAAGGGTGGCTTCAACCCCCGGTGGTTAATGCCTATAAAAAAAAGGAGCTAGTGTTCCATTTAATGGCATAGGGATCTTGTGTAGTGAGTGGGGTCTTTACAATGTGTTGTGTAGAGTGTGCTGTGTGTGCATGTGAGAAGTAAGAGTCGTGTAGAGAAAGAAGAGAGCAGAGCGTGCTGGGTAGCGTGTGGTGAGCAGTGGAGAGAGTGGTGTATAGTGTGAGGTGTAAGTGGAGAGACTCCATTTAGTGTTGGGGCATAAAAATTAGGGGTAAGTATGGTTTCATGGTAAAATTTAAAACCTGAGAACCGGACTTGTGGGAACATGTATATTTCATGTTCTAAAAAATGTATGCAGAGTAGCTTCTAAGTTCCAAAAAATGATGAATTTATTTGGACAGGTAGGTTCTAAGTTCTTAATTATAGGAACTTGGAACCTGGAACCTAGAACTTGTAAACTAGAACTAAAACAAGTTTTAATGTCTTTCTTGGTATATGTCTTCGCGTGATCTTGCGATATTCTATAACGTTTGATGATGAGTGTATAATTTGGAAGCACTAGTTTGAGCTTCTATTTTATGACTGATACTTTTACTTTATTGATGCTCATATTTTCCATGTGTCTTTATGGTCAATGAATTATAGTAGCAAATGATGGTCATTAAATGTTTTAATTTATTACAATCGTTTAATTAATAATATAGGTGGAACCTAGGTAGACTCTAGAATTGACCGTGGAAACCTATAACAAGGTAAATTCTAGATTCTAGGGTATGTAGGGTAGATTCTAAATTAAAAAAATAAAAAATAAAAAAAATAAAAAATGAAGAACTTGTTTTAACGGGTAAGTTCCAAGTTTCAAATGAAATTTGTATAGAACCTGGAACCACTCACCCCTAATAAATATATGCCTATTGTGTGAATAGTTTAAATTAAGTGTTCTTGTAATATTGAGAAAGTGCTTATTATAGTCGCGCTTTTGCGAAGTCCAATAAATGCTATCAGAGCTACACCAAGCAACTCAACATAATATATGACAAGATCAAGAATAAGTATGATAATAAAATTGTCCCTCTTAGTGAATCGGGAACATTATGCATGGGCAACTATTTGAATCAATGATGAAGATGAGAAACCAAACTATTATAAGCATAAACTCCTAAACATCAATTAGGTTTGCTATGTCAATACAGGATATTTGATGATGACTCCTGTATTTAATTTCCCCTTGTAAGATGTGTAGATAATTAAGGATTTTTGAATGGTGAACAATTGGGATCTTGTATTTTAAAAAGCATGAAGCCTTATGTTCGAGTCCTAATTGATGCCACAATCACTAGTGATAGGCCAAAGTCCAACATATACATGAGAGGGAATGTTAGAATAGTTAAATATTGAATTGGGCATTTATATAATAGTTTAAGTCTTTACAATTGTTAATAGTGGTTTTATAATTGCTCCATGCCACGATATCATCATTTCCCCCAAAGGACTGATCGAATTCCAATGAAAGTGCATCCATTTAAAAAATTAGAGATCTTACATTGATTGATCAAGAGACAGTTTTATGACCTTTGATAGTACACTAAATTTCAATGATCGCCGGTAAAACTCACCCATTCTAAAAGGAGCTTTTATTAGTAAAATGGCAGCTAGCTAGAGAGAACAAGAGTATACATTAGAAATTAACTAGTACACTTGCCCATGCGGGTTTATTTTTCCAGAATTATTGAAAAATTTTATTTGTTAAAATTGTTTTTCTAGTCTTGCACCATCGCTCTCTATAACAATAATGTATTTATAGAATTTTTTTAGAAAGTGATAATAATCATGAAGTTGAATAAGCATAAGGAAATATCACATGAATGCAATGCATATCACTTGGTTGATAATTGAACTTTAAGGATTCATTTGCCTTACTTATGAATTTACTTTACCGTTATCAAATATTTCTTCTCATTTTAAAGGATTTAATTATCATAGGCTATTTCTATCTAATTCAACTCGAGTTTTTCAGTCACTTTTTTAAGTAATTATTATCTTCCAAGAAACATTACTCCGATATTGCATTTTACTACATGTTGTATTGGATAGAACCGAAATAATTGTACTCTCTATAGTGAATGGTATTGTCAATTTTTTCACTCTATCTTAACTACTGAATACATTATTAGATATTTTCTGTATATATACCACATAACATGTCATGCACAACAAAGCCGATCATATGTAGATAGACACATTATTTTCTGATTCTCAAAAGAAGATTCTACTAAAATAATGCACTATTTGCACTTTATGTATAGTATCGAATTCTTGGTTTTAGGGTTCCTATGTTGTTGCCACGTCGTTGTCAGTGCTCTAGATACACAACCTTGAATTCAATAGGTACATTGCATGAACAAAGAGAAAACCCATCAATACTCTTCCAAATGCTAAAGATATATATAGATAGTGGCTAAAAAATGTGCTTATAAAAATAATGCGACACAATGGACTGTCGTATAAATAGGGCATAGCAAAATCTCGAGAGAATTGGCCTTGTCACATAATGAACCGATTATTTCATAAAGGAAAAAATAGAACATAAACCGCCCATGTGTTAAAATAATTTTACGCGAGTGGTCTCTTATGGCCTTAAACTACTCACTCTGTCCGATCAATTATTTGCGAAACCTCTGGCTTTTACACCGCTAGTATGTACTATAATTATTCTTTTATAATTTAACATTTAATCAATCACATTCCCTTTTTTAGGAAAGTACATCACAATATTGATGGAAGTATCTCAAATAATACGACAGACTTAAGCATCCCAACACAATATTGATGGAAGTATCTTCAAATTAGACGGTTATTTCTACTCGAAAACTAGACGCGCAGAAACTAGACTTCACACATCTACCAAACCACACTCATAATCCTCAAATCCATGGATGAGACTAGTAATTGTTCATCAGTGCGAGCTCAGACTGAATCAACTCTGAAAAAACATCCATGGCATCACGAGGAAGCCCCAGAGACACAACCAAGTTGTCGGTCTCCCCGCTTTGGGAAGCGACCAAGACGAGGTTGTGGGGGACCATGGTCGGCGCCACGTGGAACGGCCTCCCGAACCCGAAATCCGTCTCGTAGAAAGGGAGCCGACTCCACTTGCTGATGCAGCAAGCGTTACCCTCGTAGTCGACCACGACACTGTTCAGCTCGACGTGGTCGATTGCCGACCGTATGTAACTCTCGGTGACGCATCGGAGCGCCTCTTGCACGGTCCGGACAGCGAACGAGAAGGGCTTGCGGGTCAATTCGCCCGCGCTGCACTCGGCGCACGACCAAGCAATGCCGTTCCCAAAGTAGCCGCTTGGCAACGGCGTGTCGAACATGGGTCGACCGTCGACTGCGGTGAGAAGCTTTGTTGTCTCGTGAGGATCCATTCCGAGAGCTTTGGTTCGTGCAATCCACACGAGCGCGGATATGACTTCGAAGCTCGTAGGGACTATGGAAGAGCCATCGTGGGTTGTGATTGTTGACACTTTCTTGAGTTGAATGAGAGTGTGTGGTTCGAAGTTGAATGATCTGTAAACATGAGGCTTGGTTTGGGGGTCGATTATCCTTTCAGATGGCCAATCTATTGGAGCATATTCATGGTGGGGGAGATCGACACGTGGAGGTCGCCTCGGGCACAACACCGATCGATCGAGAAAGGGAAGAATCGACGGCGACCTGCCTCGAGCCACATCGCTCCAGCAAGTTAGGAAGTCCGCAAGGGCTTTACCATCGACGAGGACATGATTCATCACAATGCCGACGGTTATCCCTCCGCACTTGAATGTCGTCACCTGGATTATACATACACTATAAGCGGGTGTTTACATCAGAAAACGAATCTCTGGAAACATTACCTGCACGGTGAGCAAAGGTTCTTCTACTATGGTTTGGTCTCCGTCGCTATGCTTCACAAGTTTTCGCAGTGTCCCAGGATTGATGACGCTAATATCGCCTAGCATCCCGATGTCGTCGTCCTGTAAGAATTATTGTGGCCCATATTATGTGATTTATTATATGGTTTAATAATTATTGAAATCTTATAAATAATTATTAGTTGCGAGGAAGATGCTCTAATAAAACGAAAGGGTATATCGCTTTGATGGAAGCGCACTTTCAACGAACGTATATATTGAGTCCTCCTCTCTCCACCCATATATACGAACAATAAAACAAAAGAACGTATTCTCTCCTCCATCAATTGAATACATTAAAGATTTAGTGGGTTAAGGGAGAGAAATCGGATTTCTTCTTTTGGATCAAGTTCAAGCATAGCGCTATGGATAAAGGTATGTCTTCATCTACTGAGAATCATGAAGATCAAAGATCCTTGATTTGTTATGAATTTCCGCATCAGATTTTATATGAATTTTATCTAACAATGCAGATGGTATCAGGCGTTTGGTTTATGATCTCATGATTTTTCCGTTTAAAGAAATATTATAATTTATGTTGATGATTCGTTGAATGATCCTGTTCAGATTATTTATTGTTGTTAAAATATTTTTCGGATGATTATGGATAAATTCGAATGATGGAATGTTCTTCATGGACGAAAATGGCGGAGAAAAAGTTACTGTGCGTGTGCGAGTAGAAAAGGACAGAAATGGACGAAAATGAAAAATTCGGATTTTTAAGGGCAAGATAAAAACTCTTCGATTCCGGGCAAAATCCGGCGACCCACCGCTTGATTTCGGACCCACACCGTCGCAATATCATGAGGAACATTAGCCATGAGTTTTTCCGGCATATCGGTGTTCGCCGGAGGCTAATCGAGCGGCGGAAGCGGCGGTGGTGGAGGTTTTTGCGTTCTGAGAAATTTTGGTTTGATTTGGGGCCAATTTTTTTGTCATTTTCTCTGAAACTTGGACCCATGTGGTCGTGCCGGCATGCTCTTCAAAACCCATTAGTTATTTGTGTCTGGGATGGGCTGTCGGAGAAGAAACGGGCGGCGAAACGGCGGTGGAACGGCGAAAAACAGGCGAAAAATCGCGTCTGTGCGCGAGGAAGAAGGCGCGTGGGATCCACGCGCGCGCCGCGGTTGCGGGCGCGTGGAACCCACGCGCCACGCGCCAATACGCGCGCGCGAGCGAGCGCTGCGCGCGTGGGATCCACGCGCGCGGGGCTTCCCGCGCGGTTGCGGGCGCGTGCAACGCACGCGCCTGCGCGTTGGACGCGCGCGTGCGGGGCACGCGCCCGCGGCGGATAAAGGCGCGTGCACGGCACGCGCCTCACGTACCCGCGCACCCTTTTTACATTTTTGCCCCTCTATCAATTTTAAAATTCCCATTTTGTCCTTCTCGCAATTTATTTACTATTCTGCCATTGTTTAATTGATAATTATAGTTCTGCCATTACTGGTAATTTACCATTTTGCCCCTGGATTATAATTTTATGATTATGCCCTTATGTAATTAGGATTTTACAATTTTACCCTTATGCTTTGATTAAGTTTTTGTCATTGTGTGCAAATTTGGTAAATATTTGTATTTTACAATATTAAAAAAAATTCATATTATGAAAGGTTTGTTAGTCACCAAAGTGGCCGAACCTTAAAGTCTTATGAATTTTGATATTGTAAATTATTTTATTCAATTACCCATGATTAATTGATGCTATACATGAAATTGATATGTTTTATATCATTATTGGAGTTATGGGTATATTGAAGTTCATTTATTATAAGAACTTAGGGATTAACCCAAAGGTTAATTATTTTCTTATAATTCATGAACATGATGGTTGATAATTAATGTGACTTGTTAAATTTGTTTGTATATCCAAAGATAACAAATAAATTTTAATAAGATATATTTACAATTATCAAATAAAAGTTATTAGCATCATTATGGTTTATATATTTTTGTATATCATAGGATCGCCCAAAGGAGAACTATGATGTGCATGTGTAGTTTAGTTTGAATCTGATTAGTTGATATTCTCAAAGTATTAATGTATGAGTATTTTCTTGCACATTTGCGTATTTCGTACTGTTTCACCGCATTCGCACGCCTCATCTGTTCCCCTATTCAATGGGATAAATTTTCCGATTGGAGTGAGCAAGTCCAGTTTCACTTAGGTGTCCTGGATCTTGATTTATCGCTTCAAGCTGAGAAACCAGCTGCTATTACGATGAAAGTAGCAATGATGAAAAATCTTTCCATAAAGCTTGGGAAAGATCAACGGACGAGCTTAATGTTCATGCGGATGACATTGCAAACAACTTAAAGACTTCTCTTCCCAAGACTAACAATGCTAATGAATTTATGAAATTTGTGGAAGAACGTTCTCAAACCTGGCGATAAGTCACTTGCTGGTACACCGATGAGCACACGACCACCATGAAATATGATGGTTCACGTACTATGCATGAGCATATACTTGAGATGACCAATTTAGCAGCAAAGTTAAGGACTTTGGGAATGAATGTGGATGAGTACTTTTTAGTACAATTTATACTTAATTCCTTACCTCATGAGCAATATGGGCCATTTCAAATGAATTACAACACTATAAAGGATAAGTGGAATGTAAACGAATTGGCCAAGTATGCTAGTTCAAGAGGAAACAAGGATAAAGAATCAAAAGGCTCATTCTGTTCATCTCTCAAGTCATCAAGGAGTTCGAAAGAATTTTAAGAGGAAAGGTGGAAGGAGCAAGAAGAAAGGACTACACATCCCGAATGACTCTTCAAAGGCTTCTCAAATCCACAAGAAGGAACGCAATCTTATTAAGTGTCATTTTTGCAACAAAATTGGACACTTGAAGAAAGATTGTTTGAAATGTAAGGCTTGGTTTGAAAAGAAAGATAAGCCTTGTGCTTTAGTATGTTTTGAATCAAACTTTACTGAAGTTCCTCATAATACTTGGTGGATTGATTCTGGTGCCACCACTCATGTGTCAAATATGATGTAGGGATTTCTTACGATTCAAACTATAAGGCCAAATGAAAGTTATGTGATTACGGGGAACAGAAATAAAGTTACAGTTGAAGGCATTGACACTTATCGTTTGATCTTAGATACTGAGCATTATTTGGATTTGTTTCGAACCTTCTATGTACCTACATTTTCTCGCAATTTAGTTTCTTTGCCAAGACTTGATGTGGTGGAATTTTATTGTAAGTTTAGATCTGAATCTTTTAGTCTATTTAAGAGTGATATTCTTATTAGAACTATAATTTTATGTGATGATTTCTACAAATTTAGACTTGATAATACTTTTGTTGAGACATTAATGACCTTGCATCATAATGTTGGCACTAAATGAAGTTTGGTGAATGAAAATTTTGCTTACTTGTGGCATAAACGTTTGAATCATATATCAAAGGAAAGAATGCAAAGATTAATGAATAATGAAATTCTTCCAAATTTGGATTTTACTAACCCTGGAGTGTGTATTGATTGTATTAAAGGTAAACAAACAAAACACACTAAGAAAGGTGCCACAAGAAGCACAGAGCTTCTTGAAATTATACATACCGACATATGTGGTCCTTTTGATGTTCCATCTTTTGGTAAGGAAAGCTATTTCATAACCTTTATTGATGATTTTTCACGTTATGGTTATATTTATCTATTGCATGATAAGTCTCAATCGGTGAATGTACTTGAAGTGTATATTAAAGAGGTTGAGAGGCAATTAGATAGAAAAGTGAAAATAGTAAGATCGATAGAGGCGGTGAATATTATGGAAAGTATGATGAATCGGGACAATGTCCAGGTCCATTTGCTAAATTCCTTGAAAGACATGGCATTTGTGCTCAATACACAATGCCGGTACACCACAACAAAATGGTGTAGCGAAAGGCGTAACCGTACTTTAATGGAAATGGTTAGGAGTATGATGAGTCATTCATCTTTACCCTTGTCTTTGTGGATGTATGCTTTAAAGACTTCTATGTACTTATTAAATAGGGTTCCTAGTAAGGCAGTTCCAAAAACTCCCTTTGAACTGTGGACGGAAGGAAACCTAGTTTACGACACCCGCATGTTTGGGGTTGTCAAGCAGAAGTAAGAATTTATAATCCACATGAAAGGAAACTGGATTCAAGAACGACCAGTGGTTACTTCATTGGTTATGCAGAGAAATCCAAAGGGTATAAATTTTATTGTCCTAATCATAGTACAAGAATTGTTGAATCTGGAAATGCTAGGTTCATTGAGAATGGCGACATTAGTGGGAGTGAAAGAATGCGTGATGCTTGCATTCAAGAAGTAAGGGTAGAAGTTCTTATACCCAAAGCTTCTAAAGTTGTCAATAATGAACCTCCAATAGCCGAGTCACAAGAAATAGCATTAAGGAGATCTCAAAGAGAAAAGAGATCGGCTATTTCTGATGACTATATGGTTTATCTACAAGAGTCGAAATTGACTTAGGAATTGGAAATGATCCAACATTCATTTTCCCAAGCCATGGAATGTGAAGATTCTAATGAATGGTTTAATGCCATGGAAGAAGAGTTAAAATCCATGCATCAAAATCAAGTTTGGGATATTGTTGAATTGCCTAAAGGATGTAAGAAGGTCGGGTGTAAATGGGTCTTTAAGACCAAGCGCGACTCAAAAGGCAATATTGAACGACATAAAGCCAGACTTGTTGCAAAGGGTTTTACTCAGAAAGAAGGCATTGACTATAAAGAGACATTTTCACCGGAAAGTGAATTGGAACGAGAACAAATGAAAAATATTCCTTATGCATCTGTTGTGGGGAGCTTAATGTATGCACAAACTTGCACCAGACCAGACATCAGTTTTGCTGTCGGAATGCTGGGCAGATATCAAAGTAATCCTGGAATGGATCATTGGAAAGCTGCAAAGAAGGTTCTTAGATACCTGCAAGGAACGAAGAATCATATGCTCACTTATAAAAGATCGATCATCTTAAGGTGATTGGATATTCGATTCGACTTAGCCGGATGTGTCGATACAAGAAAATCAACATTTGGTTACTTGTTTCTTCTAGCCGGAGGGGCAATTTCATGGAAGAGTGCGAAGCGATCGGTTATTGCTGCATCCACTATGGAAGCTGAATTTGTGGCATGCTTTGAGGCCACAATTCATGGATTATGGCTGCGGAATTTTATTTCGGACTTGTGATCGTCGACGGTATTGCCAAGCCGCTGAAAATTTATTGTGATAACTGCAGCGGTTTTCTTCTCTAAGAACGACAAGTATTCTAAGGGTGCTAAGCATATGGAGATCAAATACTTGTCTGTCAAAGAAGAAGTTCAGAAACAAAGAGTGTCAATTGAGCACATTAGCACCAATCTTATGATAGCAGATCCCTTAACAAAAGGACTGCCGCCCAAAACATTTAATGAGCATGTTGAAAGGATGGGCGTTATTGGACGTCATTAGTGTTTGTATTATGTTTGTATTAAGTTTATGTATTTGACACTTTGAGCTCACTTACATGTTTCTGATATTTCCTGTTTTCTATCTAGTATACATTATGGAAATAGATGAATGTTAAATAGGATAGTTTCTAAAGAAACATTATAGTTGGACTATTACTTTTGTACTTCTCATTTATGGATCATGTTAAGTAAAGTGCTATAGTTGTAGTACATAGAAGGGATTATGTCGATTAATGACATACAACCGCTATGACTCGCATTAGTTTTCTTTACTTAATTGTGATTATTATGTGATTGCCAATTTAATGAAATTTTGAAATTTATAGCATAACCTTATTGTGCACATTATGGTCTTTATTAAACCATGAAAGGAGAATCATATGGGCCAAGTGGGAGAATGTAAGAATTATTGTGGCCCATATTATGTGATTTATTATATGGTTTAATAATTATTGAAATGCTATAAATAATTATTGGTTACGAGAAGGTACGACTCTAATAAAACGAAAGGGTATATCGCTTTGATGGAAGGCACCCTTTCAACGAACGTATATATTGAGTCCGGTCCTCTCTCCACCCATATATACGAACAACAAAACAGAAAGAACGTATTCTCTCCTCCATCAATTGAATACATTAAAGATTTAGTGGGTTAAGGGAGAGAAATCGGATTTCTTCTTTTGGATCAAGTTCAAGCATAGCGCTATGGATAAAGGTATGTCTTCATCTACTTGTGAGAATCATGAAGATCAAAGATCCTTGATTTGTTATGAATTTCCGCATCAGATTTTATATGAATTTTATCTAACACGTCCGACATCGCTTCGACGAACAAGACACCTTCCCCGGTGCATGTTGCTGCCATCTTCCCATCACTGCCCATGACAAGTCTGCCTGCGAATGGATAGAAGTCGACCAATACCTCAGCCAGCGACGCTCTGATCGTCTCAGTCGCAGTGGATCAGCTTCCCCTCCCTTCGCCTTTGAAGGCGAACACGATCTCAAATTCTCAATCATGTGAGGGTAGGTCTGGTCGAGGTTAGAGAGAGCGTAGAGCCCGCAGGCCGTTTCCCTCGCTGGAGAAACGATGACCGCATTCGTGATATTCACGACGAGTTCTCGCGTAGCTCCGATGTTCGTTGGCTTCTCATTTCCTGCTTCCTTGCACGAGTTAAGTTTAATTATTTGGGGGCTTTGGTGAAAACAGGGGTAGTTCATATATATTTTATCAATTCTATATCCCTTTTAGTTTGGACTAGAAGGAGATTTAGAGACAAGGCTCAAATCTGGAAAATAATTGGAATTTTCTTGTTACAATGCATCCGCTTGTTGTACAATTTGCTTGTTAATGCAAACAACTTCGACAAAAGCATTATCTACATGTCTCAAGCTATGGAGCTATTTGGTCATACGGATTAGTTTAAAATCTTTTTCCCATTTTTCTGCGTTATCTTATAAAAATGGCAGCGACATTTTGACTACGAGTTTCTTTCACAAGTCCATGCAATTGGTTGGATTTGTGGAGGAATCTAATGTTGATTGTTTCTAGGTGCGAAGTTTCACCTGTTTCGTTTGTAAAAACATAATTAGTGAACCAATGACACTTTTTTGTCAACGAAAATATTATACATAAAATTAGAAAAGCGAATTCATAAATCTAAGAAGATGAAAACACTTTTCATAATTGTTCATCTTTAATTTTTTAATTTTTAATTTTTCTTTTATTTAAAAATCAAATTTAAAATTTTTAAAATTTTCTTTTATTTTTTACTTTCTTTTTTTTTTTTCCTTTCTTCTTCGCCAATCATTGGGCCTCAATAGCAGCCACAAGTGCAGGCCAATAAGGTTAGCCTCAGACAAGGCTTGAGCTTGCCAATGGTGCCAGTGGCCTGTTGTAGTCGTCATCGAGGCTTGGCCACTAGTGAAGGAGGAAGAGGGAAAGAGAAAGAAAAAAATAAAAACATATTAAAAAATTACTTTTTTTTCATGAGATTGAAATCATTTTCCAAATGAGATCCAAATATTAAAAACAATTTTGATCTCACATTACCAAATAAAAGAAAATCAACCATTTTCCTGAAAAATAATATTTTGAAAAGTGTTTTCATTTTTCATGAAATTTTCTCCCAAACAAACACACTCTTAGTTTGAATTATATTAGTTAAGTGATATGTTAATTGAGATTAGGGTTCTTTGTCTAGACTTATCAAAAGTCAAAAATAACTTTCTTAACTTTCCAGTCAAATCAAAAATAAAAATAGTCAATTTTAAAAGATTATGCAAAAATTATATATGAATATTCATGTCAATCATTATCTATTATTTCTTAATTGCATACAAACTATTCTAAGTTAGAGTCATTTGTATAAGCCAAAGGCGTCAATCCACATGGCTTGCAAGTACTCCATGGGCTTCCAAGTAATTGAAAGTGTACTCCTTGATTATAACAAAAAGAATTATCGGTCTCTTTTTGACAAAAATTTTCACTAATAAGCATCACATGACTTAAAATATAATATTCATTTGTCTATATATTTAAAAATTTTCACTTTCTAATTACATTGGCGCGCAAAAAGTTTCTTCACAAGGAAAGTCAATATACTAACACGTATTCAAGATATAATTTTGACAAGTGGATTTTCTTAAATAATGGATAGTTTTCTTTCATGGCCGCAAGTATGAAAAATGTTTTACGTCAATGATGTTGTTAATTGAAACTCTACGTATATTTTCTTTTGCAATAAAGATGTTTAAACTTTTTTTACATTAAACATAAAAAAAAAAATTATATTGTTGTTCCAAATAAGTGTCTTTCATTTTTTTATTTTTTTTTTGATTGACTCATAATTTTTTCTAATTTAAAAAATCCCACTTAGCCGACTAAAACATATGTATTCACCATAAGCCATATGAATATATTCAGATTCAAAAGTGTCTATGAATCAATCGGGTCAGATACAAGATACACAATGTTCACACTACGTACCATCCTTGCTTTCATACTCAAATGTTTGTTCGAGAACTTTGGAACCCACCCTGTGGATAACATTGCGAAAAAAGAAAGATCAGTAAATTATACCAAAGTCATAAATATGGTTATTCTATCCTAAACCTTTTCATTCTATAAGTTTGAAAAAATTCACCAAATGCAACTTTTACTATCTATCCATACTAATCATTTAGATATAATATTTAGAGGAGAAAAAAATTCATCAAATTACTTAAATCAAAACGGGAGTAAATTTCACAGATAGTTATTCAAAAGTAAAAAATTTCACAAAAATTAATAATTGATTATATCGGTTTGAAAAATTAGTCAAAATGTTTTCATTATTAAAAGCAATCTATACCTAGACATTTTCATTAATAATGAAAATATTTTTTGTTCATTCATTTTTGTAATCAATGCAAGCTGTCATGGTTTTCTCAACCGTGGATTTATAACAAAATAAAAGCAACCATAGATTTTGAAATCAAGTTGCTGAACTTTAATTCTTATTGTCAACGCTAAACTTTTTATTCATTCATAGTCGATAGCACTTTTAACAGGATCTGACCAATTTTTCAGTCAAATGCTAACTTAAGACACATAACCTTTGGATGTACCATCATTACCTTTTTCAATGATCTTTCTATTACATTGGGAAGATAAATCGTAGTTAAAACACTCTTAGAACAGGTTGCTATTAGTATTAAGATTTGATTTACCTGGGTGCCAAGTTGCTGGGGTTGGGTGGCTGGGGCTGACCAGGCATCCATTTGGCCAACATGGAGAAGCGCGACAAGGCATTTACGGTGGTGCTCCGAAGTGAGACTACGGTGGCGAATTTCGACTTCGAAGAGGAGAGGTTGGATGGGAAGGAGGTAATGGAGATGCCACAGCTCATCAGCGCTTTGGCGGCCATTCTGAAAATGGAGGATTGAGAAATTCTCTCAGAATGGGGAGGGAGGGAGGGGGAGAGAGTACAGAGTGAAGTGGAAGTGAGAAGTTTGCACTATTTGTAGCAGATAAAAAGTGAAACACGGACATATTGGTCATTATGAATAGGTTGTCATTGGCTCATTACCCATGGCTATGGCAATGGAATTGGGCCACGTGTCTTTAGTCAATCTCATCTTGAAGGAGACTGTTAGAATATTTAATTCATTAAACAATTTATCCAACTAACAATTTAAACTTTTAAAATATTTGACAAACCTATCACAAAATATTTGTCACCACATCATGCTTTACCTTGAGGATTTATGGAACTCCAATCAAAGTGCATTCATTCGGAAGAAATAAAATAAAAAGTTTTATGTTAAATAACCAACAAAAAGCCCCATTACCTCATTTGAGATTATGCTAAAATTTAATTATCATTGGTGAAATCCAGCGATTCTAGATAGAGCTAAGATGCATTTAGTTAATCACACTACACAGGAATGATGCAATGTCAAAAGTAAACCACAAATTTCTGTCCTAGACTTACTGGGAAATGAACAAACTCATAATTTTACTTCTTCCTTCTCTTTACAATCGACATGCATTCGGGAATTAGGGTTTGTAAAAAAGTTGCATCAGATGGTACGGTAGCCCAAAATAGCTATCGATTGGTCGATAGGGCGAACGACATCTGATCTAAAAAAGAAAAGACAAGGCGAATAATCCATCTAAAAATTTTGATTATTGACAAAAATCACGTGAATTGCAATTTCCATGGGGGTAAGTCCTTTGTTTTTTTTTTTTTGCTACAATTTTTGTGGAGAAAATATTGCGGACAAAATATATGCCACGTCTTTTTTAATATAGACCATTTACTTATCACCACATGTCCAAGTTGGGCTCACTTTCAGATTTCTTCTCTCCTCCGTTATCCCCTCTCTCTTCCATCTCATTTCTTCTCCTTCCGTACACCCCTCACCATGCATGGAGCTGTCCAAACTTGAAGCAATCCACTTCCAGCCGCTTTAGATCTAGCCACGACCGGCTCATCCATGGCCGTGACTGTGAAGTAAAGATCCGGACGGCCATGGGAAGCCACGGTAGGCAGCTACTACGAGCTTAAAAATCCATAGGAAAGATAGAGGAACCAGATCTAAGCCCACCGTAACCTCATCCTAGAGCCCACCGTTGAGCCATAGCCACCGCGCCCACCGGCGACCAACTTCCCTCTGCCTTCCATATCTGAAGTCTCTCCTCCAAGTGACTATCTGGCTACGAGGGAGTCTATGGCCTTCAAAGAAGAATATGGAATTGGTGAGAGCATCTCGGCAGTTGTAGCGAAGCAAGGATGGTGGTCCTTCAATGGGAACTGGCATTTCAGAGAAACAGAAGCAGAGTGAAAGTGTATTTTCAACTCGGCAAATCTGCTAGAACGAATATGACGATCAGTGAATGGTCTATTTTAAATACAACGTGGCAACTAAGTTAAACGCGTTCCAATAAACTATTTTCAACTTTTCAGCAGAATCAACAGATAACACTTGTTCTTTTATTGTCTTCGCTCTTTGAGCACAACAAATACACACGTAGACGTTGCAAAAGTTAGGCACAAACATAGAACACAACTGCAAATGTCATAGATGTAATGAATTTTGCGGTTGAAGATAACCTCCAATTGAAAATGGGTTCACTCATTTTACCATTGTATTGTCTGCCGAGAATGGACTTATTGGGTTGGGATTGAGGGCATCATGTAACTCCTTCAGATTCAATTTTATGGCTGGCCAATCGTGATAGAGCTGTGGAGTTTGAAAGAGGAAAGTAACATCAAAACAGAGAGATTTTGTACTCTATTAATGGCATAGATATAATTTATACTATAACTTTGTAAGCCCTAAACTCCTATTGTATATTGGATTAATATATGTTGTAGTTTTAACTTATAGCTTTATAACTAATAGTGATAATAAAGAGCTGGTTAAGTGCAGTACCATAATTTTCCCTTTCTGATTTTGAATGGGTTTTCCACGTAAAAATGTGTGTGTCTTCTTCTCTATATTTCTCTTCAACATTTTGCGTATGGTATCAAAGCCTCGTTTAGTGAAATAGTGGGGTGATGAAGATGGACGAATGGAAGGTGAAGATCGATCGGTTTCATGGCAAGGACATTGGTTTATGGAAGATGCAGATCGAGCATCTCTCGAGCATCTGCTATATTAGAGGAGCTTGCATTAGCCTCTGTTAGAAAAGAAATCAGGTTCGATCAAGCAAGAAGACTGGGAATTGTTAGATCGGCAAGCCCTAAGTGTGATTTTTCTTACTTTGGTGCAAATGTTGCCTTCAACATCGCCAATAAGAAGCAACGACAAATTTGATGAGGGCTTTGTCCAACATGTATGAGAAGCCCTCTGAATCAACCAAGGTATAGTTGATGCATTGGGTTTATATCTAAAGATGGACGAAGGTGCTTCTATGACAAATTACATCGACGAATTCAAGAAAATCGCTATTAAAATGAGTTTACTAGCAATCATATTAAGGGGATGAGGTAAAAGCTTTGATATTCTTTTCTTCTCTACCTGAAAGTTGGAGTGCTACTGTGACTGTGATAAGCACCTCCTTTGGTTAAACAACATAAAGTTTCGAGAGAATGGAGATTGCACCTTAGCAAGGATTTTCATAGAAGAGAATCGAACGAATATTCAGGGGGTGACTTAAGTAGTAAAGGTAGAGGGAGAAGCAACCAATGAGGTCATAAATAGAACTACGGTAGATTGAATTCCACAGGGAGAAGAAAGTCAATACCTCGTGGTGAAATAATTTACTAGAATTGTGGTAAGAAGGGCCATATAAAACAAGATTGTAGAGCCCCAAAAAGAAAATTTGGTATCAAAATCAATAGGAGAAATTTGTTAATGCAACCTTTAAAAAGACACTTGCCCATGATGCTTAACATTGATTGCCAATAGTCCAATTGAGTCTCAGATTCTAGATTCGGGTGCATCATTTCAATCAACCTCATGCAAGGGATAAATGTATAATTTTGTTGCCACAAACTTTGGAAATGTTTATCTTACTGATGATGAAACTTTGGATACTGTGGACAAATGCAATGTCAAGATAAAGATTGTGAACGAGTATCAATGGGAGTTGGAAAATATCAAATTTGTTCTTGGCCTTAAGACAAATCTGATCTCTATTGTTCAATTAGACAACAGAAGATACACATTTTTGGGGACTGCTCGGGGAAGATTTTTAAATGCCTTACGGTTTTAGCACAAATAACAATGTTGGGAACATTATAGATGACTGAAAGTAGCAGAGCAATAGTAGGACTTGTTGAATTAGAAGCTAGTTCCAAACTGTTGCGCCGCATGCTCGGACAGATGAGCGAAAAAGGGATGATGGTGTTAGCATCAAACAGAAAACCGTCTAATTTGAAGTACATAAATATCGGTCCATGTGAAGATCGTCTTCTGGTAAGTAAAAATACGTCAGTATTTTGAAAATTGAAAGAAAGCCCAGAAAAGGAAGATGAGAGATGGTACATACAAATATTTAGGTGGCCAGCCCCTATGCATTCCCTTAGAGGATCATGTTATTATGTTATATTCATTGAAAACTCAACTAGAAATGTATGTGTTATTTTCTGAAAAATAAAATTGATGTGTTTGCTACTTAGTCGAAAATGAGATTGGCCTGAATATTAAATTTCTAAAGTTTAACAATGGTAGTGAGTATGATAATGAGAAGTACATGTAATTTTGTGCAAGAATTGAATCAAGATGACAAGAATAGTCCCCAACATATCATGGTAAACAAAGTTGTTGAAAGGATGAATAGAACTTTGAATTACTACAAGAAATATGAGTATGCAGTAGAATTACCGAAAAAATAAAAAATAAAAAAGAAATGTAGGATTATCCAAAACATTATGGGCAAATGTAATTAACACAGCAACAGATCAGAACTGTTCATTCGCTTCCACGGTTGTTCAAGCTACCAATTTCTTGAGTGCAATTTGTCAAACGTGTGGTCCTTTTTTTTTTTTCGGTCAAAGTGTGGTCCAAGTTTGGATACTTAATTATTCATGTATTTTCTTGATATGTCTACTTGTGATGTAGGGCCTAAGTGGGTGCTTATTGACACGTGAAGTCTGTTGGATGCTTTAGTTCTCCTAAGTGCTATGCGATATCAAGTGGATATAGAAGTGTTATTTGAGTAGCGATGTCGATATTTAGAATTCCAAGACCTGCATATTCAAAATATATTGACCTTCAATCATTGTTGCTATGTCAAATTTTGCGCTTAATTTATTATTTCCTTTTTCTTTTCTTTTTTTGTGTTTTGATTGTCTGACGTGAAAGTAAAAAAGGAAAAGGTTTCGTTTTCCTGTTTGGTTATCTTGAGGAAGCATCAAAAAACAAAAAAATCTTTTGTATACATTTCTTATTTTAAATAAATAGAAAAACTGAAAATTTCGTGCGTGTCATTTGTTAATGATGGTTCAATTGTATGTTGGGATGAACATTGCTTTTTACACTGACAATGTTTCGTGGTTCATGGATTGCACGTAAATTTATATGATAGTGTATATTGGAAACTGCTTATTGTGTATTTGCATATCTAGAAAATTGATATCTACGTATCTAATTGTATTCCCATTTACATGTCTAGTATTTTGCATATCTTGCATGTTGGGGTAGGAGCATTATATTTGTGTCACGACTATTATCATGTTAGAATAATTAGGATGGATTTTGCATGAATAACTGTTTTAGTACACATCTAGGATATCTAGATTGCATTGTTTAAACTGCCATATTCACACGTGACAGAACCTTGACCTGTGTTGGGCAAAAATTATAACCTTGTTATTACCTACGCCTAGGACCGGACTTGGGAACTAGACCAAACTAGACCAAACCGAGCGGTTCTAAGCAGTTTCTAATTTTAAGTGCAAAATCAAACCACCCAAATCAGACCAAACTACTATGTTATTTCTTTTAAATTTTTCCTTTCCTTGTAAAGAGTAAAGAAAAAAAAAAAATGGAATTACCAAAACCCTAAATCATACTGGGACAAACCAATTCGATTCCAATTCCAGTTTTAGTGTGGAACATGCCCAACCCAAAAAACCAATCACCCTAAGTATGCCTCGAGATATAAACCCCGTGAGCAGTAAATGGAAAGTCTAAAAGTACACAAACAAGCTTAGATGGATGTATCAAAAGGAAGTGAATATGCAATTGTGATATGCTATGTTATTCAATATAATAAATAAAGTGTTTTCCTAAAATGAACCTTAAACACTGATATTGAATTTAAAATAATGCAATCTAAAATGTGATGCAATACTAAGAGAATGAATCGATTGGTATAATATGAATATTCAAATTCCCCTAAATGCACTCCTAGACATATTTTTGTGATTTTTTTTTAATGAAGATGCAATCTAAAATTACTAGCATGCAAGATATGATATATATTTTTTTATATATATTTTCATTTTATGACATGTGATTATTCTAACAGTGGAAAATGAAACAAAATCCTATCCCAATAGAAAGATATGGATATTAAATAATGATATTCAAATATACACGCTAAATAAACATGTAATCCAGATATCCTAATTTGCACTAATACAATTATTCATGCAAAATACATCCTAGTTATTCTAACATGGCAATAGTCATGGCACAAATATAATGCAAAATCCTATCCCAATATGCAAGATATGCAAAATCGTAGACATGTACAAATGGGATTCCAGTTAGATACGTAGATATAAATTTTCTAGATATGTAAATATACAAGAGGCAGTTTCCAATATGCAGAGTATCTAATAAATAAACATGCAATCCATGAACCAGGAAACATTGTCAATGTAAAAAGCAATGTTCATCCTAACATGCAATTGAACAATCATGAGCAAATGACATGCAAGAAAGATGCATGCAAAAGAGTACTTATTTTTATCACATGAAATGCATCCTAATGACAACCAAACAGGAAAAACGAAACCCTCCTTTTTTCCTGCTTTCACCTCAGACAATCAAAACACCCAAAAAAAAAAAAAAATAGGCGCAAAATTAGACACAGCAATGATTGCCGGTCAATGAATTTTGAATATGCACGTGATCTGAATTCTGAATATCAACTTGCGTCTTTATAACCAACTTGGATATCAAAAACACTATAGGACCACTGAAGCATCCAAAAGATTTCACATGTCAAAAAGCACCCACTTTAGGCCCAACATCACATGCGGACATATCGAGAAAATTTCACGAATCATTAAGTATCCAAATCAGGACAGCACGTATGACAAACTGCCCTCAACAAGTCGGTTGCCTGAACGACCGTGCAAGCGAATCGACAATCTTGATGCGGGCCACGTCTCCAGGAGGATGGTAGCAACTGGTTGTCTTGATGGATTCAGACGGATGGACACAGCTTTTTGGTGAGGACTAGGACTTGGAGCGTGTTAGGGAAATCCCTTATGATGTTTTGAAGATGACAAAATAAATCAAAGGCTACTAACATGTTTAATGGTTAAGTAATAGACAATGCAGATAATAGAACATATAAAGGAAATTGTCAAAGTCTGAAGACGGCCAGAAGACAGACTCTATGCTGAAGCTGAACTGGGTACAGACCTTAAAGCTAAATCTGTTCAGACTCAAATTGTAAAGTCTACAGACCCAGATTGTAAAGTCTACGGACCCAGATTGTAAAGTCTACTGAGACTCGGACTTTACATCCAGTTACGATGAATCGTAACTCAAGCCCAATCATACAACGGCTAGTGATCTGGTTTGGATTCCACATCAAGATTGATTTGATTGATTCAATCTAATTGATTGACGATTGGATCTTGAAGACAAGAACTTTCTATACGAAGAAGCTTTACTTATGGAAACCAAGATTTCGTTTGTATGGGCGATCGGAATCAATTTGGGATTTTACCTTTGTCACTCAACGGCTACCAAATCTTCTAGATATAGAGCTGTCCAATGGGTATATTGGAAGACGATTCTCCGGGATACTGTCCAACGGCTAGTTTGGAAGTGGAGGAGTATTTAAGGAGATCATGGACCGATGAGCAAGTAAGAGATGGAGCGTAGAATTTATAATTCCAAAGTCTGAGCGACCTTCGATCATCAACTTGTCTTTGGAGAGCTTAAACGTTTGTGATCGTGAGAGAAATACCAAAAGAGTGACTTAGTGAGATAGTGTGATCTACTAAGTGTTTGCACTCAAAGTTGTAATCTCGTCTTGATTGCATAGTGGAATCCAGCCAAGAAGGCTGTTAGCGTGGGAGAGTGGACGTAGGCTTGGATTAAGCCGAACCACTATAAACCGCGTGTCCAATTCTCTCTTCTCTTTACTCAGTCTTACGATTGTTTATTTTTTTAATTGCTGCAAACCGTTCATCTATCTAAGTAGTGTGTAATTATCAAGAAAAATCTTTTATACCTATTCACCCCCTCTCTAGGTAATCGTACTAGTTATATCAATTGGTATCAGAGCCTGTGTTCTTACTTTATTTGAAGTATTTTACTTCAGAGTAAAAGATCCATGGCTAGTATGTTGGCACCAGGACTTATGGAAGGGCAAAGCAACACAAGGCCACCATATTTTAATGGAAAGGAATACGACGTATGGAAGAATAAAATGAAAGCATTCCTAAGATCCAGAGATCTCTTACAATGGGATGTTGTGGAAAGAGGAATCAACCCCATTGCTGCGTCTACATCAAATAAGAATGGCAAAGACAAAGAAAGCAAACCCCCCGCTCCTATGTCTTGGATGGAGATGTCCAAAAGAGAAGCGCTTGATGCAAAAGCTATTTATTCTTTGTATTGCGCATTGTCTCTTACTGAATATAACAGAATCTCTTCATGTGAAACAACAAAAGAAGTTTGGGATAGACTTCATGTTACATACGAAGGGACCGATCGTGTAAAAGAGACAAAAGTAAACTTCTTGCTTGGCCAATATGAATCATTCAAGATGAAGCAAGGAGAGTCGATTGGAGATATGTTCAACCGTTTTACAGAAATTGTAAATGGTTTAGCATATCAAGGTCAGCCAATTTCTTCTCCAATGAAGGTCAACAAACTCTTGCGAGGTCTCTCAAAAGATTGGAATCATGTCAAGACCTCAATCTGGGAGACTCAGAGGATTATGCCACTCTCCGTTGATGAATTGATTGGCACTCTTCAATCCTATGAAGTGGAACAACTTAATGACGAAGATCCCGAAGGTAAGAAGTCCATTGCTTTAATATCTAATGCTGTTTTTGATGAAACAGACTCAGAAAATGACATGGACGATGAAGAACTTGCCTTTATGGTCAAGAAATTTAAAAAGCTGAGTAAAAAAGGAAGGAACTTCGATGGAAGAAGTCAATACAAGCATAATGGCCAGAAAAGAATCATGAAAGAAGATGATGAGCAAGAAAGTATATGCTTGACGGCACATTCAGAATCTGAGTCTGACTCAGACATAGACTCAAAACCAAAGTCTGATTCAGACACAGACTCAGAATCAAAGTCTGACTCGGACACAGATTCAGAATCCGATGAGGAAATCGAGGTAAGCAATTCAAAAATTCCTCTCAAAGTTTCAAAGTATATAAATGAGCTTTGTTCAAATCTCAAATCTTCTCTTAAAAGGATTTTCGATCTTAAAAAGGAGAATTCTCGACTTAGGCAACAAGATCTTTCTCAAGTTTGGAGACCTATTAAGAAAAATTGGATAAAAGCAACATATTCTGCTAACTCTCATGGACCCAAGAAAAAATGGGTACTAAAGAAAAGATAAGTTATTTTTGCAGGATATAAAGAAGAAATAAGAAAGAGGATTTGAAAGAACCGTATGATTTGTTTTTGTGATTTGTGAGTTAAGATTTGATTCAGTATGTATGATTATTTGAAATAATTCAGATTATTTTGTCTAATTTTATACTCTCAGATATAATCATATTTTGCAAAATGAAAATCTGTTTTACGTGATGATGCAAGATATTCTTAGATATTCAAAGATTTTATTCTCTCTGTTTTTATCATACTTTGACTAAGTGAGAATTTATTTTTCAAAATATCATTGTGCCTAATATTCTTTCTTTGAATACTCTGTTATGATGAATTAAGAAAGAATATTTGATTATGAAGATTTTCTATTTTACTCTAACGTCAAGGAAGGATCCAAATTGATGGATACCAAAAAGGGAAATGAGTTGATTGCAGGAAATTCAATAAGGCAAGAATGATTACAAATCTACGCAGATTTTAGTACAATCAGAAAATATCTCCTATGAAGATTGGGGGAGAAATCAAATCCAAAAGAAAAGGAAAAGAATCGTGATCATCTCAAAAAGGCAACAAATTGAGGGGGAGCTTTGATCAATTTTGGAAAAATGTTTTTGGATTGATCGTGATCTTATTATGGATGGAAGGAAAGGTAAATGTGTCAGAATTTGTTCAAAAAAAAATCCGGTTAGTGCATCTTTTACCTTTTGTCATTAACAAATCTCTTAAAGATATTATCATTTTATTATGACAAAAAAGGGTACGTGAATTTCATGATGCATCTGTGATTTTTATTGGATATTTGCTGATATATATATATGATCGAAGTGAGCTATATTGCATATCTTTTAATATTCGATTTACTTTATAAAAGTTAATTTTTGGAAATTGTGATTCATGTGAGATATTTGTTATCATTCTCTACGTGAATCCATTATTATCGCTTTTTGATTATGACAAAAAGGGGGAGAAGATATGAATATGCATATGTGTTGATTGGTTGATATTATCTATGGCATAATATTGAGCTGCGATTATTTTTCTATATATTGTTATGCTCAATCTATTTGCTATCTTCTGATATCCTTTGATTTAAAAGTATGTTTACAAATCTGCATATTCAGAGATTGTTTTGTCATCATCAAAAAGGGGGAGATTGTTAGGGAAATCCCTTATGATGTTTTGAAGATGACAAAATAAATCAAAGGCTACTAACATGTTTAATGGTTAAGTAATAGACCATGCAGATAATAGAACATGTAAAGGAAATTGTCAAAGTCTGAAGACGGCCAGAAGACAGACTCTATGCTGAAGCTGAACTGGGTACAGACCTTAAAGCTAAATCTGTTCAGACTCAGATTGTAAAGTCTACAAACCCAGATTGTAAAGTCTACAGACTCAGATTGTAAAGTCTACAGACTCAGACTTTACATCCAGATTACGATGAATCGTAACTCAAGCCCAATCATACAACGGCTAGTGATCTGGTTTGGATTCCACATCAAGATTGATTTGATTGATTCAATCTAATTGATTGACGATTGGATCTTGAAGACAAGAACTTTCTATACGAAGAAGCTTTACTTATGGAAACCAAGATTTCGTTTGTATGGGCGATCGGAATCAATTTGGGATTTTACCTTTGTCACTCAACGGCTACCAAATCTTCTAAATACAGAGCTGTCCAATGGGTATATTGGAAGACGATTCTCCGGGATACTGTCCAACGGCTAGTTTGGAAGTGGAGGAGTATTTAAGGAGATCATGGACCGATGAGCAAGTAAGAGACGGAGCGTAGAATTTATAATTCCAAAGTCTGAGCGACCTTCGATCATCAACTTGTCTTTGGAGAGCTTAAACGTTTGTGATCGTGAGAGAAATACCAAAAGAGTGACTTAGTGAGATAGTGTGATCTACTAAGTGTTTGCACTCAAAGTTGTAATCTCGTCTTGATTGCATAGTGGAATCCAGCCAAGAAGGCTGTTAGCGTGGGAGAGTGGACGTAGGCTTGGATTAAGCCGAACCACTATAAACCGCGTGTCCAATTCTCTCTTCCCTTTACTCAGTCTTACGATTGTTTATTTTTTTAATTGCTGCAAACCGTTCATCTATCTAAGTAGTGTGTAATTATCAAGAAAAATCTTTTATACCTATTCACCCCCCTCTAGGTAATCGTACTAGCTATATCAGAGCGAACAGACCGGCATAGGGGACGACCGCCCCTCGTCACTAAGGAACAATCGTATGGACTGTCCGATTCCGGAACCACCTGGGCAGCGTATGGGATGGAGAGAGACGCGATAACGGCGACTCCTTAGGTTTTTGGTTGATGACAGCTGTTGACACCGACTTCACATATTCGTAACTAAACTAGGAGAATCATTGGTCGAGTGCGGCCAACCAAATGAGGGATAAAAGAGCAATTTTATTTGCAATATGTATTGCCGGCCGTCTAAGGGATTTGATCGTGATGAGCACATGATAAGCAAAAAAAATCAGCTATTCAAAAAATCGGAAAGTGGAGTTTTGGCCAAGAAATTCAGTAAAAACTACAACTACAAATATCAGCCACTTCAGGAAAGCAACTTTCAGCAGAATAAAATTGAAATATTCTGCATATTTTGCGAGTATAGGGGGATTTTTCTGGACAAGAGACGGTTAAAAATTCGTCAGTTTTAGTAAGGGTACAGGGTACAGTATGAGTTAATTCCCACTCTAGAATTAGGAACCAAACCAGGTAGGGTCAATTCTCTGATTGTGAAACCAGGAACCAGTTGCACTTGGAAATTAAATTGATCTGTCGGGTTGGATTGGGACTGACTGTAAATAACTTTTTCCTTTTATTGTTGGGAAACTCCCACTTGTTGGGAATAGAAGAAACCAAAATAAAAAGAGAAGAAATTACCGGTTCCTGGACCGACCTAAGAACTGAACTGGATCGGATGGGCCAGTTTTCGGTTCTACAAACTGAGTTCCAGATTTCAGGGTGAGAATCAACGCACGTTAGAACTAATCATCTCTAGACGGATGAATACAACAAGGTGACTACGTCGTGCTAATTGTCGTCTGAGTTGCGGTCTAGTTCGACTCGCTTCTGTTAGATTCTAAGTTAATATACAGCCGAGAGAATGGCTATTGCTTACCAATAAGAGTTAAAGCAAGTGTGGGTGGGTACCGCCACAAAAATTTGGCCCAAATATCTAAATGTTTTACTTCTATTTATATGATTTTCTCTTCACAAATGAATATAAAAATATGTATTTAAATTTCAAGACATTAGAAAGAGATTATGTAAGATTTCAATTTCGTGTCAACCTAAATATAGTGGAGTTTGGGACACTTAGAGTGCCAAAACTTGACATGGAGTGACACTTAAGTGCCATAACTTCATAAATGTACACTTAAGTGCCAGTTTCAGAGTAAAGTGGAACACTTAAGTGCCACTCCGGTCAAAATCCAGCCAAATTGCCGACGTGGCAATTTTCCGATGAGTTGGTGCAAAACAGCGTCGTTTTGCTCGCTGATGTGCTGACAAATTGCAAAAACGACGTCGTTTTGTGTCTGATATGTAAATAATTAATATAAAAATTAATTAAATTAAATTTAAACTTATTTTATTTAAAATATTCTAAATATTAAGGCGAGGAGCCGAAGGGGGCGGCTGAGGGCTGAGCCCTCGCCGTCGCCGCCGGGAAGGGCCGGCGTTGGAGGGGGGAGGGTTGGCCGGGGTCGCCAGCCCCTAGCCGACCAGTGGCAAGAGCTTGCGAGCCCTCGCCGGATCTACGCGAATAGGCTTTAAACGATTCAAAGACCCAAGAAACCAACAGACAAAATGAGAGAGGAAAAATTTGAACAGATGAACAACTCAAAAAATTAATAGGAATAGAAATGACTTGATGGTGGCTTTTGTAAATCAAAGATGGTGATAAAAATTAAAATATTTGGGTTGGTGCTTTCTGGTCATGAGTGTCTCTTGTGCATTGCCCATAATTTCTTTTCTGGTCTATAATATGTATTCTTGGTGAACTCTCTCCGTCGTCCTCTTATGTGGGTCCTCGTCCAATCTCTGAGCATATATAATGTGGCACTTCCTTTGCTAAAAGACATATGAATAATGGTATTCCTTACTGAGCAACTATAGCCTTGCATTTCTCACTCATAACACCGGAGGCTCCAATAATTTAGTTGACTTTAGTGATGACAGTCAAATACTCACCGTTGGAGCAATTAGCGAGAACCCTGTATCTGTAAATGCTGAAGAAATGTCGGCACAAGATCCACTTGCTTTTGCCATAATGAGAACACCACCCATACCCTTTTTGTCAGGTTGAAGGATCAAACATGTGCTCCCTTGCATATTGACTAGGTTCTACCCACCAAACTCAATTTCATCTCCCTCTTTTCCTTAGCACTACGACTCCACCAAAACGAGAAAACCTTCAACCAGCTCTTGATTGGCAATGCTCTACCGAATGGTATCGTTGTTGGTAGACACCAAGAGGATCCACTGTATGAAAGAGAACAGAGAGAAGTGAGTAATAAGGAAAGGGGGACCGCAAAGAAAAAGAAAAAGAAAATAAAACAAAAGGATTGACTTCACTTGACCAACAAAAAGAGGGGAACTACTTTCTTTGGAAACATGCTAAATGGTGCACCAAATAAGAGGTAATGTCGTCAATACACTAATAAAATGGAGTCTTTAAGCCAAAGGAGTGAAAAAAAAACATGACCAAAATAGCAAAAATTTCTTGCTTTTCATGTGTTGATCACGATCAAATCCCCTTGATGACCGGCAATACATATCATGGCTAAAATTACTCTAGCATTTGTTTGGCCAAATTCAACCAATGATTGCCCTAGTTTGATTACAAAAATATGAAGCCCTTTAATAGAAATTTTGGGTGTCAACATTTATCATTGAAAACATCTATTGAGATGCAAAGGGACTGGACCATGATGGTGTCTCTTTTCGTGGATATATATATATATATATATATATATATATATATATATATGTATGTATGTATGTATGTATGTATGTATGTATGTATTAAGGTGATTGGTTACAGAGTGAGTAACTTCCAGTCTAGTAATTTGAAAACTATCTTATTGGAATCAGTTCCCAATTTTGAAACTAGATACTAAACTAATCGACTTTGGAATATCCTTTTTCTTTTGTTTTATTTTATTAGATATACAATATGCATTGTGTCAAATACGTGTGTGTGTGTGTGTGTGTGTGAGGGAGAGAGAGAGAGTAGTCATGCGAAAAAGTTCCCAAATTTTGTGTTGGTTTTGACAGTTATACCCTAGAACTAGCCTTGACAAGTTTGGTTCTTGGGTAGAACCAACCATTACAATGCATAGAAACCAAACCTACATGCGAAAAAGTTCCCAAATTTTGTGTTGGTTTTGATAGTTATACCCTAGAACCAGCCTTGACAAGTTTGGTTCTTGGGTAGAACCAACCATTACAATGCATAGAAACCAAACCTACCAAAGTCAATTTCCACATTTTTTACAAAGGCACTAAACCAGTCTTGTATGAACCAACCAAGATGAGCTGGTTCCAAGGTTGAATAGGTCTAATTGCATGCCCCTAATATTTGTGGCTTTCTAAGTTGGAGATTTAACTGATTCATTCTAAAATAACACTACAAAAAAAGTCTCACAACACCATACATGGTATCAAAGGAAGATTTTTTGAGTTCAAATTATTTAAAACCCCTTATTTGTCTTTTTTATTATATGTTTTCACTCTTAGCTTGAGGGTGAGGGCATTGTGGGCCCTCACCTAAATCCAAGGAGAGAACGAAGCCTTTGCCTATTGCCAGCAAGAGTCAATAACCGTTGCTGGCGCCCAAGTTATCTCGCTGGCTGGAAATCCTACGAAGGAAAAAAAAAAGAAAAAAGAAGGAAAAAATAAATTTCATAAAACTTATTAAAATATTACAAAAATCATTATCGTCATCACTTTTGGTATAACTTGAAATATAAAAAATTCGAAGAAATAATTGTGAAATTTCTATGTATTTTAATGTATGTAGAAGAAGAGAACATAAGATAGGCTTTATTAAATGACTATCTAAAATAAAATAACAATCAAAGATATGCATAATCAAAATGAAATATAAGCGCTATCTTGAGAGATGAGGATAATCAAAAGAAATATCCTAATTAACCCTAACAATATGTCATATTAAAATGTGTACATCAAATCCAAAAAAGTGAAAGACACACACTTGCAGAATTTCAACAGTTGAAGCATGGACAGTTTAATAAAACAATTAGAGCATGCCTATTTTTATGTGTGTGAGTATCAACAGGTCTTCATGCAATGTGGGTTCAATGTATTTATTATTTAATACAAGATGCATTAAAAGGAGAAATTGACTTTGAAGACCCAGTTCCACTTTTACTCCTGGTTTTATAAAATCGAAAATTCACAACGAGGAATTAATGTTAGTCCCTCATTAAACATATATAATGCAATTCATGCTTTGCAGGGTATTAATCATGAAAATTACTTATTTTGGGAATAATGGAAGCATTCCCTACAATATGAATATTGGACCTTTTGTTCAATAGCAGCACATGGACAATTGTAGCTATATCTCTTTGGTTCTCAAAATTCTAAAACTCTTGGAAAGAATAAAACTTATCTTGGAGAGTAGATTTTCAAGAATATGAACCCATCAACAAATCATATTAGTAAATCACCTTTATTTAAGAGTTTAAATCAATAAATTATAAGTCTAGTAAATTTATTAGCTGCTCAATCTCTCTTCAATTATAGGGAATTTTTCTCTATGGTACGCTCACACTTGTATATTAATGAATACCCAACATGGATGATGACAACCCAACAATACTCTTCCTGATGCTAAAGATATGTAGATAGTGAAAATGGCACTTTACCAAACACTCAACACAAACCCATTATTTCACAAAGAGAAATAGCGCGCGCACCACTTGTGTAAAGAAAAAATTTACACAAACTGTCTATTTGCCCTTAATTTTTTCATGTTATCATATTAATGGTATACAAAACTACCTGTGTAAAACTTTCTTATAGTACTATATGCTATTACCACTCTTTCATAAATTGACATCGTATCTATAAGATTCCTTTTTTTTTAGAAAGTACATCACTTCATTGATGGAAGTATGTCATATAATACAACAGGCATGAGGAGCGCAACATCACTATGCTAGTCATACTCAAAATTAAGGAAAAATATTAGCTACACAAGTTGTGCTAGCACCACAAAGTAGATGCCCATCTGTTAAGCGACTATCATTTGTCAAATTTTTCTCTCCTTGTCTCTCTCCTCTTGCAGACTCGCACCTCCATTTCTCTTCTTCTTTGCCGTTTCTCCCTTCTTTTTTATTTTCTTTTTTTCACTTTCTTTTCCTTCCACAACTTGTGCAGTTAATATTTTCTCACACAAATGGCCTCATATGCCCTTAATTTACTCTTAATATCTGATCAATGGTGTACAAAACTACATGCCTAAAACTTTTTCTCACATTACTAGTGTATGCAATGGGCACTCTTTCATAAATTCACATTTGTATATATAAGATTCCCTTTTTTGGAAAGTACATCACTTTATTGATGGAAGCATATCATATAAAACAACAGGCACAAGCAGCGCAACACCACTACGCTAGTCCTACTTAAAACCAGGGGCTCGAAAACTAAGCTTCATATACTCATATCCATGGATGAGACTAGAACTTGCTTTTCAGCGTGAGCTCATGCTGAATCAACTTCGAGAAAATGTCCATGGCATTGCTAGTAAGCCCCAAGGACACAACCGAGTCATCACTCTCCCTGCTCTGGGAAGCGACAAAGATGACGTTGTCAGGGACCGTCGTCGGCGCCACCTGGAATGGCCTCCCGAACCCAAAATCCATCTCGTAGAGAGGGAGTTGGCTCCATTTGCTGATGCAGCAAGAGTTGCCCTCGCAATCAACAAAGACCCTGTTCAGCTCGATGTGGTCGATGGCCGACCTTATGTAACTCTCGGTGACGGATGCAAGGGCCTCACGCACGGTCTAGACAGCGAACGAGAAGGGCTTGCGGGTCAATTCGCCGGCGCTGCACTCAGCACAGGACAAAGCGATGCCATTTTCGAAGTAGCCACTCGGCAGCGGGGGGTCAAACTTGGGGCGGCTGTCAACTGCAGTGAGAAGCTTCGTCGTCTCGTGAGGACCAATTCCGAGAGCTTTGGTTCGCGAGATCCACACGAGCGCCGATATGATTTCGAAGGTCGTCGGGACTACGGAAGAGCCATTCTGGGTTGCAATTCTTGCCGCTTTCTTGAGCTGAATGAGAGCGTGTGGCTTGAAGCAAAACGATCTATAAACGAGGGGCTTGGTTTCGGGGTCGACCACGAGTCTGGGCTGCCGGTCTCTCGGAGCATACTCATGGTGGGGGAGATCGATGTGCGGAGGTTGCCTCGGGCGCAACACCGATCGATCAAGAAAGGGATGAACTGATGGTGGCTTGGCTTGAGCCAGGTCGTTCCAGCAAGCTACGAAGTCCGCGAGGGCTTTCCCGTCAACGAGGACGTGATTCATAACGATGCCGACGACGATCCCTCCACACTTGAACGTCGTCACCTGGATTTCATGATAAACTGTAAGTGGATAACTACTCATGTGTATGTCAGTCTTGGAAAGTCTAAATCCCCTTTCACGAGTCCAGAAGAACATGCTGCTCCGCAAGCGGTTGAATGATAAAAAGAAAAAGCAGTGCAGAAACGATCTCTTTTTGTTAGATAAATTGTTCAAAAGCACTAGGTTGCTCCTTCTATCTTGTCCCAAAAGAAAAATCTCGCACAAAGTAGCCATAATTCTCGTACAATCTGTCTAATATGATTCATCGATGAACTAATGCAGGGGAACGCTAGAATCAGCACGACCAACATGTTCTAGAGTATTTACCTGCACTGAAAGCAAAGGTACTTCCAATATGGTCGGGGCTCCATCGCTATGCTTCACGAGTTTTCGCAGCATGGCAGGATTGATGGTGCTAATATCACCCAGCGCTGCGATGTCATCCTCCGATGTCGCTTCGACGAATGGGACACCTTCTCCAGTGCATCTCACTGCCATCCTCCCGTCGATCCCCATGACAAGTCTGCCCGCGAACGGATAGAACTCGACCAATGCCTTGGCCAGTGACTCTCTGATTGTCTCAATCGCGGCGGAACACCTTCCTCTCCCTTCGCCATTGAAGGCGAACGCAACCTCAACCACGAACGGGAGGGTCTGGTCGAGGTTTGAGAGAGCGTAGAGCCCGCCAAACATTTCCCTCGCTGGAGAAACATGAACTGCGTTCGCGATCTTCACATCAAGCTTGTGCATAGCTCTAGTGTTTCTTGGCTTCTCATTTCCTGCTTCTTTGCACAGAATAATCGAAGTTGTATTTATTTATCCGCAGGCTTTGGCGATACCATGGTAAATGTACGACTTGCTAATTGCTACAAACAATCCTGACCGTAATAAAACGATAAATTATAATATCAATTAATATAGTCCACATTAGGAAAACTCTTACACTGATCAGTCATATACAAAATTGACCAGGCATATTTGTTTATATTGGTTGCATGAAAAATTACATGATCTTGTCAATTAAATATAAATAGATTATTATATATTTGAATAAATGCATATTAATTCAATATTATATATTTGAATAAATGCATATTAAATTCAAAATGCGCATGCTATGTACCATTCTTGCTTTCATCCTCAAATGACTCAAACGTCCCTCTGAGAATTGCGGTACCCATCCTGTGGATAACAATTATGAAATATTAAGAAAATTAACCAATTAACCAACATAAAATATTCTTATAATTAGTGACAATCTATATCTATAGATTATCATTAATGATGAAAATATTTTCATCACATTCATTATGCTAAGTGATACAAGCGATCATTCTAAGAAATTTTTTCTTTTAAAAGTGTTGATAACCCTGACCGTAATAAAACGGTAAATTACAATATCAATTAATATAGTCCACATTAGGAAAACTCTTACACTGATCAGTCATATACGAAATTGACCAGCCATATTTCTTTATATTGGTTGCATGAAAAATTACATGATCTTGTCAATTAAATGTAAATATATTATTATATATTTTAATAAATGCATATTAAATTCAAAATACGCATGCTACGTACCGTTCTTGCTTTCATCCTCAAATGACACAAACATTCCTTTGAGAATTGCGGTACCCATCCTGTGGATAACAATTATGAAACATTAAGAAAATTAACCGATTAACCAACATAAAATATTCTTATTATTAGTAACAATCTATATCTATAGATTATCATTAATGATGAAAATATTTTCATCACATTCATTATGCTAAGTGATACAAGCGATCATTTTAAGAAATTTTTTCTTTTAAAAGTGTTGATAACCCTGATCGTAATAAAATGGTAAATTACAATATCAATTAATATAGTCCACATTAGGAAAATTCTTACACTGATCAGTCATATACGAAATTGACCAGCCATATTTCTTTATATTGGTTGCATGAAAAATTACATGATCTTGTCAATTAAATATAAATATATTATTATATATTCGAATAAATGCATATTAAATTCAAAATGTGCATGCTACGTACCGTTCTTGCTTTCATCCTCAAATGACTCAAACGTCCCTTTGAGAATTACGGTACCCATCTTGTGGATAACAATTATGAAACATTAAGAAGATTAACCAATTAACCAACATAAAATATTCTTATTATTAGTAACAATTTATATCTATAGATTATCATTAATGATGAAAATATTTTCATCACATTCATTATGCTAAGTGATACAAGCGATCATTTTAAGAAATTTTTTCTTTTAAAAATGTTGATAATCCCGACCGTAATAAAATGGTAAATTACAATATCAATTAATATAGTCCACATTAGGAAAACTCTTACACTGATAAGTCATATACGAAATTGACCAGCCATATTTCTTTATATTGGTTGCATGAAAAATTACATTATCTTGTCAATTAAATATAAATATATTATTATATATTTGAATAAATGCATATTAAATTCAAAATGCGCATGCTACGTACCGTTCTTGCTTTCATCCTCAAATGACTTAAACGTCCCTCTGAGAATTGCGGTACCCATCCCGTGAATAACAATTATGAAACATTAAGAAAATTAACCGATTAACCAACATAAATATTCTTATTATTAGTAACAATCTATATCTATAGATTATCATTAATGATGAAAATATTTTCATCACATTCATTATGCTAAGTGATACGAGTGATCATTTTAAGAATTTTTTTCTTTTAAAAGTGTTGATTTTCTATGAGCATTTGTAGATTTTGCAATCAATTTGAACAATAACAACAACAACAACAACAACAACTACAACGACAACAACGACAATGACAACAACGACAACCACAACAACGACAATGACAACAACAACGACGACGACAACAACAACAACAACTATAACAACCACAACCAAGACAACGACAACAACGACAACGGCAACGACGACAATGACAACAAGGACGACAACAACAACAACGACAACAATAACAACAACCACAACAACGACAACCACAACCACAACAACCACAACCACAACCACAACAACAACGACAACCACGACAACGACTACAACGACAACCACGACAACGACAACAACGACGGCAACGACAACAACAACGAAAACAACGACAACTACAACGACAACAATAGCGACGACAACAACAACCACAATGACAACAACAACCACAACAACAACAACAATAATCTAGTCTCTACAACAATAACAATAATCTAGTCTACAACAATAACAACAACAATAATCTAGCCTCTACAACAACAACGATAATCTAGTCTCTACCCTTTGCCTATAGCAAAAACTACAATAGTTAAAGATGGATACATGAGTAGCTCATCTCTCCGGCGAACAAATTCAAAAACTAATAGTTACCTACGATTCCAAAGTAGAAGCAGACTGTCAACAATAGCAACACCAATAACAACAGCAACAACAACAGTAATCTAGTCTCTACCCTTCGCCTATAGTAGAAACTACAATAGTTAAAGATGGATACATGAGTAGCTCATCTCTCCAACGAACAAATTCAAAAACTAATAGTTACCTACGATTCCAAAGTAGAAGCAGACCGTCAACAACAACAGCAGCAGCAGCAGTAGCAGCAACAACAACAACAACAACAACAATAATAATCTAGTCTCTACCCTTCGCCTATAGCAGAAACTACAACAGTTAAAGATGGATACATGAGTAGCTCATCTCTCCGACAAACAAATTCAAAAACTAATAGTCATTTATGATTCCAAAGTAGAAGCAGACCGTGTAGTCCTATCTCAAATGATTTCAGATATTTATTGTTGAACGCAAATTGTGTAACCCCAAGATCTCCATAACTAGAATAAGAACATGCATAATTGAGTAGAAAGATTAACGCACCTATTTTAGGATCCATCGTTCTTGAAGCGGAAGCGAAAACACAATGTTCCATGCGCAAGTCATTCTCCTCTATTGCCCTCCGTATCATTGGCTCAATAAGGCGGCCCCCTCACGTTTAGCGTTAGGTAAACGCCCCTTAGGTGATGATACATGTGAGAATTAGGGTTAGAGGAGAGACTTGAGCACTATTTATAGAGTTTCCAGCCAAGCCCCCTCATTACGGGCCAGGCTCAACTTGGCTCACACTAGCCAGTCTCATATTAGACTAATTAAAAACCTTCTATCTTACCTTAGACCAACCATGTTTACGGTAACCGTAAAAACAGTAAATTATAATATCAATTAATGTAGTCCACATTAGGAAAACTCTTACATTCTCCCACTTAGACTATATTAATTGAAATCGTACTGTATGTGTGCACATTTGTTCCAGATTCTTAATAGTCAATCATATCCCATAAAGTCTTAAACACCGAATCATAGCAGTAACTGCATGTATACACACAGAGCTTTCCATGGTCACGAGTGCTCTCAACTTTATTGATATAGATTCAATATGGTAGTGTGGCAAATCCATAACATCTCTCATAGAGAGATCCCATTTGTCAGTCACCATTCTCTTATCTTAGGCGTCACAAAAACTTGTGCCACTAGAGAATGCTTTATGGTTCTAATGAACCCATATATGTCTTATCCTTACGGTTAACCTTTCTTTATATATAATAAGACATATGGACAAGGCTAATAACCGAATGCCCCTAGCCTTTACTCAAGGTTTATACAGTACCTTGAGACTTTATCAATATGTATTCAACATAATAACAACTCATTCAAAATATTTTATTGAATGCAAAAGTTGATACATATCAAACCATTACAAAGTGTAACGAATACAGATGAAACATTTATCAAAGTAAAGCCAAAATAGCTCCCACTAAATAATAGCATCTTATGATGTTCCTAAGCCCATGCTAATGACATGTCGCTCAAATACACATGGGCGTACGCCTTTAATCAATGAATTTGCAACCATATTATCTGTGAAAATATGTTATATTATTACGTCACATTTTTGTACCGTTTCCTTTTGGTCAAAAATTTTGACCATCATATATTTAGACCTATTGAGACCTCTGTAGTAAATAAATAATATTACAAATTTGTTATCTCAATACAACCGTATGGGTCTATCCATAAAGTTAAAACAATTAACTCATTCATGAGATTCTAGAGCCTAAAAGCCCAAGTAACAGCCTAAAAGAATGTTACTAACACTGCTTATATAGTAGAAGATGATATAAAACTTTATTTACTGCACTTCCTACTAACATAAATATGTATTCCATTATTGATTGCATGTCATCAGAACGGCCAACAAAATTTACATCTAAATACCCTATTAACTGTAATAATTGAACATGTTTGTAAATTAGCATATAATCTCATGTCCTCTTTAAGTACCTTAAAACTTTCTTGACAGCAACCCAGTGATCACGTCCTAGATTTGATCGATATATGCCTAAAAGTCCCGTCACAAAGACAATATTTAGTCTAGTGTAAATTCAAGCATGCATTATAATTTTAAGTGCACTAACACAAGGTACACACTTTAATTAGATTTTCTCAATATCTAAATAAGGACAATGTGATAGATTTAGTTCATCACCCTTAACAACAGGAGCAATTCCTGGCTTGCAATGATATGTATTGAATATTTCCAATATACAATTAGCAAATGTCCTCCGAAAAAATCTAATATAATATGACAAAAACAATCCTTACAAATCTCAGTACAAAGGATATAAGATGTCTCAAGGTCACAACTTGTAAGCAAAATATCATGTACATAGAGTATGAGAAAAAATAAATTTCCTCCCACTGACCTTGCAGTATATTGAATTACTTTGTTCCCATTTGAACAAGATAACAACACTATGAAACTTTAACAATATTGTCTGGAAACTTTCTTAAAACCATGAATTAGAACTTTTCAGTCTACACACAAGTTTACTTGAATCTGCTGCAAAATCATCCAGTTGCATTATATAGATTTTGTATCTATTTAATGTAACTCCATATCAAAATAAATTATTAATGCCATGTTCACCCTGAAAGAATCTTTAAAAATAGTATAAAGAAATAATTATTTATTTACTATAAACTATACACCCCTCTTCCAGAGTGAAAATTTTAGCTACAAGTTTAGTTTTAAACTTCACAATTTTCCTTTGAAATCCTTTTAATTTTGTATGCCAATTTGCAACTAATGAACTTGTGATCTTTAGGCAAGTTAGTTTTCCAAACACTATGATGTTTCATAGATTGTATATCGCTTTTTATGGCATCTAATCACATACTTGATTGAGAACAAAAAATGACATTTATAAATATGCCACTACATCAACCATATAGTGGATATTGCGGTCATGCTCAAATAGACTATATAATTTAATGGAATAACTGATCGTCTTTCCCTAGCAAATCTCTCGAGTAAAGTTACCACCACTTCATTCTATACTTGAGAGGCTTGAAAAAATTTCATCATAAACTATATCAAGAATAGCACCTTAAACCTCAACAAGTTTAGTTTATGATATAGGAGATTCAATAATTGTCTGTACCAAAATTTTTTAGTATAGGCAAAGACAAAGACACGGTGATTTTCCATTATACTATTATCCTTAATAGTCTGAGAGCAGCTATCCTATACAATTACGTTGAACTGTAGAAACTTTACAGTATGTGATTCCATAATACTGGTACCTTCTTTAGGGTCATAAAATTGATACCCCTTTGAACAATCTGAGTAAGATACAAAATAATTCCAAGTGGATCTAAATTCCGACACACTTAATATTGAATTAAATAACATCACTTCTACATGACACCTCTAAATTTAATATGATTCAAGTAATTTGTGTCCAGTCTATAACACAAAAGAAGTTTATGAAATAACTTTGATAAGAAATACCTTTTGTATGTGAAAATGTTGCTTTCAAAATATCAGCCCACAAAAGATCGGATAAATTAGTCTTACTAATCATACTCATCACCATGTTTATTATGATGCAATATGCCTTTCAGCCAAATCTTTTTGTCAGGATTTTCAGGTATAGTAATTAAGTTACCTTCCTAGAATCTATCAAGTATTTGACAAATGACCCTTTAAGCTATTTCGCATTATCATACTTGCCAAAATACTCATGGACACTATTAAGCCTGACAACATTTTAAGACTAATTGTAATTATTTTATTCTTTATCTCGGCCATTTTACTTCCACAATAATCTATAGTAGTCTTTAGATAACCATTAAGAGTAGACATAATATCAACATTATCAACTTTTCTACTCTTCCTTTAGACATGTGTGAGATTATTCCTTGAATAGAAAATTTTAGAAACAACATCTTCAACTATATACGAGATGTATATGCCATTAGAATTTAAACATAATCTTTGCAAATGTGTCATAATTTCAGTACTAGATAAAACATAACTTTAAGTCATTAAAGCTTTCGTCATCTTTTATCAGTGCAGTCAATAGATAAGCCACTTTTCAAGTGTTCCTGAATGGAACACTTCATGGACAGTAAGCAAATTCTATTGTTCTTTTCTCAAGTAGGAAATCATATGTCCACTACTTAAAATTTGAAATAGTAAAAACCTCAATAATAATGAAGTTATTAATTATAGAAAATGTGACTGAAAAACAAGGAATATATATAATTAGCATCATGTGAGCACCGTGTAACTTGATGTACAAGTACACATCCAGAGAGTTACACGCATAATCATATAATCACCTTTGGGAAGAATACATGACATGCAGTTGTACACTCCCCACATGATAGCGGTTATGAGAATATATTATAATCTTCGTGGATTCATCACATTTGGGTAGATGAACCATTAGAATCAGTCAATCATCTACCACACCATCATGTATCACTCCATGAACTAATACACAATCATCTCCTTTGGGAGTATGACCGCGCATTAGATCAGGAGACATCCCAATCAGCATACAAGACTGAAATTTCTCAAACCCAATCAAGCGTGCCACTTTGGCGGTCACTACTCAATTGAATTCTTGAAACTCTCTCATACTAGGGATATAAACTTTACTACTCACATACATCATATACATATGATTTTAACTTTAGTGATAGAGGCAAGTTATCACTAAAATCACATATCATGCTAATTACAATGTTTTATCCATTAATAAAAATTAATCATACATATATATAAATAAATAAATATAGCAAACCTGAAACACAGATTCCAATGAGATTACCGATCATAGTAACAAAAAAAAATTCTCATAACATAAAAGCAAGCATCTCTTGTGTACCCCGATTACTGATTACTAAAACAACATTAAGAGAATGTCGATCCAAAGGATCCCTCACAAATTAACATTAATAGCAATACATGCTACTCTAGATTGACAAGCTTGATAGTTGATCAACTATTGCTCATGAGTTTCATAAGGCAAAACATGACTCCAAGGCCAATAGTTGATTATTAGCCAATTTTAAGTAACAAATTATCATTGCATCAACCAGTGGCCTATAAATTGAGTCAAAACACATAACCAAATATCTAAATTATAACAGTAGATACAATTACTCTGTGTAAATGCTATCATACTTCTTAACCATAAAAAATATTCAACTTGATAGACATTAACTAGTGACCAGATGAGTTTACATACAATATGCAATAACTTAACTAACATGCATTACCCACATTCAGCAGATGTGTTAATCAGTACAATCAGTTTGATTATGAGTTCTTAAGACGTTCATCATTCAAAGATTACCAGCGTGTTAAGGAGTAAGCTTGAGCAACAAAAATTTCATAACTTTTACCTTTTCTCATCACCTCAATACATAGCTCAAATACTATCACATATTGATTGTATCTCATTAAGCCCGTTTCAATTTATAATAAAGTTTGATTTTATTAATGAATTACACCTTCTTAATGTTTATGTGATAACATACTAATAACCCATCACCTGTATTTCCAAAATCACAGAAAATACAAGAAAAATACACAAAAATACACTAAAAATACACGTATTTATGGCTTTATATGTATTTTCACATCAATAAAATCATCAAACATGTAAAATAAATACACCACAACATTGGGGATGGCCATATGAATCCAACGCCACCACCCATGCGTCTAACGGAGGCTCCATGCGCCCACACGCGCCACTTGAGTGTGCGGCGCGTGGAGCTCACGCGCGGCGCATGTTCGACGCCCAAGCGGCGTGTGATCACGCGTGGGGGCGTGTGAGACCTCCCCCGGTGACGCGCTGCTGACCATCTTGCTCATCTCGTCTTTATGATTTAATTTTATTTTTATTGAACAAAAAATCACGAAAATCACAAATTAAGGCAAAAATTCTATGCGTTTGAGTTTTAAGGTTATAGTTGCTCTAATACTACATGTTGAACACAAATTGCGTAACCCCAAGATCTCTATAAGTAGAATAAGAACATGCATAATTGAGTAGAAAAATTAAAGCACCTATTTTAGGATCCATCGTTCTTGAAGCGGAAGCGGAAACACAATAGTCCACACGCAAGTCATTCTCCTCTATTGCCCTCCATATCACTAGCTCAATGAGACGGCCCCCTCATGTTTAGCGTTAGGTAAACGCCCCTTAGGTGAGGATACACGTGAGAATTAGGGTTAGAGGAGAGACTTGAGCACTATTTATAGAGTTTCCAGCCAGGCCCCCTCATTACGGGCTAGGCTCAACTCGGTCCACACTAGCCAGTCCCATATTAGACTAATTAATAAACCTTCTATCTCACCTTAGACCAACCCTATTTTACGGTAACCGTAAAATAGTAAATTACAATATCAATTAATGTAGTCCACATTAGAAAAACTTTTGCATTTATTTCCGAAAGTTTTTAGCTCAACCTTCAAAGACCGAGCCAAAATGGCCTCATAAGATCGCATAACGCCATTTAGCAGGTTTTCATTGCGAAGACTACAGCTACGAGTGGCTGCTCAGTTGAAGGGAAAAAGGAGATGGATTGATGGGACTTTTGTGGATGTTTGATCGTGTGAGGCGAGGCATTCAAATTTGTTAAAGGGAACAGTAGATGAGAAATCAGTAGCAATAACTGAATTATATAGCACATTTTTGCAATTGGATCATTGAATTTTTTTTTTTTTATTTCAATTGGTGAATGGACTCCAGAATTTGTAACTAATCGAAATCTGACCAAATTATGGCCAATCCATGAATGTATCTAGAAATTTTTCTTAGTGGGGGCAAGCTTCGGTAAATAATGATTATTTCAGCAAATAAACCAACGCTTTTGAGAGTAAAAATATATAATGAAATTACTGTTGTGTTGGTTTGGTTCATTTATGGCAATTGGATTTTTCATGATTTTACAATTGCTTATTGAGTCTTATCAATTTGTGGGGAAAAATTGAATCGAAATGTCATTACATACTCGATCATATAGATTTTTAGAAAATCCAATGGGGATAAAAAAGGATTTAGATACTCATGATCACTTTAGCTTCCTGCCGATCCAGTTATGCCTTGAGAACCTCTCCTCGTTACACAAGGGCCATGTAACTCTCTCTTTTTTTGAACATTTTTTTTTTTTTGGCTTTTTTCTTAATTGAGACTCACGTGGCATCCTATGATTGTTACGGGATCTCCAATTAGACATGTAAGACTACCATGTCAATATTGCCTAGAAAAATTGTTCGAAAAGTCTTCATAATGCATCAATTGCATATGGGAAAAGAAAATAGCAGAAGTGCATTCGGCGATTGAAATTAAAGTTTAGTGACTTTATTATATAAAATAAATACATATGATATTTACCCAACTTACAAAAAAAATCTCATTGGCACACTAATTTTGGTAGATTGGCTGTTTATACCTAGCACTTTTTTGTATCATCGACCACATTGACCATCTAGTACAATGCAACTCTTAAGATATTCCCACATATAGTAGGAGGGATTATTACATTCTAGATGGACTCCATATTGAATGTGAAATTAGCTTAGCATGAAAAATGTCGAGACAAACTATTGAAGTTACTTGACGAAATGCAAAACCTTATGTTCCGGGGATTCTTGAAGTGTAGATTTTTGTCTCTTGGAGTCCTTGAGTGAAAAAAAATAATAAACAAATAATATTGTTCAATAGAGTCAAAACAAAATATTAGTCTTTAAGCAAACGTCATCATACGTGAGATTGGCGAAGAAATCCACAAAGCTCAAACTCTATAGAAGGCACATTGGTGGATGGGCTTCCCAAGTCCGAAGACGGCGAGGAGTCTTGTTACGGCCACAGAGCATGCAACGGGGCATTGTGCTATGTGGATTGTACTGCATGCATGAGCAACATGCGGTGTCGAATGAAAAACGAATGCGGACAGAGCACCGGTGCCCAAATCCAACTCCGAGATCGTAGAATCACGTACAAGAAATATTTATTTTAAGAACGATGAGGTGCTCCCTGTGGACAAAAGCATAGAGGGGCCATGAGAGCGGTGAGTGCTTATGTCATATGTCAACAAACATATAATAAAATCCATAGGACTAGTTAAGGCAGATAGTCCAGATATCCCCCGCTACAAAAGTTAAAAAGAGTGATGGAAGTATTGAAAGATATACAGCAAGTTCATCTGAGACATTGTTTAAATTAGTATTCAAGCAATCAATTGTGGATTGATTCCTATTGACCTTAAGGAGAGAAATTTCATTGATCATGATATTAATTTATGTCGATGACATCATGATAACTGGGAATGACATCAGGTTAAATTTTCCAATTACAGGAAATTCAAATAGAAATCTCAAATTGAAAGCCTAGGAAAAAAGTAGATGTTTCCATGGAATTGAAGTTGTAAGAAATAAAAATAGGTCCTTTCACAAGTGACACCGTACACTGTTCATTTAAGCAAGTGCCTTCCTAACAGTAATAGGGATAGGAACAGTAAACATAATCGACACTAATCAATATGAGCAACAAAAACAATAAGAGATGAATGATTCGAGATCGAGTTGAATTCGAGAAAGATACTCAACAAGCAAAGCCTCAACGTGAAATTATAGCATGAAGCTCATCATGACATTAGAAGGCATGGCAACGCAATCATCTCATCCAATCACACGTATCAATAAAAGTAATACTATTACTACAAGGATTAGGAATACTACCTCAAATGGGGCTCCACGGCAAGGACAACTACAAGGGATAGGGTGCAAGAGCATGGTGGTGGCTCGATAGCAGCCATAGACGGCAAGCGGATAGACTGTACTTTTAATTAAATCTACCAACGTTGTCAATGGAAAGGACAAAGCGTGTTGATATGGTGACCCCACATGACTTAAGTGAAACCAAAACAACCTAATTTTGGGTCAAAAAATTATCTGATGGAATTTTGATAAAGGATAAATGTGTTGCATGGATATAATTTGGCATTCTTAATATCACAAGAAAAATTCAAGTCATAGTGGACATAATTTTGAGATTCTAACACAAAAAAAAAAAAAAAAATCACTATAGCTGTGTCACATTCATAAGCTAGACACTCAGCAGTTGTAAGGGCAAGTCATGGAGTGATGACGCGTTCAATAGTTGGATCATTGGCCTAAACAAAAGAGCAAACTTCGTAAAATGAAAATACAGGCACCTGTACAACCCTTTAATCAGCAAGGATATCTATATCACAACTCAATCTACAAACTTGCAAAAATTGCCGGAAAGAAAAAATCTACGAGACAATTAACTATCAGCTCATTAGAAATTACCAAATTAAGGAAAATGATCACTTTGTCCATTGACCCATTTTCCTCAAAGTCACATTTGAAAAATTGTGCAGTTTCCATGTTCACTCCCATAGCTACAAATACTCTATGGCAAAATTGTCCTCTTTGTCATTCTACATAAATTTGCAGCACATCTTTGGAAATGATATTGAAAGAGAGTGTTTGGAATAGTAGAGCAAGATGAAGACTTAGAGCATCGAATTCTCAAAGAAAAGCAACAAATAAAATAAAATCAGAAGTCTTCACAATGAATGCATTTAGCAATTAAGAAGTCTAGCAGATAGCAGAGCTAGTCAGTCAAAGGATAAAATACATTTTAGGTGAATTCTGAGTCTTCACTCCAAAATCGTAGAAAAATTATGTGAAACTTGATAAGGCTAGTAATAGCACCTAGAGGGAGTGAATATGTGTTAAAACAAGTTTTACAAGACTTAACTAATTAATTCGTCTTTTGAGGATAATAGACCGAAGATGTAAAATACTATAAGCAGTTATATAAAGTTATGAATTAAAGTAAAGAGTTTAGGGAAAGAAAATTGAAACACAAGGTTTATAGTAGTTCGGCTTAGACCAAACCTACGTCCACTCTTCCGCACTAACAGCCCACTAGTTGGATTTCACTAAGAACCAAAAGAGATTTTACAGTCTCACATCCTTGATTCTACAGTGTAGAAACTCTACTACACTTCCTCAAGGTCTCACAAGTATTCTATTTCTCTTTTGAATACAATTTAAGCTCAACGATTGAAATAGCAAAGAACTAAGAGCTTCAAATTTTGGAATTTTTCTTTCACACACACACTCGAATAACTTGAGCATCTTCCTTGTATACTCCTCCATGCCTTTATAACCATTGGCACCTTCTAAAGGAGTTCTTCTAATCTAGCCGTTGGACAGAAATAATTAGAGAGATCTCGAGTTATTTAAGGAATGTGATGATAGCCCACCAATCCTGCTCGCTCATACAATCAAGATCTAGGTTTCCATAAGTAGAATCTTCTAGGAATACTTTGCCAATCAACAGATCTCATCACCCATATTGATTTCAATAAGAATAATTGATCACGAGATGCTATCTCCAACCGTGAGATCTTCTTTAACCGTACGAACCAAATCCTTAAAAATATACTCACATCTGGATAAGTCTTCTCTTCGTAGGTCTGGAACTATTGTTGACACCTAAATTTTTGCCCAAAGATATTTCATGTCAAATTCCTACATATAGATTATCTAGGCGTTTAATATATTGTTTTAAATGGAAGGTGTTTTTCCTTTAAAAAAATTAATTAATTAAAAAAAAAAAAAAAGAGGAAATCGATAAATAAAAAAAAGGAAAAAAAAAAGAGCAAGTTGGGGCCAATGATCTAAATGTGACTAGCCAAGCCCAAGAGGTCAGATTGGAATTCAAATTGCAAGTTGGGGCCAAAATGCAATTTTTAAAAGTTGAGGGACCAATTCGCAAATTTTGCAAAATTTGTGCCCAAGCCCTTAAATCATCATCTTGGTCACCAATTAAGTAAAAATTGAATTTGGGTCAAATCAAATCAATCAAACTGGGCCAAAAGGACCAAATTTGTATTGAATTGGGTATTTTTGAATAAGACAATGGCCAACTTTAAAGGACTTTCTTGCAAAATTGGGTAGGCACAATTGCAAAATCTGGTCGAGATCTTAAACTACTATACATATACTCACTAATTGATCAAAAATCGCAGCAAAATTGATGAATTAGAGCACTCAAATCAGCAGCCAAAACTTAGTCCACAAGTTGGTCTCAATTTGGAGTTGTTGAGTAAGCAACTTGGTGGCCCCACCATATCCTCCTCAGCTACCCAATCAGTTCGATCTCTACACGTGATGGAAGACCATTATTGGTACTGCAAGTGGACAAAAATTGGTTAGAGATAAGCTGCTGAAGGCTTGGGAAAATCACACCAAATCCGGACACTCAACATTTGTAGAAATTGAAGATTTGGCTTAAGTCAGAAAGTTGTTGAAGTAGCCCTCTTGAAAGACTTGGTAGGTGGACAAAGACCAACCAAAAATCCCTTAATTCAAGGGATAAGATCACTGAAGCAAGGTCTTTCGGGGGATGAGAGAGAGGAGACGAGAGGGAGAGGAGGGAGCTCACGGTCGTCCCCCAAAGAGGCCCTCAGAAGCAACTCCAGAAAAGCAAACCCAGAAATTCCAAATCAACCTCCAGAGAGAAAAGGGAAATTTTCACAAACTTGCAGCCAAAATTAGCCAAAACCTTCAACTAGAGAGTGAAACTTCACTCAAAGTTTTTTCCATCCATAGGTTGTACGTCCAAAATGAAGTTCGGGAAGGTATCATAAAGCCCCGTGAAACAGTACCCTCTTGGCGGGCCAAGAAAGTCCGAAAATTTTTCTAGGTGTTGAGCCCGATCGGTCATGGGTGAGGGAAGGTGAGTGTTTTTGAGAAAATTGGGAAATAAATGAGGAAAATCTTGACTTTCACCCCAAACTAGAATACATATAGTTTGTTTTGGTATTAATTTTTCCAACAAAAGAGGTCTTGAAGTCTAATTTTAGAGGTCAACAAAAAACCTTCGTTATCAATTTTTCTTTGCAGATCTCATTTTTCAGTTTGAAGGACGTTGGTTCCAGAGGACAATTTCTCGGTTTCCTTGGCCAAGAGTCACTTGCAAAAGAAACTAGGAAGCAAGGTAAGCATCCTAGATGTATTTATGATCGAGTTTGAGCATGTTTCAACCATGAAAAATAAAGAGGAAGACCAACCCTGAAATCTGATTTCTGAGGCTGAAATTTTTCTAGGTATTTGAAGCCTCTTCAAGAGCCATAAATGTTTGACTTGCTACTCCCCTTTGCATGTGTTTTCTATCTTCATGAGCTTGATGAATGTCATGTGGGAGTACAAATGATGCATAGGTCACATTGGTTTGGTCTTTAAATTCACGTGTGAACTATGAGATCGTCTAAAATTTTGGCCAAAAACCAAGCCTGTCAACATTAATTCATGGCTGGTCAGTGTGAACTTTGCATGTGTACTTCTTGGAGAAGTCGTTTTGATGTGTTCGGTTGGTCATTCTCAATGATGTTTATTGCATTTGAAATCCCATGTTACCTACTTTCACTCAGATTAAGTAATGTTTCCCTTAGATCTTGCATGTGATGAGTGTCGGGGCTTCAATATGGGCATGTAACATGTTTACTTGACTTAGGTTCAAACCTAGATTTACAAAATCAGCTCAAACCCGCATAGTTGAGAATGATTTTAGCTTGGTTCTAGTGTGTTTTAAGCTATGATTTCTATCTAATACTGTTTTTTGCATGTGGTAGTATAACCTTGATATTTTAGTTCCACATGAAATTGCTTATAAGTAACAATTGAAGGCTGCAAACATGGCTCAAGGAAGCTATTGGGGCTAGTTTAATGCACACCAAGTGTTCGACAAAATACCCAAACTAAGCTTCGATCTTGAAACGGTCGATTTGAGCTTGATTATTGTGATATTCATGTGCTGTGTTACTCCATGTTAGCATAGATTGGTTTAAGGAATTATTATTAATATTTAAAAATAATAATTATAAAAAAAGAGAAGAATCTGAAAATTTCAAAAATATCAAAAAAATGTTAGATAGCATCAAATTAGGATAGAAATGACATATATTAAATTTTCCTAATTTTAAAAGGTCATTTTCCTAATTTAATGCTATTTTTGTATTTTATAACCATTTTTGTAAGTAATCCATTTTGCATAGGTTAAAATTATTTAAAGTAATTTCATGCACATTTGAATTCTCATTTCGCTCATGGGGGTCCTGTCCCAGGGCATGATAACAAGACCATGTAATATTATTTGCCCGACTTGCATCGGGTTTTCCTTTTCCACATTTATTTTCAAGTCATTTCAATTTCTTGGATGTTTATTTACACATCGCTTTTCATTAATTTGTGTATAAATTTCTCTTCTAAATTATGTTAGGATTAGTCTAGACATTAAGGAAAACAAACCTACAAAAACATTTGCATGGACGCTTAGCGGTTTTATAACGATTATAATTGGTAATTAAGATTGTGTGGCCATTTAGATAAACAACCTTCCAATAGTGGTACCGCAAGGGCGCTAATAGAAACATTGACGTAAACAAGTCCCCAGTCCTAGAAATCTCTGGTTGCGTAGGAATCGAGACAACACTCCCGCGTCTTGATTGGTTTCTAGCCGACCCCAATAGGCTAGTGGCGACTTCTAAAAATACATAAGTTGTTAAGAATTAAAATTCAAAATCCAATGTCACACGAGGTATGGGCTTGGGAAAGCCTCCGGTATTGGCTTGGGAAAGCCTCCGCCTAATTTAGAACCATTAGTCCACCTCTTTAGGAAAATACCCCTAAACCTTCTTTCTTTTTCCACGGACGGCAAAAGAAAGGTCGCGGCAGCTTGGCAACTCCATTGGGGATTTGATTGCAAACCTTAGAGGACTTAGGTCGTAAAATCACAGTTGATATATGGCTTAAGTGACACATATTCGACATAACTACACTTTACGGTTCTAAAGGTCAGGTTGAGCCACCGGAAACCTTCCTCCAACTCACGACTCCTGCCCACATGGTGATCGATTGATTGTTAAGTCAAGGATCAAGGAGAGGTATTATGCACATTTAGGACCATTACATCCATTGGAACAAAACTCATGCTTTTATCCATTTTACTGAATCGAAAGCAGAATTCAACCTAGCAATTCTATAAGTTATGTTCTCACCAAAAGTGAGCTAAGGCGATGCTTCCTCTGCTGTATCATATTGCATATATTATTATACACCCTAGTCTTATCAATGGTTCTGAAGATGGATACTCTAAACACAATACCGTCCCTTTCAATAGAGCTCAAACACACGCATCTTCCACCTTCTAAGAAGTTTCTGTTGCAGATGTAGCCCAATAGGCAAATGACTTTCCATAATGTCCGTGGCTAATGAGCTTCAACGGCCATGGTTTGGCTTTGAAATATGAGAGCCACAGTCTACGGGCTTTTATTAACGTGTCTTTGGGAATGAACCAAGAACTCTCTGCTCAAGTAGACATTCACAATTTTGTCATCTCAAAAACAACCAATGATTTTTTAGGAAGAAAATATGAGGATGCTTTATGTGATTTAAATCCAAGAGTTGTCATTATCACAAGGATCTGACCACATTGATTTTCTTCAGATGTATTAACTTCATCGCAATTTTAGAGAAACGATAATCAAGTACAAATTTGCTGGCCGGTTCGAGAGCTCTGTGCAAGACTCGCTTTTTCAGCTTACCTATAGCAGGCGCAAATAGAAGAAGAAGAAAGGTTTTGCATTTTAGCTGTATTTTATTCTTGTTATGTAAAACTCATATCTGCCGACATAGCAACCCTAAATCAATCAATCTAAGTCTTACTAATGGTCTAGCTTCCTAAGGCCTATATGCACACCAATACAATTCTCAACACAATCAAATCTCATATGACCGGCTCTGCTTGTTTCCATTATTTATGAGATCCTCCAACACAAGCATATTCACACACAGGAGAACTATAGACAGAGAAACACTACAAGAGTGAATTAGCTCTAACATAGTTTCTCTTAGCCTAACAATGTGGAGAGTTCCTTCATGGAATTCGAATCAAACACAAGAACAACACAGTCATGGGGAGAATCTGCTAATTTATTAAGATTCACACCTGGAAAATCTCATGATGAGCAGTTTGAACTTCTGTCCCTCACCAAACTTTTTACTAACGAATGTGCATGGGAACTACCATGAACTTTGCAAACCTGATCAAATTCCATTGCCATACAAAGCTGAGGATACCTAGCTGAATGCAATTCATCCCTCAAGACTTCAAGCTCAACCAAAACATCATGGCAATCATTGGCACATTTAGTCCTAACACATACTGTAATATATGTGCTTTAAAAGAAAATAAAATAAAAGGAAAAGAAAGAGTTTGAAAAGTCAAAAAATGAAGCTAAGGATATTTGTGGAACCTTCGGCTGTGCTTTAAAAAGAGAGAGAGAGAGAGATAGAGAGAGAGAGAGAGAGAGAAAGAAGAGCACGGGCAGAAGCAGGGTTTCGAAAGAAACAGGGGAAAAGAGATAAAGAAGAGAAAGGAAAAAGGGAAAAAGGAAAAAAAAATTGGCATGCTCGTGATCCGGACGCCTCATCAAGCTGACTCAAGTGTGTTTTGCAAAGCTGGCAAGAAATCGAAGCCTTTAATCACTTACTTGAAGCAATAGCTGCAATTAGGGCTCGAAACTCGGATTTCTTGGATATTTGTGTGGCGAAGCACAATTTTTGAGTTGTTGAGCTGTATATTTTTGTAGAAATGGTACTTTGGGATGTTGTGAAGCTATAGCATCTTTCGGATCGTGATTTGAGCTTGCGGTTTGTCCGGAATAGAATTTTCAAGTTGGGGGCGCATTCTGGTACTATAGCGATCAGTAGCTTCGAGCCTCTTTTTTGTTATTTTCAGCACTATTTTGGGGCGGCTGAGTTAGGGTTGTTGTTGTACGTTAAAAGAGCTTTCTAAAGACTATAAGACAGCTTGAAACGGATTTTTGTGGAGGAAGTTATGGCATGACAAAGTTGGCGCATGGGCCGCACCTAGCAGAAAATGATGGGTTTTCGATAAATGAGAGCTTTTGTGACGCATATGTGTCGTTTTATTGACAAATAGGCCTAGTATAGATGATTCATTAAGCAAATATCATTTTTACTTGGCCTTTTGATATTGTTTTTCCGTTAATTGTTAGGAATCCGAATGCATTGGTTCAAGTGAGCGTCGTAGTTGATTTTTAGCTTTTCCCAAGTGAGTGACATTATTTCTTCTTTGTATTTTAAAGTGGTGGATTATATATTTCATGAGTTGATAAAAAGCATATTTTATTGCATAAAATAGGATCGGGCTATTACTGCCATTTTGGTTGTTTGAATGGAGTTATATTCTGACTTCGATTTGAATGGTTGTTTGAAAAAGGATTTGTGAAATTCTTTGTGAAAGAACCTTGAAATGTTTTGGAGAATGCTTTGATATTTATATATCAAATTTTGAGTTGTGATATGACTTCCTTTCTGATGTTGGATTATTAGATATTGTGATTAGTGATTGGTGCTCAATGTCGCTGTGGACCTTGAGGGGTGTGTGGGTATGCGCATACTAATCTAAGATATCCTTATGGGCCGAGCCACCGGCTAACAATAGGTGGAGACCTTGCCAATGGAGGAATCTTGGTCGTCTTGTCACAAGTGATACGCGTGACCATGGTTAGACATTTGAGCATAAATTGGTCAATGGAGTGGACCATTGATGTGTGATTTGAGTTTAGTCGATGGAGTAAACTGTCAATGTGATTTGATAAGATTAATCAATGGAATAGACCATTGATGCATGTTTTATGAGATTGACTAATGGACTGGACCATTGGTATCTTCGGTATTTGAGTTATGATTATGTATTTGAGTTATGTTTAAAATGTGCATTGTGATTTCTCAATTTACTTAGAAGAAATATGTTACTCACTGAGCCATGGTAGCTCGCTCCTTTCTTATAATTGTTTTTTAGGTTCTTTAGCGAGTCGCGAGTAGACGTGAGCGTTCGTTCGGCAAGGACTTTTGTGGTGGAAACTTTTTGGTATGACTTGTGCATAGTTAATAGGTTTATAAGTTAGTCTTTGTAGAAGGTTTATGTTTTGATTTTTGTGGATTATAGATATACTATAATTTTGTAACCAAATACACTTTTTTTGTCATATATATATATATATGTGTGTGTGTGTGTGTGTGTGTGTGTGTGTGTGTGTGTGTGTGTGTGTGGATGTATATATGTTGAAATCAGGTTGAATTTTGATTATGTTGAGGCCGCGTCCTTTGGTAAAAGGACGGCCGTGTCATGCCCATTTTTCTTGTGAATCGGGGTGTGACATTTGTTGGTATCAGAGCTTAGGTTTTGATTTGTTTGGGTAGATATGGGATGATGTGAGATTGGGTGATAGATTTTTTTTTAAAAAGTTAGCCTTTTAGATATTAAGTTGTAGCTCCGTTCTTGGATTCAGGTGATCATGCGTGACTCGGAGACACTTGCTTCGCTTCGTAGAAATAGTAAAGGTAAGCAAGTTGTTGCCCCTAGTGCTAGAGACACACCTCAAGCTTCTTGAGGTGCGTCTTTAAGGAGGAGACGGGAGGATCGGCGTGATGGAATTCCTAACTCACATGAAGTCAGGGAAGTTAACCAACAGTCGTTTCCCCTGGGTGACTTTGAGCAAGTCATGATTCATTGGTATCTTTAGGCAAAGGAATTAAGTGGAGATGGAGCAATTGGCTCATACACCTTTGCCCAATTCAGAGAGGCGAAACCACCCACTTACGATGGGAAAGCTGATCCTCTTGTAGCTGAGCAGTGGACTAGAAAGATCGAGGGGATCTTCGAAGCAGAAGGTGTTCTTAAAGACAAGAAGGTTAACTTTGCTTCTTGATACTTCGAAGGCGTGGCAGAGCATTGTGGGAGGGAACGAGGCCAGCTCTTGGAGATAGGGGTGGTTGTCGCGACCAATTTTTCGGGTGAACCACCTAAAATTTGGCTAATGGATTATTAAGCCTGGACTTAATTCGGATTCTCCCAAACCCATACCAATTCGCGACTTAAGTTCAAGTTCTTAACATGCAATTGATTTTTTAATCAGGAGTCGCCACTAATCTAGTTTTTGGTGGGTCGATTAGAAACCCAAGTAAAGTAATGGGAGTTTCACTTTACTCCTACGAACCAGAGACTATGGGTACGGGGACTTGGTTACACTAAATTTCTCTAATGCCCTTTCGGTACCATTCTTTTATTTTCAAAAAATGTTTTTGCAGGAAGCTTAAATTGATTTTAAATCTATTTTTCTAACATGTGAAGTGATTATGCGGGTGCGCGATCCACCAATTTAACACCCAGATAAACAATAAATAAATTGCAAAAACTTACCTCAAAGCAACGAAAGCATCTGCAATGTTAGGTTAAAAAACACATCAACAACCCTGGATATGGTTTTTAATTAACACGCAATTTCTTTTTGTTTTCACTTAATTAATAAAAATCATGCAATATGCAATGCAATGTTAACTAAATGACCTAATTCTAATGTCATGCAATTTCTAATTAAATTGACCTAACAACAATATCTAAATGACATGTATTTCATGAATCTATTTTTAATGATACGCAATGACATTTTTTTATTTTTCCTAAAAATGCAATCTATCCTAGGGAATAGAACTAATTTATTCTAAGACATTTTTTTTGTATTTTTTTCATGAAAATTCGGAATTAGGAAAAATGTGAAAATTTATTTAACTAGATTAAGATTCTATTTAATTTGCATTAGGAATTAGGTTGAGCCAAATCCTAATTTAAACTAAAACATTATCTTAACCTAAATAATCCTAAATGCAATATATCTAAAAAATACCTAAACTTATAACAAATTAAGAAGAAATATTATCTAGAATTGAACTAAGTGCAATTTAGTCATAATATGCAATGACGTGCAAAATATGCTTTAACACTACATGACATGTATATGATGATTTTTTGTTTTTGTTTAATTTTGAAATTGATAATTGCCAAATAATTAAACATGCAATCCATATTAAAAATCTAGCAACCTAAATTGATTGATTTGATTTTTTTTATTTTTTATTTTAAAATTCGAAATAAGATTCTTATGCAATATTATAACCCAAACACATTTCAAGATAAACAAAGCGATCATGACAAGCTAAACCAAGAATATCACACATAATTCAAATCAAGGGATAATATTTCGCTGATAAAATCGATAAATTGATCTTAGGCCTTAAAGATCAAAATATCAATTTTATTCCCGCTTAATTAATTATTTCATCTAAGGCCTTATAGATGAAATAAAAAATCCTGGCGCGGTTGCGAATCAGGTGATATGTTGGAATTTTCAATCATATACTAAAGACTAATTACACTAAAAAAAAAAAAAAAGATAATGTAAAATAAAATAAATAAAATAAACTAAAGAAAACTAATATGCTAGAGATGTGCATTTTACCTAATCGAGGATATTCTTTCCAAATTTGAACCAAACACAATCAGATCGAGATTACAACGAGGGTAACACGGCAGCGAACGACAAGGATGGTTCACGGTAGCGAGAAGCGATTGCTCCTGGACGGGCAGCGAGACCACATCGGAACTCGCAGCTGGACGGTGACTCGATCGTGGTGCTTGAGGCGCTCGATGGTGCTCACGACAGCAACCAGTGTGAGCTTTAGATAACCTGCAAAAGAAAGTAGAAATTCTCCCAAGTTGCAGAGGAGGCCAGCGCAAGACGATCACTCATGAATCAGACCTAGGGAAAGCTTCGAAGGTGCTCTTGGAATGTCGAGAATGTCGCAAGTCACCGAGACTGGCACGGCGATGGCTGCAACGTTGAGTTGGACCAGAGAACCGCAAAGTAGCAACACTTTCTTTTGTCTCTTTCGGCTTAAACCCCACAAGGCAAGGACCACCGCCTCAAGGTCTCCTCCTTTCTCTATGTTTATGCGTTGATTAAGTGGACCCTTGAAATTCTGACTTCACTAGCCAAGCTCTTGACCTCAAAGCCTTTTCTTTTTTTATTTGCAGGACATGCGGATGAGGTGTCCATGAACGTGGATCTTCACGGTGGTGCTCATGAAGACTTCATGAATCATGACTCTCGGATGGGCTTGTCGATCGTGAATTGTGAATTCCCTTGAGAAGGAAAATCCTCCCTTTCGTCTTTTCTTTTCTCTCTCTCCCCTCTGCTCACGTCCTCACCTTATCAGAATGAGGACAAAGTCCTTTGTTGACCTTGAATTGTGTTTTGCGAACACGAAATGGAACACAAGGCGGGTAGGGACGGAGACGTGGCGTCGCGAGCGGCGCAGCGAGATCAGTGGGCGGCGTCACGGGGGAAGCAGGGGGCGATGGCTCGACACAGGCTCACGGGTGGAGGCTCGGAGCGGCAGTCTAGTGTCGCGAGTGTGGCGTGAGCAGACTAGTGAGGTGGTAAGGCGCAGTGGTATCCGACGTCGCGGTGCTGGCGTAATGGCCGACGTGGGCAAGGGAGTCCTCACGAAGAAGACAACACTGTAGCTTTTTTTTTTTTTCTTTCTCTCTCTCACGTCACTCTGTACGCTCTCTCCCTCTTTTCGGTCACTTCTGTTCTTTTCTTTTCCTTCTTTTTTTTACTCTTTTCCTCCCTTTCTCTCCTAAAACCGAAGAAAGCCCTCACTTTTGCTCTCAATTTTTTCGGATTTTCCCCCCTCTTGCACGAATTTTTTTAGCGGATTCTCTCTCAATTTTTTTCGCACCCCCCTTTTTCTTTGAAAAATGCAGCACTCTTTTATAGTGGTTCTAGACGACTGCATTTTTAAGGCATTTTCTAAGTTTCCATCTCTCACCACATTAAATCAAATCTGTAAATTATAGCATGATTTCGCAATTATCTTGATCTTGTTCAGATTTATTCCATTTTGCAAAATTCTTGCCCCTTATTCACTTGATTTTTAAATTACTTCTGCATTTAACAAAATCCGGACATCCATCAGAATTCCATATTTCCTTGCATAATTCAATCAAATCAATTTTCCCCAATTTCATTTTTTTTCTTTTTATTTGTCCAAAAATGCAATTTTTATTTTCCTTATTTTCCTAGATTTGCTAAAAATAGGTGTCAACAGCTGCCCCTCTTTGAAGGTGAGCTCGTAGAAGTTGCCTTCAAAGACAAGTTGAGACCTAAATGTTAATCATGCAGATGTACTAAGTGACTCTTTTTTTTTTGGGAAGATGAGTCCCATTTTGAAGTGAAATTTATATGATGCATGGAAATGCTAATGCAAATGGTAAAGGAACTTACTTGGAATTACTTACCTTTGGGGATGGTAGAGTAACTCAAGATAGATTGGTGTTACACGTCTAGGACCCGTACCATTTTACGGTCGCCCAGAATAGTAACATGACTTCACAAAGTGACTGCTTTCCCAGGACTCGTACCATTCTATGGTCGCCTAGTATGGCATTGTTTGGTTGTGTCTAGGACCTGTACCATTCTACGGTTGCCTAAACGAAAAAATGATTTTCCAGGACCCGTACCATTCTACTGTCGCTTGAATTGAGGTTGTCTAGGACCCGTACCATTCTACGGTCGCCTAAACGGGGATTTGTTTTCCAGGACCCGTACCATTCTATGGTCGCCTGAACTGAGGTTGTCTAAGACCCGTACCATTCTACGGTCGCCTAAACGAGGATTTACCTTCCAGGACCCGTACCATTCTACGGTCGCCTGAATAGGGAAATAGGTTTTATCTAGGACCCGTACCATTCTACGGTTGCCTAAACGGGGATTTACCTTCCAGGACCCGTACCATTCTACGGTCGCCTGAATAGGGAAATAGGTTTTGTTTAGGACCCGTACCATTCTACGATCGCCTAAACGAGGATTTACCTTCCAGGATTCGTACCATTCTACGGTCGCCTGAATAGAGAAATAGTTTTTGTTTAGGACCCGTACCATTCTATGGTCGCCTAAACAAGGTTTTGCTTAGCTAGGACCCGAACCATTCTTCGATCGCCCAGCCTTGCAACAGAAATCATCCGACCAGGACCCGAACCATTCTTCGGTCGCCTTAATCAGATTGAATCTGGAGGAAAAATCTTTAATATTGTCTAGGACCCGTACCATTCTACGGTCGCCTAGACTGAGGTTTTGCTTGGCTAGGACCCGAACCATTCTTCGGTCGCCCAGCCTTGCGACAGAAATCATTCGACCAGGACCCGAACCATTCTTCGGTCGTCTTAATCAGATTGAATCTGGAGGAAAAATCTTTAGTGTTGTCTAGGACCCGTACCATTCTACGGTCGCCTAGACTGAGGTTTTGCTTGGCTAGGACCCGAACCATTCTTCGGTCGCCCAGCCTTGCGAGAAAAATCATCCAACCAGGACCCGAACCATTCTTCGGTCGCCTTAATCAGATTGAATCTGAAGGAAAAATCTTTGGGGGATAACTCCATTGAGTGTCGGTGCTTGAAAAGGAATACCTGTACAATGATAAGTATTTAAAGTATGGATAGAGATAGACTTACCTGATGACATCTCTAATTCTTGGGGATATGTCTTTTGAAATTTAGATATCTTGTGGAGGTCTTTCATCTCATGGCGGAGGTTTCTCATCTCCTAATATCATGAAACATTCTGAAAGGAACTTGAATTACCCGTCAGACATGATTTAGAGCAAAAACTTATATGCATTCATCAAAGAGATAGACAATCTGAGTTACTCTAGAATGCACATTTCAAAAATCGGTGAGGTTTTCATCAACTCAATCGGGGTTTATGCATAATGACCTTTGCATCACCCAAATTTCCACTGGAAAGAATTATCATTCAAGACAATCTTCACTCATGACATGGATTTCTTAATAATACTAAATCAGAGACGTTCGGTTAGAAAGGACTTTCACTCACTCTCATTTAGAATGTCTATTTTATGCGAATCACTCAATTTCATCATATCGACATGGGTCCGAGTATTCTCGCAAGCGGTACGATCTTACCAATCTGAGAGGTCTTTAACAGAGACCATAATGTAGGCTTGGTCAACGGCTTAACAAAGGGACTCTTTGAGTCAAGGCTATTGAATGAACAGTCTTGTAATCATCTCCGGGTTTACAAGTCAAGAACCCTGCAAAATGAGAAAGAAATAATCTTGCTCGCACTTCTTCGAGCGATGCTTATAAACATATGAACTCCTACGTTAATTCAAATGCCATAATCTGAAGAGACTTTGTAAGGGACGTAACGTAGGTTGGGTTCATGGGTTGAGAAATGAAAGGATCATTAGGCTCAAAATGTGTGTAGATGGTAAAAGTTGGTGATCGTCTTGGCATTGCCACCAGTTTTCTTTTTCATCATTGGGGATTGTCTTCATGAAATGCCCCCATGGATTGTAAAAACTCACCATTTGAGTTCTTTGAGTATTACTCCATTGGAGATACAATCTTTTTGCAACTAATAGTCCTTATCTTGACTCTCTTCTTCATTTATGGGCATCGGCCTTGCTTTTACCAGGCACACTGCTTTTTCATGCCCCCAGTTCTTATTCATTTTTTTTCTTCACTTTTTTTCATGAGCATTGGCCTTGCTTTTACCAGGCACACTGCTTTTTCATGCCCCTTAGTTCTATTTTGATTTCAATTCTTGCACACAATGCATGTGTCAAGCGATTACACTTTGAATGACACTCGAACTTTAGAGGGTCCTCATCTATCTTTTGCCTTGCCCCAGTGTGGGGGATGATCACCAACTGGGTTGGAAGAAATGAAATTTCAAGCTCAAGTGGGCTAAACAAAGGATATAACTGTATAGGATAGAGAAAGAAATGCTCTTCGTCATCCTAAGGCATTTGAATTAACGCATGATTTCAATGTAATAGCACTACTTGAAGATTGATACAAATGAAAGCAAGAAAATTTCAATTCATTTTCCTCACCTCATGATGCCATTTGATCTCTTAGTTGCCCCGATGTGGGGTGATTCTTGACAGGGGTAATTTTAAAAGAATCTCCATAAGTGTATGAGGCTCAAAGGGTTAAGCAATGGATCACCTGTAGTGTTTGGGATAGAAAAATGAATTGCCTCTCATCATTTCAGTTGTCGTACCTCTTACGAGAGAACTCTTTACCTTATGAATATAAACCTTCCTACACTCATCTCACAAGTGTATGAATATGGGACTGTGTATAGGATAGGGTTTGCCTTTCATCATCCCGACTCATCTCATTTAGCATGCTCAATCAATTCCACATCATTCATTAAATTAGTCCATCTTGATGTTCTTTAGTGGAATTGGTGGCTAAAAGTCATCATGCAAAGTCCTTTTTTTTTTAAAAAAAAAGAGCTCAACAGCTTTAGGCATGAAAAATTATCAACTCCAAAACAAACAGTTTTCCACATTGCAAAATGGTTTTAAGCATTCATTCAAGGATTCATCTACAATGGGATTGCCTCGGCAGTTGATGTCTTTGGATTGTCCATATCATTCAAGACTGAAAATCCACTTTTGCCCCTGCACAAGAGAACGTGCATGAATATGATACTATGCAACATCAAGGTGAATCCAAATTGCACATTCATTTTATCTCAGTCATATCACTACTAGAATCTGTAGTGCTCCCAATTTGACATCTGTTGAGTAACAGTTAAGCCAATTGATCTATCATTACAACCTAATGTGCCTTTTCAGATGCCTTCTCATCAAACCGAAAAGGTAATGCTCTGAAACATGAAGTAAATGAGTCAGAAAATAAAACAGTGTTAACCTAATGCATGCTTTTGGAAATGGCTTCAAAAGTAATTTTTTTTTTGGATTTTTTTTTTTATGAGGAAGCATGAAGAAGTCCAGTCCTCAGAATTCTCCTTGGATGATAATTTCTTTTCATTGTTGGATATCGTCACCGGACTAGTTTGATGTACCTCATCATACCCTCAAATTAAAATTTGTAATTTCATTGAAATTCATCAATCAATTACATTTATTGAATGGAGAAAATGCAACACTCAATCAATAAAAGAAGAAACTGAAAACATCATTCAGAAAATAAAAATTCCCACGCAGGGGAATGTGCAAAAGCAGTAAAAGAGTTACTCTTGTGGGCCAAGGCCCATCTCTTCAGGGGGTCCATCATCAATGGCTCCTATGATGAGGTCGTCGAACAAACTTGCAACTCCTTCTAGCTCATCATCAGGATTCTTGGTCTTCGGGGGTATCGGATCATCCATGCCACCCCATCCATCTGGGACTATCTCACTAGGATCAATGTAGTAGCTGGGAGGGGCCGAATACTTCACCAAGTAATCAAACTTGCCACTAGGTTGCCCAAGAGTGTCCATCACTTCCACTTCATCTTGCCCCATCTTAGGGACATTGTCAGGTTTAGTTTTTTTGGCAGTGACCAACAATGGGTCATCTTCCAGTTCGGGCATGTCGCTATTACTCATTTGGGTCTTGTATGACTGCGTCAGGACTACTGTCTTAGAAAGAGCAGGTGCAAGAGTCAAATCCATTTGGAGGGATTGTATTTGAGCTGTCATGAATTGCATAGAGGCGAGCAACTGTCGGAGTTGGTCTTCTATGGAGGACATGCGATCGCACATCTCGCTTTGGTCGGCCATTCTTGCTCTTAATCGCGTGATAATAGGCGAGCGTGGAGAATCCGTTATCACCTAATTTAAATGGATGAAAATGCATAAGTATGAGGTGCAAATAGCGAATCAATCCATGACAATGATCTATCACCTTTTTTTTCTTTTTTTTTTCTTTTTTTATGAAAAGTTCTTACAAGAAGAGAATTTCCTAAAGAGAGCTAGAAAAGTGGATACCGTAGCAAGATCAAATTTTCTAGACATAAATTGAAAACAAATTCTCCAAAGTTTTTTTTTATTTTCCAAATGATCTATTGCATGGCAATTTCCTCATTTCATCTCTAATTGACAAAGAAGTTAAATTAATGATTGACCTAAATTGTCATGGACCGACCAAAAACATTACAAAATAAATTTCATGGTATAAGGATAGAAGACTTACTTCACCAAGGTAAAACGACGACAATCACATAGACAAGCGCATGAAGTGCGAGGTTCGATTTCTATCTAGACGGCTTAGCAAAGTAGAGTTAAAAGGGTGGGATGACTTAGTTGCAGCCTCGCATACTAAGCCAAGCCCTCCTAACTCCGGCTCAGTCAAGAATGATACCCCAATGCGACGCAGCCTCGCGGGCAAAGGTAAACATTCTTGACACCAAGAAAAACTTTCGGGATTGAGTTGGGCAACCTCTACTACGCGGCCTCGCGGTCGAAGTCGTATCCAACTCAATGCCATCCTATGTATCCTAGTGCGGCCCAGGTCCGGCGGCGGGTTGTGTGTGCAAAAGTGTAGTGAAAAATGCAAAGCATGCACTACAGTTTAAATCGAGCAACACTTCAATAACTTGAATTTAAAACATTCATCCACAACTCCAACCTGCAAGACAAGGGTTAGCAAAGACTACTCCCCTTATATCTCCTCATCTGCAAAAACATTTAGCACCTTAAATGTTAGGGACGTACCTGAGATCCTTGCTGCCAAACAAAAACATTTTTTAAAATAAAGAAAATTGGCCTAAGTCCACTAAGTGTTTTAACTCAAATCCCCAGCGAAGTCGCCAAGCTGTCGCGACCAATTTTTCGGGTGAACCACCTAAAATTTGGCTAATGGATTATTAAGCCTAGACTTAATTCGGGTTCTCCCAAACCCATACCAATTCGCGACTTAAGTTCAAGTTCTTAACATGCAATTGATTTTTTAATCAGGAGTCGCCACTAATCTAGTTTTTGGTGGATCGATTAGAAACCCAAGTAAAGTAACGGGAGTTTCACTTTACTCCTACGAACCAGAGACTATGGGTACGGGGACTTGGTTACACTAGATTTCTCTAATGCCCTTTGGGTACCATTCTTTTATTTTCAAAAAAGTTTTTGCAGGAAGCTTAAATTGATTTTAAATCTATTTTTCTAACATGTGAAGTGATTATGCGGGTGCGATCCACCAATTTAACACCCAGATAAACAATAAATAAATTGCAAAAACTTACCTCAAAGCAACGAAAGCATCTGCAATGTTAGGTTAAAAAACACATCAACAACCCTGGATATGGTTTTTAATTAACACGCAATTTCTTTTTGTTTTCACTTAATTAATAAAAATCATGCAATATGCAATGCAATGTTAACTAAATGACCTAATTCTAATGTCATGCAATTTCTAATTAAATTGACCTAACAACAATATCTAAATGACATGTATTTCATGAATCTATTTTTAATGATACGCAATGACATTTTTTTATTTTTCCTAAAAATGCAATCTATCCTAGGGAATAGAACTAATTTATTCTAAGACATTTTTTTTGTATTTTTTTCATGAAAATTCGGAATTAGGAAAAATGTGAAAATTTATTTAACTAGATTAAGATTCTATTTAATTTGCATTAGGAATTAGGTTGAGCCAAATCCTAATTTAAACTAAAACATTATCTTAACCTAAATAATCCTAAATGCAATATATCTAAAAAATACCTAAACTTATAACAAATTAAGAAGAAATATTATCTAGAATTGAACTAAGTGCAATTTAGTCATAATATGCAATGACGTGCAAAATATGCTTTAACACTACATGACATGTATATGATGATTTTTTGTTTTTGTTTAATTTTGAAATTGATAATTGCCAAATAATTAAACATGCAATCCATATTAAAAATCTAGCAACCTAAATTGATTGATTTGATTTTTTTTATTTTTTATTTTAAAATTTGAAATAAGATTCTTATGCAATATTATAACCCAAACACATTTCAAGATAAACAAAGCGATCATGACAAGCTAAACCAAGAATATCACACATCATTCAAATCAAGGGATAATATTTCGCTGATAAAATCGATAAATTGATCTTAGGCCTTAAAGATCAAAATATCAATTTTATTCCGCTTAATTAATTATTTCATCTAAGGCCTTATAGATGAAATAAAAAATCCTGGCGCGGTTGCGAATCGGTGATATGTTGGAATTTTCAATCATATACTAAAGACTAATTATACTTTAAAAAAAAAAGATAACGTAAAATAAAATAAACTAAAGAAAACTAATATGCTAGAGATGTGCATTTTACCTAATCGAGGATATTCTTCCCAAATTTGAACCAAACACAATCAGATCGAGATTACAACGAGGGTAACACGGCAGCGAACGACAAGGATGGTTCACGGTAGCGAGTAGCGATTGCTCCTGGACGGGCAGCGAGACCACATCGGAACTCGCAGCTGGACGGTGACTCGATCGTGGTGCTTGAGGCGCTCGATGGTGCTCACGACAGCAACCAGTGTGAGCTTTAGATAACCTGCAAAAGAAAGTAGAAATTCTCCCAAGTTGCAGAGGAGGCCAGCGCAAGACGATCACTCATGAATCAGACCTAGGGAAAGCTTCGAAGGTGCTCTTGGAATGTCGGGAATGTCGCAAGTCACCGAGACTGGCACGGCGATGGCTGCAACGTTGAGTTGGACCAGAGAACCGCAAAGTAGCAACACTTTCTTTTGTCTCTTTCGGCTTAAACCCCACAAGGCAAGGACCACCGCCTCAAGGTCTCCTCCTTTCTCTATGTTTATGCGTTGATTAAGTGGACCCTTGAAATTCTGACTTCACCAGCCAAGCTCTTGACCTCAAAGCCTTTTCTTTTTTTATTTGCAGGACATGCGGATGAGGTGTCCATGAACGTGGATCTTCACGGTGGTGCTCATGAAGACTTCATGAATCATGACTCTCGGATGGGCTTGTCGATCGTGAATTGTGAATTCCCCTGAGAAGGAAAATCCTCCCTTTCGTCTTTTCTTTTCTCTCTCTCCCTTCTGCTCACGTCCTCACCTTATCAGAATGAGGACAAAGTCCTTTGTTGACCTTGAATTGTGTTTTGCGAACACGAAATGGAACACAAGGCGGGTAGGGACGGAGACGTGGCGTCGCGGGCGGCACAGCGAGATCGGCGGGCGGCGTCGCGGGGGGAGCAGGGGGCGACGGCTCGACACGGGCTCGCGGGTGGAGGCTCGGGGCGGCAGTCTGGTGTCGCGGGTGTGGCGTAGACGGAGGCGAGCAAACCAGCGAGGTGGCGAGGTGCGGTGGTATCCGATGTCGCGGTGCTGGCGCAACGGCCGGCGTGGGCAGGAGAGGCCTCACGAAGAAGACGACACTGTAACCTTTTTTCTTTCTTTCTCTCGCGTACGGTTTTTTCTTTCTCTCTCTCACGTCACTCCGTACGCTCTCTCCCTCTTTTCGGTCACTTCTGTTCTTTTCTTTTCCTTCTTTTTTTTTTTCTCTTTTCCTCCCTTTCTCTCCTAAAACCGAAGAAAGCCCTCACTTTTGCTCTCAATTTTTTCGGATTTTCCCCCCTCTTGCACGAATTTTTTTAGCGGATTCTCTCTCAATTTTTTTCGCACCCCCCTTTTTCTTTGAAAAATGCAGCACTCTTTTATAGTGGTTCTAGACGACTGCATTTTTAAGGCATTTTCTAAGTTTCCATCTCTCACCACATTAAATCAAATCTGTAAATTATAGCATGATTTCGCAATTATCTTGATCTTGTTCAGATTTATTCCATTTTGTAAAATTCTTGCCCCTTATTCACTTGATTTTTAAATTACTTCTGCATTTAACAAAATCCGGACATCCATCAGAATTCCATATTTCCTTGCATAATTCAATCAAATCAATTTTCCCCAATTTCATTTTTTTTCTTTTTATTTGTCCAAAAATGCAATTTTTATTTTCCTTATTTTCCTAGATTTGCTAAAAATAGGTGTCAACAGTGGTGCTATAGCTTAGGAGGACTTTAAGTAGGCTTTCAATGCCCAATTCTTCCCAGTGTCATTTCAGGCAAAAATGAAGAGTGATTTTATACACATATCTCAAGGCGACTCCACGATTTTGTAATATGCAGCCCGCTTTAATCAAATGAGTAGATTTGCTGAGCAATATGTGTCTAATGAGCAAGATAAGGCTGATCACTTTCAGAGGGGGCTCCGATATGAAATTGGTTCGGCACTCACACCTCTATAGCATTGACATCTTATAATGACGTGTTGGAACAAGCCATCAGAGTGGAACAAAAGATTTTGGAGCGTGACGAGCAAGGTGTACCTCAACATAAGAAGTTGAGATCCACAATTTATGGGGATAACAGCGCTGGTGGTAGCGGAAAGAGGAAAGCTTTTAATCAGCCAGGAGAATTTAGAATAATCCAGGCCCTTGTACTACTTGTGGGAGACGACATAGCGGTCCTTGTTACCGTAAGAGATGAGCATGTTTCACTTGTGGAAAAATGGGACATATGGCACGTGATTGTCTAACACAGAATATTGTCCCTTGAGATAGTAGAGTATGTTTTGTATGTGGACAACCTGGACATCAAGCCTATACTTGTTCTATGAGGAAGACCGCACCTCCAGTTGATAGGCCACAAGAAGGCCAGCAAAGGCAAAGGATGACTGGAAAAGTTTTTACAATGACAGGAGAGGATGCGGCAGCTTCTAATACAGTTGTTGCAGGTAATATTTCTATTGTCTCACAACCTGCTTATGCATTGTTTGATCCTAGTGCCATGCATTCCTTTACTTCCATTGACTTTGCAAAGAAACTTGATGTGTTGCCTAAGCTTCTAAGATATGAATTGCGTATTGATACTCCCTCTGGTGATTTCTTGATTGATGATCGTGTTTTTAAGAATTGTTTGTTGCGAATTGATGATGTACCATTGCCTGTGGATTTGGTGGAGTTAGATATACGGGATTTCGATGTTATTCTAGGGATGGATTGGTTATCAAAATATTATGCCACTATTGATTGTTATTCAAAGAAAGTTATTTTTCGACCTCCAAATCAACCCGAATTCTCTTTTTCGGAAAATTATAAAGGCACTTTTCCAAGGTTGATTTCAGCTATGCAAGCAAGAAAGCTTTTGAGAAATGGTTGTTGCGGTTATTTGGCTTGTGTAAAAGATACAAGTAAGGAGCCGGTAAAGCTAGAAAATGTTCATGTTGTGAGAGAATTTCCCAATGTATTTCCTGAAGATTTACCAGGCTTGCCTCCTGATAGAGAAATAGAGTTTTGTATCAATTTAATGCCTAGTACAACACCTATCTCTAAGACCCCATATCGGATGGCACCTTCTGAATTGAATGAATTGAAGACACAACTGCAAGAGCTTTTGGATAAGGGTTTTATCAGGCCTAGTGTATCGTCTTGGGGAGCTCCTATTCTATTTGTGAAGAAAAAAGATGGTAGTATGCGACTTTGCATAGATTATCGAGAACTTAACAATGTAACAATAAAAAATAAATATCATTTGCCCAGGATTGATGATTTATTTGATCAACTTCAAGGGGCTCAAGTATTTTCTAAGATCGACCTTCGTTGTGGGTATCATCAGTTGAAGATAAAAGTTGATGATGTGCTAAAGACCGCTTTCAAAACAAGGTATGGGCATTATAAATTCCTTGTCATGTCTTTTGGGTTAACGAATGCACCTGCGGCTTTCATGGATTTGATGAACAAGGTATCCAAGCAATTTCTCGGTAGATTTATTGTGGTATTCATCGATGATATTTTGGTGTATTCGAGGAGTTTGGGAGAACATGAACAACACTTGAGAGTTGTTTTACAAACTTTGCGTGAAAAGAAGTTGTATGCTAAATTTAGTAAGTGTGCCTTCTGGCTTGATCATATAGAATTCTTAGGTCATGTAATATCAAAGGATGGTATCTCAGTTGATCCAAAGAAATTTGAAGCAGTTGTTCAACGGAATCACCCTACCAATGTAACAAAGGTAAGAAGTTTTCTTGGGTTAGCAGGTTATTACAGGAGATTTATAGAAGGGTTTTCTAAAATTGCCATTCCACTTACTTGCCTAACTCAAAAGGGAGTTAAATTTGTGTGGTCAGATCAATGTGAGCGCAGTTTCCAAGAGTTGAAAGGCGATTGGTGTCAACTCCTATATTAACTTTTGCCTTCAGAAACTGGTGGCTTTACAATTTATTGCGATGCATCTAAGGAAGGTTTAGGTTGTGTTCTTATGCAGGATGATAAAGTTGTAGCATATGCCTGTAGACAGTTGAAGGCTCATGAGAAGAACTATCCTACTCATGATTTGGAGTTGGCGGCGGTTGTTTTTGCCTTAAAAATATGGCAACACTACTTGTATGGTGAAAAATGTGAAGTCTTTACCGATCACAAGAGTTTGAAATATATTTTTACTCATAAAGAACTTAACATGAGACAGAGGAGATGGCTAGAACTTCTGAAGGATTATGACTTATCCATCAATTACCATCCAAGTAAAGCTAACGTGGTAGCTGATGCATTGAGTCACAGATCCTCTGGAAATATGGCAGCATTGCTCACTTCTCAAAAGCCTATTCTTGAAGATATGAGAAAGCTGGACCTGGAGGTTTTGGTCCATCAGCTTGGTGCTCAATTAGCTAATCTTCGAGTACAACCGACATTGATTGACAAAATCAAGGGTAAACAAAATGAAGATCCTCAATTGGAGAAGATCAAAGAAGGTGTAAAAGCTAGGAAACAATATGACTTTAGTATCCATGTAGATGGATCATTGAGGTTTCATGATCGATTATGTGTTCCCAATGATTCAAAATTAAAAAATGAGATAGTACAAGAAGCTCATAGCACTAGAGTCTCGATTCATCCAGGGAGCACCAAGATGTACAGGGATTTGAGAGGAAATTTTTGGTGGATCAATATGAAGAAAAATATTGTGAAGTTTGTTGACCAATGTCTAATTTGCCAGCAAGTGAAAATTGAGCATAAAAAACCAGGTGACTAGCTACACCCACTTGAAGTACCTAAACAGAAGTGGGAGCATATTACCATGGATTTCATCGTCGGCTTACCGAGGACGCCTAATGGTAAGAATGCCATATGGGTGATTGTTGATCAATTGACTAAATCTACACACTTTTTGTCTTATCGATTTGGTCTTTCACTTGAAGACATGGCGAAGCGATACGTCAATGAGATAGTGAGACTTTATGGAGTTCTAGTGAGTATTGTTTCCGATAGAGATCCCAGGTTTGTGTCCAACTTTTGGAAGAGTTTATAAGGGGCGTTAGGTACTCAACTCAACTTTAGCACAACTTTTCACCCACAAACAAATGGTCAGTCAAAGAGAACTATTCAGACATTAGAGGATATTCTACGATCTTGCGTTATTGACTTTGGTGGTTCGTGGGACGAACATTTACACTTTGCAGAGTTTTCTTATAATAACAGCTATCATTCCAGTATTAAAATGGCTGCTTTCGAAGCTTTGTATGGGCGTAAGTGTAGGACTCTTATTTGCTGGGATGATGTTGGTGAAAAAAGATTAACCGACCCTGAATACATACAACAATCAGAAGAGAAAATCAGACTCATTCGAGAGCGTTTGAAAAAAGCACAAAGCTGTCAAAAAAGTTATGCAGACCTTAAGAGGCGCAAAGTAGAATTTAATGTAGGAGACCATGTATTCTTGAAGGTTTCTCTTATGAAGGGCGTCATGAGATTTGGCATGCATGGTAAATTAAGCCCAAGGTACATGGGACCATTTTTGATATTAGAAAAGATTGGTGAAGTTGCTTATAAGCTAGCTTTACCTCTAGCATTATCTAGAGTCCATAATGTGTTTCATGTATCCTTATTAGGAAATATGTGCCAAATCATGATCACGTATTGGATTTTACACCATTGAAATTGAGAAAAAACTTAACGTACGAAGAGCAGCCCATTTATATCATCGATAAGAAGGATCAGGTGTTGCGACGACGCACTATTCCTTATGTGAAGATCCAGTGACAAAATCACACGGAAAGAGAGACCACTTGGGAAGTAGAGGAAGAGGCAAGGCACAAATACCCTCGCTTGTTTCATGATTGAGGTGCTTGTAAATTTTGAGGGCAAATTTTTTTTTTTTTTTTGAGAGGAGAATGTAATATATGGGCTTTAAAAGAAAATAAAATAAAAGGAAAAGAAAGAGTTTGAAAAGTCAAAAAAGGAAGCTGAAGGATATTTGTGGAACCTTCGGATGTGCTTTAAAGAGAGAGAGAGAGAGAGAGAAGAGCACGGGCAGAAGCAGGGTTTCGAAAGAAACAAGGGAAAAGAGAGAAAGAAGAGAAAGGGAAAAAAAAAATTGGCGCGCTTGTGATCCAGATGCCTCATCAAGCCAACTCAAGTGTGTTTTGCAAAGCCGGTAAGAAATCGAAGCCTTTAATCACTTACTTGAAGCAATAGCTGCAATTAGGGCTCGAAATTCAGATTTCTTGAATATTTGTGTGGCGAAGCCTGATTTTTGAGTCGTTGAGCTATATATTTTTGTAGAAATAGTATTTTGGGATGTTGTGAAGTTATAGTATCTTTTGGATCGTGATTTGAGCTTGCGGTTTGTCCTAAACGGAATTTTGAAGTTCGGGGCGCATTCTAGTACTGTAGCGATCAGTAGCTTTGAGCCTCTTTTTTTGTTGTTTACGGCACTGTTTTGGGGCGGTTAAGTTAGGATTGTTGTTGTATGTTAAGAGAGCTTTCTAAATACTATAAGATGGCTTGAAACGGATTTTTGTGGAGGAAGTTATGGCATGACGAAGTTGGCGCATGGGCCGCACCTAGCAGAAAATGATGGGTTTTCGATAAATGAGAGCTTTTGTGACGCATAGGTGTCGTTTTATTGACAAATAGGCCTAGTATAAACAAGTCATTATGCGAATATCCTTTTTACTCGGGCTTTTGATATTATTTTTCTGTTAATTGTTAGGAATCCGAATGTGTTGGTTCAAGTGAGCATCGTAGTTGATTTTTGGCTTTTCCTAGGTGAGTGACACTATTTCTTCTTTGTATTTTAAAGTCATGTTTTGAGAAACGTGGTGGATTATATATTCCATGAGTTGGTAAAAAGTATATTTTGTTGCATAAAATAGGATCGAGCTATTACTGCCATTTTTGTTGTTCGAATGGAATTATATTCCGACTTCGATTCGAATGATTGTTTGAAAAAGGATTTGTGAAATTCTTTGTGAAAGAATCTTGAAATGTTTTGGAGAATACTTTGATATTTATATATCAAATTTTGAGTTGTGATATGACTTCCTTTCTGATGTTGGATTACTAGATATTGTGATTGGTGATTGATGCTCAATGTCGCTGTGGACCCTGAGGGGTGTGTGGGTATGCGCATATTAATCTAGAATATCCTTGTGGACCGAGCCAAGGCTAATAATAGGTGGATACCTTGTCAAAGGGGAAATCTTGGTCGTCTTGTCACGAGCGATACGCGTGACCATGGTTAGACATTTGAGCATGAATTGATCAATGGAGTGGACCATTGACGTGTGATTTGAGTTTGGTCGATGTAATGGACCATTGATGTGATTTGATGAGATTAATCAATGGAATAGACTATTGATGCATGTTTTATGAGATTAACCAATGGACTGAACCATTGGTATCTTCGGTATTTGAGTTATGATTATGTATTTAAGTTATGTTTTAAATGTACATAGTGATTTCTCGATCCGCTTAGAAGAAATGTGTTACTCACTGAGCCGTGGTAGCTCGCTCATTTCTTATAATTGTTTTTCAAGTTCTTCAGCAAGTCGCGAGTAGGCGTGAGCGTTCATTTGGCGATAACTTTTGTGGTGGAAACTTTTTGGTATGACTTGTGCATAGTTAATAAGTTTATAAGTTAGCCTTTGTAGAAGGTTTATGTTTTGATTTTTGTGGATTATAGATATACTCTGATATTGTAACCAAATACCCCTTTTTGTCAAATATATATATATGTGGATATATATATATATATTGAAATCTGATTGAATTTTGGTTATGTTGAGGCTACGTCCTTTGGTAAAAGGATGGCTGTGTCATGCCCATTTTTCTTGTAAATCGGGGTGTGACACATACATATGCACACACGGGAGATCTGGAGACAGAGAAACGCTAAGAGAATGAATTAGCTCTAACACAGTTTCTCTTAGCATTAACTCTAATGCAGTTTCTCTTAGCCTAAAGACATGGACAGTTCCTGTACGGTATTTAAATGAAACACCAGAACAACAGACTCAAGGGGAGAATTAGCTAACATATTAAGATTCACAGATTCAAACCTAGAAAATCTTGTGATGAGCAGTTTGAACTTTTGTCCCTATGCAGACTTTGTTGATGAATGTGCATAGGAATCACCATGAACTTTGCAAACCTGATCAAATTCTATTTCTATACAAGACTGAGGACACTTGGCAGAATGCAGTTCATCCCCCCAGACTTCAAGCTCGACTAAAACATCACAGCAAGCAAAGGCATCTTCCACTTTCAGCAAGACAATTCCACAATTGCTGAGGCTCAGTTCCTCACATTGATATTGATCAATGGATATTCCATCTCAGACATCCTTTCATCAATTACAGTGACATGGAAAATGGAGTCCCCTCCAGATTAGAAGACCAAAGATTGGCCCCCACAGTAGTGCTCTGTAGATTCATTCAAACCCTATGCTAGCCAAACCATCTCATCACATTTTTCCAATTCCACGGGTCAAATAATTGCACCATTCTCTCAAAAGCATCCTCCTAAACCTTTTTGTTATTCCCTCTAGGAAAAATAAAACCCATAATCTTAATAAGCCTATGAGACCTGATTTCAAATTCAAAACGAAGAACAACATAACAAGAATGCATAAACCAAAAAGGACATCTTGAAGCACATACTTTTCGGTTCATTCAGATTTGGAATGTGGCATTAATGAGTGGGCATCTGGATTATGATCAACCTCATAAAACCCAACTGGCATAGAAGTACACACTTCCTTGATTCCTCAAGACTATATAAAGGAGTTATTATTTGGAATACTGAATTCATTTTGGACCAACGAAAGTGACAATTCCAGAGTTCATCTCAATCAATGTAAATCAAGTCCTAACCAGCACTAGTGAATATGTAGACTCTGAACACAGAATCATCCCTATCAATGCGTTTCTACATGCAGATGACTTTCTCTTGCAAATGTGGGCCAACCAGTGGAAAAGAACGCCCCCCAACCCCCCCCCCCCCCAAAAAAAAAAAAATCTAACCTACAACTCCTTAACTTCACCATCCATGATCTGTCCGAATACCTAAGAGTCGTGATTTGCTTAATTTCCTGAATATGTTGCGTGATGAATTGAACAGGAGTAGACTGCCCATCTACATGGTTGAAAAACCAACATATGGTGAAGAACAGACCAAGACACAAGCATACCCTAATGAGAGAATCAAATCATATACAACGTGAGTTTTAGGCATTACTTGCTAGTTTCAAGAGTTTAATAGACAGTAAACCATACAACGAAAGCCATTAATCCAAAGTCAAGGTCAAATCTATGCTTCCAGAATGCAATAGGATACACATTCAGAAGAAGCCTTCCAGGTCCTAAATATATTTTAAAATTTTCAATTTCAGCGCCACAATCACAATCACAGGGGAAAGAGCAAATAAATTTATAACTGGAACATTGATAGAATTGATCATTTAAACTTAAGCTGTTTGATTCTTTCAAGCGCAGCTCAAATAAGGTTTTATCAAGCTATTGGTTCAATTTGACAAAGTAAAATCATATTTTTTCCCCCAAATCTGATTAATATAACAAAATACAACAGTATCTCCCATTTGAAAACAAAATTATCAGTCATTAGATCTACAATGAAATTTCAGAATCATAACAAGCCTCCCCCTTATCTATTAGGTATTTCTCTTTAGTTATGGAGGCAGCAACATTCTTTGCAATTTGCTTGTCCATATCAATTAGTCTCGTGGTGTGATTTACACATATATTCTACGTTTACAACATTAAATAACGTTGTCCAATTTCTCCATATTAGAGAACTTGGATTCTATTCTTAAGACGCCTCAGCAATTACTTTTCCAACAGCATCTATCCTTGCTCAAAAAAGAAAAAAAAAAGCATCTATCCAAAAAGAAAAAAAGAAAAAAAAAAGGAGATGATTGTTATCTTTTCGTACCTCCAACCACCAGCTATGTCCCAATGACTGTCCTTTCATCTTTTTCCCTGCTTCAATTACTCCAATGTTAAGATATTTATACCTGGTTTTAAATATACACCCACGGACACCTCAAGGAAAATAACATATCATGTAATATACCACACAATGAAGTAAACTTGGAAAGACACTAGAGTATAAGCAAAGATCTAAACAGCATTGATGTATTTGATTTTCAGACATTGCCAGTCTGAGTCAATAAGCGTGAGATCATACCAAGCCATACTGAACATAAGAGGGCCTCATCACCACCTGCTCCATTGGAAAATTTGTCAGCTGATTTAAGAGCAGTGAGAGGCCTTGGACACATGGGACCATAATAAACCAGCTCAGGATGCCTCAATCTGAGGCAATTGAGGGCCAGGGACAGACTCTATACCAGGGAATCCAGAGAGAAATCCGGCTTTAGCTGCAATAGCAAGAAAATATAAATGTAAATTCGGCTTCATCATCCGCATATCGCTAATCCTTTACAAACGTCGATTGCACATGCCTCGTGATTTTACCACACAAAATCTAGTGCAATTCAAGAAGTGCAAGGGCATACCAGATTCTTCAATCACATCAGACGCTGTGCAAGAAAAAGACAAGAAGCTTTACTACTTCAGTGCATACATCCCCAACCAAAACACCGGTCGAGGTTGTTTTTCTTCAAGTGCACCGTGCATATCCACATCTTCTACACATGATTATACTCTCATCGACATCATCTCCCGCAGCCAATGAAACGAAGCACATGCCTTCCACGACCATCATAGTTGCGTCGACTTCAAAAAGGACGAACAATCAACCAATGGGACCACCTAACTCTAGATGTATCCACTATCCAAAACCTTATCATACAGAGTACCGCAGGCCATGAAAGCCTTCTGTAGTGGATGCACATCTAAGAGCACGACTTTATCCTTTTCAACAGTAGAAGCTCAGAGTCACCCTTCTCTTTTTGCAAAAACCATTCCCCCACAAAAAAAAAAAAAAAAAGATGAACGCTGGGAATTCCCTCCCATTGACTAGACATGCAGTATGCAGAAGCAAAATAGGTAAGAATCAAATTCAAATATGGTCAGCAGAAACTACTCTTCGAAAGGAACCGAATGAAAACTGAAGCTAATTCCATGCTATTGCTCTAGATAAAAGAAGAGCCAGACAATGAGGGCACCCTGAGTCGAGCAAAACGAACCCATAGAAGAAGAACACTCGTAACTGTGCCTGGATTCAACCACAAGAGGATGGCGAGCGAAGCAGCGAGAGAGACGGTTCCGTGAAGAGGCAGGTTAAGCACACTTCATTAGTTTGACTTGCCATGAAAAGATTTAACATAAATTGGAAACAAATTTAATCCTTGCAGCATCTCGTAACCAATCAAGAAAGAGAAACAGAGCTTCAAAAAAATTATTCTAGAATTTGAAAAGAACAACGGCAAAGAGAGTTATGCAAGCAGAAACAAAGAAACGTTAAACCGCAAGAAATTCTCATGAGGATGAGCAGTTCGGACTAGGGGTGAGCGGTTCCCGGTTCCTTACAGGTTCCGCTTGGAACCTAGAACCTACCCTCGGGTACAGGTTCCTCATTTTTTGGAACCTGGAACCTACCATGTCACAGGTTCCGGGGTCGGTTCCAGGTTCCAACAGGTTCCAACAGGTTCCTTTTTTTTTTTTTTTCATTTTTAGTTAAAAAAATGGAAATGAATGCAGCAATAATAAACAAACTTGTCATTCAACAAAGAGACTATAACACAAACAACAAACAGCATTTTAGAAGCAATAATAAACAAACTGTTTTTACACTTACGAACAATCTAGTAGTTCGAGCAATGATGGATGAAACGTGCTTTGACAGTGACCATAATTGCTCGTATATATCATCTTCTTGAGCCACCTCTCCAGGATTATGAGCACCAATGCCCAAATTGTTTTTCTTCACTTCACCAGCCATGATTGGATCAGCAATACCACTTCTGGAGCTTCTAAGACCCTCACCTGCTCAATTAGCCAAGTGCACCCATTAGCCTCTTCCCCTCCGATCATAAGCGATAACGAATGCAATTAAGAAGTCAGACACTATAAGACGAATTCCTCATTCACCACCATTGTTGGCTTAAATGTCACAGGACAGGGAGTTTCCCCATACTCGAGCCACTTAGGAGCTATAAATGGCACTTAACAAATCGACACATTCATATGCACAGAGAAGATGAAAACTTCAATACATCATGCACACATGAATGATTAAGCTGCTTGAGCGAAACATTTATCCTAACAAAAGGATCTAGCTACATCAAAACTGCCTTATCTTTTGGATGGAATGAAACCAAGAGCCATAGGGAATAGAAAAAAAAGACCTTTCCACCCCATTTTTGACAAAAGCTTATGGCCAACATTATCAGCCTGAATCCTGGCCCTTTCAGCAGCTTCTCTAGCAGCCTTTGGGCAGAGGCATCATTACATGAAGCCAAAAACCTTTCAAGCTCTTCTGGAGGAATGAAGTCGCACATGTGATGACCTTTCTTGGCGGGTCTTATGAAACAAAACACAAATATGTCATCTTAACTAAGATGCATATAGCAAGACACAAGAAAACAGAAATAACGCCCGCTCGCAAGGAATTGAAAAGCTAACCTTGAAGAGAAGGAGGTGGAGGCATTTCGTCTTTCGATTGTCTAGATTGTCTAGATTGTCTAGCCTTTTTCATGTAAAATTCCATCATTGCTACAAGAACTGCACTTGCTATGGAACCCGACTCGCCTGTGTTCAACAAAACTTGATCAAACAACATGTTTAATCATGCTCACTTAAAAATGCCAAGAAAGCATGGACCGCAAAATGTCTCCGTAGCATGTTGCAATTGAACCACAAAGTACTCACATAGATATCCAAATAATAACACCACTCACTAGTCAATGAATTTTGAGTTGTTTCAAGTAAAATAACATCATTAGATTCAAAGACAACCTGAAATCAATTTGATTTAAAGACAATGATTACATCTAACAAGTTTTTAGAATGTGATACAAGGCACCACATTGCATAATTATAACATAAGCGAAGCAATCGATGGTTTCAGTACATTCAGCTTTTCAGATGCTGCTCCATTTTACTTTATTCTCTTACATACAAACATCAGATGATCATATTTGTCACTTATCTAGAAGGAAGTATATAAGTAAATTAAGCAAAAATCAGATGAGATGGCAAGTGAAACGAATGTGTAATCACCATTCCTATCCGAAGCAACTCTAAAACCATCTGTAGCTTCATACAATGCTGAAGCGGAGTTTGGTAATTTGAGCGGTTGGCCCGGGCTGTTGATCCTTTGGGAGGCAGCATTCAATCTTGACTCGGTATACCTACTCCGCCCGCAAAAGGTAAACAGGAGATTAAAACAACTAAAGAAATTTACAGCAAAGAATTCTAAATAACCAACAAAAACAAGAATGAGATAGAAAAGAACTCAGATAGATTCTGGATGACTTTCGAAAGAATATTCAACCATTTATAGAATGGAAGATGCACTGATAGCAAATAATGTAAGCTGCAAATACAAAAATGCAAAGGCACAGCCAAAATGAGCAGTATCAGCCTGAAACATGAAATCTAAAATGCAAAGAAACCACCTCATAACTTTCAGGAAAGATCTTCCAAGCACACGTGGTGCAATGATCACTGTCCTTACTTTGCACATATATATCAAACCGCTGAAAATTATTCAGCCATGCAAAGCTACAAAAAAATTAAAGTTTTCCCAAACAAACTGGGTCTGAATTTGAATTCCCAGCTGCTCATTATATAATGGATCCCGAGATCGTCGTCTTTGGATTTACAATGAACTATTAGAGTTGTTCCTGGCAAGTCAAGTTACAAATTATAACATGCATTCTACCCCAAACATCTTCCGCACAACTTATGAGCAACAAAAAACAAACAAGTATTGAGTTTCAAAATGACAAAGAGAGAACACTCACAAGAAGAGGTAAGCGCAAAGGTCAACGGTGGCGAGGGCTAGGGGCGGTGGTCGAGGGCGAGCGACGGTGGCGTCGAGGGCAAGCGGCGAGCTGCAGCAGTGTCGCTCGAGGAAAGCTCGGAGCTGAGCAAGGGCATTGCAGGTCAGGGGCTTTGGGGCACGGTGAAGGCAGAGTTGCGGCGTCGCGGGCTTCGAGGCACAGTGAAGGCAGAGCGGCGGCTTTGCGGGCTTCGGGGCACGGCAAAGGCAGAGTTGCGGCGTCGCGGGCTTCGGGGCACGGCGAAGGTAGCAGTGGCGTCGCGGGCTGCAGGCGAGGCGTGGCGAAGGCAGCAGCGGGCAGAGCAGGAGTGACGTTGGTGCGGGCTGCAAGCGAGGCGAGGCGAGGCGCGGTGGGGATGCTACTTGGTGGCGTCGAGCAGAGGGCAAAGAGAGAACAGAGGGTAGAGTGTCGTGAGACAGTGAGACTGAGTGTTGTGAGAGTAATTTGGGGCACGGCGAAGGCAAAGCAGCGGCGGTCGCGGCTCAACCCACAGCCAAGGGGGGAAGAGCTCGGTTCGGGCGGAGGTGGTGACGGATCGGAGCAACGACGGCCCGGACGGCCGAGCGAGCGGCGGCAAGAGGTGGTGACGATGGCTTGGGGACAATGGCGGTGTCTCACGGCGGCGCGGATGGCGAGACAGCTCGTCGGGCTCAACGGCGAGACGGTTCGTCCGACGAGCAGTGGGTGGTGGGGGTTCGGTGGCCAAGAGGTGGTGGTGAGTAGGGCATGGGGCGGCGGTGTGGTGGTGGGTGAAGCAGCAGCCGGCGAGAAGAAGAAGAAGAAGAAGGGAGGGTTTCGGCCGAGAGAGGGGGAAAGAGGAGAGAGAGAGAGAGAGAGAGAGAGAGAGAGGGGAAAAGAAAAAAGTTGGGGGGGCAGGGAAGTGACGTGAGGGGGAAAAAGGGGAGGAAAGAGAGAGAAAAAAAGAAAGGGAAAGGGGGGAAGATTGAACAGAAGGGGGGGGGAAATGACGTGGGGGGATTAGGGTTTTTATTTTTTAATGTGGCCGGTTCCGGTTCCCGGAAAAAGAGAACCGGGAACCGGAACCGGCCCCCTTAGAACCGAGAACCGAACCGGAACCTCCAGTTCGGTTCCCCGGTTCCCGGTTCTACCCAGGAACCACGCTCACCCCTAGTTCGGACTATATTGAGAACGAGTCGTAAAAGTGGCGCCCTCATATTTTTGACAAGGCATGGAATTCTCTCTGAATATTTTCAAGTTTTAGATTTTTAAAAGAAATCTTTTCCTATATCAACTCCATCGATGAGAGCTCAAACACGCAGAATTGTCCTACGCTGACGCGTTTCTCTCGCCAATGCTCGCGAGGAAAGCACGGAAGATGTGGATTTAGGGGCAATAAAATTGCTGGTTTGAAGAACAGAGCCCTAGCTGAAGAAGAAGAAGGCGAAGATTGAGGAAGGTCTCTACGAAACCAACTTCCCGCTTCAAATAATTCACGCGCAATAAGACACCAAAATCGGAAGAATTTACGAGTTTGCTGGGTTCAAGGGCGGAGGAGAGAGAGAGCACGATCTTCTCTCCAACAACGACGACCACGATAACACTCCATCTGGTTGGATCTCCCTCTCTCTCTCCTACTTGGCTCTGCTCCGCTAAGTGCAGCAGCTTCGCTTCTCTCAGTCCTGGCATTCGGGACGCTTCGTTTGACGCCTATGGTGTCAAGAAGGAGAAGGAGAGCCATACTTTGCTTCCTGCTGTTCAGCGAAGGAGGAGGCGAGATCGATCGATAGACTTGATGATGCGCTGATCGGACGTAGTCAGTACTAGAAAAGTTACAAAAAAAGAGAAAAGTTTTAAAAATTTACGGTGCTACTGAAAAAAGGGAAAAGAAAAAAGAATGAATGAGAAAAGGACATCAATTGAATCTTTACCAATTCTATGCACATTTGTTTCATGCTGATAACTTTTGTATAATTGTATTGAGATCATCACCCTCCCCTCAATTCCCATCCCACTTGTATCTAAATAGTGACAAATCTTCTAGTTCCGGTGTGATTAGCGTACCCTTAGAAAATGTCTTCATCTTCAGGCACTCTTCTACTTCAATACTCCTTAAGAATGGAAACTTGAAAATGCAACTCGGGATGGAAGAGAAGCATTCTAGATTTGGTAGATTTTGGAGTGTCAACTCATCAAGATCCCAAATCACTCTTCCTTCTTCGTCTCCATCGTTTGCCACTATTTATTTCGTTCTTTCACATCCTATTATAGTCATGCAATTGAGATTCACCAAATTTGTGACCATTGAAGTGGTTCCTAGATGTACCAATCCAGAGGAATTCTTCACCACTAATGTCGTCAGATTCTTGAAGGATGTCACGGTCGGAAATATTGTTGTCAAACAAGGACAATCCCAAACCTCAAATGTCTTGATGCTTTGAAGAAATTTCAACACTAAAGAGCCTTCTCTCCATACACTCTTTAGGTTGTGTAGCTTGTTTAACTTAAGTTCTCTTAAACTTTCAAGCACCGGATGTTTACCATTGTCAACAAGTCCTTCATCCAGGAATATATCTTCAAAGGAGCTACAGAAGACCCCAAGGCTTTGTAGATTCTGAAATCTCTCTAGAAGGAATTTGAGAGGAAAAACGGCATTTTCATCATGAAAGCATGCCAATGTTAGTGCTTTTAGCTTGCCAAAGATGCCCTCTGGAAAATCTCAGTCTTGTATCATCTGAATATTGTTATCGACTAATAAAAGTCTCTCCAAGTTGGGAAAGTCCTGTCGAATTGCCAATACAACAAGAGAAGTAAATTCAACAAAGTTTCAACAATAAATTATGTTCTGTAAAAAGTAAACCTATTAAGATGATTCATGTGGAAGGTGGCCATCTTCTTAAAGTTCATTATATCTCAAGAGCCCTACATTCAAGTCTCAAGCTTTTAAAAGTCTTGAATAGAGGTTGGTATGGTTAAGTTTGTAGAGTGAATTTGTCAAGATCCCTCCAAGCTCACCAAATTCATCTTTTATTAGAAATATCTTATCTTGTCAACTAAAATTAGTCATCTTCGGAAACTTATGTATTGGGATGCATGGATGATATTACTAAAACATATGGGTTCACAAACTTAGAAGTGTGCTTAAGATATAATAAAATATCTTATGTTGTCTTCAAATTGATAGGTAAGGAGTTTCAGGTTGTCTATAGTAATACAATAGGATGACTATGTATAAGACGAGATCAATTAAGGAATACAATAGAAAATATTGCATTAAGGTACTAATGTTATTTTTGTTAAAATTGTTTTTATTGATTTTTTAAAGTTTTTAGAAGATGAAAGAGAGAAGAAAAATACCTCCCCATGTGGTGGCCGCGTTGGCTTGGGCTTCCATCCCCCTCACAAAGGGGATGAGTTCAAATCCCAACGTGGTCGCTAGTGGTCTTAAGCGTGATGCTATGGTGGTGGGTCATGCACTAGCGTCACCCGGGGGGGTTTAGGCACAGCTGTTGACTGCAAACTAATTCCTCCTGTCCCAAAAAAAAAAAAAAAAGAGAGAGAGAAGAAAAATTCAAATGCACAACACATGTCAACAATGAAGTGGACCTCGTGTCAAATTTTCAATGATTTCCCCCGAAGAGCACCACTAGACTAGATTAGGAATATATTGCGCTTTCAACAAAAATCTATAGTTATTTTTGTAATTATAGGTAATGAAATATCTTATGGGTGTCCACAAATGAAAAGTATACTTAAGATATAAGAATTTTTTTAATGTTGTCAACAAACTAATAAGTAAGACTGATCATGTTTTCTATAGCAATATAACATGGCTTGATTATGTAGTGGATATGAGATCGGTGAGTGCTTTAAAGAACAAAATAGAAACTAAGGGAGAGCAGCTCAAATCATACCCTCTCAAATAAGGAGTGTGCTTCTTGATTAGAAAGGCCTTGTTGATAATCTTTTTGAGTCCAATTGCTCATAGATGCTACAAAAGACAGCATGTTTGCTTTATCACAATGAGTTACTTGCAATTCCTTCAAGAATGGCCAATTCAAAGTGGGCAAGTTGGTGCAGAAGTTCTTGAGGTTTGGCATATCATTTAACACTAGAGAGGTTAGTTTTGGAAAAAGATCTTGAGTAGTATTGGAATGTGGAGTCTCATTCCCACTAGCGACTATTTCCTCAATCCCACAAGACTCCACTTGAAGTTCCTTAAGTTGGGTTAGACCTGTAGCCACCCAATGCAAAAACACTTTGTCGAGGCTCCCACAATTTAGAATATGCACTTTCCATAAATTGTCAAAAGTGAGAGTTTCTTGAGGACCGCCACTCCATATTTTGCTTAAATTGTCCATTGGGAGAGAACCATCCGCCTAAGCTGGGGACATTGTACCTGGCATATTGAGAAAAATGACGTAATGAATGTAATTACATTGAGTTATGACCTCAAAGAAAGAATTTCTAAACTTCCCTCACTCTCACAAATCATGAGAATTCGAGCGCTTGTCAATGACAAAAAAAGGGGAGTGGCTAATTGATGCTTTCATAAGCTGACTAATGACTAAGTCCAAGTATCTTGCATTGCAACAAGCATGAAATTATAAATACATTTATAATCAATAGTACGTTGAGCATTGAATTTTAAGTGCCTCACTTGACATTTTATGCTAGCAATGCCTTATCCCTTTAATTTTTAGAAAGTTCAATGATGAATACTTGGATTCTCGAACTTTCAAATTTGTTCACACTGATCATTATCAAAGCTGCTTGCACTGATCTTTTGATAATGCAAAATTAGATAAGGTAAGAATTTCTTAAATTTATTTGGTTCAAGGAATAAATGTAGCTAAAGCACAGTTCAAAGAAGCTTTGATGCACGTGCTTCATACTGCAATCCAATCAGGATACACATACATATCATCCTTCTCTCTCCCTTACTTTGGCTCCAATACCGCGCTGATGGGTGCAAGATTATGATGCTCCAGCGATAGGTATTGTTGTTGTTACTATTACTATTACTACCGTGTTATGACCTCTGACGGATTGTCCAAGAAGCAAAGTACTGATATTTTTCATTCGGTTACAATAAAATTAATGCAACTATGACTTGTCATAGCAAAAAAAAAAAGAAACAAAATGACTTTCCACACTTCCCTTAATCTATCAATACTCTTAATTGAGGATTTTGATGAGTATTTGAAATTATCTAACAATGTGGGAGAAACCTATTATTATAGACAGCTCATATATGACATAAAAATGAAATTAACGCTATCACAACTTGTCACTACCAAAAAAATCATATGAATATTTTTATGCTTCCCCAAATTTATTAGTATTCTTGCTTTAGTGTTATAATGACTTTTTGAAATATCCTCAAAATGTGAGAATACCTATTATTACATGACAACTTATACATGCAAATGACATCAGAAGTAAATAAATAATTAGCAATAACTCTTACAATAAAAAAAAAAAGTAAACAAATGTATAATAAGCCGTCGTTGTTTGCAACGGGACTTCCAGATCTACAGCCATGGCTCCAACGACAGTGGCTCGTCCATGGCTGCGAGCGATAGTGGTCGACTTCCAGATCTGCAACTCCGTTGCTATGGATGGCCAGATTTCGAGATCTGTAGAACAATGAGACGGACCAAACAGAGGAAGTCGCCCATGCTCAGCTTGGACATAGGGGGGTCAGCCTAATCAAGGCACCGGTGACTCTGCCATTGGTGACAGCGGAGGAGGGGCGGAGGTCGGGCGGCTATGAACAAAGGAGGAGGAAGAGAGGGCTAAAGATAAGATCTTTTAATTTTTCTTCGCCAGAATCGACGCCCCGACCGAATCGATGCCGAAATCGCTCCCGCATCGGAGATTCACTTCGATCCACCATAACCAACAAGCTCCGGTTCGTGTAATCAAGGTGAAACGAAATGACTCAGAGCAAACATTTCTTATAGGGGGAGAAATTATCAAATAAACTTTGTCTACTTTCTTCCTTTTTCTGTTTTCTTTTTTTCCTTTGTCTAGTGAGCGCACCGCAATAGCACTGCAATAGACGGAGGCCAAGGCCATTGAGGAAGGAAAGAGAGAGAGAGAGAGAGGGAGGGAGCAAAGTCACACCAGAAAGAGGAAAGAGAGCTTTCCAGTAATGGGGCGTTATTGAAGGGAGCGGGAGCAAATATTTTGATCATTCAACAAATTGGTGGGCCCAACTTTACCACATCTCAATTTGCAGATGATTCAATATGGATCCTACATGGTGTACTTAATGCACCTAATATTTTCTCTTCAGTAGTGTTGTTGATTCAATAATTTATTCCGATTTTTTAAAATTTTTATTTTAGCTAGGACATTGACTAAATATTGTCATCTAGTTATGAAATAAGACTCGCAATGCTGGCGACCATCCACAGAATTGCTACTATTTATTGTCCAACTGTCCTATTCTCTCTTTTATTTTTTTCCCTTTTTTTTTCTCCAATTCTTTTTTGAAAAAATCAATCTTCATTTTCTCTTGCCAAGCATAGACCATCTACAGTATCACACTAATTATCACTCAATATGATAATTTAGAGTTAATATTTATTGTATAATGCAGGTACGTAATTTGATAGGTTGTTGAAGTATAGCGATAAATCAACAAAGATGATAGACAACTTCATGCATATTGGCCTTTTTATTTTTGTTTATTTTGTTATCAAGAGCCAACTCAAGCATTGGTGATTATTAAGATAAACAAAAGTTGATTGCACTGATCTTTATCGAATTTTAGAGCACTCAAATGAAAAGAGCAATTCTCTCTAATTCCTCCAATTTCATTGTTTGGGAAGATGATTATGGTACAAAGAGCTATAATAGCTAAGCAATTTGTGAACTAGGCTTTTATAATTATGAAGTTTTCTTTTCCCCTTTTCTTCATGTTTAACAGAACGACACTAGTTTGCTTTTGTGCAAGAAAATATGAAGTGGGTGATACTTCATTTTTTTGCCATTTTTAAATTATATTATATGTTTACCTGTTTTGTTCTTTATAATTGAAATTTCAAAAAGTAAATGTTTTCATATGGTTATTGTCATAACTTGTTTAAAATCCCTCTATAATCAATTTTGAGATACCGCACACACTATGATTTTATGAGCTCACAGAAATAATACTTCTAAAAATATATGAGAGATGGATAATTAATACTTATATTTGCTAAGGATTAGAAAACTTTTAAACTTTTAAGTAAATATTAATAGATTATATACATGGATCTATATAATTTAATGATTTTAAAAACACACATGGTTATCAATGTCTAAATTGTTTTGCATTAATAGTTTACGGATGTGATCATGGATTATTGTGGGAAGGCAAATATTCTGGTCATCTTTGTTTAGGTATGAAACACAGAGTCCCGATCAAATTTGAGCAAAGCATTGACGATTGATATTACAAACAATTATATCTAGCACTTTTGCCTACATACCATGCATTGTCCAATTATATGCGAACAAATATGTTCAAATGAAATGCCCAAAATGCATTTGTTTGAGAGATTGACTTGTGGAGTGAAAAGTGAAGGGGTACCATTGTTAATCTCCATCAAAGATTGCCAAGTTAGACTTCTCATATTGGGGCAATAGGCAAAGCTCAACTTTAATAAAATAGGGCATTCTAGCATATGATTCTTCCACGAGAGGAAACTAGTCAAATTGGGCAAGCATTCCAAAGTTATGCACTTAAGATATGGGAATGTAATCTCCTCCCCTGCGCTTCCCTGCCCCTCTTCATCTACAATCACTCCTTCCATTTGATCATACTCATTTATTTCGATCTGCCATAGATTGGGAAGGCACTGAGCCATTGATGGAACAAAAGCATGTCTCAAGTTACCACATTTATAAAGGCTAAGATGTTGTAGAGAATTGAAGTACATTGTTCCTTGCAGATCTCTATTCCATAGTTGCCTCAACTTTGGTAGATTGACCAAGTGCAGATATTGTAGCAAAGGCAACACTTGAGTGCAACCCATAGCCTCAAGCCCTTCAAGATCGAATATTTCTTCCAAAGGCTTGCAATTGCGCACTTGCAAGCTTGTCATTCTTTTTAAAACAAGCATCAAACTGGATGGAATAGCATTAATAAATGATGGATATTTATCCACCACTAATGATTCTAATTGCCAAGATGACGTGATGGGATTAAGTTTTCCATGCCATTTTCCAATTAGCTCTGGGAACTCAAACAACCACATATACTTAGTCCCAGCAAACGAGCTAACATAGTCTAGCGACTCTCTGATTTAAATCCAAGAGTTGTCATTGTCATGAGGATCTTACTATATTGCTTTTCTTCAGATATATTCACCTCACTGAAATATGGAAGAAAGGATAATCGAGTATAAATTTGGTGGCTGGCTCAAGCTCTTCACAAGCCCAGCTCTCTCAGCTTACCTGCAGTAGTTGCAAACAGAACATGAATAAAGCTTTAGCTTTTTAGGCGTATTCTGTTCTTGTAATGTAAAACTCATATCTACCAACATAGCAACCCTAAATTAATAGTTCTAAGTCTTAATAATGGTCTAGCTTCCCAAGGCCTATATGCACACCAATACGATTCACAACACAATCAAATCTGACATGACCAGCTCGGCTTGTTTCCATTATTTATGAGATCCCCCAACACATGCATATTCACACACGGGAGAACTATAGACAGAGAAATACTACGAGAGTGAATTAGCTCTAACACAGTTTCTCTTAGCCTAACGATGTGGAGAGTTCCTGATGGAATTCGAATCAAACACAAGAACAACACAGTCGAGGGGAGAATTTGCTAATATATTCAGATTCACACCTGGAAAATCTCATGATGAGCAGTTTGAACTTCTATGCCTCCCCAAACTTTTTGGTAACGAATGTGCATGGGAACTGAAGTTAAACTTTGCAACTTTGCAAACCTGATCAAATTCCATTGGCAAACAAAGCTGAGGACACTTGGCTGAATGCAGTTCATCCCCCAAGGCTTCAAGCTCAACCAAAACATCACAGCAATCGCCGGCACATTTAGTCCCAACACATAAATATGCACACACGGGAGATCTAGAGACACAGAAACACTTAAGAGAATGAATTAGTTCTAACACAGTTTCTCTTAGCATTAACTCTAACGCAGTTTCTCTTAGCCTAACGACATGGACAATTCCTGTACAGTATTTGAATCAAACACGAGAACAACACAGTTAAGGGAGAATTAGCTAATAAATTAATATTCACACCTGGAAAATCATGTGATGAGCAGTTTGAACTTTTGTCCCTCCGCAAACACTGCTGATGAATGTGCATATGAATCGCCATGAACTTTGCAAACCTGATCAAATTCCATTTCCATACAAAACTTAGGACACTTGACTTAATGCAATTCATTTCTCAGACTTGAAGCTTGACTGAAACATCACAGCAAGCAAAGTCATCTTCCACTTTTAGCAAGACAATTCCACAATTGCTGAGGCTTGGTTCCTCACGTTGACATTGATTGACGAATATTCTATTGCGGACATCCTTTCATCAATTATGGTGACATGGAAAATGGAGTCCCCTTTAGATTAGAAGACCAAAAATTGGCCCTCGTAGATAGAGTAATGCTCTGCAAACTCATTCCAACCCGTTGCTAGCTAAACCATCTCATTACATTGTTTCAATTCCACAGGCCAAATAATTGCACCATTCTCTCAAACGCATCCTCTCGAACCTTTTTGGTATTCCCTGTGGGTAAAATAAAACACATAATCTTAATAAGCCTATGAGTCTTGATTTCAAATTCAAAACTAAGAACAACATAGCTAGAATGCATAAACCAAAAAGGACATCTTGAAGCACATACTTTTCGGTTAATTCAGATTTGGAATGTGGCATTAATGAGTGTGCATCTGGATTATGATCAACCTCATAAAACCCAATCAGCATAGAAGTACACTTCCTTGATTCCTCAAGACTATATAAAGGAGTTATTATTTGGACTACTGAATTCATTTTGGACCGGCAAAAGTGACAAGTCCAGAGTTCATCTCAATCCATGTAAATCAAGTACTAACCAGCACTAGTGAATATGTAGACTCTGAACACAAGATCATCCTTATCGATGAGTTTCTACATGCAGATGACTTTCTCTTGCAAATGTGGGCCAACCAGTGGAAAAGAAACCCCCCCCCCCCCCCCCCAGAAAACACCTCCTTACTTTCACCATCCATGACCTGTCCAAATACCTGAGAGTTGCAATTTGCTTAATGTCCTGAATATGTTGTGCGATGGATTGAACAGGAGCACACTGCCCATCTACATGGTTGAAAAACCAACATATAGTGAAGAACAGACCAAGACATAAGCATACCCTAATGAGAGAATCAAATCGTACATGTCGTGAGTTTAAGGCATTACTTGCTAGTTTCGGGAATTTAATAGACAGTAAACCATATATGAAAGCCATCAATCCAAAGTTAAGGTCAAATCTATGCTCCGAGAATGCAATAGGGTATACATTCAGAAGAAGCCTTCTAGATCCTACATATATTTAAAACATATCAATTTCAGCCACACAAATCACAATCACAGGGGAAAAAGCAAATACATTGATAACTAGATCATTGATAGAATTGAAAATTTAAACCTAAGTTATTTGATTCTTTCAAGCGCAGCTCATATAAGGTTTTTATCAAACTGTTGGTTCAGTTTGACGAAGCAAAATCATCTTCCCCTCCCCCCACCCCTCCCCCAAAAAAAATTTGATTAATATAACGAAGTACAACAGTATCTCTCATTTGAAAACATAATTATCAGTCATTAGATCTACAATGAAATTTAGTATCACAACAAGCCAGCCCCTTATCTACTAGGTGTTTCTCTTTAGTTATGGAGGCAGCAACATTCTTTGCAATTTGCTTGTCCATATCAACTAGTCTCCTGGTGTGATTTACATATATATTCTAAATTTACAGCATTGAATAACATTGTCCAATTGCTCCATATTAGAGAATTTGGATTCTATTCTTAAGACGCCTCAGCAATTGCTTTCCCAACAACATCTATCCAAAAAAGAAAGAAAACAAGAAGAAGAAGATGATTGTTATCTTTTCGAACCTCCAATCACCAGCTTACGTCCAATTACTCCAGTGTTAAGATATTTACACCTGGTTTTAAACATACACCCGCAGACACTTCAAGTAAATAACATATCATGTGGTATACTACACAATGAAGTAAACTTGGAAATACACTAAATTATAAGCAAAGACCTAAAAAGCATTGATATATTTGATTTTCAGACATTGCCAGTCTGAGTCAATAAGCTTGGGATCATACCAAGCCATACTTAACATAAGAGGGCCTCATCACCACCTCGAAAAAGGGATACTCCGTTGGGAAATTTATCAGCCGATTTAAAAACAGTGAGAGGCCTTGGGCGTGTGGGACCATAAAAAAACCAGCTCATGATGCCTTAATCTGCTAACTGTTTGGTCCTCCCAGTACTTGAAAAATGGCAACTATTATTTGACTTGCCATGAAAAAATTCAGCATAGATCAGAAGTCAAAAGTATCCCCCACATCATTACATAATCAATCAAGATTAAAACAAGAGCTTCTTAGAAACTGTTCTAGAATTTGAAGAGAACGACAGAAAGAGAGCTAGGCATGTTGAAACAAGACATGTTAAACCGCAAGTCACCCCTCCAAATTCTCATGATGATGAGTAGTCCAGAGTTTATGGAGAACAAGGCATCAAAAATACTGTCGACATTGTTCTACTTGCATTGACATCTTCTTCTGTAGCCAATAAAATGAAGCACACACCTTACATGACCATCCTAGTTGCGTCGACTTCAAAAAGGGCGAACAATTGACTCCACTATCCAAAAGCTTATCACAACAAGTACCATAGGCCGCGAAAGCCTTCCGTAATGGATGTACATCTAAAAACACAACCTAATCCTTCTCAACAATAGAAGCTCGAAGACACCCTTCGCTTTTTCCAATAACCATTCCCCCAACAAAAAAGATGAACACCAGGAGTTCCCTCCCATTGACAAGACATGCGGAATGCAAAAGCAAAAGAGGTACGAATCAAATTCAAGTATGCTCAGCAGAAACTACTCTTCGAAAGGACCGAACAAAAACTGAAGCTAAATCCATGTTATTGCTCCACATAAAAGAAACGCGAGACAACGATGGCGCCTCAACCGTACGTGGATTGGACCACAAGAGGATGGCGAGCAAAGCAGCGAGAGGGACAGCTCTGTGAGGAGGCAATTTAAGCACACTTCATTAGTTTAAATTACTATGAGAAGATTTAGCATAAATTGTAAACAGATTTTATCATTGCAGCATCACGTAACCAATCAAGAAAAAGAAAAAGGGCTTCTTAAAAATTATTCTAGAATTTGAAAAGAACAATGGGAAAGAGAGTTATGCAAGCAGAAACAAAGACATGTTAAACCGCAATAAATTCTCATGAGGATGAGCAGTCTGGAGTACATTAAGAACAAGGCGTAAAAGTGACCCCCTCATATTTTTGACAAGGCATGGAATTCTCTCTTAATATTTTCAAGTTTCATGATGCTCGAGAGATATCTCTCTCTCTATCATCTCCATCGATGAGAGCTCAAACACGCAGAAATGTCCTATGCAGACGCGTTTCTCTCGCCAATGCTCGCAAGGAAAGCACGGAAGATGTGGATTTAGGGGCAATAGAATTGCTAGTTTGAAGAACAGAGCCCTAGCCGAAGAAGAAGAAGGCGAGGATTGAGGAAGGTCTCTACGAAACCAACTTCCGGCTTCAAACAAATTCACACGCAGTAAGACACCAAAATTGGAAGAACTTACGAGTTTGCTTGGTTCAAGGGCGGAGGAGAGAGAGAGAGTACGATCTTCTCTCCAGCGACGGCGACGATGATAACACTCCATCTAGTTGAATCTCCCTCTCTCTCTCTCTCTCTCTCCTACTTGGCTCCGCTCCGCCAAGTGCAGCAGTTTCGCTTCTCTCAATCTTGGCATTCCCGACGCTTCGTTTGACGCCTATGGTGTCAAGAAGGAGAAGAAGAGCCTTGCTTTGCTTCCTGCTATTCAGTGAAGGAGGATCGATAGACAGAGTTGATGATGCGCTGATCGGACGTAATCAATACTAGAAAAGTTACCAAAAAAGAGAAAAATTTAAAAAATTTACGGTGCTACCAAAAAAAGGAAAAAGAAAAAAGAATGGATGAGAAAAGGACATTAATTGAATCTTTACCAATTCTATGCGCATTTGTTTTATGCTGATAACTTTTGTATGGTCGTATTGAGATCATCACCCTCCTCCCAATTCCAATACCAGTCGTATCTAAATAGTGACATAAATACTGGTCTTGGTGTACTTAGCGTACCCTTAGAAAATGTCTTCATCTTCGGGCATTCTTCTACTTCAATTTTCCATAAAAGTGGAAACCTAAATATGCAACTCGGGATGGAAGAGAAGCATTCTAGGTTTCGCAGATTTTGGAGTGTCAACTCTTGAAGATTCCCAAAAGAAATCACTTTTCCTTCTCCGTCTCCATCATTTGCCACTATTTCCTTCATTCTTTCACATCCTATTATAATCATGTAATTGAGATGCACCAAATTTGTGACCATTGAAGCAGTTACTAGATGTATCAATCCAGAGGAATTCTTCACCACTAATGTCGTTAGATTTTTGAAGGATGTCACGGTCGGAAATATTGTTGTCAAACAAGGACAATCCCAAACCTCAAATGTTTCGATGCTCTGAAGAATTTTCAACAATAAAGAGCCTTCTCTCCATACACTCTTTAGGTTGTGTAGCTTGTTTAACTTAAGTTCTCTTAAACTTTCAAGTATCGGATATTTACCATTGTCAACAAGTCCTTCATCCAGGAATATATCTCCAAAGGAGCTACAGAAAACCTCAAGGCTCTGTAGATTCTGAAATCTCTCTAGGAGGAATTTGAGAGGAAAAACAGCCTTTTCATCATGAAAACATGCCAATGTTAGTGCTTTTGACTTGCCAAAGATGTACTCTGGAAAATTTCCATCTTGTATCCTCTGAATATTGTTATCGACTAATAAAAGTCTCTCCAAGTTAGGAAAGTCCTGTCGAATTGCCAATACAACAAGAGAAGTAAATTCAACAAAGTTTCGACAATAAATCATGTGCTGTAAAATGTAAACCTATAAAGATGATTCGCAAGGAAGGTGGCCATCTTCTTAAAGTTCATCATATCTCAAGAGCCCTACATTCAAGTCTCAAGCTTTTAAAAGTCTCAAATAGAGGTTGGTATGGTTAAGTTTGTAGAGTGAGTCTAAATTCAAGATCTCTCCAAACTCAACAAATTCATCTTTTATTAGAAATATCTTATCTCGTCAACTAAAATTAGTCATCTTTGGAAACTTATGTAATGGGATGCACGGATGATATTACCAAAACGTGTAGGTCCACAAACTTAAAAGTGTGCTTAAGATATAATAAAATATCTTATGTTGTCTTCAAATTCATAGGTAAGGAATTTCGGGTTGTCTATAGTAATACAACAAGATGACTATGTATAAGACGAGATCAATTAAGGAACACGGTACAAAATAGTGCATTAAGGTACTAATGTTATTTTTGTTAAAATTGTTTGTATTAATTTTTTAAAGAGTTTTTAGAAGATGAAATAGAGGAGAAAGTTCAAATGTGCAACACATGTCAACAATGAAGAGGACCTCATGTCAAATTTTCATTGATTTCCCCATGGAGCACCACTAGACTAGGTTAGGAATATATTACACTTTCAAAAAAAATCTGTAATTTCTTTTTTTTGAAATTATAGGTAATGAAATATCTTATAGGTATGCACAAATTAAAAGTGTACGTAAGGTATTAGAAATATCTTAATGTTGTCGACAAACTAATAGGTAAGGGAGATCATGTTTTCTATAACATCATAACGCGACATGATATGCACCGAATATGATATTAGTGATTGCTTTAAAGAACAAAGGAGAAACTAAGGAAGAGTAGCTATAATCATACCCTCTCAAATGAAGAGTGTGCTTCTTGACCTAAAAGTTCTTGTTGATCATCTCTTTGAGCCCAACCGTTCATGGATGCCACAAAGGATAACATGTTCAGTTTGTCACAGTGAGTCACTCGTAATTCCTCCAATAATGGCCAATTCAAAGAGGGTAAGTTAGGATGGAAGCTCTTGAGTCGTGGTATGTCATGTAACACCAAAGAGGTTAGTTTTGGGAAAAGATCTTGAGTTGTATTGGAGCATGGAGTGTCATCCCCACTAGCAACTATTTCGTCGATCTCACAAGACTCCACTCGAATTTTTTGAAGTTCGGTTAAACTTGTAGCCACCCAATACGGAAACAAAGTTTCAAGGCTCTTACAGTTCCGAACCTCCACTTCCCTTAAACAATCAAAAGTCAGAGTTTCTTCAGGACCGTCAGTCCATATTTTGCTTAAATCATCCATGTGGGAGAGATCCATCCACCTAAGTTGAGGAAATTGTACCTGCCATATTGAGAAAAGAATGACACAATGAATGTGATTGCATTGAATTATGACCTTAAAGAAGGAATCGCCAAACTTCCCTCATTCTCACAAATCATGAGAAGTCAAGATCTTGTTAGTAATATAAATAGGGAGGGGTTGATTGATGCTTTTATACAAGTTGACTGATGACTAAGGCCAAGGGTATTGCATTGCAACAAGCATGAAATTATAAATGCTTTTATAAATCAATAGTATGTTTAGCATCGACTTTTTGAGTGGCTTAATTGATGATTAAGGTACGTAGATTTTAGAGTGACGAGACAATGTTGACTTTTCTTGATTACTCAGCAAATCATAGCGATAACTTAAAAGTTCAGGAATTAGGCGGATGGGCCCTATGCACGTGGAACTTGGGCTTGTTTAAATGGTTGCTAAGCAGGTCTCCCGAATTCTGGTTTTGTACCTTTCAACTTCATCCTAATCCTCCCCTCCTAAGTCCTCATTTTTTTTTTTTTATAGTAGCTTGTGTCGAGAGAGAGAGAGAGAGAGAGAGAGGGCTATTTCCAATTGGATGCAAGAGCATCTAAAGCATAAGAAAACCTACAATGCAAAAGTGAGAGAGAGAGAGAGAGAAATGAGAGCCCTCCTATTTATGCTGATGCATGAATGGAGCCATTGACTAAACATCAATGATAGCTCACTCAACTGTTTCTCTACGCAATTAAATGAGGACAAAGACGAAGAAGAACATAATATGAATCTCACAAAACAATGTTGATGCCATGGAGGAGTGACAAGTTGTATTTTTGTAATGAATAAGCACGAAGACTGGCAAAAAGTTTAGGGAGATTGCTAGGCAATTCAATAGAAATATTGAAAAGAGTAACATTTAGATTCATTAATACAGACTGAAAATTTCTGTTACGTTAGTTTCGTCGGCAAAGATCAGTTATGTTTTAGATATGTTTGCTTCAAGGTGAACATACATAACAATTAGAGAAAAAGCACAGGCATGGTGATGATGAGCCAGTCAACTAAATATGAATAGCGGGTGCGAAGAACTTAAGTAGTGTATGTATTGAAGAAGGTATGGATGAAACCAATGCTTGGCTCAACATTATTTCCTCTATTTACCATGAGCACTGCTACCTATTCATACTAAATTGCGAATGGTATTTATGAATCTTCTAATTAATACAGTTCACCAAAGAAAAGAGTCTTGAAAATTATATGGCGAACCGGATATATATATAGTAACTTCAATTGTTCATGACCTTTTTCTTTTTTATGCATGGAAAATTTTTGTATTGAAAGAAAATAATTTCTTAATAGGCATGGGTAACATAACGACTTGAATAAATAACATAATATTATGATCTCAACAAAAGCAAGTTGGGTCAATTTACTAGTTTTACATCGGACCATTAATAACATCCTTGAAATAATATTTATACAGATTTGAGGTGGCAAAATAAAAATAGAATCTTGCGGTGTACCAAGTGATCCACCCCTTGGCAAAAAGTGGGTGTGCACCTATTGATCACATTTTGTTTGCATGGAGAAAATCAAGAGTGTTTTTTTTTTTTGCTACATCATGACCTCCGACGAATTGTCCATTAAAAAGTAAGTAATGATATTTTTCATTTGGTTACAATATAATTAATGCAATCACGACTTGTCACCAAAAAAAAAAAATGACTTTCCATACTTCCTTAAATCTATCATTATTATTAATTGAGGATTTTGATGAGTTTTTGAAATTATTTAATAATGTGGGAGAAATCAATTATTATATGACAGCTCGTATTTGACACTAAAATAAAATTAACGCTATCACAACTTGTCACTACCAAAAGATTACTATTTTCATACTTCCCCAAATTTATAATTATTGTTGATTGAGTGTTATAATGACTTTTTGAAATATCCTTAGAATGCGGGGCTAGGTATTATATAACAACTGCAAATGACATTATAAATAAATAATTAGTGATAAATCTTACAATTAAAAAGTAAACAAATGTGTAGATACTTGTTATAATTAAACATTCTACTCGCATAAAACAATAGAAGGAATTGCACAAAAGTATTAGAATAAAAAAAAAAAGCATTTCCTCCTTTAGGAAAACTGTAATACAAAAGGTCAAAAAAATCGAATTTGGGTCGATATTGCGCATTTTCAAGTGCCTGAAGATTCGACCCAAAAAAAGAAAGTGCCGGGGGAGGTCGTCATTTATTGCATTTAGTCTTCACATGAGGAGAACTTCGTGGGACGTAATGGAAGTGTTGACTGGATGATTAATTCTTATTATTTTTAAATTTTTTATGTAGCCAGGAAATTGACTAAATATTGACTTTTTTTTGTCAGATGACTAAATATAAAAGGTCTCAATCCACCTCACTTTCCTTCTCCATCTACGTTTTCTCCTCCATCTCCATCCACATTGAGCCTAGCCTTCCCGCCTCCCTCCGCCATCGCCACCGGCGGAATTGCCAGCGCCGCGTCCAAGGCAACCATTGCCAGGCGTCCAACCCTCTCCGTCGTCTTTGTGGTCTGCCCATTCATGACGCCACTCGTCCATGGCCGCGTTCAAGCTCCGGCCCTCTCGTCCATGGCCATTCTTCCCTAACATCTATTCCTCTGTTTTTTCTTTCGCTGTTTGACCTAGCAGTCCATGGCCGTCGGGATCTCAAACTCACCATCAAGGCTCATGGCCATGGATAAGCTGCAGTCGCTAGATCTATGGAGGAGCCTCCTCGCGAGTCATGGACGAGCTTGGCTTGCGTCCATGGACGATACCAGGTCTGAAGGCACGACTATAGTCCAGATCTAGATGGGCAACAACCACAAGCAGCTGTGACGATGGAGGGGTGGCCCGGCCATGGACGAGGCCGACCACGAGCCAACTGCGGGCGACGACGGAGGGGACAATGGCAGTCCATAAGCCGTTGTTGCTCGCGACAAGACTTCCAGATCTGCAACCATGGCTCCAGCGACGGCGGCTCGTCCATGGCTACAAGCGACGGAGGTCGATTTCTAGATCTGCAACTTCACCGCTATGGACGACCAGATTTCAAGATCTGTAGAACGATGAGACGGACAAAACAGAGGAAGTCGGCCATGCTCGGCTTGGACATAGCGGGGGTCAGCCTAATCAAGGCGTTGGTGACTCCACCATTGGCGACAGCGGAAGAGGGGTGGAGTTCGGGCCGCTGAGGACGAAGGAGGAGGAAGAGAGGGCTGAAGAGAAGATTTTTTAATTTTTCTTCGCCAGAATCAACGCCCCGACCGAATCGACGCCGAAATCGCTTCCGCATCGGAGATCCACTTCGACCCACCATAACCAAGAAGCTCCGGTTCGCGGAATCACTCGGAACCCATGGAAGCACGGGCACAAAGAGGAGGTGAGCTTCAGAGAAGTGATTCCGAAGCTTCCGATTCAACCATTGGACGGACCACCCAATCAATCGCCCCAAAGAAAGAAAGTAGAGGAAGGGGGGCGAGGGGAAGAAAGAAGAGTTACTATTACTTAACTCTGTAGATTTGGTTCGCTTTTTTTTTCCTCGTTGCGAAAAGGAGGATCAAGGCGAACCAAAATGGCTGAGAGAGAACAATTCTTAAGGGGGGGAGAAGTCTAAAACACCAAATAGACTTTGTCTAATTTCTTCCTTTTTCTATTTTTTTTTCCTTTGTCCAGTGAGCGCACCGCAACTGATGGAGGCCAAGGCGGTGGTGTGGTTCACGTATAGAGATGCACCTTCGCCAAGGAAAGAGAGGGAGGGAGCAGAGCCATACCAGGAAGAGGAGAGCAGAGCTTTCTAGTGATGGGCCGTTGTTGAAGAGAAAGGGGGAGCAAAAATTTTAATGGTTCAACTGACAAGTGGGTCTGGCGTTGTCACGTGTCAGTCTGCGGATGATTCAATACGAATCTTATGCAGTGTATTTAATGCACCTAATATTTTCCCTTCGGTGGTGATGTTGGTTGTTGGAGTATAGCTATTCAAATATGATTTACGAACAAGGAAGGCGAACCACTTCATGCATATTGACCTTTTTTTTTTTATATTATCAAGGACCTAGCTCAAGCATAGATGATTATTAAGAAATACAAAAGTTGGCTCCACTAATTATGGTATAATGAGCTGTAATAGTTAAGCAATTTGTGAAATTGGCTTTTACAATTATGAAGTTTTACTTTTCCCTTGTCTTCATGTTTAATAGAATGACAATAGTTTGCTTCCATGCAAATAAATATGAAGGGGCGATAATTAATATTTTTTCTGCCATTTTTAGATGCTATTCTATGTTTTCTGTTTTAGTTCTTTATAATTGAAATTGCAAAAAGTAAATGTTTTTATATGGTCATTGTGATAACTTTTTTAGGAACCTCGCTAATTAATTCTAAAGTACTGTGTATGATATGATTTCATAAACTTACACCAACTTAACACTTCTAATAGGATATGGAGATGTACATATAATAGTAATATTTATTGAGGATTAGAATATTTTTAATCTTCATCTTAAATATTAGAAGATTATGTATAAATTGGCACAAGCACAAAATTTGCATCATACCGTGCATTGTCCAATACTACAAGAACAAGTCCCAATGAAACACCAAAGACGCATTTATTTGAAAGACTGACCTGGGAAGTGAAAAATGAAGGGGTGCTGTGGTCATCCTCCATCTGAGATTGCCCAATCAAACTTTCCATCTTGGGGCAATGAGCAATAATCATCATTTCTAATTTGGGGCATTCCAGCATATGATTTTTTCCCAAGAGGAAACAAGTCAAATTGGGCAAGTATTCCATCGTCATCCGTTGGAGCTTTGGGAATGTAATCTTCTTCATTGCGCTTCCCTCTGCTTCTTCCTCTACGATCACTCCTTCCATTTGACCACACTCCTTTATTTCCATTAGTTCAAGATTGGCAAGGCATTGAGCCATTGATGGAGAGAAAGCATGTCCCAAGTTGCTGCAATTATAAAGGATGAGCCTTTCTAGAGAATAGAAGCATAGCGATTCTTGAAGATCTCTGTTCCACAGTCGCCTTAATTTTGGTAGATTGACCAAGTTCAATTCCCATAGCCGAGGTAGTATTCGAGTGCTTTCCACAGCCTCCAGCCCTTCCAAATCAAATATTTCTTCAAGCAACTCACAATCGCGCACTTGCAAAAATATCAAATTGTCTAAGACCAGCATCAATCTGGATGGAATAGCATTAATAAATGATGGACATTTATCTACCACCATTGATTTTAGTTGCCAACACGACTTGATGGGATTAAGTCCGTTGTGCCATTTTCCAATCAACCCAGGGAACTTAGATAATAGCATTTTCTCTACTCCAGCAAACGTGCCCTATCAAAAAAATGCATTGGTAAGCATAAACTTCTAGCAAGCAAAAAGCTATTATTCATTTAGTGGTCAAAACCATCCAAATACATGGAATTTGGTAACTAGTGCATACCATTTCTTCAAACATATTTTGGATGGTGCTGTTGAGGTTTCCTGCCCAAAACCACACTTCATTTAATACTTGAACTCTCTTTAACCTTGATGCCTCCGTCGGTCCTTGAGAGAAAAACTTCATGTTGGGACATCTAGTCACAATGATATCTTCCAAGAGCGGGAACATCAAAGTGTATCCACCTGAGCTGAAACTTCTCAACCCTATCAACCCATCAAGCTCCATATACTTCAGTTGATTGAAAGCCACCACACGGCCATCCCCACCTTTCTCATCATTAATGACTTCTGTCAATATTCGACAATTACTTATCCTCAATTTTGTGAGTGCCACCAAATTTTCAGCAATTGTCGATGTGAACATTTTTGATAACCCATCACAATGTGACACATCTAGAGTTTGCAGATGTCGAATATATCTTGGAAAGGGTAATATTACTTTCATCTCATGACTCCTGCCTTCTATGGCTTCCTCATTGATGCTTGGGTCTTCTCGATAAGATTCACAGACAACAAGCTCTTCCAAGTTGGTTAAACTCTCAACGAAGCAACATGTGGATATTGAAGACTCCTGGGAGAGATGACAAAGCTTAAGCAAACTAAGCTTGCAAAAGAATTCTCCATCATGAAAATGCCCATGCCATATCTCCATCCATTCCGATAAATCCAATTTTAACTCTTGGAGATTAGGGAATGTGCCCTGAGAAAGTAGTCAAATCAGAATTTAAAGCCAGCTTGGTTAAAATAAAATTCATGTATTATGATATAAGTCCTACATGTTGTGCGCAATAATTACATTTATAAAATGTTGAGTCTCACGTGATTCAATAAAAGGAAATGTGCCTACATCAAATAAACATTATCCATGATCTTTATATTCAACTTGTATCCATATTTGAGCTTAAGTAACTCCTTACATTCATGATTCTAAAGATAAATCCCTTGTGAAAATAACTTCCGCATCAATTACAGTTGCACCAATTTCAGTGATTAATGTCAACAATAATGTCACATCTTTATGTTTTTAGCAAATCATTGGTAATCTTTAAAGGATTCAAGTTGGACAACACAATTGTACCATGCTAAGATCACAACACGTGCCACATGTTTTCATCTTCAAGGCACTTAGGAGAGAGCTAAACTATTGGAATTAGCCTAAACCTTTATTAAAAGGGGACCAACAAAAATGCATTGGATACATCTGACAAGAATGCTCAATCAGCACTTGAAGAACATGTGATGTTTCGATGTTGAAATAATTTCATGGATTGACCGTGAGTCATATAGTTTCCATCTTCTATGTAGAGCTACTTGTATGAGATGCTTGGTTGTGACCATAATCATCACTTCAAATATTCACCATCAAAGCAAAACAAGTAATCTTGCGTCATACCTTTTCTATCAAGAAGAGAGGTTGTTTATCAAGTGGCATCTCATTCTCAAGGTGCGATGCAAGTATCTCCACTTTCTCACAACCATGCACCTTCAAGCTCTTCAACGCCGGCCAATGGGAAGTATGTGTTCCAATGTAGAGGCACTTCAACTCTCTAAGATAATTAAGCTCAAGAGAGGTTAACTTTGGGAATACAAACCTGGGAACTAGTCCATCTTCCTTTTCGATGATTTCTACAATGCCACATTCATCGATCCTCAACTCCTCAAGCTGCATGAGATCTTTGGCTACTGAGGTTGGAAATAGACAAGCAAGGCTCTCGCATCTGGAAACACTAATAGAACGTAGATCTCGGAACTTCACTTGACAATTGACATCCCATACACACTTTAGCTTTGGTAATTCTAATACCGTAAGCTCTTTTAATGGAAGAGCAATAGGATTTCTATCTAGATGGTTCAGTGGTTCAAGTTCAAAAACAACTTCCAGCAAACCACATCTTCTTGCATCCAATCTTTCCAAGCTCGAGAGCCTTCTTAGAATGAAAGAACTAACAATGTTGGCCAGCTTATTGCATCTATCCACACAAAGCGATTTTAGCTTAGGGAAAGAATTTGCGGCAACTTGATTGTCCCATATCATCTCGATGTTATCCAAGCTAGCGATATTTAATGCCTCCAAGCTAGGAAATGCAACCTACAATATTCACTCACGGGATTGGTCATTGAGTCAATCATGAACTTTTATGATGTACATATAGATGAGTGCCAAGATATAAATTAGGAATTCACAGAATTGATAATTCTACCTTAAGTTGAACGGAAGGGAAAAAAGAATGAAGTAAAAAAAAAGTTAGTCAAAAAATCTCCATACTAATGCTGATGACTCTAGGACGAAAAGGCTATTGGACTTAGTCGAGACAAAACAAAAAGTAGGAATTTTGAATAGATTCTATTGACAATGGGTAAAATGGTAATTTCGATATGCTCATATAACTATCATATGTAATCACATTAGTATCTCATAATCCCAAGCTTAAATAAAATATCTCAACTCTTGCATTTCATTAATTTATTAGAATAGTCGATTGGAAAGCTTCATTTTCTTTTTTCTCTTTTTTGGGTAAAGAATAATTAGTCTTCCCCACAAGTTCATTTCTATAACTCCAGAAAATCCTTCATCTGCATTGTCGATCACAATCACCCGTCTACCTCGCCATCTCCCATTGCTCCCATTCATACAAGAAGTTTGACTTTTTACTGTTTCGTTCATTGGGCGACTATCATCCTGACAAGATTACTTCGCGAAAATTAAAAATAAAAAAAATAAAAAATAGCAAAGCCGCAAAGCCTCTTTGAAAAATTTCACCGATCTAGTTCCAATATCCTCGAAAGCGGGCTCTCACCGTGGAAGCTCAAACCACGGAAGGAAGATAAGTTGTAGTCAGACACACCAGCATGTGGGACTCACAACTTGAATTTCCACGACTCCTTTATTGATGAGACATTAACACATTGTACAGGCCTCGGGCCCCACCATCAACTTCAGTGATAATGGGCCGTTACAGAAAGGAAATCTTGTCTAGTCAACGAAATAGACCCAGCAATTTTTGCTGTACAAAATCGTCACACGCCTTTCCTTAACTGGGCAGTTGCTTGTCCTTGGTTTACCAATTTCTCTTTAATGTTAGTAAATCACTGTCGATAACCAATTTTTGGTCATAATTGTGAGATTTTGTGGGTAATTATCGCTAACAATAATGTCAATACCAATTTAATAGGATGCCAAACACAAATTCAGGTTTGTGATGCCAAAAGTACATCCAAATACATCTATCCATACTATATGAAGGCATAAACATGCACAAACTTCTCTACTCTTATTATAATGGGCATATGTGATGATTAAGTGCTTATTTAAACACAATACATAAAAGATGTGTATCAATTAGATTAGCATAGTTGTTTTTATTTTTTTATTTTAAAAACCAGCCCTCCTTCCCATTCTTCATATTAATTTTTAAAGAGAGTCACCTATATTATACATTATGTGGATAATAACAAAGTTTGAGAACCCAATTCAATGGATCCCTTGCGAAAGATTAAAAATCACATTAACTATGATATTACTTTAATCCCAAAATTCCGTTCAATTTTGCTTGGTGAAACACTATTACTATAATAGGGAAAAGTGCCAAAAAAGTCCTAAACCTTTTGCTTTTGTGCCGATTTAGTCCTAAACCTTTTTTTGGTGCCGATTCAGTCCTAAACATTTTGCCTTTGTGCCGATTCAGTCCTAAACCTTTTGCCTTTGTGCCGATTTAGTCCTAAACCTTTTTTTGGTGCCGATTCAGTCCTAAACCTTTTTAAGTTGTGCCAATTCAGTCCTTTTAATCGGATTTTATGACTTATTTGGGCCTTGACGCGACGTGGCTGTCATCCCGGCCACGTGGACAATTTTTAATAATATTTTAATATTTTTTATTTTTTATTTTTTTTTTGTCTTTTCCTCCGGCACGGTCGCCGAGTCCGCGACCGCCGAGGCCACCGCCAGCGAGGGCGAGGCCGACCTCGCCAGATCTGGCCACCGCCGGCGAGGGCGAGGTCGACCTCGCCGGATCTGGCGAGGTTGAGCCTCGCCGGCCATGGGCGAGGTCGGGCGAGGTTCGCCCTCGTCGGATCTGGCGAGGCGAGCCTCGCCCATGGCCGGCGAGGGCCGGCGAGGCTAGACCTCGCCAAATCCGGCGAGGGCAAGCCTCGCCCATGGCTGCCTCGCTAGATCAGGCCATGGGCGAGCCTTGCCCTCGCTGGATCTGGCGAGGTCGAGCCTCGCTGGCCATGGGCAAGCCTCGCCCATGGCCTGATCTGGCGAGGTCGGGTGAAGCTCACCCTCGTCGGATCTGGCGAGGCTTGCCCTCGTCGGATCTGGTGAGGCGAGCCTCGCCCATGGCCAGCGAGGGCCGGCGAGGTCGGCCTCGCCCTCGCCGGCAGTGGCCTCTGGCCGGTCGTCGGACCTCGGCGGCGGACCGAAGGAAAAGACAAAAATAAAAAATAAAAGGAAAAAAAAATAAAAAATATTAAAATATTAAAATATTATTAAAAATTGTCCACGTCGGCCGGTCGGCGTCCGTCAAGAAAAATCCGGCCAAAATTGGCGGAAATGACTGAATTGGCACAACTTAAAAAGGTTTAAGGCGAATTGGCACCAAAAAAGTTTAGGACTAAATCGGCACAAAGACAAAAGGTTTAAGACTTTTTTTGGCACTTTTCCCTAGTATAATACAATTGCAGCATGTAAGTTGCAAAATACTCAAAACCTATCACATACTAAATTTGTATGAATTTCATATAATTAGTTGGATATCAACCCAATTAAGAGAAACGCAAGATTGCTTTATCAAATTAAAGAGAAGGCATGAACGGGTAAGCTAATTAGGAAAAAAATAATCAGAAAATAACAAATTGAATAATCATCATAATCTGTGTTACATCTAATTAGCAATGGAAGGAAAAGTTCATAAATAGTTACCTATTACCCATTGAAGAATGCAATTTGAGTGCTAACTTGGTCGTATGATGTACCACTTGAAAGAGTTGACCTAGTGTTGAAAAAGTTATTGATATTTGGCAAGTCACACAATTTCAATACATGCAAATTACGCAACTCAAATTTGTGACAATCATCAGCTTCTATAATCGTACGCATTAACTTGCAATTGACCACTTCGATCTCTTCTAATCGTGGAAGTCCTCTCACCACAGAAAGAGGAAACAATACTTCCATTTTGTCACAACTTTTGACTTTTACTACTTTTAATGTACTAAAGAAATTGGAGGAGATATGGCTGTCGCATATCATCTCCAAGTTGATGAGATTCTTGAGAATTAACGACTCCAACTTCTTAAAATGTATATGGGATGGCGATTGGAGGATGTAATGGATAGAGGGACTATTCTTGACCTGTAGATGCTTTAATTCTGGAAAACCTTTTTGGGATAACACGCAAATACTTTGCTCTTTTCCATCCAATTGCTCCAAAAGCAGATTGTCAGTTTTGCCTAAAATACTTTGAATGCATCCTTTCCGAAGGATATTGCCTAGTGGATCCGACTTGAGCTCCAATGTCCTCGATCCTTTGAGCTTGCTCCACCTACCCCACATATTACCAATTTGCATTTCATACTTGGTTAATTTCTCGATGTTTAGATCCTCTGGGAGCACACTCACATTAGGAATGGAAACATGCAAAGTGCGGAGATTCTTCATGTGATTCAACTCAATTAGACTGGCATCAGTTGGCGGAGTTTGCTCCATGGTATTCCATTGAACAAAGCTACACTGCATGTACAACTCCTCCAACTTGATCAAGGTTTGAAGTACACCCGGTTCAATTATCTCAAGGTCATTACAATGGTTCAAGTCTAACAGCTTCAGCTCAGTCAATTGCCCAATTTCTCTTGGTAATTGAATAATATCGGAGTTCACAAAACTGAGAATATGTAGCCCTTTTAGTTCACCAAGAATGGCTACATTATCTAACGTACAACCATCAAAACATAGAGTGTGTAAGTTCTCCAAAAATTGAAACTGCAACAAAGAGGAGCAATTGAGATATATGCTAGTGAGATTTAATACCATGAGTTTTCTCATGGAGTGAAATAATGAATATGGGACCTTAAGAGATTTATTGTTTGTGAACAACAAAAAGATCAGTAATTCAGAGCAATCTAACTCTTGGGGAAGCTCTTGCATGTCGACGTATGGAAAACATATTGCCCTACAACTTTTGAGCTTGTCCTTCGGCAACTCTGTTATCGACTTATCTTTATCTTTCAACACGAGAATAGGGTGATCTCTTGAAGCGACCGAAGCAACAAATTCACGAACTAAGTCATGTATCTTGAAACCATCAACATCTTCACTGTCTAACAAAAGGGAGGAGGCTTGAAGAGTACGGATCTGCAAGCACAACCTATCTCTAGCTACTTCCATGCTACTAACTTCTCCAAATAACCCCAAACCAAAGCCATACCTCACCAAATTTTCAAGAGAAGGCTTGGAGATACTATAAACAACACAAAGTCGTAACAAGGACTTCACATCCTCTTCCAATTTATCATAACTCCACTGCAACATATGATTTATCAAATCACTGGTTTCTTTATCTTTAAACTCCTCGAAATTTTTTAAAGTATTCCTCCATTCATATAATTCAGCATCTTTAAAGCGTTTCGCTATCGCAACAATTAGGAAAGGCACACCTGCACATTTGTCGAGTGCTACATTCACCCAGGATTTGAGCTCGTCATCATGAACTTTGTCTCCCACAATCTTCTCAAACAATCTTTTTGCCTCTTCATCCTTCAGCCCACCGAGGGAAAAGTCCTTATCGCAGCCCATATCCCTTCGTAAAACATCACGATGTCTTGACGTCAACAACAACTTGCAACCCATGACTTTGTTGTCATGTCGGCAAGGAATGCCAACTTTTTTTAAGTCGAGCCCCTCCCACAGGTTGTCCAGTATTATCAGGACCTTCTTTTTCTCCCTCTCCTCGTCTTTCAACCTGTCGTGCAGAAGCTTCGCTCGCCCGCTGATAGTCTCTCTGTCCTTTATCTCAGTAAGGCCCAAGGCGTCCGCAATCTCTCCTTGAACCGTCTTGATGTCCGGATTTTCCGACACATCGGCCTTAGCGACCGAATGAAACGACTTCTCGTCGCGTACTTTCCTTTCAACATCCACTAAAAGGGTGGACTTGCCGATCCCGCCCATCCCATAAACCCCGACCACACTAGTACTGTTTTCGGCAAGAGCGCCCATGATGTTCTGTATCATCAAAGCTCTGGATTCGAAGACGCCATCATCCCCGAGCTTAATCGACGTCGAGGCAGAAGAAGTGAAAGCAGGATCGATGAAGGAGATGTCGTTCAATTCCTTGAATTCACCGCATTTTTGAGTGAGTTCTTTAATGGCCTCGATCTTGCCTTCGGCCTTCCTGCTGAACCGGTACCGAGATTTGGGGTCGGGAAGAGTCGTGTAGCAGCAAGTCTTGGTCGCCTTTTCGAAGTCATCCAACAGCTCTCGCGCCTCTTCCAAGGCCTTGTCAGCACTTTCCTTCCACGTCGTGAAGACAACGTGGAATTTCCGAACATTGTTTCTAGCCTGTTCCGCAAGAACCTCGACCCTCAGAACCTCGTTCTCCAGATTCTGGACTTCCCCCCGAAGACGGTTGGCGAATCTTTTGGAGGAGATCACGTATCCGAATCCACGTTCAATGGGAACAACTACATAGCGATTCAAGACATCCCATCCAATACCAACGAAAGAATCTGCACACATTTTTCTTTGATTTTTTTTTTTCCGAGAAAGAAAGAGCGAGAAAAAAGAGGGACGGAGAGGGAGAATGATGAAAAGGAGCAGCAGAAACTAAAGAGGAGGAGGAGGAGGAGGAAGAAGAATGGTTGAGCCGACGAGAAGAAAGAGCGAAACGGAGCAAGAGACGAACAAAGCCAAGAGATTTGAGCACAGAAAAAGGAGGAAGACAGGAGGAAGAGGATGAGGAAGAATGGGTGTGCCGAGGAGAAGAAAGAGCGAAACAGAGCGCGAGACGAACAAGCTGAAGAGATTCGAGCGCCAAAAAAGGACGAAGGAAGGGAAGCGTAGAACAGGCAATCGAATGATGAAAAAGAGCAGCAGATACTGAAGAGGATGGGGAACAATGGGTGTGCCGAGATGAAGAAAGAGCGAAACAGAGTGAGAGACGACCGAGGCGAAGAGATTCGAGCGCAAGAAACGGATGAAGGGGAGCGTAGAATAGCAATCGAGTGAAGCGAGAGAGAGAGAGATGCTTATCAGCTGTTAAATAGTAAGCAAACGATTCGACTTAAACCATCCACGTGACATGGCGTAGAATAGCAACCATTGTACCGTTCGACGAAAGAGACCACGTGACATGTCACTTTACCCAGTCTGCCATCATCTCAATTTATCATGTGGACCATGTACCAACAAAGCAGAAAGAAAGCACGAGTCGACCCTCGGAACTTCCAGAGTACTCAAGAAAATACATAAAAAGAGATCTTTATTCTTTATCATAATATTAAATATTTCCATCGATATCTGCGTCCCTTTTGCAATCTATACGACACCTCCATGTTCGTCATATACCAAGGCAGAAGGTACGGGTGTCACCGTCCCCACCTCAATAGATCTGGGCTCGGAAGTTGAGGTCTACGACCTGGCCTCTATGGACCCAACCCTATTGCCAAGAGCTTAGAAACGAACGTTAAGGTAATGCGGAATTTCTAATCCAAGCATTAATACTTTATCATATTTTGAAATATAATTTTTAATTTTTTAAAGAAAATCATTTTTTTAAAAGTTATAATTAATATGGATGGTTGAACAAATATTTATCAAGATATTATTGATGTACAAATTCTTTGAGCCCAACAATTGCCCTTTTAGAGCATTTACAATACCAAAAAAGGAGTCCATGTAGAGACTTTTTAGGAACACCCTCCGCGATTATGTTGGTTGTGTTTTTAGTGATCGGAAAGGTGGACGGATTGAAAACTTTTTCCAACTAAAATGCACTTTGGTAATATCCTCTACCCAAAAAAAAAAGTGTCTCTTTTCTAAAGTATTGTAAGATCTTTTACTATGCAAGTTTCTTGCTTGGACTGATCAAATTTGACGATTTAATTGTTTTGATCTCACACAAGACTCGTCATGTTTGAAATTTGTGATTGACCCCAATATATTAAATGTTATTTGCTATTGGGCATCCTCATTGTATCTAGGTGGTAGGCAAGTTTAGTCATTTAAATAGATTAATTTAACTAAGAAAACATCTATATAAATGGTAAAACTTTCTTGAGGTTTGTCACGACCCTCTTGAGTATAGTCTTCCCAAGGGGAAGCGGATCTCATGGATTGTCTAGCGGGACCTAGCATTACCTCTACTCAAGTTTTACTCAATCAAGCTCTACATAGGTTTTCCCAAACTCTTATTGCCTGAGGTGTTAGGAAATTTAAATTCAATTGATCTAGAGATGGGATTCTACCATATAAACAGAGAGACCACCAACCTATTAGTGTTGGTAGGAGCTGAGTAAAATGTGAGAGAATGTTCTACTTTCCGTGAAATAGAGACACTAGGTTAAGGGACTTGATTATACTAATCATCTAACCTGTGCATTTTCAGTACCCAAATTCAATTTGTATGTCTATAAATTAATTTATGTGGTCATGTCAAATTATGGAATTATAACGTTCTTCCTACTTAGTATTCATGCACGATTATTCAATTTGAGTTGTTCCTAAAGTGGGCCGTCATCGTCGAAAGAAGCTAAAAACTGTAATTCTGAAACAGAAATAGAATGGTTATCATGCATGCCTTTAATAGCCTAAGGCTCCTACAAATATTAAACTTGGTTTCAAATTATAATTTTTTTCCTTATTTTACTTTCACGGTAATTCCACTTTGGAGTCCAACACCTCGTTTCCTTCACGGCTGCAACAGGGACGACTTCCATTCTCGATCCCAACTTCCCCATGGAAGTAAATTTTGAGATTCAATTTTGAACTTAAAATGTATCGGGATTATACACAATTAAATTTAAGTTGGGTTTGTTCATTCAATGGGTTTAAACTTGAGACATATTTCAACAGTTTATAATCGTTTGAATAAAGAAAATTATTTGTAAACTCACTAACATATGAACTCATAAAAATCAAATCTCATACCAAGTTACTTGTTGAAACGACCCCTTCTACAAAATAATGAAACTTCTAATGTGAGGAATCTAAGAACCGAAGATTCGGTCATGATTTTTTTGAAAAATTATAATTAAAGTTCAATAAGAGCATAAACGTAATTTGATATTCCGGAACATGCTTATGCTCCAACTTTGAAATAAATCAGCCATTTTTTGGTGATGCATAGGCCGAAGATGATTGTTAGATAAATTATTATATAAACAAAATTCTGAAATCAGAATAGCAAGTGAGAAGATTTAAATCAGAATCTCCTATCAAGTTTCTACAGTAAATAAGAAAATATACAATACAGTAGATTTTAGAGAAAATGAAAAGGGCAAATTTATTTTTTGAAATAAAAGGCTACTTTGTTAATGCTTGAGGGGTACACTTGTGTGTGAAGAATATTTCGGTCAGCTTACATAAAATGATGAGGATATTTCGGTCAGCTTACATAAAATGATGTGATTTAAGCTAAATTGGGTAAGAAGTGTGTGTCCATATATGTAGTTGACTTCAGAAGATTTTCCTAACTATTTTTCAAAGGTTCTGGTGGAAAGGAAGGCTCCTTAGAGGAATATATCTTTTATAGCCTTGTGAATTTTTGCTTTCGGTTCAATGAAGCAATTCTCAGTGAAGCATCCAAGACAAATTGATGGAGCCACTAGAGAAGTGGATGAAGGAAAGGTAGTGTTGAAACATAGCAACTCTAATCGCTGGAAAAGTCGATAACCAGCAGCTGAGATTTTATTAAAATGCCAAATCATTTTTTACACAATGGTTTAATAGCAAAAGCAGAAAGAACAAGTATAACTGTCGAATCCAGACATCTATGGTAAAAGTGGACTTGAGAGGGAGTGGGGACACACTCGTTATCGTATGTCTAGCTAAATTATTGCATCTTCGTATAGAATTGTTTGATCAAAATTTCTAAGTACATTAAACATTTTAAACTAGTTTACTTTTCAAATAATACTACTCTTTACGGGACACAATTAATACGGGAAACAATTTGAGTCATCACTAACAGTTTTTTGTGGTCTCTCGTTCCAATTAGAGTTTCCCTCTTTTTCTCTTAAATGCTTGGGTCTGTTGCAAGTTTTCACTATTAATACTTATTTTTCATATATTATAGTTATCACAATCGGTTTTAAAATTTTTCAAAAATATACAATTATTGACAAATAAAATTACGTGGTTAATTTTTCTTTCACTTTTAATATTTTTGAAGGATGGGGAGCGTAAAAAAACAGCGACATTTTGCTGGAAAGTTTATAATGAACGGCTGGATTCTAACACTAGCTATCCGGCGATTTAGAAATTTATGAATGACTCAAAAACCCAAGGAAGAAAGAGAAGAGAGGGTATGGATGGAGCTCCACTTGAGAAGTTGAGTTGTGAGCAGACTGCCCACACACCGTGGCTGCCCAATTACAAAATACAAAAAGGGTCGTTCACTCCATAAAGACAAGAACGAATGAATGATAATAGATTGATAAGCGGTTCAGTGATAGAAATAGATGACTTATCAGAATGGATATGGATATTTATATACATGGAAATGGATATTTATTTATTTTGGCAATTTATTGCTCCTTGATAAGTCACCATTACTAATGTCCAAGTTTCCAAGCCCTTTCGACCAAAAAAAAAAGTTTCCGAGTCCTTTCTTCCACGTCTCATGGACGACCATCTAAATATACAAAAGATTGTTTTGATTAGGGTAAGTTGGGGGAGAGGGAGAGAAAGAGAGACTACTTGAGGGAAGTTGCAGGAGTTGAGATGGTAGTCTGCATTTTACTGTTCCTTTACTCAACCAGTCACCATCACCAATGTCTACCTCCACGTCCTTTCGTCCACCGCTAATGGATAAACATCTAGGTATTCATAAATGTGTGAACTCATTGGGTGCCCTCGCTCGCTAGCCTCTTTCCTTTTGCTCTCGAGAAACCTTGCTTTCCCCTGTAACCCCTCCCGAGGCAATGATCAATTAAGAAAAGGAGACCAATTATTAAGCTAAAACTGACGACCTCTTGATGAGACCCAAATGAGCAAGCATTCCTTCACTTCAATAAATCCTTGTTGCATGAGAATAGGTGATATTCCATTAAGAGTTTAAGAGATGAGTTATCTTGATGATTGCCATTGTAGAGATTATATATTGAATAGGTTTTTGATAATGTTCTCTTTATTGACACATTAGACATGGGCTAACTTAGATCCTTACGTCTAACTAATATTAATTATTATTAGAAATAAGTCTCGACTTTTTCATATATCATCTTTCATAGATTTGTTGACAGAAAGCCCCTCTAGGCGTCCCCTTAAGTGAGAAAAAAAATAAAACTCAGTTCACAAAATAAAATTGAAGTTGCTTAATTTTTATGCCAACCATAATTATTAGATTAGAAGTGAAATAATTATCATAAAATTGTCATATGATGATATGATCGGAATTGAGTTAACGTCTCTCTGTTTTATCTCTTTTAAAAGTTACTTATTGATATGAGTTTAATGTAATTTTTCCAATTATTCTCAAACAGCAACATTGATGGACAATTTTCTTTGATTTTTTTTATAAGAAAGAGAGAGCGAGTCTCACACCAATAACGCATAGAGTACTCAATGATATAGGCTTATGACGCACCGTGCAAGACAAGATGCCTTACACAGTACACACACATGCGAAGATTGATGGGAACTTGATGGTACATTAATGGACCTCATAGGGACGTGTGTTGGGATTGGCCCACAAAGTAGCAGTTGGCAGACTCTGCGCATCATGCACGAATCAATAGGGCAACATGTGAAACAAAGCTATTCTAGATATTTCATCACCAAAACAGGTGCACCTCAAATGATGCTCATAATATCTTGTTACTATGCATATTTTAGCAAAGACCGATAAAGGAAATGGTTTTTCCTCATTGCATTTTAAAAAAAAAAAAAAAAAGATGATGGCTCAAACTAGTTTTGGAGCGGGATTTGCTAATTAATAAGGGATTTAGGCATCGTAGTAATTGAATGTTTTTGTGAAAATTGTCAGTAGTTCTTTAAACTCTTTTTTTTGCCAATTATCTCTGTACATTGTATATATATATATATATATATATATATATATATATATATATATTTTTTTTTTTATTCTTTCAAATCTTTTTGTCAAACATGCAAATGGAGTCGATGATGATGTGGACTATATATATGAGACGTAGATCATCTACTGCAATATGTGCTTGCATCATATGTCTACGGCACCATCGAGATGATAGAAGGAAATAAACTTTGTGATGTCCCCTTAAGATTAAAGAGATAGGTGATCTTGATGATATGCCGACATAGAGATTATATATCAAATAGCAATTTTTGATAATGTTCTTCTTAACGGCACATTCAATTTGGGCTTAGATCCTTATATCTAATTAATATTAACTATTTGTTGAAAATAAGTCTTGATGAAAATAAGTCTTGACTTTTCATGTATAATTTTTTGCAAATTTGTTGATAAAAAGCTCCTCTAGGTGTCCCTTTAAGTGAAAGACAAAACAGCTTAGTTCATAAATAAAATTGAAGTTGTTTAATTTTTATGCCAACCATTATTATTAGTTAGAATATGGAATAATTATCATAAAATTGCCATATGATGATAAGGTTGGAATTTTATTAATGTCTCTTTGTTCTTGCCCTTTTAAAAGTTATGTATTGATAAGAGTTTAATGTAATTTTTTCTATCATTCTCGAAAGGCAACATTGATCGATCCACAATTTTCTTTGACTCTTCTTATGAGAAAGAAAGACCAAGTCTCACACCAACAATACATAGTGGACTTAATAATACAAACTAGTGGTCAACAGGAATAATGATTGTGTGGATTATATACATGGGATGTAGATTGTCTAGTGCAAAATGCGGGCGCGTCATTGGTCTATCGTGCCATTGGGACGATAGAAGAAGAAAGAGTGAAACACAATAAGAACAAAGACGAAGAAGGCGAAGAGGTTTGAGGGCAAAAAAAGAATGAAGGGTAGCATCAAAACACAGCAACTTTTTGTTGGAAAAAGTCGATAACGTTTGAGTTGTCCCATGCTGCATGAGGCATGCTTGGACTGAACAATCAAAATTTCATGATACCTTTGCATATTTTGCTGTCAAAGATCTCGTCATGACCATTTTGGATTATCATTAATCTATTGATTTTTTTTTCGCATTGTAGCCAAAATCTCATGTTTGATGCTCTGGTTTACTCTATTTAGCTTTTTCAAAAAGCATCTTGCACTCGAGAGGGAGATGGGACATCCCACTATTTAATGTCAAGTTAAATAATTGCTTCTTTTGGGCCTGAGCAACATGCAAAGATATTTTCCAATGACAGACCTTTATCAGACAAAAGAGTACATATGGACCCCACTTTTGATCCATGGTTCAATCATGAGATTAGAGTAATCATGCATTGCAGCTTTCTTGGAAATAATAACCATAATAAATGATGTCATAGAAAATGGAATAAAGCAAGAGAACTGAAAGCCATCATCAAATCATTGGACTTAAAATGTTTATCATTAATAGGGTCTCATATTTTTAAATATCTGCCATTTGTAAAAGATATGATTTAATTAAACACTATGATGATGTGAGAAAAAACATGGCTTATAAAACTAGAATAGACACCACCAAACTTCAGTTCGGACTTGGTAGAGTACAAAGTAAATGCAATTTAGTCCTAATATTTTTGACGAGATGTGATGGATCTTTGATTTTATTTGATTTCATCATGCACGATCTGTCTAAATGCTTAAGAGTTGCAATTCAATTATTTTTCTTAATAGATTCCTTGAAGAATTTGAAAGGAATTATCTGCTTGCATTCATATTTGACAACCAATGTATGAATATGAAAAATCATAATATAAACACAGAGAATGAGAAAAATTAGATAATATATATATATAAAAAGATGAACTATCTCAACTTAAAGAATTGTAAAACTAAGAAAAATAGAAAAGAAGAGATTGACTTTGACGGATGAGTGAAGGATGTTCCTTATTGCCATCGAAGCCAAATTTTGCAAAAACAAAACGGTTTTTTAATTGCATGAACCTTGTCCTCATGAGCCCAAATAATCTCACGCTTTCTAATACATAATTTTCACTTGAGATCCATATGATAAATGTTAAAAAACAAATATTTTTGAAATATCACTTTAGATCAAAATTGACAAGAGCACATTATCAATTTATTTGAGAAATTACGAAATCTACGAGGTTAAGATTGTTTCATGATTAATATAGAGACATACCAAAGAATCTTCTATTTTAATCAAATTTCAAGGTATTGGTGTTTTGGTATGATGATTGGTATTAAACATATTATACAAAATGTAATTGAGTTCTAAACCTTTCAATTGAACAAATTTAGTCTTTAACTCTTTGAGGAATAGTGTAATGAAGTTCTCTTGGCCAAATTTTGTCTTATTTGTTCCACATGTCAGCCTAATCATGATCGATTATCTTATATGTAAGGGTGATGGTGTGATATGAACTAAAATGACATGAAATGACGCTATTTGATCTTAGATAAATGTTATCATTGTTGGTCGAGCGGCTAAAGGCCCAAATTATCAATGGGTGAGGTAGTAATAGCTCAAGCCGCATCTTTATCAAATGCAGACTCGGCTGGGAGTGAGGACACCCCAAAATCTAATTTCAAGTCAAATTATTGCATCTTCTAGACATGAGCCACATGCATAGCATTTTTGCAATGACCAACAAAAGAATACACGTAGACCCATTTTTGCACAAATGAGTCAATCATGGGATTGAGGTAATAATTCATGGCTGCTTTCTTAGAAAATAATAACTTTAATAAGGATGTCATAGAAAACCAAAGTATAAACTAAGAGTATTGAATGCTATAATCAATTTAAATCATTCGCCATGTAATATTTATCGTTAATAGGAACTCCCATTTTCGAGTACCTACTACTTGTAAAGATGTCCTTCAATTAAACACCAATTAAAAGATCGGATGTGGGGAAAAAAAAGCTCATAAAATTATAAGTGGCACCACCAAACTCTTGTCATTGCAGTTCAGACTTGACAAAGAACAAGGTAAGTGTAATTTTGTCCTCGCCTTTTTGACAAGATGTAATGGATCCTCCACTTCACCGTGCGCTATATGTTTGAACACCAAACATGTCTTATTTAATTATTTCCCTCAATATATCCCTTCAAGAATGCAAAGAGAATTGTCTTCCCGCAATGCATATTTACACAAGCAATGTATGAATATGAAAGACCATAATATAAGCACATAAAATGAGAGAACATCATGTATATTCACGAAACCCGACAGTATTTGCTAAACTCAAGAGTTATAATCCGCACCCTTAACAATATGATAGAGTGCATCATTCAAAAGCCATCTCAAGTCTATACATTGGGTACACGATATTATCTCAAGTCTTATTGGTAAGTATAATGGATACAAAAAAACGAAGTGAAAACTCAAGCTAATAAAAAAAACTAAAATACGAGGCAAGCTTTCAAATTTGAAGACATGCCACTAATGTATCATGCTTGGGATCTTTCCATGAATATCTTCAAATTAGATGACCGCATCACCACTTTGAAAAGCGGATGCTCTATTTCAAATTTGTTGGCTAATTGAATCCTACTAAGAAAAATGCATTTGGAAATGATTGACCAAGCAATGTGATAGGCTAACCAACTTATTCACATCACTTTTATAAATTAATTCTTATAATTATTCAAATAATATGTGTGTAAAAGAATTAAAAACTCTTATCTTGATTGGTGCCTAGTCCAACACAAGCTTACTCTAAACTCTAGACCAAGAAGACATTACAATTTCCAAAAATAGGAGCACTTTGAAAAAATGAGCTATTTTGACTCAAATAATTGTAAATATAAGAAAAATAGAAAAGATCAACTTGACCTTGACTATAAGCATGACTTAGGAAAATCCATCACGCGTGAGTGAAGGTTGTTCCTTCTTGCCATCGGAACCAAATTTTGAAGAAACAAAATGATTCTATAATTGCATGAGCCCAGTCCTCGGAGCGCAAATGATCTTACTCTTTGTATTACGTGATTTTCACTTGAAACCCAATCGATGAGCATTGAAACACAAATATCTTCCAAATATCACTCTATCTAATTATTTTTAATGGGGAGAGTTTTAACATACGGAAAGAGTTTCATGATGAAGGGAGGACGAAAAAATTAGACGAACAAAATTGACAAGAGCAAACTATCAATTTACTAGAGAAATTATGAATTGTATGCGTTTAAGATTGTGTCATGATCCATATGCAAACATACACAAGAATCTTCTATTTTTATCAAAGTTCAAGGTACTGGTGTTTTAGTGTTGCTCAGGAAATTGCACAATCGGTATTAAATATATTGTACATAATATAATTCAATCATAAACTTTTCAATTCAACCAATTTAGTCTTAATTTTTTTTATGAAAGTGTAATCAAGTCTACTCGATTGGGCTTTGCTTGATTTATATGACATGTCAGCCCAATCATGGATGATTGTCCTACATTTAAAGGCTGTGGTGTGATATGAACTAAATTTAAATGAAACAATGCTACTTGTTTTCACATAAATGATGTATTTGCTTGGTCGTGTGGCGAAACCCTCAAATTACTAATGAATGAGTTAGTAGTAGATCTAGTTACATCTTTATTATATGTGGACTCAAGAGGGACATGCCATTTACCTAATGTCTATTCAAATTATTGCATCTTGTGGACTTGGGCAATGTGCATAGCTTTTCTTCAATGACAGAGCTCTATCGATTGGGAATCCTTTGAAGATTCTTGTGTTTGTCTCCATGGTTAATAATTAGTTTGAGGAATTGCATGCTACATGAGATGTGTTGGATCTAACAATCAAACTCTCATGATTCTTTGCATATTTTGCTATTAAAGATCATGGGAAAAGGACACCATAAATGTTATAATTTTTGTACGGCGTTAACTTAAGTGTCATAATTTCTTTCTATTCACTTTAATACTATAACTTTTTAAAAGTGTTCATTCCAAGTGTTATGTCACATTTGATTTTAGGTACTTGGAATGAACGTTATTAAATTTTTTGATAATTTATAGCCCTAATTATTATTTCACTTTTAATTTTTTGAAAGACGGGGAGCGTCGAAAAAACAGCAACATCGTGCAGGAAAAGTTTATAATAAACGGCTGAATTAAATTGCTAGCTATCCAGCGATGTATGAATTTAAGAATGACACAAAAACCCAAGGAAGAAAGAGAGGATAGGGTATGGATGGAGCTCCACTTGGAAGTTGAGTGGTAAGTGGACTGCCCCCACGTCGTCACTGGCCAAAAAATCAAAATACAAAAAAGGCCGCTCCATGTCGGTTGCTCCATCAAGACAAGAATGATAATAGACTGGTAAACGATTGAGTGATAGAAATGGATGACTTATAAAAAGTATATATGTATATACATATACATATACATCATATATATATATATATATATATATATATATATATGTGTATGTGTATGGAAATGGATTATTTTTTCTTCAATTTTTTTTGTTCCTTTATCAGTATCATCACTGATGTCCAAGTCTTGAAGTCCTTTCTTCTTTCTCATGGATAACCATCTAAATATACGAAAGATTGCTTTAATTGGGATTGCTGGTGGGAGAGAGAGGAGAGAGAGAGAGAGAGTAATTGAGGGTAGTTGCAGGAGCTGAGATGGTTTTCTGCATCTTACTGTTCCTTTACTCAACTAGTCACCATCACCCATGCGTACCTCCGCGTCCTTTCGTCCGCCGCTACTGAACAAACATGTGGGTATTCACAAATGCATGAACCGACAGGGTGCCCTCACTTGTCTGGCCTCTTTCCTTTTACTATCGAAAATCATTGCTTTCCCACTTCACCCCTCGTGAGGCAATGATCAATTAAGCAAAAGAGTCCCTAATTATTAAGCTAAAACTGACAACTCTCTTCATGTGGCGCAAACGAGCGAGCTTTCCCTTCACTTCAATTGAGCCCTTGTTGCGTAAGGATATGTGATATCCTATTAAGAGTTTAAGAGATGAGAGATCTCAATGATTTTCCATTGTAGAGATTGTAAATCGAATAGTAGTTTTTGATAATGTTCTCCTTATTGACACATTGGACTTGAGCTAATTTAGATCCTTATGTCTAACTAATATTAATCATTACTTAAAATTAAGTCTTGACTTTTTCATATATCATCTTTCGCAGATTTATTGACAGAAAGCCCCTCTAGGCATCCCTTTAAGTGAAAAAAAAAAAAAAAAAAAAAAAAAACTCATTTCACAAAATAAAATTGAGGTAGCTTAATTTTTATGCCAACCATAATTATTAGATTAGAATGTGAAACAAGTGTCATAAAATTGCCATATGATGATATGGTTGGAATTTTGTTAATGTCTCTATGTTCTAGCTTAAATGTTACTTTTTGATATGAGTTTAATGTAATTTTTCCTATTATTCTCAAGTGACAACATCAATCGACAATTTTCGTTAATCTTCTTCTGAGAAAGAGAGAGCGAGTCCCACACCAATAATGCACGGTGGACTCAATAATATAGGCCTATGAGGTATCGTGCAAGACAAGATGCCTTACACAGTACACACAGTGAGGTGTTTCTATTCACTTGAAGTATCCATTGAGCTGTCAAAACTTTCATCCTTTTCTCTTCAAATTTCCGGACAAGCTGTTCTATTTCCCACTCTTCAATAGTCTATCTCGATGGATCCGGTAGAATCATATTATTGATCTTTTGAATGGACTCGATGCACTTGGATGGTCGCACCCTTTGTGGATTCTTGGACAAACGCATCTTCTTCGGCGAAGACTGATAGGAACTTGATGGTACATTCAAAGGGACATGTGTTGGCATTGGCCCACAAAGTAGAAATAGTTTGCAGACTCTACGCATCATGAACGAATCAATAAAGGCAACGTGTGAAATAAAGCTGTTCTAGACATTCATCAAAACTCGTATACCTCAAATGATACTCAATAATATCTTGTGAGTTGCGATGCACATTTTAGCAAAAGACTGATAAAAGAAATGGTTTTCCTTCATTGCATTTTCCAAGAAAATAGATGATGGCTGGAACAAGTTTTGGAGCAGGATTTGATAATTAATAAGCGATTTAGGCATCGTGGTAATTGAATTTTTTGCGAAAATGTATAATTCTTTCAAATCCTTTTTGTCAAACATGCAAATGAAGTTAATGATGATGGGACCATATACATGGGCTGTATATTGTCTAGAGCGAAGTGTGCCGGCCTTGTATGTCTACCGTGTCCTTGGGACGATAGGAGGAAGGAGGAGTAGATGCTGAAGAAAAATAAGGATGGAGGAGGAAGAATGGTTATGCCGAGAAGAACGAATGAAACCAAGGAAGATCGAAGAGAGACGAAGAAGGGAGGGCTGCGTCAAAACACGGCATCTATTTACTGGAAAAAGTCGATAATGTCTGAGTGGTTGCTTGCTGCATGACGCGTGCTTGGACCTAACAATCAAACTTTCATGATTTCTCTGCATATTTTGCTGCCAAAGATCTCGTCATAACCATCTCGGCTTATCATTAATCTATTAATTTATTTCCAAAATGTAGCCAAAATCTTGTGTTTGATGCTTCGCTTTTGTCTATTTAGCTTTTTTAAAAAGCATCTTGGACTCGAGAGGGAGATGGGACATCCTATGATTTAGGACGCATATAATAACCATTCTAATTTTGGCCCGACCTACTTTTCTATTCTAAGGAATAGATTTAGAATAGAAATTCGTTTAATAACGTAATTTCATTTTTCTATTTTTCAAACAAACTTTTAGTCCTTAAATAGGTTTGGAACATAAATAGGAAATAAAAACTCATGTCATCACTCGTTCTCGCTACAAGCCAACCACTCACCTACCGTTGCTCATCATCCGCCACCATCGGTCATTGCCCGCCCCTACCAGTCATTGGCTGCCGTCGATGGTCAATGATCGCTGGCCGTCACTGCCGGTTGCTGCCAGTTAATGGTCGCTGTCCACCGTTCAACATCCATCGTCCGCCATCATCACCTAAGAGGGAAAAATTTTGTGTCAATATCAAATAAGTTGTTATTCTAAAAATAGAAATTTGGTGTCATTATCAAATGCATACTTTTGCTCAAAAATTTGTCCGAAAAATAAAAATAGAAAAATATATTTATGGAGTAAATTTTTTTTTTCTAGAATAAAATGATTGTTATTCACGCTCTTAATGTCTAGTCACATTATTTATTCTTCTGGGCCTCAACAACGTTCCAAGCTATTTTCCAACAAGAGAGTTCAATCAGACAATAGAGTACTTATGGACCCCACTTTTGCATGCATGGTTCAACCATGGGATTGTGATAATAAATGCATGGCTGCCTTCTTGGAAATAATAGCTTTAATAATGATGTCATAGAAAACAAAAGTATAAACTAAGAGTTCTTAACGCTATCATCAAATCATTCACCATGTAATGCTTATCGTAATAGGAGCTCATACTTTTAAATATTTACCATTTGTAAAAGATGTGATTTAAATAAACACCAGTTAAAAGATCGCAATGCGAGAAAATGAATGGTTTATAAAACTACAAGCAACACCACTAAACTTTTGTGATTGCAGTTTGGACTTAGCAGAGAACAAGGTAAATACAATTTAGACCTCATTTTTTTGACAAGATGTGATGAATCTACTGCTTCACCTTGCATGATCTATCTAAATGCCTAAGAGTTGCAAATTGATTATTTTCCTCAATAATTCCCTTGAAAAATGCAAAGAATATTGTATGCCTGCATGCATATTTGGACAAGCAATGTATGAATATAAAAGCCCATAATATTAGCACATAGAATGACAGAACACAACAATATATATATATTCATGTATTTGCTAGTTTTAAGGGTTATAACTTGCAGCTTTAACTATATGATACGGTGCATAATCCAAAAGTCATCTATCTTAGCCCGTCAAAATTTGTGCTCTTAGACTATACATTTGGCACATAATATAATCTCAAGTCAAATTACTAATGAACGAGGTAGTAGTAGATCTAGCAGCATCTTCATTAAATGGAGACATGAGAGGGAGTGGGGACACCACCATCTACTTAATGTCCAGTCAAATTATTGCATCTCCTGAACTTGAGCAACATGCATAACTTTTTTTTCCAATGATAGAGTTTATCTGGCAAAAGAATACATGTGGACCACATTTTTGCATGAATGATTCAATCATGGAATTGGGTCAGTAATGCATAGCTAGTTTCTTCGAAATAATAACTTAAAAAAGAATATCATAGGAAATGAAAGTACATAGTAAGAGTTTTGAATGCTATCATCATATCATTCCCTACGTAAGGAAAAAGTATTATCAAATCCCCATCTTAGTATTCACTTGTGTGCCTTTTTGTAAGCCTCGCCTTTTTATTTGCTACTTAGCAGTTTCTCCTATATATCATATAGGGAAAAATTACTAAAAAAGTTACAAATCTATCGCAATTTTGTCAATTCAATCATACACTTTTTTTTTGCCAATTCAGTCCAAAATCTTTTGGTTAGCTAGTGCTAATGTGGCATTGCCAACACTAACGTAGACTTTTCTAATAATGTTTTAATAATTTTAGAATTTTTTAATCTTTTTTCTTTTCTTTAATTTTTTTCCCTTTCACTTAGGGCCGGCAAGGTTCCGCAGGCAAGGGCCAAGATGCCCTCACTAGCATTGGGCAAGGACATCGCAACACCTGCCCAATGAGCGAGGCATCGAGACCATCGTAGCCTTAAGGGAAAGGGGGAAAATTTAAGAAAAGAAAATATAAAAATATAAAAATTCAAAAAATTATAAAAATATTATTTAAGAAAGTTCAGGTTAGCGCCAGTATTGCCACATCAGCTCTAGTCGGCTAAAATTAGCTGGTTGTATTGAACCGACACAAATGCAAAAGTTTTGGAATTCAATTTGCCAAAAAAAAGTTTAAAACTGAATTGACATAATTATAATAGGTTTTTGACTTTTTTGGTAATTGTCCCACCATATAGAATCAATTGGAAACTTCTATCAATAGACTTTTTATTTCAAAAGAATATGAAATTCTAAATTAAAAACAAAGAAACACTCAACAAAACATAAAATGGCTGTGTTATACATATATATACATACGTATATATATATATATCCTCTTTATTGAATTTTGATAGTGCTCTGCCATATGTAATTAATGTTGACTCTATCGGAAAATAAGTCTTCACTTTCAATGTACTGCCTCTCCAATTTTTCACATATTTGACGGAAAACCCTCAAATCATCCTTTTAAATAAATAAATAAAAACTTTGTTTATAAGGGAAATTTGAAGATGTTTCACTTTTTTTGCCAACAATAGTTGTAAGAATAAACTTGAAATTTTTAACCACTCGTAGTGACGGCGTAGTGGTTGAGCTTCAGTTCCTTTCGAGAGAGGTCTGGAATTCGAATCCCTACATTGTCTGCCTTGTTGGAAAGGAACCCATAACTTACCCGGGGTAGAAAGGGTGGTGGTATTCTTTTGCTCCTCCAGGGTTTACTCCGCCGTGAAGCGGCGCACGGAGGTTCCCTGAATACCAAATAAAATAAAATAAAATAAACTCAAAATTTCAAGCAAGAATTTTAAGTCATCATGGTATGGATTAATGCGGAATCATAACGGCGTGGAATCATACTATATTGGGCATGATTCCTTGCTTAAGCAGAGTTCGAATCAAGGCATTTGTGGAACGTGGGGATGCTGAAATTGACAAGGTAAAGGGGTAATTTTCACGAAATCGACAAAGGGGAAGAATGAGTAAGAGGTTTGACCGAAATTGAAGGTAGGGCTAGGGATCTCTGGCAAAAAAGAGAAACAGGAACGAGGCCTTCATGTTTGCTCGAAGCCCAACAAAAAAAAAAAAAAAAAACCTGTGTTCAGCGGACTAATCCTGATTTTCCAATAATTATTTACGATACGCGGGACGTAATTTTTGGCAATTGTAAGAAGCACCATTCAGCTTCGCGTGCAAGGGGTACAAAAGATCTCTCGTCCATTTTGAGGAAAAGAAGGAAGAGATCCTGTTGTGATTAGACCAATCAGCCTTTTCACTCGGAGAGACACACCCGTCCTTCGGACAAGCACCATCATTTCCTTGAACCTGCTCTAGGATTGGTTACCTGGGGATCGGCTTCACGAGAATTAGGCATGCTGGCCGTCTTCTCTTAAAGAGAAGTTTGTGGCCGGTCCAACAGTGGGGTTAGAATCTTTTTCAAGGCCTAACCCTGCCTTTACAGAAGACAGACACGAAGGGACTCCCACCCTAGGGCGGGTCCCTCCACCTGTTTCTTTCCTTAAGTAGTTTAAAGACCTGCTCAGGTCTACACGATCAGCCTTATGCAGACATCGAAATAGAAAGGGAATCCGAGAAAAGCCGAGGGGAAAAGACACATAGAGAGGGAAAAGGGACCCGCGCAATCGATCTGGGGAGGATTTGGAGCCTTTTCGCGTCTTATTCTAGACGATATCTTCAGATCATTCGCTCGTTCTAGATAAATTATTGTTTAAATCTTTCAAATCATCATTAACTTAAACTCTAACTTTCGACCAAAAATAAAATTTAAAGTCTAAGTCATGTTTTCACATCCTTTGAAGATCTAAGACTTATCTTTTATCGATTGGTTTTTGCGCATAGAGATTAAGAACTTCCTTCATTTCATGGACATCGCTAGAATAGATGAGTCACAACAGGACGGGGCCTAATCCGTGACCAGGACAAGGCTAATTGTTACAACACTTTTTTGTTCTTCATATTTCAATTAATTTTTTTCATATCATTATGTGACTAGTCCGTATTGCTATTTTTTATATACTAATATCACCTCGCAGAAAGTGAATTTGAATGATGGGGTGCCATAATTTTGGAGCTACATGTCAACCGATGCTAATCTCATTTAATAAATAGCCAAAGCCATGCTGATGTTTGATTGAACTCATGCACGTATTAAGTAGCCATGGGAATGTTCACAATTTCACCGAATTGCACGCTTAGTTGAAATTAGTTGCGTTTTTGTGCAGTTGTATATCATCATAATATCTCTACACAGTCTTGTTGAATAATATTGGGCGAAAAGATGATTTCCCTTTATATTTGAAAACTATGAGATGAACATGACCAATGGAGTAATGCTCCATAAATCCCGGACACCCTTTCCAAAATAAGAAGATGTTATTGTTTCACTTTTCTAGTTTTACAATCCCGGTTGAATTGACTTGAGCCTTAAGAAGCATCGAGTTGGAGAGATCATTTCCATAGCTTCTCAAGAAACTTTTTGCAATTAATTCTTTATTATACAATAACTCATATCAAACGGAAGTGTAGAAAAAAAAGGAAGAAAACTACGGAGTTTTAAATTCTTCAACTTGATAATATCAGTTTCCATAAGCAGTGTGTTGCGCATTGAATTTTAGTTGTAGTTGCCTCATTTCAGAAGGTTAAAGCTAGAGAACCCAAACTATGGTTCACAAATTGAATTAGCACAATGGTGATATAATGCAGCTTATTACTTTTGGCATTAGATACGTGCGGCGGGGTTTGGTAGGACAAAATGGTAATGCAAAATCCAACAATCGACGTCAATTTTCTTTCATCCAATGTCTGAGATCACACAAGCAACTTTGAGCTCATTACTTTGTTGCATTAATTTTTGTGGTTTAAATCATTGTCCATGCAACTACTCTTTTTTTCAAGAATAGTAGATAATGGTTGAAAGGATGTTGTGGAAACTTGAATCATGTATAGTACACTTTATCACGATTGGTTCAGGACAATCAATTGCGAATCCTTTGGAGATATTCATATCATTAAAGTCCAAGAAAGGACAAACAGATTGCTCGGTGACCAAGGCAAAGATGCTTGACTGTGCGTTGCTAAAGTGAAATGACAAAAGGAGTGATGAGGGGTTCGAGGAACGAGCAAAGCAATTTTCCAACCACAAAGCTCTATTAGACAAAAAAGTACGTGTGGACCTCACTTTTGCAAGCATGGTACAGTCATGGGACAGTGGTAATAATGCATCGCTGCCTTCTTGAAAACAATAACTTTAATAATCAAATCGTTCACCATGTAATGCTTATTGTTGATAGGAATTCATATTTTCAAGTACTTGCCATTTATTCAAGATGTGATTTAATTAAACAACAATTAAAAGATGGCAATATGAAGAAAAAAAGAGGACTTATAAAACTACAAGCAACGTTACCAAACTCCTGTGATTACAGTTGAACGTGACAAAGAAATATGAAAATGTAATTTAGTCCTTATCTTTTTGATAAGATGGGATAGATCCTCAATTTCATCGTGCACGATGTCTAAATGACTCAAAAGTTTTGATACAATTATTTCCCTCAATATATCCCTTGAAGAATACAAAGAGAATTGTCTATCCACATGCATATTTGAACAAGTACTATATGAGTATGAAAGACCATAATATAAGCACATAGAATGAGAGAACACAATAATATGTACATTCACAACCTTAACTATATGAATGTGGACTCGAGAGGGAGTAGGGACACCCCATATATCTAATGTCTAGTCAAATTATTGCATCTTGTGGACCTGAGCAACATGCATGGCTTTTTTCCAATGATTGAGCTCTATCAGTTGGGAATCCTATGAGGATATTTAGAACATTATAGTCTGAAAAAAGGACAAATAGATTGCTCGGTGATCGAGGTAAAGATGCTTGACAGTAAAACACTAAAGGGAAGCGAAAAAATGATTGACAGTGGTTCTAGGAACACAGGACACCAAGAAGCAACATGTGGAAGTTGCTTCCCAAGAGAACTTAAGGCAGGTTTTCATCCGGGAGATTAGTCTAATTCACTTTGTTGATTCTCGTTGAACAAGCTAAAGACATAATAAAGTTATGTAGTATTAAATTATGAAATTATATGGATCTTATGAAACATTTAGTGTAATTGATATGACTAACTATGTGGCAAATCTCATGTGCTCCCAAACAAAGTCAAGTGGTTTAGTGCATCTATTGTTATCAGATCTTTTTTTAGCAATAATTCGTGAGTGCAGTGTATCCAAATTTATGTCGAGTCAGCATACGCTTCATGGATGAATTTAGCCTATTCATTATATTTGTAATGCTCAATTATGCGTATACCCGAATATTATGATTTGTCCAATATAATATAATTTAAAGTAATATCTATGATAAAACATTTTTTTAAATGCTCATGAATTATTTAGTGCTAAGATAATAAAGGAATGCGTAGAAGTTCCTTTACATTAGATTAGACTCTTCCATTTTTTCTAAGTATTCATGACTTATTTGGCCAAATCATGTCCAGACTTCTAAATGACTAAACTAAAGCGCTCATTCATGCCAGCATTTAAAAAAAAAACTTTTCCTTTGCTCCAAGGGCCTAGCCCTTTGGGCCATTTTTAATTATTCCGGGGCAACCAAATGGCTAGTGACCCACGTGGTGAGGGCTGTGTCGTGCTAAAGCCGAGCCAACCCGTTTGCCAATCCTAGAGCAAAGCTGTAAAACACCACCTAACCAGTAAGCAGTCAACACAAGACCTTTCAAACAATTGATAATAATTAGAATTTCCCAATTGTATGATTATGGCCTACCAGTTATGAGCATAGTTCTATGTTTGGAAAAGAATTTCAAATATTTAGTGATTGTCAAACAACTTTTTATTTTTACTTCAACACTTAGGATTGTTAGTATAAACGTCACAAGTAAAACTATTTTTCCAACATGAGTCCTCTCCTTTGCTTCTCTCTTTGACATCTCCAACTCAAACCAAATTTCAATCACGTAGTCATTCCATCCTTGACTCATGTTGATAAGAAGCAAGATCTCCCTCTAGATATATCATCTTCAAAAAACTTTGTTCTTCCAAATCTTCTCTTCGAGATTTGTTATCCTCTCAAGATCTCACTTTTTCTCTAGTCTCTATCAATCAAACCTCCTCCTTCTATTCGAATAAATCCACAATCATCTCTCTATAAAATATTAAGTATCTTTGCATTAGGTCTTTTTGGGAAGCAATGCACAATCAAGCATCAAAAGCAAATTACTCATTCTCATAGCAAGATTTATAATATGCATTGACAACAAACCCACTGAAAACCAACCTCATTGACACCTCTAGTTGTTACCATTAGAAAGAGAAGATTGATAAAATCCTTTGTTCGAAGAAAAATTGGAGAATCTATCTATACTTAATCAATTGAAGCAACGCAAATAGAATAGTCAAGAAGCCTTATCTCTTCAAATTTCCCCATAAATTGACAGTGCAGTGCTTGAACATTTTAGATTTAGGGCTTTGTTGAGGGAAGAAGCTCCATGCTACCGATCTTCAACTTGGACTTGCTGGCCGACCCTCTTTTGGCTCAGAAGCAAAGTCCTATCTCATGATTTTGCTCACATTTTTGCACTAGCAAGAGAAGCTTTCTCTGATACTCCTCCATTTCAAATAATGGTAGATCTTGGGTCCAAAAATTAAGAATTATCACATTCAAACTACTTCACGTGTATTAGAGCTAGAGTTGAGTCCACAAGGAGCCGGGGGAGTAACAATTTAATAAAAATTGTCGGTAATGCCGATATAGAATTTAATTTTGATTCCTATACTTTTAAATTTGGCTAATTTTAGGAGGGGAGGAGCTTTTTCTTCCCACCCTCTTTAAGATTTTTGGTTTTGCAGAAAATATTTTTGGGGAATGTGCTAGTCAATGCAAAAGGCACTTGTTAATCAATCAATTTACGAAAATCCGAGCTTTCCATTGCACTAATCTTAGTGTTATCACGCATGTCGTTAACACTTGAATTTTTGTCAACAATTCAAGCAGTTATCTCTGTGAAAGTACAAAAATAGAAAATAGCAAAAACAACAAAAGAGAGCGAAAAATAATAGATAAAAAACAAATAAAGAATAAACAAATTTAGAAACCAAAAAAAAAAAAAAAAAAAAAAAAAAAAAAAAAAAATTAGAATATGATGGGGTTTCAAAATGGAGGCTTTTTTGGTTCATGGCCCAATTCACATAGTTCTCACGAGATTAAATTTCGTCAGGTCCATCGAGCCCAGTCGGCTTCTCTAGCCCACCCTATATGGTAATAAAGCCACGATCCATTCCCAGCCGAAGATTGCTTGAAATCTTGGAATCCAATCATTTCCGACGCCATTCGTCGTCGTCCGCCCTTAACCAGCAATGACATTGGGTCAATTTTTCAATAAGAGGAAATTTAAATAGAAACCTCAAGTCGAATTAGCTATCGACATTAAATATATTTCTACTAAATTGAAGTTATGAGAAATAAAAGTGGAATTTCCCTTTCACAAGTGACATTAAAACACCGTTTATTCAAGTGAGAATGAGTTGCGTTTGATTGACTTACACGATTTACACAAGCATATTTTAAGCCACAAAATCAATGTATGAGCAAATCTAAAGAAAGAATGCCTTCCTAACGGTAAAAGGGACAAGAACAACTCGCCAGACAGGCGACGAGTAGATGCTTGCTTTCATGAGAGAGATTAATGTTTTCTTGGTTTTGCATTGTGACTGATTGTTCATGAAGCTGAGAAAAAAAGGGCAAAAGCCATCAAATATCCAAAACTGTGCTCACTTTAACACATCTATCTCATTTTTTCTTTTTCTTTTTTGCGTCATCAAAGATTTCAAATTATACTTATATGACACGTTTGTTCTCTATCAAAAAGTATTGTTAGAAAATTGAAGGTAATTGATATTGACGTAAAATAAAATAAGAACAACTTCGACCAAAAAATATAAAATTATCAAAAAAAATCTCGATAGAAGTTTAATGCACCATATTAATATAAATTTAGGATTTTTGACACCAAGAAAAAAATTTAGAGGGATATATATAATTTGGAGCTTTTGACGTAACTAAAAGAAAAATAAACAGGACGAAAAAACTGAATATAATTTGACATTTTTTGCCAGCTTTTCCGAAATGGACGGTGGGTTTCTTTTTTCCCTTTTATTTTATTTTATTTTATTTTCAAACTCAATTCCTTAATCATCCAAAGAACAACCACCGGCTTCACCTGTTTGCCCCGTTTTCCCACACAAAATCCGAATTATCTCCATCCACTCCTTCGCTTCGCTTGGCGTCTTTTTTTTATTCTCCTTTGTTTTCCTGTTCATGCTCGCCGCCGCCAATCTTCAAGCTTGGCGTATCGTCTCGGATGACGACGACGACTCAGATTGGCCTCGGCTGCCGTGGTCGACGAAGCGAGGCGGGACCGTTGGAGGTGCTGAGAGCGAAACCCAAAGAATCTCATCCTTGGAATCGGCGGATCGTACCCAGATGATGATGATGATGATGATCCATCCAACCTCAGCCTTGGCAATCGGATAAAAGGCTCTTGTAAACAGCAAACGCCACCCCGCATCCCCATTTGCGCGTGGCGTGCACGGGTGAAACGGTGGAATCCGGCGATGAAGTGGGAGCGAACAGAACGAAGCAAGAGTCGACAGCACATGTTCTGGAGTGAATCGAGATTCGTCTTGGAAATGAAACGGCCCTGATAATGGTTCAGTGGCGACGGCGGCATGAGCCCGGGATGGCCCGGCCAAAGATAAATCTGGTCCAGACGTGGACAAGGATAGGAAAGCGACGGCTTGAATCAGAGTGGCCGCGACTCGAGTATGGAATCTGATGGTGTTGCTCATTGTGGGGATGATATACATATACATATACACATATATAGATGTATGTATATGTATAGAGAGAGATGCGAAAAAGAAATCTCGTCGGAGAAAAATCTGTCGAGTTTGCAAGGAAGGTGTTTGATGGAATGACAAAGCTGGACTCTGTTTCCAAGGATACCCGTTCGAGAAGAAGAGAGAGAGAGAGAGAGAGAGAGAGAGAGAATCAGCAAGCTCTATCTGGCGTGCGAGCAAGTTCGAGTTTGAGAGTGCATGATGTTGTCGATTCTCATATGAAAAACCATTGCCAGAGGCTTGGATGCTGTGTTGTCGAGAGAGGGGCTGAATGAGAGTTGTGCCGCAGAAATGCCCTTACGTAGTAATGCTACTGCAGGGAAAGAGATGACTGAGAGAGGCTCTGAATGCTGCGTTTGATGAGGAAATATCTGCAGATTCTAGAGTCTTTCGATGTGTCTAAAGGTTCTTTTTTTTTGGCAGAAGTATGGACCTGAGAGGGTTGTTGATCACAGAGGCTGGTTTTGTTGGAGTTGAAGTCGGCGCTGCTTTCTATGGTCTTAGGCCTGTTGTGGAGTTTATGACATTCAATTTCGCTATGCAGGCGATTGAACAAGTTATAAATTCTGCTGAAAAGATGAATTACATGCCGGCTGGCAATATATCAGTCCCTATAGTTTCAAGAGGAGCTGCAGCAGGAGTCAGTGCCCATCACTCCCAAGCCTCGTGAAGATGTCGCCATCCCACCTGGAGGAAGCTTTACCGGATCCGGCCTCGTTAGATCACTCGTCACTCTCAAGATCTATCAGACACGAGAATGGCCCGGGGAGTGCAAAATGAGAATTGCTCATGATCCGTGCGACAATTCTGGTATGTCCCTCCAACCAAAGTGCTTCCTCATCCTCTGGTTTTTTTAGATTGGTAGTCACTAATTTCTTAACACAGATTGTTTAGTTGCATTATTTGAATGTGTTGTTGTCAAGGCGTGAATATTTTGCGTGGTCGCAAATTTAATTGGTGTTTACTCAAAGTCTCCTTTTCAGTTGATATTAGAATTATGATGGGATCAACATAAGCACAGAAAAATGAGATAATACAGGGCGCATATGCCCATGATAACATCGTTGACGCAGGATGGGACCATTGTTATTGCTCTGATTGACTCAGCTTGTAATTTTTGGTTTTAGCCTCAGAAATGTTCATGTCTCCTTTTGTTCGGAAGGGTAAGCAACCATTCACACATTCTGGACATGCTCATCCTGTTCTGAAGTAGTAATTGCTTTTGCAATTCAATGTCTCTTTGCCCTCATAACTTTGATGGGTGACCTATTGTTGCATAGTTTAATTGCTGTTCTCTAAATTGTTGTTCCATTTGATAATGAGGGTAATCAGTCGATGATTTAGTCTTGTCGAATTCAATTTGTTGATTACGTGCTCTGCTATTCCAGGGGTTGAATTAATTTATTTTGAGTCTCTGTTGCTTCATGGTTGTTAGTATCAATATTATGAGTTGTTTCATTCTGTCCTAAAAAAGGGTTGGGGGGGGTAGGAAATTAGTGAGCTAGGCAACTTCTTTGTTGATGATAGGCCAATTGCTGCATTTGTTTTTGTATACATGTATCTTATGGTGGCAGATTAGCATAAAGACTCTCTGGAAATACAAAACATGGAGTAATGATAAGCATATGGTATTGAGAAGCTATTGCTGCAAAGAATGCAGGCTTTTGGGTGATTATCTTTGTTCACTCGTTCATGCAGACATTGCCTACACGCAGATGAGTTTCTCTCTGAAATGCACATCAACCAGAAGAAAAGGACAGAGATAGAGCCCCTCTAACAGTTTTATAGCTCTTGATGAACTTCATTGTCAGAACCCTAAGAGTTGCTCTTTGCTTTTCCTGAATATGTTGCTTAATAAATCCATCCGGAATACTTTGCACATTTGCATGCTTCAACGACCAAGCTATGATATTATATATGTGAAATGAGAGATCCAAAGATAAAATCAGAGGGCAAAGAGCAAGATGGTAATGATTTGAAGTCAAAGAAATCCAAGGATAATTTATCTGTTTGAAAGTGCTCAAGGATGAAAGATATTAATAGCTAACATCATTTTCTTATGCATGTTATTAACGAGTATCATTTTAGTTTTCTATTAGATTATGTATAAACACAATATAGATGAAAAAAATCTCCAATGAGTGGACATCAACTACTGAAGCGGTCATGGTATTATTAGTCCTAGCAATCATAGTTGAGCCTTAGCAATCATAGTTGAGCTCTAGGTATACCAATGACAATTTAAGCTCAAGATCTTATCAGACAACTCATCAAAGATGCGGGATCACCATTTTGAAAAAAGGATAGTTATAAATCGAATTTGTGGGCTAATTTAGGAGTAATGAGAGGTCTTGGAAGTGTAAGACCATGAAAAACTAACTCAGTATGGCTCAATCTGCATAGACTACTTCCCATTTCTATAATAATAGAAATAGTAAAGCTGCTCCTTCCACGTTGGGGGACTTTCTTATGATATGATATCATTTGGCAGCGTGGCCGAGGGTAAGGGGGCTGACTTGAAATCCATTTTCCACAATGGAACAATGAGGAATTTAAGTTTTGTTTATTTCGTTAAAAACAACTTTCCGAAGATGTTTTTAGGATTTTCTAATGTTCGTTTCACAGAAAATGAATTGAACTGAGAAAATATTTTTCATCAACAAAAAAGAAGTCTTCTATAATAGGAGAAAATATTTTTTACTTTTTAATTTTAGGAAAATATTTTTCTGACTCACTCTCTCTTATCTCACACCCATGTTATCCTTGCTATCTTTTTTTTTTTTTACTTTTTAAAAAATGATTTTTTAATTTTTTTCTTTTTTCTTTTTCATTTTCTTTTGTACCGACTGTAAGCAAGTCCCTAGTTTGTTGACCTTGGGTCTTGCCAAATCAACGAGCTAGGTTCACCGCTTGCCAATCGAGCAAGCCTATGGTGAGCAGCTCGCTTGCTCGTTGATTTAGCGAGACCCAAGCCCTTCAGCTCGAGCCTTGCCAAGTCAACGAGCATGAGCCTCTGGCTTGTCAACTTAGCAAGGCTTGAGGCCTCAAGCTTGCTGACCATCACTGTGGCCACGGCGATCGACTAGAGAGGAAGGAGGAGGAAAAGAAAAAAATAAAAGGAAAAAATAAAAATAAAAAAGAAAAAAAGAAAAAATAGAAAGAAAAATAAAAATAAAAATTTGATATTTTAAAAAATAAAAAAATTCTTAAAATGAATGCACAAAGGGAAATCAAATTGAATTTTCCAAACCAAACAGCGAAGAATGTTTTTTAGTTCATTATCAAGTTTCAAACAAATACCAAAAAATAGTCATTTTTCTAAAAATGATTTCTTGGAAAATACTTTTCAAAAATGCAATATTTTTCGCAAACGAACAAAATCTTAGTAGACATTGTGTAAAAAATTGTTTAATTGACTAACCATGAATAAATGTAGCATTGATTGGTAATTGCTTTGTCATGCATATCATATGAATGCTCTTCACAAACAATTGGGGTCGCAAAGAAGAAGAACTCAAGAGAAACAAGAGCATCGGTGCTCTTCAAAATTGAAATAACGAAAGATCAATAAGATTTTCTTGTGATAATAGTCCAAAGTTTTTCTAAGTCAAAGTCGAGAAATCTTTCTGCAAATCATTCAAGTCCAGTTCCTCCATTTTCATATAGAAGAAGCTTAAATACAAGAAAAAGAAAAGTGTCAATTTTGCTTTATAAGTTCGGATATAAAGTTGCATAATTAGCCTAAAATAAAAGTCTAAACTTGTGGGCCCAATTTCACATTTTCTGATCCTTCCATTTCTTCCCCTCCTCTCTTTTGCCCCAAGTCATTGCTATCGCCCTTGACACTAGCGTTGCTACTATTGAAAATTCTGATCTCTGATGTACCTGAGGATTGGTAGCCATGTGGCAACACCACCGTAGCCCCAACAGCAGGCCATTCCTCCCCTTTTCACCACACGGCTCCTCCCCCTTCTTTTGTTGGATTTGAGGGGACGAATGGATTGCATTAACCCTCCTTTCGATTCAAGGCAAGAAATTTCACAAGCAAATACCTTTAAAAAATTATGAATATTTTGAAATCATTATTTTATGCAGATAATTATGATTGAAAAGAAGAAGACTTCAAGATAAATAAGATTATAAAGTATCGAAACTCTTCCAAATGGAAATAACAAAAGATCAATAATCATCATCCAACAATTTTTTCTTTGATAATAGTCCAAAAGCTTTTCCAAGTCGAAGTCCACGAGTCATTGTGCAAACTTGCTCCTCCATTTTCCAAGGAAGTTTAAAATCAAGAAAAGGAAACGTACGGAGATTTTCACCTCATGTGGACAGACGATAATGATGGGGCCCACCATCGGAACCCCCCATCCATTTTATATTTCCAAGGACAGCAGAGAACGCCCCCCTGCACAGGGGCAGGATCACCATGCCAGCATTTTCCGCTGCTAAAAGTAGCCATTACACAATTTAAGAAAAAATTCCAAATAAGGAGCTGAAATCAAATCATTTATTTATAAAAAAAAATGTAAAATAGATCTCATTTTAAATAAAAACATGAAATGATCTAATTACGTATATCATTCATTACTTTTAAGATGTTCTAGGTTTGTAGTCTAGGTGAACTTCTTAGCTATGTTGGGTTTACCTCATTGAATGTTGGAACATTTCCTAGATATACTTTCTATAGTTCTCTTCCTTCTGCTGTGCAGGCACTGGCGATACTGGCCTTGCAGTGCCCTGGTGGTTCCTTCTTTAATAAGGATGTCCCTTTTATATGCTATTTTCGGTTGCTTCATGACGAAGTATTGAGCGTAATAATGATGTGATAAGACATGGATTAGACAAAATATCACCATCAAGAGTGACCACAAGTCTATTCTTGCTCAATTTCAAATACTCTTAATTGAGAAACTGATATAAATAGGAAGATAAGCAAAGAATGGGGTCAGAGTGTGGAGGGAGAATGATACTTCAGGTGGGAGCTAATTGAAGTAAGTAAGCGTGTATCCCTTTTGTTTATGCAAAGTAAAAAGCACCAATAGTAGCAGCCACCCATACCTACAAGAACCAAAGAAAGAGAGAATGAAGCACTAGCATACATAGTACGCATCTTGCGACAAAATTGATTTTTACTAAATTGATAGTTATGAATAGTAGATACCCACCATCAAAGCACGTAATTTGATGCAATGCAAGAAGTGAGGCGATGCTATAAATTGAAGAACTACCGTTCAGCAAGTCCAAAAATATTGGAGCATGCAACACTGCGGTTGTATCAACACAGTAGAAGACTTTTCGATCTAGCCAAAGTAGGAAGAGAAAACTAAAAGAGTCCGTTCATAGCGGCTGTCCATGTAACATAAAAAGAGACATTAATCAAAAACTGGGAGACAAACGTAATCATAGAAAACAATCATAAACGAAGGAGTTTGAAATGTTATAGAAAGAAAAAGAAAATTGTAGATATGCTAGTGAATTTCCATTCATCACATTCTACTTTAGCTTGATAGATGTCAAAGTGAGAACACAAAGAAGTGCTACAACACCTTCTTTGAGAAGCCACTGCATCTTGTATATTGGCACTAGTTAAAAATCTGGGGTTGCGCACAGGTTAAAACAACAGATTTTTAGCCACCGGTCAAAAGATAGAGCTCTTCCAAAAATAAGACCCGCAATGCCACGACCACCCATGGAATTGCTAGTATTTATTGTCCAGCTGTCCTACTCTCTTTTATTTTTTCTTTTTTTTTTGCCATTTCTTTTTTGAAAAAAACAATCTGCATTTTCTCTTGCCAAGTATAGATCGTGGGCAGTATTAGACTAATTATCACTCAATATGATAATTTAGAGTTAATATTTATTGTATAATGCAGGTACGTAATTTAATAAGTTGTTGAAGTATAGCGATTCAAGTACGATTTACAAACAAAAAAAGATGGACAACTTCATGCATATTGGCCTTTTTAATTTTATTTATTTTATTATCAAGAACCAACTCAGGCTAGTAAAAACCTGTTTTGCCACTTGCTCGAGGGAGGGGGAGCAGGAGGGAGACCATGACACGAGCAAAAGTGAGTCCGTCCCATCACTCGCTTTGTAACTCGTTGACATGTGGGCGAGATGCGAGAGGAAAGACTGCGAGAGAGAGAGAGGGATTGACCGAGCAAAGCATACGGTGAGTAGCAGGGCTCGAAGGTGGCGCGGTGGCGGTTTGGTGGGGACTGGACGACTTGATGTTCATGGGATAAGAGAGAACGAGAGAGCTCAACACCTCGATATGCTGTGATGGGGAAAATGAAAGACGCCTGGAGAGAAGGAAAATAAGACATTATTTCTAAAGTACAATTGGAGCGGATTTGGGCCATCTCAGCTTTAACTAAAATCCAAATTATCTAAATTGGCCGAACTGAAAGATATTTTGAAAATCTGACATTGAGAACCAAGGATTAGACCACTATGCCGATGGTTCTTATGGTGATGCCCAATGCTTCGGCCACGGAGCATGCATCATTAGAGCGTAATTGGAATGTGCTACTTGCATGGATTTCGCTTATCACCAAATTCAAGAGTGATGCCGATCTAGTATCGGAGCATAGCTTCAACTTTTTGACTGTATCATTAGTTTTATTGGCAAATTAAAGATGTATAAAATAAAAAATAAATAACAAAAATACAAATAAAAGAAAAGAGGGGATAAAATATTAAAATTCAGTTCCTTCATTGAAGAAGCTGAATTTTATTTGTACTTTTGTTATTTATAAAATACAAATCAAAGACACAAAACAAAATAAAAAGAAATAACAAGAGTGCAAATAAAAGAAAAGAGAGAGAGAGAGAGGAGAAAAGAACAAGGTGTCTAAAATTCAGAGAAGAATCTCTCTCTTTCTCTCTCTACGAAACCATGAGGGAGTGAACCTGTCAACTGGAATCTCTTACGATCGTTGCTTCGAGAGATCTTCAGAGACAGTCGGTTCCTCGTGACATTGAAGCGATGACGAAATTCGTCGTCTCCCGTTGAACTCTAGGATGAATTTCGATTCGTTACAGAGTTGTCTGTTGATTTCTGTTTCGATCTTGTTTTTTCTCCCAATTCTCTCACTGTCTTCTGAAATTCAATTGCCGTTGGTTGTGCTGTGGAGGAGGGAATCGAGTTTGCAAGGAAGGTGTTCGATGGAATGACGAAGTTGGACTTTGTTTCCAAGGATACCCGTTCGAGAGAGAGAGAGAGTTCGAGTTCAAGAGCGCATGATGTTATCGATTCTAATACGAAAAGCCAATGCCGGAGGCTCGGATGCTATGTTGTCAAGAGAAAGGCCATGGAAGAGTTGTGCTGCAAAAATGCCGTTACGTAGTTATGCTACTATGGGAAAGAGATGATTGTGAGAGAGGCCAGGAATGCTGCGTTTGATGAGGAAATGTTTGCAGATGATTGTGAGAGTCTTTCAATGTGTCTAAAGGTTCTTTTCTTTTTAGAAGTATGGACCTGAGAGGGTTCTTGATTCTGCAATCACAGAGGCTGGTTTCGTTGGAGTTGAAGCCAACGCTGCTTTCTATGGCCTCAGGCTTGTCATGGATTTTACGACATTCAATTTCGCTACGCTGCATGTCGGCTGTGGCGATATATCAGTCCCTATAGTTTCAAGAGGAGCTGTAGCAAGATTCAGTGCCCAACACTCCCAACCCCTGTGAAGACGTCGCCATCCCACCGAGAGGAAGCTTTACTGGATACTGCCTCATTAGATCGCTCATCACCCTCAGGATCTATCGGACGTGAGAATCATCCGTGGCGCGCGAAATGAGAGGTTCTCATGAACTGTCTAACATATCCGATATGTCCCTCCTACCAAAGTTCGTCCTCATCCTCTGCTATTTTCAGATTTGCAGTCAGCTTATTTTTACATGCAGTGTGTTGCATAATTTGTATGCGTTGTCGTCAAGGGGTGGATAATTTGCGTGAAGCTTTCTGAGGCTAAAGTATCAGCCTCAGAAAGCTTCATGCCTCCTTCGTCGTTTTTCCTACCTTATTTTGTCTGAAAGGGTAAGCAATCATTGGCAGATTATGGACATGCTCGTCTTGTTATGAAATAGTAAATTAGTAATTGCTTTTGCTATTCAATGACACTCTTTGCCCTCATAAAATTTGATGGGTGACCTATTGTTGTATAGCTTAACCGCTATTCTCTAAATTGTTATTCCGTTTGGCAACTAGGGTAATTAGTCAGTCGTGTCGAATTCAATTTGTTAATTACGTGCTTCGGTGCTCTAGGGTTTGAATGAATTATTATTTGGGTTTGCTTTTCTTCATGTTTATTAGAGAGATAATATTCCTCATTCTACTATACCAAATTGTTGCAGTTCAAGAACCGCAAAGGATCGGATACACTGCACGCTTGCCATCAATGCGACCACGTGAATCTCTCAATTTACTTCGGGAAGTAGATTTCGGTGTTGCAATGTTGTAGATGAAACAAACTGGAAATGAAAAGGCTATACCAATTTCTTTCGTAACATTATCGTTAGTGGGTTTCTAAAAAGTTGCCGGAGTTTTGGGGTATTAATATTGTATTTTTTTCAAGTTTCAGAGGATAGAGTCATTAAAGATTATGACTTATTAGTCAATTGTGAGACGAACTTGATGGCAATAAATAAATAAAAATAATGAGAACCGATTAATTTGTTTTGTGAAAAATTGACGTTTTGGAAAATATTTCTCTATAAATAATCGCTTTTATCACTTGCAAAAATGAATAAATGAAAATGATTAAATTGTTATTGGTAATAAAAACATTTTTTTGACTGATTATTCGAGATATAATCAATTATTTTTAAGAAAAAGGCTTTTTCAAAACATTTATGTTTATTTTTTCCTCTTCCAACCTAGCTAGTTGGGGACTCAGGTGCATGCGGTGCCCACAAGAGCCCATTTTTCCAATAGAGAGGGTGCAAGCGCGTAGCCGTTGTAGCTATGAAGAGTTGGTCCACTTGCTAGCGGGTGAGCAATGGCGTTCGATTGGGCAGAGAACGTTTGTAGGACCTTCTTCAGCTATTTTATCCACTTTTTGCTATTTTCCGAAACCTTTGCCTCTTTATTTAATAAAACTACCTTCCGTTTCTCCAATTTCTATCTTTTTTAAAACTCGGTTGGTTGGATGTCCGTAGTACCGTTCAATGGTTTAATCATCCGATCCACTCTCGAAAATAACACTTTGACTAATTGCATAATGTGATGATCATTCGGACAAGGATATTTATCTTGGAGTCCCTCTCTCCCATCCGATTTCTGACTTTGAGATGTCATAAGCCCCTCCAATAACGTTCCTACGTCGTCTAACGTCTAGCGACAGATGTGGTTCTTGGAGGTCAATATCGATGGGGATTGCATGACAAGGAGACCAAGTTGCACTTAGATCCAAAACTGGTAGGGATAGGGATCAAGATTCAGTTGATTAACCTTTTCTCCCAATTAAACGATGAGGAATTTAGTAGACATTGGCATGAAAGTTTCTTAAATTGACTAACTATGAAAAGATGTAGCATAGATTGAAAATTGCTTGGCCATGCATATCAAGATTCAGTTGATTTGCCCAAATAAATTCTGGTACGCACCCGCAGGGCCGAAAATTGAGACTTTAAACACGATATCATCTCCATCGACGAGCTCAAAACACGCACACATCTACACTTGACGTGATATTATTGCCACGTGCACATAGCTCCGTAACTTCTCCGGCCGCGATCTGTCTAAATGCCTGAAGAGTGGCAACTACTTTGCTGTCATGAAGATGTTTCTTGATGAAGCCACAAGGAGTGGTCTGCTCATCCGCATTTTCAAACAGCCAGTTTGATAAAGAAAGACCCATATATACACTCTCAATCCTCGTCCTTTTCGGCTAGTTTCGGAACTTTCCCTTTTGACACTCTTAAGGTAGCCTACCATGATCTGAAGTCACTGGCGCAAGTGGAAAAACATAACAAAAAAATAAAACATGAGATAACCACGAACAAGGGACGAATTTGAAAACAAAGCCCTAGCTGAAGAAGAAGACGACGATGAAGATTGAGAAGGGAGATTTTTACGAAACCGTCTTCCGACTTCAACTGATTCGCGCGCAACCAGACACGGAAATCGGAAGAAATTCTAGCAGGCCGGAGAAATGACGGGTGGTGGAGCTATCTTATTGAGTTTGCCGGATACAAGTGGCGGGCGAAGGGCGAAAGAACGAGAACATGAAAACGGACCTGATGTGATGTTCGTCACAATCCCACAAGATAATTGATGTTATAGGATGGAATGTACTGCCCTTGATCACAAAAAGTATCTAACCTGTATAAATGCCTAACAAACCGTTTACGACAAAGCACAGACCAGGATGTTAGTCAAAAAAGGACATTGTAATCTCTGGGCCAAGAGTATTCAAGAGAGGAGTCCATGGATGGAATATGTGCCACCCACTTGCACAAATCAATACTGAGATACGTGCTAAGAACACAGATAAAGTGGCAATCTTAAAAGTACACGCATCACCTATATGATGATTAACTAAGATGGCGAGTCATGGATACAACTACTACAGGAGTATGATGATTCTATCGCGATGTGTTGCATGCACGGAACGTGCGAAGTGCGCTTCGAGATGCAAACTATACTGTGTGCATCGATTCTACAAGAAATCAACTCAAGTATGAGTGCAGCCATGCTATCAGCGCTCAAATTCAACTCAAGGATGGAAGAGTTAAGTACGAGGACTAATCTTTAAGGGAATAATGTCGCAATATTGCACAAACAATGAATTGTAATTGAGTTTGGTGTGAAGTTGTTGTTAGGCCAAATGATGGAATATTGCTCCTATCGACTCCTGAATTTTTGCCTACAAGTCGAACATGCATTTGGGTAAATATAAATAAATAAAAAATAAAAAATAATATTAAAAATAAATAACAAACGAAGAAAGAAACGAAAGGAAAAAAAAATCATAATCAAAAGGACCTGGTCCGGTTTGTTGGGCCTGGTTTAATTCGTGTAGCCCAGACCTTATCCACAAGGCGAAGCCCAGATCACCGTCCGCCATCTACAATCACCACAGCCACCGTCGCACCACCATCGACGGCCACCACAGGCTCAGCGATGACACGATAGAACACACACACCGAAGCTCACGAAGAAACTATCTCTCTTTGGAATTCTAGAGGATCCTTCATCGGTTCTCCTTTTCCATTGTCCTTTAGACACGGTCGAAACGCCGCTGTAGCGGCTCCACCATTGCCGGTTCTGTTGCCGCAAGGCCTCCTCTCCTTCTGCTCTGTTTTCTGGTCACGCCGCCCAAACGTGCACGAGCCAGAGGTCAATCGTCGACGTGGAGAGCTCCAGTAACTTTTCTCCGATCTGATCACAGACCAAAGTGAAAAACTCACTCTCATCAAGGTAAATCCCACGCACTCTGTTTCTGCTGCTCATGAACGAAACAGAGCTGGTTAGCTTTAGCTAATGTCTGTGAGTAAATCAGTTGAGATTGAAGCTTTATTTAACAACTCGGACTTGTACTGTTATTTTCGTGATGATCTTAAAGTCAATCCTTGCTGTGCATTGGTGTATGAGCTCCTTGGTTAAAATGCATATTACTTGTTTGATGAAATGCTCGAACTAGATCAGTATGTAAATTCGATTCAATTCTCGAACCGCAAAATCATATTACATAAATTCGATTTGTTCTCAACTTTTTGAATACTTATTATGGCTGACTTTGTCAGAATAGGATGCTCATTTGTCAAATAGTGTTAGTATTCTCGTCTCGTATGCTCGGCGTATGACATGAAAATTGCTGTCTCGTGGCTTTTTGATTCCTTTGGTTCGAGTTAAAGTGTTCTGTATGAACAGAATTGAGTTTTGAATGTGTATTCTGTTGTGAAGGAGCAGGAGATCTGCGTGTGTGCGTGCAAAGAATGGACTGTCAGAATCGCCATTGATCTTTGCATATATACAATCTGTGCAAGAACCGCCATTGCCCCAAACTTGGAATGGATTTCAATCCTTTGGTGATAACCTTTTCTGATGCTGCGGTTTTCATTTCTTATCTCAAACTTGGACGACATTTGTTTTGTCGTGCATAATGGACTTGCAGACTTGCTGATAGAGCAGGCCCCATAGTGCCACTTGTCGTCCACTGAATGGACAAATGTATTGATTACGTGGCTATCATTAGTTTATTGAAACATTTTCTTGCGAAGACATTAGTGAGACTAGTTACAGCCTTTGATCCGTTAAGTCTCCGTCGCCACCTTAACCGAGCTCGCACTGGCCGCGGAGCCACCTCGATTGCATCAACTTCCTTCCCTCCCTCCCTTTGGTCTCATTTCCATCTCATATGCATACGTGCGAATTCCTGTTCTTGTCGATCCTTCATTCTTGTCTCGCCAAGTGATTGTGGTGCCCCTCTCAGTTCGATCGGGGATCGGTTTCGGCTGAAGTTGATTCCCGTCAATTTGTTCCCTGTGGTTAGCGATGGGAGTACTTACGCTCACGGACCTATTGAAGAAGGCAACGTCGGATTTCCCCAACGGGAGAGCCACCTCCGCCTGCGGGGAGCTAGACCTAATGCACGTGCAGCTGCAGGAGCTCGTCAAAGATGCCACCGCACTCATCACTGCCTTGCACCGACACCGTCGTGCTCACTTTCCTCAACACCATCGAGGTATGTCTGGGTCATCTTGGTCTGTTCGCGAGTACAGATGATGCTGTTTAAATTCGAGAATGCAATATCTGGAAGACCGTGATGACGATGAATTTCTAATGATGAGATCGATGTCTTGCAAAACATCGACTGGGAAATAGCTTGGAAAAGAAAGAGAAAGATGTTTCTTGGGAGTTTTACAGTACTTCGAGAACAGAGAAACGGATATGGCATCGATTTCTACTGAAAAAAATTGCATCTGAGGCATGAAATTTCTGTGAGCGTGTGGTGCAAATTGAACAAGAACAAATTGAATTGGGAAAAGCATGAAGAGCATTTTCTGTCGTGTCCAAGGGTTGTTTTCCGGTACGTACAAGCATCGATTCATCATTAAAAAAAAAAAAAAAAAAGTCAAAGCTTATCTAAAGGAGATGGATGGTTTTAATGGAATCAAACGTCGACAAACTAGTTGTCTGCATATTCTGCATATGTGTGTATCTCCAATTCGCAAGGACTAGTGTGATAGTTTGCTGATTGGAAAATATCTGTTCGTTTTGCAGTTTGTGATCTTGTTTCTGGCGGTAATCCGTTGCCGAGCCACTGCAGCTCCGCCCAACCCCATCTAAACAGCTAAGGAGTTCAATTTCTACCTTTCCGACTTGGAACTGAAGCTCCTACTGACACCGCAAGAAGGAAATTGACGGGCTCAATCCGCTGCTTCCAAGCTTAACATCCCTCACCTAACCACCATGCTTCACTGATACCAATATCCCTCTCTTTGACGGACGTAGAGCCGAGCCTCGACTTGATGTCCAAAGTCGTCAATGATCCCTCGGATGTAGTTATGTTCTTGCACACCTCCGGCGCTATGGGTCACCCCTCCCCAATCGCATGCTGCTAACTCAGCGCAATTTGGCATCATCATCAGGTGGGCTACAAACTAACAGAATCAGACTTCCGCGATTGTGCTCCCGTTGTTCCATGTGCACAATTTAGTTGCTAGATTATTCAGTTCTTTCTTCTGGCATTCTGCCTCAGCTTGTAACTTCTCGTTTTCCTCTTGCAAGCTCAGAGCTGTCTCCTTCTCATTCCTCAAGTCCCTATTGATCTTCTGAATATCGAACTCAGCCAGGTCCATAATCGACCTTATATCGTGCTGGACCTCAGGCATATAAACATCACTCTCCTTCGCCTTCTCTTCCGCGTTCAGATTCTCCAAGTTTGCTAATACGCTAACCTGAGGTCCACGCATGTCGAATACCTTTTGTACAACTTCCACACCCTGTTCCTGCATCTTCACCAACAGCTCTTCTGCCGTAATATGCTTCGCTTTGTTTTTCAGCGTCTTCTTCTTCGCTTGCTTAGACCAAAGCTTCTCCTTACCGGGCACGTCAGGTGATGGCTTCTTTTCCTCTGGCCCCAACGAGGCAACAGGCGCCTTGGTAGGAGTTTCTTTGTAGTCGTTGAAACCCATACCCATATTCTTAGGATGCAACTTTGCTTCAATGAATGTCCCTGTCCCTTGTTGGTTCTTCTCAAGACCCCCAAGCCTGGCCTATCCCCATCCACAACAGCGGATTCTTCATCCTCATTGTCTATCATCGAGTTCTCGTCAATCTCTCTGTTCGGCATGACCGTGTCGGTGGACACGAAATTCATGGGCTTCGACAGATCGGCCTTACCAAGGAGGTCCCTGTTCTTCCTCCGCTTCCTCTTGGAGGAGTCATCGTAGTCCGAATCGGAGTCTCCCGACGCGAAGACGCCCTAGAGCACGTCGTCCTTGGTCTGGGCGCGCTTCTCCCTCCGCCGCCGGTAGTAGAACTCCCCGTCGATCCACTGCCCATCGTTGTAATCGTTGTCCATCCCAAACCTCTCCATCTCCTGGTCCTCGTTTATCTTCAAGCAATCCTGGAGAACCGAAGCGAGGGACCTAGGTTTTTTTTTTTTTTTTTTTTTTGGAAGGGGCGGTGTTCGGAGGAGGCGGAGAGAGGGGCGGCGCTGCTGCCGAACGCCAAGGTGGCCCGGTGGGGTAGATGCGGCGGCAGCGGTTGAAGGCTGCTATCAGGCGGTGCAGCTCGGCTCGAGGGTTGGAGGGAGAGAGAGAGAGAGAGAGAGGAAGCAGAGAGTGACCGAATGCTCGAAACGCAAGAACTGGAAAACCTAACGGATCTTCTTCCCTTTTTAATTTCTCAGATGTTAACAATTGATGATTTTTTTTGTTATTCTTTATTTACTTCAAGGAGAGGACATTCATTTATCGTGATTGTTTAGTTTATGTTGATGAAAGATAATGATAATAGGGAATGAATTGGGTTAATTTTTCAATTAAAGACCTAAGAAGATTGAAAAAATTATTTCTTAAGATTTGAAGTTGCGGGAAATAAAAATGGAACTTTTTAAAAAGGGTTAATATCCTCGAAAACCCCAAACCGATACACTTCGAAATTTACCCCAAACTATTTTTTTTACCGCCAAAAACCCTAAACTCTGGTATACCTTTGACAAATTTACTCTAAACCTGGTACACTTGTGACAAATTTACCATATATTATTTTTTATTAAATTTTATTCTCAAATTATTTAGTTAAATAACACATAACAAATTGACCGATATCAATTTAGGATTTTATGCTCTGTTTGTCACAGTTTACAATTTTTGTGATTTTTTTGTGGTATTAATCTAATTTAGTAAAGGGTATATTTGTCACAAATTTATCATTTTTGGGTTTTTTGCAGTCAAATAAATTAGTTTGGGGTAAATTTGTCATAAATGTACCAGTTTATGGTTTTTTATAGTTAGTCGGGGTAAATTTGTCACAGATATACCGGTTTGGGGTATTTCATGGTTAAAAAAATAGTTTTTGGTAAATTTGTCACAAGTGTACCAGTTTAGGGTTTTTCAGGGTATTAACCCTTTTTAAAATGATAGGAAGTACTTCTTGAGAGAGACTGCGTAACGCAACTTAGTGATTTACCAATTAATCCAAGTTAATATATGAAAAACGTAAAGGGGGGCATTTGATATTTAAAATTTCTTATCGGCCGAGGGATTTTTTCAATTGTCAAATGGTTATTCGAAATTAAAGATATATTGAGACAAAAATTGCCGCAAAAGCCCGCTTTTCAGTAAACAAACATGTACATAGAACTGAGGAGAGAGAACTGGAGTGTCATTTTGTAGGAGAAAAGTTGCAGCGAGGATTTTTTATTTTAAGCCAAGCTACGTCCCCACGAGATTACAGCTAGGACCTAGGAAAGGTGACTTTTGAAGATTTCCTACATTTATTAATGTTCACTTGCTTTTATCATCTAAGCTATTGGTTAATATAGGGATTGAAAATTATAGGGGATTTAAAACTTGCTTGACAAAGATCACATCCCATCTTGAGCAATGAGATTTCTTGATAATTTTGCACGTCGTAATTCTTAATCGCTTCAATGGACACATAGACTCTTATTAATCGAATTGGATGTCAACACGGCTGGGGCCTAGGGGTCTCTAATTGAGCCACTCGAGTTGCTACAATGCCAAACTTGAGATCGACTCAATTTCATACTCGATGTTTAAAACAACATTTGAGCTCAACCAAACATTAATTTAATGTTGGAGCTTGATTCAAACAAAAAGGTGATATACTATATATTACGTGTGTGCAGATGATGATGTTAATATTTAATTTTATTAACAATTGATTTTTTTGAATCAGGCTTAAAAAGTTTATTGAGCTAAGTATTGATGATCTCGAGCTTTCAATTTGCAAGATACTCAAGTAGCTCGAGTTAGAGCTCGACTAAATATTAGTTCTCAAATGATCATCAACCCAAGCTCGGACAACTCATGAATAATTTGACTTAGTTTCACTCTTATTAGGCCTTCATACATGCTTGCTGTGAGAGGAATTGAGTTTGCACTGGGTGTAGGTAATGATTCTCCCGACTCGATTATTATTCTACGTAAATTTTCATTTGAACATAAAGATATTAGAGAATATGGTTTATAAAATAGCATTACCACGTTTGTAGATTCTTTAAGGGAGAGGTTCCTCTTTTGATAACTTGATCTAGATTGCCTTAAAAACCAAATTATGATGATAGCTCGGATTAGATTTTAGACGAATTCAGAGGCAATTTTCGTCATTTAGCACTTAAAAAGTGCCAATTGTCATTAGCGGCCACTTTCCACTACCATCTACTATCTAAATGTAACTAATAAAGTGTTAAACAAAAAAATAATAAAGAATTAATGTCACAAAAAATCTAAAATTGGTATACACGCGATAAATTTATCTCAAACTAATTTTTTGACTAACCAAAACCCAAAACTGGTACATCACACATTTACCCCAAATTAGTATTTTGACTATTAAAAATCATAAACTGATACATTTGTGATAGTTTTACTATTGTTGGTTTTTGTTAAAATGGATTAATACTATAAAAAATCACAAACTAGTATGATTGTGACAAATGGAAGAGAAAACCCCAAATTGATACCTCCGTCAATTGTCATGTGTCATCTAACTTAATAATTTGACAATAAAATTTAATATAAGGTAAATTTATCACAATGTACAAGTTTAGAGTTTATCGTGAGATAATTGTATCTTTTTAAAGAGAGACTAACTATCATTTTAAAATTTGAAATAAAAAAATTCAAATAGCATGTACGAAAAAAAAAAAAAAAACTTAAGACATCAAAACAAGCTAGTAAGTACTTGTTTTCTACTGGTAGAGAGTGAGGGAGTGTAAGGAAGACTAAGACGTGAGCAAGCAGAAGAGGGACTGACGGAGTGAGCAAGACATCTTGGACGGAGGGCATATGGTGAGTGTGGGGATCGATGGCCACATAAATGGGGCTCGACGGTGGTGGCAATGGCAGCTCAACGGTGGCCGGATCTCAACCAGCATGAGAGATGGGAGAATGAGAGAAGTCAAGCACTCAACCAGCAGGAATGGGAATTGACATAGGGGCCATATATATGTACAGTTTCTGATCTATGAATCGGGCTGGATTGGCAATCATTCAAGTCCCAAACTCAAGGATAGTTTGAGGCCAAGTGGGCTGGCCCAAGACTATTTGAGCCCAAAATTATCAGGCCAATTTGGATGGTTTGATCCGGGTTTTCGGACTTTTTTTCTTTTTTATTTTTTTAATACACTCCTAGTAGTAGTATTAGAAGTATCGTGTTATTCCGGTTTTATAAGTATCATGAACTCCATTAATTACATGACCTAAAATTTACAATGTTACATATAGAAATATATTCAAGACTAGTACATGAGGTTGACACGTCTGTGCAAAGTAAGAGGAGAAAGAGGACAGAAAAAGAATAAGTGAGTCATTCATCCTAATGTGAATTTATTTCGTAGACTTAGAGAATCCCAATTTAAATTTTCATGCATAGTAAGAGAGAAGGGGGGGAAATTTCATTAAAAAATAGGAGATTAGGGTTTGCAAGGACAGCAACAACATATTACACTAGTGAACAAATAATTCATAGAAAAAGCTCTGGAAGTTATCAAAAAAATTCATGTGACATCATAAATGACTAAAATTGGTACTAGCTTAGCCTAATAACAAAGAATAAATGATGGATAGCACTATGGAGAGAAACCCTTTCTATAGCCAAACTCAATTGTGTGTTTCCTCGTAGCAATCCAAAGAGAACCAAAAGGGAGGAAACAGGGCTCTAGGATGACCTTGTCCACATCACATACCCACTTATGTTCATGGGGCTATTGTGGGGGTCTGACTCGTAAGAAGTGACGTGGATGTGATGCTTATGTACGAGATATGCAACGGCGTGCGGTACCTGAACGATTATGCACAAGCTTTGGGTCAAGTTTTGACCGATATGAGGTTTGACAGTGCGATCGGGGGATTCAACTAATGCACCAGTGCCTCTTATAGCGACGCCAAATGCTTCGGCAGTGGAGCATGTGCTATCGTGCTGGAGTAGTCGGACTGTACTACTTGCATGGATTTTGCTTGTGGTCAAATTAAAGAGTTGTGCACGCTCAATGCCGAAGCATAGCTTCGGCTTTTTGACTACAGAATTAGATGCGAGCAATATGAATTCAACGAGCAATTAATCGATTCCTTCGTATTTGGACGAGACCGCAAGTCCATCTTTGCATAAAGGGTCTGATGTGTTTTTTCTCCCCCTATTGTTGAATCAAGAAAGAAAGAGGAAAAGGGTCATGATGTATCAAGTACGGAAAAGTTGACAAGTAATAAATGGACGAAGAGCATATAGAATCTTGTGATATAAATAAAAGTTGTATCGTGTTGACAGTTTGTTACCTTTAGGTTAGGTTTGGCATGGCAAAGAGTAATTTTTCTTATTTTCATTTTCTTGTTTGCTTTTCTTTCCTTTTATTCCTTGATAAAAAAGATATTTCGTTCTCACAAAATTATTTTAGTATATATAAGTTTTCAAGCTTTTCTGAAGAACAATGCCGTTTTGTACCTTGAATTGCGAGACAAAATTCACTAATAAGAAAATAATATCGGGAGAATTATTAAAAAAAACTCATAAATTTATTGTAATTGTGCTAATTGAATCTTTTTTTTTTGTCAATACAATTCTAAATTTTTCGCATTTGTGCCAGTTAAATCCATTCTACTAATATTGATTAGCTAGCGCTGACATGACACTACTGAAAGTTATGTGGACATTTTATAATATTTTAATATTCTTTTGAATTTTTTATTTTCTTTTTCTTTTGGTTTTTTTAGGTGTTTTTTTCCCTGCACACCCTCACCAGCCCTCACTTGGTCTGGGCGAGGTGCTGCGTGAACGCGCCCACATCCAAGCCGACCCTAAGGGTAGGAAAAAAAAAGAAAAGAAAATAACAAAATTATAAAAAAATAAAAAAAATACTGAAATATTATTTAAAAAAGTCCACATCTTGATTTCCACTTTTAAAAAGGGAGCAAAAGACAAATTGATGGACCAACTAGAGAAGTAGATTGTTTCAAGGTAGACGCACTAGTTAACAATCTGAATCGACACACACAACCATAAAGGTTGTATCACAATTACCATTTTGATTGCCATTTTACCAAGTTCCATTACTCGGCCATTAGGATGGCCGGTTGGCCACAAATACTTCAACGAAAATAACATGTCACGTTGTCTCATAGTTGAAATATGCCAATGATGAATGGAGATGAGGAATGTACAGTTCTTTTCCTTTCATAACAAGAAATTGCCATATCACCATTTTGAAAAAGGGATATTCTGACTCAAATTCTCTAAACTTTTTCAAGTGCAGTGAGAGGCCTTGGACAAGTAAAACACTGAAAAACCGGCTCAACAGGGTTCACTAGGCATTTAGGCTGTTTGGTCTGACCTCCGGTTAAGAAAAGAACTCTCATGGGCACAAATGTGAATTTTTTCGATTTACTATGAAAAGATCCAGCATAGTTTGGAAATCAACAAGTGCGAACATAAAACAGAATTTTGCACGCTCTTCGTATTAGATATAACTGATTGACTACAACTTCGAACACCCAAACCAATGCCATCAACCAACATACCAAAAGCTTCTCATCAAATTTTTAAAAATTTGAAGAGTAAGAAAACTATGTCATGTGCACGCACCTCCAAATTATCTTGAGGAACAATTTGGAACTTCTGTCACTCTTTGACGTTGGAAGCTTAGTCCTCTTTGGTTCCAAGCATATTATTTTAAAAAGTCGTATCAATGAGTGTGCAATTTAATCACTTTGAAACTCACAAATAGAAAATTTTCTCACCGTAGAAGGCAGATAAGAACGTAAATGCAGTTTAGCCAATGGTTTCCAACATGGCCAGGAACCCTATGAATCTTCAAGGTCCGTGAGGTCTTTAGATTCTTCCCATTTTCTCGAGAGGAATTCGCCCTCTGGGTTTTATATTTCATCTTGCTTGAGGAGATAATGTATCTATATAAGCTCTTTAAACAAATATAATTACATGAGTATAGAGTCTATCTCTCCCATCTTTGAAAACTATCAGGTGACCATGACTGATGGCATACTGCATAAATTTCATTTGTTCTACAAAACCAGGTAGAATAACCAGAACCACGATAATGCTAAACTAAGGTCCTTTCCAAGAAGGCAATGATAAAAGCGTTACAAGCGCAAGAGAAATACCCAAAGTAGAAAATGTGTGCAAGGCTATTCATCACAATATCCGATAAATGGAGTGGCTAGGCCTAGAAATTATAAGATTGTAACTAGTTCAGAACAAAGCACACTCAGAAATAAAAGTGGACTTTCATCCGGTTCATCACAACAGAAAAGAGGCATTGATCACATCTAACTAGTATATGGCCTAAAGTGACACTTCCAGTGTTCACCTCCCAATTCAACCTAAAGATCATCCCTATCAAGGAGCTCAAACATGCAGACATGCCCTTCATTCAAGACTAAGTTTCTCTCACAAACTTGGACCAACCAATAGAGAAGTTCACTACAGCGTAGCACTGATAGCTCCTGATGGTCACCAGCCACAATGTGTCTGAATACCTAAGAGTAGCAATTTGCTGGTTTTCTTGACTGCACGTCTCTATAAATTCATAAGGAACACTCTGCCCATGAAGACATTTGACCAGCCAATGTATGATAAGACAAAGGAATGTAAGCATACACTAAAGTGAAAAGGCAAACGAGATGTACATTTATGATAGTATTTGAAGTTTCCGGAGATCTGTATTAGCAGTCTAAAAGGCTTGATGAGATGGTCTTTAGTCACAACTTGCAATCTGAAATCAAAATATCACAATCCTGTGCTCGTAGACTCTACACTAAGTACGTGTGATCAATATAGAGACATGCACAAATCTGGTGGATTTCCAAGTCACCAATCTCACATTGCGATATGCATTGAACAAACATGAAAAGCTACGCCTAGCATCCTAGATGGATACATATACACAAAAAGTGATCTTCATTCGCCTGGCAAAAAAAAAAAAAAAAAAAAAAAAAAAAAAAAAAAAAAAAAAATTAGCTGCCTTTCTTTGTTTCATACCACGGAGGTGGTGGGACTAATTTTTGAGGTCTAGGGCCACACTACCTTCGCTTCATTTCTGATTGCAAGTTTGAACCTGCTTGCAATAGTAGCTCTTGTAAACCATTTGTTGCCAGGGAGCAATATCCGATTAGTGTTGCCGTGCTGTTGCAGTGAGCCCAGTCATGCCAAGCCTAGGCCTGTTGCAATAGCTATTGCTTAAGCTGGACATTTCGTGTTGCCTCTTCTTCCTAAGCCTAGGCAGCCAAAGAAAGTACCAAGTAGTCATTTTTGGAAGGAATTTATACCTAAACTAGAAGACAGAGAAAGTACCAAGTAGTCATCTTTGGGAAGAATTTATACTTCAATTAGAAATCATTAAATTCCTAATTTATGGTTGTTATTGCCTGTCTCAACCCTCTGACCTTGTCTCCACACCCACCTATCACTAGGTAATTTCCTGATTACTGTCCAACTTATTGTTTTTCCCTAGTCCCTTTAGTTGTTAAGGAGCCTGTTTTAAACATATAACCATGACCACTTCAAGGAAGATAATATATCCTGTGTTCCTATAGAAAGCAAATTAATGCAGGAAAAAATTGCACAATAGGGCACATATATAAAATAGGTGGCATTCATAATTGAGATATGCCAGTTATGAATGGAGATCTGGGCCTCACCATTATTTCTTTCTTAAGAAAAGATGGCCATGTCACCATCTGGAAATAGGGATACTCTAACTTGAATTCTCCAGCTTTCTAAAGGGCAGTGAGAGGCCTCGGACAATTGAAACCATGATTAGGCTGCTCAAGAGGGCTCACTGGACATTTAGACTATCTGTTCTGACCTGCACACACACACACACAAAAAAAAAAAAAAAAAAAAAGGAGAATTCTGGTAAGACTGTAAGCAGGTCAAGAAAGAGACGCAAAGCTAAAAGTAAGTAGACTTCCAATTGATTTGTCATAGCTGAATAAAGAAGACATGAATTACTTGCAGGTGACACTTCCAATGTCCATCTCAATCAACCTAAATGAGGTCCTTACTAGCACAATTGGAGATGGAGATTGACCATAAAATCGTCCCTATCAATGAGCTCAAACATGCAGACATCCCCTTCATCCAGACAAGCTTCCTTCACAAATGTGGCCTGACCAGCTGGATAATGGAGTTGATAGGTCTTGAGCTGCACCAGCCATAATTTGTTCAAATACCTAAGATTTGCAATTTGCTAGTTCTTCTGAAGTTTCTTTATGAATTCACAAGGAACACTACCAATGTAGTACAATGAGGAAAAGAATAAATACAAAGAAATAATAAACGGAAAACACAAACAAAATGTAAATTTATGCTAGTATTTACTAGTTTCAGGGAGTTCAATTAATAGTGTTAACTGGGTAATAGAAGTCTTCAATCCCAACCTGCAACTTGAAGTTAAGATTCCACAATATAGTGCTTGTAGACTCTACAGTAGTGTACATAATTTTTTAACTCTCGTGGCAAAAGTTCAGGAGTTGCTAACACTGATGGTCCCCACCACATCCTCTTAGTCTATATATAATAGTAATCTTTCTTACACCTGATTACTGGAAAAAAAAAAAAAAAATAGAATCTTTCATTTTAGAATTGGTAATCTTATGAATCCATAAATTTAAAAAATAAAATTTCAAAATCAAAACTGCCCCGGTTTTACAGATAAAGCCATGAACACTCCAAAGAAAATAACATCTAATGTGATTCTTATGAAAAACCAAAATGACTTGGGAAAAGAGTGGACTAAAGGGAAAGATGTAGAAGGCATCATGGTTGAGCTATGCAAATTATGAAAGGACACAGGGGCCATACCACAGTTCTATCCTTAATAATAGTGGCCACACCACCAATTTCAAAGATGGATACTTCAATTCAAATTTTCTAGTTTTTTCAAGAGCAGGGGAGGCCGCAGAAACATGGAACCATGCAAAACCTGCTCATGGGGGCTCACTTAACATTTAGATTGTTTGGTCCAACTTGCACAAAAGAAAAAGGAGAGTTTTCATAGGTACTGCTGTAAACCTTCTGTCAAGTTACAACAATCTACAAATCAATGCATCCAATCATGTTACTAACGTTTACATGTTTTTCACGTTAGACAAAACACATTAGCAACACTTGGCATCTCCTAAATCGTAATGTCACCCATCAATATACAAAATCTTATCAGGAAAATTTCATAACTTTTGAGACAGACCAAGAAAAAGAATGCGACACTGTGCAGAAAAGTGCAACTTAGAAACCAACAAGTCACACCTCTAAATTCTCATGCTGAGCGTTTTAGGTTATAATCTTTGCTTTGACATTGAAGCACATTCTTTTTGGTTCACTTAGACTTGGGATGTAGCATTAATGAGTGTGCATCTGGACTATTGTGAAACTCACAAACCCAATGGGAACAGAAGACGTACACTTCATTGATTCACCAAGACTAAACAAAGAGATATAACTGTGAATACTGAATTTATTTTGGACTATCTAAAGAGACACTTCCATAGTTTATTTCGGTCAATGTAAACCAAGTCCTTACCAGCACTAGTGAAAATGTAGACTCTAAACACACATCCCCCCTATCAATGAGCTCAAACACACAAACATCTCCTAAATGCAAACGAGCTTCTCTAGCAATTGGGTGTCAAACAGCGAAAAAAAAAAGTCCATGGATCCTGAGCTTCACCGTCCACAACCCGTCTGAATACGTGAGAGTTGCAATTTGCTTGTTTTCCTGATTATGTTGCCTAATGAATTGAACAGGAGCAGTCTCCTCATTTATGTGGTTGAAAACCAACTTATGGTGAAGAAAGACCAAAACATAAGCATACACTAATGAGAGAATCTAATCACACAGCGTGAATATAAGGCAGTAGTTGCTACTTTCAGGAGTTTTAATTGACAATAAACCTTATAATGATAGTAGACAATCTCAGACTGCAACCCAAAGTCAAATGTCAAAATATACGTTCCTAGGTGCAATAGGGTACATGACCAGAAAAAGCCTTCCATGTCCCATATATAATTGAAACGACGAATTTAAGCCACATAGACCACAAGTGCAGGGGAAAAGGCAAAGACATCAATGACCGGAACATGGATGGAAGTGAAAAATTTTAATCTAAGTTGTTCAATTATTTCAACTCAAACCTTATCAAAATACTGAATCAATTTGACAGAGTAAACTCATCTTTTTTTCTCAAATTTCCGATTAATGTAACAAAATAAAATAGTATCTCCCATTTGAAAACAAAATTATCAATCATTAGATCTACAATGAAATTTCAGAATCATAACTAGCCACCCCCTTATCTTTCAGGTCTTTCCCTCTAGTTATGGAGGTAGTGACATTCTTTGCAATTTGCTTGTCCGTATCAACTAGTCTCCTCCTGTGATTTACATATATATTCTACTTTTACAACATTGAATAACATTGTGAAGTTCCTCCATATAAGAGGAATGGGATTCTAATTCTTTGGACTTGCCTCAGCAACTGCTTTCCAACACATGTATTCACAAAAAGGGGACAAATGTTATTTTTTCAAACCTCGACCACCAGTTTAAGTCCCACTAACTGTCCTTTCATTGTTTCCCCTGCTTCAATTACTCCATTGTTAAGACATATACTTGGTTTTAAACATATACCCATGAACACTTCAAGGAATATAACATGTCATGTTGTTTACTGCATTAAGTCAACTTGGAAATACACTAGAGTATAAGCAAAGATATAAACAGCATCCATATGTTTGATTTTCAGACATGCGAGTTTGGGTCAATGAGCGTGGGATCATACCAAGCCAAAGTCAACATAAGAGGGCCTCCTCACCACCTTTGAAAAAGGAATGCTCCATTGGGATGCTCCATTTGAAATTTGTTGGCCGATGTAAGAGCAGTGAGAGGCCTTGGGCGCATGGGACCTTAAAAAACCAGCTCAGGATGCCTCAATTTGCTCAAATGTTTGGACCAGCTTGTACTTAAACGACAACTTTAGAGACAGTTTAAGTACACTTCATTAATTTGACTTGCTATGAAAAGATTTTAGCATAAATTGGAGATAAATTTTATCCTTCCAGCATCACTTAACCAATCAAGATTACAGGTGATTCCTCAGACAATCCAAACTATATTGCGATCAAGGCGTAAAAGTGACATTTCAGATTTTTGACAAGGCATGGAATTCTCGGAATATTTTCAAGTTCCATGACTTCTCCCTTTTTCCTAATAGAAATTTGTGCCTGATGTCACAGAGTTATCTCTCCCTAAAGAAATTTCAAAATGAGACATTGAACACAATATATCATCTCCATCTATGAGAGCTCAAACACGCAGAAATCTCGCCAATACTCAGGAGGGAAGCACAGAAGATGTAGATTTAAGGGCAATATATTGTTTGTTTGAGTAACTCCTGTTTTTAGACTCGAATGTGGAACGAATTTGAAGAAGAGAGCCCTAATTCACGCACAATAATACACCAAGAAACATGAACTTACGATTTGTCGGATACAGATGCGGAGAGAGAGTGTGATCTTCTTCTTCTTTGATGAAGTGAGTGGACGACTGACTGTCCAGACTCGGTTGTGCCACCTCCGGCGGTGACGACGGCGACAACGACAGCGTCTGGTTGAATCTACTTGGCTCCGCTCCGCTAATTGCAGCTTCGCTTCTCGCAGTCCTGGCAATTCCTGATGCTTCATTTTTGCTCCGTCCTTTGTGAAGGCAGCAGAGGCTTCCCCCAATTTCGCTCCACGGAGGAAGAAGAGGAAGAAGAAAGATGGAGAAAGAGCCTTTGGCGTCAAGAAGGAGAAGGAGAAGGAGAAGGAGAGACCCGCTTTGCTTCCTACTGTTCAGTTAAGGATGAGCCGAGATCCATCGATAGGGTTGACGGTGATGTTGATTTGACGAAATCAATAATAGAAAAGTCACAAAAAGAAAAATTTTAAAAAGTTGCGGCGCTGCCGAAAGACTAAAGAAAAAAGAAATGGATGAGAGAATGACATCAATTGGATCTTACCAATTCTATGTGCATTGATTTATGCTGCTAACTTCTGTATGGTTGTATTGAGATCATCACCTTTCTCCCAATTCCATTCCCACTTGTATCTGAACAGTGACACATAATCTAGTTTTGGTGTGCTTAGTGTACCCTTAGAAAAGTTCTTCATTTTCGGACACTCTTCCACTTTAATATTCCATAAGGATGGGAACCTAAAGATACAACTTGGGATAGAAGAGAAGCATTCTAAGTTAGGCAGATGTTCAAGTGTCAACGAACTTAGCTTTTCAAAAGAAATCACTTTTCCTTCTCTGTTTTCATCGTCGGCCACTACTTCTTTCATTCTTTCACATCCTATTATAGTCATATAAGTGAGATGTACCAAATTTGCGACTGCTGAAGTAGTTACTAGATGTACCAATCCAGAGGAATTCTTCACCACTAAATTTGTCAAATTCTGGAAGGATGTCTCGGTTGGAAATATTGTTGTCAAACAGGGACAATCCCAAACCTTAAATGTTTTGATGCTCTGAAGAATTTTCGACACTAAAGAGTCTTCTCTCCACACACACTTTAAGTTGTGTAGCTTGTTCAACTTAAGTTCTTTTAAATTTTCAAGCACCAGATGTTTCCTTTCTTCAACAAGCCCTTCGTTCGAGAATAAATCTTCAAAGGAGCTACAGAAGACTTCAAGGCTTTGTAAATTCTGAAATCTCTCTAGGAGGAATATGGAAGGAAAGGCAGCCTTTTTATCATGAAAGCATGCTAGTGTTAGTGCTTTTAGCTTACCAAATATGTCATCCGAAAAATTTCCATCTTGTATCATCTGAATATTGTTATTGACTAATAAAAGTCTCTCCAAGTTGGGAAAGTCCTGTCGAATTGCCAATACAACAAGAGAAGTAAATTCAACAAAGTTTTGACAATAAATCACGTGCTGTAAAAGGTAAACCTACTAAGATGATTCGCATGGAAAGTGGTCCTCTTCTTAAAGTTCATTATATCTCAAGAACCTTGTGTTCAAGACTCAAGCTTTTAAAAGTCTCATGTAGAGGTTGGTTTGGTCAAGTGGATAGAGTGAATCTAAATTCAAGATCCCTGCACACACTAAATTCATCTTTTATAAGGACTATCTTATCTTGTTGACAAAAATTTATCTTCTTTGGAATCTTATGTAACGGGATGCACTCAAGATGTCACTAAAACATATGGGGTCCATAGATTTAGAAGTATGCTTAAGATATAAGAAATATCTTATGTTGTCTGCAAACTTATAGGAAAGGGATTCTAGTTTTCTATAGTATTATAACAGGATAACACGACGACTAGTGTATTTAAAAAATACAGTATAAAATAGTGCACTAAGGTACTAATGTTATTTTTGTTATAAAAAAAATTGTTTGAATTGATTTTTTTAGATTTTGTAGAAAATGAAATAGAAAAGAAAAGTTCAAGTGTGCAACACGTGTCAATAATGGAGAGGACCTCTTGTCAAATCCTTATTGATGTCGCCCAAGAGCACCATTAGGTTAGATTAGGAATATATTCTGTTATCAATAGAATACTATAATTTTTTTTTTTATAACTCTAGGTAATGGAATATCTTATGCATGTCCACAAATGGAAGTGTACGTAAGATATTAGAAATATCTTAATGTTGTTGACAAACTAATAGGTAGGGGAGATCATGTTTTCTATAACATCATAACGCGACATGATATGCAATGGATATGATATTAGTGGCTGCTTTAAAGAACAAAGTAGAAACTAAGGGAGAGCAACTATAATCATACCCTCTCAAATGAAGAGTGTGCTTCTTGATCTGAAAAGTCTTGTTGATCATCTCTTTGAGCCCATTTGTTCATGGATGCCACAAAGGATAACATGCTCAGTTTTTCACAATGAGTCACTCGTAATTCCTCCAATAATGGAAAATTCAAAGGCAAGTTAGGACAAAAGCTCTTGAGTCGTGGCATGTCATGTAACACCAGAGAGGTTAGTTTTGGGAAAAGATCTTGAGTAGTATTGGAGCGTGGACTGTCATCCCCACTAGCGACTATTTCCTCGATCTCACAAGACTCCACTTGAAGTTTTCCAAGTTGAGTTAAACTTGTAGCCACCCAATACGGAAACAAATTTTCAAGTCCCTTACAGTTTCGAACCTCCACTTCCAATAAACAATCAAAAGCCAGAGTTTCTTGAGGAGCGTCAGTCCATATTTTGCTTAAATTGTCCATGTGGGAGAGATCCATCGACCTAAGTTCAGGAAATTGTACCTGCCATATTGAGAAAAAAAATGACACAATGAATGTGATTGCATTGAGTTATGACCTTAAAGAATGAATTTCTAGACTTCCCTCGTTCTCACAAATCATGAGAAGTTAAGATTTTGTTAGTGACATAAATAGAAAGGGGTTGATTGATGCTTTTATACAATTTGACTGAAGAATAAGGCCAAGAATATTGCATTGCAACAAGCATGAAATTATAAATGCTTTTATAAATCAATAGTACGTTCAGCATCGACCAAAGAAAATAGTCGTGAAATTTATATGGTGAACCGGATATAAAAAAATATAGTGACTTCAATTGTTCACAACCTTTTTCTTTTTTATGTATGGAAAATTTTTGTATTGAAAGAAAATAATTTCTTAATAGGCATGGGCAACATAATGACTTGAATAAATAACATAATGTTATGATCTCAGCAAAAACAAGTTGGGTCAATTTACTAGTTTTACATTGGACCATTAATAGCATCCTCGAAATAATATTTATTCAAATTTGAGGTGGAAAAATAAAATAGAATCTTGCAGTGTACCGAGTGATCCACCCCTTGGCAAAAAGTGGGTGTGCACCCACTGATTGCATTTTGTTTGTATGGAGAAAATCAAGATTTTTTTTTTTTTACTACATCATGACCTCCAATGAATTATTCATTGAAAAGTAAGTGTTGATATTTTTCATTTGGTTACAATATAATTAATGCAATTATGACCTGTCACCAAAAAAAAAAAAAAGAATTGACTTTCCACACTTCCTTAAATCTATCAATTAGTATAGGACAGCTCATATTTGATATTAAAATGAAATTAACGCTATTACAACTTCTCACTATCAAAAGATTAGATGACTATTTTCATACTTTCCCAAATTTATTAGTATTGTTGATTGAGTGTTATAATGACTTTTTGAAATATTCTTAGAATGCGGGGCTTGGTATTATATAACTTATACATGCAAATGACAGTATAAATAAATAATTAGTGATAATTCTTACAATTAAAAAGTAAACAAATGTGTAGATACTTGTTATAATTAAACATTCTACTCACATAAAACAATAGAAAGAATTGCGCAGAATTATGAGAATAAAAAAAAAATTCCTCCGTCAGGAAAAAAGAACAAAACAAAACTTGCATGGAATCTGTAATAAAAAAAAAGGTCAAAACAATCAAATTTGGGTTGATATCGTGCATTTTCAAGTGCGTGAGGATTCGACCCATAAAAGAGAAGTGGCGGAGGAGGTTGTCATTTATTGCGTTTAGTCTTCACATGAGGAGAACTTCATGAGACGGAATGAAAGTGTTGACTGGATGATCAATTCCTATTATTTTTAATTTTTTTTATGTAGCCAGGACATTGACTAAATATTAAAAATCTCAATCCACCTCACTTTCCTTCTCCATCTCCATCTCCATCCACATTGAGCCCAACCTTCCCGCCTCCCTCCGCCGTCGCCACTGGCAGAGTTCCCGGCGCCGCGTCCAAGGCGACCATTGCTTGGCGTCCAACCCTCTCCGTCGTCTTTGTGGTCTGCTCGTTCATGACGCCGCTCGTCCATGGCCGTGTTCAAGCTCCGGCCCTCTCATCCATGGCCATTCTTCCCTGACATCTGTTTCTCTGTTTTTTCTTTCGCTGTTTGATCTCGCAGTCCATAGCCGTCGAGATCTCAAACTCGCCGTCAAGGCTCATGGCCATGGACAAGCAGTGGTCGCCAGATCTGTGGGGGAGCCTCCTCGCGAGCCATGGACGAGCTAGGCTTGCGTCCATGGACGAAACCAGATCTGGAGGCACGACTCCAGTCCAGATCAGGACGGGCAACGACGACGAGCAGTTGTGACGATGGAGGGGTGGCTCGGCCATGGACAGGGCCGACCACGAGCCGACTGTGGGCGTCGACGGAGGGGACAATGGCAGTCCATAAGCCGTCGTTACTCGCGACGGGACTTCCAAATCTGCAACCATGGCTACAGCGACAGCGGCTCGTCCATGGCTACGAGCGACGGTGGTCGATTTCCAGATCTGCAACTCCGTCGCTATGGACGGCCAGATTTCGAGATCTGTTGAACGATGAGATGGACAAAACAGAGGAAGCCGGCCATGCTCGGCTTGGACAGAGCAGGGGTCAGCCTAATCAAGGCACCAGTGACTCCGTCGTTGGCGACAGCAGAGGAGGGGCAGAGGTTGGGCGGCTGTAGACGAAGGAGGAGGAAGAGAGGGCTGAAGATAAGATCTTTTAATTTTTCTTCGCCGGGAATCAACGCCCCGACCGAATTGATGCCAAAATCGCTTCCGCATCGGAGATCCACTTCGACCCACCGCAACCAACAAGCTCCGGTTCGCGTAATCACTCGGAACCCATGGAAGCACGTGCACAGAGAGGAGGCGAGCTTCAGAAAAGCGATTCCGAAGCTTCCGATTCAACCATTGGACAAACCACCCAATCAATCGCCCCAAAAAAACAAAAGGTAAGAGGATGAGGGGGAGGGGGAGGAAGAAGAGTTATTGTTACTTGACTCTGTAGATTTGGCTCACTTTCTTTTTTCCCCTCGTTGCGAAGAGGAGGATCAAGGTGAAACGAAATGACTCTGAGCGAACATTTCTTAAGAGGGGGAGAATCTAAATTATCAAATAGACTTTGTCTAATTTCTTCCTTTTTCTGTTTTCTTTTTTCTTTTTTTTTTTCCTTTGTCTAGTGAGCGCACCACAACAACACTGCAACAGATGGAGGCCAAGGCCACCGAGTAAGGAAAGAGAGAGAGAGAGAGAGGGAGGGAGCAAAGCCACACCAGAAAAGAGGAAAGAGAGCTTTGCAGTAATGGGGCGTTATTGAAGAGAGGGGGAGCAAATATTTTGACCGTTCAACTGATAGGTGGGCTCGGCTTTACCACATGTCGATTTGCGGATGATTTAATACGGATCCTACATGGTGTATTTAATGCACCTAATATTTTCTCTTCAGTAGTGTTGTTGATTGGATAATTTATTCCGATTTTTTAAAATTTTATTTTAGCTAGGACATTGACTAAATATTGTCATCTAGGTATGAAATAAGGCTTGCAATGTCGTCAACTGTCCACGGAATTACTACTATTTATTATCCAATTGTCCTTTTCTCTCTTTTATTTTTTCTTTTTTTCACCATTTCTTTTTCTGGAAAAAGCAATCTGCATTTTCTCTTGCCAAACATAGATTGTGTGCAATATCACACTAATTATCTCTCCATATGATAATCCATAGTTAATATTTATTGTATAATACAGGTGCATAATTTGATAGGTAGTTGGAGTATAGTGATTTAAGTACGATTTATGAATGAAGAAGGCAAACCACTTCATGCATATTGACCTTTTTATTTTTATTTTTATTTTTATTTATGTTATTATCAAGACCTAGCTCAAGCATCGGTGACTATTAAGAAATAAAAATGTTGACTCCTCCGATCATTATTGAAGTTTAAACCACTCCAATTAAAAGAGCAATTCTCTATGATTACTCCAATTTCATTGATTGGGAAGATGATTATGGTACAATGAGCTGTAATAGCTAAGCAATTTGTGAACTAGGCTTATATAATTATGAAGTTTTCTTTTCCCTTTTTCTTCATGTTTGATAGAATGACGCTAGTTTGCTTTTGTGCAAAAAAATATGAAGTGACAATACTACATTTTTTTTTTCACCATCTTTAGATGATACTCTATGTTTACTGTTAAGCTCTTTATAGTTGAAACTGCAAAAATTAAATGTTTTTATATGGTTATTGTGATAACTTTCTTAAGAACCTCACTAATTAATTAAGGTACTGTGCATGATGTGATTTCATGAACTGACACCAACTTAACACTTCTAAAAGGATACGGAGATGTACGATTCATAGTCATATTTCTTGAGTATTATAATATTTTTAATCTTTGTATTAAATATTAGTAGATTAGGTATATAAACCCGTAGAAAGCACAAAATTTGTATCATACCATGCATCGTCCAATACTGTGAGAATATGTTCCAAATGAAACATCAAAAATGCATTTCTTTGAAAAACTGACCTGGGGAGTGAAAAGTGAAGAGGTGTTGTGGTCATTCTCCATCCAAGATTGCCCGGTCAAACTTCCCATCTTGGGGCAATGGGCAATGCTCAACATTCCTAATTTAGGGCATTCTAGCGTATGATTTTTTCTCGAGAGGAAACAAGTCAAATTGGGCAAGCATTCTAGTTCCACCACCTGGAGCTTCAAGAAGGTAATCTTCTCCATTGCACTTCCCTGCCCTTCTTCCTCTATGATCACTCCTTCCATTTGACCACACTCCTTTATTTCCATCCATTCAAGATTGGCAAGGCACTGAGCCATCAATGGAGTGAAAGCATGTCCCAAGTTGTTGCAATTATAAAGGATGAGATTTGTTAGAGAATTGAAGCATAATGATCCTTGAATATCTTTGTTCCATAGTCGCCTCAATTTTGGTAGATTGACCAAGTACAATTCTTGTAGTTGAGGCAGCACTTGATTGCTTTCCATAGCCTCTAACCCTTCTAGATCATATATTTCTTCAAGCAACTCGCAATCACGCACTTGCAAAAAGCTCAAATTTTCTAAAACAAGCATCAAGTTGGATGGAATAGCATTAATAAATGATGGACATTTGTCCACCACTAGCGATTCTAATTCCCAAGATGACGTGATGGGATTAAGGTCACCGTGCCATTTTCCAATCAGTTCCGGGATCTCAAACAACCACATAAAATTAGTTCCAGCAAATGTAGCCTATAAAAAAAAAAATGCATCATCAAACGTAAAATTCTAGTTAGCAAAAAAAAAAAAAAATTACTCCATTAGTGATTAAAAAAAATCAAATTGCACGCAATTTAGTAATTGAAGCATACCATTTCTTCAAACATATTTTGGATGGTCATGTTGAGGTTTCCCTTCCAAAAATATGGGTGCTTTGTTGCTTCATACCTTTCATTCAAACCTACTTGTACTCTCTCCAGATTTGGCGCCTCCATTGGTCCCTCGAAGAAGAACTTCATCTTGGGACATCTATTCACGATGATATCTTCCAAGAGAGGGAACATCAAAGTGTATCCACCTGAGCTGAAACACCTCAGTGTAGTCAACCCATCAAGCTCCACATACTTCAATTGATTGAAAGCCACTACATGCCCCTCCTTTTCTCCCTCATCACTAATGACTTCTATCAATATTTTACATTTACTAATCCTCAATTTTGTGAGTTCCACCAAATTTGTAGCCATTGTCGGTGTGAACATATTTGACAGCCCATGACAATGTGACACATCTAGAGTCTTCATATGTTGAAAATAACTTGGAAAGGATGATGCTACTTTTAACTCATGACTTGGGCCTTCTATGGCTTCCACATTGATGCTCAATTCATCCGGCCCTTCCTTCTCGATGAGTTCCACAATGCCACATTGATTGATCTCCAACTCCTCAAGTTGGATTAGATCTCTGGCTATTGAGGCCGGAAACAAAGAGGTGAGCCTAGTGCATCCCCGAAGGGTGATCAAACGTAGACACTGGAATTTAATATGATGGTAGAATTCCTTATCCCATACACAGTTTAGCTTTGATAAGTCATTTAACTTCAGCTCTTTTAACGAAGAACGAGCAACAATATTTCCATCTAGAGGATTGAGTGGCTGGAGTTTAAAAACAACTTCAAGGGTATCGCATGCTTTTGCCGTCAAAGTTTCCAGGCTCAAGAGCCGTCCTAGAATGAAAGAAGGTACGACATTCACAAGCTTTTTGCATTCATTCACTGAAAGCAATTTTAGCTTAGAGAAAGAATTCGCAGGAATTCGATAGTCCCATATCATCTCGATTTCATCCATGCCCTCGATATATAAATTCTCCAAGTTAGGAAACGCAACCTGCGGTACTCACAGAATTGGTGATTCAGTTAAATTACGAATTCATGAACTTCCAAGATGTAAATAAAGAAGAATGCCAAGATGTGAATTACGAATTCATGGAATTGGTAATTCTATCTTAAGTCACACAAAAGAAAAAAAAAAAGAATGAAACGCAAATAGTAAAAAAAAAAAAAAATTCTCCATACCAATGTAGATGACTCTAGATCGGGAAGGCTAATGGAATATACTGGAGGAAAAACAAAAAGTGCTAAGTAGGAATTCTGACCAAAATGTGTTAAATATGGACAAAACGGTAATTTGGATATGCTCATATAACAATCATCTAATGACATTAGTGTTTCATGGATCCCAAACTCAAATAGAATCTCTCTTTGTGCTTTTTTGGCTAGCCCAGGAATGAATAGCTACTATACACAGTAATTGTTAAATCACTTAGAAAAGGTCATTTAAGTTACAATATATGGATGATATTCCTCAGCGAAATTGCACCATTTCGTAAATTAATTGAGAATGAGGAAGAACTTATTTAAAGAAACAAAAAGCAAGTCAAATGGGTAATCACCGTTAGACAAGTCACTGAATTGATGTAGTAAAAGAAGAATGCAGCTAAGGGATCACTTGAGGAAGAATATTAGCCATTAGAAAGAAAATGATGGAGAGATTGAGATTAAAAAGGCAATAGATTAACCATCAAATGGTGCACTACAATAAGAGATATAATTTTATCTAATACCGGATGCCTCAAGTCAATATTAGATCACACTAAAGCAATTACATAGTTAGGCTAAGAGAGAGAGAGAGAGAGAGATTAAAAAAGGAATCGCTTCGGTCAAATGAACAAATCCTACTCACATAATTCCACACTTCAAACCACCATGTATACTAAATCGAATGAATTTTCCTTTCAAAATTGATTTTCTGTTAATGCTGGAAGGTCCAATAGTTATATGCAAACGACAAATCATATACATATACTCGAGGCAAATTATAGAAAACAATGCTAAATATCTCATTATAATAGATTAAAAATATCTAAGAAGGTTGACGTATTATTCCCATGGGAGGGCCCATTTGTGCAGCCTATTTTGGCTGCATAAACAACATTTTAAGTGAACGGCCTATATCGCTTTTAGTTTGGTCAAAGTCAACCCACTGTATATTTCTCTATTTCATTTTCCACGAAAACATTCTTCTGCTATGCGCTTAACAATTCAAATGACTCAACTGAAATGGCTAATTTGCATGATTTATTTTATTTATTTAATAAAAGTTTCATAAGAATGGTCTTTCAGTTCATGTAAAAACTGAAAGGGGTGATATCTGAAGCCCAAGACCTGAGAGGTCTTGCTTAGTTAGGCGTCGGAGAAGGCTTCGATTCCCTTTGCTGGTGCGGTTAAAAGAGTAAATCTTGCTTTGACTAGGAAAATATATGAGATCTTGTAAGGGCTAACGAAGTCAAGTAAGCGTCTTAAAGGCCCTTCATCTCCAGCCTCTTGAACCTACAATTCACTTTCCTCTCGATTGCTTTTTCCGTTGCTTTCAATGTACATGCGTGCAATGTCTAAGCCATACATGTAAGGTTGTTGAGTGTTTTAAGTTACTTGTGAATATCGGAAAGCTTTTAGAGATCCTATTCGGCAATTGTATTACATGTTCATGCTTTGTGCAAGTACCATAAGAGATGTTCAACCATCTTTAGGGAAATTATTTCTAGGGAAATTAAAAGTGAGAAATTGCAAATCATACATGTCGACAACTTCGAACACTTAGGCTTGTACGCCACTCATTGTCCGTTAAAATTTTTTAACCAAAATATATATTATAAATGACTTAGTTTTTATCTTGGCTATGCTTGTCTCAGTATATTTGATAATTTGACTAATGTTAATTACATACCTCATGATTGAATAGTGCAGTGGCGCGTGATCTGACGCAATCTTGACTTTGACTTTCTCTTACACCTGTCATTATCACCATTTGTACTATAAGGATGAATATATCTACGAGATAATTTTTAGCAATAAAAACAAAAAATCAATCTTACACTTTCCACAAGAGAAGCATGTCAAACTTTTCAATCGTTCTAAGCATAAATTGGTTAACATATGGAATGCCAAAAATTCTGATGTTTCCATTCCCAACCCTTCTTCCTCCATAAAGATCGCCTCCATCTTCTCACAATATGATATTGTTAGTTTTTTCAGTTGTGTGAGAGATTTAACCATGGAAGGCAAAAATAAAAACTTGAGACTATCCAAGCCACTGATTTCTAATGTCCCCAATCTCTGAAAGCCAACCTGCAAAATTTGCTCATGGAATTAGTGATTAATTTAATCTCGAATTCATTAACTTTCAAGATGTAAATATACATGACTGCCAAGGGGAAAGGAGAATTATTAAGTTGCACAAATGGAAAAAAAAAAAAAAAAAAAGAGAATAAAACAATAAAACGGAGTAAAAAAATCTCCATACTAACGTTGTTTCTAATTTCCAGTCTTTCCTTAGCTAAAAAAACTTGCAATGCTGAGCTTAATTTGATGAGTGAGCTAGTTTTATTCCATACGAATAATTTCTCCTTCAAAAATGGATTAGCGAGTGAGCACTACTTATCTCTCTCTGTATAATAAAGTAAACTTAACAACACTCTCAACCTCAAATTTCGGCCCAAAAAAGAGTTCAACTGATATCTATAGCTAGTGTCAATGAGAACAATGGTAAAAATTAAAAGCCCTAAAGAGGCGGTTAAGAAAAAGCGAAAACGCAAAGGCACATACACAACCTTGTGGGACTCACAACAAATATGTCCCAGACCCAGAGGAAAAATTAACATATTGAGGGAGTCTCTCTCTCTCTCCCCCCCCCCAAAAAAAATCAACTTGAATGCCGCCTCAACTTTCGTTGGACAAAACAGTCGTGCGTTTTTCTTATCCAGGCAATTGTTTGTCCTTAGCTTACTAACTTCTCTTTAATGTTAGTAAATCGCTATCGATGACAAATTTAATAGGATATCGAGCAGCCATTGTGGATTTGTGTTTGTGTTGCCAAAAATACGTACAAATATATCTACGCATACTACATGCACGCATGAACATATACAAAATTCCGTGCTCTTATAATTATGAGGCCTATGTAATGACTAATTGCTTGTTTAAAGATGATATACAAAAGGCATGCATCAATTAGATTAGCATAGTATTTTTTTTTTTTTTTTAAACATGGTCCTCCTTTCCATTCTTCATGTTGATCTTTAAGAGAGTTGCCTATATTATACATTTTGTGGATAATAACAATAATGTCAACAATAATGTCCCATCTTTCCCTTTTTAGCATAATATCATTAATCTCTTACGATTCAAATACACTTGTACCATGTTAAGATCATGACATACGCCACGTTTTTTCAATCTTTGTGGCATTTAGGAGAGAGAACCATCGAAATTAGCCTAAATCTTTTTTGAAAGGGGTAAAATGAGTATTCCTTCGGTACATTAGACATTGACAAGAATTTTCAGTTAATACTTGAAGAACATATGATGTTTCAATGTTGTAATATTTCTATGGATTCATGGAGAGTCGTACAGTTTACATCTTCGCATGTAAGAGCTGCTTGTATGAGATGCTTGGCTGACGCTAATCATCACTTCAAATATTCACCATCAAAGCAAACACAGATAATCTCAGGTCTTACCTTTTCTATCAGGAAGAGGGGTTGTTTATGAAGTAGCATCTCATTCTCAAGTTGCAAAGCAAAGATCTCCAATTTGTTACAGCCATAGACTTGCAAGGTCTTCAATGTTGGCCAATGTAAAACATGTGTTTCGGTGTAGATGCACTTCAACTCTGTCAGATGCTTAAGCTTGAGGGAGGTTAACTTTGGGAAATCAAACATGGGAACTAGTCCTTCTTCCTTTTCAATGAGTTCCATAATGCCACATCCATTGATCTCTAACTCCTCAAGTTGGTCTAGATCTTTGGCTACTGAGGCTGGAAATAGAGAGGTGAGGCTCTTGCATTCGAAAACGCTAATAGAATGTAGGCATTGGAAGTTAACTTGATGGGTGAGTTCTTTTTTCCATACACACTTTAGCTTTGGTAATCTTGATACCATCAGCTTTTTTAACGGAACAGCAACTTGAGGTCCATCTATAGAATTTAGTGGCCGAAGTTCAAAAACAACTTCCAATGAACCACATGTGTTTGCCTTTAAACTTTCTAGGCACAAGAGCTGTCCCAAAATGGAAGAAGGAACAACGGTCACAACCTTATTGCATTTATCCACAAAAAGCGATTTTAGCTTGGGGAAAGAATTTGCAGCAACTTGATTGTCCCATATCATCTCAATGTTGTCCAAGCCAGTGATATTTAATGTCTCCAAGCTAGGAAACACAACCTATGATATTCGATCACAGTATTAGTAATTCAGTTAATTAGGAACTTCCAAGATGTAAATTATGAATCTGTGGAACTGTCGATTATGTCTTAAGTTCCACAAAAGGAAAAAAAAAAAGGTAGTAAAAAAAATCTTCATACTATTGTCGATGACTCTATGGTGAGCAGGCTATTGGAATTATTGGAGACAAATAAAAAAGTAGGAATTCTATTCTGACCAGATTCTATTGACAATGGACAAAATTTTAATTTGGATATGCTCATAAAAAAAAATTATAATCACAATAGTTTCCCATAGAACCTGAATTTAAATAAAATCTCTCCCTCTTCAATTTAGTTACTTCCCTAAAATAATGGATTAGCTAGTATATGTAGCAATAGTTAAATCTCTTAGAGATGAGGAAGAATTTATTTAAAGAAACAAGAACCACGTCAAAAGGGTAATTAACATTAGAACTTAGAAGTCACTAAATTGATGTAGTGAACGAAAAATGAAGCTGAGGATGGCCTGAGGAAGAATATTAGAATTAGAAAGAAAATGATAGAGAGATTGAGATTAAAAAGCTCACCAATCATCCATCAAAAGGTGCACTATAGTAGCAGGTGTGATTTTATCTAATACAGAATGGCTCTAATCAATATTATATCACTTTAAATCAATTAAAAAGTGAGGCTAAGAAAAAGCAATTGAAAAAGGAATCGCTTGTGTTAGACGACCAAATCTTACTCACATCATTCCCCACTTCAAAGAATCCAATATACTTAATCGATTGAATTTTCCTTTTAAAATTCAGTGAAAATCCAATAGTTAGATGCCAACAACAGATTTTACATATACTCGAATCAAATAGTCGAAGATTTTCATGAATATCTCATTATAGAAAAGTAAAATTAGTTAAGAAAGTCGACGTATTAATCTTGTGGGAGGGCCCATTTTCAAAGCCTCTTTGGCGGCAGAAACATCATTTTAGGTGAACGGCCTATATTGCTTTTAGTTTAATCAAAGTGAACCCTCGTAAATTAGTCTATTTCATTTTCCACTCAAACGTTCTTCCGATATTCACTCTACAAGTCAGATGGTTCAACTGAAATGGATAATTTGCAAAGTGTATTTTATTTCTTTAACAAGAGTTTCACTAGAATGGTCTTGTGGTTCATGTAAAAATTAAAATTGTGATTTCTAAAGCCTTGGACCCTAGAGATCTTGCTTAGTTTGGCGACTGAGAAGGCTCAGATTCCTTTTGCTGGTGCAGTTAAAAGAGAGAGAGAGATCTTGTAAGTGCAAATGAAGTCAAGTGAGTGTTTCAAAGGCCCTTCGTTCCAACCTCTCAAACCTTATTGCTCACTTTCCTCTCGATTGTTTTTTCAATGTACTTGTATGCAATGGCTAAGCCGTACATGTGAGACTCATGAGAGATCTAAGATTCTTTTGAATCTTAAAAAGCTCTGAGAGATCTTGCTTGGCAGTTGTATTGGCCATCATTCTTTGTGCATGTAACATGAGAGATGCTCAACAACCTTTATGAAAACTATTTCCATAGAAATTAAAAATAAGACATTGCAACTCATATATGCGGGCAACTATGAACACTTAATGCATGTATGCTACTCGTTTGCTTTTAAAATATTTTGGCTATGCTTGATTTCCCGCATATTTAATACTTTTGTTATATTTATTATCACTAAAGCTAGTTAAATTGTTTACTATATTTCCACCTACTAGTCTAGAATTCAGTATACTACAAATAATCGCCTTCCATTTCAATTGAATGCAATTAATTATTTTTATGCAGAGCTACTTTATCAACTTTGTAATTGCTCACCCTTGTTGAACTTGAATGATTTGTCATCTTCTTTAAACTTGGGGTAAAGATTATACTAAGAGGATCTACTATAAAAGATTACCATGTAAAAAAAGAAAAGAAAAAAGCAAAGCCATGAAGGCTTTTTGTTTTAAGTTACTTGTGAATATCGGAAGCTTTTAGAGATCCTATTCGGCAATTGCATTACTCATTCATGCTTTATGCAGATACCATAAGAGATGTTCAACCATCTTTACGGAAATTATTTCTAGAGAAATTAATAGTGAGAAATACATGTCAGCAACTTTGAACACTTATGCTTGTACGCCACTCATTGTTCTTTAAAAATTTTTAACCAAAATATATATTATAAATGACTTACTTAGTTTTTATCTTGGATATGCTTGTCTCCGGTATATTAAATAATTAGACTAATGTTAATTACATACCTCTTGATTGAACAGTGCAGTGGCGCGTGATCTAACGCAATCCTGACTTTGACTTTCTCGTACACCTGTCATTACCACCATTTGTATTGTAGGGATGAATATATCTACAAGACAATTTTTAGCAATAAAAACGAAAAATCAATCTTACACTTTCCATGAGAGAAGCATGTCAAACTGTTCAATTGTTCTAAGTGTAAAACGATTAACATCTGGAATGCCAAAAATTCTGATGTTTCCATTCCCAACCCTTCTTCCTCCATAAAGATCGCCTCCATCTTCTCGCAATTTGATATGGTCAGCTTTTTCAGTTGTGCAAGAGATTTAACCATGGATGGGAAAAATAAAAACTTGAGATTATCCAAGCCACCGATTTCTAATGTCCCCGCCTTTGAAAGCCAACCTATAGAATTTGCTCATGAAATTAGTGATTAATTAAATCTCGAATCATAAACTTTCAAGATGTAAATATACACGAGTGCCAAGGGGAGAGAGAAATTATTAAGTTGCACAAAAGGGAAAAAAAAAAAGAGAATAAAACAATAAAACAGAGTAAAAAAAATCTCCATACTAACGTTGTTTCTGATTTTCAGTCTTTTCTTAGCTAAAAAAAAACTTGCAATGCTGAGCTTAATTTGATGATGAACTAGTTTTATTCCATACGAATAATTTCTCCTTCAAAAATGGATTAGCGAGGGGAGCACTACTTATCTTTCTCTGTATAATAAAGCAAACTTGACAACACTTTCAACCTCAAATTTCGGCCAAAAAAAAAGTTCAACTGATATCTATTGCTAGTGTCCAATGAGAACACTGGCAAAAATTAAAAGCCCCAAAGAGGCGGTTAAGAAAAAGCGAAAACGCAAAGGCACACACACAACCTCGTGGGACTCATAACAAATATGTCCCAGACCCAGAGGAAAAATTAACATTTTGAGGGAGTCTTGCGCCCCTCTCCCCCCCCCCCTCTCCCGCCGCGTCAACTTTCGTTGGACAAAACAGTCGTGCATTTTTCTTATCCAGGCAATTGTTTGTCCTTAGCTTACTAACTTCTCTTTAATGTTAGTAAATCGCTATCAATAACAAATTTAATAAGATATCGAGCAGCCATTGTGGATTTGTGTTTGTGTTGCCAAAAATATGTACAAATATATCTACGCATACTACATGCACGCATGAACATATACAAAATTCCGTGCTCTTATAATTATGAGGTCTATGTAATGACTAATTGCTTGTTTAAAGATGATATACAAAAGGCATGCATCAATTAGATTAGCATAGTAGTTTTTTTTTTTTTTAGACATGGTCCTCCTTTCCATTCTTCATGTTGGTCTTTAAGAGAGTTGCCTATATTATACATTTTGTGGATAATAACAATAATGTCAACAATAATGTCCCATCTTTCCCTTTTTAGCATAATATCATTAATCTCTTACGATTCAAATACACTTGTACCATGTTAAGATCACGACATACGCCACGTTTTTTCAGTCTTTGTGGCATTTAGGAGAGAGAACCATCGAAATTAGCCTAAATCTTTTTTGAAAGGGGTAAAATGAGTATTCCTTCGGTACATTAGACATTGACAAGAATTTTCAGTTAATACTTGAAGAACATATGATGTTTCAATGTTGTAATATTTCTATGGATTCAAGGAGAGTCGTACAGTTTACATCTTCGCATGTAAGAGCTGCTTGTATGAGATGCTTGGCTGACGCTAATCATCACTTCAAATATTCACCATCAAAGCAAACACAGATAATCTCAGGCCTTACCTTTTCTATCAGGAAGAGGGGTTGTTTATGAAGTAGCATCTCATTCTCAAGTTGCGAAGCAAAGATCTCCAATTTGTTACAGCCATAGACTTGCAAGGTCTTCAATGTTGGCCAATGTAAAACATGTGTTTCGGTGTAGATGCACTTCAACTCTGTCAGATGCTTAAGCTTGAGGGAGGTTAACTTTGGGAAATCAAACGTGGGAACTAGTCCTTCTTCCTTTTCAATGAGTTCCATAATGCCACATGCATTGATCTCTAACTCCTCAAGTTGGACTAGATCTTTGGCTACTGAGGCTGGAAATAGAGAGGTGAGGCTCTTGCATTCGGAAACGCTAATAGAATGTAGGTATTGGAAGTTAACTTGATGGTGGAGTTCTTTTTTCCATACACACTTTAGCTTTGGTAATCCTAATACCATCAGCTTTTTTAATGGAAGAGCAACTTGAGGTCCATCTATAGAATTTAGTGGCCCAAGTTCAAAAACAACTTCCAATGAACCACATGTGATTGCGTTTAAACTTTCTAGGCACAAGAGCTGTCCCAAAATGGAAGAAGGAACAACGGTCACAACCTTATTGCATTTATCCACAAAAAGCGATTTTAGCTTGGGGAAAGAATTTGCAGCAACTTGATTGTCCCATATCATCTCAATGTTGTCCAAGCCAGTGATATTTAATGTCTCCAAGCTAGGAAACACAACCTACGATATTCGATCACAGAATTAGTAATTCAGTTAATTAGGAACTTCCAAGATGTAAATTATGAATTTGTGGAACTGTCGATTATGTCCTAAGTTCCACAAAAGGAAAAAAAAAAAAAAGGTAGTAAAAAAAATCTTCATACTATTGTCGATGACTCTATGGTGAGCAGGCTATTGGAATTATTGGAGACAAATAAAAAAGTAGGAATTCTATTCTCGACCAGATTCTACGACAATGGACAAAATTTTAATTTGGATATGCTCATAAAAAAAAATTATAATCACAATAGTTTCCCATAGAACCCGAATTTAAATAAAATCTCTCCCTCTTCAATTTAGTTACTTCCCTAAAATAATGGATTAGCTAGTAAATGTAGCAATAGTTAAAGCTCTTAGAGATGAGGAAGAATTTATTTAAAGAAACAAGAACCACGTCAAAAGGGTAATTCACATTAGAACTTAGAAGTCACTAAATTGATGTAGTGAACGAAAAATGAAGCTGAGGATGGCCTGAGGAAGAATATTAGAATTAGAAAGAAAATGACAGAGAGATTGAGATTAAAAAGCTCACCAATCATCCATCAAAAGGTGCACTATAGTAGCAGGTGTGATTTTATCTAATACAGAATGGCTCAAATCAATATTTTATCACTTTAAATCAATTAAAAAGTGAGGCTAAGAAAAAGCAATTGAAAAAGGAATCGCTTGTGTTAGACGACCAAATCTTACTCACATCATTCCCCACTTCAAAGAATCCAATATACTTAATCGATTGAATTTTCCTTTTAAAATTCAGTGAGGATCCAATAGTTAGATGCCAACAACAGATTTTACATATACTCGAATCAAATAGTCGAAGATTTTCATGAATATCTCATTATAGAAAAGTAAAATTATTTAAGAAAGTCGACGTATTAATCTTGTGGGAGGGCCCATTTTCAAAGCCTCTTTGGCGGCAGAAACAACATTTTAGGTGAACGGCCTATATTGCTTTTAGTTTAGTCAAAGTGAACCCTCGTAAATTAGTCTATTTCATTTTCCACTCAAACGTTCTTCCGATATTCACTCTACAAGTCAGATGGTTCAACTGAAATGGATAATTTGCAAAGTGTATTTTATTTCTTTAACAAGAGTTTCATTAGAATGGTCTTGTGGTTCATGTAAAAATTAAAATTGTGATTTCTAAAGCCTTGGACCCTAGAGATCTTGCTTAGTTTGGCGACTGAGAAGGCTCAGATTCCTTTTGCTGGTGCAGTTAAAAGAGAGAGAGAGAGATCTTGTAAGTGCAAATGAAGTCAAGTGAGTGTTTCAAAGGCCCTTCGTTCCAACCTCTCAAACCTTATTGCTCACTTTCCTCTCGATTGTTTTTTCAATGTACTTGTATGCAATGGCTAAGCCGTACATGTGAGACTCATGAGAGATCTAAGATTCTTTTGAATCTTAAAAAGCTCTGAGAGATCTTGCTTGGCAGTTGTATTGGCCATCATTCTTTGTGCATGTAACATGAGAGATGCTCAACAACCTTTATGAAAACTATTTCCATAGAAATTAAAAATAAGACATTGCAACTCATATATGCGGGCAACTATGAACACTTAATGCATGTATGCTACTCGTTTGCTTTTAAAATATTTTGGCTATGCTTGATTTCCCGCATATTTAATACTTTTGTTATATTTATTATCACTAAAGCTAGTTAAATTGTTTACTATATTTCCACCTACTAGTCTAGAATTCAGTATACTACAAATAATCGCCTTCCATTTCAATTGAATGCAATTAATTATTTTTATGCAGAGCTACTTTATCAACTTTGTAATTGCTCACCCTTGTTGAACTTGAATGATTTGTCATCTTCTTTAAACTTGGGGTAAAGATTATACTAAGAGGATCTACTATACAAGATTAATATGTAAAAAAAGAAAAGAAAAAAGCAAAGCCATGAAGGCTTTTTGTTTTAAGTTACTTGTGAATATCGGAAGCTTTTAGAGATCCTATTCGGCAATTGTATTACTCATTCATGCTTTATGCAGATACCATAAGAGATGTTCAACCATCTTTACGGAAATTATTTCTAGAGAAATTAATAGTGAGAAATACATGTCAGCAACTTTGAACACTTATGCTTGTACGCCACTCATTGTTCTTTAAAAATTTTTAACCAAAATATATATTATAAATGACTTACTTAGTTTTTGTCTTGGATATGCTTGTCTCCGGTATATTAAATAATTAGACTAATGTTAATTACATACCTCTTGATTGAACAGTGCAGTGGCGCGTGATCTAACGCAATCCTGACTTTGAATTTCTCGTACACCTGTCATTACCACCATTTGTATTGTAGGGATGAATATATCTACAAGACAATTTTTAGCAATAAAAACGAAAAATCAATCTTACACTTTCCATGAGAGAAGCATGTCAAACTGTTCAATTGTTCTAAGTGTAAAACGATTAACATCTGGAATGCCAAAAATTCTGATGTTTCCATTCCCAACCCTTCTTCCTCCATAAAGATCGCCTCCATCTTCTCGCAATTTGATATGGTCAGCTTTTTCAGTTGTGCAAGAGATTTAACCATTGATGGGAAAAATAAAAACTTGAGATTATCCAAGCCACTGATTTCTAATGTCCCCAGTCTTTGAAAGCCAACCTATAGAATTTGCTCATGAAATTAGTGATTAATTAAATCTCGAATCATAAACTTTCAAGATGTAAATATACACGAGTGCCAAGGGGAGAGAGAAATTATTTAGTTGCACAAAAGGGAAAAAAAAAGAGAATAAAACAATAAAACAGAGTAAAAAAAATCTCCATACTAACGTTGTTTCTGATTTTCAGTCTTTTCTTAGCTAAAAAAACTTGCAATGCTGAGCTTAATTTGATGATGAGCTAGTTTTATTCCATACGAATAATTTCTCCTTCAAAAATGGATTAGCGAGTGGAGCACTACTTATCTTTCTCTGTATAATAAAGCAAACTTGACAACACTTTCAACCTCAAATTTCGGCCAAAAAAAAGGTTCAACTGATATCTATTGCTAGTGTCCAATGAGAACAGTGGCAAAAATTAAAAGCCCCAAAGAGGCGGTTAAGAAAAAGCGAAAACGCAAAGGCACACACACAACCTCGTGGGACTCATAACAAATATGTCCCAGACCCAGAGGAAAAATTAACTTTGAGGGAGTCTTGCGCCCCTCTCCCGCCGCGTCAACTTTCGTTGGACAAAACAGTCGTGCGTTTTTCTTATCCAAGCAATTGTTTGTCCTTAGCTTACTAACTTCTCTTTAATGTTAGTAAATCACTATCAATAACAAATTTAATAAGATATCGAGCAGCCATTGTGGATTTGTGTTTGTGTTGCCAAAAATACGTACAAATATATCTACGCATACTACATGCACGCATGAACATATACAAAATTCCGTGCTCTTATGATTATGAGGTCTATGTAATGACTAATTGCTTGTTTAAAGATGATTTACAAAAGGCATGCATCAATTAGATTAGCATAGCAGTTTTTTTTTTTTTTTTTAAACATGGTCCTCCTTTCCATTCTTCATGTTGGTCTTTAAGAGAGTTGCCTATATTATACATTTTGTGGATAATAACAATAATGTCAACAATAATGTCCCATCTTTCCCTTTTTAGCATAATATCATTAATCTCTTACGATTCAAATACACTTGTACCATGTTAAGATCACGACATATGCCACGTTTTTTCAATCTTTGTGGCATTTAGGAGAGAGAACCATCAAAATTAGCCTAAATCTTTTTTGAAAGGGGTTCAACAAGTATTCATTCGGTACCTTAGACATTGACAAGAATTTTCAGTCGATACTTGAAGAACATATGATATTTCAATGTTGTAATATTTCTATGGATTCAAGGAGAGTCATACAATTTACATCTTCGCATGTAAGAGCTGCTTGTATGAGATGCTTGGCTGACGCTAATCATCACTTCAAATATTCACCATCAAAGCAAACACAAATAATCTCAAGTCGTACCTTTTCTATCAAGAAGAGAGGTTGTTTATGAAGTAGCATCTCATTCTCAAGTTGCGAAGCAAAGATCTCCAATTTGTTACAGCCATAGACTTGCAAGGTCTTCAATGTTGGCCAATGTAAAGCATGTGTTTCGGTGTAGATGCACTTCAACTCTGTCAGATGCTTAAGCTTGAGGGAGGTTAACTTTGGGAAATCAAACGTGGGAACTAGTCCTTCTTCCTTTTCAATGAGTTCCATAATGCCACATTCATTGATCTCTAACTCCTCAAGTTGGACTAGATCTTTGGCTACTGAGGCTGGAAACAGAGAGGTGAGGCTCTTACATTCGGAAACGCTAATAGAATGTAGGTATTGGAAGTTAACTTGATGGTGGAGTTCTTTTTTCCATACACACTTTAGCTTTGGTAATCTTGATACCATCAGCGTTTTTAATGGAAGAGCAACTTGAGGTCCATCTATAGAATTTAGTGGCCCAAGTTCAAAAACAACTTCCAATGAACCACATCTGTTTGCCTTTAAACTTTCTAGGCACAAGAGCTGTCCCAAAATGGAAGAAGGAACAACGGTCACAACCTTATGGCATTTATCCACAAAAAGCAATTTTAGCTTGGGGAAAGAATCTTCAACAACTTGATTGTCCCATATCATTTCAATGTTGTCCAAGCCAGTGATATTTAATGTCTCCAAGCTAGGAAACGCAACCTACGATATCCGTTCACAAAATTGGTAATTCGGTTAATCATGAACTTCCAAGATGTAAATATAGATGAACTTCCAAGATGTAAATTATGAATTCGTGGAATTGTCGATTCTGTCTTAAGTTCCACAAAAGGAAAAAAAAAAGTTAGTAAAAAAAATCTTTATACTATTGTTGATGACTCTAGGGTGAGAAGACTATTGGAATTACTGGAGACAAATCAAAAAGTAGGAATTCTATTTAGACCAAATCTATTGACAATGGACAAAATTGTAATTTGGATATGCTCATAAAACAATTTTATAATCACAATAGTTTCCCATAGAACCCGAATTTAAATAAAATCTCTCCTCTTCAATTTGGTTACTTCCCTAAAATAATGGATTAGCTAGCGTATGTAGCAATAGTTAAATCACTTAGAGATGATGAAGAATTTATTTAAAGAAACAAGAACCACGTCAAAAGGGTAATTAACATTAGAACTTAGAAGTCACTAAATTGATGTAGTGAAAGAAAAATGAAGCTGAAGATGGCTTGAGGAAGAATATTATAATTAGAAAGAAAATGATGGAGAGATTGAGATTAAAAAGCTAACCAATCATCCATCAAAAGGTGCACTATAGTAGCAGGTGTGATTTGATCTAATACAGAATGGCTCAAATCAATATTATATCACTTTAAACTATTAAAAAGTGAGGCTAAGAAAAAGCAATTGAAAAAGGAATTGCTTGTGTCAGACGACCAAATTTTACTCACATCATTCCCCACTTGAAAGAATTCAGTATACCTAATCGATTGAATTTTCCTTTTAAAATTCAGTGAGGATCCAATAGTTAGATGCCAACAACAGATTCTACATATACTCGAATCAAATAGTTTAAGTATTTCATGAATATCTCATTATAGAAAAGTAAAATCATTTAAGAAAGTCGACGTATTAATCTTGTGGAGGGCCCATTTTCAAAGCCTCTTTGGCGGCATAAACAACATTTTAGGTGAACGCCCTATATTGCTTTTAGTTTAGTCAAAGTGAACCCTCATAAATTAGTCTATTTCATTTTCCACTCAAACATTCTTCCGATATTCACTCTACAAGTCAGATGGTTCAACTGAAATGGATTATTTGCAAAGTGTATTTCATTTCTTTAACAAGAGTTTCATAAGAATGGTCTTGTGGTTCATGTAAAAACTAAAAGTGTGATTTCCGAAGCCCTGGACCCTAGAGATCTTGCTTAGTTTGGCGAGTGAGAGGGCTTAGATTCCTTTTGCTGGTACAATTAAAAGAGAGTAAAGCTTCCTTCGACCAGAGAGAGAGAGAGAGAGAGATCTTGTGAGTGCAAATGAAGTCAAGTGAGCGTTGCAAAGGCCCTTCGTCTCCAACCCGTCGAACCTTACTGCTCACTTTCCTCTCAGTTGTTTTTAAATTTATTTTCAATGTACATGTGTGCAATGGCTAAGCCGTACATGTGAAACTCATGAGAGATCTAAGTTTCTTTTGAATCTTAAAAAGCTCTTAGAGATCTTGCTCGGCAGTTGTATTGCCCATCATGCTTTGTGCATGTAACATAAGAGATGTTCAACAATCGTTTTAAAACTATTTCCATAGAAATTAAAAATAAGACATTGCAACTCATATATGCGGGCAACTATGAACGCTTAATGCATGCACGCTACTCGTTTGCTTTTAAAATATTTTGGCTATGCTTGATCTCCCGCATACCTAATCCTTTTGTTACATTTGTTACTTTGACATAACGTTAATCATGTACCTGTTGACAAAAGAGCGCATTGGAGCTTGATTTGATGCTATCCTGACTTTGAGCTTCTCGTGAACCTATCATCGGTTTTTCATTGGATGAAAAGAATGTCACCATTTGTATTGCAAGGCTGAAATCTATCTATAAGAAGATCTTTAATGATCAAAACAAAAAAAAAAAATCAATCTTACCCTTTCCGCAAGAGAAGCACATCAAACTTTCCAAATGTTGTAAATTTAAGCTTGTTAACATTGGGAATGCTAGAGTTTTTGATGTTTCCAATCCCAGCCCTTCTTCCTCCATAATGATTGCCTCCATCTTCTTGCAATGTTCTACTAATAGATCTCTCAATTGTCCAAGAGATTTAACCATGGATGGGAAAAACATAAACTTGAGATTGGGACAATCATGCACCTTCAACCTCTCTAAATGAAGGAAACTCACTATTCTGCAAGGATTCTTATTCCATATGCACCTCAAGCTCCCCAAGTCATATAATTCCAAGGTGGTTAACTCCGAAGACAGAGTCTTAACGTCTCCATTGGCGTTTGGTCCGTCAAGGTCAAAAATTTCTTGCACTGAATTGCAATCCATTATACATAAATAGTGCAACTTGTGTAGTTTTACCAGCGACCCGAAGTTGATAACCTTCGAGAGAGATTCGCATAGCATCACTTGGAGAGATCGGAGATTGCTCAGCTCTGGTGGCGATTCATTGCTCCATATCTCTTCCATATTAGGAAGTTCTTCTATTGTCAAGGACTCCAAGGATGGGATTGAAATCTGATAGACAAATCCATCAGAAATAGCATTTACAATTACAAAGGACAGTAGGGAAATTTGCTCGATATAGCAGGTATTATAAATGGTTGCTAAAGGAAATTTACAAGCAAGATAATATGCAACCAGTACGATACTTTTTGCATGTAAGGAAATCCATCATAAACAAAATCTAATTTATGACCTCAAAAGACAACTAATGAATTATACCCTTTAGTTACAATATAACAAGGGATGCTGTTACGATTAGATTTTGTTTGCATTTTACTAGCAAAACTCAGGACTCGCAATCATCAAGAATTAGCACTCATTCCTGTTACTAATGACAATCAATTGATGCATAAAATATCTATCTAATAATATCGATTTGATGGAGATATATACAGCTCATGTCCCATTAATCTCGACGAGATCAAGCCTTTTATATCTATATATCATCTTGTTACGAGCGCAACTCAAAAGTTAAACCTTAGACAAATGATGGTATATGAATAAGAGTTATGACCGTAGGGAGTCGATAGCCGGACATGACATCATTTCGCATCCATTTAGGTCAAGAGGATTCTTTTTTCTTTTTTGGTTTGCAAGGTCAAGAGGACTTGTCACACACTGAAATTGTCTGCTTCTTGATAAAATCCTACAAAACGGGCATTTCTTTGTCTTTTTCGTCTTAGATGTCTTCAATTTCTCCGATTTGATTAGGCAAAATGGGACTACTTTGCCCGCAAAATAACATGAAATTGGACACGTCAGCAGTTTTCTTTTTTTTGGTCAGAAAACGTCAGCAGCTGTGGTATCGTGATAACTAGCTAAGATCCCAACTTTCCTCGAAAATTAGTAAATCACTTAAGATTATTTGGACTTCTTTTTTCCTATACCTTGTAAACTACTTCCAGTGTTCCCTTAAATTCAGATGCATGTGTAGCCTATCTTAATTGATAGTCCTCGTTGTCGTAATTTCTTTAAGGTGAGTCTAAATCCACAGTGAACATGTTTGAAACCATAACATTTGAGGTGAAGGGATCCAATTGTATCTGATGACAATGTAAAACTTTATTTTCTTTTTCTTCTTTTTTTTTTTCCCAAAAGTTCATTGCTATAACTCCAAGAAATTCTTCATCTGCAAAGTTGCTTGCGTTATCTCATAGTCACCTCTCGCTCCCACCCATAAAACAAGTTTAACTTTTTTGTCTTTCGTTCATTAGGTTATTGTCATCCTCGACAAGCCAATCTTAGGCTACTACTTTTGTAGGCTGCTACTGCTTTATAATGTCGGAGGAGATTTATTAAGTTTTATGTGACATTTCATTATAAACCCATGGAGGATTGCATACTTAGGTTTTATGCAAAAAAAATAAAAATAAAAAGAAGTACTAAGGCAAGAATAACTCTTTTATGGAGAATTAGAATCCTAGAAAGTTAAAAGCCCCAAAGACTACTGCCCAAAAAATAAAAATAAAGGAAGGAGCTAAGCCACAAAGGCTCATTGCAAAATTTCCCGATCTAATTCCATTATATTTGAAAGGAAGATCTCTACATGGGAGCTCAAAGCATGCGTTGAAGAAAAGTCGTACTCTGACATCACAATTTGTGGGACCCACCACTTATATCTCCACCGCTCTTTATCAAAAGGGAAACTAACCTATGGAATGAGCCACGGCCCGCGCCACTATAAAAAAGCAATCTTGTCTAGTCAAACAAAACCCTCTACTTTCAGTAGTTTTACCCCTTATAAAATATAGCCGTGAGCTTTCCTTAATTGGGGCCATTGTTTATCCTTAGTTTACTAATTCTCTTTCATTTTAGTAAATTACCATCCGTAGAAGTGTAGATAGGACCATAACATATATCTATAGCGGCCTAATGTCATTTTCATTGATAAAAACAAATAACAAAGGAAATTTCACCTATAATTGCTCTTCTTTTTGAACTTGCATAATTTGTCATCTTCTTTAAACTTGGTGCAAATATTATACCAAAAGGATATCCTATAAAATGTTATCATTGAAGCTAGTTAAACTGTTAACTACGTTTCCACCTACTAGTCTCGAATTTAATATATTACAAATAATCTCCCTCAATTTCAATTCAATGCCATTAATTGTTGCTATGATGAGCTAATTTATCAACTTTGTAATTGCTCCCCTCGTTGGACTTGAATGATTTGTCATCTTCTTTAAACTTGGTGTAAAGATTATACCAAAAGGATCTAATATACAAGATTACAATTTTAAAAAAAAAAGGGCAAAGCCACAAAGGCTCGTTGTAAAATTTCCCCATTGTAGTTCTATTTTTGAAAGCGCTCTCTCCATGGAAGCTCAAAGAAGGGGAAGAAGATTCCCACACTAGCTTGTGGGACTTACAACTTAAATTACTGCGACTCTTTACTAACAGGAAAGCTAATCTATTGTGTGAGTCTTGGGCCCCATGATCAACTCCAATGATAATTACGCCCTTATAAAAGGGGATTCTTATCTAGTCAACTATAAGGCCCTACTTGCAGCAATTCTTTCCCATATAAAATAACAACGTGCGTTTCTTAGCCGGGCAATTGATCATCCTTAGTTTACTAACTTCTCTTTAATGTTAGTAAATCACTATCAATAACCAATTTAACAGATATTAAACACATATTGTGGATTTGTGTTGTGATGCCAAAAGTATGAAGAAAGATATCTATATATACAATAAGCATGCATGAACATGCACAAAACAATGTACTCTTATAATTATGGGCTATGCAATGACTAACTGCCTATTTAAACATGATACGCAAAAGATGTGCATCAACTAGAGTAGAATAATTGCTTTTATTCAAAACCTGGTCCTCCTTCCCATTCTTCATATCGGTTTTTAAGAGTCACCTATATTATCTATTTTATGGATAATAACAAATTTTGCTTTATGAAACCCTATTAATATAGATATACTTGCAGCATGTAAATTGAAAATAGCTCAGAACCTATCACAAACTAAATTTACATAGATTTCATACAATTGGTTGAATTTCTACATGATGAGGAGAAACAGAAGATTGCTTTGTCTAATAGCAGAGAACGCATGAATAGATAAGGTAATTAGGAAAAAAAAGAACTGAATATAACAAAATGAATAAGCATCATAATATGTGTTGCATCTAATTAGCAAAGGTAGGAAAATGTAATACATATTATATTCTTTCAATAGAAAGTTACCTGTTGCCCATTGAAGAATGCAATTGGAGTGCCAACTTGGTCGTCTAATGTACTAGTCGAAGGAGTTGTCCCAGCAGTGAAAAAATTCTTGATATTTGGCAAGTTACACAATTTCAATACACGCAAATTACGCAACTCCACTTTGCCACAATCATCAGCTTCTACAATCCCGTGCATTAACTTGCAATCGGCAACTTCGATCTCTTCTAGTTGTGGAAATCCTCTTAGTAATGAAAGAGGAAACAAAACTTCCATATTGTCACAACTTCTGACTTGAATGACCTTTAATGCACCAAAGGACTTGGAGGAGTTATGTCCGTAGCATATCTTCTTCAAGATGATGAGCTTCTCAAGAAGTAATGACTCCAACATCTCAAAAGCACTATCGGAATGCCATTGGAAGATGTGTTCGATGGAAAGACTATCCTTAACCAATAGATGCTTTAATTCTGGAAAGCCTTCTTGAGATAATGCGTAAATATTTTGCTCACTTCCGTTAAACTTGGCCAAAAACAAATCATCAGTTCTGCTTAGGATACTTTGTAACCATCCTTTTCGAAGAACATCACTTATTGGATCCAACTTGAGGTACAAAATCCTCAATCCTCGGTCCTTGCTCCAGCGCATTGCATTACCTATTCGGATTTTGTACTTGGTTAATTTCTTGACATCTAGGTCCTCTGGGACCACACTTGGATCAGGAATGAAGAGATGTAGAGTGCAAAGATTCTTTAGGTGATTCAACTCAATCAGACTGGCAATAGTTGGTTGAGTTTGCTCCACCGAATTCCATTGATTAAAGCTATTCTCCATATACAACTCCTCCAATTTGATCAATCTTCCAAGCACACCCGGTTCAATTATCTGAAGATTTGAACAATTGTTCAAGTCTAACAACCTCAACTTTGCCAGCTGCCCAATTTCTTTTGGCAATCGTTCAATTTTGGAGTTCACAAAGCTAAGAATTTGAAGCCCTTTTAGCTCACCGAGAATGGCCACATTCTCTAGTGAACAACTCTGAAGACTCAAAGTACACAAGTTCTCCAAGGATTGAAATGGCGTTGGTGAACTAGTGAGATGTACCCCAGTCAGATTTAGGACTGCAAGTTTCCTCATAGAGTTGAAATATGAATCTGGAACTTCAATAAATTCATTCTTGTTGAAAAGTAAAAAAATGCGCATTTCGGGACAATTTAATTCTTTGGGAAGCTCCTCCATGGCAATATAGGGAAAGCATATCGTTGTACAACTTTCGAGCCTCTCCTTCTGCATTTGTGTTGCCAACGTATCTTTATCTTTCAATACGAGAAGAGGGTGATCTTTAAAAATGAACAGGGCAACAAAGTTACGAACCAAGTCATGTATCTTGAATCCATCTGTGCCTCCATTCTCTAATAGAAGGGAGGAGGCTTGAAGAGTGTGGATGAGTTTGCTCAACCTAACTCTAGCGTCTTTCATGCTGCTATCTTTTTGAAATATCCCCCAACCATAGCCGTACCTCACCAAGTTTTCATTAGAGGGCTCAGAGACACCATAAGCAACACAGAGTTGTAACAAACGCTTCGCCTCATTGCATTCTAAATGATCATAACTCAGTTGCAACATTTTATTTATCACTCCACTTATTCCTTCATTTGTAGACAACTCAATTTGATTTAAATCATCCCTCCAGTCAGATGAAGGAGCGTCTTTGAAATGTTTCGCCATTGTGACAATTAACAAAGGCAAACCTTCACATTTGCGGAGTGCTTCATTCACCAAGGGTCTGAACTCGTCTTTATGAACTTTATCTCCCACCATCCTCTCAAACAATATTTTTGCCTCTTTCTTCTCCAGCTTATCAAGAAAGAAGTCCTTGTCGCAGCCCATTTCCCTTCGCAAAACTTTTTGGTCTCTCGACGTCAATAACAACTTGCAACCCATGACTTTGTTGTCATGTCCGCAAGGAATGCCAACTTCTTTTAACTTAAGCCCCTCCCACAGGTTGTCCAGTATTATCAGGACCTTCTTTTTTTCCCTCTCCTCGGCTTTCAACCTGTCGTGCAGAAGTCTCGCTCGCCCGCTGATAGTCTCTGTCCTTTATCTCAGTAAGGCCCAAGGCGTCCGCAATCTCTCCTTGAATCGTCTTGATATCCGGATTTTCCGACACGTCCGCCTTAGCGACCGAATGAAACGACTTCTCGTCACGTACTTTCTTTTCAACATCCACTAAAAGGGTGGACTTGCCGATCCCGCCCATCCCATAAACCCCGACCACACTATTACTGTTGTCGGCAAGGGCGCCCATGATGTTCCGTATCATCAAAGCTCTGGATTCGAAGACGCCATCATCCTTAATCGACGTCCAGGCAGGATCGATGAAGGAGATGTCGTTCAATTCCTTGAATTCACCGCATTTTTGAGTGAGTTGTTTAATGACCTCGATCTTGCCCTCGGCCTTCGTGCTGAACTGGTAGCGAGATTTGGGGTCGGGAAGAGTCCCGTAGCAGCAAGTCTTGGTCGCCTTTTCGAAGTCATCCAACAGCTCTCGCCCCTCTTCCAAGGCCTTGTCAGCACTTTCCTTCCACGTCGTGAAGACAACGTGGAATTTCCGAACATTGTTTCTAGCCTGTTCCGCAAGAACCTCGACCCTCAGAACCTCGTTCTCCAGATTCTGGACTTCCCCCCGAAGACCGTTGGCGAATCTCTTGGAGGAGATCACGTATCCGAATCCACGTTCGATGGGAACAACTACATAGCGCTTCAAGACATCCCATCCAATACCAACGACAGAATCTGCCGACATTTTTCTTTGATTTTTTTTTTTTCCGAGAAAGAAAGAGCGAGAAAAAAGAGAGACGGAGAGGGAGAATGATGAAAAGGAGCAGCAGAAACTAAAGAGGAGGAGGAGGAGGAAGAAGAAGAATGGTTGAGCCGACGAGAAGAGAGAGCGAAACAGAGCAAGAGACTAACAAAGCCAAGAGATTTGAGCACAGAAAAAGGAGGAAGACAGGAGGAAGAGGATGAGGAAGAATGGGTGTGCCGAGGAGAAGAAAGAGCGAAACAGAGCGAGAGACGAACAAGGCGAAGAGATTCGAGCGCCAAAAAAGGACGAAGGAAGGGGAGCGTAGAACAGGCAATCGAGCGATGAAAAAGAGCAGCAGATCCTTAAGAGGATGAAAAGGAGGCAGAGGATGAGGAAGAATGGGTGTGCCGAGATGAAGAAAGACCGAATCAGAGCGAGAGACGAACGAGGCGAAGAGATTCGAGCGCAAGGAATGGATGAAGGGGAGCGTAGAATAGCAATCGAATGGAGAAAGAAAGAGACGATTATCAGCTGTTAAATAGTAAGCAAACGATTCGACTTAAACCATCCACGTGACATGGCGTAGAATAGCAACCATTGTACCGTTCGACGAAAGAGAACACGTGACATGTAACTTTACCCAGTCTGTCATCAGCCCAATTTTTTTATGGGGACCATGTACCAACAAAGCAGAAAGAAGGCACGAGTCGACGCTCGGAACTTCCAGAGTACTCAAGAAAATACATAAAAAGAGATCTTTATTCTTTATCATAATATTAAATATTTTCATCGATTTCTGCGTGCCTTGTGTGAATTTGAATTTGAAATCTATATAACACCTACAGATTCATCATATACCAAGGCAGAAGGCACGGCTGTCACCGTCCCACCTCAGTAGATCTGGGCTCGGAAGTTGAGGTCTACGACCTGGCCTCTATGGACCCAACCCTATTGCCAAGAGCTTAGAAACGAACGTTAAGGTTTCTATACTCAAACGTGGAATTTCTAATCCAAACATTAATACTTTATCATATTTTGAAATATAAATTTTAATTTTTTTAAAGAAAATCATTTTTCTAAAAGTTATAATTAATATGGATGGTTGAACAAATGTTTATCCAGTTATTATTAATGTACAAATTCTTTGAGCCAAATAGTTGCCCCTTTAGAGCATTTACAAAACCAAAAAAAGGAGTCCATGTAGAGACTTTTTAGGAACATCCTCCGCAATTATATTGGTTGTGTTTTTAGTGATCGGAAAGGTGAACGGATTGAAAACTTTTTCCAACTAAAATGCACTTTGGTAATATCCTCTACCCAAAAAAAAGTCTATTTTCTAAAGCATTGTAAGATCTTTTACTATGCAAGTTTCTTGCTTGGACTAATCAAATTTGACGATTTAATTGTTTAGATCTCACACAAGACTCGTCATGTTTGAAATTTGTGATTGACCCCAATATATTAAATGTTATTTGCTATTGAGCATCCTCATTGTATCTAGATGGTAGGCAAGTTCAGTCATTTAAATAGATTAATTTAACTAGGAAAACATCTATATAAATGGTAAAACTTTCTTGAGGTTTGTCGCGACCCTCTTGAGTATAGTCTTCCCAAGGGGAAGCAGATCTAATGGATTGTCTAGTGGGACCTAGCATTACCTCTACTCAAGTTTTACTCAATCATGCTCTACATAGGTTTTCCCAAACTCTTATCGCCTTAGGTGTTAGGAAATTTAAATTCAATTGATCTTAGAGATGGGATTCTACCATATAAATAGAGAGACCACCAACCTATTAGTGTTGGTAGGAGCTAAGTAAAATGTGAGAGAATGTTCTACTTTCCGCGAAATAGAAACGCTAGTTTAAGGGACTTGATTATACTAATCATCTAGCCTGTGCATTTTCAGTACCCAAATTCAATTTGTATGTCTATAAATTAATTTATGTGGTCTTGTCAAATTATGGAATTATAACGTTCTTCCTACTTAGTATTCATGCACGATTATTCGATTTGAGTTGTTCCTAAAGTGGATTGTCATCGTCGAAAGAAGCTAAAAACCGTAGTTCTGAAACAAAAATAGAATGGTTATCATGCACACCCTTAATAGCCTAAGGCTCCTACAAATATTAAACTTGGTTTCAAATTATTATTTTTTTCCTTATTTTACTTTCATGGTAATTCCACTTTGGAGTCCAACACCTCGTTTCCTTCACGGCTGCAACAGGGACGACTTCCATTCTCGATCCCAACCTCCCCATGGAAGTAATTTTTTAGATTCAATTTTGAACTTAAAATGTATCGGGATTATACACAATTAAATTTAAGTTGGGTTTGTTCATTCAACTGGTTTAAACTTGAGACATATTTCAACAGTTTATAATCATTTGAATAAAGAAAATTATTTGTAAACTCACTAACATATGAACTCATAAAAATCAAATCTTATACCAAGTTACTTGTTGAAACGACCCCTTCTACAAAATAATGATACTTTTAATATGAGGAATCTAAGAACCGAAGATTCGGTCATGATATTTTTGAAAAATTATAATTAAAGTTCAATAAGAGCATAAACGTAATTTGATATTCCGGAACATGCTTATGCTCCAACTTTGAAAAAAATCAGCCATTTTTTGGTGATGCATAGGCCGAAGATGTTTGTTAGATAAATTATTATATAAACAAAATTCTGAAATCAGGATAGCAAGTGAGAAGATTTAAATCAGAATCTCCTATCAAGTTTCTACAGTAAATAAGAAAAGATACAATACAGTAGATTTTAGAGAAAATGAAAAGGGCAAATTTATTTTTTGAAATAAAAGGCGACTTTGTTAATGCTTGAGGGTACACTTGTGTGTGGAGGATATTTCGGTCAGCTTACACAAAATGATGAGGATATTTCGGTCAGCTTACATAAAATGATGTGATTTAAGCTAAATTGGGTAAGAAATGTGTGTGGCCATATATGTAGTTGACTTCAGAAGATTTTCCTAACTATTTTTCAAAGGTTCTGGTGGAAAGGAAGGCTCCTTAGAGGAATATATCTTTTATAGCCTTGTGAATTTTTGCTTTCGGTTCAATGAAACAATTCTCAGTGAAGCATCCAAGACAAATTGATGGAGCCACTAGAGAAGTGGATGAAGGAAAGGTAGTGTTGAAACATAGCAACTCTAATCGCTGGAAAAGTCGATAACCAGCAGCTGAGATTTTATTAAAATGCCAAATCATTTTTTACACAATGGTTTAATAGCAAAAGCAGAAAGAGCAAGCAAAAGCAGAAAGAAAAAGTATAACTGTCGAATCCAGACATCTATGGTAAAAGTGGACTTGAGAGGGAGTGGGGACACACTCGTTATTGTATGTCTAGCTAAATTATTGCATCTTCGTATAGACTTGTTTGATCAAAATTTCTAAGTACATTAAACATTTTAAACTAGTTTACTTTTCGAATAATACTACTCTTTACGGGACACAATTAATACGGGAAACAATTTGAGTCATCACTAACATTTTTTTGTGGTTTCTCGTTCCAATTAGAGTTTCCCTCTTTTCTTGTAAATGCTTGGGTCTGTTGCAAGTTTTTTCACTATTAATACTTATTTTTCATATATTATAGTTATCACAATCGGTTTTAAAAATTTTCAAAAATATACAATTATTGACAAATAAAATTACGTGGTTAATTTTTCTTTCACTTTTACTATTTTTGAAGGATGGGGAGCGTCAAAAAACAGCAACATTTTGCTGGAAAGTTTATAATGAACGGCTGGATTATAACACTAGCTATCCAGCGATTAAGAAATTTATGAATGACTCAAAAACCCAAGGAAGAAAGAGGAGAGAGGGTATGGATGGAGCTCCACTTGAGAAGTTGAGTTGTGAGCAGACTGCCCACACACCGTGGCTGCCCATTTAGAAAATACAAAAAAGGCCGTTCGCTCCATAAAGACAAGAACGAATGAATGATAATGGATTGATAAGCGATTCAGTGATAGAAATAGATGACTTATCAGAAATATATATATATATATATATATATGCAAATGGATATTTATTTATTTTGGCAATTTATTGCTCCTTGATAAGTCACCATTACTAATGTCCAAGTTTCCAAGCCCTTCCGACCAAAAAAAAAAAAGTTTCCAAGTCCTTTCTTCCACAGCTCATGGACGACCATCTAAATATACAAAAGATTGTTTTGATTAGGGTAAGTTGTGGGAGAGGGAGAGAAAGAGAGACTACTTGAGGGAAGTTGCAGGAGTTGAGAATGTCCAAGTTTCCAAGCCCTTTCGACCAAAAAAAAAAAGTTTCCAAGTCCTTTCTTCCACAGCTCATGGACGACCATCTAAATATACAAAAGATTGTTTTGATTAGGGTTAGTTGTGGGAGAGGGAGAGAAAGAGAGACTACTTGAGGGAAGTTGCAGGAGTTGAGATGGTAATCTGCATTTGTTCCTTTACTCAACCAGTCACCATCACCAATGTCTACCTCCGCGTCCTTTCATCCACCGCTAACGGATAAACATCTAGGTATTCATAAATGCGTGAACTGATTGGGTGCCCTCGCTTGTCTAGCCTCTTTCCTTTTGCTCTCGAGAAACCTTGCTTTTTCCCACTTAACCCCTCCCGAGGCAATGATCAATTAAGAAAAATAGACCAATTATTAAGCTAAAACTGACAACCTCTCTTGATGAGACCCAAATGAGCAAGCTTTCCTTCACTTCAATTAATCCTTGTTGCATGAGAATATGTGATGTTCCATTAAGAGTTTAAGAGATGAGTTATCTTGATGATTTGCCATTGTAGAGATTATATATTGAATAGGTTTTTGATAATGCTCTCTTTATTGACACATTAGACTTGGGCTAACTTAGATCCTTATGTCTAACTAATATTAACCATTATTAGAAATAAGTCTCGACTTTTTCATATATCATCTTTCATAGATTTGTTGACAAAAAGCCCCTCTAGGTGTCCCCTTAAGTGAGAAAAAAATAAAACTCAGTTCACAAAATAAAATTGAAGTTGCTTAATTTTTATGCCAACCATAATTATCAGATTAGAAGTGAAATAATTATCATAAAATTGCGATATGATGATATGATCGGAATTGAGTTAACGTCTCTCTGTTTTGTCTCATTTAAAAGTTACTTATTGATATGAGTTTAATGTAATTTTTCCTATTATTCTCAAACGGCAACATTGATGGACAATTTTCTTTGGTTTTTCTTATAAGAAAGAGAGAGCGAGTCTCACACCAATAATGCATAGAGGACTCAATGATACAGGCCTATGAGGCATCGTGCAAGACAAGATGCTTGACACAGTACACACACAGGTGAAGATTGATGGGAACTTGATGGTACATTAACGGAGCTCACAGGGACGTGTGTTGGGATTGGCCCACAAAGTAGTAGTTTGCAGACTCTGCGCATCATGCACGAATCAATAGTGCAACATGCGAAACAAAGCTGTTCTAGATATTTCATCACCAAAACAAGTGCACCTCAAATGATACTCATAATATCTTGTTACTATGCATATTTTAGCAAAGAATGATAAAGGAAATGGTTTTCCTTCAATGCATTTTTCGAAAATAAAAATAGATGATGGCTCAAACTAGTTTTGGAGTGGGATTTGATAATTAATAAGGGATTTAGGCATCGTAGTAATTGAATTTTTTTGTGGAAATTGTCAGTAGTTGTTTGAACTCTTTTTTTTTTTGCCAATCGTCTCCATATATTGTATTTATTATTATTATTATTATTATTATTATTATTATTATTATTTCAAACCTTTTTGTCAAACGTGCAAATGGAGTTGATGATGATGTGGACTATATACACGAGATGTAGATCATCTACTGCAAAATATGCCTGCATCGTATGTCTACAACACCATCAAGATGATAGAAGGAAATAAACTTTGTGATGTCCCCTTAAGATTAAAGAGATGGGTGATCTTGATGATATGCCGACGTAGAGATTATATATTAAATAGCAATTTTTGATAATGTTCTTCTTAACGGCACATTCAATTTGGGCTTAGATCCTTATATTAATTAATATTAACCATTTGTTGAAAAAAAGTCTCAATGAAAATAAGTCTTGAATTTTCATGTATAATTTTTCGCAGATTTGTTGATAGAAAGCTCCTCTAGGTGTCTTTTTTTTTTTTTGGTAAGTAAAAAAAAAAATTTTTTGGTAAGTGCTCCTCTAGGTGTCCTTTTAAGTGAAAAAACAAAAAACCTTAGTTCACAAATAAAATTGAAGTTGTTTAATTTTTATGCCAACCATTATTATTAGTTAGAATACGGGATAATTATCATAAAATTTCCATATGATGATATGGTTGGAATTTTGTTAATGTCTCTCTATTCTTGCCCTTTCAAAAGTTACTTATTGATATGAGTTTAATGTAATTTTTCCTATTATTCTTGAAAGGCAACATTGATCCACGGACAATTTTCTTTGACTTTTCTTATGAGAAAGAAAGACCAAGTCTCACACCGACAATGCATAGTGGACTTAATAATACAAACTAGTGGTCAACAGCAATGATGGTTATGTGGACTATATACATGGGATGTAGATCGTCTACTGCAAAATGGGTGCGCGGTGCGTGTCATTTGTCTACCGTGCCATTGGGACGATAGGAGAAGAAAGAGTGAAACACAACAAGAACGACGATAGATTAAGAAGGCGAAGAGGTTTGAGGGCTAAAAAGAATGAAGGGTGGCATTAAAACACAGCAACTTTTTATTGGAAAAAGTTGATAACGTTTGAGTAGTTGCATGCTGCACGAGGCATGCTTGGACTTAACAATCAAAATTTCATGATACCTCTGCATATTTTGCTGTCAAAGATCTTGTCATAACCATTTTGGATTATCATTAATCTATTGATTTATTTCTACATTGTAGCCAAAATCTCATGTTTGATGCTCCGCTTTACTCTATTTAGCTTTTTCAAAAAGCATCTTGGACTCGAGAGGGAGATGGGACATCCCACTATTTAATGTCAAGTTAAATAATTGCTTCTTTTGGGCCTAAGCAACATGCAAAGATTTTTTCCAATGACAGACCTCTGTCGGACAAAAGAGTACATATGCACCCCTCTTTTGCATGCATGGTTCAATCATGGGATTGGGGTAATTATGCATTGCAGCCTTCGTTGAAATAACAACCTTACCAATGATGTCATAGAAAATGGAAGTACAAAGCATGAGAACTGAACGCCATCATCAAATCAGTCGACATAAAACGTTTATCAATAATAGGGTCTCATATTTTTAAATATTTGCCATTTATAAAAAAATGTGATTTAATTAAACACTAATTAAAAAATGGCGATGTGAGAAAAACATGGCTTATAAAATTAGAAGAGACACCACTAAACTTCAGTTTGGACTTGGTAGAGAACAAGGTAAATGCAATTTAGTCCTTTTCTTTTTGACAGGATGTGATGGATCTTTGACTTCATTGTTCACAATATGTCTAAATGCCTAAGAGTTGCAATTCGATTATTTTCCTTAATAAATTCCTTGAAGAATTCGAAAAAGGAATTATCTACCCACATTCATATTTGACAAGCAATGTATGAATACGAAAAATCATAATATAAACACAGAGAATGAAAAAAATTAGATAATATATAATATATAAAAAAAAAAGATGAGCTATTTCAACTTAAACAATTGTAAAAATAAGAAAAAATAGAAAAGATCAGATTGACCTTGATGGATGAGTGAAGGATGTTCCTTATTGCCATAGAAGCTAAATTTTGCATAAACAAAATGATTTTTTAATTGCATGAACCCTGTCCTCATGAGCCCAAATGATCTCACACTTTCTAATACGTAATTTTCACTTGAGATTCATATGATAAATGTTGAAACACAAACATTTTCGAAATATCACTTTATCTAATTACTTTAATAGCATAGAGTTTTTAATGTGTAGAAATAGAGTCTCACGATGAAGGAAGGACACCAAATTAGACGATCAAAATTGACAAGAGCACATTATCAATTTATTTGAGAAATTACGAAATCTACGAGGTTAAGGTTGTGTCGTGATTAATATGGAGACATACCCAAGAATCTTCTATTTTAATCAAATTTTGAGGTACTAGTGTTTTGGTATGCTAATCGGTGTTAAACATATTACACAAAATTTAATCAAATTCTAAACTTTTCAATTGAACCAATTTAGTCTTAATTCTTTGAGGAATAGTGTAATCAAGTTCTCTTGGCCGAATTTTGTCTCATTTGTTTCACGTGTCAGTCTAATCATGATCTATTATCTTATATGTAAGGTTGATGGTGTGATATGAACTAAAATTACATGAAACGACGCTATTTGATCTTAGATAAACGTTATCATTGTTTGGAAAAGCTAAAGGCCCAAATTATCAATGGGTGAGGTAGTAACAGCTAACAAGGTAAATGTAATTTAGTCCTCGCCTTTTTCACAAGATGTAATGGATCCTCGTCTTCACCGTGCACTATATCTTTGAACGCCAAATTTGTTATTCAATTATTTCTCTCGATATATCCATTCAAGAATGCAAAGAGAAGTGTCTTCCTGCAATGCATATTTGCACAAGCAATGTATGAATATGAAAGACCATAATATGAGCACATAGAATGAGAGAACACCATATATATTCACGAAACTTGACAGTATTTGATAAACTCAAAAGTTATAATCTGCACCCTTAACAATATGATAGGGTGCGTCATTCAAAAGCTACCTCAAGTATATACATTGGATACACGATATAATCTCAAGTCTTATTGGTAAGTGTAAAGGATACAACAAACGAAGTGAAAACTCAAGCTAATAAAAAACTAAAATATGAGGCAAGCTTTCAAATTTGAAGACATGCCACTAATGTATTATTTTCGGGATCTTTCCATGAATATGTTCAAATTAGATGATCGCATCAGCACTTTGAAAAATGGACACTCAAGTGCAAATTTGTTGGCTGATTGAATCCTACTAAGAAAAATGCATTTGGAAATGATTGACCAAGCGATGTGATAGGCTGACCAACTTACTCATATCACTTTTATAAATTAATTCTTATAATTATTCAAACAATATGTATGGAAAAGAATTAAAAGCTCTTATCTTGATTGGTGCCTAGTCCAACACAAGCTTACTCTAAACTCTAGACCAAGAAGAAATACAATTTCCAAAAATATGAGTACTTGAAAATATGAGCTATTTTGACTCAAATAACTGTAAATATAAGAAAAATAGAAACGATCAGCTTGACCTTGACTATAAGCATGGCTTAGGAAAATCCATCAGGCGTGAGTGAAGGTTGTTCCCTGTTGCCATCAGAAACAAATTTTGAAGAAACAAAATGATTCTTTAATTGCATGAGGACTCCAGTCCTCGGAGCGCAAATGATCTAATTCTTTGTATTATGTGATTTTCACTTGAAACCCAAACGATGAGCATTGAAATCCGAATATCTTCCAAATATCGCTCTATCTAATTGTTTTTAATGGTGGGGAGTTTTAACATATGGAAAGAGTTTCACAATGAAGGGAGGACAAAAAATTAGATGAACAAAATTGACAAAACCAAATTGTCAATTTACTCGAGAAATTATCAATTATACGAGTTTAAGATTGTGTCATGATCAATATGCAAACATACACAGGAATCTTCTATTTTCATCAAAGTTCAAGGTACTGGTGTTTTAGTGTTGCTCTGAAAATTGCACAATCGGTATTAAATATATTGTGCAGAATATAACTTAGTCATAAACATTCAATTCAACTAATTTAGTCTTAATTTTTAGAGGAAAGTGTAATCAAGTCTACTCGATCAGGCTTTGCTTGATTTATATGACATGTCAGCCCAATCATGGATGATTGTCCTACATTTAAAGGCTATGGTGTGATATGAACTAAATTTAAATGAAACGATGCTATTTATTTTTATATAAACGGTGTATTTGCTTGGTTGTGTGGCGAAACCCTCAAATTACCAATGAATGAGGTAGTAGTAGATCTAGTTACATCTTTATTAAGTGTGGACTCGAGAGGGAGTGTAGTCATGCCATTTATCTAATGTCTATTCAAATTATTGCATCTTGTGAACCTGGGCAACGTGCATAGCTTTTCTTCAACGACAAAGCTCTATCGATTGGGAATCCTTTGAAGATTCTTGCGTATGTATGAGTGGTTGATAATTAGTTTGAGGAATTGCATCGTACATGATATGTGTTGGACCTAACAATCAAACTCTCATAATTCTTTGCATATTCTATTATTAAAGATCATGGGAAAATGATATCATAAATGTCATAATTTTTTTTATAGCGTTAACTTAAGTGCCGTAATTTTTTTCTGCTCACTTGAATACTATAACTTTTTTAAAAGTGTTCATCTCAAGTATTATGCCATGTTAGATTCTGGATATTTGAAAGAACATTGTTAAATTTTTTGATAATTTATAGCCCTAATTATTATTTCACTTTTTTTTTTTTTAAGGACGGGGAGTGTCAAAAAAACAACAACCATTGTGTAGGAAAAGTTTATAATAAACGACTGAATTTTAATGCTAGCTATCCAGCGATATATAAATTTAAGAATGACTCAAAAACCTAGGGAAGAAAGAGAAGACAGGGCATGGATGGAGCTCCACTTGGAAGTTGAGTGGTAAGTGGACTGCCCTCATGTCGTCAATGGCCAAAAAACAAAAAAAAAAAACAAAAAAGGCCGCTCTATGTCGGTTGCTCCATCAAGACAAGAACGATAATAGACTGATAAATGATTGAGTAATAGAAATAGGTGACTTATAAAAAGTATATATGGAAATGGATTATTTTTTCTGCAATTTTTTGTTCCCTGATCAGTCATCATCACTGATGTCCAAGTCTTGAAGTCCTTTCTTCCATCGCTCATGGATAACCATCTAAATATACGACATATTGCTTTAATTAGGATTAGTGGATTGCTTTAATGAGGATTAGTGGTGAGAGAGAGAGGAGAGAAAGAGAGAGTAATTGGGGGTAGTTGCAGGAGCTGAGATGGTTTTCTGCATCTTACTATTCCTTTACTCGACTAGTCACCATCGCCCATGTGTACCTCTGGGTCCTTTTGTCCACCGCTATTGGACAAACATCTGGGTATTAGCAAATGCATGAACTGACCGGGTGCCCTCACTTGGCTCTCTTTCCTTTTACTATCGAGAATCATTACTTTCCCACTTCACCCCTCCCGAGGCAATGATCAATTAAGCAAAAGAGTCCTTAATTATTAAGCTAAAACTAACAACTTTCTTGATGAGGCCCACACGAGCAAGCTTTCCCTTCAATTGAACCTTGTTGCATGAGGATATGTAATGTCCTATTAAGAGTTTGAGAGATGAGTGATCTCGATGATTTTCCATTCTGAGATTATATATCGAATATTAGTTTTTGATAATGTTCTCCTTATTGACACATTAGAATTGAGCTAACTTAGATACTTATGTCTAATTAATATTAACCTTTACTTAGAATTAAGTCTTGACTTTTCATATATCATCTTTCACAGATTTGTTAACAGAAAGCCCCTCTAGTCGTCCCTTTAAATGAAAAAAAAAAAAATCATTTCGCAAAATAAAATTGAAGTTGTTTAATTTTTATGCCAACCATAATTATTATATTAGAATGTGAAATAAGTATCATAAAATTGCCATAAGATGGCATGGTTGGAATTTTGTTAGTGTCTCTCTATTCTAGCTCTTTTAAAAGTTAATTTTACGAGTTTAATGTAATTTTTCATATTATTGTTAAATGGCAACATCAATCGACAATTTTCATTCATATTTCTTCTGAGAAAGAGAGAGCGAGTCCCACACCAATAATGCATGGTGGACTCAATAATACAGGCGTACGAGGCATTGTGCAAAACAAGATGCCTTACACACACACGGTGAGGTGTTTCTATTCGCTTGAAGTATTGACGGTGAGGTGTTTCTATTCGCTTGAAGTATTGACGAGCTGTTCCATCTCCCACTCTTCAATAGACTGTCCCGATGGATATGCTAGAATCATATTATTGATCTTTTGAATGTACTTGATGCACTCAAATGGGCGCACCTTTTGAGGAGTCTGGGACAAACGTATCTTTTTCGGCGAAGATTGATAGGAACTTGATGGTACATCAACGGAGCTCAAAGGGACATGTGTTGGCATTAGCCCACAAAGTAGAAGTAGTTTGCAGACTATGCACATCATTTACGAATCAATAGGGCAACATGTGATATAAAAGAAACGATTTTCATTCATTGCATTTTCCAAAAAAAAAAAAAAAAAGGATGATGGCTCAAACCAGTTTTGGAGCAAGATCTGATAATTAATAAGCGATTTAGGCATCGTAGTAATTGAAATTTTTGCGAAAATTATCATTACATCTTTGAACTCTTTTTTCTTTTGCCTATTGTGTCCATACATTAGAATTTTTTTTTTTATTTCAAATCCTCTTTGTCAAATATGTAAATGGACTTGATGATGATGTGGACTATATACACAAGATGTAGATAGTATATTGCGAAATGCACCCGCATTGTATGTCTACTGCGCCATCAAGATGATAGAAGGAAATAAACTTTGTGATATCCCATTAAAAGTTAAAGAGATGGGCGATCTCGATGATATGCTAATGTAGACATTATTTATTAAATCTCAATTTTTTATTATGTTCTTCTTATTGACACGTTCAATTTGGGCTTAGATCCTTATATCTAATTAATATTAACCATATGTTGAAAATAAATCTTGACTTTTCATGTATTATCTTTCGTAGATTTGTTGATAGAAAGCTCCTTTAGGTGTCCCCTTAAGTGAAAACCAAAAACACTCAATTCACAAATAAAAAGTGAAGTTGTTTAATTTTTATGCCAACCATAATTATTATATTAGAATGTCAAATAATTATCATAAAATTGTCATATGATGATATAGTTGGAATTTTGTTAATGTCTCTCTATTCTTGCTCTTTTAAAAGTTACTTATTGATATTAGTTTAATGTAATATTTCCTATTATTCCCAAGAGGCAACATTGATCGATCGACAATTATCTTTGACTTTTCTTATGGGAAAGAAAGATCGAGTCTTACACCAACAACCAACAATGCACAGTGAACTCAATAATACAGACTAGTGGTCAATAACAATGATGATCGCATGGATTATATACATGGGACGTAGATTGTCTTCTGTGAAATGCGCGGGCGTCATTTATCTACCGCGCCATTGGGACGATAGGAGAAGGAGGAGTAAAAACAAGCAAGAATGAAGAGAGATTAAGAAGGCGAATGGGTTTGAGGGCAAAAAGAATGAAGGGCGGGCATCACAACACAGCAACCTTTTGCTAGAAAAAGTCGATAACATCTGAGTACTTGCATCCTGCGTGAGGCGTGCTTCGACCTAACAATCAAATTTGATGATACCTCTGCATATTTTGCTGCCAAAGATCTCGTTATAATCACCTTGCCTCATCATTAATCCATTGATTTATTTCCACACTGTAGCCAAAATCTCGTGATTGATGCTCTGCTTTTGTCTATTTAGTTTTTTCAAAAAGCATCTTGGACTTGAGAGAGATGGGACATCCGGCTATTCAATGTCTAGTTAAATCATTGCTTCTTGTGGGCTTGAGCAACGTGCACAGCTATTTTCCAACAACATGACTCTATCAGACAAAAGAGTGCATATGGAACCCACTTTTGCATGCATGCTTCAATCACGGGATTGGGGCAATAATCCACTACTGCCTTCTTTGAACATGATGTCATAGAAAATGAAAGTATAGAATAAGAGTACTGAATGCTATCATCAAATCATTTGCCATGTAATGCTTATCATTAATAGAGACTCACAATTTTAAGTACTTCCCATTTGTCAAAGATGCAATTTAATTAAACACTAGTTAAAAGATGGTGATGCGAGGAAAACCAAATTCTTGTGATTGCAATTCAAACTTGGCAAAGGAGAAGGTGAATGTAATTTAGTTCTCTCATTTTTTAGAAAATGTGATGCATCTTCAGCTTCATCGTGCACAATCTATCTGAATGTCTAAGAGTTGCAATTTGATTATTTCTATTAATAGATCCCTTGAAGAATGCAAAGAGAATTGTCTACCTGCATGTATATTTGAACAAGCAATGTATGAACATGAAAGACCATAATATGAACACATTGAATGGGAAAAATTAGATAATATAGAAAAGATTATTCATTTCCACTTAAGCAATTGTGAAAATAAGAAAAACAGAAAAGATTAGACTAACCTTGACGAATGAGTGAAGGATATTCCTTATCCTAACAATTATTGCCGATGGACACCAATTTTCCCAATAGTAACCAACTTGGCTTATCATTAATTATCACTTTATTTCCGCATTGTAGCAAACATCTTTTGCATGTCGCATCGTGTCATTTAGGCTAAGTCATCTGCGAGTAATCAACGCTTGGTCTTTCAGCTTTTCTATAAAGTAGCTTTATTAAAGATGGACTTGAGAGGGAGATGAGACTTCCCACTATCTAATGTCTATTCAAATTATTGCATCTTTAATTATGTGATTCTACTGATGATGCATGACCGCTTTCTTAGAAATAGAAATTTTAATAAGGATATCATGGAGATCGAAAGAATAAACTAGCATTTCTGAATGTTAGGGTGCTTTACATTTTCTTGCTTTTAGTTGCACAAGGAAGAAGCATTATCAAAATATAAATGCCTTTTGTCTATTCAACTTTTTAAATAAAGCGTCTTTATTAAAAGTGGACTCAAGAGAGAGATGGGATGAAGATAATCAACGCTTTCATCTTTTTTGCTTTTTATTTTTTATTTTATTTTATAAAGCATCTTTATTAAAGGTGGACTAAAGAGAGAGAGAGAGATGGGATAAAGATAATTTCTATATAGCATCTTTACTAAAGGTAGACTTGAGAGGGAGATGGGACACCCCACTACTTAATGTCAATTCAAATTATTGCTATCTTTAATGATGGGATTTCCAATGATAATGCATGACTGCTTTTTTGGAAATAATAACTTTAATATCGATATCATGGGCCATGAAAGTATAGACTAAGTTCTTTGAACGTTAAGGCACTTTACCTTTTCCTTTTATTTGCTTGCTTTCAATTGCGTAAACAGCATGATATTTTTCTTGAAACGAATGGATCTTAAGATTTAGATTTGATAGCACTTATTCCTTAGAGATGTGCCTTTTACTGATTGCAAAGTTTGAGGAACAATGGGCGCTTTTATACAAATATTTAACAACTGAAGGAAGATTATTAGCCTTTACTCAACCAAAGATGCTCCTTCCCCTATTTTCCTGATTACGACATCAATGAAGTCGCTATTTGGCCTTTTTGCATAGCCTTGCCTTTTGATTCACTGCTTTGCCGGCAATTGCCATTTAGAGACTTCATTGATGTTGTAAATTAGCTATTGTCTGATATTCTTGTTCTACTGCCATAATCAATTGAAAAATTCTATCTTTTATTCACTTTAAATTTTAGAGGAACATAAATGTGCTAATTTAGTAGTTAAGCCATCGTGGTATGGATTAATGTGATCTTTTATTAAGACCCTAGCATGCATCCGAATCCTTGACCCATTTTGGTTCTGATGGTTAGGTCAGAAAGCCCTGTTGAAGCCCGGCCCCTCTATCTCTCTCTCTCTCTCTCTCTCCAACCTTAAGCAAAGCAAAGAATCAGGGCATTCATCGGTCCAGATTTTCCATCAATTGTTCATGATACCAAGGACGTTTTCTTTGCCAATTGTAAGAACCACCGTTCAGCTTTGCGTCTAAGGGATATTCATGGAGACTCCTCCATTTTGAATAAGAAAAGGCAGAGATTCTGATATATTGGGAAGAATCTACAGGTAAAAAAAGGAGAATATTGAGAACTTCCTTTAAATCATTAATTTAAAGTCTAACTAGTGTCCTTTGCATTCTTGGTAGATCGAATACTTATATCTTATAAATAGTTTTTCACACGTAGAGACTGAGAACTTTCTTTAAATCATGACCATCATTAAATAGAACCAAAAGTACACGGAGCCTGATTTATGACAAGGATTGGGCCTAGCCCATGATTGAGACATGCCCAGTTCGTTGTTGGCATGCGGCCCGATTTGCTAGTGGGCCTAACTTGATCGATGCCTAGAACTTTTTTTCTTGCCATACTTCTATATTAATTGTCACAACACTTCTCTCTTCTTCATCTTTTGATTAATTTTTTCATGGCACTATGCAGCTATTGAGACCTAGATTTTGCCCTTTTATAAGACTTAATTGTATAAAAAAATTAAGGATTAATCTTTAAAAAAAGAGAGTAAAAAGTAAAATAAATAATTTTCATTAAAATGTATCTCGTTTTCATTATATTGCATTGTATATAGATATTAGGAACATTTGCATTATTAGTATTTAAAAAAAAAAAAAAAAAGAAAGCCGCAGGCTCTCTCTCAACCTGGTCCAGCCCAGCCTCTCCCCTCCTCCTTTCCCCTCTCTTGGACGCTAGCTGAGCAACGACAAAAGGACAGAAAGGACGACGTCCGCGACGAAGGACGGGGAGAACAGGGCGAGCGATCGCGCGGGACGCTCGGTCGGGGGCCGGCTGGCCAGACGCAACTGGCACGCCACATCCCATGGCGCGCCGGAGCATAAAAGGAGGGGCTCGTTTTTCGCTTGCTCGGCCAAGCGAGAGCAACCGAGAGAGGGGGCTGGTCCTTCGGCTGAGAGAGAGGGATGGAGAGTGAGAGCGAGACGGAGAGCGAGAGAGCCAGAAGCTGCCTGGGTCGAGCGTCACTGGCCCATCCTCGACGCCAATTGCCGACGCCCTCGAGCACGTGACTTCTCGTTCCCAAACCTCTGCATTTCCGGTGAGTTTCCTTTCAGTTCAACCCGGTCGTTCCCGAGGATCTCGGCTCGGGGACATCGCGAGGCGGCCGACCGAAGTTTGATTCGTCTCGAACTGGCCCTCGCGCCGCAGTCTTCGAGCCGAGTAGGGGTTTTTGTGACCGAAACTCATCCCCACGAGCCCTTTTAGCACTGCCCTGTTTTAGTGATAGTATAGCCGGGCGAGTTTCCTCTGATCCTTGAGTTTTCCGTGTCCAACCGAGTTGATTTGTTTGATGTTGAGCATTTCTTGGTGATTTCCCTAGGTCTGGATCAGAGCGGGTCCTGAAAATGGGTTGATGTCCTCTCCCCCCAAGTCAGTGCTCACCGCATGTTTGATGAAACGCTTGGACTAAGTCAACGTGGGTTTAACCGTGATTTTCAGATCATTTAGAATGAGTATGCTCCCGTTCTGATAAAAGGAATCCTTTATGGATCATGGAGCATGATTTTGTTTAGATTTTGTTGTTGCCGTGGCCAAATCCGAACTTTCTTTGAATACGTGTTTCTTGGTTGTTGCCGTGCTTAAGGCAGTAGAAAATAACTGTGAACGTTTGTTTAATGTCTTGAGATCCTTGTCTGCGAATGAAATTCTCCTTTGGTGTTTTTTATCTTTTTGGTCGAATTTCCTTGTCAAGTTGATAATATGAAGAATTTGACAAATGTAGGAAAGCTATCGAGAGAAAGGAATTTACATTTGTCGTACTTTCAGTTTTCTTATAGATTCACAAAATACATTTAAATCATGTCCGATAATTGTTGCAATTTTATATCTCCAAACTACATGATGCAGTTTGAATCCACTTTATTAAACTACATGTAAACACTAGCAGAAATTTTATTAATGTGAGTATTTATTTTGTCATAATTTCAAGTACATTATTTCTCATGGGAAAATTTATGTCAACACCAACATTTAGAGTAATATTACAAATATAATCTTAGACTCGTGCATCTTGCTAGTTGCTTAATATAGGGGATGAAAGATACATAATACTTGAGAAACTGCACTTCGAGTTTTGCATATGAGAATTCTCAACCACTTCAATGGAGACTTCGGCTCCAATTATCTGAATTTAGTGTCAACATGGCTTGGTACTGGGCATTTAAACGAGCTGCAATGGTGCCCAAGTCAAGATTGGCTCAACCCCCATACTCAATTGTTCAAAACTCTATTTGCACTTGATCACATAATAATTTCATATATATGTGTGCACGCATGCACAAATGACAAAGGATGTCTATGCCTAATTTTATAACATTAGATAGTTTTAATTAGGTTCAAAAATTTGCTGAGCTGAGTATTGGTGAGCCCGAGTTTCAATTTGACACGTTGCTCGGGTAGTTTGAGCTAGAGCTTGCCTAGAAACCAGTTGAGATTTTGTCAAATGATCATCAACTCAAGCTCGAACAACTCATGAGATTCTTGACGTAGTTTCACTCCTAGTAGGTCTTCATATATGCTCACTGTGCGAGGAATAGGGTATATATATGTGTAGGCAAAAAAATTTCCCAATTCGACTGGCATGACAAGGGATCATATCTTCTGCAAGCACAAGCTGGCATGATGCATTTTGATATCATTCGGGCATATTATCAAACATGTGGCAAGCACCTTAGTCAAAGGATCTAGATGCAGAAGTAGAAAAATGATTCACATCCATATCATCACGCAGGAAACACAGCGAGTTCAAATAATTAATAAAGCCTCAATTACAGACGATTTTCACACATGAGGTAGCTAAAGCTCTTGGCCTCTCTTCTTCGTGTACAAAGCAACAAAAATAGAACATAAGTGATACCTTGAAGAAGAGCGACAACTGACCACGAAGGAGGATCGGAGCCAGCAGAGTAGAAACGAACAAGTTCAGAGCAATCGAAGCAAACTGACTGGAAAACAAAAGCTAACCGAGCTACGGCCTGCCGGTGAAGTGATGATTGGAGATGATGCTAATGGCGCTGGGAGGTCTGTCGATAGTTGTTGTGGTGGCCGATGGAGGACGAGCGGCAGTGGCTAGACTGAGGCGATGGGGAGGGAGTGAAGATGGAGAAGCTTCACGGAATGCCAAGACGTGTCGTGAGAGTCGATGCTTTGCTGCTAGGATGCCGACTTTTGTGGACAAGGTATGCAGAGGAGAGCAGTACTCTGATTGGGACGATTATGCCGTGACATTCTACTCCGTCCCATGCGATCTGAGCTTCGCCACCGAGTACTGTACACACGCTTCTTTCCCACCGTGCCAAGTGCTTTGGCCACGGTGCGTGCGGTGGTGCGCGCACACAAGTCCAACGAGTGTGTGCACACATTGTGTCGGTGTGCAGCTTCGGCTTCATGATTGTAGACTTTGGTTCAAGTAGTATTCATTCACAAAACAACCTAAGCTTTCATTGGAAAATATCCACATAACCACGTCTAAAAAAATCAGTACTTCAATATCATCTCGTCACGGTGTGATGTGAATGTGGGATGAGTGGCATGGCTAGCGCCACTGATATTTGTATATAATACCGTTTGGCAAAATTTATTCCAAATGGGCTTTTGCTTTTAATTTTCTTTTTTAGAAAATCTGAAAATCAAATCCGGCGGCCGGCGATGCCGGACGGCCAGATCTGGCCGTCCGGCCGCCTGAGGTCGCGACCTCAGGCGACGCCGTCGCTGCGACCTCAGGCGCCTGGCGGCGCAGAGGCTAGATCTGGCCTCCGGACCGCCAGATCTGGCGGCCTGAGGTCGCGCGGACCCAGGCGGCGCGCGGCGTGACCTCAGGCGACGTCGTTGCCGCCTGGAGGCGCGACCTCAGGCGCTTGAGGTCGTAGAGGCCAGATCTGGCCGTCGGACGGCCAAATCTGGCCTCCGGACCGCCAGATTTGGCGGCCTGAGGTCGCGCGGACCTTAGGTGGCGTCGCTTGGTTCCGCGCGATCGCTTGAGGTCGCGCGGACCTCAGGCGGCGTCGCCTGGTTCCGCGCGATCGCCTGAGGTCGCGCGGACCTCAGGCGACGCCGCCTGGTTCCGCACGACCTCAGGTGACCTCAGGCGACGCGGACCTCAGGCGACGCCGCCTGGGTTGCGTGTCGCGGCACCCCCAGACGGTGGTCACTGGCAACGCGCGACCCTCAGGCGGCAGCGGCGGTGGCTGTCGGAGAAGCTCGGTGGCCAGAAAGAAGAAGAAGAAGACGAGAAGAAGAAGAAGACCACGGGAAAGAAAAATGATGAACAGTAGGCGTGGCATTTCCCAAATGCCGAATGCCCAATGCTGCCCCTCTCCAGCATTGGGCATTGAGCATTCCAAATGCTCATACTTGGGCAAAGGGGCTTTCAAAAAATTTACCAAACACTAAAATTTTCCCCAAAAGGGCTTTGGAGGTCCAAGGGGCTTTGGGAATGCCCAACCAAACACCCCTATGTTTGAACTTATTACTCGTCTCCAAGTATGGATCAATTTGATTAGACAACGTGTGGGCTTGAGCCCACTCAAAATTGATTGTGTTAGATCTTGACAAATACAAAGCTATCTCAATGTGGTAGAAAATAACTACATTCGAAGAAGACCGATTTCAATCCAATACTTTTGTTAAAAAATTTCCATCAAATGCCTGTGTCTCTTTTTAAACCATACCATAGGAACATGGTGTGTGGTTGAGCACATATGAGATGGACAAACAATTGCACAAAGAAACTTTAGTTCTTAGTGTGTACATGGAAATTTCTTAGGCTTAGTACTGTAGCGAACTCGCATGATTCAGTTTTTCCACACCAACAATTGCAAGTCATCTTCTTTTGCTTTGGTCATTCACAAGGTTTCTCGTCCATATATTTACTTGATTCATGAGGTCAATTTGGGTACCATCTGCTGGAGACATTCCTCGAGACGTGTATGACCAATGCCAAGTTCGCCTGTTCATAAAATGGAAGACAGTCAAACTTCGAAATAATGAAAGCAATGCAAATTCACATTCAATCAAAAGTGAAGGAGTGTCCTATGAGAATGAGTACTTTTTGTAGCCAAATTCCTATCTTGTGTTTCTCTGTAGTATAAACAAAAGTGAATCAAAGATGTACGCATGATGATGTCCACACATCACATAGAATCACACTTTTGTTCATGGGAAATTTACGTAATTTGAGTATCATGTAAGTGTAATGGAAGTCTTGCAATGGAGAACCATGAATTGGAACCTTACTGAAAAGTTTTGGATTAAGTCTCGATTGATATGAGGTTTATTACAAAGATTGAGGGTTTAGCGAAGCCAAGTTTGGCATGTTGATCACTTTGGCCATGGAGTGTGCAATGGGATACTAAATGAACCTTGTTGGCCGACCCTCTTTTGGCTTAGAAGCGAAGCCCTATCTCATGATTTTGCTCACATTTTTGCACTAGCAAGAGAAGCTTTCTTTGATACTCCTCCATTTCAAATAATGGTAGATCTTGGGTCCAAAAATAAGAATTATCACATTCAAACTACTTTGCGTGTCTAAGAGCTAGAGTTGAGTCCGCAAGGAGATGAGGGAGTAACAATTTAATAAATTGGTAATGCCGATATAGAATTTAATTTTGATTCCTATACTCTTAAATTTGGCTAATTTTAGGAGCAAGGAGCTTCTTCTTCCCACCCTCTTTAAGATTTTTGGTTTTGCAGAAAATACTTTTGGGGAATGTGCTAGTCAATACAAAAGGCACTTGTTAATCAATCAATTTACGAAAATACCGAGCTTTCCATTGCACTAACCTTAGTGTTATCACGCATGTCATTAACACCTAAATTTTTGTCAACAATTCAAGCAGTTATCTCTATGAAAGTACAAAAATAGGAAATAGCAAAAACAACAAAAGAGAGCGAAAAAGAATAGATAAAAGAAAAAACAAATAAGGAATAAAAAAATTTAGAAACCAAAAAAAAAAAAAAAAAAAAAAAATATGATGGGGTTTCAAAATGGAGGCTTTTCTGGTTCATGGCCCAATCCACATAGTTCTCACGAGATAAAATTTCGTCAGGTCCATCAAGCCCAGTCGGCTTCTCTAGCCCACCCTATATGGTAATAAAGCCACGATCCATTCCCAGCCGAAGATTGCTTGAAATCTTGTAATCCATTCATTTCCAACGTCATTCGTCGCCGTCCGCCCTTTAACTAGCAATGACACTGGGTCAATTTTTCAATAAGAGGAAATTTAAATAGAAATCTCAAGTCGAATTAGCTGTCGACATTAAATATATTTCTACTGAATTGAAGTTACGAGAGATAAAAATGGAATTTTCTTTTCACAAGTGACATTAAAACATTGTTAATTCAAGTGAGAACGAGTTGCGGTTGATAGACTTGCGTGATTTACATAAGCAGATTTTAAGCCGCAAATTCAACTTACGAGCAAATCCAAAGAAAGAACGCCTTCCTAATGGTAAAAGGGACAAGAACAACTCGTCAGGTAGGCGACAAGTAGAAGATTGCTTTCATGAGAGAGATTAATGTTTTCTTGGTTCTAAGTTGTGACTGATTGTTCATGAAGCTGAGAAAAAAAGGGCAAAAGCCATCAAATATCCAAAACTATCCTCACTCTAACACATCTATCTCATTTTTCTCTTTCTTTTTTTTGTGTCATTAAAGATTTCAAATTATACTTATGTGACATGTTTGTTCTCTATCAATAAGTATTGTCAGAAAATTAAAGGTAAACAATATTGACGTAAAATGAAATAAGAACAACTTCACCAGAAAAAATATAAAATTATCAAACGAAATCTTGATAGAAGTTTAATGCGTCACGTTAATATAGATTTAGGATTTTTGACACCAAGAAAAAAATTTAGAGGGATATAATTTTGAGCTTTTGACGTAACAAAAAGAAAAATAAACACGACGAAAACTGAATATAATTTGACATTTTTTACCGGCTATTCCGAAAAGGACGGTGGGTTTCTTTTTGCCCTTTTATTTTATTTTATTTTATTTTCAAACTCAATTCCTTAATCATCCAAAGAACAACCACCGGCTTCACCTGTTTGCCTCGTTTTCCCACACAAAATCCGATTTATCTCCATCCACTCCTTCGCTTCGCTCGGCGTCTTTTTCAATTCTCCTTTGATTTTCTGTTCATGCTCGCCGCCGCCAACCTTCAACTTGGCGTATCGTCTCGGATGATGACGACGACTCAGTCAGATTGGCCTCGGCTGCCGTGGTTGACGAAGCGACGCGGGACCGTTGGAGGTGCTGAGAGCGAAACCCAAAGAATCTCATCCTTCGAATCGGCGGATCGTATCCAGATGATGATGATGATGATGATGATGATGATGATCCATCCAACCTCAGCCTTGGCAATCGGACAAAAGGCTCTTGTGCACGGGCGAAACGGTGGAATCCGGCGATGAAGGGGGAGTGAACAGAATGAAGCAAGAGTCGACAGCACATGTTCTGGAGTGAATCGAAATTCGTCTTGGAAATGAAACGGCCCTGATAATGGTTCAGTGGCGACGGCGGCGTGAGCCCGGGATGGCCCGGCCAAAGATAAATCTGGTCCAGACATGGACAAGGATAGGAAAGCGACGGCTTGAATCAGAGTGGCCGCGACTCGAGTATGGAATCTGAGGGTGTTGTTCACTGTGGGGATGATATACATATACATATACACATATATAGATATGTATATGTATAGAGAGAGAGATGCGAAAAAGAAATCTGGTCGGAGAAAAATCTGTCGAGTTTGCAAGAAAGGTGTTTGATGGAATGACAAAGCTGGACTCTGCTTCCAAGGATACCCGTTCGAGATCGAGATCGAGAGAGAGAGAGAGAGAGAGAGAATCAGTGAGCTCTATCTAGCGTGCGAGCAAGATCGAGTTCGAGAGTGCATGATGTTGTCGATTCTAATACGAAAAACCATTGCCAGAGGCTTGGATGCTGTGTTGTCGAGAGAGAGGCTGAGGAAGAGTTGTGCCGCAGAAATGCCGATACGTAGTAATGCTACTGCGAGGAAAGAGATGACTGTGAGAGAGGCTCTGAATGCTGCGTTTGATGAGGAAATGTCTGCAGATCCTAGAGTCTTTCGATGTGTCTAAAGGTTCTTTTTTTTTTATTGGAAGAAGTATGGACCTGAGAGGGTTGTTGATCACAGAGGCTGGTTTCGCTGGAGGATGAACTCAGCGCTGCTTACTATGGTCTCAGGCCTGTCGAGGAGTTTATGACATTGAATTTCACTATGCAGGCGATTGAACAAGTTATAAATTCTGCTGAAAAGATTAACTACATGTCGGCTGGCAATACATCAGTCCCTATAGTTTCAAGAGGAGCTGCAGCAGGAGTCAGTGCCCATCACTCCCAAGCCTCGTGAAGATGTCGCCATCCCACCTGGAGGAAGCTTTACCGGATCCAGCCTCGTTAGATCACTTGTCACTCTCAAGATCTATCAGACGCGAGAATGGCCCAGGGCGTGCAAAATGAGAATTGCTCATGATCTGTGCGACAATTCTGGCAATTCTGGTATGTCCCTCCAACCAAAGTGCTTCCTCATCCTCTGGTTTTTTTAGATTGGTAGTCACTAATTTCTTAACACAGATTGTTTAGTTGCATTATTTGAATGTGTTGTTGTCAAGGCGTGAATATTTTGCATGGTTGCAAATTTAATTGGTGTTTACTCAAAGTCTCCTTTTCAGTTGATATTAGTATTATGACAGGATCAACATAAGCACAGAAAAATGAGATAATACATGGCACATATGCCCATGATAACATCGTTGACGCAGGATGGGACCATTATTATTGCTCTGATTGACTCAGCTTGTAATTTTTGGTTTTAGCCTCAGAAATGTTCATGTCTCCTTCTTTTGTTCGGAAGGGTAAGCAACCCTTCACACATTCTGGACATGCTCATCCTGTTCTGAAGTAGTAATTGCTTTTGCTATTCAATGTCTCTTTGCCCTCATAACTTTGATGGGTGACCTATTGTTGCATAGTTTAATTGCTGTTCTCTAAATTGTTGTTCCATTTGATAATGAGGGTAATCAGTCGATGATTTAGTCTTGTCGAATTCAATTTGTTGATTACGTGCTCTGCTATTCTAGGGTTTGAATTAATTTATTTTGAGTCTCTGTTGCTTCATGGTTATTAGTATCAATATTATGAGTTGTTTCATTCTGTCCTAAAAAAGGGTTTGGGGGGGGGGGGTATGAAATTAGTGAGCTAGGCAACTTCTTCGTTGATGATAGGCCAATTGCTGCATTTGTTTTTGTATACATGTATCTTATGGTGGCAGATTAGCATAAAGACTCTCTGGAGATACAAAACATGGAGTAATGATAAGCATATGGTATTGAGAAGCTATTGCTGCAAAGAATGCAGGCTTTCAGGTGATTATCTTTGTTCACTCGTTCATGCAGACATTGCCTACACGCAGATGAGTTTCCCTCTGAAATGCACATCAACCAGAAGAAAAGGACAGAGATAGGGCCCCTCTGACAATTTTATAGCTCTTGATGAACTTCATTGTCAGAACCCTGAGAGTTGCTTTTTGCTTTTCCTGAATATGTTGCTTAATAAATCCATCCGGAATACTTTGCACATTTGCATGCTTGAACGACCAAGCTATGAAATTATATAAGTGAAATGAGAGATCCAAAGATAAAATCAGAGGGCAAAGAGCAAGATGGTAATGATTTGAAGTCGAAGAAATCCAAGGATAAATTTATCTGTTTGAAAGTGCTCAAGGATGAAAGATATTAATAGCTAACATCATTTTCTAATACATGTTATTAACGAGTATCATTTTAGTTTTCTATTGGATTATGTATAAACACAATATAGATGAGAAAAATCTCCAATAAGTGGACATCAACTACTGAAGCGGTCATGGTATTGTTAGTCCTAGCAATCATAGTTGAGCTCTAGGTATACCAATGACAATTTAAGCTTAAGATCTTATCAGACAACTCCTCAAAGACGCGGGATCACCATTTTGAAAAAAAGAAAAATATAGTTATAAATCGAATTTGTGGGCTAATTTAGGAGTAATGAGAGGTCTTGGAAGTGTAAGACCATGAAAAACTAACTCAGAATGGCTAAATCTGCATAGACTACTTCCCATTTCTATAATAATGGAAATAGTAAAGCTGCTCCTTCCACGTTGGGGGACTTTCTATCATTTGGCAGCATGGCCGAGGGTAAGGGGGCTGACTTGAAATCCATTTTCCACAATGGAACAATGAGGAATTTAAGTTTTGTTTATTTCGTTAAAAACAACTTTCCGAAAATGTTTTTCAGATTTTCTAATGTTTGTTCCACAGAAAATGAACTGAACTGAGAAAACATTTTTCATCAACAAAAAAAAGTCTTCTATAATAGGAGAAAATGTTTTTTACTTTTTAATTTTAGAAAATGTTTTTCTCGCTCACTCTCTTTTATCTCACGCCCATGTTATCCTTGTTATTTTTTTTTTCATTCTAAAAATAATTTTTTAAATTTTTTTCTTTTTTCTTTTTCATTTTCTTTTGTACCGACTATAGGCAAGTCCCTAGTTTGTTGACCTTGGGTCTTGCCAATTCAACGGGCTAGGTTCACCGCTTGCCAATAGAGCAAGCCTATGGTGAGCAGCTCGCTTGCTCGTTGATTTAGCGAGACCCAAGCCCTTAAGCTTGAGCCGTGCCAGGTCAGCGAGCATGAGCCTTTGGCTTGTCGACTTGGCAAGGCTTGAGGCCTCAAGCTTGCCGACCATCGTCGTGGCCATGGCGATTGACTAGAGAGGAAGGAGGAGGAAAAGAAAAAAATAAAAGGAAAAAATAAAAAGAAAAATTTTGATTTTTTAAAAAATAAAAAAAAAATTCTTAAAATGAATGCACGAAGGGAAATCAAATTGAATTTTCCAAACCAAACAGTGGAGAATATTTTTTAGTTCATTATCAAGTTTCAAACAAATACCAGAAAATAGTCATTTTTCTAAAAATGATTTCTTGGAAAACACTTTTCAGAAAATGCAATATTTTTCGCAAAATGAACAAAATCTTAGTAGACATTGTTTAAAAAATTGTTTAATTGACTAATCATGAATAAATGTAGCATTGATTGGTAATTGCTTTGCCATGCGTATCATATAAATGCTCTTCACAAACAATTGGGGTCGTAAAGAAGAAGAACTCAAGAGAAACAAGAGCATCGGTGCTCTTCAAAATTGAAATAACGAAAGATCAATAATCATCATCTAATAAACTTTCTTGTGATAATAGTCCAAAAGTTTTTTTAAGTCAAAGTCAAGAAATCTTTCTGCAAATCATTCAAGTCCAGTTCCTCCATTTTCATATAGAGGAAGCTTAAAAACAAGAAAAAGAAAAGTGTCGATTTTGCTGTATAAGTTCGGATATAAAGTTGCATAATTAGCCTAAAATAAAAGTCTAAACTTGTGGGCCCAATTTCACATTTTCTGATTCCTCCATTTCTACCCCTCCTCTCTTCTGCCCCAAGTCATTGCTATCGCCCTTGACACCAGCATTGCCACTATTGAAAAGTCTGATCTCCGATGTACCTAAGGATTGGCAGCCATGCGGCAACACCACCGTAGCCCCAACAGCAGGCTGTTCCTCCCCTTTTCACCACACGGCTCCTCCCCCTCCTCTTGTTGGATTTGAGGGGACGAATGGATTGCATTAACCCTCCTTTTGATTCAAGGCAAGAAATTTCACAAGTAAATACCTTTGAAAATTTATGAATATTTTGAAATCATTATTTTATGCAGATAATTCTGATTGAAAAGAAGAAGACTTCAAGATAAATAAGATTATAAAGTATCGAAATTCTTCCAAATGGAAATAACAAAAGATCAATAATCATCATCCAACAATTTTTTCTTTGATAATAGTCCGAAAGCTTTTCCAAGTCGAAGTCCACGAGTCATTGTGCAAACTAGCTCCTCCATTTTCCAAGGAAGTTTAAAATCAAGAAAAGGAAGTGTACGGAGATTTTCACCTCATGTGGATAGACGATAATGATGGGGCCCACCATCAGAAACCCCCATCCATTTTATGTTCCCAAGGAGAAAATATTGGGTACGTGAGACGCTCCAGCCTGTCAAACAAGAAGGCGCGCTCGGAGCGCGACACGTGTCCTCCCGTGGGACCCATCATCTTTAAATATTGGACGAGCAGGGCCACCAGAAACCTTTCCCTCCCGGTCAAATTTGAAAAATTCGGGGCTCTCTCTCTCTCTCCTCCCAAGAAAATATTAGCTGGGCCCCACGACAGATCCTTCTCTCTTACAATTAATTTGAACGGAAGCGTTGGACTCTCTCTCTCCATTTTTTCTTTCGACTCTCGCCCGGTTGCTCTGCCCTCCGCTTCTTCTCCGATTGGACACGGAGCCGCCGTCCGACGAATCACGCCACCGCCGCCGCTTCCGCATCCGCCTCGTCGGCCGCCACTGCATCTGAGCTAGAGCTAGTATTTTCTCGTTCGTTCTGCCCCTTCGTCGCGCTGCTCCTCCGGCGAACGACGGAGCTCGCCGTCCGACGAACCACGCCGCCGCACTTCCGCATCCGCCTCTTCCGCCACCTCCGCATCTGCATTCTCCTCCGTCTTCAACGGCGACCGGGCTCTTCCTCTCCCAGTCGCCGTCGAAGAATCCGTACTCGAAATCAATGTCCGGGCTGATGCAGGGGATGTGAGGGAGACGGAAGCGGGACCTCTTGGATGCTCCGGGTCGAAATCTTGACGTGGAAGACCAGGGTCTTGTCGAACGAGAGCTCGTGCTCCCCTTAGCGGATAGGCATCGAGCTGCGGTAGCCGCAACCGCCACCGATGCTCTTGACGAATCCAGCCACGGCGAGACGGAACTTGACCGCGAGGAGCCGCCTGAACGCCCCGCCTCTCCTCGGCCACAGCAGCGCAAGGCAGACCACGTCCCAAGCTCTGCGGGTGACGCCGGAGTCCCCGCTTGCCATTTCCGAATGCAGAACGTGTTACAGAGACGGTGAGGACGGCGAATCGCAAGCGAGCGGAAGCCCAACACCGGAGTCCCCGCTTGCCTTTCCTGCTTTACCCTTCTCTCTCTCGGTTGGTCGGAGCAAGCTTGGGATGCATAACAATGGAAGCTACCGACAAGGCCACGGAGAAAGTAGAAGCCGATTCCATCTCGCATGAAGTGAACCCCATCTTGTAGAGGATGATGTGAGAGAGATAGCGGATGCTATGCCGATCGAGGAGGTCGTTGGTGGCAGCATTCACGAAGGGTTCGCTCGTTACTCGTGGAGGTATGCAGGAAAGCCCCCGAGAGACGGGAAATCGTGGACCTAGACTTCCTTCTATTTCATGGAGCACTGTTCGGCCCTCTGCATTCTTCTTTTCTCGTCTGTAACCGAGGTCTGAAATCGATCATGGGGATCTCGATGAAAAAATAAAACTAGGAATTGTTAAGTCCTTTGGATCTGGAAGAGAAAGCGTGTAGCTAAGTCCCTAAGTTCGAAGAAATGTGCTGTTTTCTGAAACAATCATCAATAATAATATTGCAATTTTGTTGATGCTGTTCGTTTACTTTTTGCTGATTTCTAGCTTTATGGTACACAAAGTATAGAATGTTGGAAATTTCCTATAATATGGGCTTACATTAATTAATTGATTTTCTATTTTAAATAATCGGGTTAATGGATATTCCAATATTTGTTGAACCCTAAAGTGATCTCGATTGAATTGGGTATTGGCATCTATTGTTAACGGGCCTAGTTGAGCAAAGAAAGTGTAGGCAATTGTGTTTGATCAGTAGCCCGTAATGGGAAGGGCCCAGGTTGACACGCTATTTGATTAGGGTTTCTTGGTCCCTCTCTAGCCTATAAAAGGGTAGGTTATACCTATCAGTTGCTTTAATCCCATTGAAAGCTGCTATATCGAAATAGGTCATAGAGAGGAAGATCTGGCATTCCGATAGATCCCTGATTATCAGAGTGATCTATTTTTCTGCAAGTGAAGTAATAGCTCAAACAGGTACGCTTTAATTCCGCTTTATTTATTGATCTCGGTGTTTTACAATCATATATGGATCCGTTTGCTCTTAATTGATTAATTGTTTATGAGAATAATATTCTACATGTGGTATCAGAGCTTGTCATATATGATTGTAGAACCCGAAAATTTTATTTTTCATGACAAATTCGAAATTTTTCTCTTTGAGCCGGATATGGGTATTATTTTTTCGTGTGAATATTTTGCTCGAATGATCCTGAAACCATAGGGCTTTCGTTCTACATGTCGAGATCTTTTCAACCATATATAATTTGCATAATTTCGTTGAGAATTGAGAGAGAATTTTAAATTTTAAATTTTAAATTCTAGGGTTTATACATGAAAAAGTACTAGAATTTTTAGTTACATTCTAGCGTTACCTTCGTTTTTCTTCTCCACTTGATGCTTTTTTTTGCGTTGCGCCGTGTCGTTTGAATTATGAACTGTTGGTCAACACACGCGCTCTTTCACTCTCCATTCTCTAGATTTCGAAATCTTAATTTGGAAAATCATTACTTCATGTTCGTTCCTTCAGTGACATGATTATTTTGGCGTGATCGTTCGATAATCGATTTGGTTTTTCTTGGATGGGTTTGGTATGGGAGGAGCTGACGGTGTTTGTTTAATTGAATAAAAATAATGCATTCACATTTAGTAGATTGGACATCAAAATATTAGATTTTCTAATGATCCATGCACGAAACGCCGTAAACCCACCGACGACGAGCACGTCCGATTCACCGCGCGAGAAGGACTGTGTGATTGGGCGTGGTCCCACGCCCCCTCGCGAAACCCTAGGGCTCCTGTTTCGGGTGTCAGGGAGTTGGGGTTTTTTTTTAGTTCGGATTCGATTGGAATGTGATTTGTTGAGGTGGTTCTTCGTTTGCAATGTGGCGTGCATATGTGGATTTACTTTTGAGTATTGTTCTTCTTTGGCACTTTAATGCTACTGGGACTAGGGATTTTATTACTTCAAGCGGTTTTTTGCATGAGAATAAGTGGCATGCTTGCCGGGGATTTTGATTTGTGTGTGAATTGAGTGTATAATTTGATAATTTCTTATGGGATATATAATTTCTTATGGGATATCCGTTTTGGCTTAGTAGTAGGGAAAAGTAGTCGGAACGATGGGTTCTTGAGTAGTTTTTGTTTTGTGTGAGGAGTTTGTAGCTAGATGGAAGCGGATGATTCCGTGGGAATCAGAAACCATATATATAATAAAATAAAATAAAAATTTGTGGTGAATTTAAGATCAGTTTTTTTTTTTTCAATGAAATTTAGACGAATTCCATTAATGGTAATCGTGGGTACTACTTATGGATTGATGAACTTGGCTTTCTTTGATGGATGGTGAACTTCTCATTCGATTATGTCTCTATAAGCAATGGTCTGTGATAGTATTTTATGTGAATGATCATTGCGTAGAAGAAAAGGGAAAGTAAGCTTAAGAGGGCAATTGGATTAGAGATCTTCTTCTATATCAATCTTGATTTTTGCTAGTAACAAACAATATTGCTTGTGCCATGCGCAGGATCTTACTTTATTCACACTCTCTTGCATAAATTGACATTATGACAGAAGATATTGTACCTCATCATCATAGATTGAATTCAGAAACATTTAAAAAAAAAAAAAATTTGCGGAAGTGATGCTTTCTTTCATAACATATTGCAATTCTTGCTGTAGAATCATCGTTCACTTTTCTATTTGTTGTTTTTGTCTCGACCTCTTGCCTATATGTACTTGGGATTTGACATGAGTGCTTAAGATTGCTAGTGAGACTTTTATTTATTAATTTAAACATGAGAACCTATTGACTAAAGGTGACAGAATGGTGGGTTGTTTTCCCTTACTGTAATTAGTTACAATGTGCTTTGAGTGTTCTTCATTCTATTTAAGTTGAGGTTGAGTATGCAGCTTGGGTGCCATTCTTTTTCTTGTAAAGATTGTAGTTCCTGCTTGGGTGTCTTTGTTTGGTATTTGGTGCACGAGTAATTTAAACTTAAATACCAAACATGCTTACTGAAGTGCTAGATGCGCCTATCTTTTCTTTTGTTGGGTTAATTCAGTGATTTGGACTAAAACCGTTTTTCTGACCCCCATTAAAAAAAAAAAATTGTGGGAAAAATTGTTACTTGATAAATGCAATATGATCTTGGGAAGCACATATTGTAAAGTGCTTCATATTATTTGATGAATTTTGGGCATAAATTTTATTGAAGTTTCTTATTGATAAAAATTAGTATATACAATTGCCTGCCCAAAGGGGGTTATTGTGTATATTAATTTGAAAATTGCATGAAGATAAATTCCAAAATTAAAAGATGGGGATGTATGACTCAAAAAAGATTTATCTGCCCAAAGGGGATAAATTTTTGAAAGTTATATGTAATTCCCCTCTATATTGATATATTAGAGATAAATGATGGGGATGTGTTACTCAAAAGGTTTATCTGCCTAAATGGGATACATTTTTTTAGAGTTATGTGTAATTCCCCTCTATGTTGAGATAATGGAGATATATATAATTTAAAGGATTTGTCTGCCCAAAGGGGATTGATCCTTGAAGATTATATGTAATTCTCTTTTATCGTCTCTATAAATTGATATCATGGAGATGTATAATTTAAATGATTTGTCTGCCCAAAGGGGATGGATCATTGATAATTATATGTAATTCTCCTTATTGTTGCTTTATAAACTTCATACTGTGAAAAATAATTGTGCATTATACACTCTGCCCAAAGGGGAGTTTATAATGTACTAATTATTTTTGTTGAAATATTTATTGCCCATAATTAATCTTATTGCATTATGTGTGACAAACAATTACTTTTGCTATAAATAACAACAATGCCATGATTGAAATGTTAATTGGATCAAATATTATATTGTTAAGAACTTGATCAAAAAGGGAGACATTGTGATTGAGAATATTAGAATTAAGTCCATATTGGCTGATCCTCTAATAAAAGGCTTACGACCCATTTTGTTTAAAAAAACATGTAAAGAATATGGGTGTTTTAGATTCTTTTGATTTCTTTTATTAGTGGGAGTTATACAAATTGTATTTATGGATATTATAGTTATATGCAGACTGATAATGCTTTTATGATGTTTATTAAAGCATTTATTTTGATAATTGTTGTTGTTGATTCTATTGTTATCCTTTCTCTTGTTGACTGAGAAATGGAAGTAGAAAACAGTATCTTTAAACAAATTTTGTTTAAAGATGACTGGATGTCACTGATTATGAGATCTCATGTTGGATTGTGACATAATTGTGCAATTTCATGTTGTTTAGAAATCGCACTGAGGCAATTTCATGTTGTTTAGAAATTGCGCTAATGCAGTTTCATGTCGTTAAGAAATTGCATTGAGGACCGATAAGAAATAGTGTATATCTTGATCACATGTTGGCACTATTTCTTACTACACTACTAGGCCCATGATCCATGAAAATATATTACTTATTATATGTGATTATGGAAGGTCTTGTGTTGTGGTATTTTCTTAACACATTGATCTCCATAGTCCTATATTGAGGTTATATAGGATTGGATTGGTATTGAGATGCCATTATTGGAATATTATTTTTAAAAGTTGTGGCCACATAAAACAAAATTTTAGTTATTAACCCGATAGTGTCGTTTTCAATATAAAATCTTTTTCAAAATAAAATAAGTTAATTAATGTAGCCCAAGTGGGAGAATGTTGGAAATTTCCTATAATATGGGCTTACATTAATTAATTGATTTTCTATTTTAAATAATCGGGTTAATGGATATTCCAATATTTGTTGAACCCTAAAGTGATCTGATTGAATTGGGTATTGGCATCTATTGTTAACGGGCCTAGTTGAGCAGCAAAGTGTAGGCAATTGTGTTTGACTGAAGCCCGTAATGGGAAGGGCCCAGTTGACACGCTATTGATTAGGGTTTGCTAGGTCCCCTCTCTAGCCTATAAAAGGGTAGGTTATACCTATCAGTTGCTTTAATCCCATTGAAAGCTGCTATATCGAAATAGGTCATAGAGAGGAAGATCTGGCATTCCGATAGATCCCTGATTATCAGAGTGATCTATTTTTCTGCAAGTGAAGTAATAGCTCAAACAGGTACGCTTTAATTCCGCTTTATTTATTGATCTCGGTGTTTTACAATCATATATGGATCCGTTTTTCTTGATTGATTAGTTGTATATGTGAATAAATTTTCTACATAGAATGCTCTTCCGTGTTGGTATATTTTTTAAAAACTTTTGTCACTTGTTGAACCCGTTTATAATTTGCCAACATTGTTTGTCTAACTTACCAACTTGACTTTTCTAAAAACTTTTCTAGCTTGATGTTCATTTGCTCGCTCTGAACTTACCGGCTTCTCTTATAATTTACCAACATTGTTAGTCTAACTTACCTAACTTTTAGAATTTGGCATATATAGTTGCCCTTTCAATATGCTTTGTTTTTGTTTCATCTATTATGGCATTGTTTGCCATTTTGTCGTCTCCAGTGATGAGCTTGCGGGGCTTGTTCAGTTATTCTCACGGCATTATCGACCTAAAAGAATGAAGGCACCATTATGCACAAGCAATGAACATTGCCGTGGGCAACACCATCATTTGTTTGAACCGTGCTAGTCGGTATTTTCCTATTGCTCGGAGTTCGCACATCAATCTAAGAAAAGCAGCTTCAGTCTACCAAGATACAATAATCAAATCGATATTTTCTGGCCAAATAGAAGTATATTGTAAATCATTATAGCAAAACACAATCCAAGAATCTTTGATATCATAATAAGCAGCAACTTCTGGTATCAAGGCAAGTATTCTCCGTACAGAGCAAGAACCGTTCACCCACGTAACCTTGATCTTAAAATTGAGCAGAAACAAGGAAGCAATGAGAGAGTTATAATCTCTAACGCCAGCCAAAGCCTGATTCACTGAATGATCACAAATGGGTCAATGGATTTAAGCAATTCATTTACATGCATAGCAGGCCTATTTGAAATTCAGTGATGACAACTGCTTTTGCAGAGAGCTTCGCACGTTTGTTCAACAAGAAAAAAGAAAGAAAAACAAAGAGAAAGATGGGGTTCACTTCCCGCGAGAGGGAATCGGCCAATGCTTTCTCCGTGGCCTTGTCGGCAGCTTCCATTGTTATGCATCTCAAGCTCGCTCCGACCAACAGAGAGAGAAGGGTAAAGCAGGAAAGGCAAGCGGGGACTCCGGCGTTGGGCTTCCGCTCGCTTGCGATTCGCCGTCCTCACCGTCTCTGTAACACGTTATGCATTCGGAAATGGCAAGCGGGGACTCCGGCGTCACCCGCAGAGCTTGGGACGTGGTCCGCCTTGCGCTGCTGTGGCCGAGGAGAGGCGGGGCGTTCAGGCGGCTCTTCGCGGTCAAGTTCCGTCTCGCCGTGGCTGGATTCGTCAAGAGCATCGGTGGCGGTTGCGGCTACCGCAGCTCGATGCCTATCCGCTAAGGGGAGCGCGAGCTCTCGTTCGACAAGGCCCTGGTCTTCCACGTCAAGATTTCGACCCGGAGCATCCAAGAGGTCCCGCTTCCGTCTCCCTCGCATCCCCTGCATCAGCCCGGACGTTGATTTCGAGTGCGGATTCTTCGACGGCGACTGGGAGAGGAAGAGCTCGGTCGCCGTTGAAGACGGAGGAGAATGCAAATGCGGAGGTGGCGGAAGAGGCGGATGCGGAAGTGCGGCGGCGTGGTTCGTCGGACGGCGGGCTCCGTTGTCCGTCGGAGGAGCAACGCGACGAAGGGGCAGAACGAACGAGAAAATACTAGCTCTAGCTCAGATGCAGTGGCGGCCGACGAGGCGGATGCGGAAGCGGCGGCGGTGGCGTGATTCGTCGGACGGCGGCTCCGTGTCCGATCGGAGAAGAAGCGGAGGGCAGAGCAACCGGGCGAGAGTCGAAAGAAAAAATGGAGAGAGAGAGTCCAACGCTTCCGTTCAAATTAATTGTAAGAGAGAAGGATCTGTCGTGGGGCCCAGCTAATATTTTCTTGGGAGGAGAGAGAGAGAGCGCCCCGAATTTTTCAAATTTGACCGGGAGGGAAAGGTTTCTGGTGGCCCTGCTCGTCCAATATTTAAAGATGATGGGTCCCACGGGAGGACACGTGTCGCACTCCGAGCGCGCCTTCTTGTTTGACAGGCTGGAGCGTCTCACGTACCCAATATTTTCTCGTTTCCAAGGACAGCAGAGAACGCCCCCTTGCACAGGGGCAGGATTACCATGCCAGCATTTTCCGCTGCTAAAAGTAGCCATTACACAATTTAAGAAAAAATTCCAAATAAGGAGCTGAAATCAAATCATTTATTTATAAAAAGAAAATGTAAAATAGATCTCATTTTAAATAAAAACATGAAATGATCTAATTACGTATATCATTCATTGCTTTTAAGATGTTCTAGGTTTGTAGTCTGGGTGAACTTCTTAGCTATGTTGGGTTTACCTCATTGAATGTTGGAACATTTCCTAGATATACCTTCTATAGTTCTCTTCCTTATGCTATGCAGGCATTGGCGATACTGGCCTTGAAGTGCCCTGGTGGTTCCTTCTTTAATAAGGATGTCCCTTTTATATGCTGTTTTCGGTTGCTTCATGACGAAGTACTTGGCGTACTAATGATGTGGTACGACATGGATTAGACAAAATATCACCATCAAAAGTGACCACAAGTCTATTCTTGCTCAGTTTCAAATACTCTTAATTGAGAAACTGATATAAATAGGAAGATAAGCAAAGAACGGGTCAGAGTGTGGAGGGAGAATGATACTTCAGGTGGGAGCTAATCGAAGTAAGTAAGCGTGTATCCCTTTTGTTTATGCAAAGCAAAAAGCACCAATAGTAGCAGCCACCCATACCTACAAGAACCAAAGAAAGAGAGAATGAAGCACTAGCATACATAGTACGCATCTTGCGACAAAATTGATGTTTACTAAATTGATAGTTAAGAATAGTAGATACCCACCATCAAAGCACGTAATTTGATGCGATGCTATAAATTGAAGAACTACCGTTCAGCAAGTCCAAAAATATTGGAGCATGCAACACTGTGGCTGTATCAACACAGTAGAAGACTTTTCAATCCAGCCAAAATAGGAAGAGAAAACAAAAAGAGTCCGTTCACAGCGGCTGTCCATGTAACATAAAAAGAGACATTAATCAAAAACTGTGAGACAAACGTAATCATAGAAAACAATCATAAACGAAGGAGTTTGAAATGTTATAGAAAGAAAAAGAAAATTGTAGATATGCTAGTGAATTTCCATTCATCACATTCTACTTTAGCTTGATAGATGTCAAAATGAGAACACAAAGAAGTGCTATAACACCTTCTTTGAGAAGCCACTGCATCCTGTATATTGGCACTAGTTAAAAATCTGGGATTGTGCACAGGTTAAAACAATAGATTTTTAGCCACCGGTCAAAAGATAGAGCTCTTCCAAAAATAAGACCCGCAATGCCACGACCACCCATGGAATTGCTAGTATTTATTGTCCAGCTGTCCTATTCTCTCTTTTATTTTTTTCTTTTTTTTGCCATTTCTTTTTTGAAAAAAACAATCTACATTTTCTCTTGCCAAGTATAGATTGTGGGCAGTATCAGACTAATTATCACTCAATATGATAATTTAGAGTTAATATTTATTGTATAATGCAGGTATGTAATTTAATAAGTTGTTGAAGTATAGTGATTCAAGTACGATTTACAAACAAAAAAAGATGGACAACTTCATGCATATTGGCCTTTTTAATTTTATTTATTTTATTATGAAGACCCAACTCAGGCTAGTAAAAACCTGTTTTGCCACTTGCTCGAGGGAGGGGGAGCGGGAGGGAGACCATGACACGAGCAAAAGTGAGTTCGTCCCATCACTCGCTTTGTAACTCGTTGACATGTGGGCGAGAAGCGAGAAGAAAGACTGCGAGAGAGAGAGGGATTGACCGAGCAAAGCATACGGTGAGTAGCAGGGCTCGAAGGTGGCGCGGTGGTGGGTTGGTGGGGACTGGACGACTTGATGATCATGGGATAAGAGAGAACGAGAGAGCTCAAGACCTCGATATGCTGTGATGGGGAAAATGAAAGACGCCTGGAGAGAAGGAAAATAAGACATTATTTCTAAAGTACAATTGGAGCGGATATGGGCCATCTCAACTTTAACTAAAATCCAAATTATCTAAATTGGCCGAACTTAAAGATATTTTGAAAATCTGACATCGAGAATTGAGGATTAGACCACTATGCCGGCGGTTCTTATGGTGATGCCCAATGCCTCGGCCGGGGAGCATGCATCGTTAGAGCGTAGTTGGAGCATGCTACTTGCATGGATTTCGCTTATCGCCAAATTTAAGGGTGATGCTGATCTAGCATTGGAGCATAGCTTCAACTTTTTGACTGTATCATTAGTTTTATCGGTAAATTAAAAGTGTATAAAATAAAAAATAAATAACAAAAATACAAATAAAAGAAAAGAGGAGTTAAAATATTAAAATTCAGTTCCTTCGTTGAAGAAGCTGAATTTTATTTGTACTTTTGTTTTTTATAAAATACAAATCAAAGACACAAAACAAAATAAAAAGAAATAACAAAAGTGCAAATAAAAGAAAGGAGAGAGAGGAGAAAAGAACAAGGTGTCCAAAATTCAGAGAAGAATCTCTCTCTTTCTCTCTCTACGAAACCATGAGGGAGTGAGCCTGTCAATTGGAATCTCTTACGATCGTTGCTTCGAGAGATCTTCAGAGACAGCCGGTTCCTCGTGACATTGAAGCGATGACGAAATTTGTCGTCTCCCGTTAAACTCTAGAATGAATTTCGATTCGTTCCAGATTTGTCCGTTGATTTCTGTTTCGATCTTGTTTTTTCTCCCAATTCTCTCGCTGTCTTCTGAAATTCAATTGCCGTTGGTTGTGCTGTGTAGGAGGGAATGGAGTTTGCAAGGAAGGTGTTCGATGGAATGACGAAGCTGGACTTTGTTTCCAAGGATACCCGTTCGAGAGAGAGAGAGAGAGAGAGCACATGATGTTATCGATTCTAATACGCCAATGCCGGAGGCTCGGATGCTATGTTGTCAAGAGAAAGGACACGGAAGAGTTGTGCTGCAGAAATGCCTTTATGTAGTTATGATACTATGGGAAAGAGATGATTGTGAGAGAGGCCATGAATGCTGCGTTTGATGAGGAAATGTTTGCAGATCCTAGAGTCTTTTAATGTGTCTAAAGGTTCTTTTCTTTTTAGAAGTATGGACCTGAGAGGGTTGTTGATTCTGCAATCACAGAGGCTGATTTCACTGGAGTTGAAGTCAACGCTGCTTTCTATGGCCTCAGGCTTGTCATGGATTTTACGACATTCAATTTTGCTACGCTGCGTGTCGGCTGTGGCGATATATCAGTCCCTATAGTTTCAAGAAGAGCTGTAGCAAGATTTAGTGCCCAACACTCCCGACCCCTGTGAAGACGTCGCCATATCACCTAGAGGAAGCTTTAGGCCCTGTTTGGTAACCATCCAAACAGGGCCAAATTCTGATTCTTTGTTCCCGGAATCAGTTTGGGCCTAGAATCACATTTGGTAAAATTTTTGTTCCCGGGAACAGATTGGGAATAGAATCAAAAACCAAAAAAAAAAATTGATTCTTGTTCCGGGAACAAATTTGAGAATCAAAATCAAGAAAATTTCTTCTTCCCTTCGGCCATCTCGCGACCGCCGTCCACGACCGCCCGCCACCGTCCGCCGCCGCCGTCCACCGCCGCCTCCGGGTGCCGTTCGCCGGTCCGGCGAGCTCGCCGCAGGCTCGCCAGACTAGGGCGAGGTCCGGCGAGCTCGCAGGAGGCAAGCCCAGCCACCGGCGAGGCTCGGCCTCCCTAGATCTGGCGAGGTCGAGCCTCACTGGTGGCCAGGCGGGCCTCGCCAGGGCTGGGCGAGGCCTGCCTGGCCACCGGCGAGGCTCGCCCGCCCCGCCGGTGGCCCGGGCCCTCGCCCAACCCCGCGAGGCCGGCTCACCCGGTGCGGCTCGGCCTCGCTAGATCTCGGCGAGGCCGAGCCTCGCCCGCCGCGGCGAGGCTCGCCCGACGAGAGCCGGCCTCGCTGAGGGCCGGCGACGCTCGGTGAGGTCGCCGGCCCTCGTTTGACGGCGCCGGTCCGGCGACCGGCCAAACGAAGAAGAAGAAGATGAGAAAAAGAAAAGAAAAAAGGAAAAAAAAGAAAAAGAAAAGGAAAAAAATGAAAAAGAAAAGGAAAAAATGAAAAAGAAAAGGAAAAATGAAAAGAAAAAATGAAAAAATGAAAAAATGAAAAAATGAAAAAATGAAAAGAAAAAAAAGGAAAAAAGTAAAAAATATTTAAAAATTAAAAGAAATTGATTTGGAACAATTATTAATGAGTACGATCAAAACGCAATTCTATTCCAGAATCAGAAATTTTGGACAGTTACCAAACGGCTTAAAATGCTTAGAATCAGTTCCCGGGAACAAAATAAAAAAGAATCAGTTCTGATCAGAATCTACTCCCGGGAACAGAATCGTTACCAAACGCGCCTTTACTGGATCCTGCCTCATTAGATCTTTCATCACCCTTAGGATCTATCAGACGTGAGAATCATCCATGGCGCGTGGAATGAGAGGTTCTCATGAACTGTCTAACATATCCGATATGTCCCTCCTACCAAATTTCGTCCTCATCCTCTGCTTTTTTCAGATTTTCAGTCAGCTTATTTTTACATGCAGTGTGTTGCATTATTTGTATGCGTTGTCGTCAAGGGGTGGATAATTTGCGTGAAGCTTTCTGAGGAAGCTTTCTGAGGCTAATGTATTAGCCTCAGAAAGCTTCACGCCTCCTTCGTCCTTTTTTCCTACCTTATTTTGTCTGGAAGGGTAAACAATCATTGGCAGATTCTGGACATGCTGTCTTGTTACGGAATAGTAAATTAGTAATTGCTTTTGCTATTCAACGGCACTCTTTGCCCTCATAAAATTTGATGGGTGACCTATTGTTGTATGGCTTAACCGCTATTCTCTAAATTGTTATTCCGTTTGGCAACAAGGGTAATTAGTTAGTCGTGTCGAATTCAATTTGTTAATTACGTGCTCTGGTGCTCTAGGGTTTGAATGAATTACTATTTGGGTTTGCTTTTCTTCATGTTTATTAGAGAGACAATATTCCTCACTAGACTCATTCTACTATACTAAACTGTCGCAGTTCAATGCGACCTTATGAATCTCTCAAGTTACTTTGGGAAGTAGATTTTGGTGTTGCAATGTTGTAGATGAAACAAACTGGAAATGAAAAGGTGTACCAGTTTCTTTCATAAGATTGTTGTTAGTGGGCTTCTAAGAGGTTGCTGGAGTTTTGGGGGTATTAATATTGTCTTTTTTCGAAGAGGATAGAATTAAGTAAGATTATGACTTATTAATCAATGATGAGACGAATTTGATGGCAATAAATAAATAAAAATAATGAAAACTCATCCATTTGTTTCATGAAAAAATTACGTTTTGAAAAATATTTTTCAAAAAACAATCGCTTTTATCACTTGCAAAAATGAATAAATGAAAATGATTAAATTGTTATTTGTAATAAAAACATTTTTTTGACTGATTATTTGAGATATAATCAATTATTTTTAAGAAAAAGGCTTTTTCAAAACATTTATGTTTATTTTTCCTCTTCCAACCTGGCTAGTTGGGGACTCAGGTGCATGCGGTGCCCACAAGAGCCCATTTTTCCAAGAGAGAGGGTGCAAGCACGTAGCCGTTGTAGCTATGGAGAGTTGGTCCACTTGCTAGCGGGTGAGCAATGGCGTTCGATCGGGCAGAGAACGTTTGTAGGACCTTCTTCAGCTATTTTATCCACTTTTTGCTATTTTCCGAAACCTTTGCCTCTTTATTTAATAAAACTACCTTCCTTTTCTCCAATTTCTGCCTTTTTTAAAACTCGGTTGGTTGGATGTCCGTAGTACCGTTCAATGGTTTAACCATCCGATCCACTCTCAAAAATAACACTTTGAGTAATTGCATAATGTGATGATCATTCGGACAAGGATATTTATCTTGGAGTCCCTCTCTCCCATCCGATTTCTGACTTTGAGATGTCATAAGCCCCTCCAATAACGTTCCTGTGTCGTCTAACGTCTAGCGACAGATGTGGTTCTTGGAGGTCAATATCGATGGGGATTGCATGACAAGGAGACCAAGTTGCACTTAGATCCAAAACTAGTAGGGATAGGGATCGAGATTAAGTTGATTAACCTTTTCTCCCAATTAAACGATGAGGAATTTAGTAGACATTGGCGCGAAAGTTTCTTAAATTGACTAACTATGAAAAGATGTAGCATAGATTGAAAATTGCTTGGCCATGCATATCAAGATTCAGTTGATTTGCCCAAATAAATTCTGGTATGCACCTGCAAGGCCGAAAATTGAGACTTTGAACACGATATCATCTCCATCGACGAGCTCAAAACACGCAGACATCTACATCTACACTTGACGTGATTTTATTGCCACGTGCACATAGCTCCTTAACTTCTCCGGCCGCGATCTGTCTAAATGCCTGAAGAGTGGCAACTACTTTGCTGTCATGAAGATGTTTCTTGATGAAGCCACAAGGAGTGGTCTGCTCATCCGCATTTTCAAACAGCCAGTTCGATAAAGAAAGACCCATATATACACTCTCAATCCTCGTCCTTTTCAGCTAGTTTCGGAACTTTTCCTTTTGACGCTCTAAGGTAGCCTACCATGATCTGAAGTCACTGGCGCAAGTGGAAAAACATAACAAAAAAATAAAACATAAGATAACCTCGAACATGGGACGAATTTGAAAACAAAGCCCTAGCTGAAGAAGAAGACGACGATGAAGATTGAGAAGGGAGGTTTTTACGAAACCGTCTTCCGACTTCAACTGATTCGCGTGCAACAAGACACGGAAACCGGAAGAAATTCTGGCAGGCCGGAGAAATGACGGGTGGTGGAGCTATCTTATTGAGTTTGCCGGATACAAGTGGCGGGCGAAGGGCGAAAGAACGAGAACGTGAAAACGGACCTGATGTGATGTTCGTCACAATCCCACAAGATAATTTCTGTTATCGGATGGAATGTACTGCTCTTGATCACAAAAAGTATCTAACCTGTATAAATGCCTAACAAACCGTATACGACAAAGCACAGACCAAGATGTTAGTCAAAAGTGGACACTATAATCTCTTGGCCAAGAGTATTCAACAGAGGAGACCATGGACGGAATATGTGCCACCCATCTGCACAAATCAATACTGAGATACGTGCTAAGAACACAGATAAAGTGGCAATCTTAAAAGTACACGCATCATCTATATGATGATTAACTAAGATGGCGAGTCATGCGTACAACTACTACAGGAGTATGATGATTCCATCACGATGTGTTGCGCGCACGGAACGTGCGAAGTGCACTTCGAGATGCAAACTGTACTGTGTGCATCGATTCTACAAGAAATCAACTCAAGTATAAGTGGAGCCATGCTATCGGTGCTCAAATTCAACTCAAGGATGGAAGAGTTAAGTACAAGGACTAATCTTTAAGGGAATAATGTCGCAATATTGCATAAACAATGAATTGTAATTGAGTTTGGTGTGAAGTTGTTCTTAGGCCAAATGATGGAATATTGCTCCTATCGACTCCTGAATTTTTGCCAACAAGTCGAACATGCATTTGGGTAAATATAAATAAATAAAAAGTAAAAAATAATATTAAAAATAAATAACAAATGAAGAAAGAAAAAAAAATCATAATCGAAAGGACCTGGTCCAGTTTGTTGGGCCTAGTTTAATTCGTGTAGCCCAGACCTTATCCACAAGGCGCAGCCCAGACCACCGTCCTCCATCTACAATCACCACAGCCACCGTCGCACCACCATCGACGGCCACCACAGGCTCAACGATGACACGATAGAACGCACACACCGAAGCTCACGAAGAAACCATCTCTCTTTGGAATTCTAGAGGATCCTTCATCGGTTCTCCTTTTCCATTGTCCTTTCGACACGGTCGAAATGCCGCTGTAGCGGCTCCACCATTGCCGGTTCCGTTGCCGCAAGGCCTCCTCTCCTTCTGCTTTGTTTTCTGGTCACGCCGCCCAAACGTGCACGAGCCAGAGGTCAATCGTCGACGTGGAGAGCTCCAGTAACTTTTCTCCGATCTGATCACAGACCGAAGTGAAAAACTCACTCTCATCAAGGTAAATCCCACGCACTCTGTTTCTGCTGCTCATGAACGAAACAGAGCCGGTTAGCTTTAGCTAATGTCTGTGAGTAAATCAGTTGAGATTGAAGCTTTATTTAACAACTCAGACTTGTACTGTTATTTTCGTGATGATCTTAAAGTCAATCCTTGCTGTGCATTGGCGTATGAGCTCCTTGGTTAAAATGCACATTACTTGTTTGATAAAATGCTCGAACTAGATCAGTACGTAAATTCAATTCAATTCTCGAACCGCAAAATAATATTACATAAATTCGATTTGTTCTCAACTTTTTGAATACTTATTATGGCCGACTTTGTCAGAATAGGATGCTCATTTGTCAAATAGTGTTAGTATTCTCGTCTCGTATGCTCGGCGTATGACATGAAAATTGCTGTCTCGTGGCTTGCTGATTCCTCTGGTTCGAGTTAAAAGTGTTCTATATGAACAGAATCAAGTTTTGAATGTGTATTCTGTTGTGAAGGAGCAGGAGATCTGCGTGTGTGCGTGCAAAGAATGGACTGTCAGAGTCGCCATTGATCTTTGCATTTATACAATCTGTGCAAGAATCGCCATTGCCCCAAACTTGGAATGGATTTTAATCCTTTGGTGATGACCTTTCCTGATGCTGCGGTTTTCATTTCTTATCTCAAACTTGGACGACATTTGTTTTGTCGTGCAGAATGGACTTGCAGACTTGCTGATAGAGCGGGCCCCATAGTGCCACTTGTCGTCCACTGAATGGACAAATGTATTGATTACATGGCTATCATTAGTTTATTGAAATATTTTCTTGCGAAGACATTAGTGAGACTAGTTACAGCCTTTGATCCGTTAAGTCTCCGTCGCCACCTTAACCGAGCTCGCACTGGCCGCGGAGCCACCTCGATTGCATCAGCTTCCTTCCCTCCCTCCCTTTGGTCTCATTTCCATCTCATATGCATACGTGTGAATTCCTGTTCTTGTCGATCCTTCATTCTTGTCTCGCCAAGCGATTGTGGTGCCCCTCTTCAGTTCGATCGGGGATCGGTTTCAGTTGAAGCCGATTCCCGTCAATTCGTTCCTTGTGGTTAGCAATGGGAGTACTTATGCTCACGGACCTATTGAAGAAGGCAGCGTCGGATTTCCCCAACGGGAGAGCCGCCTCTGCTTGCGGGGAGCTAGACCTGACGCACATGCGGCTACAGGAGCTCGTCAACCACGCCACCGCACTCATCACTGCCTTGCACCAACACCGTCGTGCTCACTTTCCTCAACACCATTGAGGTATGTCTGGGTCATCTTGGTCTGTTCGTGAGTACGGATGATGCTGTTTAAATTCGAGAATGCAATATCTGGAAGATTGCGGTGACGATGAATTTCTAATGATGAGATCGATGACTTCTGAAACATCGACTGGGAAATAGCTTGGAAAAGAAAGAGGAAGATTACAGTACTTCGAGAATAGAGAAATGGAAATGGCATCGATTTCTACTGAAAAAAATTGCATCTGAGGCATGAAATTTCTGTGAGCGCATGGTGCAAATTGAACAGGAACAAATTGAATTGGGAAAAGCATGAAGAGCATTTTCTGTCGTGTCCAAGGGCTGTTTTCTAGGACGTACAAGCATCGATTCATCAGTAAGACAAAGTCAAAGCTTATCTAAAGGAGGTGGATGGTTTAATGGAATCAAACGTCTACAATCTAGTTGTCTGCATATTCTGCATATGTGTGTATCTCCAATCCACAGGGACTAGCGTGATAGTTTGCTGATTGAAAAATATGTGTTCGTTTTGCAGTTTGTGATCTTGTTTCTGGCGGTAATCCGTTGCAGAGCCACTGCAGCTCTGTCCAACCCCATCTAAACAGCTAAGGAGTTCAAGTTCTACCTTTCTGACTCAGAATCGAAGCTCCTACTTACACTGCAAGAAGGAAACCGACGGGCTCAATCCAAGCTTAACATCCCCCCCTAACTGCCATGCTTCACTTTGTTGATGCCAAAATCACTCTCTCTTCGTCCGACGTAGAGCCGAGCCTCGACTCGATGTCCACGGTTGTCAATGATCCCTCGGATGTAGCTATGTTCTTGCACACCTCCAGCGCTATGGGTCACCCCTCCCCAATCGCATGTTGCTAACTCAGCGCAATTTGGCATCATCAGGTGGGGTACAAACTAACGGAATTAGACTCTACCATGATTGTGCTTCCGCTGTTCCATGTGCACAATTTAGTTGCTAGATTATTCAGTTGTTTCTTCTGGAGTTCTGCCTCAGCTTGCAGCTTCTGTTTTCCTCTTGCAAGCTCAGAGCTTTCTCCTTCTCATTCCTCAGGTCCCTATCGATCTTTTGAATATCCAACTCAACTAGGTCCACAATCGACCTTATATTGTGCTGGAGCTCGTGCATAGGAACATCACTCTCCCTCACCTTCTCTTCCACGTGCAGATTCTCCAGGCTTGCTAATACCCTAACCTGAGGTCCACGCATGTTGTGTACGTTTTGCACAACTTCAACACCCTGTTCCTGCTTCTTCGCCAACAGCTCTTCTGCTGTAATGTGTTTTGCTTTGTTTTTCAGCATCGTCTTGTTCACTTGCTTAGACAAAAGCTTCTCCTTACCAGGCACATCAGGTGATGGCTTCTTTTCCTCTGGCTCCAACGAGGCAGCAGGCGCCTTTGCAGGGGTTTCTTTGGTAGTCGTTGAAACCCATACCCATATTCTTAGGACACAACTTTGCTTCGATGGGTGTCACAATCCCCTGCTGGTTCTTCCCAAGGTCCCCGAGCCCCGCCTATCCTCATCCATAGTGGATATAATTTTGAAATTCTGACATCACAAAAAATAAAAAATAAAAAAATCACTATAGATGTGTCAAATTCTTAAGCCAGATACTCAGCAGTTGTGACCGCCACTCGTGGAGTGATGATGCATTCAACAGTTGGATCATTGGCCTAAAGAAAATAGCAAACTTCGTAAAATGAAATACAGGCATTCGTACAACCCTTTAATCAGCAAAAATATATGTCACGAACTGAATCTACGAACTTGCAAAAATTGCCAGAAAGAAACAATCTGCGAGACAATTAACTATTAGCTCATTAGATATTACCAGATTAAGGAAAAAGGGCCACTCTCTCCATTGACCCATTTTCCTCCAAGTCACGTTTGCGATATTGTGCAGTTTCCATGTACACTCCCGTATCAGCAAATACTATGGCAACATTGTTGGCAAAATTGTCCTCTTCGTCATCCTACATAAATTTGCAGCACATTTTCATAAATGATATTGAAAGAGAGTGTTTGGAATAGAAAGATGAAGACTCATAGCATCGAATTCTCAAAAAAACAACAAATAAAATAAGATCAAAAGTCTTCACAAAGAATGCATTTAGCAATTGAGAAGTCTAGCATATAATAGTGGAGCTAGTTAGTCAAAGGATAAAATACATTGTAGGTGAATTCTGAACCTGAACTCCAAAACCGTAGGAAAATTCTGTAAAATTAATGGTAGTTCCTTAAATTATCGAGGCAATAAAACTCATAGAGCAGGGTATTATGACATTGGTATACAACAAAGATGCAACATATATCTTGGTAATACCATCAGCCTTCTCCAATCGCTTCACAAGACTAGCCTGGCAGAAATCTGAGTGGCTATTTTGTTATGAGGAAGACCAGCAGCAAAGAAAGGTGGGATCTTTTGTCCACGAGCTATGGAATTCGTTACATCAATGGAGGAAATTCCTGTTTGTATCATCTCTTCCAGGTAGGTTCTTTCACTGGGATTTATAGAACTTCCTAAAAAAGAGGGGAGTTTATCTATTATATAAGACACCACAAGAAAGTTCTTGGGATTGCCATAGGTGCCATGGAGTATAAATGGCTCCATGGCCAATCAAAATTACTATCACAATGACACAACTCACCAGAAATATCCAAGTAAGCCTCTAGCAGAATTGGAGAGCCATTATCAATGGGCTTTCTAGAACCATTAAATATGAACCCAAGCGTATCCAAGGACACAAGTGTTTTCAGAACCTGCATTAAAAGAAAAATGTGATAACTCCACAATAAATTTCTAGAGGCTCTTTTATTTATCCAAGATTAAAGAGAGTAAATGCTGACACAGCTGAAGAGATTTGTAAAGGAAGGAAAACAATGCACTTTTGACAGCCTTTCATGAGGCCAAGGCCAAGACATATGCCAAATTATTTCTCATGCTACAAGTGAAATCTTGTTGCCAACATGTAGGAGCATTTAGTTCCCAAATACAAAAAAACAAATCTAACTCTTTCTTTCTACAGAATGATGAAACATTGTTTTATTAGGAAAACAAAAACAAACATCATGCATAATTACCTCGCCAATGAATTGCACAATGGTGTTTTTGTTTTCAATCCCAGAAGTACCTTCATAAACCTAGCGACAAGAGAGTGAAACATGGATGACCAAAAAGCTTTATGTATTGGAAGTCTAAGATGAACAACCACCGATCACACAAGCATGAGTAGAATACTTATATTTAAATTTTACTGACAGAGAAACTAGTGAATAACAGAACCTACAGAAGTTTGACAACAATTAGAGAAATATAGGAAAGATTATTAGCCTTTTGCAGAGCCAAAATAACCCACACCAGGACTAGACTTCCATCACTCGAGAGCAAAGAGGATCTATAATTGCCTAAACGGAATGCTAATTAGACTCTTAACATTGTTCTCAAGAAATTCAATCACATTTCAATTATCATCCCATATGATGTTCTCACATTTCATCACATATACCTAAGATAATACTCTTCATGTTCTGCTTTTTCTAATGCTTGCAATGAATGACAGAGAATTCCCTGGGTCATCAGCTGAAAAGTATTGCACACAAAGTTGACCCGAGTATTGCAGTCCAAACAACAAAAATGCACTATCAAGAGAGCTAAAGGAAAAAAGAAGAGGCTGGCAACTGAGACTGAACCTGCACAGCAACTTTCTCTCCATCAACTTCAAGGACTTGCCCACTTCTAGTCGTTCCATCACCCAAGCGGATATTTACTATCTCTTGATACTTTGGTCCCTGATATACAATAAAAGTAATCCAACATGTTAGTATAGGAGTCCACTGAACCTCATAAAATTATAACCAGTGAAATTTACCTTGACTTTGTCAAGTGTAACCAACGGCCCTGCAACACCAGACGGTCCTATCCTCTGCAAGCAGCAAAGCAATTGTCTGAACAACTGATAACTAAGACCCAGCGACTAAGGTATGCTAAACATTTGACTCGGACAAGAGCTAAATCATTCCTCACCTCTCAGCCAATATATATGAAATGATAGAGATTGTGTAGATCTAAGTAATAAATGTATTAACCGTTGTCATAACAGGGGCAGCATAAACTTTTCAGAAACGAGAAAGCTATATGGAAAGCCTCGAAAACAACAATATCCCATGATTAAAGTTCTGATTCCAAGCACGGTGAAATTTAGATGGTGAAAGACATAATAAGCCACGAACAAGGAGACAAAGCTACTCCCCACGATACAGACAAAACTTAATTACGAGATTTAAGCATCCCAGCAGATTTTTATTGTCCGTAGCTCCAAAAAAAAAAAAAAAATTGGAAAGCGGAGAGGGCCGAAAGCTCACCCATGCCGATCTCCAGAGTCCCCTCTTCCATGTTATATATAACTCATCGGTGCTACTCCCATCTCCAAGTCCCAAGCCGCTAGGAAATCTATACAGAGAAAAGCCTTAACCAAAGGACCCATCAGGAATGGCTAGCGAGTCACCCTCGCACCACAACTGAATCCAGAAGTGACTATATAATGCCAAAAAATAGAGGAAAACCGAACCACTGTTCGACCGAGCTTAACTCTGCACAACTTTCGCTCACTGCGGCGATTTCTCAGGACGTTTTTAGTTCAATCATCGCTCGTTTCCAAGTGGTCTCGGATTCACGGTTGGAAACAAGGAAAAAAAGAAAAAATCCGACATGAACTCCATTGATGAGCAAAACGACAAGAGCATTAAACATCGCTCGAGGCCACCAGATTCAAACCTCTGTCAAAACACGTAAGAATCCACAAAATGAAAACGCGATTCAAACTGGAAGAAGGAGAAAAAAGAAGAAAAGAGAAGATCACCGAAGTTTCTAAAGACGGCGAGGGACGGAATCAATCACGAGGCGAGTGCAGCTCGGTTTCAAGGCAGCAGGAGATAGCGAGGGTGATGGTGAAGCGACTCGGAACTCTCTGAGCGGGGGAGTGCGTCGAGATGGAGGGAGAGATCCGATAAAGTTACGTGAAGTGAAGAGGCGCGGCAATGGCGTCGGCGATGACGTCGTTTGGAGTTTTTGATGCCGTTTCCAAGGAAAAGAAAAAGAAAATGATGGCTGAGTTATGGGATGAATCTTCCTCTCAAGGAATTCCATCTTTTGCGCAAGTCTTCCTTTTGACGGGCTTCGTGGACCGGCGGGAGGGCCGAGAATGAAGCCGAAGAATCTCATCCTTGAAATCGGCTTATCCTATACACCAGCTTGACATCCCCTTTGTGCGTGGCGTAGACGGGCGAAACGAAGGACGTGAACGACGGCGTTTGGGATCCGAAAGGCAGCGATGAAGTGGGGGAGAACAGAACGAAGCAAGAATCGACGAAACGTATACTGGAATGAATCGAAATTGGACTCGGAAGTTCAATCGGATAGGAAACGACCCCGATGGAGGAAGACTCGGTGAAAAATGAAGATGGACATAGAGAAAAAGATGCTGGCGAAGAACTTGACCCATGGAGTTTCCTGGTCGTTGAATGTGCTGCGTTCCTCTGAGCAGAAGGCGTTCGGTGAATCGCGCAAAAGAGAAACACAGAGCGTGACGATTCCGTAACAAAAAGCGGAGGAAAGAAGATCGCGCCATAAGAAATATCTGCGGACGGCTGGATCCTCGCTGACATTCAGGCAATGATGATATCTATCAAATCGATAGTCGTACTTGAACCGCTACTGTGGCCGACAGCCGTTCACGTAAACCCCCAGGTGTTAATAGCAGGGAAACCACCACCCCGGCGACACGTGTAAATCACCACACAGCATTTCAGCCTCCCTGCTTCGTAGGGGCTTCGAACCTTGGCCTCCACCGGGGAGAGCAAAGGCTCTACCATCCACGCTGCAACCAGGTTGTTGCATCTCCCATTCGACCCCAAAATTAATTTCGATAATAGCAGTTTCGTTTTGCTTTTCTCCAATTCTCTCACCGTCTTCCGAACTCCCATTGCCATCGATTGCACTGTGGAGGAGGGATCGAGTCTGCAAGGAAGGCGTTCGATGGGATTACGAATTACATCTTTTGTGCAAGTCTTCCTTTTGACGATTTCTCGTGGGTTCTTTATATTTTCCTCTCGTCTATTTTTTACTTCCTTTTTCCTTTTTTACTCTTTATTTATTATTTATTTTATTTTTTATTTTCTACACTTTACTTCCTTCTCGTCCAAAGAACCACCATCGGCTTCACCTCGTTTGTCCCGTTTTCCTCACAATCCCCACGCAAAATCCGAATCATCTCCATCCGCTGCTTCGCTTCGCTTCGCGCCTTTTTATTCTTCGTTGTTTTCGTTTCGTGCTCACCGCCGCCAATCTTCACGCTCGGTGTATCGTCTCGGAGGATGATGATGACTCAGATTGGCCTCGGCCGCTGCGGTTGATGAAGCGACGCCGGACCGGTGAGAGTGCCGAGAGTGAAACCCTCTCTATCAAATCAACAATCGTATCTACCACCAGGTCATTTCTATCTCTGATTCAACTCTAGAATTGATTTCCATACGTTCGGACTTCGTCTATTGATATCCGTTTCGTCTCTTGTTTCTCCAATTCTCTCACCGTCTTCCGAATTCCCATTGCCGCCAATTGCACTATGTTCGATGGAACAATGAATTACATCTTTTGGACAAGTCTTCCTTTTGACTGATTTTTCGTGGGCTCTCTATATTTTCGTTTTGTCTCTTTTTTTCCTTTCTTATTTATTTATTTATTTATTTTTATTTTTAACACTTTACTTCCTTCTTCGTTGTTTTCTCTTCATGCTGGCCGCTGCCAATCGTCACGCTTGGCATATCGTCTCAGATGATGACAACGACTCAGATTGGCCTTGGCTGCCGCTGTTGCTGAAGCGACGCCAGAGAGGCGAGAGTGCCGAGAGCGAAACTCGAAGAATCTCATCCTTCGAATCAGCGGATTGTATCTAGATGATGATATCCATCCGACCTCAGCCTTGGCAATCGGATAAAGCTCTTGTAAACAGTGAACACACCACCCCACATCCCCTTTGCGCGGCGTGGACAGGCAAAACGATGGAATTTGAAAGATGGTGATGAAGTGGGAGCGGAACAGAACGAAGCAAGAGCCAGTAGAACGTATTCTAGAGTGAATCGGAAATTTGACTCGGAAGTTCAATCGGACATGAAACGGCCCTGATGATGGTTCAGCGGCGATAGCCACGTGAGCCCGAGATGACTCGATGACAGACATGGGCAAGCACAGAAAAAGCAACGACTCTAATCAGAGTGGCCACGACTCGAATATGGAATTTGATGGTGTGCTTCACCGTGGGCATGATCTGAACTAGTGGAGATGAATCAGGGAATCCGAGCCAGCGAGAGAGAGAGAGGGAGAGAGAAGATGCAAAAAAGTATCTAGTCAGAGAAAATCTAGAGAGAGAGAGAGAGAGAGAGAGAGAGAGAGAGAGAGAGAGAGAGAGTCCAACCACCAACGGAGCACCCACTAGCGATTCACCGAGATTGAGTTCTCTACCGATTGTTGCTTCCAGCACCGACTGAAGCACAAACAGTGTCGCTACCAATTCGAAGATACCAGTCACCTTGCAGCCACGACAGCGAAACCTGACCACGGAGTTTCCTTGATCAACAGTCACAATTGCCGGGACGTTCCATCTCTGAGACTTTGCGCTTTTGTTTTCTCCCATCCTCTTGTCGTCTCCCGAATTTCTATTGCCGTAGGTTGCACTTTGGAGGAGGTATTGAGCTCTTGCAAGGAAGAGAGAGAGAGAGAATATTGGCGAGCTCTATCCGGCTGCGAGAGCGAGTTCGAGAGTGCCGAGCTGTTGCTGATTCTAAGACGAAAAGCCACTGTGATGCTGTGTCGAGAGAGATTCTCCGGAAGAGTCGTGCCGCAGCTACGCAAAGACGCTAGCGTATTTGCTTTGTCATGCATATCAACATCCAGTTAATATGAAAAAAAAAACGAAAAAATTCCGAAAGTCCTTCACATGAGAAGAAACTGCCAAACTTCAATTTGCGCCCACATGTGAAAAGAATGATCACGAAATCTTCAAAAAATCAAAAAGAGACGATGAAAAGAATTTGATGTAAGTTCACCGGAGCTTGTAAAATCATCATTTCTTCCATTTACAATTTTAAAGGTCAGGTTAAGCCGCCAGAAACATTAAAGAAGCACCAGATTTGAAAGATCATCTCTAGAAATGGAAGTTACAGAACCGACATTAGTTATCAGCTCCCTCCAACTCACGACTCTTGCCCTCATGGTGATCACTAAGTCTAGGATCAAGGAAAGGTATCGTACACGTTCAGGACCATTCCATCCATTGGAACAAAACTCATGCTTTCATCCATTTTGCCGAACCGGAAGCAGAATTCAGGGTAGCAATTCTGTAAGTTATGTTCTCACCAAAAGTGAGCTAAGGCGATGCTTCCTCTCCAAAAGTGAGCTAAGGCGATGCTTCCTCTGCTTTATCGTATTGCATAGTATTATTATACACCCAAGTCTTATCAGTGGTTTTGAAGATGGATACTTTGAACACGATATTTGTCCCTTTCAATAAAATCTCGAACAGACTCACATCTTCCACCTTCAGAGAAGTTTCTCTTGTGAATGCAGCCCAACGGGCAGATGACTTTCCATAATGCTCGTGACTGGTGAGCTTCAATGGCCACGATTTATCTAGAAATATGACAGCCATGGTCTGCGGGTTTTTCTGTAACGTGTGTCTTTGGGAATGAACCAGGAACTCTCTGCCCAAGTAGACATTGGGCAATTTTGTCATTACAAAGAAGAAAACAACCAATGATTTCTGAGGAAGACAGTACGAGGTTGCTTTATGTGATTTAAATCCAAAAGTTGTCATTATTACAAGGATCTTACCACATTGTTTTTCTTCAGATGTATTAACCTCACTGCAATTTCAGAGAAAGGATAATTGAGTATAAATTTGCTGGCTGGTTCCAGAGCTCTGCATAAGCGCCACTTTTTCAGCTTACCTGCAGCAGTCACAAACAGAACATGAAGAAAGCTTTTGCTTTTTAGGTGTATTCTATTCTTGTTATGTAAAACTCATATCTGCCGACACAGCAACCCCAAATCGATCTGAGTCTTACTAATGGTCTAGCTTCCCGAGGCCTATATACACACCAATAAAATTCACAACACAATCAAATCTAATATGATCGGCTCGGCTTGTTTCCATTATTTATGAGTCCCCCAACACATGCATATTCACACACGGGAGAACTATAGACAGAGAAACACTACGAGAGTGAATTAGCTCTAACACAGTTTCTCTTAGCCTAACGATGTGGAGAGTTCCTGATGGAATTCAAATCAAACACAAGAACAACACAGTCGAGGGGAGAATTTGCTAATATATTCAGATTCACACCCGGAAAATCTCATGATGAGCAGTTTGAACTTCTATCCCTCCCCAAACTTTTTGGTAACGAATGTGCATGGGAACTGAGTTAAACTTTGCAAACCTGATCAAATTCCGTTGGCAAACAAAGCTGAGGACACTTGGCTGAATGCAGTTCATCCCCCAAGGCTTCAAGCTCAACCAAAACATCACAGCAATCGCCGGCACATTTAGTCCCAACACATAAATATGCACACATGGGAGATCTAGAGACACAGAAACACTTAAGAAATGAATTAGTTCTAACACAGTTTCTGTTAGCATTAACTCTAACGCAGTTTCTCTTAGCCTAACGACATGGACAGTTCCTGTACAGTATTTGAATCAAACACGAGAACAACACAGTCAAGGGAGAATTAGCTAATAAATTAATATTCACACCTGGAAAATCTTGTGATGAGCAGTTTGAACTTTTGTCCCACCGCAAACTCTGCTGATGAATGTGCATAGGAATCGCCATGAACTTTGCAAACCTGATCAAATTCCATTTCCATACAAAACTTAGGACACTTGGCTGTATGCAATTCATTTCTCAGACTTGAAGCTCGACTGAAACATCACAGCAAGCAAAGGCATCTTCCACTTTTAGCAAGACAATTCCACAATTGCTAAGGCTTGGTTCCTCACATTGACATTGATTGACAGATATTCTATCGCGGACATCCTTTCATCAATTATGGTGACATGGAAAATGGAGTCCCCTTTAGATTAGAAGACCAAAAATTGGCCCTCATAGATAGAGTAATGCTCTGCAAACTCATTCCAACCCGTTGCTAGCTAAACCATCTCATTACATTGTTTCAATTCCACAGGCCAAATAATTGCACCATTCTCTCAAACGCATCCTCTTGAACCTTTTTGGTATTCCCTGTGGGAAAAATAAAACACATAATCTTAATAAGCCTATGAGTCCTGATTTCAAATTCAAACTAAGAACAACATAACAAGAATGCATAAACCAAAAAGGACATCTTGAAGCACATACTTTTCAGTTCATTCAGATTTGGAATGTGGCATTAATGAGTGTGCATCTGGATTATGATCAACCTCATAAAACCCAATCAGCATAGAAGTACACTTTCTTGATTCCTCAAGACTATATAAAGGAGTTATTATTTGGACTACTGAATTCATTTTGGACCAGCAAAAGTGACAAGTCCAGAGTTCATCTCAATCCATGTAAATCAAGTCCTAACCAGCACTAGTGAATATGTAGACTCTGAACACAAAATCATCCCTATCGATGAGTTTCTACATGCAGATGACTTTCTCTTGCAAATGTGGGCCAACCAGTGGAAAAGACCCCCTCCCCCCCCCCCCCAAAAAAAAAAAAAAAAAAAAAATCTCATCTGCAACTCCTTACTTACACCATCCATGACCTGTCCAAATACCTGAGAGTTGCAATTTGCTTAATGTCCTGAATATGTTGCGCGATGGATTGAACCGGAGCACACTGCCCATCTACATGGTTGAAAAACCAACATATAGTGAAGAACAGACCAAGACATAAGCATACCCTAATGAGAGAATCAAATCGTACATGTTGTGAGTTTAAGGCATTACTTGCTAGTTTCGGGAATTTAATAGACAGTAAACCATATAATGAAAGCCATCAATCCAAAGTTAAGGTCAAATCTATGCTCCAAGAATGCAATAGGGTATACATTCAGAAGAAGCCTTCCAGATCCTACATATATTTAAAACATATCAATTTCAGCCACACAAATCACAATCACAGGGGAAAAAGCAAATACATTGATAACTAGATCATTGATAGAATTGAAAATTTAAACCTAAGTTATTTGATTCTTTCAAGTGCAACTCAAATAAGGCTTTTATCAAACTGTTGGTTCAGTTTGACGAAGCAAAATCATCTTCCCCTCCCCCAAAAAAAAAATTTGATTAATATAACGAAGTACAACAGTATCTCTCATTTGAAAACATAATTATCAGTCATTAGATCTACAATGAAATTTTAGTATCACAACAAGCCAGCCCCTTATCTACTAGGTGTTTCTCTTTAGTTATGGAGGCAGCAACATTTTTTGCAATTTGCTTGTCCATATCAACTATTCTCCTGGTGTGATTTACATATATATTCTAAATTTACAGCATTGAATAACATTGTCCAATTGCTCCATATTAGAGAATTTGGATTCTATTCTTAAGACGCCTCAGCAATTGCTTTCCCAACAACATCTATCCAAAAAAGAAAGAAAACAAGAAGAAGAAGATGATTGTTATCTTTTCAAACCTCCAATCACCAGCTTACGTCCAATTACTCCAGTGTTAAGATATTTATACCTGGTTTTAAACATACACCCGCGGACACTTCAAGTAAATAACATATCATGTGGTATACTACACAATGAAGTAAACTTGGAAATACACTAGATTATAAGCAAAGACCTAAAGAGCATTGATATATTTGATTTTCAGACATTGCCAGTCTGAGTCAATAAGCTTGGGATCATACCAAGCCATACTTAACATAAGAGGGCCTCATCACCTTGTCGAAAAAGGGATACTCCGTTGGGAAATTTATCAGCCGATTTAAAACCAGTGAGAGGCCTTGGGTGTGTGGGACCATAAAAAAACCAGCTCATGATGCCTTAATCTGCTAACTGTTTGGTCCTCCCAGTACTTGAAAAATGGCAACTATTATTTGACTTGCCATGAAAAAATTCAGCATAGATCAGAAGTCAAAAGTATCCCCCACATCATTATGTAATCAATCAAAATTAAAACAAGAGCTTCTTAGAAACTGTTCTAGAATTTGAAGAGAACGACAAAAAGAGAGCTAGGCATGTTGAAACAAGACATGTTAAACTGCAAGTCACCCCTCCAAATTCTCATAATGATGAGCAGTCCAGAGTTTATGGAGAACAAGGCATCAAAAATACTGTCGACATTGTTCTACTTGCATTGACATCTTCTTCTGTAGCCAATGAAATGAAGCACACACCTTACATGACCATCCTATTTGCGTCGACTTCAAAAAGGGCGAACAATTGACTCCACTATCCAAAAGCTTATCACAACAAGTACCACAGGCCGCGAAAGCCTTCCGTAATGGATGTACATCTAAAAACACAACCTAATCCTTCTCAACGGTAGAAGCTCGAAGACACCCTACGCTTTTTCCAATAACCATTCCCCCAACAAAAAAGATGAACACCAGGAGTTCCCTCCCATTGACAAGACATGCGGAATGCAGAAGCAGAAGAGGTACGAATCAAATTCAAATATGCTCAGCAGAAACTACTCTTCGAAAGGAACCGAACAAAAACTGAAGCTAAATCCATGTTATTGCTCCATATAAAAGAAACGCGAGACAACGACGGCACCTCAACCGTACCTGGATTGGACCACAAGAGGATGGTGAGCAAAGCAGCGAGAGGGACAGTTCTCTGAAGAGGCAATATAAGCACACTTCATTAGTTTGACTTGCTATGAAAAGATTTAGCATAAATTGGAAACAGATTTTATTATTACAGCATCTCGTAACCAATCAAGGCAAAAGAAAAAGGGCTTCTTAAAAATTATTCTAGAATTTGAAAAGAACAAGAGGAAAGAGAGTTACGCAAGCAGAAAGAAAGACGCGTTAAACCGCAAAAAATTCTAATGAGGATGAGCAGTCTGGAGTACATTGAGAACAAGGCGTAAAAGTGACCCCCTCATATTTTTGACAAGGCATGGAATTCTCTCTTAATATTTTCAAGTTTCATGATGCTCGAGGGATATCTCTCCCTATATCATCTCCATCGATGAGAGCTCAAACACGCAGAAATGTTCTACGCAAACGCGTTTCTCTCGCCAATGCTCGCGAGGAAAGCACGGAAGATGTGGATTTAGGGGCAATAAAATTGCTAGTTTGAAGAACAGAGCCCTAGCCGAAGAAGAAGGAGGTGAGGATTGAGGAAGGTCTCTACGAAACCAACTTCCGGCTTCAAACTAATTCACGCGCAATAAGACACCAAAATCGGAAGAACTTACAAGTTTGCTTGGTTCAAGGGCGGAGGAGAGAGAGGGTACGATCTTCTCTCCAGCGACGGCGACAACGATAACACTCCATCTGGTTGAATCTCCCTCTCTCTCTCTCTCTCTCTCCTACTTGGCTCCGCTCCGCTAAGTGCAGCAGCTTCGCTTCTCTCAGTCCTGGCATTCCCGACGCTTCGTTTAACGCCTATGGTGTCAAGAAGGAGAAGGAGAGCCCTCCTTTGCTTCCTGCTGTTCAGCGAAGGAGGAGGCGAGATTGATTGATTGACAGAGTTGATGATGCGCTGATTGGACGTAATCAATACTAGAAAAGTTACAAAAAAAAGAAAAATTTTAAAAATTTACGGTGCTACCAAAAAAAGGGAAAAGAAAAAAGAATGGATGAGGAAAGGACATCAATTGAATCTTTACCGTTTCTATGTGCATTTGTTTATGCTGATAACTTTTGTATGGTCACATTGAGATCATCACCCTCCCCCCAATTCCCATCCCACTTGTATCTAAATAGCGACACATATTCTAGCATTGGTGTACTTAGTGTACTCTTAGAAAATATCTTCATCTTCGGGCACTCTTCTACTCTGATACCCTCTAAGTATGGAAACTTGAATATGCAACTCGGGATGGAAGAGAAGCATTCTAGGTTTGGCAGATTTTGGAGTATCAACTTCTCAAGATTCCTAAAAGAAATCACTTTTTCTTCTCCGTCTCCATCGTTTGCCACTATTTCTTTCATTCTTTCACATCCTATTATAATCATGCAATCGAGATTCACCAAATTTGTGACCATTGAAGTGGTTACTAGATGTACCAATCCAGAGGAATTCTTCACCACTAATGTCGTCAGATTCTTAAAGGATGTCACGGTCGGAAATATTGTTGTCAAACAAGGACAATCCCAAACCTCAAATATATTGATGCTCCGAAGAATTTTCAACACTAAAGAGCTTTCTCTCCATACACTCTTTAGATTATGTAGCTTGTTTAACTTAAGTCCTCTTAAACTTTTAAGCACCGGATGTTTACCATTGTCAACAAATCCTTCCTCCAGGAATATTTCTTCAAATGAGCTACAGAAGACCTCAAGGCCTTGTAGATTCTGAAATCTCTCTAGGAGGAATTTGAGAGGAAAAACGGCCTTTTCATCATGAAAGCATGCCAATGTTAGTGTTTTTGGCTTGCCAAAGATGTCCTCTGGAAAATTTCCGTCTTGTATCATCTGAATATTGTTATCGACTAATAAAAGTCTCTCCAAGTTGGGAAAGTCCTGTTGAATTGCCATTACAACAAGAGAAGTAAATTCAACAAAGTTTCGACAATAAATCATGTGCCGTAAAAAGTAAACCTATTAAGATGATTCGCATGGAAGGTGGCCATCTTCTTAAAGTTCATTATATCTCAAGAGCCCTACATTCAAGTATCAAGCTTTTAAAAGTCTCGAATAGCGGTTGGTATAGTTAAGTTTGTAGAGTGAATCTAAATTCTAGATCTCTCCAAGCTCAACAAATTCATCTTTTATTAGAAATATCTTATCTCATCAACTAAAATTAGTCATCTTTGGAAACTTATGTAATGGGATCCATGGATGATATTACTAAAATGTATGGGTCCACAAACTTAAAAGTGTGCTTAAGATATAATAAAATATCTTATGTTGTCTTCAAATTCATAGGCAAGGAATTTTGGGTTGTCTATAGTAATACAACAGGATGACTATGTATAAGACGAGATCAATTAAGGAACACAATAGAAAATAGTGCATTAAGGTACTAATGTTATTTTTGTTAAAATTGTTTGTATTGATTTTTTTAAAGAGTTTTTAGAAGATGAAATAGAGAAGAAAAGTTCAAATGTGCAACACGTGTCAACAATGAAGAGGTTCTCATATCAAATTTTCATTTATTTCCCCAAGGAGCACCACTAGACTAGATTAGGAATATATTACGCTTTAAAAAAAAAATCTGTAATTTTTTTTTTTGTAATTATAGGTAATGAAATATCTTATAGGTGTCCACAAATTAAAAGTATACTTAAGATATTAGAAATATTTTAATGTTGTCAACAAACTAATAAGTGAGGGAGATCATGTTTTCTATAGCAATATAATGTGGCTTGATTATGTAGTGGATATGAGATCAGTGAGTGCTTTAAAGAACAAAATAGAAACTGAGGGAGAGCAGCTAAAATCATACCCTCTCAAATAAAGAGTGAACTTCTTGGTTTGAAAGGTCCTGTTGATAATCTTTTTTAGCCCAATTGCTCATAGATGCTACAAAAGACAACATGTTCGCTTTATCACAGTGAGTCACTCGCAATTCCTTCAAGAATGGCCAATTCAAAGTGGGCAAGTTGGCATAGAAGTTCTTGAGTTGTGGCATATCATGTAACACCAAAGAGGCTAGTTTTGGGAAAAGGTCTTGAGTAGTATTGGAATGTGGAGTCTCATTCCCACTTGCGACTATTTCCTCGATTCCACAAGACTCCACTTGAAGTTCCTTAAGTTGAGTTAGACTTGTAGCCACCCAATGCGGAAACACATTTTCAAGGCTCTTACAATTATGAACCCACACTTTCCATAAATTGTCAAAAGTGAGAGTTTCTTGAGGACCGTCACTCCACATTTTGCTTAAATTGTCCATATGGAAGAGAGCCATCTGCTCAAGCTTAGGACATTGTACCTGGCATATTGAGAAAAATGACGTAATGAATGTGATTACATTGAGTTATGACCTCAAAGAAAGAATTTTTAAACTTCCCTCACTCTCACAAATCATGAGAATGCAAGAGCGCTCCTTAGTGACAAAAAAAGGGAGTGGCTAATTGATGCTTTCATTTAAGTTAACTAATGACTAAGGTCAAGTATATTGCATTGCAACAAGCATGAAATTATAAATGCATTTATAATCAATAGTACATTGAGCATCGACTTTTAAGTGCTTTAATTGACATTTTAATACTAGCAACGCCTTATCCCTATAATTTTTGGAAAGTTTAATGATGAATACTTGGATTCTCCAACTTTCAAATTTGTTTGCACTGATCATTATCAAAGTTGCTTGCACCGATCTTTTTATAATGCAACATTAGATAAGGTAAGAATTTCTTAAATTTATTTGGTTCAAGGAATGAGTGTAGCTGAAGCACGGTTCAAAGAAGCTTTGATGCACGTGCTTCATACTGCAATGCAATCGAGATATACATACATATCATTCTTCTCTCTATCTTAGGTTGGCTCCAATGCCGTGCTGATGGGTGCAAGATTATGATGCTCTAGCAATAGGTATAAGCTGGTTCTACATATATTTCTTATCAATTAAAAGAAATTAACTTCCCATTTTCATCTCTAGTAGATTTAGAATAATCCAAAAATTATTAGCAAAAGTGAATCGGTAGCATGGACATTGATGTTTATTTGTACAAAGGTAAGAAATCTAGTACAGTGATGCTTGTTTGCTTTTTAATAGCATGGACTTGGAAAATGATTATATAAGCATGTCCATGTATATATGGAAAGGATGGAGATAAACTACCCCCATTTTTTCGCCATATAGTGCCTCAATCATCATCAATCATTGATGCATTGAGTGATAAATTCCAAAAATAACTTCATTAAATAGATCAATGACTGGGATCAATAAGCCACGGAATGGGAGCACAAGTGAGATTTGTGCATCTTCACTTACAATTGATTGGCAACTTAAGTCTGACACTATTCAAATATGTCTTCCTATCACATATTATTTCCTCTATTTACTATGAGCACCGCTATTTATTCAACACTAATACCAACTGCGAACATTACTTATGAATCTTCAATTAATAAAGTTCACTACTGAGAAGCGTCATGCAAATTAGATGGCAAACTGGATTGAAAAAATAATAACTTTAATTGTTTACAAGGTTTTTCTTTATTATGTGCAGAAAAAATTTTGCATGGAAAGAAAATAAATATGCAATAGGCACGGGCAATATAACGATTGGAATAATTAACATATATTATGATCTCATAAAAAAGCAAGTTGGATCAACGTACTAGTTCTACATTGGACCATTAATAACTTTGCTTGAAATATTATTTATTCACTTTTGTGGTAGAATCTTGCGGTGGGCCAGTGGTCCAACCGCTCGCAAAAAGTCGTAACCAATTTCTTATCCTTGATTGATGTTTTTATGTTGAGGATTTACGAGTTTTGTTCGGGTGTTGGGGGCAAAAAGAATAGTTAAAGAAGAAGAAGAAGTGGATGACCACAATATGTTTGTTTGGAGAAAATCAACCATGTTTTTTTTTTTTCTTTTTATCATGTTATGACCTCTGACGGATTGTCCACTAAGAAGCAAAGTATTGATATTTTTCATTTAGTTACAATAAAATTAATGCAACTACAACTAGTCACAGCCAAAAAAACAAAATGACTTTCCGCACTTCCCCTAATCTATTAATATTCTTAATTGAGGATTTTGATGAGTATTTGCAATTATCTAGCAATGTGGGAGAAACCTATTATAACAGAAAGCTCATATTCGACACAAAAATTAAATTAACGCTATCACAAGTTGTCACTACCAAAAAATCATATGATTATTTTTATGCTTCCCCAAATTTATTTGTATTCTTGATTCAATATTATAATGACTTTTTGAAATATCCTCAAAATATGGGGATACCTATTATTACATGACAACTTATACATGCAAATGACATTAGATGTAAATAAATAATTAGCAATAATTCTTACGATAAAAAAATAAACAAATGTATAGATACTCCCCATGATTAAACATTCTACTCGCGAGCAACAATAGAAAGAATTACGCAAAAGTATTAGAATAAGGAAAAACACTAGCATTTCCTCGGAAAAAAAGAAGCAATAACCGAAACTTGAATGGAATCTATAATAGAAAAGGCCAAAAAATCGTATTTGGGCCAATATCACGCATTTTCAAGAGCCTTAGGATTCAACCCAAAAAAAGAAGGTACCGGAGGAGGCTGTTATTTATTGCCTTCAGTATTCACATGAGGAGAACTTCATGAGACGGAACGGAAGTGTTTGCCCGATGATTGATTCCTATTATTTTTAATGTTTTATGTAGCTACGACATTGACTAAATATTGGGGCTTTTTTTTCTTTTTTTAATTTTGTCAGATGACTTAATATAAAAAATCTCAATCCACCTCACTTTCCTCCTCCATCTACGCTTTCTCCTCCATTTCCAGTCATACTGAACCCAACCTTTCGCTTCCCTCCGCCGTCGCCACCGGCGGAGTTGCCGCCGCATCCAAGGCGACCATTGCCGGGCATACAACCCTCTCCATCGTCTTTGTGGTCTGCCCGTTTATGACGCCGTCTCATCCATGGCCACGTTCAAGCTCCGGCCCTCTCATCCATGGCCATTCTTCCCTAACATCTATTTCTCTGTTTTCTCTTTCGCCGTTTGATCTCGCAGTCCATAGCCGTTGAGATCTCAAACTCGCCGTCAAGGCTCATGGCCATGGACAAGCAGTGGTCGCCAGATCTGTGGGGGAGCCTCCTCGCGAGCTATGGACGAGCTAGGCTTGCGTCCATGGATGAAACCAGTTCTGGAGGCATGACTCCAGTCCATATCAAGACGGGCAACGACCACGAGCAGTTGTGACGATGGAGGGGTGGCTCGGCCATGGACGGGGCCGACCATGAGCCGACCGCAGGCGTCGACGGAGGGGACAATGGCAGTCCATAAGCCGTCGTTACTCGTGACGGGACTTCCAGATCTGCAACCGTGGCTACAGCGACAGGGGCTCGTCCATGGCTACGAGCGACGGTGGTCGATTTCCAGATCTGCATCTCCGTCACTATGGACGGCCAGATTTCGAGATCTGTAGAACGATGAGGTAGACAAAACAGAGGAAGATGGCCATGCTCGGCTTGGACATAGCAAGGGTTAGCCTAATCAAGGCGCTGGTGACTCCGCCGTTGGCGACGATGGAGGAGGAGCGAAGGTCGGGCAACTGTGGACGAAGGAGGAGGAAGAGAGGGCCGAAGAGAAGATTTTTTAATTTTTCTTCGCTGGGAATCAACACCTCGACAGAATTGACGCCGAAATCGCTTCCGCATCGGAGATCCACTTCGACCCGCCGTAACCAACAAGCTATGGTTTGTGTAATCACTCGGAACACATGGAAGCACGCGCACAGAGAGGAGGCGAGCTTCAGAGAAGCGATTCCCAAGCTTCCGATTCAACCATTGGACGGACCATCCAATCAATCGCCCCAAATAAAGAAAGTAGAGGAAGGGGGGCGAGGGGAAGAAAGAAGAGTTACTATTACTTGACTCTGTAGATTTGGTTCACTTTTTTTTTACCTCGTTGCGAAAAGGAGGATCAAGATGAACCGAAATGGCTGAGAGAGAACAATTCTTAAGGGGGGAGAAGTCTAAAACACCAAATAGACTTTGTCTAATTTCTTCCTTTTTCTATTTTTTTTTCCTTTGTCCAGTGAGCGCACCGCAACTGATGGAGGCCTCGGCGGTGGTGTGGTTCACGTATAGAGATGCACCTTCACCGAGGAAAGAGAGAGAGGGGGCAGAGCCATACCAGGAAGAGGAGAGCAGAGCTTTCTAGTGATGGGCCATTATTGAAGAGAGAGGGGGAGCAAAAATTTTAATGGTTCAACTGACAAGTGGGTCCGGCATTGCCACGTGTCAGTCTGCGGATGACTCAATACGAATCCTACGCAGTGTATTTAATGCACCTAATATTTTCCCTTAGGTGGTGTTGTTGGTTGGATAATTTATTCCGATTTTTAAAATTTTTATTTTAGCTAGGACATTGACTAAATATTATCATCTAGTTGTGAAATAAGACTTGCAATGTTGGCAACCGCCCTCGGAATTGCTACTATTTATTATCCAAATGTCCTTTTTTCTCTTTTATTTTTTTTCCTTTTTTAAGCCATTTCTTTTTCTGGAAAAAGTAATCTATATTTTCTCCTACTAAATATAGATTGTGCGCAATATCACACTAATTATCACTCAATATGATAAACCAAACTTAATTTTATTGTATAATACAATTGCTTTATTTGATAGGTTGTTGGAGTATAGCTATTCAAATATGATTTACGAACAAGGAAGGCGAACCACTTCATGCATATTGACCTTTTTTTTTTTATTATCAAGGACCTAGCTCAAGCATAGATGATTATTAAGAAATACAAAAGTTGGCTCCACTAATTATGGTATAATGAGCTGTAATAGTTAAGCAATTTGTGAAATTGGCTTTTACAATTATGAAGTTTTACTTTTCCCTTGTCTTCATGTTTAATAGAATGACAATAGTTTGCTTCCACGCAAATAAATATGAAGGGGCGATACTTAATATTTTTTCTGCCATTTTTAGATGCTATTCTATGTTTTCTGTTTTAGTTCTTTATAATTGAAATTGCAAAAAGTAAATGTTTTTATATGGTTATTGTGATAACTTTTTTAGGAACCTCGCTAATTAATTCTAAAGTACTGCGTATGATATGATTTCATAAACTTACACCAACTTAACACTTCTAATAGGATATGGAGATGTACATATAATAGTAATATTTATTGAGGATTAGAATATTTTTAATCTTCATCTTAAATATTAGAAGATTATGTATAAATTGGCACAAGCACAAAATTTGCATCATACCGTGCATTGTCCAATACTACAAGAACAAGTCCCAATGAAACACCAAAGACGCATTTATTTGAAAGACTGACCTGGGAAGTGAAAAATGAAGGGGTGTTGTGGTCATCCTCCGTCTGAGATTGCCCAATCAAACTTTCCATCTTGGGGCAATGGGCAATTATCATCATTTCTAATTTGGGGCATTCCAGCATATGATTTTTTCCCAAGAGGAAACAAGTCAAATTGGGCAAGTATTCCATCGTCATCCGTTGGAGCGTTGGGAATGTAATCTTCTTCATTGCACTTCCCTCTGCTTCTTCCTCTACGATCACTCCTTCCATTTGACCACACTCCTTTATTTCCATTTGTTCAAGATTGGCAAGGCGCTGAGCCATTGATGGAGAGAAAGCATGTCCCAAGTTGTTGCAATTATAAAGGATGAGACTTTCTAGAGAATAGAAGCATAGCGATTCTTGAAGATCTCTGTTCCACAGTCGCCTTAATTTTGGTAGATTGACCAAGTTCAATTCCCGTAGCTGAGGCAGTACTAGAGTGCTTTCCACAGCCTCCAGCCCTTCCAAATCAAATATTTCTTCAAGCAACTCACAATCACACACTTGCAAATAGCTCAAATTGTCTAAGACAAGCATCAATCTGGATGGAATAGCGTTAATAAATGATGGACATTTATCTACCACCACTGATTGTAGTTGCCAAGACGACTTGATGGGATTAAGTTCGTTGTGCCATTTTCCAATCAACACAGGGAACTCAGATAGCAGCATTTTCTCTACTCCAGCAAACATGCCCTATCAAAAAAATGCATCGTTAAGCATAAACTTCTAGCTAGCAAAAAGCTATTATTCATTTAGTGATTAAAACCGTCCAAATACATGGAATTTGGTAACCAGTGCGTACCATTTCTTCAAACATATTTTGGATGGTGATGTTGAGGTCTCCTGCCCAAAACCACACTTCCTCTGATACTTGAACTGTCTTTAACTTTGATGCCTCCATCGGTCCTTGAGAGAAAAACTTCATGTTGGGACATCTAGTCACAATGATATCTTCCAAGAGCGGGAACATCAAAGTGTATCCACCTGAGCTGAAACTTCTCAACCCTATCAACCCATCAAGCTCCATATACTTCAGTTGATTGAAAGCCACCACACGGCCATCCCCACCTTTCTCATCATTAATAACTTCTGTCAATATTCTACAATTACTTATCCTCAATTTTGTGAGAGCCACCAAATTTTCAGCAATTGTCGGTGTGAATATTTTTGATAACCCATCACAATGTGACACATCTAGAGTTTGCAGATGTCGAATATATCTTGAAAAGGGTAATATTACTTTCATCTCATGACTCATGCCTTCTATGGCTTCCTCATTGCTACTTGGGTCTTCTAGATAAGATTCACATACAACAAGCTCTTCCAAGTTGGTTAAACTCTCAACGAAGCGACATGTGGATATTGAAGACTCCTGGAGATTAGGGAATGCGCCCTGAGAAAATAGTCAAACCAGAATTTAAAGCCAGCTTGGTTAAAATAGCATTCATGTATTATGATATAGGTCCTGCATGTTGCGCACAATAATTACATTTATAAAATGTTGAGTCTCACGTGATTCAATAAAAGGAAATGTGCCTACATCAAATAAACATTATCAATGATCTTTATATTCAACTTGTACCATATTTGAGCTTAAGTAACTCCTTACATTCATGATTCTAAAGATAAATGCCTTGTAAAAATAACTTCTGCATCAATTACAGTTGCACCAATTTCAGTGATTAATGTCAACAATAATGTCACATCTTTCTGTTTTTAGCAAAACATTAGTAATCTTTAAAGGATTCAAGTTGGACAACACATTTGTACATTGCTAAGATCACAACACATGCCACGTGTTTTCATCTTCGTGGCACTTAGGAGAGAGCTAAACTATAGGAATTAGCCTAAACCTTTATTAAAAGGGGACCAACAAAAATGCATTGGATACATCTAACAAGAATGTTCAATCAGCACTTGAAGAACTTGTGAGTTTTCGATGTTGAAATATTTTCAGGGATTGAAGGTGAGTCGTATAGTGTCCATCATCTATGTAGAGCTACTTGTATGAGATGCTTGGTTGTGACCTTAATCATCACTTCACATATTCACCATCAAAGCAAAACAAGTAATCTTGGGTCATACCTTTTCTACCAAGAAGAGAGACTGTTTATCAAGTGGCATCTCATTCTCAAGGTGGGATGCAAATATCTCCACTTTGTCACAACCATGCACCTTCAAGTTCTTCAATGCCAGCCAATGGGAAGTATGTGTTCCAATGTAGAGGCACTTCAACTCTCTCAGATACTTAAGCTCAAGAGAGGTTAACTTTGGGAATACAAACCTAGGAACTAGTCCATCTTCCTTTTCGATGATTTCGGCAATGCCACATTGATCGATCTTCAACTCCTCAAGTTGCATGAGATCTTTGGCTACTGAGGTTGGAAACAGAGAAGAAAGGCTCTCGCATCCAGAAACGCTAATAGAACGTAGACCTTGGAACTTAACTTGACAGTGGAGTTCCTTATCCCATACACACTTTAGCTTTGGTAATTCTGATACCGTCAGCTCTTTTAATGGAAGAGCAATAGGATTTCTATCTAGATGGTTCAGTGGTTGAAGTTCAAAAACAACTTCAAGTGCACTGCAGTGGCTTGCCTCCAAAATTTCAAGGCTCAAGAGTTGTCCTAGAATGCAAGAAGGAACAAGGTTCACTAGCCTATTGCATCCATCCACATAAAGGGATTTAAGATTATGGAAAGAATTTGCGGCAACTTGACTATCCCATATCATCTCGATGTTATCCAAGCTAGCGATATTTAATGCCTCCAAGCTAGGAAATGCAACCTGCAATATTCACTCACGGAATTGGTCATTGAGTCAATCATGAACTTTCAAGATGTACATATATATATGAGTGCCAAGATATAATTAGGAATTCATAGAATTGATAATTCTATCTTAAGTTGCACGGAAGGGAAAAAGAATGAAGTCAAAAAAAAGTTAGTCAAAAAAATCTCCATACTAATGCTGATGACTCTAGGATGAGAAGGCTATTGGAATTAGTCGAGACAAAACAAAAAAGTAGAAATTCTAAATAGATTCTGTTGACAATGGATAAAATGGTAATTTGGATATGCTCATATAACTATCATATGTAATCACATTAGCATCTCATAATCCCAAGCTTAAATAGAATCTCTCAACTCTTGAATTTCATTAATTTCCCATAATATTAGAATAAACTTTGTGCATTTTATTTTTCCCTAGCCCAAGAATGAAATAGGTAGTATACGTAACAATTGTTAAATCACTCAGAGACGGTTCGTTAAGTTACAATATGGATGAAACTATGCAATGAGGTTGCAGTACACTTAGAGAAGTCACTGAATGGATCACTTTGGTCTTGCGATTCCTGTAAAGCTAAAATGGGTGATTTCTGAAGCCTTAGACCCAAGAGATCTTTGCTCAGTTTGGCGATAGAGATGGCTCAGATTCCTTTTGCTTGTGCAATTATGAAAAAGTAAAGCTTTCTTTGATTGGAAAATAACCGAGATCTTGCAAGTGCAAACGGAGTCAAGTGAGCATCTTAAAGGCCCTTTCATCTCTAGCCTCTTGAACTTTACTGCTCAATTTCCTCTCAAATGTATTTTCAATTGCTTTCAATGTACTTGCATGCAATGTCCAAGCCGTATGTATGAAATCGCTAAGAGTTTTAAGTTTTTTGTGAAAATCGAAAGCTTTTAGAGATCCTGATTGGTACTTTGTATTTTGCATTACCTATTCATTCTTAGTACAGGTATTATAAGAGATGTTCAACCATCTTTATGAAAACTATCTCCGGAGAAACAAAAAGTAAAAAATTTCAACTCAAACATATGGGTCATTTCAAAACATAAAATGCCTGTATGCTACTCAATTTCTTTTAGATTACAAATTGAAGAACTTCCAAGATGTAAATATAGACGGTGCCAAGGGGAGAGGGAGATTATTCAATTGCACAAAAGAAAATAAAAGTAAAATACAAAATAGAAGGAAAAAAATCTCCACTGTAATGTCATTTGTTATTCCCTTGAAGTATTTCATATAAATACAGAAAAGTTTCCTAAAATTCTGATTAAAAACGACAAGGAATTTTCAATAGTCTTTCCATGGGAAAATCGCTTAAAATTGAGAGCTTAATTGGATAGTGAGCCAGTTTTATTCCATCTCGAAAGTTTTTTCCTTTAGAAATGCGTTAGCAAGGGAAGCATTGCTTATATCTGTGTATATAATAAAACAAACCACAACACTTACAACATCACATTTTGGCCCAAAAGTTCAAATTATTTGCATGGCCAGTGTCTAATAAGAACTAACCATATATGAATTTGACAGTGGGCAAATTGGGAAATTGGGATATGCTCCTATAGCAATGACATAATCACATTACTCTGTCATAGATTCCGAATTTTAATCAAATCTTTCCCTCTCTTCAATTTAGTTCCTTACCTAAAACAATCAAGTCACATTTTATATGATGTATTTAATGTCAAGGAAAATGTCCCATCTTTCCATTTTTAGCATAACATCAGTCATTAAAGTACCACAAAGATTGAAAGCACATGACATGTGGGGTGATCTTACGATGGCACAAGTGTGTTCTCTAATTTGAACGAAATTAGCCTATGCCTTTTTTTAAGGGGGATAGACGAGTATGATTTGATACATCAGACATTGACAAGAACTTTGGTCAATATTTGAAGAATATATGATGTTTCAATTTTGTAATTTTACTATGGATTCAAGGAGAGTTGTAAAATTTTTACATCTTCATGTATAGAGCTACTTGTATGAGATGCTTGGCTATGATCTTAGTCATCAATTCAAATGTTAACCATAAAAGCAAAACAAATACTCTTGGGTCATACCTTTTCTATCAAGAAGAGAGGCTGTTTATCAACTGGCATCTCATTCTCAAGGTACGATGCAAGTATCTCCACTTTGTCACAACCATGCACCTTCAAGCTCTTCAATGCCGGCCAATGGGAAGTATGTGTTCCAATGTAGAGGCACTTCAACTCTCTCAGATACTTAAGCTCAAGAGAGGTTAACTTTGGGAATACAAACCTAGGAACTAGTCCATCTTCCTTTTCGATGATTTCTGCAATGTCACATTGATCGATCTTCAACTCCTCAAGTTGCACGAGATCTTTGGCTATTGAGGTTGGAAACAGAGAAGAAAGGCTCTCGCATCTAGAAACGCTAATAGAACGTAGACCTTGGAACTTAACTTGACAGTGGAGTTCCTTATCCCATACACACTTTAGCTTTGGTAATTCTGATAACCTCAGCTCTTTTAATGGAAGAGCAATAGGATTTTTATCTAGATGGTTCAGTGGTTGAAGTTCAAAAACAACTTCAAGTGCACTGCAGTGGCTTGCCTCCAAAATTTCAAGGCTCAAGAGTCCTCCTAGAATGCAAGAAGGAACAAGGTTCACTAGCTTATTGCATCCATCCACATAAAGGGATTTAAGATTATGGAAAGAATTTGCGGCAACTTGACTGTCCCATATCATCTCGATGTTATCCAAGCTAGCGATATTTAATGCCTCCAAGCTAGGAAATGCAACCTGCATTATTCACTCACGAAATTGGTCATTGAGTCAATCATGAACTTTCAAGATGTACATATATATGAGTGCCAAGATATAATTAGGAATTCACAGAATTGATAATTCTATCTTAAGTTGCACGGAAGGGAAAAAGAATGAAGTCAAAAAAAAGTTAGTCAAAAAAATCTCCATACTAATGCTGATGACTCTAGGATGAGAAGGCTATTGGAATTAGTCGAGACAAAACAAAAAGTAGAAATTCTAAATAGATTCTGTTGACAATGGATAAAATGGTAAATTGGATATGCTCATATAACTATCATATGTAATCACATTAGCATCTCATAATCCCAAGCTTAAATAGAATCTCTCAACTCTTGAATTTCATTAATTTCCCATAATAGTGGAATAAACTTTGTGCTTTTTTTTTCCCTAGCCCAAGAATGAAATAGGTAGTATACGTAACGATTGTTAAATCACTCAGAGACGGTTCTTTAAGTTACAATATGGATGAAACTCTGCAATGAAATTGCAGTACACTTAGAGAAGTCACTGAATGGATCACTTTGGTCTTGCGATTCCTGTGAAGCTAAAATGGGTGATTTCCGAAGCCTTGGGCCCAAGTGATCTTTGCTCAGTTTGGCGATAGAGATGGCTCAGATTCCTTTTGCTTGTGCAATTATGAGAAAGTAAAGCTTTCTTTGATTGGAAAATAACCGAGATCTTGCAAGTGCAAACGAAGTCAAGTGAGCATCTTAAAGGCCCTTTCATCTCTAGCCTCTTGAACTTTACAGCTCACTTTCCTCTCAAATGTATTTTCAATTGCTTTCAATGTACTTGCATGCAATGTCCAAGCCGTATGTATGAAATCGCTAAGAGTTTTAAATTTTTTGTGAAAATCGAAAGCTTTTAGAGATCCTGATTGGTAGTTTGTATTTTGCATTACCTATTCATTCTTAGTACAGGTATTATAAGAGATGTTCAACCATCTTTATGAAAACTATCTCTGGAGAAACAAAAAGTAAAAAATTTCAACTCAAACATATGGGCCCTTACGAAACATAAAATGCCTGTATGCTACTCAATTTCTTTTAGATTACAAATTGAAGAACTTCCAAGATGTAAATATAGACGGTGCCAAGGGGAGAGGGAGATTATTCAATTGCACAAAAGAAAATAAAAGTAAAATACAAAATAGAAGGAAAAAAATCTCCACTGTAATGTCATTTGTTATTCCCTTGAAGTATTTCATATAAATACAGAAAAGTTTCCTAAAATTCTGATTAAAAACAACAAGGAATTTTCAATAGTCTTTCCATGGGAAAATCGCTTAAAATTGAGAGCTTAATTGGATAGTGAGCCGGTTTTATTCCATCTCGAAAGTTTTTTCCTTTAGAAATGGATTAGCAAGGGAAGCATTGCTTATCTCTGTGTATGTAATAAAACAAACCACAACACTTACGACATCACATTTTGGCCCAAAAGTTCAAATTATTTGCATGGCCAGTGTCTAATCAGAACTAATCATATATGAATTTGACAGTGGGCAAATTGGGAAATTGGGATATGCTCCAATAGCAATGACATAATCACATTACTCTGTCACAGATTCCGAATTTTAATCAAATCTTTCCCTCTCTTCAATTTCGTTCCTTACCTAAAACAATCAAGTCACGTTTTATTTGATGTATTTAATGTCAAGGAAAATGTCCCATCTTTCCATTTTTAGCATAACATCAGTCATTAAAGTACCACAAAGATTGAAAGCACATGACATGTGGGGTGATCTTACGATGGCACAAGTGTGTTCTCTAATTTGAACGAAATTAGCCTATGCCTTTTTTTAAGGGGGATAGACGAGTATGATTTGATACATCAGACATTGACAAGAACTTTGGTCAATATTTGAAGAATATATGATGTTTCAATTTTGTAATTTTACTATGGATTCAAGGAGAGTTGTAAAATTTTGACATCTTCATGTATAGAGCTACTTGTATGAGATGCTTGGCTATGATCTTAGTCATCAATTCAAATGTTAACCATAAAAGCAAAACAAATACTCTTGGGTCATACCTTTTCTATCAAGAAGAGAGGCTGTTTATCAACTGGCATCTCATTCTCAAGGTACGATGCAAGTATCTCCACTTTGTCACAACCATGCACCTTCAAGCTCTTCAATGCCGGCCAATGCGAAGTATGTGTTCCAATGTAGAGGCACTTCAACTCTCTCAGATCCTTAAGCTCAAGAGAGGTTAACTTTGGGAATACAAACCTAGGAACTAGTCCATCTTCCTTTTCGATGATTTCTGCAATGCCACATCGATCGATCTTCAACTCCTCAAGTTGCATGAGATCTTTGGCTACTGAGGTTGGAAACAGAAAAGAAAGGCTCTTGCATCCAGAAACGCTAATAGAACGTAGACCTTGGAACTTAACTTGACAGTGGAGTTCCTTATCCCATACACACTTTAGCTTTGGTAATTCTGATACCGTCAGCTCTTTTAATGGAAGAGCAATAGGATTTCTATCTAGATGGTTCAGTGGTTGAAGTTCAAAAACAACTTCAAGTGCACCGCAGTCGCTTGCCTCCAAAATTTCAAGGTTCAAGAGTCGTCCTAGAATGCAAGAAGGAACAAGGTTCACTAGCCTATTGCATCCATCCACATAAAGGGATTTAAGATTATGGAAAGAATTTGCGGCAACTTGACTGTCCCATATCATCTCGATGTTATCCAAGCTAGCGGTATTTAATGCCTCCAAGCTAGGAAATGCAACCTGCAGTATTCACTCACGGAATTGGTCATTGAGTCAATCATGAACTTTCAAGATGTACATATATATGAGTGCCAAGATATAATTAGGAATTCACATAATTGATAATTCTATCTTAAGTTGCACGGAAGGGAAAAAAGAATGAAGTCAAAAAAAAGTTAGTCAAAAAAATCTCCATACTAATGCTGATGACTCTAGGACAAGAAGGCTATTGGAATTAGTCGAGACAAAACAAAAAAGTAGAAATTCTGAATAGATTCTATTGACAATGGATAAAATGGTAATTTAGATATGCTCATATAACTATCATATGTAATCACATTAGCATCTCATAATCCCAAGCTTAAATAGAATCTCTCAACTCTTGAATTTCATTAATTTCCCATAATATTAGAATAAACTTTTTGCATTTTATTTTTCCCTAGCCCAAGAATGAAATAGGTAGTATACGTAACAATTGTTAAATCACTCAGAGACGGTTCGTTAAGTTACAATATGGATGAAACTATGCAATGAGGTTGCAGTACACTTAGAGAAGTCATTGAATGGATCACTTTGGTCTTGCGATTCTTGTAAAGCTAAAATGGGTGATTTCTGAAGCCTTGGACCCAAGAGATCTTTGCTCAGTTTGGCGATAGAGATGGCTCAGATTCCTTTTGCTTGTGCAATTATGAGAAAGTAAAGCTTTCTTTGATTGGAAAATAACCGAGATCTTGCAAGTGCAAACGGAGTCAAGTGAGCATCTTAAAGGCCCTTTCATCTCTAGTCTCTTGAACTTTACAGCCCACTTTCCTCTCAAATGTATTTTCAATTGCTTTCAATGTACTTGCATGCAATGTCCAAGCCGTATGTATGAAATCGCTAAGAGTTTTAAGTTTTTTGTGGAAATCGAAAGCTTTTAGAGATCCTGATTTGTAGTTTGTATTTTGTATTACCTATTCATTCTTAGTACAGGTATTATAAGAGATGGTCAACCATCTTTATGAAAATTATCTTTGGAGAAACAAAAAGTAAAAAATTTCAACTCAAATATATGGGCCATTTCGAAACATCAAATGCCTGTATGCTACTCAATTTCTTTTAGACTACAAATTGAAGAACTTCCAAGATGTAAATATAGACGGTGCCAAGGGGAGAGGGAGATTATTCAATTGCACAAAAGAAAATAAAAGTAAAATACAAAATAGAAGGAAAAAAAATCTCCATTGTAATGTCATTTGTTATTCCCGTGAAGTATTTCATATAAATACAGAAAAGTTTCCTAAAATTCTGATTAAAAACGACAAGGAATTTTTGAATAGTCTTTCCATGGGAAAATCACTTAAAATTGAGAGCTTAATTGGATAGTGAGCCGGTTTTATTCCATCTCGAAAGTTTTTCCTTTAGAAATGGGTTAGCAAGGGAAGCATTGCTTATCTCTGTGTATATAATAAAACAAACCACAACACTTACGACATCACATTTTGGCCCAAAAGTTCAAATTATTTGCATGGCCAGTGTCTAATAAGAACTAACCATATATGAATTTGACAGTGGGCAAATTGGGAAATTGGGATATGCTCCTATAGCAATGACATAATCACATTACTCTGTCACAGATTTCGAATTTTAATCAAATCTTTCCCTCTCTTCAATTTAGTTCCTTACCTAAAACAATCAAGTCACGTTTTATTTGATGTATTTAATGTCAAGGAAAATGTCCCATCTTTCCATTTTTAGCATAACATCAGTCATTAAAGTACCACAAATATTGAAAGCACATGACATGTGGGGTGATCTTACGATGGCACAAGTGTGTTCTCTAATTTGAACGAAATTAGCCTATGCCTTTTTTTAAGGGGGATAGACGAGTATGATTTGATACATCAGACATTGACAATAACTTTGGTCAATATTTGAAGAATATATGATGTTTCAATTTTGTAATTTTACTATGGATTCAAGGAGAGTTGTAAAATTTTTACATCTTCATGTATAGAGCTACTTGTATGAGATGCTTGGCTATGATCTTAGTCATCAATTCAAATGTTAACCATAAAAGCAAAACAAATACTCTTGGGTCATACCTTTTCTATCAAGAAGAGAGGCTGTTTATCAACTGGCATCTCATTCTCAAGGTACGATGCAAGCATCTCCACTTTGTCACAACCATGCACCTTCAAGCTCTTCAATGCCGGCCAATGGGAAGTATGTGTTCCAATGTAGAGGCACTTCAACTCTCTCAGATACTTAAGCTCAAGAGAGGTTAACTTTGGGAATACAAACCTAGGAACTAGTCCATCTTCCTTTTCGATGATTTCTGCAATGCCACATTGATCGATCTTCAACTCCTCAAGTTGCATGAGATCTTTGGCTACTGAGGTTGGAAACAGAGAAGAAAGGCTCTCGCATCTAGAAACGCTAATAGAACGTAGACCTTGGAACTTAACTTGACAGTGGAGTTCCCTATCCCATACACACTTTAGCTTTGGTAATTCTGATACCGTCAGCTCTTTTAATGGAAGAGCAATAGGATTTCTATCTAGATGGTTCAGTGGTTGAAGTTCAAAAACAACTTCAAGTGACCCGCAGTTGCTTGCCTTCAAAATTTCTAGGCTCAAGAGTCGTCCTAGAATGCAAGAAGGAACAAGGTTCACTAGCTTATTGCATCCATACACATAAAGGGATTTAAGATTCTGGAAAGAATCCTCAACGACTTGATTGTCCCATATCATCTCGATGTTATCCAAGCTAGCGATATGTAATGCCTCCAAGCAAGGAAATGCAACCTGCAATATTCACTCACGGAATTGGTCATTGACTCAATCATGAACTTTCAGGATGTACATATATATGAGTGCCAAGATATAATTATGAATTCACAAAATTGATAATTCTATCTTAAGTTGCACGGAAGGGAAAAAAGAATGAAGTAAAAAAAAAGTTAGTCAAAAAAATCTCCATAGTAATGCTGATGACTCTAGGACGAGAAGGCTATTGGAATTAGTCGAGACAAAACAAAAAAGTAGAAATTATGAATAGATTCTGTTGACAATGGATAAAACGGTAATTTGGATATGCTCATATAACTATCATACGTAATCACATTGGCATCTCATAATCCCAAGCTTAAGTAGAATCTCTCAACTGTTGAATTTCATTAATTTCCCATAATAGTGGAATAAACTTTGTGCTTTTTTTTTCCCTAGCCCAAGAATGAAATAGGTAGTATACGTAACGATTGTGAAATCACTCAGAGACGGTTCTTTAAGTTACAATATGGATGAAACTCTACAATGAAATTGCAGTACACTTAGAGAAGTCACTGAATGGATCACTTTGGCCTTGCGATTCCTGTAAAGCTAAAATGGGTGATTTCTAAAGCCTTGGGCCCAAGAGATCTTTGCTCAGTTTGGCGATAGAGATGGCTCAGATTCCTTTTGCTTGTGCAATTAAAAGAAAGTAAAGCTTTCTTTGATTGGAAAATAATCGAGATCTTGCAAGTGCAAACGGAGTCAAGTGAGCATCTTAAAGGCCCTTTCATCTCTAGCCTCTTGAACTTTACTGCTCACTTTCCTCTCAAATGTATTTTCAATTGCTTTCAATGTACTTGCATGCAATGTCCAAGCCGTATGTATGAAATCGCCAAGAATTTTAAGCTTTTCTGTGAAAATCGAAAGCTTTTAGAGATCCTGATTGGTAGTTTGTATTTTGTATTACCTATTCATTCTTAGTACAGGTATTATAAGAGATGTTCAACCATCTTTATGAAAACTATCTCTGTAGAAACAAAAAGTAAAAAATTTCAACTCAAACATATGGGCCATTTCGAAACATAAAATGCCTGTATGCTACTCAATTTCGTTTAGATTACAAATTGAAGAACTTCCAAGATGTAAATATAGATGGTGCCAAGGGGAGAGGGAGATTATTCAATTGCACAAAAGAAAATAAAAGTAAAATACAAAAGAGAAGGAAAAAAATCTCCACTGTAATGTCATTTGTTATTCCCTTGAAGTATTTCATATAAATACAGAAAAGTTTCCTAAAATTCTGATTAAAAACGACAAGGAATTTTCAATTGTCTTTCCATGGGAAAATCGCTTAAAATTGAGAGCTTAATTGGATAGTGAGCCGGTTTTATTCCATCTCGAAAGTTTTTCCTTCAGAAATGGGTTAGCAAGGGAAGCATTGCTTATCTCTGTGTATATAATAAAACAAACCACAACACTTACGACATCACATTTTGGCCCAAAAGTTCAAATTATTTGCATGGCCAGTGTCTAATCAGAACTAACCATATATGAATTTGACAGTGGGCAAATTGGGAAATTGGGATATGCTCCAATAGCAATGACATAATCACATTACTCTGTCACAGATTCCAAATTTTAATCAAATCTTTCCCTCTCTTCAATTTAGTTCCTTACCTAAAACAATCAAGTCACCTTTTATATGATGTATTTAATGTCAAGGAAAATGTCCCATCTTTCCATTTTTAGCATAACACAGTCATTAAAGTACCACAAATATTCAAAGCACATGACATGTGGGGTGATCTTACGATGGCACAAGTGCTCTTTAATTTGAATGAAATTAGCCTATGCCTTTTTTTAAGGGGGATAGACGAGTATGATTTGATACATCAGAAATTGACAATAACTTTGGTCAATATTTGAAGAATATATGATGTTTCAATTTTGTAATTTTACTATGGATTCAAGGAGAGTTGTAAAATTTTTACATGTTCATGTATAGAGCTACTTGTATGAGATGCTTGGCTATGATCTTAGTCATCAATTCAAATATTAACCATAAAAGCAAAACAAATACTCTTGGGTCATACCTTTTCTATCAAGAAGAGAGGCTGTTTATCAACTAGCATCTCAGTCTCAAGGTGCAATGCAAGTATCTCCACTTTGTCACAACCAACCACCTGTAAGCTCTTCAATGCCGGCCAATGGGAAGTATGTGTTCCAATGTAGAGGCACTTCAACTCTCTCAGATAATTAAGCTCAAGAGAGGTTAACTTTGGGAATACAAACCTAGGAACTATTCCATCTTCCTTTTCGATGATTTCTGCAATGCCACATCGATCGATCTTCAACTCCTCAAGTTGCATGAGATCTTTGGCTACTGAGGTTGGAAACAGAGAAGAAAGGCTCTCGCATCTAGAAACGCTAATAGAACGTAGACCTTGGAACTTAACTTGACAGTGGAGTTCCTTATCCCATACACACTTTAGCTTTGGTAATGTATATACCGTCAGCTCTTTTAATGGAATAGCAATAGGATCTCTATCTAGATGGTTCAGTGGTTGAAGTTCAAAAACAACTTCAAGTGCACCGCAGTCGCTTGCCTTCAAAATTTCTAGGCTCAAGAGTTGTCCTAGAATGCAAGAAGGAACAAGGTTCACTAGCTTATTGCATCCATACACATAAAGGGATTTAAGATTCTGGAAAGAATACTCAGCGACTTGATTGTCCCATATCATCTCGATGTTATCCAAGCTAGCGATATTTAATGCCTCCAAGCTAGGAAATGCAACCTGCATTATTCACTCACGGAATTGGTCATTGAGTCAATCATGAACTTTCAAGATGTACATATATATGAGTGCCAAGATATAATTAGGAATTCACAGAATTGATAATTCTATCTTAAGTTGCACGGAAGGGAAAAAAGAATGAAGTAAAAAAAAAAGTAAGTCAAAAAAATCTCCATACTAATGCTGATGACTCTAGGACGAGAAGGCTATTGGAATTAGTCGAGACAAAACAAAAAAGTAGAAATTTTGAATAGATTCTGTTGACAATGGATAAAATGGTAAATTTGATATGCTCATATAACTATCATATGTAATCACATTAGCATCTCATAATCCCAAGCTTAAATAGAATCTCTCAACTCTTGAATTTCATTAAGTTCCCATAATATTAGAATAAACTTTGTGCTTCTTTTTTTCCCTAGCCCAAGAATGAAATAGGTAGTATACGTAACGATTGTTAAATCACGCAGAGACGGTTCTTTAAGTTACAATATGGATGAAACTCTACAATGAAATTGCAGTACACTTAGAGAAGTCACTGAATGGATCACTTTGGTCTCGCGATTCCTATAAAGCTAAAATGGGTGATTTCTAAAGCCTTGGACCCAAGAGATCTTTGCTCAGTTTGGCGATAGAGATGGCTCATATTCCTTTTGCTTGTGCAATTATGAGAAAGTAAAGCTTTCTTTGATTGGAAAATAACCGAGATCTTGCAAGTGCAAACGGAGTCAAGTGAGCATCTTAAAGGCCCTTTCATCTCTAGCCTCTTGAACTTTACTGCTCACTTTCCTCTCAAATGTATTTTCAATTGCTTTCAATGTACTTGCATGCAATGTCCAAGCCATATGTATGAAATCGCTAAGAGTTTTAAGTTTTTTTGTGAAAATCGAAAGCTTTTAGAGATCCTGATTGGTAGTTTGTATTTTGTATTACCTATTCATTCTTAGTACAGGTATTATAAGAGATGTTCAACCATCTTTATGAAAACTATCTCTGGAGAAACAAAAAGTAAAAAATTTTAACTCAAACATATGGGCCATTTCGAAACATAAAATGCATGTATGCTACTCAATTTCGTTTAGATTACAAATTGAAGAACTTCCAAGATGTAAATATAGACGGTGCCAAGGGAAGAGGGAGATTATTCAATTGCACAAAAGAAAATAAAAGTAAAATACAAAATAGAAGGAAAAAAATCTCCACTGTAATGTCATTTGTTATTCCCTTGAAGTATTTCATATAAATACAGAAAAGTTTCCTAAAATTCTGATTAAAAACGACAAGGAATTTTCAATAGTCTTTCCATGGGAATATCGCTTAAAATTGAGAGCTTAATTGGATAGTGAGCCGGTTTTATTCCATCTCAAAAGTTTTTCCTTTGGAAATGGGTTAGCAAGGGAAGCATTGCTTATATCTGTGTATATAATAAAACAAACCACAACACTTACAACATCACATTTTGGCCCAAAAGTTCAAATTATTTGCATGGCCATTGTCTAATAAGAACTAACCATATATGAATTTGACAGTGGGCAAATTGGGAAATTGGGATATGCTCCTATAGCAATGACATAATCACATTACTCTGTCATAGATTCCGAATTTTAATCAAATCTTTCCCTCTCTTCAATTTAGTTCCTTACCTAAAACAATCAAGTCACATTTTATATGATGTATTTAATGTCAAGGAAAATGTCCCATCTTTCCATTTTTAGCATAACATCAGTCATTAAAGTACCACAAAGATTGAAAGCACATGACATGTGGGGTGATCTTACGATGGCACAAGTGTGTTCTCTAATTTGAACGAAATTAGCCTATGCCTTTTTTTAAGGGGGATAGACGAGTATGATTTGATACATCAGACATTGGCAAGAACTTTGGTCAATATTTGAAGAATATATGATGTTTCAATTTTGTCATTTTACTATGGATTCAAGGAGAGTTGTAAAATTTTTACATCTTCATCTATAGAGCAACTTGTATGAGATGCTTGGCTATGATCTTAGTCATCAATTCAAATATTAACCATAAAAGCAAAACAAATACTCTTGGGTCATACCTTTTCTATCAAGAAGAGAGGCTGTTTATCAACTAGCATCTCATTCTCAAGGTGCAATGCAAGTATCTCCACTTTGTCACAACCATGCACCTTCAAGCTCTTCAATGCTGGCCAATGGGAAGTATGTGTTCCAATGTAGAGGCACTTCAACTCTCTCAGATACTTAAGCTCAAGAGATGTTAACTTTGGGAATACAAACCTAGGAACTAGTCCATCTTCCTTTTCGATGATTTCTGCAATGCCACATCGATCGATCTTCAACTCCTCAAGTTGCATGAGATCTTTGGCTACTGTGGTTGGAAACAGAGAAGAAAGGCTCTCGCATCTAGAAACGCTAATAGAACGTAGACCTTGGAACTTAACTTGACAGTGGAGTTCCTTATCCCATACACACTTTAGCTTTGGTAATTCTGATACCGTCAGCTCTTTTAATGGAAGAGCAATAGGATTTCTATCTAGATGGTTCAGTGGTTGAAGGTCAAAAACAACTTCAAGTGCACCGCAATCGCTTGCCTCCAAAATTTCAAGGCTCGAGAGTCGTCCTAGAATGCAAGAAGGAACAAGGTTCACTAGCTTATTGCATCCATCCACATAAAGGGATTTAAGATTATGGAAAGAATTTGCGGCAACTTGACTGTCCCATATCATCTCGATGTTATCCAAGCTATCGATATTTAATGCCTCCAAGCTAGGAAATGCAACCTGCATTATTCACTCACGGAATTGGTCATTGAGTCAATCATGAACTTTCAAGATGTACATATATATGAGTGCCAAGATATAATTAGGAATTCACAGAATTGATAATTCTATCTTAAGTTGCACGGAAGGGAAAAAAGAATGAAGTAAAAAAAAAAAAAGTTAGTCAAAAAAATCTCCATACTAATGCTGATGACTCTCGGACGAGAAGGCTATTGGAATTAGTCGAGACAAAACAAAAAAGTAGAAATTCTGAATAGATTCTGTTGACAATGGATAAAATGGTAAACTGGATATGCTCATATAACTATCATATGTAATCACACTAGCATCTCATAATCCCAAGCTTAAATAGAATCTCTCAACTCTTGAATTTCATTAATTTCCCATAATATTAGAATAAACTTTGTGCTTTTTTTTTTCCCTAGCCCAAGAATGAAATAGGTAGTATACGTAACGATTGTTAAATCACTCAGAGACGGTTCTTTAAGTTACAATATGGATGAAACTCTGCAATGAAATTGCAGTACACTTAGAGAAGTCACTGAATGGATCACTTTGGACTTGCGATTCCTGTAAAGCTAAAATGGGTGATTTCTGAAGCCTTGGGCCAAAGTGATCTTTGCTCAGTTTGGCGATAGAGATGGCTCAGATTCCTTTTGCTTGTGCAATTATGAGAAAGTAAAGCTTTCTTTGATTGGAAAATAACCGAGATCTTGCAAGTGCAAACGGAGTCAAGTGAGCATCTTAAAGGCCCTTTCATCTCTAGCCTCTTGAACTTTACTGCTCACTTTCCTCTCAAATGTATTTTCAATTGCTTTCAATGTACTTGCATGCAATGTCCGAGCCGTATGTATGAAATCGCTAAGAGTTTTTAAGTTTTTTGTGAAAATCGAAAGCGTTTAGAGATCCTGATTGGTAGTTTGTATTTTGCATTACCTATTCATTCTTAGTACAGGTATTATAAGAGATGTTCAACCATCTTTATGAAACTATCTCTGGAGAAACAAAAAGTAAAAAATTTCAACTCAAACATATGGGCCATTTCGAAACATAAAATGCCTGTATGCTACTCAATTTCTTTTAGATTACAAATTGAAGAACTTACAAGATGTAAATATAGACGGTGCCAAGGGGAGAGGGAGATTATTCAATTGCACAAAAGAAAATAAAAGTAAAATACAAAATAGAAGGAAACAAATCTCCACTGTAATGTCATTTGTTATTCCCTTGAAGTATTTCAAAGAAATACAGAAAAGTTTCCCAAAATTCTGATTAAAAACGACAAGGAATTTTCAATTGTCTTTGCATGGGAAAATCCCTTAAAATTGAGAGCTTAATTGGATAGTGAGCCGGTTTTATTCCATCTCGAAAGTTTTTCCTTTAGAAATGGGTTAGCAAGGGAAGCATTGCTTATCTCTGTGTATATAATAAAACAAACCACAACACTTACGACATCACATTTTGGCCCAAAAGTTCAAATTATTTGCATGGCCAGTGTCTAATAAGAACTAACCATATATGAATTTGACAGTGGGCAAATTGGGAAATTGGGATATGCTCCTATAGCAATGACATAATCACATTACTCTGTCATAGATTCCGAATTTTAATCAAATCTTTCCCTCTCTTCAATTTAGTTCCTTACCTAAAACAATCAAGTCACATTTTATATGATGTATTTAATGTCAAGGAAAATGTCCCATCTTTCCATTTTTAGCATAACATCCGTCATTAAAGTACCACAAAGATTGAAAGCACATGACATGTGGGGTGATCTTACGATGGCACAAGTGTGTTCTCTAATTTGAACGAAATTAGCCTATGCCTTTTTTTAAGGGGGATAGACGAGTATGATTTGATACATCGAGACATTGACAAGAACTTTGGTCAATATTTGAAGAATATATGATGTTTCAATTTTGTAATTTTACTATGGATTCAAGGAGAGTTGTAAAATTTTTACATCTTCATGTATAGAGCTACTTGTATGAGATGCTTGGCTATGATCTTAGTCATCAATTCAAATATTAACCATAAAAGCAAAACAAATACTCTTGGGTCATACCTTTTCTATCAAGAAGAGAGGCTGTTTATCAACTGGCATCTCATTCTCAAGGTACGATGCAAGTATCTCCACTTTGTCACAACCATGCACCTTCAAGCTCTTCAATGCCGGCCAATGGGAAGTATGTGTTCCAATGTAGAGGCACTTCAACTCTCTCAGATACTTAAGCTCAAGAGAGGTTAACTTTGGGAATACAAACCTAGGAACTAGTCCATCTTCCTTTTCGATGATTTCTGCAATGCCACATCGATCGATCTTCAACTCCTCAAGTTGCATGAGATCTTTGGCTACTGAGGTTGGAAACAGAGAAGAAAGGCTCTTGCATCTAGAAACGCTAATAGAACGTAGACCTTGGAACTTAACTTGACAGTGGAGTACCTTATCCCATACACACTTTAGCTTTGGTAATTTTGATACCGTCAGCTCTTTTAATGAAAGAGCAATAGGATTTCTATCTAGATGGTTCAGTGGTTGAAGTTCAAAAACAACTTCAAGTGCACTGCAGTCGCTTGCCTCCAAAATTTCAAGGCTCAAGAGTCGTCCTAGAATGCAAGAAGGAACAAGGTTCACTAGCTTATTGCATCCATCCACATAAAGGGATTTAAGATTATGGAAAGAATCCTCAGCGACTTGATTGTCCCATATCTTCTCGATATCCATGGCCTTGATATCTAATGTCTCCAAACTAGGAAATGCAACCTACAATGGTCATTCATAGGAATTGGTGATTCTATTAAATTACAAATTCACGAACTTCTGAGATATAAGTATCTGTGGGTGCTGAGATGTAAATTACGAATTAGTGGAGTTAGTGATTCTATTTTAAGTTGTGCAAAAGGAAAAAAAAATAATAACTTAGCAAAAAACTCTCTAGACTAATGTCTATGACTCTAGGACAAGAAATTACTGGAGACAAAATAGAAAGTAGGAATTCTAACCAATATCTTTTGACAATGGACAAAATTTTATAAAAATTATGGTACTTAAGTGATTGAAAAAATATGTGATACTTAGTGAGCATTGTACGAAAGTTATGGAGCTTGTGGTGCCCTTATTCCTAAATTACTTACCATAAGGTAATCTCATATAGTCCTAAATAGTCATCCTTCTTGTTGTAATTTCCTTGAGGATAAGTCTAAATCCGTACCCCACATGCTAAAACGGTAACATTTTAGGTGGAAAGACCTAATTGTCCTTGATTACGATGGAAAGCTTTATTTTCTTTTTTCTTTTTTTTTTTTTGGGTAAAGAATAATCTGTCTTCCCCATAAGTTCCTTTCTATAACTCCAGAAAATCCTTCATCTGCATAGTCGATCGTAATCACCCATCTACCTCGCCATCTCCCATTGTTCCCATTCATACAAGAAGTTTTGACTTTTTACTGTTTCGTTCATTGGGCGATTGTCATCCCTGACAAGATTACTTTGCGAAAATAAAAAAGCAAAGCCGCAAAGGCTCTTTGAAAAATTTCACCGATCTAGTTCCAATATCCTCGAAAGCGAGCTCTCACCATGGAAGCTCAAACCACGGGAGGAAGATAAATTGTAGTCAGACACACCAACATGTGGGACCCACAACCTGAATTTCCACGACTCCTTCATTGACGAGACATTAACATATTGTACAGGCCTCGGGCCCCACCATCAACTTCAGTGATAATGAGCCGTTGTAAAAAGGTAATCTTGTCTCGTTTACGAAATAGACCCGGCAATTTTTGCAGTACAAAATCTTCACAAGCCTTTCCTTAACTAGGCAGTTGCTTGTCCTTGGTTTACCAATTTCTCTTTAATGTTAGTAAATCACTGTCAATAACCAATTTTTGGTCATAATTGTGAGAATTTGTAGGTAATTATCTCTAAAAATAATGTCAATACCAATTTAATAGGATGCCGAACACAAATTCGTGTTTGTGATGCTAAAAGTACATCCAAATATATCTATCTTTTTTAAAAATCAGTGCTTGTTCCCATCCTTCGTATTAATTTTTAAAGAGTCACCTATATTATACATTATATGGATAATAACAAATTTTGATAACTCAATTCAATGGAATCCCTTGCGAAAGATTAAAAATTACATTAATTATGATATTACTTTAATCCCAAAATTCTGTTTGATTTTGCTTGGTGAAACCCTATTAGTATGGATATAATTGCAGCATGTAAGTTGCAAAATACTCAAAACCTATCACATACTAAATTTGCATGAATTTCATATAATTAGTTGGATATCTACCCAATTAAGAGAAACACGAGATTGCTTTATCAAATTAAAGAGGAGGCATGAACGAATAAATTAATTAGGAAGAAAATAAACTAAAAACAACAAATTGAATAAGCATCATAATCTGTGTTACATCTAATTAGCAAAGGAAGGAAAAATTCATAAATAGTTACCTGTTGCCCATTGAAGAATGCAATTTGAGTGCTAACTTGGTCGCCTGATGTACTACTCGAAGGAGCCAACCGGTGTTGAAAAAACTCTTGATATATGGCAACTTGCACAATTTCAATACATGCAAATTACGCAACTTGAATTGGCCACAATCATCAACTTCTATAATCGTGCGCATTAACTTGCAACCGACCACTTCGATCTCTTCTAACTAGTGGAAGTCCTCTCACGACCGAAAGCGGAAACAATACTTCCATCTTGTCACAACTTTCGACTCGTACTACTTTTAATGTACTGAAGGACTTGGAGGAGAATTGGCCGTTGCATATCATCTCCAAGTTAATGAGATTCTTGAGAAGTAACGACTCCAACATCATAAAATGTGTATGGGATGGCAATTGGAGGATGTAATGGATAGAGGAATTATTTTGGACCTGTAGATGCTTTAATTCTGGAAAACCTTTATGGGATAACGTGCAAACACTTTGCTCATTTCTGTCCAACCCGTCCAAAAACAGGTTTTCAGTTTTGCCTAAGATACTTTGAATGCATCCTTTCCAAAGAACATTGCCTAATGGATTCAACTTGAGCTCTAATGTCCTCGGTCCTTTGAACTTGCTCCACTGATGCCACACATTACCTATTTTAATTTCATACTTGGTTAATTTCTCGACGTTTAGATCCTCTGGAAGCACACTTGAATTAGGAATGGACACATGCAGAGTGCGGAGATTCTTCATATGATTCAACTCAATTAGACTGGCATTAGTTGGTGGAGTTTGCTCCATGGTATTCCATTGAGCAAAGCTATCCCGCATGTACAACTCCTCCAACTTGATCAAGCTTTGAAGTACACCCGGTTTAATTATCTCAAGTTTTTTACAATGGTTCAAGTCTAACAGCCTCAGCTCTGTCAGTTGCCCAATTTCTCTTGGTAATCGATAAATATTAGAGTTCACAAAACTGAGAATATGTAGCCCTTTTAGCTCACCAAGAATGGCTACATCATCTAATGAACAACCATCAAGACACAGAGTGTGTAAGTTCTCCAAAAATTGAAATGGCGACAAAGAGGAGCAAGTGAGACATATCCCAGTTAGATTTAATACTGTGAGTTTCCTCATAGAGTGAAATAATGAATATGGGACCTTAAGAGATCTGTTGTTTGAGAACAACAAAAAGATTAGCAATTCAGAGCTATCTAACTCTTGGGGAAGCTCCTTCATGTTGACATATGGAAAGCATACCGCCCTATAACTATAACTATTGAGCTTGTCCTTCAACAACCCTGTTATAGACTTATCTTTATCTTTCAACACGAGAAGAGGGTGATCTCTTGAAGCAACTGAGGCAACAAATTCACGAACCAAGTCATGTATCTTGAAACTATCAACATCTTCACTGTCTAACAAAAGGGAGGAGGCTTGAAGAGTACGGATTTGCAAGCGCAACCTATCTCTAGCTTCTTCCATGCTACTAACTGCTCCAAATAACCCCAAACCAAAACCATACCTCACCAAATTTTCAAGAGAAGGCTTGGAGATACTATAAACAACACAAAGTCGTAACAATGACTTTACATCATCTTCTAATTTATCATAACTCGATTGCAACATATGATTTATCAAATCACTGGTTTCTTTATCTTTAAACTCCTCGAAATTTTTCAAAGTATTCCTCCATTCATATAATTCAGCATCTTTAAAGCGTTTCGCCATCGCAACAATTAGGAAAGGCACACCTGCACATTTGTCGAGTGTTTCATTCACCCAGGATTTGAGCTCGTCATCATGGACTTTGTCTCCCACAATCTTCTCAAACAATCTTTTTGCCTCGTCGTCCTTCAGCCCACCGAGGGAAAAGTCCTTATCGCAGCCCATATCCCTTCGTAAAACATCACGATGTCTTGACGTCAACAACAACTTGCAACCCATGACTTTGTTGTCATGTCCGCAAGGAATGCCAACTTTTTTTAAGTCGAGCCCCTCCCACAGGTTGTCCAGTATTATCAGGACCTTCTTTTTCTCCCTCTCCTCATCTTTCAACCTGTCGTGCAGAAGTTTCGCTCGCCCGCTGATAGTCTCTTTGTTCTTTATCTCAATAAGGCCCAAGGCATCCGCAATCTCTCCTTGAATCGTCTTGATGTCTGGATTATCCGACACGTCCGCCTTAGCCACCCAATCAAACGACTTTCCTTCTCTTATTTTCCTTTCAACATCCACTAAAAGGGTGGACTTGCCGATCCCGCCCATCCCATAAACCCCGACCACACTATTGCTGTTGTCCGCAAGAGCGTCCATGATGTTCCGTACCATCAAAGCTCTGGATTCGAAGTCGTCATCGTTCCCAAGCTTAATCGACGTCGAGGGAGAAAAAACGGAGGCCGTGGCGGTGGGCGGAGTCGGAGCAGCGACATTTCCCGAAGCAGTATTGATGGAGCAAATGTCGTCCAATGCCCTGAATCTGATGCAGTCTTGAGCGAGTCCCCGAACGACCTGGATCTCGGCCTCGGCCTTCGTGCTGAATCGATAGCGACAGTAGGGGTCGGGAAGTCTCCCGTAGCAGCAAGTCTTGCTCGCCTCATCGAAGTCGTCCAACAGCTTTCGCGCCTCCTCCAAGGCCTTGTCGGCACGTTGCTGCCAATCCGTGAAGCAACCGTCGAGAATCCGACAGTTGTTTCTGGCCACTTGTGCCAAATCGTGGACCCTCCGAGCCTCGTTCTCCAGTTTCCCGACTTCTTCCCGTAGATTGTCGGCGAAGCTCTTGGAGGACATCGCGTATTTCACTGGACGCTGGATCAAAATAACTGCCCCCTTCAAGATATCACATACAGTAGGAAGGCCCCACTCGATCGACATTTCTCTTTGATTTTTTTTTTTTTTTGGGAGAAACGAAGAGAGAGAAAACAGAGAGGCAGAGAGAGAGAGAGAGAGAGAGAGAAATGATGAAAAAGAGCAGCAGATACTAAAGAGGAGGAAGAGGATGAGGAAGAATGGGTGTGGCGAGGAGAAGAAAGAGCGAAACAGAGCGCGAGACGAACAAGGCGAAGAGATTTGAGTGCCAAAGAAGGACGAAGGAAGGGGAGCGTAGAACAGGCAATCGAACGATGAAAAAGAGCAGCAGATACTCAAGAGGAGGAAGAGATGAGGAATAGGATGAGGAAGAACGGGTGTACCGAGATGAAGAAAAGAGCGAAACAGAGCGCGAGACGAACAAGGCGAAGAGATTCGAGCGCCAAAAAAGGACGAAGGGAGGGGAGCGTACAACAGGCAATCGAACGATGAAAAAGAGCAGCAGATACTGAAGAGGATGAAGAGGAGGAAGAGGATGAGGAAGGATGGGCGTGCCGAGGAGAAGAAAGAGCGAAACAGAGTGAGAGACGAACGAGGCGAAGAGATTCGAACGCAAGAAACGGATGAAGGGAAGCGTAGAATGGCAATCGAGTGGAGAGAGAGAGAGAGATGATAATCAGCTGTTAAATAGTAAACGAACGATTCGTCTTAAACCATCCAGGTGACGTGGCGTAGAATGGCGATCATTGCACCATTTGCCCAAGAGAACACGTGACGTGTAACTTTACCTGGTGTGTCATCAACTCAATTTATTACGTGGACCATATACCAAGGCGGAGGCAGAAAGAAAGCAGGAGTCGACCCTCGGAACTTGCAGAGTACTTAAGAAAATTCATTAAAGGGCATCTTTATTCTTCCTCATGATGGTAAACATTTTCATCGATATTGGCATGCGCTCGCTTACGTGAATTTGAATTTGAAACCTATATAACACCTACATATTCATCATATACCGAGGTAGACAGGACGGATGTCGCGGGCCCCGCCTCGATAGATCTGAGTTCAGAAGTCGGAGACCCGAGCATGGATTGTCGAGCGGGAACTAGCATTACCACAAAGTGGAATTATAAGCAAAAGGCCGATCGCCTCAATCAAGACCGCAAAGTGGAATCATAAGCAATCCGAAAATATTGGATGCGCATTTTAGCTTGATTTCTTTGCATTTTAAAAGTTAAAGTATGGTGCCCAATGATATTGCTCTTCAAATGATTTCATTTATCATGAATTGTGAATCATCATAGGTCAAAATTTAGAGTAGAAAAAGACTAGTCACCTCAATCAAGGTCACTTCACAACGTGGAATTATAAACAATCGGAGCAATATAACTTGTATACACTGCGGATTTCTATGTGTTTTTAAAATTTAAAGTTTTGGTTCCAATGGGACCCAAAACAGTTGCTAATGTGAGTGAGAGTGGTACCCAATGATATTCATTCTTTTAACCCGGAAATGCAGAAATGCGGAATCTGCACTGCTCCAAGTTGTCACCGGCTAAAAATTAAAATAAAAAAAGACTAGTCAGCTCAATCAAGACCACAAAGTGGAATTATAAATGAGTTATTTCACACGCATTTTAGTTTGATTTCTTTGCATTTTTAAACTTAAATTGCATGCGGATCAAGTGATTTAGAAATATGGAAGACAGACAACTGCTAGCTATTATAGGTCCAAAATGATTCGACTTAATTTATTGCTCGTGCACTATGTACTCTATATAATCTGTTATCATCAATACAACAAAATGTAAATATCGAAAGAGAATATGTAGATAAGGATAGGCCACAGCCACGTGACATGTACTTTTTTGGGCATGTCATCAACTCAACTTTAATGTGCCTAATTCTATTGAGTCACTTAATATTTTATGTGGGTCTTTATGGGTTTACACCCAACCCATATTCTACTCATTTTGATTACTAGCTCAAGTCCGAATTATAACCATATGAAAAAAAAAAAAAAAAAAAAAAAAAGAACACAAACAGAGAGAGGTTTAATTCTATAGCTCAAATAATGTTTTATCAAACTATTAATTAAACTTGAAAACTAAAGTAATTTTTTCTGTTCAAATATTCGATTAATATATTAAAAGACAGCAACATCTCCTAATTGATATTAAATTTGTTAGTTATGAGATCTACAATGAAATTTCAGAATCATAGCTAGCCGGCCCCTTATTTTTAGGTTCTTCCTTTTAGTTATGAAGGGAGCAACTTTCTTTGTAATTTGTTTGTCCATATCAACGGACTCCCTGTGTGATTTACATATATATTATACTTTCACGACATTAAATGACTATCAAATTTCTCCATATAAGAGGACTTAAATTCTAATCTATAAGACTTGCCTCGGCATTTGCTTTTCCAACTGTTCGAGACATTATCTTTTTGAAAAGCTTATAAACAATCAAGTAATATCTACATATATGGTATACAATCTCTTTGTTGGATATCTTTGCTTTTTTTAAATTGCACACACATCAAGTGGCTTAAAGAGAGAACCAAAAAAAGAAAAAAAGAAAAAAAAATGATTACTAGCTGTAAAAGTACCAAAATGGTTTGACTTGAATCATTGCAGTTGAATAAGTACTTTACATCGTCTGTCATCTTGGAAATGAGGTTACAATTTTAGTTTATTCTAATCATTGCTTGTGTGATAATTGTCTTAACACTTGTATTATTTTATCACTATTGTCTTAATACTTGTTAGAAACCCATTTTTAAACTTAATTTTATTACAACAGATTACATATAAGACACTTACAATTTTAAAACCCGTTAAAATAAGATTATATAATCAAAGCGAACTCCAAATCGGTCTATGAGGATTTGTAGCAGACTTATTTTCAATCCATTGTAAGTCTAGTGAAATGAAAAGAGAATCTATTACTACTATCATGGGAGGGATATCATTTCAGTGTGTCCCAATACTTTCCTGTGCCGCTAATAGACAAGCATAAGATTAGATACTAGTCCTAAACCCACTCCTTGTGCAAGTCAGCGAAATCATATAAAGAAATATTGAAGCGACATTATAATTAAACTAATTGAACAGCAAAAAAATTTGAAGTTTAATTTTCAAAATGATATATAGATTGAAACCGTATAAAATGGAAAATGGTCGCGTCATTGATTTACATATTGAATGGCAATTTGTTATTATGTTCTACTTATTGACACTAAGAATTGGGCTAACTTAGACAAGAATTGGGCTAACTTAGACTCTTATATCTAATTAATGTTGACCATTGGTTGAAATAAGTCTTACCTTTCATGTATCGTCTTTCAATTTTTCACAGGTTTGTTTAGAGAAAACCCCTCGAATCACCTCTATAAGTGAAAAGGACAACTCAGTTTATAAGGGAAAAATGTCAAATTACTCCTTTATTTATATATTTATAATGACTATCTAAAGAGGTAATAACTAATTTCTAAAAAAATGTCATGACTAATTAAGTATCATGGGGAAGTTCTTCATAATTAAGTTAATAAGGATCTTTTGTATAATAGATAACTAGTTTTATGAGGATTTTGTACTTATAATCTTGCAAGCCTTATGAAGCGATTAAGTTTAGACCTTTAGCCTGTATGTGTGGCTCTACCCCAATTTGCATGCAGTTTGTGTGTTTCAAGTAGGCGACTTCCATCTCATGAACTAGAAATCTCCCAATGCCCCAATTATGGGGTTAAGTAAGCATAATTTTTGTTCATAACTGATAAGTTAATTTTGCATTATGTATCCTTTCTTAAGAATTTTAACGTAAGGTTATCATATTATTGATATTTAATAATTGAAAGATAGAGATGCTAAGTAAACCTACTTTTTTTTTATTGTGAAGAATCAGTGTAATGTGCATTCTGAACAATTGCTAAAGAAAATATAAGAGATCGAAAATACTTGACCCCTATTTTGAATCACAATTTAAAACGTAGGAGATTCACTAGATACTTCCGAATTTCTTTTCTGAGTATATGCATGGATATTTTCATGGAATTTTATTTGTAAAACTGTGATGTTGAAGTGGTCGTTCATTTAATTGATAGTGTAGATTAATATTCCAAAGCATATTTTTATCGCGACATCAAGTTTAAAGTGTTATCTTCATTATATTTTATCCAAAAAATTTTTAAACTTCTAAACAATATCTCATACCCTTTCTAATTTTATACCAATTTCCCTCATAGGGATGTTTTAAGTATTGGCCGTCAAATATTTCTCTATTATGGCATGAATGTCTATGTAGTTTGTTAAAAATATTAAGATAAGTTAAAATATATTGACAAATAATAATCATGATACAACCAACTTAAAATTTAAAAAGTCATGAAAAATAACTAACTTGAAGTGGGAACAAAGGCCAAATAAATTAAAAATAACATTTAAAATAATATAAAAATTACCTCAGCCCTGTGCAAATCTTGCTAGTTTTATAGAAATTCATCTACAATTACAGCCAATTATTTTGTATAATATACAAAGAGAAATATGATGGCCACATGACCAATGTACAAGTTTGCCAGCACTTTCAAGAGTAGTGAGTGGCACTGGACTCTCACATTGCGGACAATTTGTGGTTTAGATAGTGGACTCTTTCTAGTCGGTTTTGCATAATATTAGCTTAGGTGGAGACCAGGTGGCTACATTTTTTTTTAATGGAGAATGTAGCCCATCCAATTCTTGGAAGAAGGAAAAATCCTTTCTAATTATCTGGAGTGCTATGTATTAAACTTAAAGGCAGCTCTTAAGTGAAAGACCGTTCTCATGTAATTCTATAGATATAGATCTTTACATTAATTGGGTGGGTGAAGTGAGTGCATAATTTTGTTTCAACAAGTATAACTTGTCAAAAAGAGAATCTACACCCAACAAACAGAGTCATAAGCATGGTTAAATTCAGAGCTCATTCCACACAGAGAGACTATAGGTATTAATATAAAAATAAAGAAGTCACGAAAGGTAACGACAATCTAAAAATATGGAATGTAGGAAGACAACTACAACAGAATAGGTATTTTAGCATTTTGTCCTTTTTATTCACTTACAAAATTCAATTTTCTCATGGCATCCTGAAAAAGTAAGGCCCCTTTATGATTGGTCACTACCTCCTCAAATATTATTTTTATATTTCAAGAAGGGCTTCTATCCTCAAGTGACTTAATAAGAATGTAAGATTTCTTACTATTGAAAAATGTTAAAAGTAATATGTACCGTTCATTTTTTAACCTATTCATGAGATTGCACGGTACCCTTAATCTTGTATCAAGTAAATGTTTAACTATCATAGTGTGAACAGATTTCATGGTAAAATATTCATATGTTGAAAAATCATTGATAAGCAGTAACTTGTCATTTTGAGTAATATTTCATTTTCATCAATGTATAATCAATAAAATTCAATTAACCAAATCAAATAATGCAAAAGAGATGAATAAAAATATAATAGGATGAAAACATATCTTGGGGCATGGGGCAATTTTTGTGGTCAAGCCAATGAAGGTAAGTTGTGCTTAATTTTCGATTCTCGGCAGTTTAAATTCCAAAATGGAATACCATCAAGATTCAGAAACAAAAACGTTTAGTGAAGTTTATGCGGTAGGGGAGTGTACAATAGTATGGCCTTTAATGTCCATATCCCGAGATCTGTCTCTATTATATATTATGATTTAAGTAAGTGATATCTATTTACTATTTCGATCTATACACAACTTTTTTATTTATATTCCTGTGATTTTCGGAACTTGCATACTATGATTTTCCTCCACTGCTGCCCTTTTTGCAAGATTCTGTGATCTGTCCCCGTTGCCGGTTATAGCTTGGATCATATTTTTACAGAGTCAGAGTCTAATGGGGGTAAGTGAAGATGGACACACCGACTCGAAGGGTAACTTTGCTTTTGGTGTGAGATGCCAGTTGCATAAGAGGTGACTTGAAGTTTCTTTTGCGCCCTTCCTCTGCAGTGAATATCAATGCTGAAATAGCATTATCACTGTTAAAATTATGTATATCAATGCTGAAATAGCATTATGACTGTTAAAATTATGTCTCAAGTTTTTCGCTAGAAAAGAAGAAATATAAAAATAAAATATTTGAAGAGAAACTTTCTTCTTTTGCTGTTGCGGAATCCGAATTGAAGAAGAAGAATGAAGCCTTTGGACGTGGATGATTAAAGTGGGCCCAGGCCTACATTGCCGAATTCCTTATTTTTGGTCTTCTTTTGTACGTGATTCCTTCTGCACGCATAAGAGAAGGTGGGGCCCAAAAGTCAAGCTTTGACTTTTAGGGCGCACACCCACACATACGTATAAAAGGCGTCTTCGTTCCTTCTTCGCCAAAAAATAGCCGCCGAAGTGATATTGCTGCCGAAGCCCTACGTACGTGAGAAGCCGCGCACGTCCACGCCGCTTGAAGAAGATCCCAAGATCTTGAAGCCTCGCGAAGCCATACGTAGAGAGTTTTGTCGCGTGGTAATTTTGTGCCGTGAGTTTATATCTAAGCGAGTTGTTATTTATATACTTAGGGTTTTGGGTTAAATCTAGGTGCGGGAAACACTTGAGCGCGATTTTAGTGGATTATTTGCTACTAGCTCTCCTCGTGGATGTAGGTACTGATAATCGGACCAAACCACGTAAATTTTTAATATCCTGATTTTCTCATTTATTTCTCTGGTGATTTCGCGTTAACGTAATTTGCAAGATTCTGTCGTTTCCGCATATTATATCCTAACAATGACTTTTGTTCTTAGCACCAAGCCACTACTAAGGGGTCTAACTCGAGATTTTATTAGAGTAGAGACGCTGTAGAGAGACATGTGATGAGTCTTCATACCTAAGCATTACTGTTTCTTCTTCCATTGAGTCGGATTTTGGTCCTAGACAGGCCGATAATCTTCAGATTCTCGTGATGGGAACACAGCAACTTCTTGCTGATACATGTGATTATCGATGGCCGAGATTCAGCACAAAAGATTCAAGGACTTAGAGCCTCCAAGAGACCCATGTCATGAGAGAGAAAGACGAAAAGGAAGGGACTGTGCCCATCGGTAGCCTCCCCCTTCGTTGAGGCTTCAATAAAGCACTAGTCAAATCCTTGGGATGATGAAAACTTGATAGCACACTGCTCAGTCCTCGCTAACCTGAAAAAGAAATACAAAATGACTGCTTCGGTCTTCTGAATCAATTGTCGACTTAAATTGATTTATTTGCATTATAAAAATTAAATTGCAGCTCCATCCAGCGGGTTAAAAAAAAAACAAATGGTTACCAGCTGTTATGGTAAGAAAATGACAAGACTGGATTATCGTCACGATAAATTTTTATGGTCTATCATTGTCTAATAACAAAATGTAACTAAGAGAACAAATGGACAAGGCCAGGCCACACCCCACACAAGCACATCGTAAGAGGCATCTTCGATCTTTTCCATTATGTTAATACTTTCAACAATATTTATATGTGGGGCTTGTGTGAATCAAGATCTAATGAAAAAAATGATTTTGATTTTAAATCATCCCTAGGGTGCCAAGTACACTTTATCCAGTATCATCATTGATATAATGAATAAGGATAGTTCAGACCCAAATGACATAGAGTTCTATATAAATGTGGCGATAATTGTTAGAAATCCATTTATAAACTCAATTTTAGGATAACAACTTGCTATATGACAATATTTTAACTATCGATCGAAAAGAGACCAAAAAATCAAAGCCAATTATATGTAGGCTATGGTTTTGCACTAGACTCATATTCAACCAGATTATGAGCATAGTAAAATGAGCAAATAATCTGGTACTATTATCACGAGGGATCTCCAAATGGACATTGAAGCCACATAAAAAATGTAGAAGTAACATCATAGATGACCTAATTGAACGAGAAAAAATTGAAGTGTAATTTCCGAAATGGTACATAGATGTGACACTTCTAAAACATAAAATGGTTTTATTATCGATATCTATGTTAAATAGCAATTGCTAGTGTTCTATTTATTGCTGTCCAAGATTTAGCACAAGAGATCCAACCATTCAAAATCTTAACAAAGATCCAAATCATTAAAAGGAATGAGGATATGTGTATCTATTGGACTTGACGAGGTCGAATCCATTAATGTGGCTTATTAGGTCTATTATCTAATATTTGATATATGCCCAATTGAGTAAAATATATCATGGGTAATATATTTTTGACATCCAATTAGATATGTAGAATTCATATATGTTAAGCCTTGATGGAGGATTGTCGGCGAAGCTCTTGGAGGACATCGCGTATTTCACTGGACGCTTGATCAAATTAACTGCCCCCTTCAAGATATCATAAACAGTAGGAAGGCCCCACTCAATCGACATTTCTCTTTGAATATATATATTTTTTTCGAGAAACAAAGAGCCAGAAAACAGAAAGGCAGAGAGCGAGAAAATGATGAAAAAGAGTAGCAGATACTGAAGAGGAGGAAGAGGATGAGGAAGAATGGGTGTGCCGAGAAGAAGAAAGAGCCAAACAGAGCGCGACACGAACAAGGCGAACAGATTCGAGCGCCAAAAAAGGACGAAGGAAAGGGAGCGTAGAACCAGGCAATCGAACGATGAAAAAGGGCAGCAGATACTCAAGAGGAGGAAGAGGAGGAAGAGGATGATTACGAATGGGTGTGCCGATGAGAAGAAAGAGCGAAACAGAGCGAGAGACGAACGAGGCGAAGAGATTCGAGCGCAAGGAAATGGATGAAGGGGAGCGTACTCAGCGTAGAATAGCAGTCGAATGGAGAAAGACAGAGATTATTATCAGCTATTAAAAAGTAAACAAACGATTCGACTTATACCATCCGCGTGACATGGCGTCGATTAGCAATCATTGCACCGTTTGACCAAGAGAACACGTGACATGTAATTCAATCAGTCTGCCATCAACTCAATTTATTATGTGGACCATATGCCAATTGCAGAGGCAGAGAGAAAGCACGGGTCGACACTCGGAACTTCCAGAGTACTTGAGAAAATACATAAAAAGGCATCTTTATTCTTTCTCATAATAGTAAACATTTTCATCGATATTTGCATGTGCTCGCTTGCGTGAATTTGAATTTGAAATGCATATGACACCTCTATACCAAGGCAGAAAGCACGGGAGCTGGGGGGCCCTGCCTTGATAGATCTAGGCTCAGAAGTCGGGGCTCAGGCATATGGGCGTCGAGGTCTAGAATCCACCCTCCTCGTTGCCGAGGACTGGAGGATGAACATTAGGATATTACCCAAGCATGGACTTTCTAATCCAAGCCTTAATACTTTATCATATTTGGAAAATTAATTCTTAATTTTTTAAATAGAATTATATACTTGAAAATCATGACTAATAGGAATGGTTTTACAAATGTTTATCCGGATATCATTGATGTGCAAATTCTCTCTACCTCAATAGTCGCTACCCCCTCTTGGCCGTCGGTCATTGCTCCTCGTCAGCTGCCTGCGTCACTGATCGCCAGTCACCAGCTACCTTCGCCACTCACCGTTGATCGTCACTGATTGTTGGTCGTTGGTTGTCGTTGCCATTGGCAGTCACTGGTTGCCCCTACTGTTGCCACTTACCAATCATTGCCGCTGCTCACTAGTCGCCGCTGCCACCTGTCACCACTTACCGGTCGCCGTTGCCTACCGCTGCCTCATCGATATCCGGTGCCGGTCATTGGCTACCTACCGAGAGAGAGAAATTTTGTATTGTTATTAAACACATATTTTTACTTAAAAAGTCTTCTAGAAATAGAAAAAAAAATCTATTTCTTTTTCTGGCTATAATAGTTATCATTCGCACCCTCATGTGCACCATGTACCAAGATAGAAAGCCCAAGTCGACCCTTGGAACTTAGTGCAGTTCTCTCAAATCGATTCTTAAAATCTTTTCTCTTTACTCTAACACAACGTCGTTTTCTGGATCGTCAACAAGTTGAATCCATGGACGGACTTCCATATTTCTTTCTTCTATCTAGCAACAACTATTACTCTTAAAATAACTATAGAGATGCAGCGAAACAAAAGGAATTATTATGCACAAAATGGAACTTCACCTACTGATCTCCAGAACTTCCTAGAATTATTAATGGGGAATAACGAATTAGCTATAAAAAAAAACTTTTTATCTGTAATTATTTAAATACAGAGAATCATTTGTTAGTTCACTAACATATGGACTCACCTAAATAAAATCTACTGCAAAATTAACTTGTTGAAACGATCTCTTCTAGAAATAAAAAAAAAAGAAATGGACATTTGATCATGATATTTTGAAAAAATTATAGCTAAAGCTTGATGAAAGCATAAGTGTAAATTTAATATTTCAGAACGTGCTTATGCTCCAATCTTTTAAACAAATCAGCATTTTTTTTTTCTATGATTCAAAGGGTGAAGACGACTTTCAGATAAATTCTTGCATAAACAGATTTGTGGAATCAGAAGAGCACGTGACAAGATTCAAATCAGAATCTCTTATCAAATGTCTATAGTAAATAAGAAAATACACAGGACAAAAGATTTATTATTCTTCTTTTAAAATAAAAGTGGTCCATTGCCGATTGAGTTTACTTAAAAGGATGTGATTTAAGCTGAATTGGGTGCGTAAATTGCGCCCACCCAATGTGCATGTGCATGCATTAAATCATCACCTTAGAAGATCTTCCTAACCAATTTTCAACGGTTCTGGTGGAATGGAAGGCCCACTAGTTTTTTTTTTTTTTTTTTTTTTTTTTTTTTTTAAAGTCTTGTGAATTTCACCTTTCAGTGCAGGAAAACCCTATTATGACTTCCACTTTTAAAAAGTATTTACTGTTGATAATGTTGATTATGCGTGGATGAAAGATTAGAGAAGCATGTCAATATCATCATTAATTATGCGTCGGCAATCAAAATATTTACCATTAAATTTTGTTGTAATCCAAAAAAACCTATCATGACTTCCACTTTAAAGAAAAGGAGTCAAAAGACAAATTGACAGAGCCCCTAGAGAGGTGGATTGTTTGAGGTATATATACTCATATCCCAAGTGGAAGATTATAAAAATTAACATATGATGATATGGTTGGAATTTTTTTAATGTCCGTCTGTTCTCGCTCATTCAACCGTAGCTAAGATCCTTGCATCAAGAATTTACTTATTGATATGAGTTTAATGTGATTTTTTTCCAATTTTTCTTAACAACAAGATTGACGTAACATTTTTCTTTGATTCTTTTTTTGGAGAAAAAAGGGCCAAAAAACAGAAAGATATAAAGAGAATGATAAAAGAGCACATCAGAGCAAGAATGACGAGAGACAAAGAAAGCAAAGAGATTTGAGTGCAAAAAAGAATTAGGTACTACTCATTAACCCGTTCCTTGTATGGGTCGTGAAAGCATTTAAAAAATATAGAAGTTAACATTATAATTAATATAATTGAATGGGAAAAAATTGAATTTTGTTTTTGAAGAAGTATATAAATGGAAATAGCTCTAAAATGTAAAGTGGATGTGTTATTGATTTACATATTAAATAGCAACTATTGATAATATCCCACTTATTGACATGTCTGACTTGGGCCAACTTAGACCCTTCTACCCAATTAATGTGGACCATTAGTTAAAAATAAGTCCTGCCTTTTCCTGCATTGTCTTTCAAATTTTCATAAATTTGTTGATAGGAAGCACCTCATAACCATCCCTTTAAGTGAAAGAGAAAAGCAAAAGCTCGGTTCATAAGGAAAATTGAAGCTGTTAATTTTTTTTTGCCAACCATAGTTGTCAGATTATAATGTCAAATTACTCCTAAATACTTTAATTTATTATGACCATTTGAATTTTTATGACTGATTTCTAACAAAAATGATGGTCATGAATTTTTAAAGTCATGAGGATTCTCTTTGAACTTTAGTTTATTGCATAATAAGGGGTAATGATTTAAAAACTTATAAACATATTATAATTATGTGAATTCAAACAGAAACCTTTTTTTTTTTTTTTTTTTTGCTAATTCGGTCATAAACCTTTTGCAATTGCACCAATTCAATTGATTCAGCAAAATTTGGCCGGCCGACGTTAACATGGCAATTTCTTAATTTTTTCTTTTATTTTTTCCTTTTATTCCTTTTTCTTTTTTTTCCCCTTCTTCATCCTTCCTCTTGCCATTGGCCAAAGGCAAGGCCGGTGAGGCCCTGCTACCTCGCCAGATTTGGCCATAGCGAGCATGAGCCTCACCTGGCAACGGCGTGGAATCTTTAACATGTGAAAAACAGAGTTTTACTAAGAAGAAAGGAGATACACTACACAATCAAAATTGACAATTGCAAAATATCAATTCACTTGACAAATTACAAAACATGCAAGATTAAGATTCTATCTTAATTAATATGGAGAAATATATAAGAATCTTCTATTCTCATTAAAGCTTTGTAATATTGCTGAAAAATTACACAATCGATAAAAATGTATAGAATTAACACTTTGAGAAAAAGTTTAATTAAGTGCTCTTGGTCAAGTTTTGATTGATTTATCTATTGCGTCAGTCCAATCATGGCCGGTTGTCCTACGTGGAAGGAAGATGGTGTGACATGGACTGAAATTACATGAAATGATGCTATTTGTTCTTAGATAAATAACACTGATGCTATTCATTCTTAGATAAACAGTGTCGGTACTTAGTCGAGAGGCTAAAGCTCCGAATCACCAAATCTTGAACTCTATGTTTGACTTAAACAAAAGGATCGATCGAAACAAGCCCCAAAACCCCATCAATAAATGATCAATGAAAGTTCTAACATTCAAGTGAATAATTTTTGAATGTAAACACCAGTAAATAGACCTGGAAATGGATGAATTTTATATCAAAGACCTAAACCTCAAGGAAAAAAGAGAAGATGGACATATACTATGAAGCTCGTTAACCTAACCTTAGTTTCGGCCTTAACTCGACACCAGGCAATTCCTTGGGCATAGAAAATGGATCATTTTCCACGGTATTGTTCCTCTAGTGGACCAGTTACCATCACCAATGCCATCCTTTCCTCCACCCCTAATAGGCAGACATTGATGAGTCATCCATCCTTTCATCTTTTGCCACCGCTAGTGGTCCTTTCATCCTTTTCCAACGCTAATGTATTAGTCCTAATCCACCCTTTCATCATTTTCTCTACCGTTAATGGACAAATACTAATCCTAAACCCACTCCTTGTGCAAGTCAATGAAATCATATCTAAAACATAGAAAAAACATTATAATTAAGCAAGTTGTTAGATTAGAATGTCGCCTGTAATTGTTACATTAGACGTTATTTCAATTAGAATTGTTAGATCAAAACTTATGAGTAAATTAAACTTTTGCCATTCTTTATTAACATTACTTTGTTGATTATTGCCACTCTTTACATGACAAAAACAATATGGGAAACATTTCAAGTCGCCATTAACATTGTTTCATGGTCTCTCATTCCAACTGGAGTTTCCCCATTCTCTTTCAAATACTTGGGCCTGTTTTGAGTCTTGTTCTCTAAACATTTATTTTTCAAAGTTGTGGTCATAACAAATTGATTTTAAAAGTTTTTGCAAATATACAATTATTGATAAGCAAAGTTACAGCCTTTGAGGGTGCACATGATACTATTTTGTTTCTCTATTTTTTTTTTTCTATTATCGAGAATAGGTTTGGAATAGAGATCCATTTGATAACGCAATTTTCATTTTTCTATTTCTGGAGGAACTTTTTTCTCTAGCAATAGGTTTAGAACAAAAATTAGAAATTATTTTTTTAACATTTCAATTTTTGAAACAAAAGTGAGAAATAAAAACCATTATCATAGTTTACTCTTGTCACCGCCCACCGCCCACCTATCATTGCCCCTTGCCCACTGCCGATTGCCCGCCTTTGTTGTCATTTGCTGGTCACCCCACATTGTCTGTCGGCCGTCGGTCGCCCCTCACCGTTTGCCCCTTGCCAACCGTCGGTTGGTGGCCGCCCACCTTCCATCCATTGGTTGCAGAAGAAATTTTTTGTTGTTATCTAACGAATTTCTATTCTAGCAATAGAAATTTTTTATCATCATTAAATACGTATTTTTTCTTGGAAACTTGTCCGAAAAATAGAAATAGAAAAATCCATTTCTAATTAAAAATTGATTTTTGGAATAGAATGGTTATAATTCGCATTCTAACATGACAGCTCCCTCTTCTAGAAGTGGATGGATTTTCTGCATTTTACCGTTCCTTTACCTGACCAGTCACCATCGCTTATGTCTATCTCCACGTCCTTTTGTCCATCATAATTGGACAAAGATCTAAGTGCCCTCACTTGTTTGGCCTCTTTCCTTTTACCTTTGAGAAACATTGCTTTACCACTCTGCCCCAGGCAATGATCCATTAAGCAAAAGAATTGCCAATAAATTGACTAGGCCCAAATGAACAAGCAGCATTCCCCTCACTTTAGTTACCCTTGCTTGCTGCGTGAGAATATGTGATATCCCATTAAGTGAGTTGAAAGGATGGGTGATCTCGATGACTTGCTAATGTATTTATTATGTATCAAATGGCAGTTTTTTATAATGTTCACCTTACTGACACGTTGAGTTTGGGCTAACTTGGACTCCTATAACTAATTAATATTAACGATTAGATGAAAATAAGCCTTGACATTTCATATATCATCTTTCTCAGATTTGTTGAAAAAAAGCCCCTCTAGACGTTCCTTTAAGTGAAAAAAAAAAAAAAAAATCGGTTCACAAAATAAAATTGATGTTGTTTAATTTTTATACCAACCATAATTATTAGATTAGAATGTGAAATAATTATCATAAAATTGCCATATGATGATTTGTTAGTGTCTCTTTGTTCTTGCTCTTTTAAAAATTACTTAATGAGATGAGTTTAGTGTAAATTTTTCCTGTTATTCTCAAACTCCAACATCAATCGACAAGTTTCTTTGATTTTTCTTCTGAAAAAGAAAGAACGAGAAAATGAAAGGCAAAGGTTAAAAGATTTGAGAGCAAAAAAGAATGAAGGAAGGACAGCGTCAAAATACAGAAACTTTTTGCTGGAAAAAGTTGGTAACAATCAAGATTTCTCTGCTAATCATTAGTCTATTGATTTATTTCCACATTTGTAGGCAGAATCTCTTGGTTTGATACTCCGCTTTTGTCTAATTAGCATTTTTCGAAAAGCATCTTTGTTGAAGGTGGACTTGAGAGGGAGATGGGATATTTCACTATCCAATATTCAGTGAAATTACTGCATCTTTCAAGCCTTACTTGCATAGCTCTTTTCCACCGACAGAGCTCTATAAGACAAATTAGTACATATGGAATCCATTTTTGAATGCATGGTTCAATCATGAGATACGGTAATAATGCAACGCTGCCTTCTTCGAAATAATAACTTTAATAATGATGCAATGGAAAATGAAAGTATAGGCTAAGAGTTATGAATCCTATCATCAAATCATTTGCCATGTAATACTTATCGTTAATATAGGCTCATAATTTTAACATAGACTCATATTTTTTAAGTATTTGTTATTTATAAAAGATGTAAATTAATTAAGCACCACTTAAAAGATAGCAATGCGAGATAAAACATGGCTTATAAAACTACAAGCGAGACCACCTAACTCTTGTGATTGTAGTTTGAACTACACAGAGAACAAAGTAAATGTAATTTAGTCCACATCTTTTTGGCAAAATGTGATGGATCTTCGGCTTCACTATGCACAATCTATCCAAATGCGTAAGAGTTGTAATTAGATTCCGTCCCTCAATATATCCCTTGAAGAGTTGCAAAGAGAATTGTCTGCTTGCATGCATATTTGACGAAGGAATTTATGAATATGAAAGACCATCATTACATAGAATGAGAAAAATAAGAAAAGATACAAAAGATGAGCTATTTCGACTTAAACAATTGTAAAGATAAGAAAAATAGAAAAGATCAGCTTCACCTTGACTATAAACATGACTTAGGAAAACCCATCATTGATGAGTGGAGGATATTCGTTGTCGCCATCGGAGCCAAATTTGAATAACAAAATGATTTTTTAATTGCATGAACCCAATCCTCGTGAGCCTAAATGATCTCACTCTTTGTATCGCCTGATTTTGACTTGAGATCCAAATAATAAATGTTGAAACCCAAATATCTTCCAACTATCACTCTATCTAATTACTTTAATAGCAGAGAGTTTTTAACATGTGAAAAGAGAATTTCACAATGAAAGAAGGACATCAAATTAGACGATCAAAAGCAACAAGAGAAAATTATCGATTTACTTGATAAATTACAAAATCTACAAGGTTAAAATTGTGTCATGATCAATGGAAAAGAATCTTCTATTTGCATCAAAGTTAGAGGTATTGGTGTTTCAGTATTGTTGGGAAAATTGCACAATCGGTATTAAACATATTGTACATAATATAATCGAGCTCTAAACCTTTCAATTAAATAGTCTTAACTCTTTGAGGAATAGTGTATTCAAATCATCTCGACCAAGTTTTGTCTCATTTATTTGACGTGTCAGTTTAATTTTACCCTATTATCCTATATGTAAGGACAATAGTGTAATGTGAAATAGAATTATATGAAACGATGCTATTTGGTCTTACATAAACGTTATCGTTTTTGGTTGAGTGGCTAAAAGCCCCAAATTATCAATGGATATGTAGTAATAGCTCCAGCCATGTCTTTATCAAATGTGGACTTGACAGGGAGTGGGGACACCCCAATACCTAAGGTCTAGTCAAATTATTGCATCTTCTGGATTTGAGCAATGTGCGTAGCTTTTTTCCAATGACCGACAAAAAAATTCACTGACACGTAGCCCCACTTTTGCACAAACGGTTCAATCATGGGATGGGGGTAACAATGCATGGCTGCTTTTCTTAAAAAAATAATAATAATTTTAACAAGGATGTCATAGAAAATGAAAGTAAGACTAAGAGTTTTGAGTGTTATTGTCAAATCATTTTCCTACTTAGGGAACAAAAATTGTCAAGATTCCATTATGACCAACTTGGCTTATCATTTGTTTTTTGATTTACTTCCACGTTGTGGCCAAATCTCGTGTTTGATTCTTTGTTATATGCTAAGCCCTTTTCAAATAATCAAGGCTTTTGTCTTTTAGCTTTTTTCAAGGGCATCTTTATTAATAGTGAACTCAAGATGGAGATAGGACTTTTCACTATTTAATGTCTAGTCAAATTATTGCATCTTTGGGGCTTGGTTTTGTCACTCTCTTATTATTAACCCTTTTAAGAGCGAACGACCTTAGGCAAGCCTGAGCATTGTCATAGCTTTTGTTACCAACGACAAAGCTCTATCAAACAAAAAGAGTACATATGGACCCAACTTTTACATACATGGCTCAATCATGGGATTGTGGTAATAATGCATGACTACTTTATTGGAGATAATAACTTTTAATATGGATGTCATAAAAAACGAAAGTATTGACTAAGAGTTTTGAATGCTATCATTAGATTATTCGCTAGGTAATGCTTATCATTAATAGGAACTCATATTTTCAAGAACCTCCCATTTGTAAAACATGTGATCAAATTAAATACCAGTTAAAAGATCATGATGTGAGCAAAACATGGCTTGCAAAACTACAAATGACACCACCATCAAACTCTTGTATTGTAGTTCGAACTTGCAAAGAACAAGTGAATGTAATTTAATCCTCATTTTCTTTTTTTAATAAGATGTGATGGATCCTCAACTACATTGTGCACAATCTGTCTAAATGCCTAAAAGTTGCCATTTGATTATCTCCCTCAATATATTCCTTGAAGAATCCAAGGGGAATTATTTGCCCGCTTACAAATATGAACAAATAATGTATGAATATGAAAGACCACAATATAAACAAACAAAATGAGAGAAGACACAAGATGTATAATCGTGGCACTTGATAGTATTTGCTAGTTTGCTATATCATATGGTGCAAAATTTGAAAGAAATCAATCTTAACCTTTCAAAAATTGGTGCTCTTAAACAATACATAGGGTACATGTCATAATCTCAAGTCATAGTCAGAGATATAAGGGATAAAGCAAACAAAGTGAAAATTCAAAAATAAACTAGAAATTCGAGGCAAGCTTTCCAATTTGAAGACATGCCACTAATGAGTCAAGCTTGGGACCTTTCCATGAATCTCTTCATATCATATGGCCACATCACTAGTTTGGAAAAATCAATGCTTCGATTCAAATTTGTTGGCTAATTGAATCCTACTAAGAGTAATATGTTTGGAAATCATTGGCGAAACAATGTGATAGTCTAACTAGCTTATTCACATCATTTTTATAGATCAATTTTATGAATTAATTCTTATTTTTGTGGCACTACTCTTTCTTGATAATATTCAAACTATATATGTAAAAATATTAAAAAGTTTTACCATGATTGGTGCCTAACAAGCTTACTCTAAACTCTAGATCGAGAAGACGTTACAACTTCAAAAATAAGAGTACTCGAAAAAGATTAGCTCTTTCGACTCAAACAATTGTAAAAATAAAAAGTACAGAAAAGATCGGCTTGACCTTTGATCATAACCATGGCTTTTCGAAAATCATCATGCATCCGGGAAGGATGTTCCTTGTTGCCATCGAGCCAAATTTTGAAGAAACAAAATGGTTTTTCAATCGCATGAACCCTGTCCTCATGAGCCCAAATAATATCACCCTTTTTAATACAAGATTTTCACTTAAGACCAAAATGATATGTGTTAAACCCAAATATGTCCCAAATACGACTCTATCTAATTAATTTAATAGTGTGTAGTTTTTAACGTGTAAATAGAATTTCACAATGAGGGCAGTAGATAAAATTAGATGTTCAAAATTGACAAGTAAGAAATAATCAACTTACTCGACGAATCCCGTTACGATCGATATGAGACATACACAAGAATCTTCTATTCTTATCAAAGTTTGGGATGCTAGTGTTATAGTATTGTGAGGAAATCACACAATCATTATTGAACATATTGTACAGAATTAACTCTTTGAGGAAAGTGTAATCAAGTGCTTATGGTCAAGTTTTGCCTAATTTATCTTACGTATTAGTCTAGTCATGTTCGATTGTCCTACGTGTAAGGAAGATTGTGTAATGTGGACTAAAATTACATGAAACGATGCTGTTTGTTCTTAGATAAACGGCTTCAATGCTTGGTCAAGCGGCTAAAGCCCAAAATCACCAAATCTGTAGCTCTAATATTCGACTTAAACAAAAGGTCAACGGTATATAGCAGCGAATAAGCCCCAACACCCCCTCCAGCAAGCAACACGACCTGTCTGAGACAAGACTATTACACAAGTAAGCCAAAACAAACTCACCACAAAAGAGGCATGCAACAAAACATAAGCGATTTCAACGGCAAAAATAAAAATTGCACCCTTTTGTCTCAACAGTAACCAACTTGGCTTATCATTAATCTATTGCTTTATTTCCACATTGTAGCAAACATCTCACATGTCATGTCACTTGCGTTAAGCCATTTAGGAATAATCAACGCTTGGTCTTTTCGACTTTGTTATAAAGAAGCTTTATTAAAGGTGGACTCGAGAGGGAGATGGGACACCCCACTAACTAATGTCTATTCAAATTATTGCATCTTTAATTATGGGATTCTAGTGATAATGTATGGTTGCTTTCCTCAAAACAGATATTTTAATAAGGATCTCATGGAAGATGAAAATATAGACTAGCATCTCTAAATGTTAAGGTGCTCTACCTTTTTTTGCTTTGAGTTGTGTAAGGAAAAGTATGATCAAAATAATCAATGCTTTTGTCTTTTTACCTTTTTTAATAAAGCATCTTTATTAAAGAAGGACTCGAGAGAGAAATGGGATCAAGATAATCAACCCTTTCGTCTTTTTTGGCTTTTGTATAAAGCGTCTTTATTAAAGGTAGACTTGAGAGGAAGATGGGACACCCCACTATCTAGTGTCCATTCAAATTATTGCATCTTTAATCATAGGATTTCTAGTGATAGTGCATGGCTGCTTTCTTAAAAATAATAACTTTAATAAGTACATCATTGAAAGTGAAAGTATAGACTAAGATCTCTAATTATTAAGGTGCTTTACATTTTCTTACTTCAAGTTGGTAAGGAAGAACTATGATCAAAACAATCAATGTTTTTGTCTTTTTACGTTTTTAAATAAAGTATCTTTATTAAAGAAGGACTTGAGAGAGAAAATGGATCAAGATGATCAATGCTTTCGGCTTTTCAACTTTTTTATAAAGCGTCTTTATTAAATGTGGACTTGAAAGGAAGATGGGACACTTCACCATATTCAAATTTTGCACCTTTAATCATGGGATCTCTTGTGATAGTGCAGGGCTGCTTTCTTAGAAATGATAACTTTAATACGGACATAATGGAAAGCCAAAGTATACACTAAGATCTTTGAATGTTAAGGCGCTTTACCTTTTCCTTTTTTACTACTTTTTGCTTTGAGTTGCGTAAGGAACCAGTACTATTTAATCCAAATCTTAGTATCCACTTTTGTGCCTTTTTGCATACCTCTACCTTTTGATTCACGGATTTGCTATTAATTGCTATGTAGAGACCTCATTCATGTCGTAAACTAGATATCATTGATATATTTCTTCTAATGACATAATCAATTGGAAACTTCTATTTTTGTTCACTTTAAATTTCACAGTAACATAAATTTCTAAATTAGCAATAAGGAGAACACTCAATTAAATGTAAAACAATTGTGTAATATATGTATATTGAATAGCAAATTTTGATAATGTGCTACCTATTGATATGTTAGACTTGCGTAACTTAGACCTTTATATCTAGTTAATTTTGAACTTTAGTTCAAATTAAGTCTTGCATTTTCATGTATTATCTTTCAAATTTTCATACATTTGTTGACAAAAAGCCCTTCAAATCATCCCTTTAAGTGAAAAAAAAAATTGAAATTGTTTAATTTTTTCCACCAGCCATAATTGTAAGATTATAATTTCAAATTAATTGTTCATCTGTATGTGTGTAGATATATATTATGACTACTTAAAAAATTTATGACTAATTTCCAACCGAAAAAAAATTGGTATGACCAAAAAAAAAAAAAATGTCAACCTGAATAGTCTCGCATTTCCACTCTTTAAACACATTCTTCCACATTTAGGAATTAGGGATATTTTTTAGATAGGACCATGGAATTTTGTGAACCAGATTGATGCATGACCCGATTGAAAATTTTATGCAAGAATTTTAAGCCATCGGGATGCAGATTAATGGGATTTTTTAATGAGGCCTCTGCATGCATGCAAAGCCTTGGCCCATTTCAGTTCTGAAGCTTAGGTTAGAAAGCCCTGTTGAAGCCCGGCCCCTCTCTTTCTCGGAATAGCATGGAATCATACCATGCTTGGGCATGATTCCTTGCCATCTCGGACGACCTTAAGCAAAGTAAGAATCAGGGCATTCGTCGAAGGTGGGGACTCTATCGGTCCAGATTTTCCATCAATTGTTCAAGATACCAGGGGCGTTTTCTTTGCCAATTGAAAGAAGCACCGTTTAGCTTTGTGTCCAAGGGATACTCATGGAGACTCTTCCATTTTGAAGAAGAACAGGCAGAGATTCTGGTATATTGGGAGAGTCTAGAGGTAAAAGAAGGAGAAGATCGAGTTCCTCTAAATCATTAATTTAACATCTAATTAGTGTCCTCTGCATTCTTGGTAGATCAAACACTCGTTTCATATAAATAAGTTTCTCGCCCGTAGTGACTAAGAACTTTTTTTAAATCACGACCAACATTGAATAGAACCAAAACTACACAAAACCTGATTTGTGACCAGGGTTGGGCCTAGCCGTGATCGAGACATGCCCGGTTCGTTGCCGACATACGGCCTCGTTTGCTAGTGGGCCTAACTTGATCAATGTCTGGAACTTTCTTTTCTCACCATTCCTCTAATTTAATCATTACAACACTTTTATCCTCTTCGTCTTTCAATTAATTTTTTCATATCACTGTGCAGCTAGTCCATATTGCTGTGTCTTGATATACTAAGATCCCCTTGCTAGGAGTGAAATTGAATGATAGGGAGCCATTACTTTGAAACCACATGTCAATCTAGGTTAATCTCATTTAATAAAATGCTAAAACCATGCCTATTTTCAGTTGAATTCATGCACGTATTAACTAGCCTTTCAAATATTTCACAATTTAATTGCATTGCATGCTTAATTTAAATTAGTGATTGCATTTTTGTATAATTCTATGATATTATAATATCTTCAAAGCACTCTCACTGAATAATAATAGGCAAAAAGAAGAGTTCCCTTTATATTTGAAAACCGTGAGGTGTACATGATCAATGGAGTAATGCTCATAGATTTTCCACCACCCTTTCCATAGCAAAACCATGTCATTGTTCTGCATTTCTAGTTATACAATATAGGTTGAATCGGCCAGAACCCGGAGAAGCACTAAGTTGGAGAGATCCTTTCCACACCTTGTCAGGGAACTTCTTGGAATTAATTCTCTATTACAAAAAAACTTTTAGTGATAGTTGCTTCATTTCACAATTGTAAAGTTAGAGAATCCAAACTACACTTTACACACTGATTAGGGCAATGGTGATATAGCCCAGCTCATGATTAATCCAATTGTTGACATAAATTTATCTTTATCGCATAGTCAAGAAGCCTTATCATCCAATGGTTGAGATCAATTTTCTTTTTATTCGATGGGAGATTGTGCATGTAACTTGGAGCGATCAGTGGGGTTGCATGATGGATGCTCCGAATTGATAGACTGACTAGTGACTACGTTGCCCAAATGTGCTGGCTCTTGCTCAACGGCACACGTTGCGATAAAGTGACATGTGGAAGTTGCTTCAGGGAAGAACTTTAGGCCAGTTTTTATCCAGGAGAGCTAGCAACTAATTTGATTATCAAATGAAATAAGTACACCACTAATCTTGTATTCCATCTATTAGTATTTCCATTTATTAGTTAAACCATAAAAATAAAACAGACAAATGTGCTACTAGATATAGTTATATCACAGATGTAAAAATTAAAAAAAAAAAAAGTGCAATTAAGCAATGCATAAGTACAATCTAATTCAAACTTTCAAGTGGTACTACCAATTCCTAAAATTTGTTCTAAAAGATTATCAATTACTTCCCATTATCTCCTCCATTTTCAGTGAACAAAATATAATGTGGCATTTTCAAAAAAAAAATTATGTCAGTTGAGATTGATAAGCACCAAGCAAATGCTAATGTGGTGCCCAAAATAGCTATTAAAAGAAAAAGAAAAAAAAAAAACTAGCAGTGCCATCGCCACCCTTACTACGGCTTCAAGCACAAAACGCCTTACCGGGCTACGAAGAGGAATTTTTTTTTTTTTTTCGGTCTGAATGACTAGGATTACTTGCTCTTGCCTTTATGTGGTGGTGGCGCACCAATAAACACGAGGACCTAGGACCAACCAAACCCCACGTGTCTGACTCTCGTCACTAGTGTGCCACCACTACACGAGGGCGAGCGGCAGCTATGGTCTACCCTCACCGTTGCCTAGATCTAGGCAAGGGTTTGGTTATGCTTTGCCTATGTGCGCTTTGAGAATGTGATGTTGAGGGATAATTAACGAAACAAGATGGTAATAAAAATCGATGTTTCATTAGCAAAAGCATCAAAATTCCATTATTAAAAGTTGACGCCGGGATAAAGTTAGAATCTACCTATTTTTTGAAGTAGAAAATTGAGGATAGAAGAAACTATTAATTTTGGTCTCAAGAAGATTCTGCATAAATAACTTGCCTGCCTTTTCCACATCCGGATGGCGTGAATATTCCGACAAATGTAGAAAAGCTACCAAGAGAAAGGAATTGACATTCTTAGTGCTTTCATGTTTCTTCTTGATTCATAGCATGTATAGATATTATAATTTGATAAGTATTGTAATTTTATATCTAGCTAGTTGCTTAATATAGAGGATTAAAAGATTCTAGGAACTTAAAAGTTGCACAATGAAGATCGCAACCAAATCGTCATAATAAGATTTCTAAACAAGAGCCTTGCACTTGAGTTCTGCCCGTGAGAATCTGCAATTGCTTTGATGAACATGTTGGCTCCAATTAACCAAATCTAGTGGCAACAAGACTGGGCATTAAGTGTCTAAACAAGTCGCCCAAGTCAAGATAGACTAAAACTCTCGTACTCAGTGTTTGGAACTTGATTTGAGCTCAGTCAAGTATAATTTTCCCGCTGGAGCTTGAGTCAAATAAAAAGTCGAGGTATTTTTGTGTTTTATGCATATATCTGTGTGTGGTTACTTACGGATGTCCATGTTTAATTTATAACAATTAATTTTTTTGAATTAGACTCACGAGCTTGTTGAGCTAAGTACTAGCAGCCTTGAGTTCAATTTGACAAGATACTTGAGTTTTTCCTGCTAGAGTTCGACTAAAAATCAGTCGAGCCGTTCTCAGATAATCATCAACCCAAGACCAGACAACTCATGAGAGCTCGACTTAGTTTCACTCCAAGTAGGTCTTCACATATGCTCGTCGGGTAGGTAGTAATTTTACCAACATGACTAGCATGATAATGAAATATATCTTGCGAGCACAAGTTGGCTATTATAAATGAATTCTCTTTTTAATATGTAAGGATATGAGAAAGTATGGTTTGCAAGGATGTCAATGAACTTGTATCATATAATATATATGCCAAAATTCACCGGTTGAACAGAGGAGCAAAAGCCTTCTGATCCAATGAAGATTCCACCAAGGTCCTAAGAAAGACTCTTTAACCTAATCAATCAACGACTGAGGGACCCAATGAGAAATGAGCCCTTTTTAAACCCGACTCAATTCCTGAGTTTCTGTATTCTAAACAAGAGAGAATTGAAGGGAAAGACAGTGAACCTGTCGTCATGTCCACGACACCGACAATCGCAGTCCTTCTCTTTGTACTTTCACGATGTATTTGTATCATTAGAAGTGACCCGGACTTGACTTCTGCCTGCAAGGTGTGCGATGGAGCACAACACTATGAATGGAACGATTATTCCTTGGCATGGGACAGCGTCCTGGTCGATCTGAGGTTTGCCAACACGCAAAATGGTTTTGACCATCACACCCATGCTTCTTTCCACCACGCCATGTGCTTCGGCCACACTGCATGCAAAGATGCACTGATGCTCACAGAATATATTAGTTGCATGGATTTCACCTACAAGGAAATCAAGAGAGTGTGCCCGTATGGTATTGGCTTACAATTTCAGCTTTGCGATTGTGGACTTAGGTACCAGCAATATAAACTCAGGGAATAACCTAAGCTTGTATTGGAAAGATGTCCAATATCATAATGATGGCACGTCTATGAAAATCTATAATTCAATAAGGTTTCATCACAAGAGTAATATAAATGTGGAACGTGAGTGGCTTCGTTGGCACCATTGATATTTATATATGTTTGAATTGATTAATTGTCTACCATTATGGATCATTTTGATCTAACAATGTTTGAGCTTGACCCCACTCAAAATTAGCAATGCTAGATCTTGACAAGTACAAAATTTTCTCAATTAAATAGAAAATAATCAAAATTCAAAGTGGATAGACATGAATTTCAGACTTTTGTTAAAAATTTCATGAAATGCTAATGTTTATCGTTAAAATGTATTATAGGATTATGGTATAAAGCAATGGACAAATTAGTCAAGATTAGGCTAACAAGCTTGTTGAGCAAAGTATTGGCAAGTTTAGACTTCAATTTGACAAGATACCTGGGTAGCTCAAGCTGGAGCCTGACTTGAAATCAATCAATTCGGCATGACTTGCAAAAAATCCTGATTAGTCACACCTCATCTAGAAACTTTTTACTATTAAAGTTAAATTTGACCACGTTATTGGTTTTCTTCAAAAAATGATCCCCCTTTCTCTATCCCCAACGTAAATTCTGTTCAGTAGTTGAAGGGTGATTCCATCAATATACAAATTGGGAATTTTAAACTAAATCTCATGTGTCAGCTTAGCACAGGTCTTCTCTCCCTTAATTAAGGTACCCTTCTACATCAATATGTCTCAAGCTTAAATTTTCAACACTCATCTTCATCTTTGCTCTCTTTCTCAACTAAATTATGAAGGCTATCACCGTGATCGCACCGTTACAACACAATGTTCACCTTTACCCCAAGTCTCTTCTGCTAGAGTGAACCATCAAGGTTGCTCGAAAGCCGCATCAGTCACGAAATTCCTTTTTTGAGATATTCACTAAATATAGATATACACTGAGAGTGGGCTACTAGTTAACTATCGGTGAGGAAGGAGAAAATGATCTTATTGAAGTACCTATCTATGATTTCTCGTATAGATCCACAACTCTTGGCAACTCCCCAAAAGATGTCGAACTACTGACTCTATAAGACGAGGTATTGACAGCTTCCAACTCCGAGAAGTCAATCAAGCACGAGGCTACCCAAAGCAAGCCGCTAGACAAACTGACGGTAAGTGAGATAAAGAAAGCAGATAGCCCTATGAGTAAAACCTTCCACTGTCAACTCATTTGTTTAACGCAAGCAGTCAACATATTGGGAAATGCCAGAATATTATATCATTTGTTGGAAATCCACAGCTTCTCCAAGGGAGATTGCAAAAAAGGAGCTTAAATTTGAGCTTATCAATATATCCAGTTAGACCGACTTTCATTAAAAAATTTAAGCCTTAGTGTATGGGCAATCATGATATCTTAACTACTCCACACATTTTCTAACACAACTTGTAGATGCATCTCAATAACACTTAATCTCTTATCAAACTCATCATGGTTATATGCAAATATTCATGTTACTTATCTTTTTACTCACCGTGTTGTATCGATCCATACGATAACTCCTCCACTTTGTAAGTATTAAATATAGGAAATAATCAATATGCATGATATCTTAACTATGTATCCTTATTCTAAGGACGAGAAATAATCAATATGCATTTTATTCTAGCATGATATGCGTTCTAATATAATGACCTTAACATATAATCACTAAATGGCATGTGAACGATGACATGACATATGTGGTGACATAGATGATGATAGGGCGCATGACGTGGCACAATGGTATGCATGATGATGTGGCACGATGGCATGGCATAATGATGATGCGGCTAAAAACTATGTGACATGCACATGACATGACGTAGCAGATAATAATGAAATTAAAACTATATAACATGCACATGACATTTTTGGTAACTTTTTATTAAAAATTTGTGATTTAAAAAATGCTCCAATGTAAACATGCAATTCGTACTAAGAAAAGGAATCTAATCCATTCTTAGATATATTTTTTTGGTATTTTCATAACACGGCAGTTGTTTGAACTCAGGATGGGATTTCACTTAACCCACATGCACAATTCATGGAAATTTCAAATTAATAAATTGTAATTATCGGAAAAATAACCCATTCTCTCACGGGATAAATTAAAGGTTATCACAATTTTCGAGCACAATAGTTAGCCAATATTAAGTCAAAGAAATTTTTAAAAAATGATCTAAAATCTTTACGTATTAAATTAGTAATTAAATTAACTATTATCAACCATGCCAGTTAAATGCCTTAACTGGATGATGCATAAAATCTCAAATATTGTAATAAGATAGCGTAATCAATTCGAATTAATGATTAAAATTTTAAATCAAATCGGACAAAATCGTCACCTGATTTGGGCTCTCGTAATCTTTATCAGAATCGGACCGGATCAGGGCTCGCCGGAGCAAGACATGTCTCAAAACAGCAAGGAACACCGAAGGACAGCATAAAAATTCGCGGCATAGCAGGAGCCATCACCAACCAGAGGCAGCAACAAGTCTTCCGGAGGTCCAACTGGCAGCGTGTAGGAGCAACACCACCGTGAACCTGCAAAACACAAGAATTGATTTGGCTCAAGTATGCTCGTTGCCCTCGCCTTCTCTTTTTCTTGTGTCTTTCTCCTCGGAAGTCTCGGGGTTGGACGCCAACTCGACTGAAGAAAACCTGCAACAAGAAAGATACAGCTGTGGCGGCTAGGCAAGGACGATCTCAAACGTCGGGGATCTCGGCGTGATGTGGAGGCTTGCGGCACGTTAGATATCCACCGGGATCACTGGATATTCGCTGGAAGATCTGCAAAGCACAAAGAAAAAAGGGCAAGCTCGAGGTGCTGGTGCAGCAGCGTCACCTCGCGGTGGCACGTCTCAGTGTGTGGATCGTGTTACTGCTTGACTTTCGGCCACAGTGGTGGTGGTGCTTGCTCGAGGTGACGCTTGACAACGTGTGACGCTGGGGTAACCGTCGATGCAACGCGACCACGGTGGCGGTGGAATACACGTGGCTGGCTCACATGGCGCAGCAGCGAGGCGTCAGCGTCAGGATCTCGGACAGGGACCGACGTCAACCTAGTTGAGGTGGTCACCGGAGACGACGGGATGCTCGCTTGCAAATCCAGCGTCCACACCGGGTGGTCGATGAAAAACGAGTTGGAGCAGGGGCAGTCACAGTGAGGTTGCTAGGATAAGCTTGGCGGCAGCTTATTGCTGCGGCAGGGGAAGGCGGCAACTAGTCCGGTTTGCTGGAGCGGTGGCTATGGTGCTAAGCAGTCGGCCTAGGTGAACTCTGCTGTGGGGACGCCTTGATGGTGGAGATCTGAGGCGCGTCCTTTCTGTCCGCTCCCCCGACCGTCTCTACGTCCCCTCTCTCTTTGTTCTTTCCTTTCTTTCGTCCTCGAGCCAATGTGCAAAGGAGGGAGAAGAAAAGGGATGAGCGGGCCGGGCCAGAAGGAGAACAGATGGGCCGGCCCGCACGGGGGAAGAGAAATAGTGGATGGGTTTTTTCTGATTCTTTCAAGCGACGGTGAAGCTCTTTCTTTTGGCCACAGAACATCGAAATATTCGTGCCGTGAGCTGTACATCCAATTAAATTATTTATTTGTAAATAATGTGGATTTGGACTTAATCTAAGTATGAGAAATACTCAAGTGTATGGGATATTGTTTTAGTTGTCCGATTATTAATAGATTATTTGTTGTTGGCTCTTCCTAAGTACTGATATTAAGATCGAATCGTATAAATTTATCGTGCCCTTGATTGTTTCTTGTTTATTGCTTTGGCAATTTTTGTATTGATTTGATTTCAAGATCTTGTTAATTTCCACGTTAATTTCATTAACAATAAAACTTGTACAGATTCGGAAGCAACTGATATTGTAGGATGGACCATATGATTCTTGATCATAAAGAGTATCCAACCTATTTCATGCCTATTGAACCATATACTACAAAAGCATAGAGAAGGAGAGTGAATCGAGGAAGTTGTGAATTTATTGGCTAATAATATTCAAGAGAGAAGACGATGGAACAATCAAGGATGTTGTCACCTATTTCATCAACATTTGCACTGATGTAATGATATAAGAGTAGCGGCCCAACCTATGGAATCGCCCCTTTATATAAGCCGAAACTAGCTGACCTTAAACTTACATAAAAAAAAAAAATTCTTCAGACATACAGATCACGTATATAAACATTATGTTGACGTTTCAAGGGGTCGTAGGCATCATTATGGGGCTCCTTTTTCTATGCACCATGGCGACTGGTACCCAAGGCATGACCATGCTGAACAGAATCTGCAACGGACATCAGCATTCCCCAACGTATGGAAAATACAATGAATGCAATCCTAGATGACTTGAGCACTAACACGGCAACTCATGGATACAGCTACTATAGCTCGTCTCTTGATTCCAACTTTCAGTGTTGGGGCATGGAGCATGTAATGGGGGTGCTTGGACAGCAAGATTGCACCGTGTGCATCAATTCTACGAGACAACAACTCTTTCAAGAGTGAAGCTACTCTATCGGCGCTCAAATTCAACTCCAGGATTGCAGAGTTAGGCATGAGATGTATTCTTTTACCGAATGACGCTTGGTGTGAGAGTTATTCATTCACTAGATGATGGAGTGTTGCCTCCATGTAAGAGACCATGTCTAATGTAAAATAATATCAAAAATATTTATGATGAGAAGATTGTCCTTCTCAGTGAATCGGACCGTTATACATGCATAACGTTTTGAATCAGTGATGATGATGAGGAACCGGAATATTAGAATTATAAACTCCTAAACATCAATTATGTATCCTATGTCGATGTAGGATATTTGACGATGACCCCTCCACTTAATTTACCCTTGTAAGATGTGTAGATAACTCTCAGGGATTTTTAAATAGGAGAACGATTGGGATCTGATATCTTAAAAAGCGTGAAGCCTTATGGTCAATTCCTAATTGATGCCACAATCACATGGGAGGTCACTTCACAAGTTAGGGGCTTAGATTCAATTATTCATCGGATATGACTCTATGAAGAGAGCGAATGGACTATTCATGGAGAATAGACGAAGAACTTGCTAATGCTATTAGAGCTAGATTGTTAGTTGTGGGATCCAACTACTGTAGGAGTATTTCTACAACAAAAGTTAAGCATCTTTTAGTCCTCCTCTCCTTCAATTAGTTCAATTTGTGGCTATTCTCCTTGGAGTTTGGCTATTTGAATCGGACGTCGGTAATTATGTGGACAAGAGTTTATGAGACTTTACACAGAGGAGAGAGGGGTCGAAGTCAGGAAAGATGAACAGTACACGAAGCGAAGGAAGAGGAAGGTGAATAGAACCTAAAGAAAAGAGAAAACAAATCATAAAGATAAAAATAAATAAAATAAAATAAAGAAGTCGTTTCAGCGATGGCGGGACGTCTACATCGGGATTTGTATGCTAAAATTGCTCAAAAGGATTACATAAGAATTTTGCATATAGATTTAGGGCCACATTGCTCAAAAGCATTACATAACAAGCTTGCAAAGCCGGCGTCCATGCTGTGTGGCTGACGAAAAACGAGTTGGAGCAGGGGCGAGTCACAGCGAGGTTGCCAGGATAAGCTTGGCGGCAGCTTGTTACTGCAGCGGCTATGGCGTTGAGCTGGTGTCGGGGGAAGGCGGCAACTCGTCCGTTTTGCTGGAGCGGTGGCTATGGTGCTAAGCGATCGAGCTTGGTGAACTCTACTGTGGGGACGCCTTGATGGTGGAGATCTGAGGCGTGTCACGGTCCTGACCAGCGTCGAAAAACCTGAGGCTTGCAGCGTCAGAAATCCTGAAGCTCGCTGTCGCTGAGAGTGTCGCCGGAGATCAGTGCACATGCTGGTGGGGCGTCGGTGCGTGAGGGGGGACCTCACGGTTGTGCAAATGCGAGCTAGCGCCCCGTCCTTTCTGTCCTCTTCCCCGTCCTTCCCTACGTTCCCTCTCTCTTGGTTTTTTTCTTTCTTTTGTTCTCAGGCGATTGTCAAAAGGAAGGAGAAGAGAAGGGATGAGCGGGCCGGGCCGGAAGAAATAGAGATGGACCGGCCCACACGGAGGAGGGAAATGGTGCACGGGTTTTCTCTGATTCTTTCAAGCGGCAGTGAAGCTCTTTCTTTAGGCCACAAAACATCGAGAGATTCGCGCTGTGAGCTGTACATCCAGTAAAATTATTTATTTGTAAATAATGTGGATTTGGACTTAATCTAAGCACGGGAAACACTCGAGCATATGGGATAATTTTTCAATTATTAATAGATTATTTGCTGTCGACTCTTTCTATGGAGTAAATACTGATACTCAGATTGAATCATTTAAATTTCTTATGTCATTGATTGTTCCTCGTTTACTACTTTGGCTTCGCATTGATTTGATTCCAAGATCCTG